>CM035117.1:91640097-93053722 GCA_020205555.1 Panax stipuleanatus
ACCTAGGAGTGCAAGAATTTAAATTTTAACATAACTATTAAATCTAAACCCGGGTTCCATACAAACGGGTCTTCACGCGCGTCTCCAATTTCTTCAAGATAATTCTAACTAATACTATTACATAAACTATTTTAAATTTAAATAGAAACCTTGATCAGCAGTCAAGGGGAAGTACATAAGAGAGAGATAGAATTTACATCAAGAATAAATTAGAGAAGACGAGATACGTAGACCCCATTTAATAAAACTCATACATTCAAGCATTCAACTAAAATAAAATCCAATCACATTGGTCAAATAGTCCATAATCAATCCATATTTATTATCATACATATCACCATATATATCAATAAATAAATATTCATCTCATGAATTAAAACATTCCATATATATATGAGTATCATTTAATGGGCAATTTTAAATTGCATGAAATTCAATTTCAAGATTAAAATAAACTCTTTATTTTAATTATAAAATTATTTAGAATATAATTGTAAGACCCCAACTTTTATGAATAAAGATTTAATTTCCTCTATATATTATTTTGAAATAGTAAGGTGTTGATTTGATAAATGTGGTAAGTTATGGGTGAAATGTGCAAATTTTACAAAGTAAGCAAGTGGTCATAACATATTCGTTGTGTTGGGAAATATTCTTTTGTCGGATAATATTCGTACGACGGCGCAGTAATTGGTAGACCCCACAACGAAATAATTGTCGGATATAGAAAGCGACAGAAATAACATTTTCACGGCAAAACTTTTACCGTTAAACTGTTAAAATACCCGGTGATAAAAATACAGTAATACGCGTTGTTGCAAAGTAGCACACGGTATTGAACAATATCTTTAATTATTGATGCTTACGTAAGAAGTCACTCAGTATTCAATAATTGCTACAGTAGTTGTTGCACAGTATATCATATTATTGATTCAATTATTGTCACAGTATCATCTGCACAATATTCTACATTATTAAATCAATAATGGTCAGTTATATTATTTAAATGATATTATTAGATAGCATTATTGGTAATGTCTAAAAAGTTCTGTTTAGGAAATGGGTTAGTTAATTGCGCGCCAGTAAGAAAAAATCTTTATCGGAAAGCCCCTTCTTTCCTGGGAACGACCTGGTTGTCATTATTGTGATTCTGTAATATTAATTTAAATAATAATTAATGAATGGTTGATAAAAATATTTTCATTGTGTTGGAAATATTAATGTTAGTAGAAATCGACATTTATTTCGATAATAGTTGATTTTCGGATGTTAAATTGACCAAACGGAGAATTAATCGGATAAATGAGCAATTAATGGGTGGTTAACATGTGGGACCCACTTATTGGTGGATAATAAATAGTTGGTGGGTAGTTGCAGGGGTGGAGGTGCAAGATTTATAAACTTGAGGGACTAAATTAAAATTTTAGGCAAAGATGGAGGTACTAAAGTGTAATTAACCAACTTTTTTCTAGCCTATAAATAGCAAGCTAATTTCATTCATTTCTCACCATTCTTGAAGAGCAAAGTTATAATAGTGAGAAAAATTATAAAGAGAGAAAGAAGAAGAATATTCTGCTACTACACTATTCGAGTATCCAATCTTCTACTGAGGTAAGGGGTATTATTTCTTTAATATTCATAAAGGATGCTATTTTCTTTCAATACTCGTAAGGGTTGTTACTCTATTCTTTATTGATCTGTGGGAGTAACCTGTCTACGCGGATTACTGCATGCATGGTGAATAACCCTTTGTATTCATTCTTTATTGATCTGTGGGAGTAACCTGTCTACTTGGATTACCGCATGCTTGGTGAAAATCTTTTGTATTCATTCAATACCTTAATAATCTGTGGGAATAACCTGTCTACGCGGATTACCGCATGCGTGGTGAATCACCATTCGTATTCATTTCTATTAAATTGTGGAAATGATCTATCTACGCGGATTACCGCATGACGGGTGAAAATCCAATTACAGTTTCGTATATTCATTCATACTCGTACGAAATATTATTTCACTAGAATATTGGTCTGAACTTGTTATGAAATTTTCATCTTTTCATGACAAGTTACTATTCACGAGTTACTATTCACGAGTTACTATTCATGAGTTACTATTCACGATAAAAAAAAATAATATTTTTTTTATCTTTGATTGGATCCAAGTTTTGAACTTCATTCTTGAATTTTGCTCCACAATTGATTATTACGGAGTATTCATGAACTTGGATAAACTAAATTACGAATCCCTAATATTTGTCCTTTATCTCACTGGATTCGTTTTTATATTATTTTTCATCATCCTCAGTCTTAAATGATGATACAAATGAATATCTTTGGCCTGTAGTGCAAAGATGAATGATTATTTGATGAATATCTTTGGCCTGTAATGCAAAGATGATTACCTGATGAATATCTTTGGCCCGTAATGCAAAGATGGACAGGTGTTGAGATGAACATGACTACTGGTGATACAAATGAATATCTTTAGCCTGTAGTGCAAAGATGAATAATTGATTCGAGATATATATATTGATTGATGTTATAGGGATAAAATATTGATGATGGACTTTAAATCATAGAAGATAGTAGACATCATTCTCTACTTAACTCTTCTAATGAATTGTTATTTTCGCTGCAGTTGTTGATCTAAAACTTGTTGTCCATAATATTTTATCTGATTTGTTGAAGACTAACGATAATTTATTCTTCATTATCTTAGTTATAATATTCTTTACTAGGCTAGTTGAGCTCACCCTTTTCTTCTATTGTTCTCTTCAGGAAATGAGAATATTGCGGGTACTAGTCGGGGAATGGAGTGATGGTCCGAGTTAGAGCTGTAGAAGTCCTCACTATATATATTTTTTAAAAAGTGTGATAATAAATGTAATGAGGACTTAGTTTGAATGTTAATATTTCGTACATGTCTGTATTGACACTCACAGTTGTGTGGTCGTATTTTGCACGCCTGTTTGATATAAAAGATTGTATTTGGATTCTGTACCATGTATTTGGCGACTCAGAATGGGTTGGGTTAATTGGACCAATTCTGGGGGCGTCACAATAATATATAAATATATATATATATATATGATATTACCGTATATTATATATATATATATATATATATATATATATATAATATAAATTCACGTTTATTTTTTGAAAAGAAGTCACCTTCTTTTATTAAAAGAGTCCTTTTCTGATGGGTCACCTTTTTTTTAGAGTAAGAAAGAGACAACACATTTTCTTTGTAGAATTCAAGATTAGCACCCATAAAAAAATTGTAATTCGTCCAAAAAAAATGCCATTTTTTTTTCTTAAAAAAAATAATTTTATACAATAAAATTATGCCCAATAAATTATTCTAAATACATACCCATATGTATATGAAATCAAAAATAAATTAATAATTGCATAAAGGTTTGGCTCTGATGCCACTGTTGGGTTTGTACGAAATCATGACGCAATCAAATTGCAAAAATTAGCGGAAGCATGGTATATCAGAGTTTAAAAAAAATTTACAAAACCATTACCCGGATCATTCTTTATGCAAATTATTAATTTAAAACGATAAATAAGAAGTAATGAAATCATACCCTTGTAAAACGAAGCTTCCACAGGTACGAGTTCAACTCTTTGTTCTTCGTGATCTACTTGAATTTCCGGGTTAGATTCCTTCCTTTGATCAACGTTAGCCAGCCAACTGTTTGGCCTCTAAAGGTGATCCACCAAGGAAGATGAATTATCAAGAAGGAGGGTGGTTGGCTTAGTTCTCTATCCTCTATAGAAAAGAAGTACTCTCCAATAATTGGAATTACATCAACTATTATCTATTATAAGACTCCTCTTATATAGATTTTGGTCAACCCTTCTAATCCTATTAGACATGGGATTTTATTTAATTAATTAAACTCCTTTAATTAATTTAAGCTTCCCATCACATTGGGAATAATTAATTAAATTAATTTATCTCCTAATCTTATTAGGAATAAATGAGAATACTAATATTAAATTAATTACTAAACTACTTTAGAAATTAAAATAATAATATTAATAAGACTCCTCTCATTAATTTATATTTAATATTTCTAAAATATTAAATAATAAACATTAAGCAATTTAATTTATTCTATCACCATAGATTAAATTAATTAAACTTAATGCATTATTACAATTATGCCATTACTTTCTTAAATAATTATTCTTCCTTTTATGGTGTGACCCTTTAGGTTCTCTATATTAAACCGGTTGTGAATAAATTAATTAGAACAATTCTAATCTTATTTAAATAAATAAATTAAACTAATAATTTATTTAAATAAATAATATTTATTCTGCAATAGGGATAAGCCTCCCCAGCGATCAACGACTTTCCAGATAATATAGATCTCAACATTAATCATAAAAGAACCTTTGAGTAAATAGTTACCGTACAATTCAATCCTTCCACCATACAATGTCCCAATTAAATATAAGACATAGATTTACTGTCAAGCCTTATTTTATTTAATCATATGTATTTCGATTAGAAAATGCACAACTCTAAATAATGCAAATTAGAAACTCCTTTCTAACTTCATTCCACCTTGGCCAAGGATTCCCGGGTTGTCATTTAACGAATCACATAGGACATATCTCTTCTTTTACTAGAGGTGGTAGATTCTTTATTGATCATACATTATCTCCATATGTAACTCATTATACCCAAGCATACCCTATATATGCCTTAAAAGGCCTTAAGGAATAAGTCAAAGTATAATTTGTTACATACAAGATACTATGATGATCTCAAGTCCAAGGATCATTTGTACTACTATCACATTAGGAATTCCTATTGACAGACGAGTAAAACTCCATTAGGTATTCAATAGCGAGTCACGTTCAGTGAACTTATTCTCCAATAAGCAACTACATACTTGCTTTAGTGTCTCCACACATATGACCATGAGATCAGTCATCCTCATCCAATGAGCAAGCAACATATGTACCAATCTATCCGGATTTACTAATCCCCATTTTAGTAATCCCACGATTGGGAACTATTTTAGTTTTTAAGCTTTCTAAGAATTTAGATCTTATTAGCATGATCTCATCATGATTCTAAAAGCATTGCTTAAAACTATGGGTTATTTACATATTATAAAAACAGCACCATGTAGATAATTAAATGCCTTAATTGAATATTTTATTAATAAATAAATAAGATTGTTTACAAAGTATGTGCTTTATCATCATACATGATTGGCTTGTATGCACACTACTATCAAGTTCAAGGTCTTATGACCCTCAGATGCTCTTTTGATTCTTGCTATTCATTCTTGATTCAAAAGCCGAGTTTTCTTTTATCCAGAAGTCTTTGATTCACTCGCATATTATTATATTGTTATATTTGTATACTTGTGGGCAATCGTACTCACTCTTGCACAATAACATTGCAGTTAAGAACGAAAGATCTGACGAGTATTCCACTAGCAAAGGGAAGGGAAAAGTTAACAAGTGTTGAAGACTTGTTATTTAATTTGAGAATGCTTATGATTAAGACTTGATGTTGTTTAAGACTTATTATTTGTTTATGTTTCCGCACAGATGTTTAAGGTTAGTATGACCTGGGATTATATTTATTATTCAGATGTTATAACCCCATAAGGGGAGATGATGGAGTTATTTCTATCTATTTCATGGTTGCATTTATTATGGGTAGATAAATATATGATATTTGTACAGTGAACACCAAATCCCGTGGAAATTGAAGTACCCGAATTTGGGGGTGTCACAAGTTGGTATCAAAGCTGTAGGTTATGAACCTTAGGTGGGGGAAAAGCTTAGGGTAGTAGCCTTCGATAATATAGTAATGATAACTCTTATCGAGTTCTAAGAAAGATAATAAATTATCTTATGTGCTATATGTTTATATTTATATACTCGCAAGTATCGATTAGTATCATATAATAACTAAGACTTAAAATTTTGATTGTCAAGATGTCTGATGTTAGAGGATCCAGTCAGCCTAGAGAGGTTGTACCCCGAGTGGCTATTAAGAAGGAGCCCCGAGGCATTCATACAGTCTGGGAGCAGTTGATTCAGAGAGAGACATCTCCTTTGATCACAGTTGTTGGTCGAGAGCATGAGCCGGTGTTTGACTCAAAGGAGGACTCTAAGGAGATTGAGGTTGAGGCTGAGGCAGCTGAGGAGGAGGATGAAGACCCTGAAGAGTTTCGTCCGAAATCTATCAGTGCTGAGATGTACGACGAGCTGTTTGACCGTAACATAGAGTTACAAGATACCGTTCGTGAGCTGAAGGAGCAGACTGTTACTCAGCAGACTACCATCGAGCAGAAGGATGGTGAGATTGAGACTCTGTATACACGTCTTGGAGACGTGGAGTGGGAGTTGGTCCATGAGAAAGGCCAAGGTGAAGAAAAGTCAGCTGAGATAGAGAAGCTGAAGAGTGATTTGAAAGAAGAATCAGCGAAGCTTGCCATGGCAGAGGAGGCTTGGATGAGGGCTTCACGACGCGCAGATCTTGTCGAGGATAACAGTCGAGCAAAGAAGGCCAAGATTGAGAAGAAAGACTACACATTTTAGAATGTAATTGATAAGGCCTAGGATGAGGTTATGAGCTATCCAGTTCTGTTCGAGGATCTACCTTGGTACATGCTTGATAGCAGGACGATGTTCCGCATTATGGAGGAAGAGCGCAGTAAAGCTGTTCGACACCTTAGTAGGCAGCGATAGGAACAGTTTGATTATGTTAATATTTATTTGATAGTTAATAATGCAAATTTTAATGAAATTATAAATAAAGGAATATTTTGATGATTTAAATCCTGAAGATTCTTTATCTCAGTATAGTTGATGTAAATAGCAGTGATGCTATCTTTCGTTGTTTAAAAACCTTTGATTAACTAGATATCAGAGTTTATTTGAAATATTATATGTTAAGTGTTATCTTAAAGTATTTAAGTTAAACCTTAAATATTTAAATAATTGAATAAAGATCTAATAAGGGTATATCTTAACAGAAATATGCCGCCGAGAAGACGACAAAACCGTCGACCAGCCCAAGAAGGGTCAATAAATAACAACAACGCCAATGCCAACGCGAACCCCATTCAGCAGTTGGTTAATCTGTTGACCGGAGCTATAAACAATCAGCCACAAGCTCCACCGAATACGTCATTTAAAGACTTCAAGGATGTGGGACTGCCAGAGTTTAAAGGATCCATAAAACCGATAGAATCTCAAACATGGGTCATGGAGATGGAAAAAGGTTTTGACGTTGCTAGGGTCGGTGAGGACCAAAAGACCGCTTATGCTACGTTTATGCTGAAATCAGAAGCTAGCTATTGGTGACAGGAAAATAAAGTCAGGGGAGGAGAAGGTGTGATCACCTGGGAAAGGTTCAAGGAAATATTTTTTGAGATGTACTTCAAACGAGCTCACAAAAACAGATGGAGGTGTAGTTTCTGGAGTTGAAGGAAGGAAATATGTCTGTACCAGATTACGCTGCAAAGTTTAATGAGCTGGCTAGGTTTTCCATATATCAAGTGCACACCGACGAGAGGAAGGCAAGAAGGTTTGAACAGGGCCTGAAGCCCTGGTTGTATAGCAAGGTGTCGATTTTCCAGTTGAACACCTTTATTGGGGTATTGGAGAAGGCCATCATCGCTGAAGGTGGAAGCGATGAGGTGACCAAATACAACTAGGATCAGAAGAAGAAGAAGAAGAAGAAGAGTGAAGGAGAAAGTGTTAAGGCGAGTGGTAGCAACGCAGGAGGACGCAATAATCAAAAGAGGAGGTGGAATGACAGCACGTAGACTAAAAATCAGCAAGGAAGCCAGAAGAAGAGAATTAAAGCATGTCTGACCTGCAAAAAAGCTCACCTGGGGGTCTATATGAAAGGAAAGCGGGTGTGCTACAATTGTGGTCAGGAAGGCCACATAGCACCTAACTGCCCTAACCCTAAGAAAGGCGCCTGCTTCACATGTGGGTTGAAGGACCATCTGGTGAGGGACTGTCCCAAGAAAGTATCTGGAGGGGCAGGAGTAGGAGGGAACAGAGGAAGCAGCGGTGGAAATGCTCTGACTATTACAAGACCAACCGCAACAAACTGACCTACCACCAGGACATTCAACATAATAGTGCAAGATTCTGTGCAGTCTCGTGATGTGGTGTCAGAAATCATTCCGATCAATAAAATCAATGCATATGTATTTTTTAATTCAGGTGCTACTTATTCATTTATATTCGATGACTTTGCTAAGAACTTAGAATTGCCTAAGGACGAGTTAGAATACCCTATAAATATAGAGATTACGAATAGGGAAGTGATTACTGTTAAGTACGTACACAAGAACTATAGGGTGGATATTAAGGATAATGTGATGAATTTAGATCTTATCCCCATTAGACTTGGGGAATTCAACGTCATTCTGGGAATGGATTGGCTATTCAATTATAGGGTTGTAATTGATTGCCAAAGGAAGTGTATTAACCTTCTGACTCTGTCAAAGGTTGTATTTTATGGCAGCAAGTCGCCTAGACAAGCGAGTTATCTGACGATGATGCAGGCCAGGGAGTTATTGAGACAAGGCAGTGTAGGATATTTAGCCTACATAGTCGATAATCGAAAAGAGAACCCGAAGTTGGAGGAAATACCAGTTGTAAGGGATTTCGTGGATGTATTTCCTGATGATTTGCCAGGACTTCCGCCAGATAGGGAAGTAGAGTTCGTGGTTGATTTGGCACCAGGAATGACTCCAATTTCGAAGGCACCGTACTATATGGCTCCGGTAGAGATGAAAGATTAATGGTTCAACTGCAAGAGCTACTGGACAAGAAGTACATTCAGCTGAGCGTATCGCCATGGGGAGCGCCGGTGTTATTTGTAAAGATGAAGGATGGGACGATGCAGCTCTGCATCGATTACGAAGAGTTAAACAAGGTCACAATCAAAGATAAGTATCCATTGCCTAGGATTGATGTCATATTTGACCAGCTGAAGGGAGTGAGATATTTCTCAAAGATAGATCTAAGAAGTGGTTACCATCAGTTGAAGGTGAGGACAGAGGACATTCTGAAGACATCATTCAAGACTCGATATGGTCACTACGAATTTTTGGTGATGTCATTTCGTCTAACAAATGCGCTTGCAGCATTTATGGGCCTAATGAATATAGTGTTCAAGCCATTTTTGGACAAATTCATAGTGGTGTTTATCGACGACATTCTAGTGTACTTCAAGACCAGGGAGGAACACATTGAGCATTTAAAGGTGACACTAGAGGCTTTAAGAAGAGAGAAGTTATACGCCAAGTTTTTAAAATGTGAATTTTGGATTGAAATGGTGCAATTACTTGGACATATAATTGACAAGGATGGAAGTTCGGTAGATCCCTCCAAGGTTGAAGCTGTGATGAACTGAGATCAGCCAAAAACACCGTCGGAAGTGAGAAGTTTTCTTGGATTGGCAGGCTATTACAGAAGGTTCATTCAGGACTTTTCCAAGATCGCAACTCCGCTGACGAATTTAACAAGAAAATCGGTGAAATTCATTTGGAGGGAGAAGTGTGATGAAAGCTTCCAAGAGCTTAAGAAAAGGTTGAGTACGACACCTGTGTTATCTCTCCTGGACAGCACATGAAATTTTGTGGTTTATAGTGATGTGTCGCATAAAAGACTTGGCTGTGTGCTTATGCAAAACGACAAAGTCATTGCTTATGCGTCACGACAGCTGAAGGATTACGAGAAGGGGTATCCGACCCATGACTTGGAGTTTGCTGCGGTGGTATTTGCTTTTAAGATCTGGAGACACTATCTTTATGGAGAGAAGTGTGAAATATATATAGACCACAAAAGTATAAAATATATTTTTACACAGAAGGACTTGAACATGCGCCAGAGAAGATGGTTGGAATTAAGCAAGAACTATGATTGCGAGAATATCATCCAACTAAAGAAAATGTGGTTGCCGACGCCTTAAGCAGAAAGGGTCGGGAGAAATTGATGATGTTGACTGCCCAGGAAGAGCTAATTTCAGCGATGGAGAAGCTGAAATTAGAAGTGAAGTATCCTATGGAAACTGACGAAAAGCTGTTCCAGATACAAGCTCGTACCACTTTGCTGGATGAGGTTAAGGAAGCACAACTTCAGGATGAAGACTATGAGAAGATAAACAAGAAGATATTTGAAGGGAATGAACTGAAGTTCAAGATGGACAGTGAGGGATGTTAAGATTTGAGAGCAGAGTTTGGGTACCGCCAGTAACAGGGATTAATTAGGATATTTTGAGCGAGGCTCATAGTTTGCGGTATTCCATACACCCCAGTAGTACCAAGATGTACCAGGATCTCCGACAGCATTTCTGGTGGCCGAATATAAAAAGAGATTTCGCCGATTGTGTGTCTAAGTGCCTGGCGTGTCAGAAAGTGAAAGCAGAACATCAGAGGCCGAGTGGTTTGCTACAACCTCTAGAGATCCCAGAATGGAAATGGGAGCATATTACAATGGATTTTGTGGTTGGCCTTCTGACAACTCAAAAAGGCTATGACGTAGTATGGGTTATCGTTGACTGACTGACGAAATCAGCACACTTCCTTCCAATCAAGATCAAATTCAACTTAGACCAGTTGGCAAAGCTGTATGTGAGAGAGATTATTTCAAATCATGGAGTTTCGGTGTCGATTATTTTCGACCGAGACCCGCGCTTCACATAAAATTCTTGGAAGCGACTGCAGGAATGCATGAATATGCAGTTGAGAATGAGTACAACATATCACCCTCAGACAGACGGGTAGAGTAAAAGGACAATCCAGACATTGGAGGATATGTTGAGAGCGTGCATCATGGATTTCAAAGAAAATTGGGATGATCATTTACCGCTCATGGAATTCCGTTATAACAACAGTTACCATGCAAGTATTGGCATGTTGCCTTACGAAGCATTGTACGGCAGAAAATGCAGAACTCCGTTGTACTGAGACGAGGTCGACGAAAGGCAATTGCTAGGTCCAGAATTGGTACAACAAATAGCCGAGATAGTCAAGGTGATCCGGACAAGATTGGTAGCTGCTCAGGATAGGCAGAAGAAATACGTCGATCCACACCGCAAGAATGTGGAATTTGAATCAGGTAGCTTTGTATTTTTGAAAGTCTCTCTTTGGAAGGGAAAGATCAGATTCGTAACGAAGGAAAAATTGAGCCCGAGGTTCATTGGACCCTTTGAAGTGCTACGAAGTATTGGAGAAGTAGCATATGAGGTAGCCTTACCTCCGGCGCTAGAGCATGTACACAACGTCTTTCATGTTTCAGTCTTACGACCCTACAAACCCGATTACAAGCATGTGATTGAATATGAACCCCTGCAATTTGAGAAAGACTTGTCCTATGAAGAAATTCCTATTCAGATTGTTGACAGGAAAGAACAAGTTCTCCGAAATAAAGTAATACCTTCTGTTAAGGTAATATGGAGGAACCACAACACTGAAGAAGTTACGTGAGAACTCGAAGAACATATGATGAAGACTTACCCACACTTATTTGCTTAATTTATGTGTAAGCTATTATGGGGACAGAATTTTTGTAAGAGGGGGAAAATGTAACAAGACAAATTTAATTGAACCGTGATTCTGGGGACAGAATCCTTTTAAGGGGGAAAGATGTTACGAATGAGAATTTTGTAAATTAATCTAAATATTTATTAAATTAAATAAATATTTTTGACGATTTATTTATTGAGTTGAATAATTATTTGTTGGAATTGTGGTAGATTAATTTAATTACATGTGTTACATCGATTAAATTAAGGTGTAGTAATTTTAGAGTTCAAGGTATGAATTTAATTGAGCTTCTTTGATTAAATGAATTATTTTATAAGCATAATGTTACTCTAATTAATTTATAAATTAATTAGAGATTTAGTAATTTGACATAATTAATAAATGAGAATTTTAATTATGTGATATTGTGATTTAATGTGGAATACTATATTCTATTTAATTGATTTAAATAAGATTATTTGATTATTTAAAAGTGTGACAAATAAACTATATACTAAATAAGTTAATTAAAATAAATGAGAAGGAACTCTTTATGCTAGCCAAACATGGCCTTAATGGGAGTTGGAGCAGTTAACCTATTATGGGATTAACTGACCATTATACCGTAAGTTTTATACATATATCATATACGTATATTATTATACTACTTCGTATTACATTCATCAGTTAGTGAGTTTCAAAGAGAAAAAGAGAGAGAGATTGAAGAGAAAACTTGAGAGATTTGAAAGAAAAGTTAGGAAGTTAAGGTTTATATCATCAAACAAAGATTGCAAGGGTATATTCTTCAACCCAAATTTTATATTTCATGTTCTTAGTTTTCCATTGACATATATGTTGAAGTTCTCTGTAATTCTCAATTACGATTCATTGTTGATTATATGGCTTTATATATGTTAAAATATGTTCATAACATGTTTTATATCATGTATGCATGAGTTACAATAGTTAAAACCATGCAATTATGTTAATTTAGAAATTTAAAAGTTACAGAGTATGAAGAACACGTATTTGGCCCTTATGCACAAATTGCATGCTTTGAATTGTTTGTTTAACTTGAAATTGATAGTAGATTATGATTATGCATGTTTAAATGAACAAAATAAAATTCAAACGGACGGATTCGGAGTTGTAACGAATCTGTAATGTTGAATTTCATGTTTTCTTTCAAAACTTTACAAAATACTAAAAACTGTGAAATTAAGTGCTTTAATTTGAGTAATTATGTGATCTAAAGTGTTAGAATCATGCTAGAAACATTGTATGATGTTTCTGTGAAGTTTATACTTCATGGGTAGCATTAATAATTATCGTGTTAGTTTAATTTGGGATTTATTGGCTTATTTCTGTGTTCCTTGCGAGTTGCAGAACTAGAATCTGGAAAGGCGCAGTTTCCTTATGCGAAACACGCCCCTGCAAGAATTGCAGAAAGTAAACTAGTTTATTTTTTTTTGAGGTTTTCAATCATGGAATGTTAGTTTAACTTAGTCTAACTAAGATAATAGTGTGTTAAGAATATAACAAGAGGTTAGAACAGATTGTTAAACATGTATGTGATGATTTCAAATTCGTATAAGAACAATTGTATAGAACTTAAATTTGTGGTTTGTGAAAATTGACAATGGTTGTGTGGTTAGTCAAACACGTAAATTGATTTATGTTACATGATTAATGAGAATGATCAGAAATAAAAACTATGTTAATAAGTCAAAATGGAAAGCGTTACTTAAACTCATATAACTAAAATTAGTAAAACTAATGAATGTTGTGATCCTAATGGGATATGTAGGCTATTTGGGAAACGTGAATAGTATTTGTTTAAACTACGCACAAGGCAAGTTTTCTAACTATAATATTTAAATTGAGCAAGTTTCCTTACTCTGACTTGATTTCGATTACGCAAGAATTCTAAACTCAATCAGTTATTGAACAAGCTTTTTATCATTGAATTATTATCATGATGCAACTTCTTATTCTTGTCCATTCGAGTTGAGTTTCATATGAGATATTAAAAGTTCTTTAAAGTATTACTTTAGTTATACAATACTTATTCGATTGTATACTCTTGAGATTTATTATTCGATTTAAATATCAATTATGGTTGAACCTTTTAAGACTAGCGAACCCTTATTGATTCGACTAGTCCATAGTTGATGAACGTTCTAAATTTTAGAACTATTATTGAGCTTATCCAAACCAAACTTCCTTTGGTGCGGACTCTGATGTCAAACTGAGATGAACAATCCTGTTATAGGGGATTATTTACGCTTATTGTTGAGATATTGTGCACAGTATGGTACTAAGGGCTGATCTCCCTAAGTACGAGTAGTAGAGTCCATATAGTCTTATGACTATTAAAGGTTTAAAGTAGAAATACTTAACAACTTGAGACATAGTTCAAGGTTTTATGACCCTCAGATGCTCTTTTGATTCTTGATATTCATTCTTGATTCAAAAGCCGAGTTTTCTTTATCCAGAAGTCTTTGATTCACTCGCATGTTATTATATTGTTATATTTGTATACTTGTGGGCAATCGTGCTCATTCTTGCATAATAACATTGCAGTTAAGAACGAAAGATCTGACGAGCCTTCCACTAGCAAAAGCAAGGGAAAAGTTAACAAGTGTTGAAGACTTGTTATTTAATTTCAGAATGTTTATGATTAAGACTTGATGTTGTTTAAGAATAAATATTTGTTTATGTTTCCGTACAGATGTTTAAGGTTAGTATGACCTAGGATTATATTTATTATTCAGATGTTGTAACCCCATAACGGGAGATGATGGAGTTATTTCTATCTATTTTATGGTTGCATTTATTATGGGTAGATAGATATATGATATTTGTACAGTGAACACTAAATCCCGTAGAAATTGAAGTACTCAAATTTGGGGGTGTCACAACTACTCAGTCACTCTTGCATACTTTTCATTTTCTGATTTCACTTCTCTCACCAGAATCATATTTTATGTTCTTCTCTTCTATTATTTTTCAAAAATACTACGAGGACTCACACTAACAAGCGATCTATTATCGACTCAAATGACGATCAACCTCTGTTGCCGTCTCAACACACAGTCGGATCTTCACGAAAACAAAAAAAGTTGAAGAAGGCGGTCTTTGTGACAACCCAAATTTTTTAGAATTAATAAATGAGAATTTAATAAATAAAATTCTTATTTTAAGATGTTCGAGTACGTGTATGTGTATATGTGTTATATATTGTGAAATATGTGATTTGGTGTGAAAAAAATTTTATATATTAATTTTAATATTTATTGAATTAAATAAATATTTTAATTGATTTATTTATTGAGTTAAATAAATAATTATGTGTTAGTTATGGAGTAATTTAATTAAGTGTAATATATTAATTAAATAAATATTTAATATTTAATTTAATTAATATGTAATAATTTTATGTTATAGTTCTAATTTAATTGGGATAATTAAATTAGATGAAGTTATGTGGTAATTGTTACATAAAATTATAATTAGCGAGTAATTATAATTGTTATGTGATAATTTTTATGTGATTAATTGATGTTAACTTTTAATTAATTAAATTAGAATGTTAAGATTTAATTAATTAAAGTGTAACATTAAAAATATGTGTTAAAGGATTTATTAAAAGAGTTTTTAAAACCATTTTTCCAAACAAAGCCCTTGCACTGTTTTAAATCTGTTTTGCCAAACGGGGCCTTAACTACTAAAAACCTGTTTTTAGAAATAAGCTGTTTTGCCAAATAAGCCTTAGGGTTTTTAAAATTCAAACTATAACTTATATATTAATGGTACTTATTATATTTAATAAAGGCCATTATGTAGTCGAAGTTATATATCTTATATTTATATTTTATATGTATAATATTTGTATATTATATTATATGTATATTACGTTAGTTAGAATTACAAAAGAGTTAGAGTTTTATCAGTGTTAAAACAAGAAAAGAAAAATACAGAGAAATAGAAAAAAAGTTTGAGAGAAAGGAAGAGAGAAAAAGAAGATGAAAGGAGGAAGGCTTTGAGAGAAAATCCTTGTTAAACCTCATCATCATATTCCTCACTAAGCATCAAGGGTATATAATTCTAACCCTTGTATTTCAAAAATCATGTTTGATGTTGTCCAAGTTATTATTCTCTATAAAAATAAGTTTTTATGGAAATATAGATAAACATGAAATTCATGTATAAATTGTATTCATATATGCTCTCAATTGATTTGTATGCTTAGTTAGGATGTTTAATTCATGTGTATATGATGAACATGAAGAATTCATGTTCATCAAAAAGTTACAATGAAATAAGTTTTTGTTAATTGGTCTTTGAAAATCAAAATTTGTGTTTGATTGGTAATCATTGGGTAAATTGATGTTAGATAATGATAACATGTTTATAAACGGATTCAATGTGATTTGAATTGTGTGTTTTGATTGAGAAATAAACTTTCAGTGTTCAATTTTATCAAGAACACTGAAAAATAGTTTTTATACAAAATTTTCAAAATTAAGAGTTTTAATTTTGTGTTTTGATGATTAAATATATTAAAATATGTTAGAAACTTAGAATTTATGTTTTCTATAAAATTGATATGAATTATGTTGACTGAAATCGGAATTTGGTGTGGAGAAACAAGCCAAATTGGCTTTTTTTCTGCACAGTTCGCGAACCAAAATTGACCCGCTGCAGGGGGCCTGCACCGGCGGGCCTTGCAAGGTATAGAACCCCCGCCCCGGCAGGGTGTGTGCAGAAAAAAAAAACTTGGTTTGTTTTGTGCAGCTTTGTTTAGATCATGAAAAGTTAACTCAATGTGTTAAATTTGATGACATGTTAGGCATACCTTAAAATGCTAAATAATAATAATGAATTATATTAATAAAATAAAATGTGTGATTATAATTTGAATAATTATAATTAAAGTAAAGGTTTAATTTCAATTCTACTTTGTTAAATTATAATGAATATAGTTTGAGTAATTTTAATTAAGGTAAATGTGTAATTTAAATTATAATTCATTTTAATTATAATTTAATGAGTGCATGGATTAAAATTGATTAATTATAATCAAAGTAATTGTTTAATTTAAATTATAGTTTGTTTAATTATAATTTAATTAATATAAATTCATAAATGGAGTTTGATTAATAAATATTTAATTTAAATTATAATTTATTTAATTATAATTTAATTAATATAAATTGCTATTATATATCGATTAATTATAATTGAGGTTGTGTAATTTAAATTATAATTTAATTATTAGTTGATTAATTATGTGAAGATGTAATATAATCTTGTGATGTGATTAACTATTTGGTAACTAATTGTTAAACCTATTAGTTAAAGAGGAATGAGTTAACCTAAATGGGTTAACTAATTATGAGAATTAGTTATGTGATAATTAATTTATATTATTAATTATACATATAAGTTTGACAGTGTGTGTTAAACAAATAAATGGGAGAGAATTATGAAGTGTAAATTAAAAATTACTTAGACGTTTGCTAAGCGTTGCTAGGTGACTAATAATTGATGCGTATGGTAATACGTTGTGTATGATTCATGAAGTGCAGATTATTATAAGTTATTTTTCATTAATTGGTAATGTAAGAACCCGAATTTTCAGATATTATTAAATAAGGATTTAATAAATAAAATTCTTAAACCGTGAGATGGGTTCGAACAAGAATGTATATATGTGATATGAGGTAGGTGGTATTATATTACATAGGATAATATGGACTATGTAAAATGTGTTTTTGTGATTTATAAATATATTATTAATATATATTTGTTAATTATCGTAGAGACGATCCAGTTGAGATAAAGGAGGTGGATAAATTCCTATCGATATTAAATAATTTATAGAATTATTTTATCATAGTAAGTTGGTGACATTAAATATCCTTAATGTATAATCACCATATTCTTGAGTATGTGTATTAATAACTAGTATGTTTATAATATAGGTTATTAATAGCACTTAAGCTATCCGTGAATAGGTTTGGATAGTGAAGCATGAGTTAGTTAAGGAATTAACTAATAAGAATAAATATTAGTTAATATAAGTTGTGAGTTATATTATGGAATAATATAATGAGAGTATTGAACCTTAATTAACTATGATGATATAGTACAGTGTTTAATTTACTTAAGTAAAGGAGTGAATTAATATGTGTGTTGAATATGTAATTATAGTTGGTACTTTTATATATATTACTTAGAATAGTAATATGTGAGAAAGTCTAATGTGCGAATAACGTTAAATATATATACGTTATTAAAGGGAGATGGAAATCATTATATGATTAAATGAATATTTGAAGAAATTATTTTGGGGAACAATTTATAGAAAAGAAAGAGAAATAGTTATTATATATTTCTAATAAAGGATATTAAAATAATTTCTAATATTGAATTATTTTAATAAAAGGAGGAAATGTTATTTTTGAATAATAATATTACCTTATATGTTTTTGTATGAGGAGTGATTGGTTAATATAGTAAATATATTAAAACGTATTTGCTATATGTAATTAAATTGATGGAAACAATTTATTATAATAGAAAATAAACTTATTTTCTATATATAATATATGTACATGTGTCGTACATATAGTTATTTGATATTATATTAAAAATAATATCATGAGACAATAAGTAAATTATTTTCTAATAACGAATGTGCTTATTTGGAGAAAACATAATATTTTATGATATGGCTAAATACATAATTTTAAATGTATTTTCAAGGGAGTTTAACTAATGATAGGAAACTAAGTTATTTTAATATATTAAATAACTTAAGTTATTATTTGATCGTGAATATTATTATTGGAATAATTAATAGAGTATATATTAATTATTATAAGCGTAAAGGTTATACTTATTATAAGTATAATTAATTGCAGTAATTTAACATTTTAATAGCTTGAGTTATTATATTTTCGTAAAGGTTATATATAATATTTGAATATTCGATTTGTAAAATATTTATATGTGGACCTTGGATTTAATAGTTCTAATTTAATTGAACAGGTTATAAGTAGTAATGTGGTGAGAAATGAGTAAGTGATGAGAATAATGATAAGCTTAAGTTTGAGCTTGTGAGAAATGCCTTGTGTGGCACGATAATAGATTCAGTAATGAATTGACTAATTTAATGATGGAGGAATTATTAATTAAACAATTAATCTAAATTAATTGTTAATTGTTAATATGATAGTATGTTAAATTATTATGGCTAGTGATAGTATAATAATAAGGAAATCGATTATAAGTATAATCGGATTTGTGATGAGATAAATTGTCTTATAATATTAATTATTGTTATGAACAATATACTATTATCAAGTAATTATTTGATAATATGATTAATGAGTAAATGATTTATAAATATAAAAAGATTTATATTTATTTAACGTAATAATAAATCATATAAAGTGTTAATCAATTAGCGTGGGAATTATAATTCCATGGATTAATGAGAAATGGATTAATTAATATTATTATTAATTAATTGATAAGATAAGTAATTTATTAATTTCTATGTGCAACCATGCGATATTAAAGTATAACGTATGATAGTTAACTATATGTTATGCGAAGTATAAAGTCCAACGCGACTATGTTATATATGAATATAAACTATATAGTAAAGTTATTGAGTTGTAATAAGTGCATGAAATGTGGGTGTGACAATGTGTATATTAAGTATACAATAAAATAATATATCATAGATATATTGTAAACAATTATTGAATTTACTAATAGAGGAGACAATACACTGTGATGATACCCGATAGAATTATATTCGGCATTAATAAGATGTACATGGATTATATGTATGTACACTACTTGATATATTATATTATTATTTGCTCATTATGAGTGATATTGTGTACCCTCTAATTCATTATAACCTAAGTGTTTATGAAATGAATTATGATATAGTCTTAGTAAGCATGATAGGCTATATATATAACCTTAGTGTATTGTATAGCCAGTTGCTGAGTTATTTATTGTCCCACATTATGTGCCCATCTCATTTCTCCTTCACGTGATATGCTCCAAGCTAGTCTACTTCCTACTCCTCAAACTCAGCAACAAAACTAGCTAATGATTGCAAGGGTGTGGGATTCATGATGAGATTTACCAACTCTCACCAACTCTTTCTTATCCATTGAGCTTTCTTGCAATCCTTTGAATTAATTTGGAAGGTAATTGAGTTGTCTGGATATCCATTTGCCTATATAAGGAACTCTCTTCCTTCTCTATTTCAATTGCTGAGAATTGCTTAAGTTGAGAGCATATAGAGGGTGGATACTTGTATACATATTAGTAGAGGAAGTGAGGATTAGCAAGTTCTAATTGAATATTGACAGAGGTATAATCCCTCCTTCATTGTTCTTCATTTATATTTTACTGTCAATTTTTCGGTTTTAGAATTGAGTATGGAATCCATGATTATGTGATCAAGCAATGTTTGTTAATTGCTCCTTAGTTGCTATGCTAGCTTATAATCATGATAGAACTGTAATGTAGTAGCTTAGAATGATAATCTTTGCGAAATTTTGAGTTTGGCTTGAGGTACTGCCGAAGCAGAAGCTGCTCTGTTTTTGGCCGACCAACTGCGCAGCTGCGCCGGTACCAGAATTGAGTTGGGCAAGGCCCTGCGCAGCTGCGCCAGTTTTGAACTGGGGAGCTGCGCAGCTGCGCCGGTTCCTGATCCCAGTTTCTGCAGATTTTGTTTCTGCTTGATGTCTGCTAAGTGATAGATATTGAAAGAAATTAGGACAAGCATGCTGGTATGATTAATACATATATATGGACTTGTTAAACTAGTATGTGCATATTATATTCGGATCGCTTACGTGAACGATGAAGTTATAGTTTTGAAAATAAACTTAAGGTTTTATAAACGAATTTTGGCGTATATAAGTCATGTTTATATTCTGATTTTGTGAACCCGATAGTATGGTTTATATTGACATGAAATACATGTTTAAGGTGTTAATCACACTACCATACATTATTGATAGAAAAGACTTGTAGTTTGAAAATAGACTTAAAGTTTTATAAACGAACCTTGACATATACATATGATGTGTATGTTCTGATTTTTAAGGATGATTGTATGACCTAGTTATGCATGGAAATAGGTATGTCATGTGGTTTCAAACCCCTTTGAATACCATGAACCTCTTGGTCACTTTAGTGTGCGGTTCTAGAGAAAACTTGAAGCCTTGAAATTAAACTTAAAGGAACTTGTGTACTTAAAGTTCTAAATATGATAACATACGTACATGGCATAAGTAGATATAAAATGATTCAAAGTAGCCTTGCATGATTAATTAAGCATGACATTGATTTTTGGAGAATAAAACTTATGAAGTTTTGAAAGTAGAATGGTTGAACATAGAGTTACTGGCATTCTAACTTTATGAACATGCATGATAGGACTTATATGCCTCTAGTCGTGATTGGTATGTGCACCCCGCTAGTTAACCGTGATATGCACTGTGCGAGCATGTTTTGAAGATGTACTACACTAACTATAGGTAAATAGATTAGTTGTAGGCGGACATGTGTATATGAAAGATGATATTAATTGAGTATAGTTAAGGTATACCTATGCGTACCTAGATATACTAAACGTATGATAAGAAAGTGAAACAAGGTTCTAAGAACCAAGCTAGACAACAATGTAATACTAATTATTATATTGAGAATGTATGGAAGTGTATAACTGATAAGTGTGATCTCTATGATTAATATAACTGTGTAGGATTACACGAAGTGCAGATATCTATAAGCAGTTAAGTCGTAGTTGTTAAACTACGAATCAGGCAAGTCTTTCAGTTCCTATTTGATATATGAATTCAATAACTGTTAGTTGAATTATATTATGCTGTGATAATGTGAACTTATATATGAACTGTATATGAGATATAAATGAGATTGAAAGTTGATCTTTGATGATATACTTGTTATGTGAAAAGTAACATGCGTAGTAAATATAAACTGTTTATAAATGCATGAACTGAGTATGATGTTATATGCTATGTGATGCATGAGGACTGTTAGAATTGCTGAGCTGTCGAGCTCACTCTTGCAAATAACCACTTTTGCAGGTTAAGGATTCACGGTAAAGATTTCGTGCTTCTTGATTGATAAAGATAGATAGTATCGCATTGAAGAATATTACTTAGAATATTGTCTGGACCATGTTTAGATTCTAGATGATGTACTCGATAGTTGCTTACACTGTTTAATACTTGTTGTATTGTAAGAATGTATTAATTAATACATAGAGGATATCGAGTTGAGTTGTAAACGTTATACGATAACTCAAATAGAATGAATCATATTAAAAAGTTGATTCAGGGATTTGTAATTGATTCAAGTTATGAAATTAATAAAAGATTTTATTTAAAGGATATTGAAAAGTTTAAATTATTCCGCATTTTAGTAACATCGAATATGATGTAAAGCTGAGATCTTGGATATAAATAGAATTTATATTCTAAATTGTAATAAACAAAGTTGTATTCTTTTACTAATAATTAAAAGATGTAATAGTTTGACGATAGTAGTATCGTGACTGCACCGAATTCGAGGTTTCGAAGGAACGTGGATTTGGGGGCGTCACAGGTTGGTATCAGAGCTGTAGGTTATAAACCTTAGGTAATTGTACCTTAGACTATAACCTGAGAGAGTGAAAGATAAGATTAAAATATATCTAAATGAAGATTCAAAGAAGAATCTTGAAATATCTAGAGAATGAGAATCAGGAGTTTCCTAACTCCGGTAATAAAAATGTTAAGATGATGTCTATAAGATGTATATAACAAAGATAATGAGAATGAACTCAGATGGAGTTTGGTTGATAATAGGGAAAGAACCCTAAGGTATAGTGATGATCACGACGTGATCAGATTGAACTGTGAAATGATAGATAGTCTGTAATGACTAAGTATGTATAGCTTGATGCTATAAGAGGATGTACTATGATAAAGTACGAGATGAACTCATGAGGAGTTGTATGTGGTGAAACGTAGAAAGCTCGTAATGAGCAAGTGATAGAGTAAGATATAGTTAAGTGTTGGAATTCCATTGAGGACTCATGTGATGGCTTAGTTGTACAAACTTTTGTATGGGCAGAAGTTTTGTGCTTGCACTGAGTGCGTCACATTGATAATCGTTGGAATGTTAGTGTCGCGGTATCATTATACATATGGCGGAAAGGTGATTCTTTTCTCATATTTATTTTGATAGATAGAGATTTCTAAGATATAATTAGATAATATTAAGATTAGGTGCGAGTTCTTAAGACTCATGCCTATGACAAGTTCGTGACTCATAATCGTATGGTGGGACCCCTCAGCGAATGGACGATTTTGGTCTGACTAGGATAAGTTCCTCAACCCATATGATTGTGGTAAGTTCCTGAACTTCCATGGTGTGGTAAGTTGGTGAACTGTACTGAGAATAGATATATTATATAAGAGTTTTGGAATAGTAAGCATTGATGGTGGTAAGAGATTGAAGCGATGGAGAAATTGGATTTTCCTAAATCCTCTAGCTACGCTAGATTTTCAATAATTATTGACTTCGTGCTAGTGTTTGCACTTCGGTTTTCTTGAGAAAACGTTGGGTCAGGTAACTGAACTAATGAGTTTTAAAAACAACACCGTTATTCGTATGTCTACGCTATTTGTTTCGGCTAAGACAAAAATGATTTGACAATCTTTCAAAATATATTTTAACCATGTGCATCATTTGATATGATGTAGAATGGTAAACGATGGAGTCATCAATGCAATCGAACCTAGTGTTGGTTGTGATCGAAAGATCGTCAGCCCACTATGGTATGTTGTAATATGACAAAGTCATAAAATGGCGGAATCCTCAACGTACTACTAATCTAGTATGGTATCATGACGTCATAAAAGAATTTTTGGTTTTCTTGTAAATTATAAAGAAGGTCAATTAAGTTGACTAAATTATTTCGATTGATGTCCGAATTGTTGATGAGAGTCTAAGCTATTTGATTCGGCTAGGCGACTGTTGGAAAGGGATTATAGAATTCAAGTATTCTTGTGTATGTATGCCAAACCAGATTGCTCTGGTGCGGATTTTGATGTTGAAAAGCTGAGGTGAACAACCCTATAAAGGGGATATGTTTTCGGGGACAATGGTTCCGAACGTAACGCATATAGTCGTTACAAAACACTACGTTGCGGCCCAACATAGTGGTACAATAGGTTGGCCACCTAGAGTACGCGTGGAGGGTGTTTTCAGTCTTTGTGATTGATAAACACTCTGGTTTGCGGTGTGAAGAATTGTGTTGAAGCATTAGTAAACCTGGAGAAAAGTTCACGATCTTGTGACCCCTCAGCATAAATTGGAATCTGAGTTATTCATACTACTTCCCGATTATTAAAAAATCGTGGAAGATTCTTATTCTTCTAAAGGATGAATATAGTAAGTAGAATGTTCCTTAGAAAGGAGAAAGTGGTAGAATGAGATTGAGAAAGTTATAGTAATAAAACTTCTGAAAAGAGAATGAATAAAATTATTCAAGAGAATATGTAATAATCGGAATAGCACCGAGTAGAGGAAGTTTCTGTGATTCCGAGGACGGAATCCTTATAAGGGGGAGAGGATGTAAGAACCCG
The DNA here is from genome assembly GCA_020205555.1 of Panax stipuleanatus. Lineage (NCBI taxonomy): Eukaryota > Viridiplantae > Streptophyta > Magnoliopsida > Apiales > Araliaceae > Panax > Panax stipuleanatus. The sequence continues at coordinate 91,664,335 of CM035117.1, forward strand.
AATTTTCAGATATTATTAAATAAGGATTTAATAAATAAAATTCTTAAACCGTGAGATGGGTTCGAACAAGAATGTATATATGTGATATGAGGTAGGTGGTATTATATTACATAGGATAATATGGACTATGTAAAATGTGTTTTTGTGATTTATAAATATATTATTAATATATATTTGTTAATTATCGTAGAGACGATCCAGTTGAGATAAAGGAGGTGGATAAATTCCTATCGATATTAAATAATTTATAGAATTATTTTATCATAGTAAGTTGGTGACATTAAATATCCTTAATGTATAATCACCATATTCTTGAGTATGTGTATTAATAACTAGTATGTTTATAATATAGGTTATTAATAGCACTTAAGCTATCCGTGAATAGGTTTGGATAGTGAAGCATGAGTTAGTTAAGGAATTAACTAATAAGAATAAATATTAGTTAATATAAGTTGTGAGTTATATTATGGAATAATATAATGAGAGTATTGAACCTTAATTAACTATGATGATATAGTACAGTGTTTAATTTACTTAAGTAAAGGAGTGAATTAATATGTGTGTTGAATATGTAATTATAGTTGGTACTTTTATATATATTACTTAGAATAGTAATATGTGAGAAAGTCTAATGTGCGAATAACGTTAAATATATATACGTTATTAAAGGGAGATGGAAATCATTATATGATTAAATGAATATTTGAAGAAATTATTTTGGGGAACAATTTATAGAAAAGAAAGAGAAATAGTTATTATATATTTCTAATAAAGGATATTAAAATAATTTCTAATATTGAATTATTTTAATAAAAGGAGGAAATGTTATTTTTGAATAATAATATTACCTTATATGTTTTTGTATGAGGAGTGATTGGTTAATATAGTAAATATATTAAAACGTATTTGCTATATGTAATTAAATTAATGGAAACAATTTATTATAATAGAAAATAAACTTATTTTCTATATATAATATATGTACATGTGTCGTACATATAGTTATTTGATATTATATTAAAAATAATATCATGAGACAATAAGTAAATTATTTTCTAATAACGAATGTGCTTATTTGGAGAAAACATAATATTTTATGATATGGCTAAATGCATAATTTTAAATGTATTTTCAAGGGAGTTTAACTAATGATAGGAAACTAAGTTATTTTAATATATTAAATAACTTAAGTTATTATTTGATCGTGAGTATTATTATTGGAATAATTAATAGAGTATATATTAATTATTATAAGCGTAAAGGTTATACTTATTATAAGTATAATTAATTGAAGTAATTTAACATTTTAATAGCTTGAGTTATTATATTTTCGTAAAGGTTATATATAATATTTGAATATTCGATTTGTAAAATATTTATATGTGGACCTTGGATTTAATAGTTCTAATTTAATTGAACAGGTTATAAGTAGTAATGTGGTGAGAAATGAGTAAGTGATGAGAATAATGATAAGCTTAAGTTTGAGCTTGTGAGAAATGCCTTGTGTGGCACGATAATAGATTCAGTAATGAATTGACTAATTTAATGATGGAGGAATTATTAATTAAATAATTAATCTAAATTAATTGTTAATTGTTAGTATGATAGTATGTTAAATTATTATGGCTAGTGATAGTATAATAATAAGGAAATCGATTATAAGTATAATCGGATTTGTGATGAGATAAATTGTCTTATAATATTAATTATTGTTATGAACAATATACTATTATCAAGTAATTATTTGATAATATGATTAATGAGTAAATGATTTATAAATATAAAAAGATTTATATTTATTTAACGTAATAATAAATCATATAAAGTGTTAATCAATTAGCGTGGGAATTATAATTTCATGGATTAATGAGAAATGGATTAATTAATATTATTATTAATTAATTGATAAGATAAGTAATTTATTAATTTCTATGTGCAACCATGCGATATTAAAGTATAACGTATGATAGTTAACTATATGTTATGCGAAGTATAAAGTGCAATGCGACTATGTTATATATGAATATAAACTATATAGTAAAGTTATTGAGTTGTAATAAGTGCATGAAATGTGGGTGTGACAATGTGTATATTAAGTATACAATAAAATAATATATCATAGATATATTGTAAACAATTATTGAATTTACTAATAGAGGAGACAATACACTGTGATGATACCCGATAGAATTATATTCGGCATTAATAAGATGTACATGGATTATATGTATGTACACTACTTGATATATTATATTATTATTTGCTCATTATGAGTGATATTGTGTACCCTCTAATTCATTATAACCTAAGTGTTTATGAAATGAATTATGATATAGTCTTAGTAAGCATGATAGGCTATATATATAACCTTAGTGTATTGTATAGCCAGTTGCTGAGTTATTTATTGTCCCACATTATGTGCCCATCTCATTTCTCCTTCACGTGATATGCTCCAAGCTAGTCTACTTCCTACTCCTCAAACTCAGCAACAAAACTAGCTAATGATTGCAAGGGTGTGGGATTCATGATGAGATTTACCAACTCTCACCAACTCTTTCTTATCCATTGAGCTTTCTTGCAATCCTTTGAATTAATTTGGAAGGTAATTGAGTTGTCTGGATATCCATTTGCCTATATAAGGAACTCTCTTCCTTCTCTATTTCAATTGCTGAGAATTGCTTAAGTTGAGAGCATATAGAGGGTGGATACTTGTATACATATTAGTAGAGCAAGTGAGGATTAACAAGTTCTAATTGAATGTTGACAGAGGTATAATCCCTCCTGCATTGTTCTTCATTTATATTTTACTGTCAATTTTTCGGTTTTAGAATTGAGTATGGAATCCATGATTATGTGATCAAGCAATGTTTGTTAATTGCTCCTTAGATGCTATGCTAGCTTATAATCATGATAGAACTGTAATGTAGTAGCTTAGAATGATAATCTTTGCGAAATTCTGAGTTTGGCTTGAGGTACTGCCGAAGCAGAAGCTGCTCTGTTTCTGGCCGACCAACTGCGCAGCTGCGCCGGTACCAGAATTGAGTTGGGCAAGGCCCTGCGCAGCTGCGCCAGTTTTGAACTGGGGAGCTGCGCAGCTGCGCCGGTTCCTGATCCCAGTTTCTGCAGATTTTGTTTCTGCTTGATGTCTGCTAAGTGATAGATATTGAAAGAAATTAGGACAAGCATGCTGGTATGATTAATACATATATATGGACTTGTTAAACTAGTATGTGCATATTATATTCGGATCGCTTACGTGAACGATGAAGTTATAGTTTTGAAAATAAACTTAAGGTTTTATAAACGAATTTTGGCGTATATAAGTCATGTTTATATTCTGATTTTGTGAACCCGATAGTATGGTTTATATTGACATGAAATACATGTTTAAGGTGTTAATCACACTACCATACATTATTGATAGAAAAGACTTGTAGTTTGAAAATAGACTTAAAGTTTTATAAACGAACCTTGACATATACATATGATGTGTATGTTCTGATTTTTAAGGATGATTGTATGACCTAGTTATGCATGGAAATAGGTATGTCATGTGGTTTCAAACCCCTTTGAATACCATGAACCTCTTGGTCACTTTAGTGTGCGGTTCTAGAGAAAACTTGAAGCCTTGAAATTAAACTTAAAGGAACTTGTGTACTTAAAGTTCTAAATATGATAACATACGTACATGGCATAAGTAGATATAAAATGATTCAAAGTAGCCTTGCATGATTAATTAAGCATGACATTGATTTTTGGAGAATAAAACTTATGAAGTTTTGAAAGTAGAATGGTTGAACATAGAGTTACTGGCATTCTAACTTTATGAACATGCATGATAGGACTTATATGCCTCTAGTCGTGATTGGTATGTGCACCCCGCTAGTTAACCGTGATATGCACTGTGCGAGCATGTTTTGAAGATGTACTACACTAACTATAGGTAAATAGATTAGTTGTAGGCGGACATGTGTATATGAAAGATGATATTAATTGAGTATAGTTAAGGTATACCTATGCGTACCTAGATATACTAAACGTATGATAAGAAAGTGAAACAAGGTTCTAAGAACCAAGCTAGACAACAATGTAATACTAATTATTATATTGAGAATGTATGGAAGTGTATAACTGATAAGTGTGATCTCTATGATTAATATAACTGTGTAGGATTACACGAAGTGCAGATATCTATAAGCAGTTAAGTCGTAGTTGTTAAACTACGAATCAGGCAAGTCTTTCAGTTCCTATTTGATATATGAATTCAATAACTGTTAGTTGAATTATATTATGCTGTGATAATGTGAACTTATATATGAACTGTATATGAGATATAAATGAGATTGAAAGTTGATCTTTGATGATATACTTGTTATGTGAAAAGTAACATGCGTAGTAAATATAAACTGTTTATAAATGCATGAACTGAGTATGATGTTATATGCTATGTGATGCATGAGGACTGTTAGAATTGCTGAGCTGTCGAGCTCACTCTTGCAAATAACCACTTTTGCAGGTTAAGGATTCACGGTAAAGATTTCGTGCTTCTTGATTGATAAAGATAGATAGTATCGCATTGAAGAATATTACTTAGAATATTGTCTGGACCATGTTTAGATTCTAGATGATGTACTCGATAGTTGCTTACACTGTTTAATACTTGTTGTATTGTAAGAATGTATTAATTAATACATAGAGGATATCGAGTTGAGTTGTAAACGTTATACGATAACTCAAATAGAATGAATCATATTAAAAAGTTGATTCAGGGATTTGTAATTGATTCAAGTTATGAAATTAATAAAAGATTTTATTTAAAGGATATTGAAAAGTTTAAATTATTCCGCATTTTAGTAACATCGAATATGATGTAAAGCTGAGATCTTGGATATAAATAGAATTTATATTCTAAATTGTAATAAACAAAGTTGTATTCTTTTACTAATAATTAAAAGATGTAATAGTTTGACGATAGTAGTATCGTGACTGCACCGAATTCGAGGTTTCGAAGGAACGTGGATTTGGGGGCGTCACAGGTTGGTATCAGAGCTGTAGGTTATAAACCTTAGGTAATTGTACCTTAGACTATAACCTGAGAGAGTGAAAGATAAGATTAAAATATATCTAAATGAAGATTCAAAGAAGAATCTGGAAATATCTAGAGAATGAGAATCAGGAGTTTCCTAACTCCGGTAATAAAAATGTTAAGATGATGTCTATAAGATGTATATGACAAAAATAATGAGAATGAACTCAGATGGAGTTTGGTTGATAATAGGGAAAGAACCCTAAGGTATAGTGATGATCACGACGTGATCAGATTGAACTGTGAAATGATAGATAGTCTGTAATGACTAAGTATGTATAGCTTGATGCTATAAGAGGATGTACTATGATAAAGTACGAGATGAACTCATGAGGAGTTGTATGTGGTGAAACGTAGAAAGCTCGTAATGAGCAAGTGATAGAGTAAGATATAGTTAAGTGTTGGAATTCCATTGAGGACTCATGTGATGGCTTAGTTGTACAAACTTTTGTATGGGCAGAAGTTTTGTGCTTGCACTGAGTGCGTCACATTGATAATCGTTGGAATGTTAGTGTCGCGGTATCATTATACATATGGCGGAAAGGTGATTCTTTTCTCATATTTATTTTGATAGATAGAGATTTCTAAGATATAATTAGATAATATTAAGATTAGGTGCGAGTTCTTAAGACTCATGCCTATGACAAGTTCGTGACTCATAATCGTATGGTGGGACCCCTCAGCGAATGGACGATTTTGGTCTGACTAGGATAAGTTCCTCAACCCATATGATTGTGGTAAGTTCCTGAACTTCCATGGTGTGGTAAGTTGGTGAACTGTACTGAGAATAGATATATTATATAAGAGTTTTGGAATAGTAAGCATTGATGGTGGTAAGAGATTGAAGCGATGGAGAAATTGGATTTTCCTAAATCCTCTAGCTACGCTAGATTTTCAATAATTATTGACTTCGTGCTAGTGTTTGCACTTCGGTTTTCTTGAGAAAACGTTGGGTCAGGTAACTGAACTAATGAGTTTTAAAAACAACACCGTTATTCGTATGTCTACGCTATTTGTTTCGGCTAAGACAAAAATGATTTGACAATCTTTCAAAATATATTTTAACCATGTGCATCATTTGATATGATGTAGAATGGTAAACGATGGAGTCATCAATGCAATCGAACCTAGTGTTGGTTGTGATCGAAAGATCGTCAGCCCACTATGGTATGTTGTAATATGACAAAGTCATAAAATGGCGGAATCCTCAACGTACTACTAATCTAGTATGGTATCATGACGTCATAAAAGAATTTTTGGTTTTCTTGTAAATTATAAAGAAGGTCAATTAAGTTGACTAAATTATTTCGATTGATGTCCGAATTGTTGATGAGAGTCTAAGCTATTTGATTCGGCTAGGCGACTGTTGGAAAGGGATTATAGAATTCAAGTATTCTTGTGTATGTATGCCAAACCAGATTGCTCTGGTGCGGATTTTGATGTTGAAAAGCTGAGGTGAACAACCCTATAAAGGGGATATGTTTTCGGGGACAATGGTTCCGAACGTAACGCATATAGTCGTTACAAAACACTACGTTGCGGCCCAACATAGTGGTACAATAGGTTGGCCACCTAGAGTACGCGTGGAGGGTGTTTTCAGTCTTTGTGATTGATAAACACTCTGGTTTGCGGTGTGAAGAATTGTGTTGAAGCATTAGTAAACCTGGAGAAAAGTTCAAGGTCTTGTGACCCCTCAGCATAAATTGGAATCTGAGTTATTCATACTACTTCCCGATTATTAAAAAATCGTGGAAGATTCTTATTCTTCTAAAGGATGAATATAGTAAGTAGAATGTTCCTTAGAAAGGAGAAAGTGGTAGAATGAGATTGAGAAAGTTATAGTAATAAAACTTCTGAAAAGAGAATGAATAAAATTATTCAAGAGAATATGTAATAATCGGAATAGCACCGAGTAGAGGAAGTTTCTGTGATTCCGAGGACGGAATCCTTATAAGGGGGAGAGGATGTAAGAACCCGAATTTTCAGATATTATTAAATAAGGATTTAATAAATAAAATTCTTAAACCGTGAGATGGGTTCGAACAAGAATGTATATATGTGATATGAGGTAGGTGGTATTATATTACATAGGATAATATGGACTATGTAAAATGTGTTTTTGTGATTTATAAATATATTATTAATATATATTTGTTAATTATCGTAGAGACGATCCAGTTGAGATAAAGGAGGTGGATAAATTCCTATCGATATTAAATAATTTATAGAATTATTTTATCATAGTAAGTTGGTGACATTAAATATCCTTAATGTATAATCACCATATTCTTGCGTATGTGTATTAATAACTAGTATGTTTATAATATAGGTTATTAATAGCACTTAAGCTATCCGTGAATAGGTTTGGATAGTGAAGCATGAGTTAGTTAAGGAATTAACTAATAAGAATAAATATTAGTTAATATAAGTTGTGAGTTATATTATGGAATAATATAATGAGAGTATTGAACCTTAATTAACTATGATGATATAGTACAGTGTTTAATTTACTTAAGTAAAGGAGTGAATTAATATGTGTGTTGAATATGTAATTATAGTTGGTACTTTTATATATATTACTTAGAATAGTAATATGTGAGAAAGTCTAATGTGCGAATAACGTTAAATATATATACGTTATTAAAGGGAGATGGAAATCATTATATGATTAAATGAATATTTGAAGAAATTATTTTGGGGAACAATTTATAGAAAAGAAAGAGAAATAGTTATTATATATTTCTAATAAAGGATATTAAAATAATTTCTAATATTGAATTATTTTAATAAAAGGAGGAAATGTTATTTTTGAATAATAATATTACCTTATATGTTTTTGTATGAGGAGTGATTGGTTAATATAGTAAATATATTAAAACGTATTTGCTATATGTAATTAAATTGATGGAAACAATTTATTATAATAGAAAATAAACTTATTTTCTATATATAATATATGTACATGTGTCGTACATATAGTTATTTGATATTATATTAAAAATAATATCATGAGACAATAAGTAAATTATTTTCTAATAACGAATGTGCTTATTTGGAGAAAACATAATATTTTATGATATGGCTAAATGCATAATTTTAAATGTATTTTCAAGGGAGTTTAACTAATGATAGGAAACTAAGTTATTTTAATATATTAAATAACTTAAGTTATTATTTGATCGTGAGTATTATTATTGGAATAATTAATAGAGTATATATTAATTATTATAAGCGTAAAGGTTATACTTATTATAAGTATAATTAATTGAAGTAATTTAACATTTTAATAGCTTGAGTTATTATATTTTCGTAAAGGTTATATATAATATTTGAATATTCGATTTGTAAAATATTTATATGTGGACCTTGGATTTAATAGTTCTAATTTAATTGAACAGGTTATAAGTAGTAATGTGGTGAGAAATGAGTAAGTGATGAGAATAATGATAAGCTTAAGTTTGAGCTTGTGAGAAATGCCTTGTGTGGCACGATAATAGATTCAGTAATGAATTGACTAATTTAATGATGGAGGAATTATTAATTAAATAATTAATCTAAATTAATTGTTAATTGTTAGTATGATAGTATGTTAAATTATTATGGCTAGTGATAGTATAATAATAAGGAAATCGATTATAAGTATAATCGGATTTGTGATGAGATAAATTGTCTTATAATATTAATTATTGTTATGAACAATATACTATTATCAAGTAATTATTTGATAATATGATTAATGAGTAAATGATTTATAAATATAAAAAGATTTATATTTATTTAACGTAATAATAAATCATATAAAGTGTTAATCAATTAGCGTGGGAATTATAATTTCATGGATTAATGAGAAATGGATTAATTAATATTATTATTAATTAATTGATAAGATAAGTAATTTATTAATTTCTATGTGCAACCATGCGATATTAAAGTATAACGTATGATAGTTAACTATATGTTATGCGAAGTATAAAGTGCAATGCGACTATGTTATATATGAATATAAACTATATAGTAAAGTTATTGAGTTGTAATAAGTGCATGAAATGTGGGTGTGACAATGTGTATATTAAGTATACAATAAAATAATATATCATAGATATATTGTAAACAATTATTGAATTTACTAATAGAGGAGACAATACACTGTGATGATACCCGATAGAATTATATTCGGCATTAATAAGATGTACATGGATTATATGTATGTACACTACTTGATATATTATATTATTATTTGCTCATTATGAGTGATATTGTGTACCCTCTAATTCATTATAACCTAAGTGTTTATGAAATGAATTATGATATAGTCTTAGTAAGCATGATAGGCTATATATATAACCTTAGTGTATTGTATAGCCAGTTGCTGAGTTATTTATTGTCCCACATTATGTGCCCATCTCATTTCTCCTTCACGTGATATGCTCCAAGCTAGTCTACTTCCTACTCCTCAAACTCAGCAACAAAACTAGCTAATGATTGCAAGGGTGTGGGATTCATGATGAGATTTACCAACTCTCACCAACTCTTTCTTATCCATTGAGCTTTCTTGCAATCCTTTGAATTAATTTGGAAGGTAATTGAGTTGTCTGGATATCCATTTGCCTATATAAGGAACTCTCTTCCTTCTCTATTTCAATTGCTGAGAATTGCTTAAGTTGAGAGCATATAGAGGGTGGATACTTGTATACATATTAGTAGAGGAAGTGAGGATTAACAAGTTCTAATTGAATGTTGACAGAGGTATAATCCCTCCTTCATTGTTCTTCATTTATATTTTACTGTCAATTTTTCGGTTTTAGAATTGAGTATGGAATCCATGATTATGTGATCAAGCAATGTTTGTTAATTGCTCCTTAGTTGCTATGCTAGCTTATAATCATGATAGAACTGTAATGTAGTAGCTTAGAATGATAATCTTTGCGAAATTCTGAGTTTGGCTTGAGGTACTGCCGAAGCAGAAGCTGCTCTGTTTCTGGCCGACCAACTGCGCAGCTGCGCCAGTTTTGTACTGGCCAGCAGCGCAGCTGCGCCGGTACCAGAATTGAGTTGGGCAAGGCCCTGCGCAGCTGCGCCAGTTTTGAACTGGGGAGCTGCGCAGCTGCGCCGGTTCCTGATCCCAGTTTCTGCAGATTTTGTTTCTGCTTGATGTCTGCTAAGTGATAGATATTGAAAGAAATTAGGACAAGCATGCTGGTATGATTAATACATATATATGGACTTGTTAAACTAGTATGTGCATATTATATTCGGATCGCTTACGTGAACGATGAAGTTATAGTTTTGAAAATAAACTTAAGGTTTTATAAACGAATTTTGGCGTATATAAGTCATGTTTATATTCTGATTTTGTGATAGTATGGTTTATATTGACATGAAATACATGTTTAAGGTGTTAATCACACTACCATACATTATTGATAGAAAAGACTTGTAGTTTGAAAATAGACTTAAAGTTTTATAAACGAACCTTGACATATACATATGATGTGTATGTTCTGATTTTTAAGGATGATTGTATGACCTAGTTATGCATGGAAATAGGTATGTCACGTGGTTTCAAACCCCTTTGAATACCATGAACCTCTTGGTCACTTTAGTGTGCGGTTCTAGAGAAAACTTGAAGCCTTGAAATTAAACTTAAAGGAACTTGTGTACTTAAAGTTCTAAATATGATAACATACGTACATGGCATAAGTAGATATAAAATGATTCAAAGTAGCCTTGCATGATTAATTAAGCATGACATTGATTTTTGGAGAATAAAACTTATGAAGTTTTGAAAGTAGAATGGTTGAACATAGAGTTACTGGCATTCTAACTTTATGAACATGCATGATAGGACTTATATGCCTCTAGTCGTGATTGGTATGTGCACCCCGCTAGTTAACCGTGATATGCACTGTGCGAGCATGTTTTGAAGATGTACTACACTAACTATAGGTAAATAGATTAGTTGTAGGCGGACATGTGTATATGAAAGATGATATTAATTGAGTATAGTTAAGGTATACCTATGCGTACCTATCTATACTAAACGTATGATAAGAAAGTGAAACAAGGTTCTAAGAACCAAGATAGACAACAATGTAATACTAATTATTATATTGAGAATGTATGGAAGTGTATAACTGATAAGTGTGATCTCTATGATTAATATAACTGTGTAGGATTACACGAAGTGCAGATATCTATAAGCAGTTAAGTCGTAGTTGTTAAACTACGAATCAGGCAAGTCTTTCAGTTCCTATTTGATATATGAATTCAATAACTGTTAGTTGAATTATATTATGCTGTGATAATGTGAACTTATATATGAACTGTATATGAGATATAAATGAGATTGAAAGTTGATCTTTGATGATATACTTGTTATGTGAAAAGTAACATGCGTAGTAAATATAAACTGTTTATAAATGCATGAACTGAGTATGATGTTATATGCTATGTGATGCATGAGGACTGTTAGAATTGCTGAGCTGTCGATCTCACTCTTGCAAATAACCACTTTTGCAGGTTAAGGATTCACGGTAAAGATTTCGTGCTTCTTGATTGATAAAGATAGATAGTATCGCATTGAAGAATATTACTTAGAATATTGTCTGGACCATGTTTAGATTCTAGATGATGTACTCGATAGTTGCTTACACTGTTTAATACTTGTTGTATTGTAAGAATGTATTAATTAATACATAGAGGATATCGAGTTGAGTTGTAAACGTTATACGATAACTCAAATAGAATGAATCATATTAAAAAGTTGATTCAGGGATTTGTAATTGATTCAAGTTATGAAATCAATAAAAGATTTTATTTAAAGGATATTGAAAAGTTTAAATTATTTCGCATTTTAGTAACATCGAATATGATGTAAAGCTGAGATCTTGGATATAAATAGAATTTATATTCTAAATTGTAATAAACAAAGTTGTATTCTTTTACTAATAATTAAAAGATGTAATAGTTTGACGATAGTAGTATCGTGACTGCACCGAATTCGAGGTTTCGAAGGCACGTGGATTTGGGGGCGTCACAGGTAATCTACGAGCCAGGTAAGTCTTTCAGTTCCTATTTTCTATGTGAACTTGATGATGAACTGTTTTAAATTGTATTGCACATAGCATGATATGTTATATATGTTGTATGCATGAAACGTTAAAGTCAATTTATGACTACGTTGATTGAGTAAAGAATATTGATTGAATAAGGAACTCAATCTTTTTACTTGTTATATGAATTGAAGAATGCATAATGTTAGTTTAATGATTATGATGTATAAGATGAGCATGTTATTTATGTGCTACGTGATTCATGAAAGCTGTTAGATCTAGCTGAAATGTCGAGCTGACTCTTGCAAATAACTATTTTTGCAGGTCAAGGTTTCAAGGTAATGATACGTGTTATTTGAATTATATAGATAAATATTCAAGAAGATTACTTATGTTAGATGAGAAATGCATTTAATGTTTTGATTGTAACATAATTGTGGAGTTGTAAAGTTTTGCAATCCTATGTATAGTGGATATTGCTTTGTGATGTAAGACTTTGTATAGTAACTTCGATGTAGCGATTCATGTAATAAATTTAAATCAGACATGTAATGATAAATGTTGAGATTAAGGGCAATAAAGAAGGATATATATAAAAGTTTTAAATATTCCACATTTTTAGTGATTTAAATATCGAATAATGATGTAAAGTTATAATAAAGTTGTATTGTTAACGATCGAGAATGAAAATTATTTTGTTTGAATTTTGGGGGTGTTAGAGTTGGTATCAAAGCTGATAGGTTATACACCTTAGGTAAGAGTACCTTAGGCTATGACCTTAGGTTATAAGAAGTTGAGTTTAAGTTACATATGATAAAAAGGTGATTCTTTTCACATACGTAGAAGTATAGGATGAGTTGAGTCCTAGAAATTTATAAGAAGAATATGATAATGACAAGGAGTAAACTCGAATAAAATATTGAGTAACATGAATGAAATTTGAAATTCTTGAAGGAAGAGTTGTTAATGAACAAGAAGTTTGAAAGATGAATCTTGGAGAGAGATAAAGATAAGAATAAGGAGTTGCCTAACTCCAATAATAAAGATGACGAATAATGATGAATAGACAAAGTCTATAAGATTAAAAGCATAATGAAATCATGATATGATGTGATGAATATGTAAAGATAAGAATATTGTAAAATAAAACGATCATGAGATAAGAAAAGAATCATAAGGGAGATGATTATAGAATAAGATCACAGCGTGATCTTTTAAAGTTGTAAAGACAGATGGTCTATAATGATTGAATAGTTATAGTTTGATGCTATAACGAGTATGTACTATGATATAGTATGAGATAAACTCACGAGGAGTTATAAATAATGAGATACAGGAAATTTGTATCGAGCATAGAGCATATTATGAGCAAGATAGAGTTAAGTGGGATTTCAACTGAGAGCTCATGTGGTGGCTGAGTTGTTCAAACCTTTGTATGGGCAGGGATTTTGTGCTTACACTTGGTTTATCATAGAGGTAATCATTGAAATGTGGTGTCGCGCTATCGATATATATATATATTGAGAAGGTGATTCTTGTCCCATGTTTATAGTTGATAGTTAGAGGTGATATTAAGATTAGATTAGATGATATTAAAATTAGGTTCGAGTTCTTAAAACTCATACTTATGGTAAGTTCGTGACTCATAATTATATATATATTTTTGAACCCCTAAGCATATGGACAGTCTCTGATCAGTTCTTTGACTACATATTACTAGGATAAGTTTTTAAACTTATATTATTTTGGTAAGTCCTGAACTTCCAAAGTGTGGTAAGTTTGATGAACTATACTGAGTATAAAAAGGTTATGGTATAGAAAGCATTGATGTTGTTGAAGATTGATAGAATGTTTAAGTAATAAAACGGTGGAGTAAAGATTTAAATTGATGGAGAAATTTTTTATATTCTAAATCTCCTAGCTTTGCTAGATTTTTTGAAATTTATTGACTTCGTGCTGATGTTGCACTTCTGTTTTTTTGAAAAAAATTGGATCAAATGATGGAACCAATGGATTTTTAAAATAGTGCTATTATTCACATGTCTATGCTAATTACTTCAGCTAGACAAAAATGATTTAAAATTTTCAAAATATATTTTATATATTCTATGCATCATTTCATATGATGTAGGAATAATAATCGAAGAAGTCATCAATGCGGTTAAACCTAGTGTTGGATGTAATCATAGGATCGTCAGCCCACTATGGTATAATGTAGTATGACGACATCATGTAATGACAAAATCTTCAACGCACCATTACTACGGTACGGTATCAAAATATTGTAAAAAGATTTATTTATTTTTAGTTTCCTTATATTATATATAAAACAAATTTGGTTAAATATATATATATATATATATATATATATATTGATTGATGTCCGAATTGTTACTAGAAGTCTATGCTACTTGATTCAGCTAAACAAGTATGGAAAGATGTTTATGAAATTCGAGCGTTCTTGGTCAAACTATGCCAAACTAAATTGTTTTAGTGCCGATTCAGATGTTAAGAAGTTGAGGTGAACAACCCTATAAAAGGGGACATGTTATCGGAGACAATAGTTCTAAGTGTAACGCATATAGTCGTTATGATGTACTACGTTTGTGCACGACGTAGTGGTGCGATAGTCTGATCACCTAGAGCACCGATGCAGGATGTTTACATTCTGTGTGATTGTTAAACATTTTATTAGAGCGGTTTATAGTGTGAAGTACCGGGGGTGAAGCACTGTTAAACCTAGAGATGAGTTCAAGGTCTTATGACCCCTCAGCATGATTTGAGAATCTTTTAAATTCCTGAGTTATTTATATCGCTTCCCAATTATTGAGTAATTGTGGAAGATTCTTATTATTCTAAAGAAGAATGTGGCAAGAAGGATATTCCTTAGAAAGTAGTAGTTGTGGAACGCAACAATCCAGTGAATAAAAATTAACGTAAAATCTATTTTGATAGATTGATATATGAAGATTAATGATTAAAAATTTCGAGGATAAAATTTTTAGAAGAAGGGGTGAATGTGATAACCCGAATACTTACGAGATAGTGAATTATAAAGTATATGAATTTGACGAATAAAGCATATGGTAATGATCTTTAGAAAGGAAATGAATGAGTTAAAGAATATATAATATTTGATATAATTGTGTTTAATTGAAGGTTATGTAATAAAACCTAAAACTTATTGAAGGAATGAATGAAGTAGTATATATATAATACTTTTGTTGAGATAATGTGTTGAAGTTATTCAACAATAAAATTTTGAAAGAGATTTCGTGAAAACCGAGTAAGTGAGGTTTCGTTGATTTCGAGGACGAAATTCTTATAAGGAGGGAAGGATGTAACAACCTGAATTTTTCAGAATTAATAAATGAGAATTTAATAAATAAAATTCTTATTTTAAGATGTTCGAGTACATGTATGTGTATTTGTGTTAGATATTGTGAAATATGTGATTTGGTGTGAAGAGAATTTTATATATTAATTTTAATATTTATTGAATTAAATAAATATTTTAATTGATTTATTTATTAAGTTAAATAAATAATTATGTGTTGGTTATGGAGTAATTTAATTAAGTGTAATATATTAATTAAATAAATTTTTAATATTTAATTTAATTAATATGTAATAATTTTATGTTATAGTTCTAATTTAATTGGGATAATTAAATTAGATGAAGTTATGTGGTAATTGTTACATGAAATTATAATTAGCAAGTAATTATAATTGTTATGTGATAATTTTTATGTGATTAATTGATGTTAACTTTTAATTAATTAAATTAAAATATTAAGATTTAATTAATTAAAGTGTAACATTAAAAATATGTGTTAAAAATTTATTAAAAGAATTAACAGAGTTTCTAAAACCGTTTTTCCAAACAAGTCACTTGCACTATTTTAAATCCGTTTTGCAAAACGGAGCCTTAACTACTAAAAACCTGTTTTTAAAAATAAAATATTTTGCCAAACAAGCCTTAGGGCTTTTAAAATTCAAATTGTAACATATATATTAATGGTACTTATTATATTTAATAAAGGCCATTATGTAATGGAAGTTATATCTTATATTTATGTTTTATATGTATAATATATGTATATTACGTTAGTTATAATTACGAAAGAGTTAGAGTTTTATCAGTGTTAAAACAAGAAGAGAAAAATACAGAGAAAGAAAGAAAAGTTAGAGTGAAAGAAATAGAGAAGAAAAAGATGAAAGGAGGAAGGTTTTGAGAGAAAGTCCTTGTTAAACCTCGTCATCATCTTCCTCACTAAGCATCAAGGGTATAATTCTAACCCTTGTATTTCAAAAACCATGTTTGATGTTATTCATGTTCTTGTTCTCTGTAAAAATAAGTTTTCATGAAAATATAGATAAACATGAAATTCATGTATAAATTGTATTCATATATGCTTACAATTGATTTGTATGCTTAGTTAGGATGTTTAATTCATGTGTATATGATGAACATGAAGAATTCATGTTCATCAAAAAGTTACAATGAAATAAATTTTTGTTAATTGGTCTTTGAAAATTAAAATTTGTGTTTGATTGGTAATCAATGGATAAATTGATGTTAGATAATGATAACATGTTTATAAACGGATTCAATGTGATTTGAATTGTGTGTTTTGATTGAGAAATAAACTTTCAGTGTTCAATTTTATCAAGAACACTGAAAAATAGTTTTTATACAAAATTAAGAGTTTTAATTATGTGTTTTGATGATTAAATATATTAAAACATGTTAGAAACTTAGAATTTATATTTTCTATAAAATTAATATGAATTATGTTGACTGGAATCAAAATTTAGTACGGAGAAACAAGCCAAATTGGCTTTTTCTCTGCACAGTTCGCGAACCAAAATTGAGCCGCTGTAGAGGGCCCGCCCTGGCGGGCCTTGTAAGGTATAGAACCCCCGCTGCGGCAGGAGGTGTGCAGAAAAGAAAACTTAGTTTGTTTTGTGCAATTTTGTTTAGATCATGAAAAGTTAACTCAATGTGTTAAATTTGATGATATGTTAGGCATAGTTTAAAATGCTAAATAATAGTAATGAATTATATTAATAAACTATAATGTGTGATTATAATTTGAATAATTATAATTAAAGTAAAGGTTTAATTTCAATTATAATTTGTTAAATTATAACGAATATAGTTTGAGAATTTTTAATTAAGATAAATGTGTAATTTAAATTATAATTTATTGAGTGCATGAATTGAAATTGATTAATTATAATCAAAGTAATTGTTTAATTTTAATTATAATTGGTTTAATTATAATTTAATTAATATAAATGCATAAATGGAGTTTGATTAATAAATGTTTAATTTAAATTATAATTTGTTTAATTATAATTTAATTAATATAAATTGCAATTATAATTCGATTAATTATAATTGAGGAAGTGTAATTTAAATTATAATTTGTTTAATTTTAATTTAATTATTAGTTGATTAATTATGTGAAGATGTAATATGATCATGTGATGTGATTAACTATGTGATAATTAATTCTTAAACCTATTAGTTAAAGAGAAATGAGTTAACCTAAATGGGTTAACTAATTATGAGAATTAGTTATGTGATAATTAATTTATATTATTAATTATACATATAAGTTTGACAGTGTGTGTTAAATAAATAAATGGGAGAGAATTATGAAGTGTAAAGTAGAAATTACTTAAACGTTTGCTAAGCGGTTCTAGGCGACTAATAATTTATGCGTATGCTAATACGTTGTGTAGGATTCATGAAGTACAGATTATTATAAGTTGTTTTTCGTTAATTGGTAATCTATGAGCCAGGTAAGTCTTTCAGTTCCTATTTTCTATGTGAACTTGATGATGAACTGTTTTAAATTGTATTGCGAAGAGCATGATATGTTATATATATTGTATACATGAAATATTAAAGTCAATTTATGACTACGTTGATTGAGTAAAGAATATTGATTGAGTAAGAAACTCAATCTTTATACTTGTTATATTAATTGAAGCATGCATTATATGTTAGTTTAAAGATTATGATGTATGCGTGAAAGCTGTGAGATCTTGCTGAGCTGTCGAGCTGACTCTTGCAAATAACTATTTTTGCAGGTCAAGGTTTCAAGGTAATGATACGTGCTATTTGAATTATAGAGATTGATATTCAAGAAGATTACTTATGTTAGATGAGAAATGCATTTAACGTTTTGATTGTAACGTAATTGTTGAGTTGTAATGTTGTGCTATCCGATGTATAGTGTGTGATGCCCCCAGAATAGGTCCAGTCAACCAAACCCATTCTAAGTCGCCAAATACATGGTACAGAATTCAAATACAAACTTTATATCACACGGTCGTGCAAAATACGACCACACAACTGTGAGTGTCAATACAAATCGTATATAATACGAAATATTAACATTCAAATTCATTCTCTATTTATTATAATTATTATCCCACTATTTTAAAAAATAGCGAGGACTACTAATGCTCTAACTCGGATCATCACTTTGTCCCCCGACTAGTTCCCGCAACGTTCTCATTTCCTGAAGAGGGCAATAGATGAAAAAGGGTGAGCTCAACTAGTCCAATAAAGAATATTACGACTAAGATAATGGAAAATAAATTATCGTTAGCCTTCAATAAATCAGATAAAATATAATGGACAACCAATTTTAGATCAATACTTGCAGCGGAAATAACAATTCATTAGAAGAGTTAAGTAGAGAATGAAGTCTACAATCTTCTATGATTTAAAAGTCCATCATCAATATTTTTTCCTTGTAACATCAATCAATATACATCTCGAATCAATATTCATCATTGCACTACAGGCCAAAGATATTCATTTGTATCACCAGTGGTCATGTTCATCTCAACACCTGTCATCTTTGCACTATGGCCAAAGATATTCATCAGGTAATCATTCATCTTTGCTATACAGGCCAAAGATATTCAGTTATATCACATTTTAGGACTGAGAATGATGAAAAACATTTTAAAGAATGAATCCAGTGAGATAAAAGACAAAGATTAAGGATTCGTATTTTAGTTTATCCAAGTTCAAAAATACCCCATAATAATACTTTGTGGAGCAAAATTCAAGAATAGCGCTCAAAACTTGGATACAATCAAAGATAGAAACCTTAACAAGCAACTTGGATATATAGAAGAAAATTTAGTTTTTCCGTGAATAGTTCCGTATACGTGAATAGTGCCGTATACTTGAATAGTAACCACGACTGAAAAAGTAAGAATTTCATAATAAAATTCATGACATTATTTTGGTATAATGATATTAAAAAGAATAACATAATTTATGAAAGAAATAACATCCCTTACCTCAAAAGAATAGTACTTCTGACTGGAATATCGAATATAATACCGAAGGAAACTTGCACTGAATAATAACACTCAAAGTATCTAAATACTCACAAAAATACGCTCGATATTATAGAGAGAGAAAACTTCTAATTCTGGTGTGATTTTCAATTCTAACCTAAGCACCCTATTTATAGGAAAAACTTAGGATGCCAAAGTAGACTAAATTAATAAAATAATAATTTTTTTTAAAAAAATTCCGCCGCCTGGCTGCTTTCCAGAAAAATCAAAATTTTTCAACAAAACAACAAAAGTGGGGCCCACCCATTAAAAAAATATTTATTTTTCGAAACTTCAATAATTCATAATAAATAGCCCCTTTGTCAGAAAATACAAATTCTATGTCTCTTCATAGGAAATTTAATTCTCTACAACTTTGTAGAAGGAAGTTTTTCCAAATTCCAAACATAAATTATCCGAAATCCATAAACGGATGATTTTTCACACCAAAATACTGATAAAAACACATCAGCGCTAATTCCTTCTTTTATATTCACAAAATAAATATTTCCTTATCATATAAATCAATAATTAATTATTCACAAATAATATTACAGAACTACAATATTGACAACTAGGTCGTTCCCCAGGAAAGAGAGGGCCTTCCGATAAAGACTTCTCCTTATTGGCGAGCAATTAAATAACCCCTCCTAGACAGAACTTCCTTAGACATTGTCAATAATGCTATCTAATAATATTATTCAAATAATATGAATTATTGAGTTGATAATGTGAAATACTGTGCAATGGCAATTATTGAATCAATAATACAAAATATCAACTGTAGCAATTATTGAATTAATCACAGCAACGTAGCAATTATTGATATAAAATATCAACGTAGCAATTATTGAATCAATAAAATATTATGCAATTATTGAATCAATAATATAAAATATTGAACAGTAATTACTGTAACAATAATTGAGTAAGTGACTTCTCACGTAAGAATCAATAATTCAAAATACTGTGCAATATCGTGTGCTACTGTGCAACACCGCGTATTACTGTATTTTAACCACCGGGTATTTCAACAGTACTAACGGTAACAGCTACGCCGTTATTTTATAAAAAGGTTATTTCTGTCGCTTTCTATATCCGACAATTATTCCGTTGTTGGGCCCACAAATAGCTGAGCCGTCGTACGAATATTCCCTGACAACAAGAATATTTCACGACCAAACGAATATTCCTCGACAACAAGAATATTTTATAACCACTTGCTCATTTTGAAATATTTGCACATTTCAACCATAACTTTTCATAGTTATCAAATCAACACCTTACTATTTCGAAATAATATATAAAGAAAATTAAATTTTTATTCATAAAAATTGGGGTCTTACAACCTCACCTCCTTATGAAATTTCGTCCTCGAAATTGACGTACGTACCTGGTATGTCGAAAAGGTGAGGATACCTCGCTTTCATTTCCGATTCCAACTCCCAGGTCATTTCCTCAATTTCATTGTTTCTCCACAAAACTTTAGCTTGATGTATAATTTTCGAGCGTAGGATATGTTCCTTCCTATCCAAGATCTTGACAGGTACCTCCTCGTACGTTAAATCTTCGGCTATCTCGTCTGGTTCTAACTCAATAATGCAGTTTGGATCTTTCACATATTTACGAAGTACGGATATGTGAAAAACGTTATGAACACGAGACATGCTTGGAGGTAAAGCAAGTCTATAGGCTACATTTC
Organism: Panax stipuleanatus; assembly: GCA_020205555.1. Lineage (NCBI taxonomy): Eukaryota > Viridiplantae > Streptophyta > Magnoliopsida > Apiales > Araliaceae > Panax > Panax stipuleanatus. The sequence continues at coordinate 91,685,546 of CM035117.1, forward strand.
TTACTCAGTCAAGAATCTCAAATGGACCAATGAATCGTGGATTGAGCTTTCCTCTCTTCCCAAACCTCGTAACTCTTTTCCACGGAGCAACACGTAATAACACATGGTCCCCAACTTTGAATTCCACGTCCTTTCGATGAAGATCTGCATAACTCTTTTGTCGATCTTATGCTATTTGTATACGTTGCCGGATCATTTGGATCTTTTCTGTAGTCATATGTACTAACTCCGGTCCCAACAATGTTGTTTCACCCACCTCGTTCCAACATACTGGAGAACGACACTTTCTCCCATACAACGCTTCGAATGGAGCTACACCTATACTTGCCTGATAACTATTGTTGTAGGAGAATTCCACCAATTGTAAGTAATTATCCCAACTCCCTTTGAAGTCTAGAACACAAAGTCTCAATAGATCTTCAAGAGTTTGAATAGTTCTTTCCGATTGTCCGTCCATTTGAGGATGATAAGCCGAACTGAATCGTAAATCCGTGCCCATAGCTTTCTGCAAACTGATCCAAAATAGTGAAGTAAATATGGGATCACGATCCGAAACTATAGATACTGGCATGCCATGCAATCTCACAATCTCATTCACGTACATATGAGCAAGACGTTCAAGGGAATAAGTCTCTCGTATCGGTAAGAAATGAGCAGACTTGGTTAATCTATCAACAATAACCCAAATCGCATCTATGCCTTGAGAAACCTTGGAAAGACCCGTAACCAAATCTATCGTAATGTGTTCCCACTTCCATTTCAAAATCTCCAGTGGTTGCAATGAACCCTTCGGCACTTGATGCTCCGCCTTCACACGTTGACAAGTTAAACATCTCGAAATAAACTCCGATATCTCTCTTTTCATATTACTCCACCAAAATGTATGTCGAAGATCACGATACATTTTGGTACTCCCATGATGGATTACAAATGGTGTGTTGTGTGCCTCCATCATGATTCTATGCTTCAAGTCAGAATCGTTAGGAACACAAAGTCTGGAGTTGACTTGAAGTATTCCCTCTTCATCGATTCTTGTTTCTGGAATGACACCTTCTTGCACCTTCTTCTTCATCTTCATCAGCTCCGGATCTGTAGCTTGAGCAGCTTTAACTTTATCAATCAAAGCTGGTTCCACGCGTATACTTGACATCATCGCACTCGTTCCCACATATGATCTTCTACTCAACGCGTCAGCTACCACGTTCGCTTTTCCAGGATGGTATTGGATGGTATGATCGTAATCTTTCAATAGCTCAAGCCAACGTCGTTGCCACATATTGAGTTCCTTTTGAGTAAAAAAATATTTAAGGCTCTTATGATCCGTATAAATCTCAACTTTCTCTCCGTACAGGTAATGTCTCCAGATCTTCAACGCGAAAACGACAGCTGCCAACTCTAGATCATGAGTAGGATAATTCCTCTCATATTCTTTGAGTTATCGCGAGGCATAGGCTATGACTTTCCCATGTTGCATGAGAACACATCCTAACCCTTTGCCCAAAGCATCGCTGTAGATAACAAATCCATCCGAACCAGATGGTATTGTCAAAACAGGTGCCGAGATAAGTCTTCTCTTGAGCTCTTGGAAGCTTTTCTCACATTCCTCACTCCAAACGAATAAAACAGGAGCTCCCCAAGGAGACGTACTAGGACGAATAAAATTGATGTCTAACAATTCCTATAATTGGACCTTTAACTCCTGAAGTTCAATAGGACCCATTTGATATGGGGATTTAGAAATGGGTTTTGTACCGGGTTCAAGGTCAATAAAGAATTCAACTTCACGTTCTGGGGGTAGACCGGGAAGTTCTTCGGGAAATACATCAGGAAACTCATTGACAACAGAAATATTATTCAAATCTGACGTATCCTGGTTTAGATCAGTGACATGAGCTAAGAAAGCTTGACATCCATTTTTCAATAAACGAATAGCCTTGTGATTTGAAATGATATTGACTGATTTTAGTGGTTTGGTGGTTTGGATTCGCACAACAGGTTGATTAGGAATATGAAAACTAACAACCTTACGAAAACAATCAATTCTGGCATGGTAAGTGGTTAACTAGTCAATTCCTAAAATCACGTCAAATGCAAGTACTTTTAAAAATATAAGATCAACAGGCAAGGTAAGGGTACCAATCTGAATCAAGCAAGATTTGTAAACTGTGGATGTAACAATGGTTTCTCCCAACGAAGTTTCAATAGATAAGTCAAAGTCTAATTTATCAGAAGTTAAGTTCAAACGTTGAGCACAAGCAGGTGAAATCTCCTCCCGATTCGCTTCTTCTACTATCATGGCCACGATTACCAGCGGAGTGGTTACCGCTTCTGTCATACTTTCCTCCTCGCTGGTTGTCATTGCTCCGATGACTGCTGCCACCGGTACGACCTTAGTTGTGGTCCCTCGGTTGAACATAATCATTATCTCTTCTGGGCCCTGTTCACTACATCCGAATATAGAGAAAATTTATGAGAAATGAGGTATTGACGTATTTCGGGTTTCAAACCTCTTAGAAATATTCGCGTCATACGTTCCTCATTTTCCACCAAATGAGGTGCAAACCTGGACAGCTCCGCGAACTTAGCCTCGTACTGGGATACCGTCATGTTGTTTTATTCTAGTCTGATAAACTCTACCTCCTTCATATGACGAATACTTTCAGGAAAGTACTTGTCATTGAACAGTTTCTGGAACGCTTCCCAAAACATCTTGAGTGCAGCAGGCTGGGTACGCTTCACAGATTCCCACCAGTAATCTGCCTCTCCACGAAACATAAATGTGGCGAATGGAACCTTCTGTTCCTCCGTGCATCCCAAGACATCAAATATCTTGGTAATTTGCTTAATCCATGTCTCCGCCTTGATTGGATCTGGCTTCCCCAAAAACTCTGGTGGTCCCAATTCTTTGAACTGCTTGGCAGTAACAATTCTCGTGTTGTTATTATCTTCACCTGTATTTTGTACACGAGTCTCCCTCGTCTGGTTTTGCATGAACTGCAAAAAACTTCCAAACATCTCATCGTTTATCGTCTGACCAGCGTTGTTTTCAAGATGAACATTGCCTTCTTGTTGCACGTTCTCCTGGTTAGTGATTAAAGGTGTCTCCACGGTCTCATTCACTTCATTGTTAACATTCTCAGCTGCCATTCTCAAATACTGCCATAAAAAAGGGTTAATTAAACAAATTAACATATCACATATTAACCCTATGCTCCGACTGACCAATTAAATACCACATAAGCTTAGGTAGGATATACTAGTGAAGGATTTACTCGTCTCTCCCCTCCTAGTTCTATTCCCCGATCTCCGCCAGAGATCATATCCCTAAACTCTGATACCAGATAGAGGCTCGGGGCTCTTTACTTATGGCTCTGATACCAACTGTGACGCCCCCATAATAGGTCCAGTCAACCCAACCCATTCTGAGTCGCCAAATACATGGTACATAATTCAAATACAAACTTTATATCACACGGTCGTGCAAAATACGACCACACAAATGTGAGTGTCAATACAAATCGTATATAATACGAAATATTAACATTCAAATTCATTCTCTATTTATTACAATTATTATCCCACTATTTTAAAAAATAGCGAGGACAACTACTGCTCTAACTCGGATCATCACTCTGTCCCCCGACTAGTTCCCGTAACGTTCTCATTTCCTGAAGAGGACAGTAGATGAAAAGGGTGAGCTCAACTAGCCCAGTAAAGAATATTACGACTAAGATAATGGAAAATAAATTATCGTTAGCCTTCAATAAATCAGATAAAATATAATGGACAACCAATTTTAGATCAATACTTGCAGCGGAAATAACAATTCATTAGAAGAGTTAAGTAGAGAATGAAGTCTACAATCTTCTATGATTTAAAAGTCCATCATCAATATTTTATCCCTGTAACATCAATCAATATACATCTCGAATCAATATTCATCTTTGCACTACAGGCCAAAGATATTCATTTGTATCACCAGTGGTCATGTTCATCTCAACACCTGTCATCTTTGCACTACGGCCAAAGATATTCATCAGGTAATCATTCATCTTTGCTCTACAGGCCAAAGATATTCAGTTATATCACCTTTTAGGACTGAGGATGATGAAAAATATTTTAAAGAATGAATCCAGTGAGATAAAAGACAAAGATTAAGGATTCGTATTTTAGTTTATCCAAGTTCAAAAATACTCCATAATAATATTTTGTGGAGCAAAATTCAAGAATAGCGCTCAAAACTTGGATACAATCAAAGATAGAAACCTTAACAAGCAAATTGGACATATAGAAGAAAATTTAATTTTTTTGTGAATAGTGCCGTATACGTGAATAGTAACCCCGACGGAAAAAGTAAGAATTTCATAATAAAATCCATGACAATATTTTGGTATAATGATATTAAAAAGAATAACATCATTTATGAAAGAAATAACATCCCTTACCTCAAAAGAATAATACTTCTGACTGGAATATCGAATATAATACCGAAGGAAACTTGCACTGAATAGTAACACTCAAAGTATCTAAATACTCACAAAAATACGCTCGATATTATAGAGAGAGAAAACTTCTAATTCTAGTGTGATTTTCAATTCTAACCTAAGCACCCTATTTATAGGAAAAGCTTAGGATGCCAAAGTAGACTAAATTAATAAAATAATAATTTTTTTTAAAAATTCCGCCGCCTGGCTGCTTTCCAGAAAAATCAGATTTTTTCAACAAAACAACAAAAGTGGGGCCCACCCATTAAACTTCAATAATTCATAATAAATAGCCCTTTTGTCAGAAAAATACAAATTCTATGTCTTTTTATAGAAAATTTAAGTCTCTACAACTTTGTAGAAGGAAGTTTTTCCAAGTTCCAAACATAAATTATCCGAAATCCATAAACGGATGATTTTTCACACCAAAATACTGATAAAAACACATCAGCGCTAATTCCTTCTTTTATATTCACAAAATAAATATTTCCTTATCATATAAATCAATAATTAATTATTCACAAATAATATTACAGAACTACAATATTGACAACTAAGTCGTTCCCCAGGAAAGAGGGGGCCTTCCGATAAGGACTTCTCCTTATTGGCGCGCAATTAAATAACCCCTCCTAGACAGAACTTTCTTAGACATTGTCAATAATGCTATCTAATAATATTATTCAAATAATATGAATTATTGAGTTGATAATGTGAAATACTGTGCAATGACAATTATTGAATCAATAATACAAAATATCAACTGTAGCAATTATTGAATTAATCACAGCAACGTAGCAATTATTGATATAAAATATCAACGTAGCAATTATTCAGTCAATAAAATATTATGCAATTATTGAATCAATAATATGAAATATTGAACAGTAATTACTGTAACAATAATTGAGTTAGTGCCTTCTCACGTAAGAATCAATAATTCAAAATACTGTGCAATACCGTGTGCTACTGTGCAACACCGCGTATTGCTGTATTTTAACCACCGGGTATTTCAACAGTACTAACGGTAACAACTACGCCATTATTTTATAAAAAGGTTATTTCTGTCGCTTTCTATATCTGAAAGTTATTCCGTTGTGGGGCCCACAAATAGCTGCGCCGTCGTACGAATATTCCCCGACAACAAGAATATTCCACGACAGAAACGAATATTCTCCGACAACAAGAATATTTTATAACCATTTGCTCATTTTGAAATATTTGCACATTTCACCCATAACTTTTCACATTTATCAAATCAACACCTTACTATTTCGAAATAATATATAAAAAAAATTAAAATTTTATTCATAAAAATTGGGGTCTTACATAATGGATATTGCTTTGTGATGCAAGACTTTGTATAGTAACTTCGATGTAGCGATTCATGTAATAAAGTTGAATCAGACATGTAATGATAAAGGTTGAGATTAAGGGCAATAAAGAAGGATATATATAAAAGTTTTAAATATTCTACATTTTTAGTGATTTTAATATCGAATAATGTTGTAAAGTTAGAATAAAGTTGTATTGTTAACGATCTAGAATGAGAATTATTTTGTATGAATTTTGGGGGTGTTACAGTTGGTATCAAAGTTAATAGGTTATACACCTTAGGTAAGAGTACCTTAGGCTATGACCTTAGGTTATAAGAAGTTGAGTTTAAGGTACGTATGATAAAAAGATGATTCTTTTCACATACGTAGAAGTATAGGATGAGTTGAGTCCTAGAAATATTATAAGAAGAATATGATAATGACGAGGAGTAAACTCGAATAAAATATTGAGTAACATGAATGAAATTTGAAATTCTTAAAGGAAGAGTTGTTAAATGAACAAGAAGATTCAAAGATGAATCTTGGAAAGAGATAAAGATAAGAATAATGAGTTACCTAACTCCAATAATAAAGATGAAGAATAATGATGAATAGACAAAGTTTATAAGATTAAAAGCATAATAGAATCATGATATGATGTGATGAATAGGTAAAGATAAGAAGATTGTAAAATAAAACGATCATGAGATAAGAAAAGAATCATAAGGGAGATGAAAGTTATAAAGACAGATGATCTGTAATGATTGAACAGTTATAGTTTGATGCTATAACGAGTATGTACTATGATATAGTATGAGATAAACTCACGAGGAGTTATAAATGATGAGATACAGGAACTCTGTATCGAGCATAGAGCAAATTATGAGCAAGATAGAGTTAAGTGGGATTTCAACTGAGAGCTCATGTGGTGGTTGAGTTATACAAACCTTTGTATGGGCAGGGGTTTTGTAATACCCGAGAATTTCCATATATTATTAAATGAATATATTAATGGAAATGAGAATTTATTTGAATATAAATAATTTTGTGTTACGAGATGAGTTAACTTAATTATATTAAATTGAATAATTATAATAATTGAGAATATATGGAGTTTGCGATAAACTCGTTGAATGCCTTGTGGGGCACAGTGATGAGAAATATTAATGATTATATTAATTAACAAAGAAATTATTAAACAATTAATCTATATTAATTGTTGGTATGTTGAATTATTATTATTGCAAGTAATAGCATGGTAATAAGTATATTGGTTATAAATATAATAAGATTTATATTTATTTAACGTGATAATTAATCATGTAAATGTTAGTTAATTATTATGGAAATTAATAATCAATGAGGAATGGATTAATTAATATTATCGTTAATTAATCAATAAGATGAATAATTTATTTATTTGACATTATGAATAATAAAACAAATAAGTAAGTTATTAATATAATAAGGTTGTATTGATTGTTGATTGTTATGTGCAAGTATGCAATAATTAATTATATGAAGTGTATGGAATATAACTATATTATATAGTGTAGTGCAACATTTATGTGACTATAATATACATAGAAACCATATATTAAGATTGATTTAAATATATAAGCTACATGATTTATGCGTATGTGACATTATGTATGTGAGTATACCTTAAAATAATACATCATGGATTATATGTGTGCAAATTACACTTACTACATTATGTGAATTATATTGTGACATTTTAATTAAAAACCTAAGTGCATAATATATGTATGTGTATATAGCCTAAGTATTGACATTAGTTTGTTGACAAGTTGATAATGCTGAGCTTAGTAATGCTTTGTCCCAACACAATCAATGTACACGTGAAACACTCAATGGCTAGCCTATTCCTTCTTCTCCTAATTCTCAGCAATGTAGCTAGCAATCATGGCATGGGGAGTGGCCTCAATAGTGTTCCAACTACTCACCAACCTCTCCTTAACCTCCATACAATCCATAATCCCGTTGGTTTAGTTTGAGAGGGAAAAGCATTGTCTGGTTAATCAATTTTCTATGAATTGAGCTCTCCTTCTTCAATTTCAATTGCTGAGATTTTGTCTAAGTATTGAATTGAGAGTGTTATGAGTTTAATAGCAAGATAGTCACAGAGGGAGAGATTTCAATTTCAGTAAGCTTACTTTGCATTACAAAGGTATAAATCCTTCGTTCTTGGTTCATCATTTGGTTTTCTGTCAAAGATTTTAATTGTTGATTATAGTTGCCAATTATGCTAAAGTTGATTAGGACATGTTCCTTAGTTTCTAAACTAGATTATATACATGTTTAGACTCTTATATGGTTGATTATAGTCGAATTGGTGAAGTAAATTTTATGTTTGGGCTGGAAACTGCCGAAGCAGGAAGATCACTGAGGTTAACCGGACACGGTGCAGCTGCGTCGATTTTATACCAAGGCGTAGCGCAGCTGCGCCAGCCTCTGGGACCAGAATCTAAATTTTTTCCTTAAACTGTTAGATGTTAGCTACTTGTATAAACTTAGACCAGCATGCTAGCATGAGTAATACATGTATATGAATATATTGAGACAATGTAAGCATGTCTTACTAAGAGTTGCACGCATACTTTTAGTTTTGAAGTAAACTTAGCATTTTGTAAACAAACTTCGAATTTTGGAAACGAACTCGATATGTATACTTGCCATGTTAACATTCTGACTTTGCAAGCATGATCTCATGACTTAGAAATGCATGAAAGGCATGTTGACTTAGGTATATGGGTTTCATAATATGACATGAACATATGGACCTCAATAGTTAAGGACACTAACAAAAATACAAGTATGGAAAGCAAACTTTGAAATGTATTTACCATGCTAACGTTCTGATTTTGCAAACATATTGGTATGGTTTAAGAATGCATAAAGAGCTTGTTAACTTACGTATATATGTTTCATAATGTAATGTGAACATGCGAACCTTATTAGTGAGCTTTACTAATGAAAATATAAGCTTTGATCGTAAACCTTGACATGTTACATTAAGTTTTAAATTCTGATATTTATGGACATATATGATAGCACTGACTCACTCATGTATCATACATGTATATATACCATGATTAGGTGTCGTGATTCAAGTTAATCATAAATGAAGCATACTTTCAAACTAATAACAATGATAGTTACATGTATGCGATACGAATATTCATGAGTATGCCTAACACTAGTTATATGTGACGCCCCCAGAATAGGTCCAGTCAACCCAACCCATTCTGAGTCGCCAAATACATGGTACAGAATTCAAATACAAACTTTATATCATACGGTCGTGCAAAATACGACCACACAACTGTGAGTGTCAATACAAATATGTAAAAAATATTAAGATTCAAACTAAGTCCTCATTACAATTATTATCACACTATTTATCAGAAATAGTGAGGACTACTACTGCTCTAACTCGGACCATCACTCTGTCCCCCGACTAGTTCCCGCGACATTCTCATTTCCTGAAGAGGACAATAGATGAAAAGGGTGAGCTCAACTAGCTCAGTAAAGAATATTATGACTAAGATAATGGAAAATAAATTATCGTTAGCCTTCAATAAATCAGATAAAATATAATGGACAACCAATCTTAGATCAATATTCGCAGCAAAAATAACAATTCATTAGGAGAGTTAAGTAGAGAATGAAGTCTACTATCTTCTATGATTTAAAAGTCCATCATCAATGTTTTATCCCTGTAACATCAATCAATATACATCTCGAATCAATATTCATCTTTGCACTACATGCCAAAGATATTCATTTGTATCATCAGTGGTCATGTTCATCTCAACACCTGTCATCTTTGCACTACGGCCAAAGATATTCATCAGGTAATCATTCATCTTTGCTCTACAGGCCAAAGATATTCAGTTATATCACCACTTAGAACTGAGGATGATGAAAAACCATATAAATAACGAATCTAGTGAAATAAAGGAATATTAAGGATTCGTATTTGAGTTTATCAAAGTTCAAGAATATTCCATAATAATACTTTGTGGAGCAAAATTCAAGAAATAAGCTCAAAACTTAGATCCAATCAAAGAAAAGAACTTTAACAAGTAATTTGGGCATATAGAAGAAAATTTAATTTTTCCGTGAATAGTGCCGTATACGTGAATAGTAACCCCGACGGAAAAAGTAAGAATTTCATAATAAAATCCATGCCAATATTTTGGTATAATGATATTGAAAAGAATAACATCATTTATGAAAGAAAATAACATCCCTTACCTCAAAAGAATAACACTTCTGGCTGGAATATCGGATATAATACCGAAGGAAACTTGCACTGAATAGTAACACTCAAAGTATTGAAATACTCACAAAAATATGCTCGATATCATAGAGAGAGAAAACTTCTGATTCTGGTGTGATTTTCAATTCTAACCTAAGCACCCTATTTATAGGAAAAGCTTAGGATGCCAAAGGAGACTAAAATAATAAAATATTATTATTTTCAAAAATTTTCCGTCGCCTGGCGGCTAAAAAAAATTTCAACAAAAGTGGGGCCCACCCATTAAAAAATATATATATTTTCTGAAACTTCAGTAATTCATAACAAATAACCCCTTTGTCAGAAAAATACAAATTCTATGTCTTTCCATAGAAAATTTAATTCTCTACAACTTTGTAGAAGGAAGTTTTTCCAAATTCCAAACATAAATTATCCGAAATTCATAAACAGATGATTTCTCACACCAAAATACTGATAAAAACACATCAGCGCTAATTCCTTCTTTTATATCTACAAAATAAATATTTCCTTATCATATAAATCAATAATTAATTATTCACAAATAATATTACAGAACTACAATATTGACAACCAGGTCGTTCCCAAGAAAGAGGGGGCCTTCCGATAAGGACTTCTCCTTGTTGGCGCGTAATTAAATAACCCCTCCTAGACAGAACTTCCTTAGACATTGTCAATAATGCTATCTAATAATATTATTCAAATAATATGAATTATTGAGTTGCTAATATGAAACACTGTGCAATGACAATTATTGAATCAATAATACAAACTATCAACTGTAGCCATTATTGAATCAATCATATAAAATAGCAACGTAGCAATTATTGAGTCAATAAAATATCAATGTAACAATTATTGAGTCAATAATATAAAATATCAACGTAGCAATTATTGAGTCAATAATATAAAATATTGAACAGTAATTACTGTAACAATTATTGAGTAATGGCTTCTCACGTAAGAATCAATAATTAGAATTACTGTGCAATACCGTGTGCTACTGTGCAACACCGTGTATCACTGTATTTTAACCACCAGGTATTTCAACAGTACTAACGGTAATAACCACGCCGTTATTTTGTAAAAAAAGTTATTTCTGTCGCTTTCTATATCCGACAGTTATTCCGTTGTGGGGGCCCACAAATAGCTGCGCCGTCGTATGAATATTCCCCGACAACAAGAATATTCCACGACCAAACGAATATTCCCCGACAACAAGAATATTTTATAACCACTTGCTCATTTTAAAAATATTTGCACATTTCACCCATAACTTTCATATTTATCAAAACAACACCTTACTGTTTCGAAATAATATATAAAGAAAATTAAATCTTTATTCAAAAAGTTGGGGTCTTACAACCTCCCCTCCTTATAAAATTTCGTCCTCGAAATTGACGTACGTACCTGGTATGTCGAAAAGGTGAGGATACCTCGCTTTCATTTCCGATTCCAACTCCTACGTCATTTCCTCAATTGCATGGTTTCTCCACAAAACTTTAACTTGAGGTATAATTTTCAAGTGTAGGACATGCTCTTTCCTATCCAAGATCTTGACAGGTACCTCCTCGTACGTTAAATCTTCAGCTATCTCGTCTGGTTCTAACTCAATAATGCGGTTTGAATCCTTCACATATTTACGTTACACGGATTTATGAAACACGTTATGAACACGAGACATGTTTGGAGGTAAAGCGAGTCTATAGGCCACATTTCCTATTCGGTCAAGAATCTCAAATGGACCAATGAATCGTGGGTTGAGCTTTCCTCTCTTGCCAAACCTCGTAACTCCTTTCCACGGAGCAACACGTAATAACACATGGTCTCCAACATTAAATTCCACGTTCTTTCGATGAAGATCCGCATAACTCTTTTGTCTATCTTGTGCTGTTTGTATACGTTTTTGGATTATTTGGATATTTTCTGTAGTCATACGTACCAACTCCGGTCCCAATAATGTCGTTTCACCCACCTCGTTCCAACATATTGGAGAGCGACACTTTCTCCCATACAATGCCTCGAATGGAGCCACGCCTATACTTGCCTGATAACTGTTGTTGTAGGAGAATTCCACCAATGGTAAATACTTATCCCAACTCCCTTTGAAGTCTAGAACACAAAGTCTCAATAGATCTTCAAGAGTTTGAATAGTCCTTTTCGATTGTCCGTCTGTTTGAGGATGATAAGCCGAACTGAATCGTAAATTCGTGCCCATAGCTTTCTGCAAACTGATCCAAAATCGTGAAGTAAATCTGGGATCACGATCCGAAACTATGGATACTGGCATGCCATGCAATCTCACAATCTCATTCACGTACATATGAGCAAGACGTTCAAGGGAATAAGTTTCTCGTACCGGCAAGAAATGAGCAGACTTGGTTAATCTATCAACAATAACCCAAATCGCATCTAAGCCTTGAGAAACCTTGGGAAGACCCGTAACGAAATCCATCGTAATGTGTTCCCACTTCCATTCCAAAATCTCCAGTGGTTGCAATGGACCCTTCGGCACTTGATGCTTCGCCTTTACACGTTGACAATTTAAACATCTCGAGATGAACTCCGCGATCTCTCTCTTCATATTGCTCCGCCAAAATGTATGTCGAAGATCACGATACATTTTAGTACTCCCAGGATGGATCGCAAACGGTGTGTTGTGTGCCTCCATCATGATTCTATACTTCAAGTCGGAATCGTTAGGAACACAAAGTCTGGAGTTGACTCAAAGTATTCCATCTTCATCGATTCTTGCTTCTGGAATTGCACCTTCTTGCACCTTCTTCTTCATCTTCATCAGCTCCGCATCCGTACCTTGAGCAGCTTTAACTTTATCAATCAAAGCTGGTTCTACGCGTATACTTGACATCATTGCACTCGTTCCCACATATGCTCTTCTACTCAACGCGTCAGCTACCACGTTCGCTTTTCCAGGATGGTATTGGATGGTATGATCGTAATCTTTCAATAGCTCAAGCCAACGTCGTTGTCTCATGTTAAGTTCCTTTTGAGTGAAGAAATATTTAAGGCTCTTATGATCCGTATAAATCTCCACTTTCTCTCCGTACAAGTAATGTCTCCAGATCTTCAACGCAAAAACGATAGCTGCCAACTCTAGATCATGAGTAGGATAATTTCTCTCATATTCTTTGAGTTGTTGCGAGGCATAGGCCATGACTTTCCCATGTTGCATGAGAACACATCCTAACCCTTTGCCCGAAGCATCGCTGTAGATAACAAATCCATCCGAACCAGATGGTATTGTCAGAACAGGTGCCGAGATAAGTCTTCTCTTGAGCTCTTGGAAGCTCTTCTCGCATTCCTCGCTCCAAACGAATTTTGTATCTTTCCGAGTCAACTGAGTTAATGGAGTAGCGATTCGAGAAAATCCCTCTACGAATCTCCGATAATAACCAGCTAAGCCCAGAAAGCTTCGTACTTCGGTCACCGACTTAGGTTGCTCCCAGCTTTGTATTGCTTCAATCTTCGCCGGGTCAACAGATACTCCATGTTTCGATACCACGTGCCCAAGAAATGCTACTTCCTCAAGCCAGAACTCGCATTTCTTCAGCTTGGCATATAGCTTGTTCTCACGAAGCTTTTGAAGTACCAACTTCAAATGGTGTTCATGATCTTCACGGCTTTTAGAATAGATGAGGATGTCATCAATAAAGACAACAACGAAATGATCCAAATACTTCTTAAATACACGGTTCATCATATCCATGAAAGCAGCAGGAGCATTAGTCAATCCAAAAGACATGACTAAGAACTCATAATGCCCGTACCGTGTTCTGAAAGCAGTCTTTGGAATATCCTAAGTGTTAATCTTCAGCTGATGATATCCAGAACGAAGATCGATCTTTGAAAAGAACTGTGCTCCTTGCAACTGGTCGAACAGGTCATCAATACGAGGTAACGGATACCTATTCTTGATGGTGACATGGTTCAACTCCCGATAGTCAATACAAAGTCGCATACTCCCTTCTTTCTTCTTTACGAATAAAACAGGAGCACCCCAAGGAGACGTACTAGGACGAATAAAATCGATGTCTAATAACTCTTGTAATTGGACCTTTAACTCCTGAAGTTCAATAGGAGCCATTCGATATGGGGTTTTAGAAATGGGCTTTGTACCGGGCTCAAGGTCAATAAAGAATTCAACTTCACGTTCTGGGGGTAGAACAGGAAGTTCTTCGGGAAATACATCAGGAAACTCATTAACAACGGAAATATCATTCAAATCTAATGTATTCTGGTTTAGATCAGTGACATGAGCTAAGAAAGCTTGACATCCGTTTTTCAATAAACGAATAGCATTATGACTTGAAATGATATTGACTGATTTTAGTGGTTTGGTGATTTGGATTCGTACAACAGGTTGATTAGGAATATGAAAACTAACAACCTTACGAAAACAATTAATTCTGGCATGGTAATTGGTTAACCAGTCAATTCCTAAAATCACGTCAAATGCAAGTATTTTCAAAGATATAAGATCAACAGGTAAGGTAAGGGTACCAATCTGAATCAAGCAAGATTTGTAAACTGTAGATGTAACAAAGGTTTCTCCCAACGGAGTTTCAACAAATAAGTCAAAGTCTAATTTATCAGAAGTCAAGTTCAAACGTTGAGCACAAGCAGGTGAAATAAAAGAATGGGTAGCACCGGTATCTAACAAGGTGTAAACTTCGCAAGAGTTTATGATCAGCTTACCCGTAATCACCTCGTGCGGATTCCTCGCGTTTTGGGCTGTCAAGATAAACGCTCTTCCAGGAATCATCGACTTTGACTTGTCTGCAACCGCCTTTGGAATCACCACCCCCGCTGAACTTGGTTTCGTAACAGGACAATCTCGAGCTATATGTCCTTCTTTTCCACAGTTATAACATGCTTTGAATTGTTGTGGACAGCTTGGGCTGATGTGTCCCTCTTTCCTGCACTTATAGCATACGACCGGTGGTCGTTCTCTTCCCCTCGAAACAGTTGATGCTGGTGCTGATGTTGACATCTTCGCGTTCTCATTGTTATACCTTCTCTTTTTGAAATCTCCTCCCGATTCGCTTCTTCTACTATCATGGCCACGATTACCACCTGAGTGGTTACCGTTTCTGTCATACTTTCCTCCTCGCTGGTTGTCATTGCTCCGATGACTGCTGCCACCGGTACGACCTTGGTTGTGGTCCCTCGGTTGAACATAATCATTATCTCATTCTAATAACTGGGCCCTGTTTACTACATCCGAATATAAAGAAAATTTATGAGAAATGAGGTATTGACGTATTTCGGGTTTCAAACCTCTTAGAAACATCCGCGCCATACGTTCCTCAATCTCCACCAAATGAGGTGCAAACCTGGACAGCTCCGCGAACTTAGCCTCGTACTGGGATACCGTCATGTTATTTTGCTCGAGTCTGATAAACTCTACTTCCTTCATATGACGAATACTTTCAGGAAAGTACTTGTCATTAAACAGTTTCTAGAACGCTTCCCAAGACATCTTGAGTGCGGCAGGCTGGGTACGCTTCACAGATTCCCACCAGTAATCTGCCTCTCCACGGAACATAAACGTGGCGAATGGAACCTTCTGTTCCTCCGTACATCCCAAGACATCAAATATCTTGGTAATTTGTTTAATCCACGTCTCCGCCTTGATCGGATCTGGATTTCCCAGAAACTCTGGTGGTCCCAATTCTTTGAACTGCTTGGCAGTAACAATTCGCGAGTTGTTATTATCTCCACCTGTATGTTGCACACTAGTCTCCCTCGTCTGGTTTTGCATGAACTGCAGAAAACTTCTAAACATCTCATCGTTTATCGTCTGACCAGCGTTATTTTCAGGATGAACATTGCTTTCTTGTTGCACGTTCTCCTGGTTAGTGATTAAAGGTGTCTCCACGGTCTCATTCACTTCGTTGTTAACGTTCTCAGCTGCCATTCTCAAATACTGCCATAAAACAAAGGTTAATTAAACAAATCAACATATCACATATTAACTCTATGCTCCGACTGACCAATTAAATACCACATAAGCTTAGGTAGGACACACTAGCGAAGGATTTACTCGTCTCTCCCCTCCTAGTTCTATTCCCCGATCTCCGCCAGAGATCATATCCCTAAGCTCTGATACCAACTGTGACGCCCCCAGAATAGGTCCAGTCAACCAAACCCATTCTGAGTCGCCAAATACATGGTACAGAATTCAAATACAAACTTTATATCATACGGTCGTGCAAAATACGACCACACAACTGTGAGTGTCAAAACAAATATGTAGAAAATATTAAGATTCAAACTAAGTCCTCATTACAATTATTATCACACTATTTATCAAAAATAGTGAGGACTACTACTGCTCTAACTTGGACCATCTGTAAGACCCCAACTTTTATGAATAAAGATTTAATTTTCTTTATATATTATTTCGAAATAGTAAGGTGTTGATTTGATAAATATGAAAGTTATGGGTGAAATGTGCAAATATTTTTAAAAAGAGCAAGTGGTTATAAAATATTCTTGTTGTCGGGGAATATTCGTTTGGTCGTGGAATATTCTTGTTGTCGGGGAATATTCGTACGACGGCGCAGCTATTTGTGGGCCCCCACAACGGAATAACTGTCGGATATAGAAAGCGACAGAAATAACTTTTTTACAAAATAACGGCGTGGTTGTTACCATTAGTACTGTTGAAATACCCGGTGGTTAAAATACAGTGATACGCGGTGTTGCACAGTAGCACACGGTATTGCACAGTATTTCGAATTATTGAGTCTTACGTGAGAAGGAACTTATTCAATTGTTGTTACAGTAATTACTGTTCAATATTTTATATTATTGACTCAATAATTGCTGCATTGATATTTTATTGTCTCAATAATTGCTACGTTGCTATTTTTTTATGATTGATTCAATAATGGCTACAGTTGATATTTTGGTATTATTGATTCAATAATTGTCACTGCACAGTATTTCACATTATCAACTCAATAATTCATATTATTTGAATAATATTATTAGATAGCATTATTGACAATGTCTAAGGAAGTTCTGTCTAGGAGAGGTTATTTAATTGCGCGCCAGTAAGGAGAAGTCCTTATCGGAAGGCTCCCTCTTTCCTGGGAACGACCTCGTTGTTAATATTGTAGTTCTATAATATTATTTGTGAATAATTAATTATTGATTTATATGATAAGGAAATATTTATTTTGTGGATATTAAAGAAGGAATTGGCACTGATGAGTTTTTATCAATATTTTGGTGTGAGAAATCATCTGTTTATGAATTTCGGATAATTTATGTTTGGAATTTGGAAAAACTTCCTTCTGCAAAGTTGTAGAGAATTAAATTTCCTATGGAAGGATATAGAATTTGTATTTTTCTGACAAAGGGGCTATTTGTTATGAATTATTGAAGTTTCGGAAAATAAATATTATTTAATGGGTGGGCCCCACTTTTGTTGAAAATTTAAATTTTTGAAAAGACGCCAGGCGGCGGAATTTTTTTTGAAAATAATAATATTTTATTATTTTAGTCTCCTTTGGCATCCTAAGCTTTTCCTATAAATAGGGTGCTTAGGTTAGAATTGAAAATCACACCAGAATCAGAAGTTTTCTCTCTCTATAATATCGAGCGTATTTTTGTGAGTATTTTAATACTTTGAGTGTTGCTATTCAGTGCAAGTTTCATTCGGTATTATATCCGATATTCCAGTCAGAGGTACTATCTTTTTGAGGTAAGGGATGTTATTTTCTTTCGTAAATGATGTTATTCTTTTCAACATCATTATACAGAAATATTGTCATGGATTTTATGTTGAAATTCTTACTTTTTCCGTCGGGGTTACTATTCACGTATACGGCACTATTCACGTATACGGCACTATTCACGAAAAAAAATTAAATTTTCTTCTATTTGTCCAAATTGCTTGTTAAGGTTACTATCTTTGATTGTATCCAAGTTTTGAGCTCTATTCTTGAATTTTGCTCTATAATTGATTATTACGAGGTATTTTTGAATTGGATATACTAAAATACGAATCCTTAGTCTTTGTCTTTTATCTCACTGGATTCGTTTTTTTTAAATATTTTTCATCATTCTCAGTCCTAAAAGGTGATGTAACTGAATATCTTTGGCCTGTAGAGCAAAGATGAATGATTACTTGATGAATATCTTTGGCCTGTAGAGCAAAGATGAATGATTACCTGATGAATATCTTTGGCCTGTAGTGCAAAGATGACAGGTGTTGAGATGAATATGACCACTGATGATACAAATGAATATCTTTGGCCTGTAGTGCAAAGATGAATATTTGATTCGAGATGTATATTGATTGATGTTACAGGGATAAAATATTGATGATGGACTTTTAAATCATAGAAGATAGTAGACTTGATTCTCTGCTTAACTCTTCTAATGAATTGTTATTTCCGCTGCGAATATTGATCTAAGATTGGTTGTCCATTATATTTTATCTGATTTATTGAAGGCTAACGATAATTTATTTTCCATTATCTTAGTCATAATATTCTTTACTGAGCTAGTTGAGCTCACCCTTTTCATCTGTTGTCCTCTTCAGGAAATGACAATGTTGCGGGAACTAGTCGGGGGACAGAGTGATGGTCCGAGTTAGAGCAGTAGTAGTCCTCACTATTTCTGATAAATAGTGTGATAATAATTGTAATGAGGACTTAGTTTGAATCTTAATATTTTCTACATATTTGTATTGACACTCACAGTTGTGTGGTCGTATTTTGCACGACCGTATGATATAAAGTTTGTATTTGAATTCTGTACCATGTATTTGGCGGCTCAGAATGGGTTGGGTTGAATGGACCTATTCTGGGGGCGTCACACCATCACTCTGTCCCCCGACTAGTTCCCGCGACATTCTCATTTCCTGAAGAGGACAACAGATGAAAAGGGTGAGCTCAACTAGCTCAGTAAAGAATATTATGACTAAGATAATGGAAAATAAATTATCGTTAGCCTTCAATAAATCAGATAAAATATAATGGACAACCAATCTTAGATCAATATTCGCAGCGAAAATAACAATTCATTAGAAGAGTTAAGTAGAGAATGAAGTCTACTATCTTCTATGATTTAAAAGTCCATCATCAATGTTTTATCCCTGTAACATCAATCAATATACATCTCGAATCAATATTCATCTTTGCACTACAGGCCAAAGATATTCATTTGTATCATCAGTGGTCATGTTCATCTCAACACCTGTCATCTTTGCACTACGGCCAAAGATATTCATCAGGTAATCATTCATCTTTGCTCTACAGGCCAAAGATATTCAGTTATATCACCACTTAGAACTGAGGATGATGAAAAACCATATAAATAACGAATCTAGTGAAATAAAGGAATATTAAGGATTCGTATTTGAGTTTATCAAAGTTCAAGAATATTCCATAATAATACTTTGTGGAGCAAAATTCAAGAAATAAGCTCAAAACTTAGATCCAATCAAAGATAAGAACTTTAACAAGTAATTTGGGCATATAGAAGAAAATTTAATTTTTCCGTGAATAGTGCCGTATACGTGAATAGTAACCCCGACGAAAAAAGTAAGAATTTCATAATAAAATCCATGCCAATATTTTGGTATAATGATATTGAAAAGAATAACATCATTTATAAAAGAAAATAACATCCCTTACCTCAAAAGAATAACACTTCTGGCTGGAATATCGGATATAATACCGAAGGAAACTTGCACTGAATAGTAACACTCAAAGTATTGAAATACTCACAAAAATACGCTCGATATCATAAAGAGAGAAAACTTCTGATTCTGCTGTGATTTTCAATTCTAACCTAAGCACCCTATTTATAGGAAAAGCTTAGGATGCCAAAGGAGACTAAAATAATAAAATATTATTATTTTCAAAAATTTTCCGCCGCCTGGCGGCTAAAAAAAATTTCAACAAAAGTGGGGCCCACCCATTAAAAAATATATATATTTTCCAAAACTTCAATAATTCATAACAAATAGCCCATTTGTCAGAAAAATACAAATTCTATGTCCTTCCATAGGAAATTTAATTCTCTACAACTTTGTAGAAGGAAGTTTTTCCAAATTCCAAACATAAATTATCCGAAATCCATATACAGATGATTTCTCATACCAAAATACTGATAAAAACACATCAGCGCTAATTCCTTCTTTTATATCCACAAAATAAATATTTCCTTATCATATAAATCAATAATTAATTATTCACAAATAATATTACAGAACTACAATATTGACAACCAGGTCGTTCCCAAGAAAGAGGGGGCCTTTCGATAAGGACTTCTCCTTATTGGCGCGCAATTAAATAACCCCTCTTAGACAGAACTTCCTTAGACATTGTCAATAATGCTATCTAATAATATTATTCAAATAATATAAATTATTGAGTTGCTAATGTGAAACACTGTGCAATGACAATTATTGAATCAATAATACAAACTATCAACTGTAGCCATTATTGAATCAATCATATAAAATAGCAACGTAGCAATTATTGAGTCAATAAAATATCAATGTAACAATTATTGAGTCAATAATATAAAATATCAACGTTGCAATTATTGAGTCAATAATATAAAATATTGAACAGTAATTACTGTAATAATTATTGAGTAATGGCTTCTCACGTAAGAATCAATAATTAGAATTACTGTGCAATACCGTGTGCTACTGTGCAACACCGTGTATCACTGTATTTTAACCACCGGGTATTTCAACAGTACTAACGGTAATAACCACGCCGTTATTTTGTAAAAAAAGTTATTTCTGTCGCTTTCTATATCCGACAGTTATTCCGTTGTGGGGGCCCACAAATAGCTGCGCCGTCGTACGAATATTCCCCGACAACAAGAATATTCCACGACCAAACGAATATTCCCCGACAACAAGAATATTTTATAACCACTTGCTCATTTTAAAAATATTTGCACATTTCACCCATAACTTTCATATTTATCAAAATAACACCTTACTGTTTCGAAATAATAGATAAAGAAAATTAAATCTTTATTCATAAAAGTTGGGGTCTTACATTATATGAATACTTTATGTGTTTAAAAAGCAAGCATGTTAGACTTTGTGACTTTATAACCTTGAATGGACTTAAGTTATTAAGGGTATTAACTTAGAACCTATATCATGTAAATTGAACTTGAAAAGGTTGAACGAGCATGAAAGTATCCTTTAATATGAATACATGTTATGTGATATCATATGTTGACACTTGAATCCGATTTTGATGGTTAACTTATAGAAATGCCATAACTTACTAAAATAAAATATATTTAGTATTAATTGTGGTCTTATGTGATATTAATGATATGAGAATATGTTTAAACTCAAA
Source organism: Panax stipuleanatus (assembly GCA_020205555.1). NCBI lineage: Eukaryota > Viridiplantae > Streptophyta > Magnoliopsida > Apiales > Araliaceae > Panax > Panax stipuleanatus. The sequence continues at coordinate 91,707,015 of CM035117.1, forward strand.
AAGAGGAACGTAAAGGATAAAAGTATATTAGTCGAGACTTGTGAGTTAATATGATACTATACATAGTATGACGGTATAGCTAGGTTAAAACTTAGTTTATGTGTTGATTGTATATCCAAGATAAGATATGATGTTGAAATATATGACTAATGGATATCATATATATATGTAACTATATTACGATAGGATTTGAAAGTGTTGAATTACTTTACGTGGATAGACTACGCTTAAGGTAAGTTTCCTAACTTACACTCTTTTACGGTGCAAGTATTCTATCCATGTATATTGCGAGCTTGTTTCCTTACTTACTCGTTTAAATTGAGTTAGCATTCTTGAACTCTTATTTCATTAAGTCGTATGAAAGCTATTATTCATGTTGAACTTGGTATTGTTCTTGAATATTGTGAAAGTGTATATGCCATTTGATTCGGCTAGATGCATGTTTATAAAACTGTCCAAACCAATTGACTGGTGCAGAAATCTTAAAAATTGAGTTGAACAACCCTTATGGTAAGGGGAGTGTATATTGTTGGAAGCCCCAACACACGCGTGAGTATTATTGTGGTGTTATGCATAACATAAAGTATTGTAGACTGATCATCTATCGTACTTATTTCTTTAGGGTTATCAGTTTAATATTGATGATTCTAGTAGATGTTCAATAGTCCTTAGTGACTGCTCAGTATAAATTATTTTATCCAGTTGGATATGTTGATAGCTTTTGAATTCATATATATCGGTTGATCTATATTGAACCATCATTTCATATTCCAAAGATTTGATTTTGAGAATTGTTGATACTCGTTATTCATGATATTATTCTGAAACTCTGAACTATCTTAGAGATTATACTTTGATATTTCAAACTCGTGAGATAAAACTCTTCACCCTTATTGTATATTACTTGCTGAGCAAACTTGTTGCTCATTATTGCTTTCCTTAAAACATTTCAGTTAAGGCAGAGCCGTGCAGACCCTCGAGTACCGACAAGGGCAAGGCTACCGACTAGCTTGTCTCTTTTTATGTTTTAAATATTATAATATTGTATTAAGTTGATATAGTAAGACTGGAGTTGACTATGTTTAAGCTTAAGTTAGATTATGTAATAAGCTTGTATTTGATATTATTATGTAATCTATTAAGTACTGTAGGTTGCGAGACTTGGGGGAATAATTATAATAAATCATTGTAAATTATTCTAGATTAGATTTTCCCGCTGTGATTGTGTGATTTTAGTTATTATTGTATTTACCAGGAGAACGTGACGAACCGAATTCGAGTGACCAAGTGGAGGTCCGAATTTGGGGGCGTCACAGGTTTTGTGCTTACGCTTGATTTATCACAGGGGTAATCATTGAAATGTGGTGTCGCGCTATCGATATATATATGGTGAGACGGTGATTCTTGTCCCATGTTTATAGTTGATAGTTAGAGGTGATATTAAGATTAGATTAGATGATATTAAGATTAGGTTCGAGTTCTTAAAACTCATACTTATGGTAAGTTCGTGACTTATAATTATATCTTTGTTTTTGAACCCCTAAGCATATGGATAGTCTCTGATTAGTTCTTTGACTACGTATTGCTAGGACAAGTTTTTAAACTCATATTATTATGGTAAGTTCCTGAACTTCCAAAGTGTGATAAGTTTGATGAACTATAATGGGTATAGAAAGGTTATGGTATAGAAAGCATTGATGTTTTTGAAGATTGATAGAATGTTTAAGTAATGAAACTGTGGAGTAAAGATTTAAATTGATGGAGAAAATTTTTATATTCTAAATCTCCTAGATTTGCTAGATTTTCAAAATTTATTGACTTCGTGCTGATGTTGCACTTCTGTTTTCTTGAAAAACATTGGATCAAATGATGGAACCAATGAATTTTTAAAATAGTGCTATTATTCACATGTCTATGCTAATTGCTTCAGCTAGACAAAAATAATTTGAAATTTTCAAAATGTATTTTATATATTCTATGCATCATTTGATATGATGTAGGAATAATAATCGAGGAAGTCATCAATGCGGTTAAACCTAATGTTGGATGTGATCGTAGGATCGTCAGCCCACTATGTTATGATGTAGTATGACGACGTCATGTAATGACGAAATCCTCAACACACCATTACTACGGTACAGTATCAGGATATTGTAAAAAGATTTATTTATTTTTAGTTTCCATATATTATATAAAAAAATAAAAAATTTTGGTTAAAAATCTATATATATATATATATATATATATTTCGATTGATGTTCGAATTGTTGCTAGAAGTCTATGCTACTTGATTCAGCTAGACAAGTATGGAAAGATGTTTATGAAATTCTAGCGTTCATGGTCAAACTATGCCAAACCAAATTATTTTGGTGCGGATTCAGATGTTAAGAAGCTGAGGTGAACAACCCTATAAAAGGGGACATGTTATCAGAGACAATAGTTCCAAGTGTAACGCATATAGTCGTTACGATGTACTACAATTGTGCACGACGTAGTGGTGCGATAGTTTGATCACCTAGAGCACCAATGCAGGATGTTTACAGTCTGTGTGATTGTTAAACATTTTGTTAGAGTGGTTTATAGTGTGAAGTACCGGGGGTGAAGCACTGTTAAACCTAGAGATGAGTTCAAGGTCTTATGACCCTTCAGCATGATTTGAGAATCTTTTAAATTCTTGAGTTATTTATATCGCTTCCCAATTATTGAGCAATTGTGGAAGATTCTTATTATTCTAAAGAAGAATGTGGCAAGAAGGATATTTCTTAGAAAGAAGTAGTTGTGGAACGCAACAATCCAGTGAATAAGAATTAACGTAAAATCTATTTTGATAGATTGATATACGAAGATTAATGATTAAAATTTTTGAAGACGAAATTCTTAGAAGAAGGGGTGAATGTGATAACCTGAATACTTACGAGATAGTGAATTATGAAGTATATGAATTCGACGAATAAAGCATATGGTAATGATCCTTAGAAAGGAAATGAACGGGTTAAAGAATATATAATATTTGATATAATTGTGTTTAATTGAAGGTTATGTAATAAAACCTAAAACTTGTTGAAGGAATGAATGGAGTAGTATATATATAATAGTTTTGTTGAGATAATGTGTTGAATTTATTCAGCAATAAAATTTTGAAAGAGATTTCGTGAAAACCGAGTAAGAGAGGTTCTGTTGATTCCGAGGACGGAATCCTTATAAGGAGGGAAGGATGTGACAACCCAGATTTTTCAAAAATAATAAATGAGAATTTAATAAATAAAATTCTTATTTTAAGATGTTCGAGTACGTGTATGTGTATATGTGTTATATATTGTGAAATATATGATTTGGTGTGAAGAGAATTTTATATATTAATTTTAATATTTATTAAATTAAATAAATATTTTAATTAATTTATTTATTGAGTTAAATAAATAATTATGTGTTGGTTATGAAGTAATTTTATTAAGTTTAATATATTAATTAAATAAATATTAAATATTTAATTTAATTAATATGTAATAATTTTATGTTATAGTTCTAATTTAATTGGGATAATTAAATTAGATGAAGTTATGTGGTAATTGTTACATAAAATTATAATTAGCGAGTAATTATAATTGTTATATGATAATTATTTTGTGATTAATTGATGTTAACTTTTAATTAATTAAATTAGAATGTTAAGATTTAATTAATTAAAGTGTAACATTAAAAATATGTGTTAAATGATTTATTAAAAGAATTAAAAAAGTTTTTAAAATCGTTTTCCCAAACAAGGTCCTTGCACTATTTTAAATCCGTTTTGCCAAACGGGGCCTTAACTACTAAAAACCTATTTTTAAAAATAAGTTGTTTTGCCAAACAAGCCTTACGATTTTTAAAATTTAAATTGTAACTTATATATTAATGGCACTTATTATATTTAATAAAGGTCATTATGTAGTAGATGTTATATATCTTATATTTATGTTTTATATGTATAATATATGTATATTATATTATATGTATATTACGTTAGTTAGAATTACAAAGGAGTTAAGAGTTTTATCAGTGTTAAAACAAGAAGAGAAAAATACAGAGAAAGAAAAGAAAAGTTAGAGAGAAAGGAAGAAAGAAGAAGAAGATGAAAAGAGGAAGGCTTTGAGATAAAGTCCTTGTTAAACCTCATCATCATCTTCCTCACTAAGAATCAATGGTATTATTCTAACCCTTGTATTTCAAAAACCATGTTTGATGTTATTCATGTTCTTGTTCTTTGTAAAAATAAGTTTTCATGGAAATATAAATAAACATAAAATTTATATATAAATTATATTCATATATGCTTACAATTGATTTGTATGCTTAGTTAGGATGTTTAATTCATGTGTATATGATGAACATGAAGAATTCATGTTCATCAAAAAGTTACAATAAAATAAGTTTTTGTTAATTTGTCTTTGAAAATCAAAATTTGTGTTTGATTGGTAATCATTGGGTAAATTGATGTTAGATAATGATAACATGTTTATAAACGGATTCAATGTGATTTGAATTGTGTGTTTTGATTGAGAAATAAACTTTTAGTGTTCAATTTTATTAAGAACACTGAAAAATAGTTTTTATACAAAATTTTCAAAATTAGGAGTTTTGATTATGTGTTTTGATGATTAAATATATTAAAACATGTTAAAAACTTAGAATTTATGTTGTTTATAAAATTAATATGAATTATGTTGACTGGAATTAGAATTTAGTATGGACAAACAAGCCAAATTGATTTTTTTTCTGCACAGTTCGCGAACTAAAATTGAGCCGCTGTAGAGGGCCCGCCCCAGCAAGCCTTGCAAGGTATAGAACCCCCCCCCCCCCCGGCGGGGTGTGTGCTGAAAAGAAAACTGGTTTGTTTTGTGCAGCTTTGTTTAGATCATGAAAAGTTAACCCAATGTGTTAAATTTGATGACATGTTAGGCATACCTTAAAATGCTAAATAATAGTAATGAATTATATTAATAAAATATAATGTGTGATTATAATTTGAATAATTATAATTAAGATAAAGGTTTAATTTTAATTATAATTTGTTAAATTATAATGAATATAGTTTGAGTAATTTTAATTAAGGTAAATGCGTAATTTAAATTATAATTCATTTTAATTATAATTTAATGAGTGCATGGATTGAAATTGATTATTTATAATCAAAGTAATTGTTTAATTTTTATTATAATTGGTTTAATTATAATTTGATTAATATAAATGCAGAAATGGAGTTTGATTAATAAATGTTTAATTTAAATTATAATTTAATTAATATAAATTGCAATTATAATTTGATTAATTATAATTGAGGATGTATAATTTAAATTATAATTTGTTTAATTATAATTTAATTATTAGTTAATTAATTATGTGAAGATGTAATATAATCATGTGATGTGATTAACTATGTGATAACTAATTGTTAAACCTATTAGTTAAAGAGGAATGAGTTAACCTAAATGGGTTAACTAATTATGAGAATTAGTTATGTGATAATTAATTTATATTATTAATTATACATATAAGTTTGACAGTGTGTGTTAAACAAATAAATGGGAGAGAATTATGAAGTGTAAAGTAGAAATTACTTAGACGTTTGCTAAGCGTTGCTGGGTGACTAATAATTGATGCGTATGGTAATACGTTGTGTAGGATTCATGAAGTGCAGATTATTATAAGCTATTTTCTATTAATTAGTAATCTACGAGCCAGGCAAGTTTTTTAGTTCCTATTTTCTATGTGAACTTGATGATGAACTGTTTTAAATTGTATTGCAAAGAGCATGATATGTTATATATGTTGTATGCATGAAACGTTAAAGTCAATTTATGACTACGCTGATTGACTAAAGAATATTGATCGAGCAAGGAACTCAATCTTTTTACTTGTTATATGAATTAAAGCATGCATGATATGTTAGTCTAATGATTATGATGTATAAGATGAGCATGTTATTTATGTGCTACGTGATGCATGAAAACTGTTAGATCTTGCTGAGCTGTCGAGCTGACTCTTGCAAATAACTATTTTTGCATGTCAAGGTTTCAAGGTAATGATACGTGCTATTGGAATTATAGAGATCAATATTCAAGAAGATTACTTATGTTAGATGAGAAATGCATTTAATGTTTTGATTGTAACATAATTGTTGAATTGTAAAGTTGAGCTATCCGATGTATAGTGGATATTTCTTTGTGATGTAAGACTTTGTATAGTAACTTCGATGTAGCGATTCATATAATAAACTTGAATCAGACATGTAATGATAAAGGTTGAGATTCAGGGAAATAAAGAAGGATATATATAAAAGTTTTAAATATTTTGAATTTTTAGTGATTTTAATATCGAATAATGATGTAAATTTAGAATAAAGTTGTATTGTTAATGATCGAGAATGAGAATTATTTTGTATGAATTTTGGGGGTGTTATAGTCTCTGTGGATACGGACTCACAAAACACTATGTCTTCAGATGAGTCAAACTTTAGTCCTTCCTCAATGAAAAAATCTGAACCATCTAAGCGACGGAAATCGACCATGCCTTCATCACAACCCGAGTCTCCACCGCCTTTGGTAAACCCTTTCCCTTTTTCTGATCTTCCTGAAAATTTCTTTCGCAGTAATGCATATGAATATCGCATTAAATCGATTATTTCTCATAAACAGTTTGTCTATGAGAAATCAATTGATCAAATCTTTTATCAAGGTTCTCCTTTGAAAACCCTTTTTGAATCTTGTGGAATATCTTCTATGGTTTTTCCTCCTTCAGTTGCTTATCCTCGATTGGTTCAAAAATTTTATACAAATCTCGAGTGTCATGGTGATTTTTATACATCTTTTGTGAAAGGTAAATCTATGTATTTCACGGTCATAAATTTTGGTAGTATATTGAGTATTCTTTTTTTTGGTGTCTGTTCTTTCACTCACAAGGGTGTTGTTCATATTCCATTTAATCCTCTGGAACAATTACAAATTTTTATGGATAATCCCATTTTGCATGAAGGTTTTACTCCTAAAATTATAGATGTGTGTCCAACTGCTTGTGTACTCCACAAATTGGTAAGGTATAATTTGCTGCCCCGTTTAGGTGGGAGTGCAGATTTTACATACCAAGACTTGGTGATTGTGGCAATGATTCTCAAAGGTGTTTCGTTTAATCTATCTCTTATGCTCTTGCAACATATGATGAGTTGTCTGCGAAAAACAAAAACTTGTCTGCCTTATAGTGCTTGTCTCACAACATTTTTCCACCATTTTAAAATTTCGTTTGAAAATGAAATTTCTGTAGCAATATCTGATTCTATTGATGTTGGCAATTTAAAACAATCTCGAATAGCTTTGGTCGATGGACAGTTTGTTCGATTTGTATATGATCCTCCTGTTATTCCTATAACTAATCCTTCTTCATCTACTCTGCCCCAAACACATTCATCTCTTAAAATTCTTGGTCTGTTGAACACTATTATTTTGAATAAAGAACATTTGAAAAATGATATGACTGATATCAAGACTAGACTTATTATTTTGGAGAAAGGTAAATTACCTTTGGGTGCTCCTGAAATAAATAAACTGTTTAACAATATTGAGGATGAGTTCATAGATTTGCAGGCTGGTTTTGAGTTGCAAACAAAAGCCTTGGCAGAGGCTATGCAACGCAAATTGAATAGGAATGCATATTAATTGAGTCAAGAACTCAAATTTATTAGCAATTAGGTAGGTGAGTTAGCAGATTTCACTGCTACTCGATTGAATGAGGTGGCCACCAAGTTACATTTTCAGAGAAATTATCCATCCGTTACTGACTGGACTCACTGTAATTAGATGGTGAAATACATTGGAGATTTTATGGACTTACCTTTGCCGTATGCAACATTCATTCCTTGCCCTCCTCAGTTTGCTTCCTTTGTCGAATGAGTTCATCGTGCCACACATCGTCCATATTTCACTCAACGTGCTGCACAGAATGCAACGGTGGTTGAACTTGACTGAATTTCCTCCCTTTATGATAGATGCCAAAAGGGGAGACAAAAGGAGTATTTTGGTTTTGGTTATTATTTTGCTGAAATGGTTTTGGTCTGCTGAAAGAACCTGAACTTTTAATTATAGTTTACTGAAATTGGTTGGTTGTTTTAAGACTGATATATTTGTTTTGGGTTGTGGTGTTTAAAGACTAATGTTCAGACTGATATTTATGATAATTTGATATGTTAGTTGATATTTGATAAATGATTTTGGCTATTAAAACTAACAGATGTGCAGGTGACATGTACTTAAACAAAGGTACAATGGGGTACACTGAAAATCTAATTTTATTAGATTAATATTATGCTTAATTTAAAATTCCTGATATATAGTTGTTATATAGTATGCATGGATTTAGGGGGAGCTAGGGGAGCTATAATTCTTGGGTTGTCATCATCAAAAAGGGAGAGAATGTTGATATAGTTATATTCTATCCTTGTGTTTTGATGGTGACTTATTTTTTGTACTAAATCCTTTCTATGACATTTCTGGTATTTGATAAAAAGGAACCTTGGTGGTGTACTCAAATGGATTGAAGATTTTATTTTACTAGGAACTAAAATGTAAGGTCAATTGCATTTAATTGATTTTTCAATCAAGGCTTTAGGACATATTATGTGCAATTAATATTATATTTTATGTATGTCTAAATTGAAAGGGATTTTAAAAATAATGAAAAGGTTTTTCGATAATAAATAAAATAATTTTGTTACTTGATCAGTTTTTTAATAAGACATAATTTTTTCAAGAACAAGAGTTTTAAAGTATTATAGAAAAACGTGACGTTAGTGGATATATTTGTCTCCAAAGGAATCCTGATGATATATATATATATATATATATATGTTGTCGTGTGTATGCTGAAGTATTGGAAGCTATATGGTTGAGATATGATACAAGAACGGGTTTTTAGGAAGTCTTGATTACATAGAGTCTTGGAATTCTAATACACTTTTTATATTGGAAAGTGAATGGGTCATACCTTTTTGGATTGCTATGTCAGGAGTGAGATAAAGTCAAATATCCAAAATGGGTTATATATGATTATCTTCATGATTTGTTCCGGATACATCTCCAACGTAAAACAGATTTAATTGTATAAAAGATATATCTTGGAAAGGCTTTGTTTGGATAACGGTAGTCTTGTATGGTCTATAAAAGAACGTGTTTCAGAATTGATTAACACACGATTATTCATTGCATTAATTCTGAAATTAAGATAGCTATTTGATTAATTGGTGCAAACTCTATTGGGTGGATACTTATATTCTGATATTTAGACTGCTGATTTTCGGTGAGCTTTAATTGGTAATATTTCTTTATTATTTGATCATTGCATTATATAGTTGAGCCTTGCATTGTTAAATTGATTATTTGCATTGATCATAGACCTCTATATTTGTAATTTATTTTCTGTTTAGACTAAGTGTAGTCTAAAGATTTTAATCCGTGTGGATTAGAGAAGTGTTACAAATAGGTTCAAGGAAGCAAAGGTGCTTAAGGAGTGCATAGATGCACAAGGAGCAAGAGTGCTTAAGAGAGCTTAATTGTTTTAATTATTGTAAGAATCTGCTTTGTAATAAGTATTGATTTATAAAGAAATAAATAAAGTTAGTCTCCAATACTAGTTGGTATTGGATGTGGAGTAGACTACTATTATAGAGGGTAGTAGTTGAACCACGTAAAAATTCTTGGTGTTCATTTAATTAATTGTGCTTAACTTTATTGTTCACAAGAAATTAACTAAATTTAGTTTAAGATTATAAGTTAATATATTATTTGCATATAGAAATTTAGTTATATATAATTTAGTTAAATTGATAATTCAGTAAGCTGTTATTAAAAGTCTTTAAACTGTTTTATTAATTCGGGGTCCTGAATTAATCATTTCAGCAAGCTGAATTAAGAATAAGTTTTGACTTAAAATAAAAATTGGTCATAGTTGTTCTCACACTTATTTAACCCCCCTTCTAAATGTGTCTATCTGAATTTCACATTGTGAAGTGCTATGGTTAAAATACCATGAAAGTCACAATTTAGTATCAGAATTGAAGAGTGAACAAGGTAAAATAACAAAGATATAAAAATCTAAGAAGATAAGCCGAAGAATTTCCAAAGTTAAAGATGGATAAGACTATAATTAATTTTGAGGGAGAAATTTGAGTTCCATTAATATTAAAGTAAGAGTCAGTGAGTGCTTGACTTGACAAATAGTTAAGGCTAAACGATAAATAAGGGAATGGATAAGTAAACATTTTTTGGTTAAAATTAAACACAAAAGCCAAATGTGTTGATACAACCCTTATAAATTTCTGAGTGACGAATGGAACACATAGTCATAGAATTAGTAATAGGTTTTTTTTGTCAGATAAGAAATACCACAATATTATTTGGGAATAGTCGAATGTTTCACCAAATTAACCTAAATTTCTTGCCTATCAAGATTAATTTAATCTAGAAATAATCGATCAAGTAATAATACCTCTAAGTATAAAGTTTGTGTGTTATAGTGTCAGAGCGAGAGTCACAATAAATTTCAAAATATGACGGAGTTTTCAAAAACATTTAGGAACTCAGTAAAGATTAAGTATGGCACCCATAAACAAAGACACAAGGTCGAGAAAAATAAATTGTTAAAATTCGATGTAGTTCCACAGAAAGAGACATAATTACAAGCATCTCGTGATTAATAGAAAATGATGAGCGCTTAAGGTTAAGTATCATATGTTCTTAAAAGTGTTTACTTGAAAGTGTAAAATATATTTTGGTTAGAAAAGGAAATCATGTCCGAGATCCATTTGAATCATTCTAGATATTGAAGAGAATAAGTGAGATCCTAATTATAAAAATATTATAAACTATGAATCTGTGCAGACCGAGAAAGATTCATCTTAGATAAAGGTTCCTGTCCAGATAATGGATAACCTATTTTCTTACGTACCATAAGTTTGCTAATAAAAAACATTTATCCTTGTAAACATTAGGACTCCTTGACTATAGGCATACGAAAGAAAATTCCAAGAAAAGACATAGATAAGATAAATAACTCGTGAATAAAAAGATCTTGAAGGAAGAATTTACGGTTCGTTGATAACTAGATTATGATATACTAAGTAAATATAAAAAGGTTAATATCGACTAAGGAAATTATGAGTCATGAAAAGTCAAATAAGACTTAGGCTGAGCAAAGAGTTTTTATTCCTAAATGGGATGGAAAAGGGAATAAAGATATAGGGATAGACATAAATTAAGTATACGGTGATGGTGATTCCGGGACGTAATCCTTATAAGGAGGGGTGAATGTAAGGACCATGAACTTTATACGATCATATTTTACGAATAATATTTTTTTTTATTATCACCAGTATTGTTGTCATTGTGAACATGCTTGAGACGAATTTAACAGTTTAGTCAAGTTAGTTATTTTAAATGGGCTAAGTAATGTAAAGGGGCAAAGATGGATAGCTGATCAAAACTATAATTTGAATAGGAATTATTAAATCAATACATTTATTATTGTAATTGTATTTATGATTATGTGTAGGTGCAGCATGTGATTAATGATAAAGTGTTGATCAGATGAGGCATAACATTAGTAAATCCTAATGTTGATTAAGAAACCCTAATTCTATAATTGGGAACATACACCCTAAACGGTAACCCTAAACGGTAACCCTAAACGGTAACCCTAAACGGTAACCCTAAAACCCTAATAAAAAACCCTAGCCCTAATTAGGATTATAAATAGGAAATTATGACTTAATATATTAAATATTATGGGATTATTACTAAGTATAATTATAAAGAAATACATTTGTAGAAATCTTGTTAGGAAACCCGAGTTGAGAATTAGGAAACCCTAACCCTAATCTTTTCTATTAAATTACGATTGACACAACCCTAATGATCAAACCTTAAGGGATAGATTTTAGAGTTTTAGAAGTATATAAAATGACTAAATTGCTCTTAAAATTTATTAGGAAATTACCCAATTACCCTTTATAGGTGCGAAATGACCAAAATACCCTTTTTCTTATCTTTTAAGCAAAAGAGACATCAAATCTTGGTGAATCATCACTCAAAGATTTTCCATGTGCTAAAATCAACCACATCAACTTCCCATTTGACATCTAACATCAGATTACTCAATGAATCAAGCACACTTGTCAAAAATAATGGATAAAAGACCATTTAGCCCCACTTAGATTTTTATACACAAGATAAGCCTCTCATAAGCAAACCTACGAATTATTCACTTCATACACTTCATATTATAGCTCCCAATCAGCTCATAGCAAGCTTAGATCAGAATCATAGAGAGGATTTCAAAAGATTGGGTTAAAAGATAAAAACCCTAATTCCATGCTAGATTCCTTAAGCTTCGATAACTTTTATGTTTTTATGTTTAAGTATGTTAAGTAATATGTTAATAAGTGATCTGGGTTTTGTTAAACATGAATCCATAACATTTAAATACACAAAAATGAAGATTTAAGAAAACTGTCAAAATCCTAAAAAAGTAGTCTGACAGTCGAATGTCAGGCCTTATAGATCTTGCTCTGTTAATCGTCTGACATGTTTAAGCCTTTGGACTTGTAGTATGACACGAGGTTAATAATCTGCAAGTGGAATCATGTCCATTGGATCAGTAGATTAAAAGTTATTCATGGTCAAACTGGGTTGACCGATCACGAAAAACTGCTTTCTGGGAATTCCAGAAAGTTGAAGAACACGGTCTGACAACCGTTTGACCAGCTTAGATCTCTTAACTGATGAACTGTTAAGGTGTTAAAAGTTGTTTAGATTATACCTTGATATGTGTACTACACACTTAGAGCACTCTAACACCTTGATCATGCCCAGATTGAAAATTATTAAAGGTCAAAGTACGTTGACCGATCACAAAGGATTTCTGGGTAACCCAGAAAATCAAAACAGAGGCCTGACAAGTTCTTTGAATGCTCAGATCTCTCTCCTATGATGTTGTTAGACCCTCTAAATGCTACCATTTTGTACACTGACATAGAGACTACACAATCATGGCCTTAAATTACCTAAAGCTTTAGCATAATATAAGTTATTTAAGCCTCAATAGCGTTGACCGACCATGAATTTGATTTCTGGAAAACCCAAAAAAATAAGAACAACCTTAGGTGGCTGGTTTGGACCTTAATATCTTTTGATTGTATTATAGTTAGACACCAAAATTGTTATAGACTTGTACTAATACATCAAAACTACAAATTGGTTGCACTTACAAGCCCAGAGGGTTAACAGGTTATAGATTATAGGTGGTCAAAGTAGGCTGAACATAGTTGACTGGGCTGTTCTTCATTTGATGAGGAGCACCTATGGCTACGGTTCCTGTCGCTATAGACCTTCAGCAACAAGTTTAAATAAAAATTAATAATAATAATTAAAATAAATTAAAATAAATAGAAATAAATAAAAAATAATTGTTAATAATTAATAAATAATTTTAAAAAATTCATTTTTAGTTATAATAAATAAATTTTAATATTTTGACATAAAAATTTATTACTATTTAATTTATTTAAATATTAATGATAATAAAATTATTTAATAGTTGTATTAAATAAATTAGTTAAAAATTATATTAATAGTTTAAAAATCATTTTAAATAATATTAAATTATTTAAAAATGATATTAATGATTTAAAAATCATTATCAATAAAAAATTATTTAAAAATAATATTGATGATTTAAAAATCATTATGAATGATTATTAAATATTAAAAAATAATATTAATTATTTGAAAATCATTATAATTAATAATAAATCATTTAAAAATTATTTTAAGCTTCTAGGAAATATTATCAGTGATAATTAAATTATCTAAAATAATATTAAAGCTTGTAAATGAACTTTGTTGATAAATTAAACTAGATAATTATTCAATAAAGCAATAAAACACCGATTGGACATCGAAATCAACACAGACACTAATAGTTGATTAAGATATTAGCTGTTATTATTTCTAATGACTGCTATGAACATATTTAGGTTGTGTAGACAGTTCGAATAGCATAATGTAGTTATTCTTCGATCAGAAAAGTTTTCCAACTACATTTAATTTTTGTATTAAATGTAATTCTTATAATGATGACATGTGAACTTGTTTTAAACGTTATTCGTGATATCTATTATTAAAAGGGTTATTACTTCTTGTTCAAGCATAACCAAGCCATATGAACTGTTATTTGCGTAAAATGTGTTTAATTTGATATCAAAGCATAGACTGTGGTAAAACCAATGTTGTTCTGTAAAAATATATATACTGATACTATTTAAGATCGACAGTTCTATACTGACCGGGTAGTTATTTATGATCGGCAGTTCTACACTGACCGGATAGTTATGACGTTGTGGTAGCATGATATGCATACTCCTAGAATGTCTGGTTGAACAAATCAACTCGGATTGCTAAGTCGTTATGACTGACAGAAAACTCGTAATGTGCAGATCAAACCTCAGTATATATATGTGGAAAAACTCTAAACTATACGTTCATTCAATTCAAATTCAGTGTGAGTATAAAGTATAACTTGTTTCAAACTTGCTGAGCTTTTTAAAGCTCATCCTTGCAAATATTCTATTCCTTTACAGGTTTGACTGACATAATGATAAGTAGGTTTTATACCTACTTATTAGACGCCAACTTACTAGGATTATGGCTTATACTCAGGCACTTTAGTGTCTTTTAATGCATTTTATCTTTATTTTGCATATTTTAGTCAGGAACTCCAAAGAGCAGGAAATGGCATGGAATGGCATAAAATTGAGCAAAATGGCATAAAGCTAGCATGGAAGGCATGAGAGCATGGCATGAGGATGGAGTGATCAAGAGAAAGCAAATGTGGGCTTGGCTTGAGATTAAGGCAAGAAGGTCTCGGTTTGGAAAAAGGGTACAAGAAAGGTGCCTCAATACAGCTTTTATGAAGGAGCAAGAAGCAGCAAAAGATGGAGCAAAGCAGTGCAAAGAAGCCAACGCAGAAATTGAAGTAACCAGCCAAAGTAGTAAGCTCGCGCGGCTGCATGGCCTTTACCTGGCGCGGTCGCATCGGTTAAAAATCAGAGTTGGTGCTTTTGTTTGGCCGATTTTAATTAATTTAAAGGCTTATGTTTTGTAAGGCACGAGTTATCCCTTAGCAAGTATCAGACTTAGTTTACTTTGAAGCTTTGTCTTTTCAATTTTTTTAGGGTTAGAGAGTGTGAAGGTTTTAGAGGCTTCTCTTCTTCTTCCTTCTTGCTCTAGTAGTAATACATTTTCTAGGGTTCATCTTGGAACTCATTTCTGGTACAGACTCAAGTTTGCTATCTGCTATTGAAAGGGGGAAACCACAAGATTTGCACTTTCTTTCTCTCTTTTCTCTCATTTCATAGTTGCTCAATGCTTGGTTTGAATCCCATAATGGTGGGAGGTTCAGTGATGAACTAACTTCCATTATGGGATTCTAATGGATTCTATTCGCTAAATCTAGGGTTTATGCCTCTTTGATATATATGGATGAAAATGTATGGTTTGCCTAACATGGATGTTTTAGATGCTTAGATGCCTGATCAACATCTACTCTAATAGTTTATATGGACTTGAAAAATGAAGTGTAAACTTAGATTTCTCCCTATTAGCATATGTTTGTGAAACTTGCATTGGATGAGTTTTGTGATTCGCTAGCCGGATAGAAATATACCGTATGGCCGTATGTAGTCTAATGGGAGTTTGCGCTTAAATTGGTTTAGCTTGTAAATCGCATAGAAATATAGTGGTTTAGGCTTTACTGATGTTCATGTGATTTCTATCTTAATTGTGGACATTATATAATTCGGACTTGGTGTATTGAAAGATATCCAAGTCTCACATTTGTGCTCCCAGCTGGTCTTCCTATATGATTATTCGTGTATAATTTGAGGTGTGGTTAACCTAGATGATGCTTTAGATGAAGTTAGGATCCCATATCCCTCTAATTTGAACCCCTCGCTTGTTAATTGGTTAATTCTAGTTCAAATTTAGTTTAATTAATTAAAGAACACTGTGACAACCGTTTAAGCAGACAAAGATAACCAATGGGCTGTACATAATAGATTAGGCCTGACTCCTTTCTCCGTGGGATGATCTCGACTTACCAAGTTATTACTTGTCGACCGTGCACACTTCCACTTGTTTTTGTGTTCGTTTTTGTTAACACGTAAACTGTGAAACAAGTTTTTGGCGCCGTTGCCGGGGAATACGGTTTTAGCTTAATACTATTGACATCAATTTTCGTTAGATTTGGTTGACTTGAACAAATCTATTCTTATCTCATTTCTAAATTTATTTTTATTTGTGTTTCAGGTACTTGTGGATAGTTTATGCACACGCGAGCTTCAAATCCTGAGTTAGTGCCTCGACAAGAGCACATAAACAGTAAAGCGTGGAGAGCAAATATCAGAAACACCAATCCGCAAGTAGAACCTAAACCACTTCATCAAATTGCTGAAGAGCATAGGGCCTTGTAAGACTATTACATGCCCAAACTCACCGATCTGCAATCAAGTATAGTGAGGCCAGCAATTGCGGCGAACATTTTTGAGATAAAGCCAGGAACATTGCAGATGATACAAAACAATCTCCAGTTTGGGGGTTTGCCTTTCGAAGATCCCAACGAGCATATTATGAGCTTCATAGAAATATGTGACACGTTTAAATACAACAACATCCCTGATGATGCAGTGAAACTTAGAATATTCCTTTTTACCTTGAGGGATAAGGCAAAAAGTTGGTTGCACTCACTGCCTTCAAGGTTAATAACTACATGGGAAGACTGTACTCAGAAATTTTTAACCAAGTTCTTTCCTATGGCCAAGACTGCTGCCATGAGGAGAGACCTGAGTACCTTTGCACAGCATCCAGGGGAAACGTTATATGAAGCTTGGGAATGTTATAAGGAAATTCTCCTGAAGTGTCTGCACCATGGCATGCTAGAGTGGATGATGATTAACTCTTTTTACAATTGTTTGGGATGGAAATTAAGTCCAATGATTGACGCTGCATAGGGAGGAGCCATCTAGACTAAAGATTTCCCGACAGCGTTTGAGCTTTTTGAGTCCATGGTGGCGAATGAGTATCAAAATCCAACGGCCAGGATGCCACAATCGAAAGTTACAGGGATGTTAGAAGTAGACGCAATTACATCATTGTCTGTCCAAATGGCAGCCATGGCAAAGAAAATTAATTCGTTGGCGGAGGACAAAGTCAAGCAAGTTGCTTGTGTCTGTGAGATTTGTGCGGGGTCACATCAAACAGACCAATGTGCTATTAGTTCAGAATCAGTACAGTTTGTGAGCAACTACCAAAAACCCCAGAATCAGTTTCCAAATACTTACCATCCGAACAATAGGAACCATCCGAACTTTAGTTGGAGCAATAGCCAAAATACTCAATAGTCCCAACCCTATCACAATGCTCAATCATCCCAACCTCAAATATCTCAAACACAATATCATACATCACACCAACAAAATCAATACCAATTGGCTCAACCACCGCAACAACAATTTCATTCTCAACCATAATATCAACAACAATCCCACCAATAATATGCACAAAAACCACCTTACCCTTCTAGATTTCAACAACAGCAACATCATCAACCATCAGCACCTCAGACAGAAAAGAAGTTAGAAATGAAGGAGAGGATGCTCAAATATATGGCTAATACTGAGGTTATGATCCAGAGCCAAGCAGTGGCGATAAAGAATTTGGAAACTCAGATGGGCCAGATGGCAAATGCAATGAACAATAGACCGCAAGGGTCTTTGCCAAGTAATACGGAAACAAATCCAAGAAGGGACGAAAAAGAGCAGTGCCAAGCTATCACCCTGAGATCAGGGAAGCAGATTTTAGATTTGGAGGTTGGCGCGGCAGCGTCCCAGGAAGACCAAAACCTGGCACGGGCGCGCCAGTATGCAAAAAATTCTGAGCCTGTTTTGCATGATGAGAATGATGTAGGTAATGTAGTTAAAGTAGAGAAAGAGGTAGCCACGGAGAAACCTAAGGTTCCACCACAAATTGTCCACCCTCCGGTTCCATATCTACAAAGGTTGAAAAAGAAAAGGGATGATAAGCAATTTGCCAAGTTTCTGGAGGTGTTTAAAAAGCTGCAAAACAATATACCCTTCACTGAGGCATTAGAACAAATGCCAAGCTACGCAAAGTTCATGAAGGGAATTTTGTCAAGGAATAAACGACTGGAGGATTTTGAGACAGTTGCCTTGACTGAAGAATGTAGTGCAGTGCTTCAACAAAAGCTACCTCCGAAGCTAAAGGACCCGAGCAGTTTCACGATACCATGTACCATTAGAAAGATGTCTTTCAGCAGTTGTCTGTGTGATCTAGGGGCGAACATCAAGTTGATGCCTCTGTTAGTTTTTAATCAGTTGGGATTTCCTGCTCCAAGGCCGACAAATATTTCACTACAGCTTGCTGACAGGTCCATCACGTTTCCACGGGGTATTGTGGAAGATGTACTGGTCAAAGTGGATAAATTAATCTTTCCAGCAGCTGACTTCATCATCTTGGATTACGAAGAAGACAAAAATATACCAATCATTTTGGGGAGACCTTTCTTAGCCACAGGACGAACTCTGATAGATGTTCAGAAAGGTGAATTGACAATGAGAGTACATGATTAAGAAGTCACTTTCAACATTTTTAAAGCTATGAAGTTTCCCACCGACGAAGAAGAGTGCTTCTGAATTGATTTGGTCGATAGAGTGTTGAATGAAGGAGTTGTAAATTTGGTTGATATTGAGCCTTTGGAGAATGCTATATTGGGAGATTCAGATAGTGAAGATACTGAGATTGTTGAATTTATGCAAATGCTTGACACAACACCAAAATTTCAAAAATTTAAGATTCCTATCGAGCCACTCAAAGATGCTGGAGAGACATCGGCACGACTCAAACCTTCACTTGAGATGCCTCCAGACCTTGAATTGAAACCTCTTCCTGATCACTTAAGGTATGCATTTTTAAATGATTTTTCAAAGTTGCCTGTTATTATTTCCGCAGCACTAACATCTTGCCAGGAAGAAAAGCTGATAAGAGTTCTTAGAGAGTTCAAATCAGCGACAGGATGGACTATAGCAGACATTAAAGGAATCAGCCCATCGTTTTGCATGCATAAAATCCTGCTAGAAGATGATAGTAAATCGTTAGTGGAGCAACAGCGCAGATTGAACCCGATTATAAAGGAAGTGGTTAAGAAGGAGGTTCTGAAGTGGTTAGGCGCAGGGATAATATATCCGATATCAGACAGCTCCTGGGTGAGCCCAGTACAGTGTGTGCCGAAGAAAGGGGGGATGACTGTGGTGTCCAACGAGAACAACGAGCTGATACCGACCAGAATAGTGACGGGGTGGAGAGTCTGCATGGATTATCACAGACTGAATAAGGCTACAAGGAAAGACCATTTTCCACTTCCGTTTATTGATCAGATGTTGGATAGACTAGCATGTCACGAGTACTATTGCCTTCTGGACGGGTATTCAGGTTATAATCAGATTATGATAGCTCCAGAATACCAGGAAAAGATAACTTTCACATGTCCATATGGAACATTCACATTCAGAAGGATGTCTTTTGGGTTGTGCAATGCCCCGGCCACATTTCAGAGATGTATGATGGTAATTATTTCGGATATGGTGGAGCACAATGTGGAAGTTTTCATGGACGACTTCTCAGTGTTTGGAGATTCATTTGATCTATGTTTAGCTAATTTAGTGATGGTGTTGAAGAGATGTGTTGAGACAAATTTGGTCTTGAATTGGGAAAAGTGCCATTTCATGGTACAAAAAGGTATAATATTGGGACACAAAGTGTCTAGGAAAGGATTAGAGGTGGACCATGCTAAATTGGAAATAATTAAAAATTTGCCTCCACCGACTTCTGTTAAAGGTGTTCGTAGTTTTTTAGGGCATGTAAGCTTCTACCGTAGATTCATAAAGGACTTCTCGAAAATCACGAAGCCTCTTTGCAGTTTGTTAGAGAAGGATGTGCAGTTTAAATTTGATGGAGAATGGCTGAATGGCTTTGAACAATTGAAGAAGAAGTTAACTACAGCACCTGTAATTACAACGCCAGATTGGGACCTTCCATTTAAATTGATGTGTGACACCAGCGACTTTGCTGTGGGGGCTGTTTTGGGCCAGCGAAGGGATAAGATCTTCCATGTGATATATTATGCGAGCAAGACCCTCACTGATGCTCAGTTAAACTACACCACTACAGAGAAGGAACTTTTAGCAGTTGTGTATGCTTTTGACAAGTTCCGTGCGTATTTGATTAGGACTAAAGTTATTGTGTACACAGATCATGCAGTAATTCAGTATTTGGTGGCAAAGAAAGATGCAAAACCTCATTCGATAAGGTGGATACGTCTTTTGCAAGAATTTGATTTGGAAATTAAGGACAGAAAGGGAACTGAGAATCAAGTGGCGGACCACTTATCCAGATTGGAAAATCCGGGAAGGGATGTAAACGACAAAGTTTTGATCAATGAGTCCTTCCCGGATGAGCAATTGTTCGTGGTGCAAGGTGAAGTGCCATGGTTTGCAGATTTTGCAAACTACTTAGTGAGAAAGATAATCCCTTCTGACTTGATTGGCTATCAAAAGAAGAAGTTCCTACATGATGTGAAATGGTTTGTATGGGATGAGCCTTATTTGTTTAAGCAATGTTCTGATCAGATGATTAAAAGGTGCATTCCATACAACAAAATAGAGGGTATATTGTAGGATTGCCATGCCTCAGTGTATGGAGGTCACTATGGAGGTGAGCGGACAACGGCTAAGGTTCTACAAGCGGGTTTCTATTGGCCAACTATTTTCAAAGATGTGTACAGCTTTGTTCAGAAATGTGACAGATGCTAGAGAGTAGGGGATATATCTAAGCGTAATGAAATGCCCTTGAATACAATCCTCGAGGTGGAGATCTTCGATGTCTGGGGGATAGACTTTATGGGGCCGTTTGTTTCAATATGTGGGAACTTGTACATCCTTCTGGCAGTTGATTACGTATCTAAATGGGTGGAAGTGGCAGCCCTACCGACGAATGATGCTAAGGTGGTTCTGAGATTTCTCCAAAAGAGCATTTTCATGAGGTTTGGTAATCCTAGGGCAATCATTAGCGATGAGGGTTCCCATTTTTGCAATCGCCTGTTTACAGCTTTGTTGGCTAAATATGGGGTAAGTCACCGAATAGCTACAGCTTATCACCCACAACCCAATGGCCAAGCAGAAGTGTCAAATCGTGAGGTAAAGAGAATACTTGAAAAGGTTGTGAACCCCACGAGAAAAGATTGGCCATTGAAGCTGGATGGAGTGATCAAGAGAAAGCAAATGTGGGCTTGGCTTAAGATTAAGGCAAGAAGGTCTTGGTTTGGAAAAAGGGCACAAGAAAGGTGCCTCAATACAGCTTTTATGTAGGAGCAAGAAGCAGCAAAAGATGGAGCAAAGTAGTGCAAAGAAGCCAATGCAGAAATTAAAGTAACCAGCCAAAGTAGTAGGCTCGCGTGGCCGCATCTGTTAAAAATCAGAGTTGGTGCTTTTGTTTGGTCGGTTTTAATTGATTTAAAGGCTTATGTTTTGTAAGGCACGAGTTATCACTTAGCAAGTATCAGACTTAGTTTACTTTGAAGCTTTATCTTTTTAATTTTTTTAGGGTTAGAGAGTGTGAAGGTTTTAGAGGCTTCTCTTCTTCTTCCTTCTTGCTCTAGTAGTAATACATTTTCTAGGGTTCATCTTGGAACTCATTTGTGGTACAGACTCAAGTTTTCTATCTGCTATTGAAAGGGGGAAACCACAAGATTTGCACTTTCTTTCTCTCTTTTCTCTCATTTCGTAGTTGCTCAATGCTTGGTTTGAATCCCATAATGGTGGGAGGTTCAGTGATGAACTAACTTCCATTATGAGATTCTAATGGATTCTATTTGCTAAATCTAGGGTTTATGCCTCTTTGATATATATGGATGAAAATGTATGGTTTGCCTAACATGGATGTTTTATATGCTTAGATGCCTAATTAATATCTACTCTAATAGTTTATATGGACTTGAAAAATGAAGTATAAACTTAGATTTCTCCCTGTTAGCATATGCTTGTGAAACTTGCATTGGATGAGTTTTGTGATTTGCTAGCAGGATTGAAATATACCATATGGCCGTATGTATTCTAATGGGAGTTTGCGCTTAAATTAGTTTAGCTTGTAAATCGCATAGAAATATAGTGGTTTAGGCTTTACTGATGTTCATGTGATTTCTATCTTAATTGTGGACATTATATGATTCGGACATGGTGTATTGAAAGATAGCCAAGTCTCACATTTGTGCTCCCGGCTAATATTCCTATATGATTATTCATGTATGATTTGAGATGTGGTTAACCTAGATGATGCTTTAGATGAAGTTAGGATCCCATATCCCTCTAATTTTAACCCCTCGCTTGTTAATTGGTTAAGTCTAGTTTAAATTTAGTATAATTAATTAAAGAACACTGTGACAACCGTTTAAGCAAACAAAGATAACCAATGAGCTGTGCATAATAGATTAGGCCTGACTCCTTTCTCCGTGGGACGATCTTGACTTATCGAGTTATTACTTATCGACCTTGTACACTTGCTTGTGTTTTTGTGTCCGTTTTTGTTAACACGTTAATGGCGCAACACATAACGGAAGTTCCAGAACTCAATCATGTGGATAGAAAAACTCTGTTAAGTTAAGTTTTGGTTACATCTTTGAAAATTCTGATGTAATAGTAAGTTGGGATTTATTATAATCAAATTTAAGAATATGTAATATATTATTATCTTTTGTCAATTGATTAGTTTTACCTTTCTAGAAAATAGAAAGAAGTACAGTATCTATATGAACTATACATCTGAATGGGAGTATTGAAAGATCATGGAGTTCTCTAACGCACTGAGGTTGCGCCCCTCAGTTCCAAGAACGATCCTAGCATTATTACTACGAATGTCAAATAGATAAGAATTATTTATATGAAAGAAATATTCGTGAGATTGTAAACCTATTCATCCAAGTGAGGGTATCCCAACACAGTAAATGTTCTGACGAGAACTACTGTTCGTTGAAGAATACTGTGAATCTTGGATTGATAGGAATTATTATCTTATGGAATATTTATGTGAGCACCAAATCTGCAACAAGGAGTGTACAGATTTTGGGGGCGTCACATTAGCAAATTCACATGCTATAAAAGAATAAGTAGCACCCGAATCAAGCAATACATATGCATTTTTATCGTTGACTGGGATAATACCTGCTATAACATCGCTTGATGCAACCGCATCCTGGATCGCCATATTAAAAGTATGGGCCGTCGGTGTACCCTGTGGTGCAGAACCACCAATTGCTAGCTTCCTACCACTAGCTCCTTTCCCACTATCCGACCCCTTCTTCGGACAGTTCTTTGCCATGTGGTCCGTGGATCTACACACAAAGAACCCATGATTCATTCTTAGGGTTGGGACAGTTAGTCGAAATGTGCCCTTCATGTCCACAGCTATAACACACCACTTTTACCTTAAGACAGACTCCCAGATGAGTCTTTCCACAATTCTTGCAAGCCTCGATACTTCTTTTAGGATCCCTTGCTTTACTTCGGTATTCCCAGAGTTAAAACCCTTCCTCTTCTGACCACTTCCACCGGCTCCCTCTATTTTGACCGAAACATTAGTCTTATTCTTATTCTTTTTCTCCATGTGGTATTGGCTCAAAGCCTCACTACCATCGTCAACAATTATTGCCTTCTCTAACACGGCTCCAAAAGTAACACTTTGGAATACCGATATTCGGCTAAAGAGCCAGGGTTTTAATCCCTACTCAAACCTCCTAGCTTTCCTTAACTCCGTGTCCACTTGTGTGGAGCAAACCTCGCCAGTTCATTGAATCTGGCTGCGTAATGGGGAACTGTCTTGTCTGTAAGACCCCAACTTTTATGAATAAAGATTTAATTTTCTTTATATATTATTTCGAAACAGTAAGGTGTTGTTTTGATAAATATGAAAGTTATGGGTGAAATGTGCAAATATTTTTAAAATGAGCAAGTGGTTATAAAATATTCTTGTTGTCGGGGAATATTCGTTTGGTCGTGGAATATTCTTGTTGTCGGGGAATATTCGTACGACGGCGCAACTATTTGTGGGCCCCCACAACGGAATAACTGTCGGATATAGAAAGCGACAGAAATAACTTTTTTACAAAATAACGGCGTAGTTGTTACCGTTAGTACTGTTAAAATACCCGGTGGTTAAAATACAGTGATACACGGTGTTGCACAGTAGCACACGGTATTGCACAGTAATTCTAATTATTGATTCTTACGTGAGAAGCCATTACTCAATAATTGTTACAGTAATTACTGTTCAATATTTTATATTATTGACTCAATAATTGCTACGTTGATATTTTATATTATTGACTCAATAATTGTTACATTGATATTTTATTGACTCAATAATTGCTACGTTACTATTTTATATGATTGATTCAATAATGGCTACAGTTGATAGTTTGTATTATTGATTCAATAATTGTCATTGCACAGTGTTTCACATTAGCAACTCAATAATTCATATTATTTGAATAATATTATTAGATAGCATTATTGACAATGTCTAAGGAAGTTCTGTCTAGGAGGGGTTATTTAATTGCGCGCCAATAAGGAGAAGTCCTTATCGGAAGGCCCCCTCTTTGCTGGGAACGACCTGGTTGTCAATATTGTAGTTCTGTAATATTATTTGTGAATAATTAATTATTGATTTATATGATAAGGAAATATTTATTTTGTGGATATAAAAGAAGGAATTAGCGCTGATGTGTTTTTATCAGTATTTTGGTGTTAGAAATCATCTGTTTATGGATTTCGGATAATTTATGTTTGGAATTTGGAAAAACTTCCTTCTACAAAGTTGTAGAGAATTAAATTTCCTATGGAAGAATATAGAATTTGTATTTTTCTGACAAAGGGGCTATTTGTTATGAATTATTGAAGTTTCGGAAAATATATATATTTTTTAATGGGTGGGCCCCACTTTTGTTGAAATTTTTTTTAGCCGCCAGGCGGCGGAAATTTTTTGAAAATAATAATATTTTATTATTTTAGTCTCCTTTGGCATCCTAAGCTTTTCCTATAAATAGGGTGCTTAGGTTAGAATTGAAAATCACAGCAGAATCAGAAGTTTTCTCTCTCTATGATATCGAGCGTATTTTTGTGAGTATTTCAATACTTTGAGTGTTACTATTCAGTGCAAGTTTCCTTCGGTATTATATCTGATATTCCAGCCAGAAGTGTTATTCTTTTGAGGTAAGGGATGTTATTTTCTTTCATAAATGATGTTATTCTTTTCAATATCATTATACCAAAATATTGGCATGGATTTTATTATGAAATTCTTACTTTTTCCGTCGGGGTTACTATTCACGTATACGGCACTATTCACAAAAAAATTAAATTTTCTTCTATATGTCCAAATTACTTGTTAAAGTTCTTATCTTTGATTGGATCTAAGTTTTGAGCTTTATTCTTGAATTTTGCTCCACAAAGTATTATTATGGAATATTATTGAACTTTGATAAACTAAAATACGAATCCTTAATATTCCTTTATTTCACTGGATTCGTTACTTATATGATTTTTCATCATCCTCAGTTCTAAGTGGTGATATAACTGAATATCTTTGGCCTGTAGAGCAAAGATGAATGATTACCTGATGAATATCTTTGGCCGTAGTGCAAAGATGACAGGTGTTGAGATGAACATGACCACTGATGATACAAATGAATATCTTTGGCCTGTAGTGCAAAGATGAATATTGATTCGAGATGTATATTGATTGATGTTACATGGATAAAACATTGATGATGGATTTTTAAATCATAGAACATAGTAGACTTCATTCTCTACATAACTCTTCTAATGAATTGTTATTTTCGCTGCGAATATTGATCTAAGATTGGTTGTCCATTATATTTTATCTGATTTATTGAAGGCTAACGATAATTTATTTTCCATTATCTTAGTCATAATATTCTTTACTGAGCTAGTTGAGCTCACCCTTTTCATCTGTTGTCTTCTTCAGGAAATGAGAATGTCGCGGGAACTAGTCGGGGGACAGAGTGATGGTCCGAGTTAGAGCAGTAGTAGTCCTCACTATTTCTGATAAAAAGTGTGATAACAA
This sequence comes from Panax stipuleanatus, assembly GCA_020205555.1. Taxonomy (NCBI): domain Eukaryota; kingdom Viridiplantae; phylum Streptophyta; class Magnoliopsida; order Apiales; family Araliaceae; genus Panax; species Panax stipuleanatus. The sequence goes on from CM035117.1 coordinate 91,733,300, forward strand.
TTGTAATGAGGACTTAGTTTGAATCTTAATATTTTCTACATATTTGTATTGACACTCACAGTTGTGTGGTCGTATTTTGCACGACCGTATGATATAAAGTTTGTATTTGAATTCTGTACCATGTATTTGGCGACTCAGAATGGGTTGGGTTGACTGGACCTATTCTGGGGGCGTCACAGTTGGTATCAGAGCTTAGGGATATGATCTTTGGCGGAGATCGGGGAATAGAACTAGGAGGGGAGAGACGAGTAAATCCTTCGCTAGTGTGTCCTACCTAAGCTTATGTGGTATTTAATTGGTCAGTCGGAGCATAGGGTTAATATGTGATATGTTGTTTTGTTTAATTAACCCTTGTTTTATGGCAGTATTTGAGAATGGCAGCTGAGAACGTTAACAACGAAGTGAATGAGACCGTGGAGACACCTTTAATCACTAACAAGGAGAACGTGCAACAAGAAAGCAATGTTCATCCTGAAAACAACGCTGGTCAGACGATAAACGATGAGATGTTTAGAAGTTTTCTGCAGTTCATGCAAAACCAGACGAGGGAGACTCGTGTGTAACATACAGGTGGAGATAATAACAACTCGCGAATTGTTACTGCCAAGTAGTTCAAAGAATTGGGACCACCAGAGTTTCTGGGAAAGCCAGATCCGATCAAGGCGGAGACGTGGATTAAACAAATTACCAAGATATTTGATGTCTTGGGATGTACGGAGGAACAGAAGGTTCCATTCGCCACGTTTATGTTCCGTGGAGAGGCAGATTACTGGTGGGAATCCGTGAAGCGTACCCAGCCTGTCGCACTCAAGATGTCTTGGGAAGCATTCCAGAAACTGTTTAATGACAAGTACTTTCTTGAAAGTATTCGTCATATGAAGGAAGTAGAGTTTATCAGACTCGAGCAAAACAACATGACGGTATCCCAGTACGAGGCTAAGTTCGCGGAGCTGTCCAGGTTTGCACCTCATTTGGTGGAGAATGAGGAACGTATGACGCGGATGTTTCTAAGAGGTTTGAAACCCAAAATACGTCAATACCTCATTTCTCATAAATTTTCTTTATATTTGGATGTAGTAAACAGGGCGCAGTTATTAGAACGAGATAATGATTATGTTCAACCGAGGGACCACAACTAAGGTCGTACCGGTGGCAGCAGTCATCGGAGCAATGACAACCAGCGAGGAGGAAAGTATGACAGAAACGGTAACCACTCCGGTGGTAATCGTGGCCATGATAGTAGAAGAAGCGAATCGGGAGGAGATTTCAAAAAGAGAAGGTATAACAATGAGAACGTGAAGATGTCAACATCAGCACCAGCGTCAACTGTTTCGAGGGGAGGAGAACGACCACCGGTCGTATGCTATAAGTGCGGGAAAGAGGGACACATCAGCCCAAACTGTCCACAACAATTCAAAGCATGTTATAACTGTGGAAAGGAAGGACATATAGCTCGAGATTGTCCTGTTACGAAACCAAGTTCAGCGGGGGTGGTGATTCCAAAGGCGGTTGCAGACAAGTCAAAGTCGGTGATTCCTGGAAGAGCGTTTGTCGTGACAGCCCAAAACGCGAGGAATCCACACTAGGTGATTACGGGTAAGCTGATCATAAACTCTTGCGAAGTTTACACCTTGTTAGATACCGGTGCTACCCATTCTTTTATTTCACCTACTTGTGCTCAACGTTTGAACTTGACTTCTGATAAATTAGACTTTGACTTATTTGTTGAAACTCCGTTGGGAGAACCCTTTGTTACATCTACAGTTTACAAATCTTGCTTGATTCAGATTGGTACCCTTACCTTACCTGTTGATCTTATATCTTTGAAAATACTTGCATTTGACGTGATTTTAGGAATTGATTGGTTAACCAATTACCATGCCAGAATTGATTGTTTTCGTAAGGTTATTAGTTTTCATATTCCTAATCAACCTGTTGTACGAATCCAAATCACCAAACCACTAAAATCAGTCAATATCATTTCAAGTCATAAAGCTATTCATTTATTGAAAAACGGATGTCAAGCTTTCTTAGCTCATGTCACTGATCTAAACCAGAATACATCAGATTTGAATGATATTTCCGTTGTTAATGAGTTTCCTGATGTATTTCCTGAAGAACTTCCCGGTCTACCCCCAGAACGTGAAGTTGAATTCTTTATTGACCTTGAGCCCGGTACAAAGCCCATTTCTAAAACCCCATATCGAATGGCTCCTATTGAACTTCAGGAGTTAAAGGTCCAATTACAAGAGTTGTTAAACATCGGTTTTATTCGTCCTAGTACGTCTCCTTGGGGTGCTCCTGTTTTATTCGTAAAGAAGAAAGACGGGAGTATGCGACTTTGTATTGACTATCGGGAGTTGAACCATGTCACCATCAAGAATAGGTATCCGCTACCTCGTATTGATGACCTGTTCGACCAGTTGCAAGGAGCACAGTTCTTTTCAAAGATCGATCTTCGTTCTGGATATCATCAGCTGAAGATTAAAACTGACAATATTCCAAAGACTACTTTCAGAACACGGTACGGGCATTATGAGTTCTTAGTCATGTCTTTTGGATTGACTAATGCTCCTGCTGCTTTCATGGATACGATGAACCGTGTATTTAAGGAGTATTTGGATCAATTCGTTGTTGTCTTTATTGATGACATCCTCATCTATTCTAAAAGCCGTGAAGATCATGAACACCATTTGAAGTTGGTACTTCAAAAGCTTCGTGAGAACAAACTATATGCCAAGCTAAAGAAATGCGAGTTCTGGCTTGAGGAAGTAGCATTTCTTGGGCACGTGGTATCGAAACGTGGAGTATCTGTTGACCCGGCGAAGATTGAAGCAATACAAAGCTGGGAGCAACCTAAGTCGGTGACCGAAGTACGAAGCTTTCTGGGCTTAGCTGGTTATTATTGGAGATTCGTAGAGGGATTTTCTCGAATCGCTACTCCATTAAATCAGTTGACTCGGAAAGATACAAAATTCGTTTGGAGCGAGGAATGCGAGAAGAGCTTCCAAGAGCTCAAGAGAAGACTTATCTCGGTACCTGTTCTGACAATACCATCTGGTTCGGATGGATTTGTTATCTACAGTGATGCTTCGGGCAAAGAGTTAGGATGTGTTCTCATGCAACATGGGAAAGTCATAGCCTATGCCTCGCGACAACTTAAAGAATATAAGTGAAATTATCCTACTCATGATCTAGAGTTGGCAGCTGTCGTTTTCGCGTTGAAGATCTGGAGACATTACTTGTATGGAGAGAAAGTGGAGATTTATACGGATCATAAGAGCCTTAAATATTTCTTCACTCAGAAGGAACTCAACATGCGACAATGGCGTTGGCTTGAGCTGTTGAAAGATTACGATCATACCATCCAATACCATCCTGGAAAAGCGAACGTGGTAGCTGACGCGTTGAGTAGAAGATCATATGTGGGAACGAGTGCAATGATGTTAAGTATACGCGTAGAACCAGCTTTGATTAATAAAGTTAAAGCTACTCAAGCTACGGACGCGGAGCTGATGAAGATGAAGAAGAAGGTGCAAGAAGGTGCAATTCCAGAAGCAAGAATCGATGAAGATGGAATACTTCGAGTCAACTCCAGACTTTGTGTTCCTAACGATTCCGACTTGAAGTATAGAATCATGATGGAGGCACACAACACACCGTTTGCGATCCATCCTGGGAGTACTAAAATGTATCGTGATCTTCGACATACATTTTGGTGGAGCAATATGAAGAGAGAGATCGCGAAGTTCATCTCGAGATGTTTAACTTGTCAACGTGTAAAGGCAGAGCATCAAGTGCCGAAGGGTCCATTGCAACCACTGGAGATTCCGGAATGGAAGTGGGAACACATTACATTGGATTTCGTTACGGGTCTTCCTAAGGTTTCTCAAGGCATATATGCAATTTGGGTTATTGTTGATAGATTAACCAAGTCTGCTCATTTCTTGCCTATACGAGAGACTTATTCCCTTGAACGTCTTGCTCATATGTACGTGAATGAGATTATGAGATTGTATGGCATGCCAGTATCCATAGTTTCGGATCGTGATCCCAGATTTACTTCACGATTTTGGATCAGTTTGCAGAAAGCTATGGGCACGAATTTACGATTCAGTTCGGCTTATCATCCTCAAACAGACGGACAATCGAAAAGGACTATTCAAACTCTTGAAGATCTATTGATACTTTGTGTTCTAGACTTCAAAGGGAGTTGGGATAAGTATTTACCATTGGTGGAATTCTCCTACAACAACAGTTATCAGGAAAGTATAGGCGTGGCTCCATTCGAAGCGTTGTATGGGAGAAAGTGTCGCTCTCCAGTATGTTGGAACGAGGTGGGTGAAACAACATTGTTGGGACCGGAGTTAGTACGTATGACTACGGAAAAGATCCAAATAATCCGACAACGTATACAAACAGCACAAGATCGACAAAAGAGTTATGCGGATCTTCATCGAAAGGACGTGGAATTTAATGTTGGAGACCATGTGTTATTACGTATTGCTCTATGGAAGGGAGTTACGAGGTTTGGGAAGAGAGGAAAGCTCAACCCACGATTCATTGGTCCATTTGAGATTCTTGACCGAATAGGAAATGTGGCCTATAGACTCGCTTTACCTCCAAACATGTCTCGTGTTCATAACGTGTTTCATATATCCGTGTTACGTAAATATGTGAAGGATTCAAACCGCATTATTGAGTTAGAACCAGACGAGATAGCTGAAGATTTAACGTACGAGGAGGTACCTGTCAAGATCTTGGATAGGAAAGAGCATGTCCTATGCTCGAAAATTATACCTCAAGTTAAAGTTTTGTGGAGAAACCAGGCTATTGACGAAATGACCTGGGAGTTGGAATCGGAAATGAAAGCGAGGTATCTTCACCTTTTCGACATACCAGGTACGTACGTCAATTTCGAGGACGAAATTTCATAAGGAGGGGAGGTTGTAAGACCCCAACTTTTATGAATAAAGATTTAATTTTCTTTATATATTATTTCGAAACAGTAAGGTGTTGTTTTGATAAATATGAAAGTTATGGGTGAAATGTGCAAATATTTTTAAAATGAGCAAGTGGTTATAAAATATTCTTGTTGTTGGGGAATATTCGTTTGGTCGTGGAATATTCTTGTTGTCGGGGAATATTCGTACGACGGCGTAGCTATTTGTGGCCCCCCACAACGGAATAACTGTCGGATATAGAAAGCGACAGAAATAACTTTTTTACAAAATAACGGCGTAGTTGTTACCGTTAGTACTGTTAAAATACCCGGTGGTTAAAATACAGTGATACACGGTGTTGCACAGTAGCACACGGTATTGCACAGTAATTCTAATTATTGATTCTTACGTGAGAAGCCATTACTCAATAATTGTTACAGTAATTACTGTTCAATATTTTATATTATTGACTCAATAATTGCTACGTTGATATTTTATATTATTGACTCAATAATTGTTACATTGATATTTTATTGACTCAATAATTGCTACGTTACTATTTTATATGATTGATTCAATAATGGCTACAGTTGATAGTTTGTATTATTGATTCAATAATTGTCATTGCACAGTGTTTCACATTAGCAACTCAATAATTCATATTATTTGAATAATATTATTAGATAGCATTATTGACAATGTCTAAGGAAGTTCTGTCTAGGAGGGGTTATTTAATTGCGCGCCAATAAGGAGAAGTCCTTATCGGAAGGCCCCCTCTTTGCTGGGAACGACCTGGTTGTCAATATTGTAGTTCTGTAATATTATTTGTGAATAATTAATTATTGATTTATATGATAAGGAAATATTTATTTTGTGGATATAAAAGAAGGAATTAGCGCTGATGTGTTTTTATCAGTATTTTGGTGTTAGAAATCATCTGTTTATGGATTTCGGATAATTTATGTTTGGAATTTGGAAAAATTTCCTTCTACAAAGTTGTAGAGAATTAAATTTCCTATGGAAGAATATAGAATTTGTATTTTTCTGACAAAGGGGCTATTTGTTATGAATTATTGAAGTTTCAGAAAATATATATATTTTTTAATGGGTGGGCCCCATTTTTGTTGAAATTTTTTTTAGCCGCCAGGCGGCGGAAAATTTTTGAAAATAATAATATTTTATTATTTTAGTCTCCTTTGGCATCCTAAGTTTTTCCTATAAATAGGGTGCTTAGGTTAGAATTGAAAATCATACCAGAATCAGAAGTTTTCTCTCTCTATGATATCGAGCGTATTTTTGTGAGTATTTCAATACTTTGAGTGTTACTATTCAGTGCAAGTTTCTTTCGGTATTATATCCGATATTCCAGCCAGAAGTGTTATTCTTTTGAGGTAAGGGATGTTATTTTCTTTCATAAATGATGTTATTCTTTTCAATATCATTATACCAAAATATTGGCATGGATTTTATTATGAAATTCTTACTTTTTCCGTCGGGGTTACTATTCATGTATACAGCACTATTCACGAAAAAATTAAATTTTCTTCTATATGTCCAAATTACTTGTTAAAGTTCTTATCTTTGATTGGATCTAAGTTTTGAGCTTTATTCTTGAATTTTGCTCCACAAAGTATTATTATGGAATATTATTGAACTTTGATAAACTAAAATACGAATCCTTAATATTCCTTTATTTCACTGGATTCGTTACTTATATGATTTTTCATCATCCTCAGTTCTACGTGGTGATATAACTGAATATCTTTGGCCTGTAGAGCAAAGATGAATGATTACCTGATGAATATCTTTGGTCGTAGTGCAAAGATGACAGGTGTTGAGATGAACATGACCACTGATGATACAAATGAATATCTTTGGCCTGTAGTGCAAAGATGAATATTGATTCGAGATGTATATTGATTGATGTTACAGGGATAAAACATTGATGATGGACTTTTAAATCATAGAAGATAGTAGACTTCATTCTCTACTTAACTCTTCTAATGAATTGTTATTTTCGCTGCGAATATTGATCTAAGATTGGTTGTCCATTATATTTTATCTGATTTATTGAAGGCTAACGATAATTTATTTTCCATTATCTTAGTCATAATATTCTTTACTGAGCTAGTAGAGCTCACCCTTTTCATCTGTTGTCCTCTTCAGGAAATGAGAATGTCGCGGGAACTAGTCGGGGGACAGAGTGATGGTCCGAGTTAGAGCAGTAGTAGTCCTCACTATTTCTGATAAAAAGTGTGATAACAATTGTAATGAGGACTTAGTTTGAATCTTAATATTTTCTACATATTTGTATTGACACTCACAGTTGTGTGGTCGTATTTTGCACGACCGTATGATATAAAGTTTGTATTTGAATTCTGTACCATGTATTTGGCGACTCAGAATGGGTTGGGTTGACTGGACCTATTATGGGGGCGTCACATTGTCCCCCTACTTCAGTTCTAAGAACTGAATCTCCATCCTACCTTGCATGCTCGTGGGGAAATAGTTCTCGAAGAACAACTCCTTGAACCGTGTCCACGTAACCGCTTCTGTTCCGGCCCTACCCTGGTTTGCCTCCCACCAGTAGTTGGCCTCGCCCTTCATCATGTAAGTCACAAAAGAAGTCTTTTAAGCCTCCCCGACATTTGCTATTACAAATGCCTTCTCTATTTCTTTTACCCAAGTTTGGGTAGCGATAGGATCCGTAGTTCCATGGAACTCAGGAGGACCTATAGTCTTAAATTCCTTAAAGGTAGTCGCTCGACCTACCGCAGGATTAATTCGTACATTTTCTCTGGTCCTATTAAAGGCAGTAATCAATAAGTTTACGAATTCTTGCATCGGGTTATTCTGATTCCCCTGCTCTTCCTCATTACGAGGCTCTACTTCTTGGTTTCTTTGTGGTCTTCTTGGCGACAATTTCTGTTAATGTAAAAATAGTTTCATTAGTATTTATTTCTTCATTCGGTTATTATTAATAATAAATAATAACTCAAACACATTGACAAGCATTTCAATAAACCTTTTATATTAATATACTTCTGCTTGTAGTATAACACTACAACATTAGTCATTATATGGCTTTAGCCATTTACAACACTATCCCGCAATTGCTTTCCAAAAATTGGGATTTACAAAAGACTACCCTTTGTTTATATAAAAGAGGGTTTTACGTCACTACTACCTATACAATATTTACATAGCTACATAACTGGACTATATCTGCCTAACGGCATTGGACTAATCCGCATCGGCCATACTGGCCACCACATACCAGCTAATAGTATGCCGAGTCTTCCCTTCCTCCATAGGATACTCAGCAATCTGATGTTGGTAATCCTGATGCAAACTCCTATGAATATAGATATTCGACTTATCTTCTGTTTTTTGTTCAGAAGCTCTTCCTTCAATTCCTGGACCCCAAGTTTTAGATCTCGGACCTTATCCTTAGTCAGTACTTTCTCATCGTGCTCGACCTCCCAGAAGACCTCCATATCCCCCTTCTCTTCTTGGACGTCATGAATTTCCTCCTTAAGCCCACGCACCTCCTTACTCAATTGGACATTTCGGTCTAACACTGCCATGAACAATGCCTTCATGGACTCTACCGGTGTCAAATCCTCCTCCTCAGTAGGAAGTACCGGATTAATTGATACTGTCTCCACCTCCTCCTCAAACATACAGTTAAATAATGATGAAAAATCAAAGTTATCAGAATATTCATACGGATCCTCCTCCTCTAGATCAGTCTCCTCTAGGCTCAAAATAGGTACCTCTGCTATGGGCATCGGTACTATCTCTATAAAGTTGAAAAATTCTTCACTGACTTCATGTATTTCCCTATACATGGACATATCTCCTGACGTCTATAATAAACACAATAGCTTGATTAGTACACAATCAAAATATTATAAACATATATCACATTTAATATGTTTAAGGTTACTTTCTTCTTTGAAACACTACCCGAGTTTATTTACTTCTAACTTCTACTTCTACTTTTCTTCTCAAGGTTATAGTCTAAGGTTTTCCCTCCTTAAGTTTTATAACCTACAGCTTTGATACCAACCTGTGACGCCCCCAAATCCGGGTACCTTCAAACCCTGGATATGGTGCTATACGGTGCTACTATCTACTCATACATTCAATTAAAGACTTCAATAACATGCATAAGTTTACTAATTAATATTACATTATATTAATCCTTTCCCAGATTCTTTGTATCCATTACATTCGTTATGTGTTATAATATCATTTATTACAAAAATAATACTATGCTATTACAAGGATAACTATTTATCCATCTTGGGCTTGCCCTTGTCCGTACCGGATCCTTCGGTCCGTTCGCTCTTAGCTAAAATCACATAATTTTAAGCAAGAATGAGCATAACTAGCTCAACAAGTTTAGCATTATAATTTCCAACCATAAAATCAAGAATCATATGACTTCATCTTCAATAACTGTACAATAGTTATGAAGTACTACGAATAATCAAAATAGCATTTTGATTCTTTTAAAACCATTCCCAAGGACTTATAGTCTCTTAGGAATCTGAGTTGGTCAACGACCATGAACATTCATTTAGTTTTCATTCATGAAAAGAATAACCCAGCATTGAGACCGCAAGTTCGATATAACTTACGAGCACATCCAGGTGATCAACCTGTAGTACTCTATATTGATAAACACTCATTTATTAAACGTATTTACGTTTAAGTTTTGGCAACTTCAGATGCCTGTCGATTTAACGACGTAAAAACCTTTATGCATTCATACTAAGACTTACCTTTGAATCCGTACCAAAGAAATTGGCATAGGATAGCAACATTATGAATATTTTGAAAAGATTTGTGGAAAAACCAACCAAAATACTTTAAGTCTCAGTCTAGCCGAATCAAATGGCATCTACTATTCAATAACAGTTTATGCGTAGGAAACCATGTATATTGACAACTTGTCCAACATAACGCGTAGACAAGAGTTTAGAAAACTTGCCTTTGCATCTTTAATCCGTTAAGTCTACTTTACTCTGTCTTTACAACTTCTACAAGACATAAACACATAGCATACCAATGAGATTTCCATAATTGATATACATTGTATAACCTATCTTCTCTTACTTGAATAACTTATCCAAATTGTTAAACTAATAACATTCATTTAAGTTACTTAACATTCGTTACGGCTTATTAACATACATATGTCATAAATCGACTCTCTTCAATCATCATTAGGCACAACAACAGAAGAAACCCTAATCAGTTCGCTAAGTAGAACACATTTCTACCAGATTATCGTTATCGGACTCCGTATAGAAATTACATAAGTTTTATCTTCATTTCTTATCATTCTCGTACTACGCACCTCTATTACATATCATACAACCTTAAGGCGCGCATTAAACTCGACTATGATTCACGGTTTATGTTTTTGGATTTCGAGTTTTAAATTTAACTACATTTATTCAACATTTAATTCTTAAAACTACTGTTAAACATGTTATTTAAGAGGTTTCTCTTCATGTATATTAACCATTTATACTTGCCCCATAATTACCATGTAAAAAGTTGGGTTACAAACCTCCGTGTCAGAAAAGTTTTTGTGAAGAGTGCTGCAGCACCAACCTTAGCTATAAAGACAGCACTGCGGCGCTGTCTTGTAGTGTCTCAGCCCCATCTCGACGCTGAAAAACAAAGTCTGGGCTGCGCTGCGGCACCGGCCCTCTATGACGCCCCTAAATTCGGGTACTTGAAACCCGTACTTGGTTCTACACGATACCATTCATTTGAACTGCTTAATTTATTATAAACTTAAAAATTATATCAAAGTTAACTAATTCCCAGGTACGACGACCCTTAAGTACTTTATTATATGATAAATACCATATTATCTCACTACAAAAGTTCTAAATATTACAACCAACATCTTAAAACTATTCCTTCAGCTTTCCCTTTCCTTTGTCCTTGCCAGAACCTTCTGGTCGATCACGTTTAACTAAAAATATTTAATTTAAAGCAAGAATGAGCATTTAATTGCTCAGCAAGTAATAGCAGATAATAACATCAGCTGAAAGAAATAAATATTTTCTTTAAAGTATACTTCTACAACGAATCAATAGTTGTGAAGCCATTTGAAACAATTCATAACAACATATCAAACCGTTTAAAAATTTGAAACGAAGTAGTGACTATAAAGACTGAGCGGTCAATAGACCTTGGACCACTGTTTTCAAGTTTGAAAAGGTTTGTACAGAAATTCATCTGCAAACAGTCATGACTCATGGACACGTTGGGTGATCAGCCCGTATGCCCCGTATTGATCAACACTACTTAACAGAACGATATTTACATTCATCATAATAGCCTTTGGCACATAAAAAATTTCCCCATTTCGGGATGATCATACTCAGTCTGGAGTCCGAACTAAAGCAATTTAGTTGGATGACTCTATCATAACCAACAATATTTAATGATACATTTACAACTATGTCTAGCCGAGTCAAATAGCTTTGACAGTTTTTAAACCATGTATACATACCAAAATTCAATAGTATGTATCAACACTTGTTCAAATACAATAATTTATACAAGTGAGGACACTTGCGTAACCAAACTTAGCTTACAAAGAACAGAACAATTTTGATTATATATGAATCATATGAAGACAGTAATAAGATACTGGTAAACAATAAACGAATCGAATGAAATTCGAGTTTGCTTAAATATAAATGAATTAAGAATACTTGCTCAATAATAAATAAGTTAGAGATACTGGCATACACAAAGAACCATGGCATAAATACAAGGGTCCAGATAATTGCTCAATAAAACGTAGGGATAAGAAACTTGCATTGATCACTGCTTACTGCTACACAATATAGTTTATCTTTAATACAAAGACCTATCATTAATAAGATAATCCTTGTAATCAGTATATCACATTATACTTTATAATACAATTACTTTATAAGTAAATTATCTAACATGTAATCACGTAATCAAACATTAAATAACACCTTAACACTTACTCGTTCATTTATAAGTTTCTTATTATGACTTGGTAACTATTTATGATTTCAGGAGATTAAATATATTATTTCAGCAAGCTGAAACCAGAATGTCTTCCCTTCCGAACCTTTTCAGTTTGCATTTCAACAAGCTGAAACTAAGCTGTCTTTCTAACATTTTCAGTTTTCATTTCAGCACCCTGAATTATTTATTGCAGGAAGCTGAAATATCCTTTTCACAAAAATACCAAATCAGTTTAATATTTTTCTATCGTTTGGCCACACATATATAAATATATGCCATACACAAAAATAATTTTTCTGGAATTTTTCAGCTCCCTTAAGTATTTTTCAAAAATCCATTTCCAGTTCGTAGCTTAAGATATTTTCTATATCATGCTTAACTCCAGAAATTCTCAACTCTTGGCAGGATCTTACACTTGTTAACGTGAACTCCCAGTTTAAATTTCGTGTCTATCGGAGTTATAGAACTCTAGTTATAGCGGTTTTCGTCGAAAAAAACCCAAATATTGAAATGACCATAATCGGTCAATTTAAGTCGGAATAAGTTCATTTTTGGACAGGAGCTACTTTATCTCATATATTTTCATGTCCTATAATATTGGAATTTATTTTATAAATTAAGTGGACGAAATTGCCCTTGGAAATTCTGGACAGATTGTTCATTGTCGTTTTTCAGATTTAAAATCCTATGCTAAAATCAGTCCACACAAAAATCTATAACTCCTTTTTTAGTGATTCCATTTGAAAACGTTATAAGACTCAAAGATCTAAGTCCAAAAATTGACCACACTCAAAAATTCAAAATATAAAAGGAGATATTGTCTTTTGAATTTCATGTTGCGTTTTCTCAAAATCTGATTTTTTCATCTTTTGTGATTTCTAAGAAATCTTCCTAAATCTCTTGATTAACCATACATTACCCATTATAAAACATCATAAAATAAACTAATACCAAATATATTCATGGATCTATCATGATCCATGATCTATTTCACCAAAAATCATCAATTACAAGATTAAACACAAACAAGACTAAGAAAATTTAGGGTTCTCTACTTTTGAAAACTTAGTTTCTATTTCATGCTTTAGATCTAACTTGTGATCCTTTAAAGTGTTAGATCTAAACATGAAACACTAATAAATATATGGATCTATGGTTTTTAACCTCAAGATCAAAGCATCATACTTTCAACAATCAAATCATAACAAAAAGGAAAATAGACTATATAAATAGGTATCCTTTATACCTTATCTTGATTTTTCTTTCCTCCTTCCTCCTAGGACTTGATTAGAGATCTATGGGACTTCACAAAACTCTCTCTTTCTCCATCCTAAAGTGGCTGAAATCCCTATCTCTCTATCTTGTTTTCTTTATTTGCAAAGTTAAGAAGAAATAAGATGAAAGAGAAAAATGAAATGAATATTGTAACGAATGAGAATTTTATATATTAATTATAAATATTTATTGAATTAAATAATTATTTGATTTGATTTATTTATTGAGATAAATAAATAAATTATGTGATTGTTGTGGAGTAATTTAATTAAGTGCAATAGAATTATTTAAATTGATGCAGTAGTGGTGTAGCATAATTCTAATTTAATAAAGAATAATTAAATTAGAACAATATTATGTGCTAAGTGTTTATAATGATTTACTAATTTGTTATATGAATTATAATTAATAAGGGAATTACAATTGTGTAGCAATTTATTATTATGTGCAATTTTAATTAATTAATACATGTTAGCTTGTATTTAATTAAATTTGAATGTTGCAATTTAATTAAATAAAGTGTAGCATTTAAACTATGGGGTAAAAGATTTATTAAAAGAATAAAAAGGGGTTTTTAAATTGATTGTACCAAACAAGGCCCTTACTTTTGTTTTAAACTCGTTTTACCAAACATGGCCTTAGTTACTATTAATCTATTTTTAAAAATAATGTTGTTTTGGCCAAACAAGGCTCATGGCTTTTCAAATTCAAAACTTGTAACTTATGTATTAGTTATATTTATTATAATTATTTTAGAGTCATTATATTTTATAAGTTATATATTGTATATTTATGTATTATATGTATAATATATGTAAGTTATATATTATATGTATATTACAATATACGTTAGTTAAAGGTTAGTCAATTAGAACAAAACAAAGAAAAGAGAGAGCAGAGGAAAGGTTAGAGAGAAACTTAGAGAAGAAGAAGAAGAAGAAGAAGAAGAAGAAGAAGAAGAAGAAGGAAGAGGAGTCCTTGCTAGAAGCCATCATCTTCTTATTCCTCATAATCAAAGGGTAAAATCTCTAAGTTTCACTATCTTCTTATTGTGTTTTATATATTCCATGTTTTTCAAAAAGAACTTCTTTGTAATAATCTTTTTGTGTAAATTTCTTGATTATGATATGTGTATGGGATGTGTGTATATATATATATATTTATATATATATATATGCTTATATATAATTTTTATAGTTGTTTAAGTGATTCAATTCACGTAGATACGATGAACATGAAGAAATCATGTTCATAGTAATTTATTGTGAGCTTATTTTGAAAATAGTCTTTAAATCATCAAAATTGGTATGTGTTTGTCACTTGTTGTTTAAATTGATCATAGATTATGTTAATATGTTAAGAAATAGAGTTAACACAATTGAAATTTCATGAATTGGTTTAAAACGAATTCGCAATAGTAATTTTCGTCAAGAACGCTTGATATTGTCGTTTTCTTCAAGAATCATGCAAACTGTGTTTTGGTTATGTGTTGTAATAATTTTGTATGTTATAGTCATGTTAAGAGTCTAAAATTTTGTTTTCATTAAGTTTCATGTACATCATATGGAGAAAAATCAGACTTTGGTGTGAAAAAATAAGCCAAATTGGCTTATTTCTCGGTCGTTCGAGAGCTGAGGGAACCCACCAGTAGTGGGACCCACCCCAGCGGGGCTGTTAGCCTTGGGGGACCCACCCTAGTGGGGTAACCTGCTGTCCAGGTTTTTGTTTTGTGCTTCGTTGAGTTTTTGTGCAGTGTTTGTTTAGCTAACGTATATTGATGACATGTTAAGTGTAATAGACAATGAGATAACATACTTTTGATATGTTTAAGATGACTTGAAGTCTTATATGAATATATTATATGTGTACGTGTGTATTACTTTCATAAGGTACGCCTGATAGTTTAAAGCGTTATAAGCTTGTGAAGTGTATGTTGCGAGTATAGACTCACGTATGTGGCTAGTTAGCAACTTATTTTGTAAACCACGTTATGAGTTAAACTTAAGTAAGAAGTTCAATGATGTTAACAGAACAATCGTGTACTAATCGATATTATAAAAACAATGCAATATGTAGGGTAATTGTGGAAGTTGTTTGTAATTATAAAGTGTAGCTTGAGCTTGAGGCAAGTTTTCAAATCCTTATTCTTTTACGTTAAGCAAGTTTTCTAATCCTTATTCTTTTATGTTTATGCGAGCTTTCTCATTGATTCTTTTCATTGTGCAAGTTCTCTAACCCTTGCTCATTATATCATGCAAGTTTTTTTCCGATTCTTAACTTGTTATGTGTTGTACAAGTTATGTTGTATTCTAATATTCATAATGGACGAGTATTGAAGTATTATTGAAGTATTGCGATCTTGACTTAATTGCTCAAGCAAGATCTACTTAATCTTTCAATTTCTTTAAGTTATTTCTAAAGCATACCTACTTATTATGAAGTCTATTGTTATATCTCACAATTGGTTCATAGTTCTTATATTATTGAACTAATAAAGTATTGTGAGTCGATTCAACTACTCCTTAGTTGATGATAGTTGAAACTCCAAATTTTTTTTAAGCTTATCCAAAGCAAACTTTTTTTAATGCGGACTTGTATTCAAATACTGAGATGAACAACTCTATTTACTCCATAGTCTCAATGACTGTTAAAGGTTTTAAATAGAAATATTTATAACCTAGGACAAAGTTCAAGGTCGTATGACCCTCAGATAAATTCTATATTCGAATTTTTAATATGATGAAAGAATTATTATTCAATTCTTTATTTTGACGAAAGTAAAGTTATTCAAACCCTTTTTAAAGTTATTCAGTTATATCATATCATTATTATATTTCAAGTGAACTTTTGTTTGCTCACTCTTGCACATTTTATAACCCCTTGCAGTTAAAGCCGAGAATGTTGACGTACCGTCAACAAGTAAAGGGAAAGGAAAGATGAGCAAGTGAAGACATGTTGTCTTCAATTTTGATTGTAATAAGACTGAGTTCATAATATTTTATTTCCGCATTTATTTGTTATGTTAAGGTTAGATAACCATGAGATTTATTTTGGACAAGGTTGTAATCCTTTTATAAGGAAGATGATTTTTATTTAAGTAATTATGAAGGTTGTAATCTACTTTGCAATTATTTATTATGGGGTAGATGCATGTTTTCTTTAGAAAGTGAACAACAAATCTTGTGGAAACGAAATACTCGAATTTGGGGGTGTCACAGGTTGGTATCAAAGTAGTAGGTAATGAACCTTAGGTGGGGGGAAAAACCTTAGGTAGTAGCCTTATAGGAAGATTGAAAAACTAGTGGTGATAGGTAAAGATAATAAACTAACTTATGTGCTATGTGTTTACGTTTAAGTATTCGAAGAGTGACGACTCGATATCACGTAATAATAAACTTTAAAATTCTTTTGTCAGGATGACGAACGTTGGAGAGTCCAGTCAGGCTAGAGAGGAGTTACCTCAGGTGCCTAGAGAGAAGGAGACCCGAGACATCCATGTTGTCTAGGAGCAGTTGGTTAGGAAAGAGCCATCTCCAGTGATCATCGTAGCTGGTCGGGAGCATGAGCTAACACCTAATCCAGAGGAGGAGGAGGAGGATGAGATAGTGGAGTCAGAGGATCCCGAGGAGGAATTCCCACCTCACTCTACTAGTGCTGACATGTACGAGGCAATCTACGATCGTAATGTGGAGCTTCAGGAACTGGTGGACGAGAGTCGGACTACCATCCAGCAGGGGGATGAGACCATTGAAGAGCTAGATAGTGAACTAGGAAACGTGAAGTGGGATTTAATTCATGTAGAGATTGATAGAGACGAGGCACGGGCCAAGCTAGCGAAGCTGAAACAAGACATCCAGGAAGAGTAAACAAAGCGTGCCAGAGCGGAGGAAACAAGCTTGAGGGCCATTCAACGAGCCGATCGAGCTGAAGACGGGGCTGAAGCCAAGATGGCCAAACTAAGGGAAACATAATACGCATTCCATACAGCCATAGATAGGGACCAGGATCGTGTCTTCTATTACCCAGCTCAGTTTCAAGGTTTACCATGGTATGTGGTGGACTGAAGGATAGTGCTTCGGGTGATGGAGGAAGAACGCAGAGAGGCTATGCGACGTCTTAACATGCCTAGGTAGTAGAGCTCTTAATTAAGTGTTTCATTTTATAATAAATAAATGTAAATCCCA
Source organism: Panax stipuleanatus (assembly GCA_020205555.1). NCBI lineage: Eukaryota > Viridiplantae > Streptophyta > Magnoliopsida > Apiales > Araliaceae > Panax > Panax stipuleanatus. Next base: position 91,750,737 of record CM035117.1, read on the forward strand.
TAATTTGAGATAATAATGGGATAAAGTGATGATGTAGTCCTGCAACTTGTTCCAGTTCAGGAAAGATGATGTAAATAACAGAGATGCTGTCTATTCTATGTTTTTCAAAACTACGAGTAATGACTAAAAGAAGTTATTGATGTGCTATGTGTTCATATACTAACTGAGTTATTTAAATGTTTAAGTATAAACTTGAATACTTAAGAATTTAGTAAAGGATCTAATAAGAGTATTTCTTAACAGAAAATGCCTCCTAGAAGAAGACCTACACGTCAAAACCCCGAGGGTTCGACTAACAACAACAACAATAACGATGGGACAAGTCCCAACTCGGTTCAACAGTTGGTGAACCTACTGACAGGAGTACTTGTGAATCAGTCGCAAGTGCAAGGCACGACGTTTAAAGAATTTAAGGCAGTAGGACCGCCGGAGTTCAAGGGATTGGTAAACCCGATAGATGCCCAAACGTAGGTAATGGAGATGGAGAAGGTCTTTGACGTGGCTACGGTTAGCGGAGACCAGAAGACAGCTTTTGCGACTTTTATGTTAAAGTCGGATTCTAGCTTCTGGTGGCAGGCCAATAAGACCAGAGAGGGTGAAGGAGTGATACCATGGGAACGTTTCAAAGAGATGTTCTTTGAAATGTACTTTCCCGTGAGCTCTTAGGACCAGATGGAGGTCCAATTTTTAGAGCTGAAGCATGGAGGGATGACGGTGTCGGAATACACCACAAAATTCAACGAGCTGGCCAGGTTCGCTACATACCAGGTCAGCACTGACGCTAAGAAGGCGAGGAGGTTTGAGCAGGGACTGAAACCCTAGCTCTACAGCAAAGTCTCCATGTTCCAGCTAAACACGTTTGTAGCTATACTGGAAAAGGCCATTCTCGCTGAAGGAGGAAGCGACGCCGTGACTAAATTTAATCAAGACTAGAAGAAGAAGAATGAGAAGGAGAACAAGGCTGGTGGTAGCGGGGCTATCAACCAGAAAAGGAAATGGAACGACAATACCTCTGCTGGGAGTCAATAGGGAGGCTAGCAGAAGAGGAAGTTCAAAGCATGTGCCACATGCGGGAAAAATCACATTAGAGTGTGCATGAAGGGGAATCGGGTGTGCTACAACTGTGGTCAGGAAGGCCACATTGCGCCAAATTGCCCGAACTCGAAGAAAGGAGCTTGTTACACATATAGATCCAAGGATCACATGGCTCGTAATTTCCCAAAGAAGTCAGCGGCAGGGTCAACAGGGAATGGAAGAAATGGCAACGGCAGCACTCTGACTATCGTTGGACCACTGCAAGCCGTTCGACCCACTGCCTGCACATTCAACATGACGGTGCAGGACACTGTGTAGTTAAAAGATGTGGTGGCAGTTATTATTCCGGTCAATAGTATAAATATATATATATTATTTGATTCGGGTGCTACTTGTTTATTCATATCTGATGATTTTGCTAAGACCTTAGACTTACCTAAAGAGGAATTAGTTTACCCCTTTAACATAGAGATTGCGAATAGGGAGATTATTCTAGTTAGGTTTGTTTACAAGAACTGTAGATTGGACATTAAGGGTCAGGAATTGATGTTTGATTTGATTCCGATAAAACTTGGGGAATTCGATGTCATACTGGGTATGTACTGGTTGTTCAACCATGGGGTGGTAATTGACTGTCAGAAGAAGTCGGTAAACCTTATAACTTCGTCGAAGGTAGTGTTCTATGGTAGTAAATTGCCTAGACAAGCGAGTTATCTGACGGTTATGCAAGCCAAGAAATTTTTACCGCAAGGCTGTGTAGGATATCTAGCCTACATAGTAGATACGCGTAAGGAGAGCCCGAAGATAGAAGAGATATCGATAGTTAGGGAGTTTGTGGACGTATTCCCGGATGATTTACCAGGACTTCCGCCAGATAGGGAGATAGAGTTCGTGATCGACTTAACGCCGGGAGCTTCTCCCATTTTGAAAGCTCCGTATCGAATGGCTCCGATCGAGATGAAGGAACTGATGGTTCAACAACAGGAATTATTGGACAAGAAGTATATTCAACTGAGCATTTTATCATGGGGAGCGCTCGTTTTATTCATGAAAAAGAAGGATGGATCGATGCGGCTTTGCATTGATTATAGGGAGTTAAATAAAGTTACGATCAAGAATAGGTATCCTTTACCAAGGATCGATGACTTGTTTGATCAATTGAAGGGTGCTAGATACTTCTCAAAAATAAATTTGAGGAGTGGGTATCATCAATTGAAGGTGAGAAGGTAAGATATACCGAAGACAACTTTTAGGACTCGGTATGGTCATTACGAGTTCTTGGTGATGCCATTTGTTCTAACGAATGCCCCAGCTGCATTAATAGACTTAATGAATAGAGCGTTTAAGCCATTGTTAGATACGTTCGTGGTGGTGTTCATAGACGACATCATGGTTTATTCCAAGATCGAGGAGGAACACACAGAACATTTAAAACTAACCTTAGAATCGCTGAGACGAAAGAAGCTTTATGTGAAATTCTCGAAGTACAAATTCTGGTTAGAACGCTTGCAATTTCTTGGCCACGTGATTGACAAAGATGGGATTTTGGTAGATCCGTCGAAGGTTGAAGCTGTAATAAATTGGGATCATCCGAAGACGCCGTCTGAAGTGAAGAGTTTGTTGGGATTGGCAGGTTATTACCGGAGATTTATCCAAGACTTTTGTAGAATCGCAATTCCATTGACGAATTTGACTCGTAAAACAGTTAAGTTTGTTTGGAAGGAAAAGTGTGAGGAAAGTTTTCAGGAGCTGAAGAAGAGGTTGAGTACTGCGCCTGTATTGTCTTTACCAGATAGTACGAGAAATTTCATAGTATATAGTGATGCCTCACATAAGGGATTAGACGTCGTGCTAATGCAGAGCGGCAAGGTCATTGCCTATGCATCAAGACAGCTGAAAGATTATGAGAAAGGGTATCCGACCCATGATTTAAAATTTGCGACAGTAGTGTTTGCTCTAAAGATATGGAGAAAGGTGTGAGATATACATAGATCATAAGAGTCTGAAGTTTATCTTTACACAAAAGGATTTAAACCTGCGCCAAAGGAGATGGTTGGAACTGATCAAAGACTACGACATTGAGATTCTTTACCATCCAGTTAAAGCTAACGTCGTCACCGTCGCCTTGAGCAGAAAAGGTCGGGAGAAGCTGAGCATGTTAACTGATCAGGACCAGTTAATAGAACATATGACTAGATTGGAACTGGAAGTGAAGTTTCCGAAGGAATTGGATGAGAAGTTATTTCAATTAACTATTGGTTCTACTCTGGTAGATAAAGTAAAAGAAGCATAACTTCACGACAAAGAGTGCGAAAAGATTCGGAAGAGAATATCTGATGGTGAAGAGTTCAAGTTTAAGATCGATAACGAAGGACTATTATGATTTGAAGGGAGAATCTGGGTACTGCCAATACCAGAAGTCAAAGAGGAGATTTTCAGCGAATCTCACAGCTCAAGATATTTTATTCACCCTGGGAGTACGAAGATGTACCAGGATCTCAGACACCATTTTTGGTGGCCAAATATGAAGAGGGACGTTGCTGAATGCGTTGCGAAATTCTTATCGTGCGAGAAAGTCAAAGAAGAACACCAGAGACCTAGTGGATTGCTACAACCGTTGGAAATTCTAGAGTAGAAGTGGGAGCATATCACGATGGATTTTGTAGTGGGTCTTCCAGCAACTCAGAAGGGTTTCGACGCAATTTGGGTGATTGTGGATCGACTGACAAAGTCAGCCCACTTTCTACCGATCAAAATTAAGTACAATTTGGATCAGTTAGCGAAGCTGTACGTTAAGGAAATCATTTCTCGACACGGTGTTCCGGTGTCGATTGTGTCCGACAGAGATCCGCATTTCACGTCAAATTTTTGAAAGCGATTACAAGAATGTCTGGGAACGCAATTGTGAATGAGTACGGCATACCATCCTCAGATTGATGGCCAGAGCGAGAGAACAATTCAGACACTAGAGGATATGCTGAGAGCTTGCATTATGGACTTCAAGGGAAGTTGGGATGATCATCTACCATTGGTGGAGTTCGCCTACAACAATAGTTATCACGCGAGTATTGGCATGCCGCCTTACGAAGCGTTATACGGCAGGAAATACAGAACGCCTTTGTGCTGGGATGAAGTCGGTGACCGTCAACTGTTGGGACTAGAACTGGTACAACAAACTGCCGAAATCGTGAAGCTGATCAGAACAAGATTGGTTGTTGCTCAATACAGACAAAAGAAATATGCAGATCAACATCGACAGAACCGAGAATTCTTATCGGGAAGCTCCGTTTTCCTGAAGGTTTCTCACTAGAAGGGGAAGATTCGATTTGGTAAGAAGGGGAAGTTGAGCCCCCGATTTATTGGACCTTTTGAGGTACTACGAAAAGTTGGCGAAGTGGCTTACGAGGTGGCGTTACCTCCGAAGCTAGACAATATACACAACGTATTCTATATTTCTGTGTTACGACCGTACAAACACGACTACAAGTATATAATAGAATACGAGCCTTTACAGTTTGATAAAGACTTAACTTATGAAGAGGTTCCTGTTCAAATAGTTGATAGGAAGAAACAGGTACTTAGAAATAAAGTGATACCTTCTGTTAAGGTAATCTGGAGAAACCACAGTGGTGAAGAAGCCACGTGGGAACTCGAAGATGTAATGACGAAATCGTATCCTCAATTATTTTTTTAGCCTTTGTGTAACCCTTTATATATCGTTTCTGGGGACATAATCTTTTTAAGGTAGGAAGAATGTAACATATGAGATTTTTTTATGTGATTCTGGGGACAGAATCCTTTTAAGGAGGGAAGATTGTAATGATGGAGAATTTTATATATTAATTATAAATATTTATTGAATTAAATAAATAGTTGATTTGATTTATTTATTGAGCTAAATAAATAAATTGTATGATTGTTGTGGAGTAATTTAATTAAGTGCAATAGAATTAATTAAATTGATGTGTAAGTAATGGTGTAGCATAATTTTAATTTAATTAAGAATAATTAAATTAGAGCAATATTATGTGCTAAGTGTTTATAATGATTTACTAATTTGTTACATAAATTATGATTAATAAGGGAATTATAATTGTTTAGCAATTTAGTATTATGCGCAATTTTAATTAATTAATTAATGTTAGCTTGTATTTAATTAAATTAGAAGGTTGCAATTTAATTAAATAAAGTGTAGCATTTAAACTATGGGGTAAAAGATTTATTAAAAGAATAAAAAGGGGTTTTAAATTAGTTGTACCAAACAAGGCCCTTACTTTTGTGTTAAACTCGTTTTACCAAACATGGCCTTAGTTACTATTAATATGTTTTTAAAAATAATGTTGTTTTGGCCAAACAAGCCTCATGTCTTTTCAAATTCAAAACTTGTAACTTATGTATTAATTGTATTTATTATAATTATTATAGAGTCATTATATTTTATAAGTTATATATTGTATATTTATGTATTATATATATAATACATGTAAGTTATATATTATATGTATATTACAATATACGTTAGTTAAAGGTTAGTCAGTTAGAACAAAACAAAGAAAAGAAAGAGCAGAGGAAAGGTTAGAGAGAAACTCAGAAGAAGAAGGAAGAGGAGTCCTTACTAGAAGCCATCATCTTCTTCTTCCTCACAATCAAAGGGTAAAATCTCTAAGTTTCACTTTCTTCTTATTGTGTTTTTTATATTCCATGTTTTTCAAAAAGAACTTCTCTGTAATAATCTTTTTGTGTAAATTTCTTGATTATGATATGTGTATGGGATGTGTATATATATATATATATGTATGCTTACATATGATTTTTATAGCTGTTTAAGTGATTCAATTCACGTAGATACGATGAACATGAAGAAATCATGTTCATAGTAATTTACTGTGAGCTTATTTTGAAAATAGTCTTTAAATCATCAAAATTGGTATGTGTTTGTCAATTGTTGTTTAAATTGATCATTGATTATGTTAATATGTTAAGAAATAGAGTTAACACAATTGGAATTTCATGAATTGGTTTAAAAATGAATTCGCAATAGCAATTTTCGTCAACGCTTGATATTGTCATTTTCTTCAAAAATCATGAAAAGTGTCTTTTGATTATGTGTTGTAATGATTTTGTATGTTATAATCATGTTAAAAGTATAAAATTTTGTTTTCATTAAGTTTCATGTACATTATGTGGAGAAAAATCGGACTTTGGTGTGAAGAAATAAGCCAAATTGGCTTATTTCTCGGCCGCTCGCGAGCTGGGGGAACCCACCGGTAGTGGGCCCCGCCCCAGCAGGACTGTTAGCCTTGGGGAACCTGCTCCAGTGGGGCAACCTGCTGTCCGAGTTTTTGTTTTGTGCTTTGTTGAGTTTTTGTGCAGTGTTTGTTTAGCTAACGTATATTGATGACTTGTTAAGTGCAATAAACAATGAGATAACATACTTTTGATATGTTTAAGATGACTTGAAGTCTTATATGAATATATTATATGTGTACGTATGTATTACTTTCATAAGGTACGCCTGATAGTTTAAAGCATTATAAGCATGTGAAGTGTATGTTGTGAGTATAGAATCACTTATGTGGCTAGTTAGCAACTTATGTTGTAAACCACGTTGTGAGTTGAACTTAAGTAAGAAGTTCAACGATGTTAACATAACAATCGTGTACTAATCGATATTATAAAAATAATGTAATATGTAAGGTAATTGTGGAAGTTGTTTGTAATTATAAAGTGTAGTTTACGCTTGAGACAAGTTTTCTAATCCTTATTCTTTTACGTTGAGCAAGTTTTCTAACCCTTATTCTTTTACATTAAACAAGTTTTCTAATCCTTATTCTTTTACGTTAAGCAAGTTTTCTAATCCTTATTCTTTTACGTTTATGCGAGCTATTTTATTGAATCTTTTCATTGTGCAAGTTCTCTAACCCTTGCCCATTATATAATGTAAGTTTATTTCTGATTCTTAACTTGTTATGTATTGTACAAGTTATGTTGTATTCTAATATTCATAATGCACAAGTATTGGAGTATTATTGAAGTACTGCGATCTTGACTTAATTGTTCAAGCAAGATCTACTTAATCTTTCAATTTCTTTTAGTTATTTCTAAAGCATGCCTACTTATTATGAAGTCTATTGTTATATCTTACAATTAATTCATAGTTCTTATATTATCGAACTGATAAAGTATTGTGAGTCAATTCAACGGCTCCTTAGTTGATGATAATTGAAACTCCAAATTTCTTTTAAGCTTATCCAAACCAAACATTCTTTGGTGCGACCTTGTTTTCAAATACTGAGATGAACAACCCTATTTACTAGGGGAGGTTACTACGTGGAACCGTTAAGATATTTCTGCACAATACATGATACGAAGGGCTGATCCCCTTAAGTACGAGTTAAAGGTCCATAGTCTCAATAACTGTTAAAGGTTTTAAATAGAAATATTTATAACCTAGGACATAGTTCAAGGTCGTATGACCCTTAGATAAATTATATATTCGAATTTTTAATATGATGAAAGAATTATTATTCAATTCTTTATTTTGATGAAAGTAAAGTTATTTAAACCCTTTTTGAAGTTATTCAGTTATGTCATATCATTGTTATATTTCAAGTGAGCTTTTGTTTGCTCACTCTTGTACATTTTATAACCCCTTTCAGTTAAAGCCGAGAATGTTGACGTACCATCAACAAGTAAAGGAAAAGGAAAGATGACCAAGTGAAGACTTGTTGTCTTCAATTTTGATTGTAGTAAGACTTAGTTCATAATATTTTATTTTCGCACTTATTTGTTATGTTAAGGTTAGATAACCCTGAGATTTATTTTGGACATGGTTGTAATCCTTTTATATGGAAGATGATTTTTATTTAAGTAATTATGAAGGTTGTAATCTACTTTACAATTATTTATTATGGGGTAGATGCATATTTTATTTAGAAAGTGAACACCAAATCTTGTCGAAGCGAAGTACCCGGATTTGGGGGTGTCATAAATATACTTTAGTTTACTAGTTAAAAATGAATAGATACATTATATCATATCTATCCATACGTTTACCAATCTTTATCCTCTCTCTCTCTCTCTCTCTCTCTCTCTTTTATTGCTTGTAAGGATAAGCTTTAGTGTTGTCTCTATTAGAAAAGTGCCACCTAGCAATGTACTCTACTAACTAAAGATAAGATAATCATTATATTACTCCTGCTTTCTTCTCTCCTCCATAAATATCGGCCCTAAGGCCTTCTTGGGCTCCAATTTGTTTTCTTTTTATGGCCCAAATATCTTACTTAATGTCTCATAGGTTCCCTTTCCCATTGGGCTAAGTTTGGGCTATTCATTTAATGTTTTGGGCTAGCAATTTTAATTATTTGGGCTTGTAAATCAACATAGTTTATACTTTTTAATTTTTATCCTATCCTAATCATTTAGTAATTCTTATACACATTTGTAAGTTAATTCCTTACTCATATATCTTTAATTTCATAACCCAATTAGACTTGCTTTACTTAGGTTATAAAATTAATTAGTTGAGATGTATAAAATAGATCTCTTAGGTTACGTAATTACCATACTTAATATATGTATTAGGTTTCATAACTTTATATACAAAATAAATGTATACACATTATATAAGGTATATTTATTTAATCAATTACATAACCCACATAAGTCATCCCACATTCCAATAGTTTATTAACTTAATAGTTTTGGCTTAATAAGTTATGACCACTCACATATTCACTATATATAATTCAATTACATAATGTATATGATAGTAGTGTGCATACAAGCCAATCATGTATGATGATAAAGCACGTACTTTGTAAACAATCTTATTTATTTATTAATAAAATATTCATTTATTAAAGGCATTTAATTATTTACATGTTGCTGTTTTTATAATATGTAAATAACCCATAGTTTTAAGCAATGCTTTTAGAATCATGATGATGATCATGCTAATGAGATCTAAATTCTTAGAAAGTTTTAAAACTTAAATAGTTCCCAATCGTGGGATTACTAAAAAGGGGATTAGTAAATCCGGATAGATTGGTACATATGTTGCTTGCTCATTGGATGAGGATGATTGATCTCATGATTATTTGTGTGGAGACACTAAAGCAAGTATGTAGGTGCTTATTGGAGAATAAGTTCACTGAACGTGATTCGCTATGGAATACCTAATGGAGTTTTACTCGCATGTCAATAGGAATTCCTAATGTGATAGTAGTACAAGTGATCCTTGGACTTGAGATCATCATAGTATCTTGTATGTAATAAATTATACTTTGACTTATTCCTTAAGACCTTTTAAGGCATATATAGGGTATGCTTGGGTATAATGAGTTACATATGGAGATAATGAATGATCAATAAAGAATCTACCACCTCTAGTAAAAGAGGAGATATGTCTCATGTGATTCGTTAAATGACAACCCAGGAATCCTTGGCCAAGGTGAAATGAAATTAGAAAGGAGTTTTTAATTTGCATTATTTGGAGTTGTGCATTTTCTAATCGAAATACATATAATTAAATAAAATAAGACTTGACAGTAAATCCATGTCTTATATTTAATTGGGACATTGTATGGTGGAAGGATTGAATTGTATGGTAACTATTAACTCACAGGTTCTTTTATGATTAATGTTGAAATCTATATTATCTGGAAAGTCGTTGATCGCTAGGGAGGCTTATCCCTATTGTAGAATAAATATTATTTATTTAAATAAATTATTAGTTTAATTTATTTATTTAAATAAGATTAAAATTGTTTTAATTGATTTATTCACAACCGGTTTAATATGGAGAACCTAAAGGGTCATACCATAAAAGGAAGAATAATTATTTAAGAAGGTAATGGCATAATCGTAATAATGCATTAAGTGAAATTAATTTAATCTATGGTGATAGAATAAATTAAATAGCTTAATATTTATTATTTAATATTTTGGAAATATTAAATATAAATTAATAAGAGGAGTCTTATTAATATTATTATAATTATTATTATTTTAATTTCTAAAGGAGTTTAGTAATTAATTTAATATTAGTACTCTCATTTATTCCTAATAAGATTAGGAGACAAATTAATTAAATGAATTTAATTAATTATTTCCCATGTGGTGGGAAGCCTAAATTAATTAAAGGAGTTTAATTAATTAAAAGAAATCCCATGTCTAATAGGATTAGAAGGGTTGACCAATATCTATATAAGAGGATTCTTATAATAGATATTACATGATGTAATTCCAATTGTTGGAGAGTACTCCTTTTCTATAGAGGATAGAAAACTAAGGTTAAGCCAAACACCCTCCTTCTTGATAATTCATCTTCCTTGGTGGATCACCTCTAGAGGCCAAACACTTGGGTGGCTAACGTTGATCAAAGGAAGGAATCTAACCCGGAAATTCAAGGAGATCACGAAAAACAAGGAGTTGAACTAGTACCTGTGGAAGCTTCGTTCTACAAGGGTATGATTCCATAACTTCTTATTTATCGTTTTAAATTAATAATTTGCATAAAGGATGATCCGGGTAATGGTTTTGTAGAAATTTTTTAAACTCTGATATACCATGCTTCCGCTAATTTTTGCAATTTGATTGCGTCACGATTTCCTACAAACCCAACAGTATATACATATCATCTTAAATACAATAACAAAAGTATTAATATTCAAATCCCTATTTGAAATTGGAATTAGGGTTTTGAACAACTATTCATCTTGGCTTCCTTTCTTAGTCAACTTATAATCATTAAATTAACTAACTTGTTCAATCCATATCACATATGTTCAAAATATTACTGATAAAAATAATTATAATAGTTAATAAAATAATAATATATAAATTAAAAAAAAAAATTCATTCGTAAAATTATAGTCGTATAAAATTCTCGGTCTTTACATCCTCCCTTCTTTATAAGGATTCCGTCCCCGGAATCACCATTCCCATACGCTTAATTTCATGTCTATCCTTATATTTTATTTAATTTTTTTTTATTGAATTACTACATTCTCCCCTCCTTATACGTTTTCGTATTACGAGTCCAGAACTGTTGCGCGTCTTGATCTATTGTTTGCAGTCTGCTTGCACCAATTATGGTAGTTCCCAACGGAACTCAAATTCCTCCTTCAAAAATCCTTTTATTAATGAGTTATTATTATAATATATATCTTTTCTTGAAATTGTCTTTCATATGCCTATATTCAAGGGTTCCTAATGGTTACAAGGTAAACGTACTTATCCTAACAATATCACGGTATATAAGAAAATAGGTTATATTCGAATCAAGTATATACATTGATCGGAATCATACCTTGAACTCCATCTCCAGCTGCTACTGTATCTTGAACCGTCATATTGAAGATCCTTGTAGTTGATTTATTTGGTGGAGTTGGACCAGCTATTGCGAGTCTTCCACTGCTATTCCCTGTATTGGCATTTCCCCCGTCGGTTCTTCGCTTCGGATACTCCCTCACCATATGGTTTGTCAATCCACAAATAAAACACCCATTATTCTTTCTTGGATTGGGGTAGTTAGAAGAGATGTGTCCCTCATGCCCGCACTTAAAACACACAAACTTCCCTTTCAAACACTCACCCGAGTGATTTTTTCCATAATTTCCACATTGTTCAACCTGCTTCTTCATACCTCCTTGCCTATTATCAGTATTTCCCACATTGTTCCACTTTCTTTTTCCACCTCCACTTCCACTGCTTCCCTCCACCTTGACAACTCCCTCGATCTTAACCTTATTCTTCTTTTCCTTGTTATAGAGGCTCATGGCCTCACTTCCTCCTTCGGTTATGATAGACTTTTTCAAGAGCGATCCAAAAGAACTAATCTACAACATCGTCACCTTATTATAGAGCCAGGGTTTTAGGCCATGCTCAAACCTTCCTGCCTTCCTTGCTTTCGTATCCACTTGGTGTGGAGCTAATCTAGCTAACTCATTAAACTTAGCTGCGTATTCCGACACAGACATATTTTCCTGCTTCAATTCTAAAAATTTCACCTCCATCCTAGCCTGCATACTACACGAGAAATAATTCTCAAAGAACAGTTCCTTAAACCTAGTCCATGCTATCGCTCCTTCTCCAGCTCTAGCTTGATTTGCCTCCCATCAGAAATTCGCCTCCCCCTTCATCATATATGTAGCAAAAGCCGTCTTTTGCTCCTCTGCTACCCTAGCAATAACAAAAGCCTTCTCCATCTCATTCACCCATATTTGGGCTTCTATAGGGTCTGTTGTCCCTCTAAATTCTGGTGGTCCTACTGCCTTGAAGTCTTTGAAGTTTGCCAATCGATTGTTTGTTCGATTCCTTGCTGCTGGTGCTCCAGTTTACATGGCTTGTGCCAACATATTCGCAAGATTCTGCATTGGGTTTGCTTAACCATCTGCGTTATTAACAGATTCTTCTACTCTTTGGTTTCGATTTCGTCTCCTTGGCGGCATTATCTGGTTAAACAAAACCTTAAATTATTCTTTCTAGTTTTATATTGTATGCCTCATCGTATAAGTGTTAACATTTAAAATGTAACGCGAGATCTTAAACTCAGACAAACATATAATCAGATAGAAAGTTACTATCTTAATTTTCAAAAGTTATTTACTTAATCAAACATATATTCATATTCATTCAACGAGTTCATAATACTCCATATCATATGGCACATATTGCTATAAACATTTATCATTCCCTGTGATAACAAAAGTAGGGAATCCCTACTACAACTTATACAAAAGTTGGGTAATACATTACACACATAGGCATATCCACATATTTCCTACCATACATATTCATATAATACTTATCCTACTTATTTCCTACACCCTAGCTTGATCCTGGACTACCTTTCGCCTGGTGACCTACCACTCCACATATAAAATATACACCGTGCTTCGGATTGGGACAATGAGGAGAGATACGTCCCTCATGTCCACAACTGTAGCATACATTTTGCCCATTCATGCATACGCCTTCATATTTCCTTTTACAGTTTGTACACTTTCCAATCTTTTTAAAGTTTCCTGAGTTAAAATCAAAATTTCCTAGATCACGGTCATTCATCTTTCTTTTCCCCTTCTGGCTTGGAGCTGCACACGATATGCTACATTTGGCTCCCATCTGATCAATTTGGATCTTCAAATTATCTTGTTCTTCCATTATTTAGATTAAAGCCTTTTGCAATTGACTATTTAGTAATTTTTCTATTTCCCACAACGTTTCCAAAGAAGAAACCTTATTCTTCAAATTCTGCACTTCAGTTGATGCCTGATCAGCTCCAACTTTCGTGTCTGAATCACTATCTGTCAGTACCACCGTTATTGGTTCTTGTACTATATTTTCCAAAATGATCACCACGTCAGGGTTACTTTCCATGTGAGCCTCTATTTCAGCTATTGGCTTAGATTGGCTCGGGTAGGACGATTTTCTCCTTCTTCAAGATATGAGAGTCTCCTAATCCCTTTCCGCTTGACATCTACACATAATTTTATTTCTGATTAGTACAAATTATATGAACATAACAAACAGTAATTTCATATAAGTTACTTTTATTTCCTTTTTATGACAAATTTCCTTAATTCGTCTCCTTTAAACTCTATTTGAGTTACTTGTTTTTTTTCAACGCTTCTATCTAGCCTAAGGTTATAGCTTAAGGTATCCCCAGCTAAGGTTTCTAACCTAAAGCTTTGATATCAACCTGTGACGCCCCCAAATCAGAGTACTTGAAACCTGTACTTGGTACTACACGATACCATTCATTCGAACTGCTTAATATATTATAAACTTAAAAATTATATTAAAGTTAACTAGTTCCCAGGTACGGCGACCCTTAAGTACTTTATTACATGATAAATACCATATTATCTCAATACAAAAGTTTCAAATATTACAACCAACACCTTAAAACTATTCATTCAGCTTCCCTTTCCCTTTATCCTTGCCAGAATCTTCTGGTCGATCACATTTAACTAAAAACATTTAATTTAAAGCAAGAATGAGCATTTAATTGCTTAGCAAGTAATAGCAGATAATAACATCAGCTAAAAGAAATAAATGTTTCCTGTGAAGTATACTTCTACAACGAATCAATAGTTGTGAAGCCATTTGAAACAATTCATAACAACATATCAAACCGTTTAAAATTTTGAAACGACGTAGTGACTATAAATGCTGAGCGGTCAATAGACCTCGTACCATTTTTTTTATGTTTGAAAAAGTTTGTACAGAAATTCATCTGCAAACCGTTATGACTTACGAAAACGTTGGGTGATTAGCCCGTATGCCCTGTATTGATCAACACTACTTAACAGAACGATATTTACGTTCATCATAACCGCCTTTGGCGCATAAATTTTTTTCCTATTTTGTGATGGTCATACTCAGTCTGGAGTCCGAACCAAAGCAATTTAGTTGGACGACTCTATCATAACTAACAATATTTAATAATACATTTACAACTATGTCTAGCCTAGTCAAATAGCTTAGAAAACTTTTAAACCATGTATACATACCAAAATTCAATAGTATGTATCAACACTTGTTCAAATACAATAATTTATACAAGTGAGGACACTTGCGTAACTAAACTTTACTTACAAAGAACAGAACAATTTTGATTATATATGAATCATATGAAGACAGTAATAAGATACTGGTAAACAATAAACGAATCGAATGAAATTCGAGTTTTCTTGAATATAAATGAATTAAGAATACTTGCTCAATAATAAATAAGTTAGAGATACTGGCTTACACAAAAAACCATTGCATAAATACAAGGGTCCAGATAATTGCTCAATAAAACGTAGGGATAAGAAACTTGCCTTGATCTACTTACTGCTACGCAATATAGTTTATCTTTAATACAAAGACCTATCATTAATAAGATTATCTTTGTAATCAGTATATCACATTATACTTTATAATACTATTACTTTATAAGTAAATTATCTAACATGTAATCACATAATCAAACATTAAATAACACCTTAACACTTACTCGTTCATTTATAAGTTTTTTATTATGACTTGTTAACTATTTATGATTTTAGGAGACTAAATATATCATTTCAGCAAGCTAAAACCAGACTGTCTTCCCTTCCGAACCTTTTCAATTTCCTTTTCAGCAAGCTGAAACCAAGCTGTCTTCCTAACATTTTCAGTTTCCATTTCAGCACCCTGAATTGTTCATTTCAGGAAGCTGAAATACCATTTTCATGAAAATACCAAATCAGTTTATTATTTTTCTATCCTTTGGGCACACATATATACATATATATTCTATACACAAAAATAAATTTTCTGGAATTTTTCAACTCCCTTAAGTATTTTTCAAAAATCCATTTCTAGTTCGTAGCTTAAGAAATTTGCTATATCATGCTTAACTCCAGAAATTCTCAACTCTTGGCGGGATCTTAGACGTGTTAACGTGAACTCCCAGTTTAAATTTCGTGGCCATCGGAGTTATAGAACTCTGGTTATAGCGGTTTTCGTCGAAAAAAACCCAAATATTGAAATGACCATAACTCAGTCAATTTAAGTCGGAATAAGTTTATTTTTAGACAGGAGCTATTTTATCTCATATATTTTCATGTCCTATAATATTGGAATTTATTTCATAAATTAAGTGGACAAAATTGCCCTTGGCAATTCTGGACAGATTATTCATTGTCGTTTTTCAGATTTAAAATCCTATGCTAAAATCAGTCCACACAAAAATCTATAACTCCTTTTTCAGTGATTCCATTTGAAAACGTTATAAGACTCATAGATCTAAGTCCAAAAATTGACCACACTCAAAAATTCAAAATATAAAAGGAGATATTGTCTTTTGAATTTCTTGTTGCGTTTTCTCAAAATCTGATTTTTCCATCTTTTGTGATTTCTAAGAAATCTTCATAAATCTCTTGATTAACCATACATAACCAATCATAAAACATCATAACACAAACTAATACCAAATATATTCATGGATCTATCATTATCCATGATCTATTTCACCAAAAATCATCAATCACAAGATTAAACACAAACAAGACTAAGAAAATTTAGGGTTCTCTACTTTTGAAAACATAGTTTCTATTTCATGCTTTAGATCTAACTTGTGATCCTTGAAAGTGTTAGATCTAAACATGAAACACTAATAAACATATGGATCTAAGGTTTTTAACCTCAAGATCAAAGCATCATACTTTCAAGAATCAAATCAAAACAAAAAGGAAAATAGACTATATAAATAGGAATCCTTTATACCTTATCTTGATTTTTCTTTCCTCTTCTTCCTAGGATTTGATTAGAGATCTATGGAACTTCACAAAACTCTCTCTTTCTCCCTCCTAAAGTGGCCGAAATCCCCCCCCCTCTCTCTCTTGTTTTCTTTGTTTGCTAAGTTAAGAAGAAATAAGATGAAATAGAAAAATAAAATGAATATACTTTAGTTTACTAGTTAAAAATGAATAGATAAATTATATTATATCTATCCATATCTTCATCAATCTTTATCCTCTCTCTCTCTCATTATTGCTTGTAAGGATAAGCTTTAGTGTTGTCTCTATTAGAAAAGTGACACCTAGCAATGTAATCTACTAACTAAAGATAAAATAATCATTACATTACTCCCCCTTTCTCCTCTCCTCCATAAATTTCGGTCCTAAGGCCTTCTTGGGCTCCAATTTGTTTTTTAAGGCCCAAATAGCTTACTTAATGTCTCATAGGTCCCCTTTCCCATTGGGCTAAGTTTGGGCTACTCATTTATTGTTTTGAGCTAGCAATTTTAATTCTTTGGGCTTGTAAATCAACAGAGTTTATACTTTTTAATTTTTATTCTATCCTAATCATTTAGTAAGTATTTTCTTATACACATTTGTAAGTTAATTCTTTACTCAAATATCTTTAATTTCGTAACCCAATTAGACTTATTTTACTTAGGTTATAAAATTAATTAGTTGAGATGTATAAAATAGATCTCTTAGGTTATTTAATTACCATACCTAATATATGTATTAGGTTGCATAACTTTATATAGAAAATAAATGTATACACATTATATAAGGTATATTTATTTAAATAATTACATAACCCACATAAGTCATCACACATTCTAATAGTTTATTAACTTAATAGTTATAATTGGCTTATTAAGTTATGACCACTCACATATTCACTATATATAATTCATATCAATTATTAATCACTTAACATTAATCATATAATATACATGCATATCATCTTAAATATAATAACAAATTTACTAATATTCAAATCCCTATTTAAAATTCGAATTAGGATTTTGAACAACTATTCATCTTGGCTTCCTTTCTTAGTCAACTAATAATTATTAAATTGACTAACTTGCTCAATCCATATCGCATATGTTCAAAATATTACTGATAACAATAATTATAATAGTTAATAAAATAATAATATAGAAATAAAATAATAATAAAAAATTCATTCATAAAATTATAGTCGTATAAAATTCTCGGTCCTTACACAACACGATCGTTATAACTCGGAATTGGCTCATTCCAAAGCCGTTAGTTCACATATCTTATGCTCTATGATTCCTTTCAGTTGGAATTCATTTCTGAATCTGTTGGCGAGAAATTCTCCGTTTAGTCCATTTTTACGCGTTCGTTAAACGCTCGTGAACGTTCAACGCTCAATTCTTCATTTTAAGTCTGAATTTGTTTTTTTCTTACTCCCGTAAGTCTCAATCACCTAACTCTACGTTATATAATCAAAAACTGAGGTTTTTGAATTAAACGACGACTTTTGACTACTATTCCAGGAATTTTACGATTTCGACGTTTAACGTCTCATTCTCGTAACTTTCGCCATAACTTCGTTATTCAAGATTTTTACTTCAAACCAAATGGAACTAATCCATTGGTTATTCATTAGTGATTCTAACTAATATAAACTTCTTTGTTTTAATGGTTTCATTTACTCATCATTAAAAATCTCAAGATTTTGATAGTTTCTTCATTAAGTTCTTAATCAACCATTATGATTCCACTTATTCATGGCTTATTAGTGTTTTAAGTCCACTACAAAACCATCCTTATTACTTCTTACATAACTTGCTCCACCAATTCACTTCTCTATCAATTATATATTGAAAGAAAAATGAACAAAATCAATTTCTTAACATTTATACCTCTTGATGTTCTTTGAGTTCTTGATATAGAGACTCAACTAGCTTCTTGGCTCCTTGATTATTTGTTTCTTACTATCTTCTCTATCTCAATATATCTTTGTTCAATTTTGTGAAAACACCAAAATGACCAACCAAGCTTCTTTTATATAGATTTGCAAGACCAAAGGTAGTTTGGTCTTTTAGGCAAACCTCCTTAACCCATGTCATGCCCATGTGCTACCATGTTGCTATCACACGCACCACATGTCATCCACATATGTCCCCATGTGCCCTATGGGCTCCTCATGGGTTGTCCCATAGGTTAAACCCACCCGTTAACCTATCGGTTCGATCCACGGGTTTGGTTATTAAAATTAATTCAAATTGGACATATTTACTTCGTATAAGATTCGTATTATAGGTCGTATTAATTCTCGTATCATACTCGTATAGTACTTATTACAATACTCGTATTAATTCCATATAATAATCATTATTATTATACTTGACCATTTTATTTTTAGGTTTTACTTTTCCTAACCCTTAGGGTCTTAAGTCCTCACGTGAAAACTTCGCGAGCCATAATTGAAATATTATTAGATATTTCATCCCGTCTTTAAATCCTATCATTACGCGTTTCTTAAAAATTCAAAAATAATTCCCGAGCAAAAATAGATGAATAGTGATTTTACGGAAATTCCTCGGAAACTTTTATTTTCGTCTTGGAAATTCACATGATTTAATTCTAGCACGTAGCCAGAATCCTAACCACATTCACGTCTTCTAGGTCATAGAACAACCTTTAATTAGCTTACTCACTTTAATAAACATATATTATAATTTTATTCAAGAAATCAAATAAAATTTATTTATATAAAAGTCTGATTTTCTCGGGCGTTACACATCCACCACCATCAAACATCATGTTACCAAAAGTTAGCACCCCGTTCCTGATTTTACTCTCCTGGATGATGATGAGGAAATACTTATCCTTACTAGTGTAGAAAAAGCCAACAATGGAAGTTCCTTGCGAGAAATACAACAACAGTTCAAAAGAGATTTCATAGTTAAATCCTCTCAAGCCTATGAGAAAGGTGAAGGAATAAATGAAGAAAAAGGTGGTGAGGTTGTCGGGGAAGCCAACCCCTCAAGGAATCAAGAGCTCATCCCTTTTTACGACGGGTCCAGTTTGAGCATCCTTAAAGGATATGTTGAATCAGGAGACGATCAAGTTATGGCCATGATTAAAGATATTCATAACCAGGAGGTAACCTTTATCACGAGCCTCGAAGGTAATATAACCACTGAAAACTGGACTATCAGGCCTCAGCTAGCTAGGAAGACATAGATACAGCGGACAATTATGAGTTCCAGGATATGTTGGGACAGTATCACTTTCTGAACATTATGTCTTTATATTTTCCATGTAAAAAATTAAAAAAAATCAAAAAATTAAAAAATTAAAAAAATTAAAAAAATTAAAAAAATTAAAAAAATCAAACTAATCAGGTCTACTCAGTTTGAGCCTGAACTATGAAAGACCTGATCTCCCCCATCCACGAGAGTACGTAGGCAACAATCTATAATGCTGTCTAACCTTCAAAAGAATCATCTAAACCCAAAATCCAACTCAAATATAAACCCAAATACCAGTCTCAAGACGCAAAATTAAACTCGAAAGCCCTACACCCAATAAAACCCTTTAAAGTCAGCGACCCATGTTGAGAAGACCCAATGACACCTCAATGTCATTCCATCAAATCTGGCATAAATCTCGAAAAGGAAGAGACAGCGATACAGCAAGACAACTAGTCACATGGATGAAATGGCAATCATCATAAGATGCAACCCGTCAGCAACTCATCACTCCTAAAGTGTGAGAAGGCTTGATCTCCTTTAACTTATAGAAGCACATGGGCTACCATCGTGGCAAAGTTTGTCTCATACCCAACGACCTGTTCCTTGAGAAAAAGGCCATAGATTAAACCTCACAGATCAAACCAAACTCGATTGAAGCCATCACATCACCAACCAAGCTGAGCTCTTAGGTCAAATTTAGTGGAGTCCGAAGGCCTCTCGACATAAATCATCAAAGTTGAAATAAAAACACCGCGATATATCAAGCATGATCATCAGCAAGGACCTTCAAATAGCTGACACCCTCAATTTGAAACCTTTGTAATATCCGAGATTATTATGTAATTTACTAAGTATCAATAAATGAATTTATGTGAAACTCTGGTGTGATTTCTTTTATTAGATGTATATGTGTTATACATGTATGTGTATTTTAAGTTATGGGATGTGAGGGATTTAAATAAGTTGGTTGGATTAATTTAAATATTTGATTTGGTTATGGAATTAATTCTATTAATTTCGTGAGATGGTATTAAAGCATGAGTTTGAGTTCGAAGCGAAATTTAGAGACGCAGACTGCGTATTTGAGTTCGGAACTTCAAAATTAGTCAGGATGGACTGTAACCACAAAAATGTGTCACGGTTGACTTTTTGATCAAAGTCAACCGGTTGACTTTTTTGGGTAAAAAGTCAACCAAAATTTTTGGAGATGAATTTGACGTAACAGATAGTTCCATGACGTCCGGAACGTCGACTTTAGTAGAAATCGATATAAGTATCGCAACGTTCGGCTACGGAGGGCAAAATGGTCAAAATGGTTATTTAATTGATTAAATTAATTATAATAATATTTTTGTAATGGATCAGCAACTAGAGGGGGCCCACGTGACCAACATATTGGGACAAGGGAGGGAGTATATACGTATGTAGTAATATAGAAGGAGGAGGGAGTTGGTTTTATTCCTTAAACCCAAAATCTTTTCATTTTCTCAACTCCCACATTATTTTCATTCAATAACACAATTGGTTATGGGATACACCAAGGGCCTCTTAACTGATGAATTCATATTCACGTTACATGAGAATTCAAGCTTTATAAGAGCATCTCTCTCCCATAGTATTTTTCTTTTTCTTAAAAACTTCACCAAAATAAACTTCAGAGAATGAGAGTGTGAGAGCTCTTGAGAATTCTGGAGATTTGGAGAGTCTAAACAAGCAAGGAGGAAGGAATATCAGAATCAAAACAAGGAGAAATTAGCACCAAGAGGTAATTCATGACCCATTTCATATGTTCTTAAGAAAATATTAAGAAAAAACATGTATAGCCATGGTAAATGATTTGTTTTGATTTTGTGAGGCTATGTTCATGTTGGTTAATGATATATGGATGTAGAGAACGAAAGTTCTGGACTTAATCATGTTTCAAGTACATTGAGAATCATGAAATTCGGGTATGCATGCTATATGTTTGATTAAATGCCACTAACATGCTAAATTCATCAAAACATGTAATGTTAGTGTGTTTAAGTGTTGTAACATGTGTATATATGTTAGTGGGGGTGGTCTGAATAGTAGGAGTCAAGTCCTTGCATGCTAGAATCAAAATCATGATTTTGTCAAAGTTGGTTTTAAACTGAAATCTGTGATTTTTGGGTTTTTCGGAGCCTTGGAATCATGGTTTCTGTGACTCGTTTATGGTAAGTAATAATTTTATAAAATAGTATGTAGTATCATGTACAACATTACCAAATTTCATAAGAAACGGAGTTAAATTGAGAGAGATATAAAAATCGGAAGCAAGCATGTTCATAAGAAAAATCTGCAGATTCTGGGTTTTCCAGAATTTTTCTAAGTATAGAACGCTGTCTGGCATGATTTTCTAGGCAGCCGGTTTGTGGTCCTAACATGTTAGTTTCTGGTATGTGTTATTTTTTTAAAATACTATGCTATATGAAGTATGTTGTGTCCAAGTTTCATGGTCATATCATGTATGGTTTATTGGGAATTAATTTGCAAAGTGGCTGCTCAAGATGCCAAAAAAATTTTGGGCACCAAGAGCAGTGCTGCTCCGCCGCTCATCAGGCTTGTGCCTGCGCAGCTGCGCCGGTCCGGGTCGGGTCGGGTTGGGAAAAATTCCAAAATTTTTTTTTTACTCAGATTCTCATATTGAACCACTTTACCTATATGACGCAACATGTTATGTTTGAATTAGCTTGATGATAGCATACGTGGTAGTTTAATAATGAAATTAAATTAAAAGGAAATCTTTTTCTTTCGAATTAGAGTTCGAGAACCTAATGGCTTAACGTGACACATATGATTAGGTTACGTGAAGGTTAATTGCTAGCGTTAGCGATAGCGGACGTATCAGGCAAGTTTTCTTACTCAGATTTGATTATGCAAGTTTTCTAACCCTAATTTCTATTGGGCATTTATTCAATCCTTACTTATTTTTATCGCAGTAAGGGTAAGTATTGGACTTGTGCTAGCTATTTATTCGTGCAAGTTCCTTTGTTGTGAAGTTATACAACTTCAATTATCTTGCAAGCTTATCGATGATTACTCAGTTATTCTTCTAACTGCTATGCTTATAAGTTTCATGTCATTATCGAACTGTTTCTAAGTATGCTTTCTGGCTTTCTATCTCGGCTAGATATTATTGATGATAAATGATATAACATTTGAACAATTCAAATCCGTTGAAGCTATTTAATGTTTACCAATCCAAATTGCTTTGGTGCGGTCTCGCATGAATACTAAGATGAACAACCCAAATAAACGGGCAAACAGATGTCGGGTATATAGTCCCATTTATGCTTATGTAGTTTAAACTTTATACTTGTGCACAATATAGGGTACGATAGGCTGATCACCTGGAGTACTTGCTGAGACCATTTACAATCTATTTGATTGTTAAACCGTCTGATGGTTTTCGATGAAACAAAGTAACGTTCAGGGTATTTAACACCCCTTAGTATGCTATTGAGAATTCTACACTCTTATCTTTGATATTCTTGTTTAACACTTGATAATTATTTCAACTGTTATATCCATTCAGATATTTTTACTCCTGATGTATGTTTCCAAACTTCTTTATATACTTGCTGGGCAATTTGTGCTCACTCTTACTTAAACCTTTTAGTTAAGGATGAACAGGCTGAGGGCTCGGGCAAGGACAAGGACAAGGAAAAATCTAAGATGAAATGATTCTAGTTACCTTATGTAATTAGTTTATATTTCTGCATATGATGTAATGTAGCGATAAACGCTAAGTTTAAGTTCAGTTTATTTAAGGTTGTAAAAACTTGGGATTTTATTTGAATAAGTATGTAATAGTTATATTATTATTATTATTGTAGGAGTTTACATAGATAGATGATAATGTTTGTTATATCATGAGCACCAGGTCCTATAATCGATGTTTCACGGATTTGGGGGCGTCACAGGATGGTATCACAGCTGTAGGTTATAAAC
Organism: Panax stipuleanatus; assembly: GCA_020205555.1. NCBI lineage: Eukaryota > Viridiplantae > Streptophyta > Magnoliopsida > Apiales > Araliaceae > Panax > Panax stipuleanatus. Next base: position 91,774,246 of record CM035117.1, read on the forward strand.
CTTAGGTGAGGAACCTTAGACTATAACCTTAGGGAAGTTAGTGGATGATATAAGGAGATGAACTCACGTAGAGTTCTAAGGGTTGTGTCAAATCAATTTTTCTAAAAACAAAATCAATATCTATTTTAAAATACAAATCGAGTTGTTTGTCTTGATTGTAGGATGTCAGGAGAAGATGAGGTTAGAGATATTCACGTTGTGAGTGAACAGTTGGTGATAGCTGTACCTGAGCCTATAGCTGAGGCAGTAGCTAACTCAGACCCAAAGGAGTATCCTGAAGAGGAAGAGGAGCCCGAGGAGGACTTCGAGGAAACTACTGTGGATGGTCTATTAGATGAGTTGATGGATAGGATTACTGAATTGGATGACAAGGTCCATGAGTTGGAGGAGCTGTATCAGGGGGAGCAGCAAGCTGCAGCATTACTGGAGGCATTGGTGCACCACCTGATAATTAGGAACGGGGATCGGGCTGACAAGCTGCGAACAGCAGGTTAGAAGGCGGACAGGCTGAAGGATGAGAAAGAAGCTATCAGGACCCACTTGGGACATACCATTAATGGGTTGGAGTCGAGGATACAGAGTCTTTAAACTGACAAGCAGATCATTACCACTTTCTGGGGAGATGAGAGGAGAGGCCGTGTTCGGGCTGAGAAGCTAACAGGCGAGTTAGAAGGAGAAGTAAGAGATAAGAAGGTTAGGATGGATAGAATGAAGTACGCATTTAAGTCAGCACATGGGAGGTTCCAGCATAGGGTGTATCACTTTCCACGTGAGGAGTACCGGTCTAGACATGTTATAAGCTGAGGGCGGGTGCTGGAGATAGCGGATGAAGAGCATGAAGACGCCATTAGGTGGGGCCTTTAGTTTATTTGTGTTGAACTTTTACTACTAGCATATAAAACGCTTATCTATGAAATAAAACTTGGTTTCAGGTTTTTCCAAGTGTTTTGGTTTAAAGAGATGTAAATGGCATAATGCCATAAGATGATGAGATACCTTGTGATTATGTTTTTTTTAAATAAATATGCTTTTATTTAAATATGTGATGTGATGATTAAGTTTTATATGAAATATATATGATGTAGGAATATGTTATGAGATGATAACATTAAGTTTATTTAAACAGATAGATGGCTAGAGGAAGACGTCGTCAAGTACCAGAAGTGTCAGGCGGTAATGCTAGGGGTCCACCGAACCCCATGCAATAATTCATAGACATATTAGTTAGGGCACTTCAGAATCGAACCCCGAATACCAATAACCCTCCAGCGGGCCAAATGGCACACTTTAAGGACTTCAAGAGCGCGGAACCCCCAGAATTTAAAGGAACCACCGAACCCATTGAAGCCTAAACTTGGGATAAGGAAATCAAAAAGGCGTTCGCTATCGCCCGAGTAGGAGATGATCAGAAAACAATCTTCACCACATATATGCTGAAGGGTGAAGCCAACTACTGGTGGGAGGCAAACCAGACCAGGGCTGGAGAAGGGGTGATACCTTGGGAAGGGTTTAAGAAGATATTTTTCGAGAATTACTTTCCTGTGAGTATGTAGAGTCGCATGGAGATGCGATTCCTGGAGCTAAAGCAAGACGACATGATGGTACCCCAGTATGCCGGAAAGTTCAATGAACTGGAGAGGTTCGCGCCTCATCAGGTCGACACTGAGGAGAGGAAAACGAGGAGGTTTGAGCAGGGTCTCAAACCATGGTTATACTGTAGATTTTGGTGTTGCAGATGAACAGCTTCACGACTCTCCTTGAGAAGGCTATAATTGCTGAGGGCGGAAATGAAGCCCTAATGAAGTTTAATAAGGAGAAAAAGAAGAAGAATGAAGGAGGGAATCGTGGGAAAGGTAGCAGCAGCAGCGGTGCAAACAAGAGGAAGTGGAACAACAAAAACCTCAATAATAATTTCAACTCGGGAAACTCTGGGGGAAAACCAGGGGAAACAAAGAAGAGGACTGAGGCATGCAAGGAGTGTGGGAGGAATCACTCGGGTGCATGTCTAAAGGGGAAGAATATCTATTTCAATTGCGGGCAAGAGGGGCACATCTCTCCCAATTGCTCTGCACCAAAGAGGAATGGATGCTTCAACTGTGGAGCATTGGATCATCAGGCAAGGAATTGCCCAAAGAAGAATTCAACAGGAGGAAATAGAGGAAGGGGACCAAGCGGTGAAAATCTCACAATTACTGGACTAGCAACTCAGAATCGACCAATAGCAAGGACTTTCAACATGACAGTTCAGGATGCGGTCGCATCCAAAGATGTGGTTTCAGGTAATATTCCGATCAATGATATATCTACTTATGTATTATTCGATTCGGGTGCCACTTGTTCCTTCGTGTCGCATGAATTCTCCCAATGATTAAACTTACCCCAGGAAGAATTAGAATATCCGATGAACATAGAAGTTGCTAATAAAGAAATAATTCCAGTTAGCCATGTCCATAGGAATTGTGTTGTAGATATCAGGGGATATAAGTTACCAATGGATTTAATTCTGATTAAATTAGGGGAATTTGATGTAATTCTAGGATTGGATTGGTTATTTAACCATGGAGCGATGATAGATTGCCAGAAGAAATGTATAAACCTTAAGACTCCGAATCAGTCTAAGGTAGTGTTCTACGGGAGTAAGTTGCTGAGACACTCGAATTGTCTGACGATGATGCAAGCGAGGAAGTTGCTAAGGAAGGGATGTATAGGTTATTTGGCTCATATCGTCAATACGCAGAAAGTAGGGGTAGGGGTGGGACAGATACCAGTAGTGAATGAATTTCCGGATGTATTTCTAGAGGAATTGCTAGGTATTCCACCGGATAGGGAGGTCGAATTTGTTATTGATTTAGTACCGGGAACGTCCCCGATTTCAAAAGCCCCATACAGAATGGCATCAGCAGAGATGAAGGAGTTGATGGTACAGTTGCAGGAATTATTGGATAGGAAGTATATTCAACCGAGTGTGTCTCCTTGGGGAGCACCAGTTTTATTTGTGAAGAAGAAGGACGGGTCGATGAGACTTTGCATCGACTATCGAGAGTTAAACAAGGTGACGATCAAGAACAAGTATCCGTTACCTAGGATAGATGATTTGTTTGATCAATTGAAGGGAGCAAAATATTTTTCTAAGATAGACTTGAGGACGGGATATCACCAGTTAAAGGTGAGGAAGGAAGATGTACCTAAGACAGCATTCAGGACTCGTTACGGACACTACGAGTTTCTGGTGATGTCATTTGGGTTAACGAATGCGCCGACGGCGTTTATGGACATGATGAACCGGGTATTCAAGCAATACTTAGATAAATTCGTAGTCGTGTTCATAGATGATATCCTGATCTATTCCAAGACTCAGCAAGATCATGCTGAACACTAAAGATTGGTATTGGAGGCATTGAGGAAGGATAAGTTATACGCAAAATTTTTGAAGTGCGAGTTTTGGTTGGAGAAAGTTCAATTTATGGGTCACGTGATCGACAAAGACGGAATCTCTGAGGATCCAGCAATGGTGGAAGCGGTACAAAATAGGGAACAACCAAAGACGCCGATTGAAGTAAGAAGTTTCTTAGGACTGGCAGGCTATTACAGACGGTTCATTCAAGATTTTTCGAAGATAGCAGGAACGTTGTCGAATTTAACGAAGAAGTCTGTAAAATTTGTCTGGGCAGGGAAGGGTGAAGAAAGTTTTCAGGAGCTTAAGAAGAGATTGAGTGAGGCACCGGTGTTGTCTTTACCAGACGATACTGGTGATTTCATAATTTTCAGTGATGCGTCGCACAAAGGACTTGGCTGTGTGCTTATGCAACATGGTAAAGTTATTACGTACGCATCGTGTCAGTTGAAGGATTGTGAGAAGGGATATCCTATCCATGACCTGGAATTGACTGCGGTAGCATTTGCCCTAAAGATTTGGAGGCACTATTTATATGGTGTAAAGTGTGAAATATATAAGGACCATAAAAGTCTGAAGTATATCTTCACGCAGAAGGAGTTGAATATGAGACAGAGAAGATGGTTGGAACTAATAAAGGATTACGATTGCAACATCTTGTATCATCCGGGGACAGCTAACGTGGTCGTAGATGCGCTAAGCAGAAAGGGCAGTGGTAGGCTGGCAATGCTAATTGCTCAAGAGGAGTTGATTAAGGAAATGGCTAGTTTAGAACTTGAGGTAAAGAGTTCAAGTGAGTCAGATGAGAAGTTGTTCGCAATGCAGGATCGACCGATTCTATTGGACAAAATCAAAGAAGAACAAAGCAGCGATGAAGAATGCGAGAAGGTGAGGAAAAGAATTTCAGATGGAGCGGAGCTGAAGTTCAATGTGGGTGGTGATGGATTATTAAGATTTGAGAGGAGAATTTGGGTGCCAGCGGTATCAGGATATTATGAAAAGATTCATTTATTTTTAGTTTCCTTAAACTATAAAAAAAGGGGATTTATTTACTTTTAGTTTCTTTAAATGAAAAAAAAATAAAAATTTTGAGTTGGTTAAAGATATATATATATATATATATATATATATATATCTCGATTGATGTCCGAGTTATTGCTAGAAGTCTATGCTACTTGATTCAGCTAGACGAATATTGAAAGATGTTCATGAAATTCAAGCGTTCTTTGTCAAACTATACAAAACCAAATTATTTTGGTATGGATTCAAATGTTAAGAAGTTGAGGTGAACAACCCTGTATAAGGAGACATGTTATCAGAGACAATGGTTCTGAAAGTAACGTCTATTGTCGTTACGATGTTAAGATGTAATACGTTGTGCACGACATAGGGGTACGATAGGCTGATCACCTAGAGTACTTGCAGAGAGTGTTTTCAGTCTGTGTGATTGCTAAACATTCTGTTAAAGATGGTTTACAGTGGTGATGCACTATTAAACCTGGAGAAGAGTTCAAGGTCTTATGACCCCTCAGCATGAGTTTGAATCTTTTAAATTCCTATTATTCATATCGCTTCCCAATTATTGAACAATTGTGGAAGATTCTTATTATTTTGAAGGTCAAGGTGGCAAGAATGATATTCCTTGGAAAGAAATAGTTGTACAACACAACAAGTTAATGAATAAGATTAACGTAAAATCTACTTTGATAGATTGAATGAATGAAGATTAATAAAAATTTCGAGGACGAAATTGTTAGAAGAAGGGGTGAATGTGATAACCCGAATACTTATAAGATAACGAATTATGAAGTATATGTCTTCGACGAGTAAGGTATATAGTAATAATCTTTAGCAAGGAAATGAACGAGTTAGAAAATATATAATATTTGAAACATAATTGAGTTCAAGTGAAAGTTATGAAATAAAACCTAGAATTTGTTGAAGAAATGAATGTAGTAAGAAATATAAAACCTATATTAAGGTAATGTGTTGAAGTTATTCAACGATAAATATTTTTAAAGAGATTTGATGAAAACCTGAGTAAGGTAGGGTTTCGGTGATTCCGAGGACGGAATCCTTATAAGGAGGGAAGGATGTGACAATCGGGATTTTCAAAAAATTATTATAATAAGAATTTAATAAATAAAATTCTTATTATGAGATGTTTTGAGTTTGGATATGTGTATATATGTGTTATATGTGGTGAAGTATATGATGTGATATATATATATATATATATATATATATATATATATATATATATATTCATATGTTGGAAGAATGAGGTTTAATAGTTAATTTATTTTAACTATTAAAGAAGGAAAATAAAATTATTTGAAAAGGGAAGTAAGTTAATTTAATTAAGTTGGAAGTTATATTATTGAATAATATAATTTGTTGGTTATACCTTGTTGGCTATGGAAATGCTTGAATTAAATTCATGAATAATGTGAGTAATTCACTTAATTTAAATAGTGAATTAATATAATTATTTTAATAAAATGAGAAGGTAATATATTGCATAAAAATGTACTATATTAATGTATTACGATAGTGAATTTTGTAAATAGTAAAATATTTATTAAATAAAATAAATATTTTAGTTGAAATATTTATGGAATAAAATGAATATTCGATGAAAATTATTAGAGAATAGTTTATTTAAGTACGATATTATTGAGTAAATAATTTTATAATCAGTGCGTACTTTATTACGCGAATGGAATGGAAATAGTCTAATTTAATTAAATAATTAAATTAGAGGATTAATGATTTGTTAAACAAATTATAATTATATTGGCTAATTAAATATTGTATTGGCTAAATAAAGATCATAATTTAATTGAGTAATGTGTGACATGAGTACAATAGGATAAGAGAATTCTAAAAATAAAATAAAAAGAGTTTTAAGGTGTGGCAACCAAACAAGGTCTTATGACCTTTGGTATATTGTAACTGCTGAGACCCTTAATTTATTTGAGCGTAAACCGTTTGTCAGTTTTTATGTTACGCATTATTTTGTTAAGTCTAAATAACAGAGAGGAAGGGGAGCCTTATAGAGGGTTTGAGAGATAATTTTTTTTTCTGTGGATTAAGAAGAGAAAATCAAGAGAATCAAAGAAGGAAGAAGAAGAAGATTTCTCATCCTCTAATCAAGTTTGAGAAGAATCGAAGGTATTACTCTAGTGTTAAAACTCTAATATATAGTTTCTCAAGTTCTTCATCTAGAAAGCTATTTTGGTTGGGTGAATTCAAGAGATGTTGTGTATATATATGTATATGTATATACATGGGTCTGTATATATCTGATATATAACTTCTATAATTGTTTGTAAGTAATCAAATTCATGTATTTATGTTAAAGAAGAGGAATTTGGGTTTTGATGGTAATGTGTATGTTTTGGTCTACTTTGAGGCTAAAATTGGCTAAGAAAGCATATATAGTAATATGCAAATTGATGATGTATTATGATAGTACTCAAAAAAAACGAAAACAACCCAAGTTGATCGAGTCAAAATGGATGTAAAACGAATTCGTAGTTATTGAATTTGCTAAATATATGTAAAACATGAATAATTAGCATGAACACTGAATTGGAACCCTTAAAAGGAATTGTTAATGTTTTTGAAGTGTTATAATTATCATATAGATGAGTAGTTCAGTGTTTCACGAATCCATAAAGTCAAAAACGGACTCAATTGGATGTGTATAGCTTGATTTATGATAATTAGAAGGAAGAAAGGGTTAGAAAATTCGCCAAAACAACATACTGGAGGAAAAAGTCGCGTGACACGTTGCCAAGGGCGCAGCTGTGCTGCCCCCAAGGTTGGTTGGGGTGCAGCTGCTCTGGGAGGAAAGTCAGTCCGGGACTGTTTTGACCTCTTGTGATAAAACAGCCATAACGTTTTCATACGAACTCTGATTGAGGCGATTCAAGATGATCCGGAACGAGCAAGATTAGACCTACAACTTTTGTTCTTTAAGTTGTTTAATTTGAGGTCATTATCAGTGGTCAAAATGGTCATTTTTGGGACTGATGTGTTTTTGGAGGCAATCGGGGAGCGTCGGGCATGCGCGTATACTCATGTAATGCTCCCGATCATGTAAAATAATGTTCTAACTTCCATAACATGACTATTATGTATTATAATGATACTTATCATTAACCTTGAGTATTATACAATTCGTATGGCCGTGCTAAGCGTGCGCAAATGCGTGTCATTTGGGCGTTCGAATAGGCAAATTTAACGTACGGACGTGCAAGCATCGCATCGCCGTAACGAGTGTGTATGACCTTGTTTAATATTATGTTTTTAACAAGAATGAAGCATTATAGAGTAATGTAACACAATATAGGAGCATGCAAAACACATACAAAAGAGGCGAGTTAGGCGTGTGATGTATAAACGTCGAAACGCCGTGTAATGTGGTAATACACTTAAATAGTGTTTCGATTCTAATGTAGCAAACATTATTATATATGAAATGTGGTTAATATAAAACCAATAGGTAGTCCTAGCAGGACTTAAACACTTGAATTAATTTCGAATATTACTAAAAAAGAAATATAGTGAGATCTAAGTCAAAAGTTAACACAATCAAATTGAATGTTGTGTATTGATAATAGGAAGGGTTATGAGATTTAGAGTAATGTTTATATTACAACTAATATGCATTGCTATATGACTAATAATTGATGTGCATGATTATATAATTGTGTAGGGCACGTGAAGTGCAGATATCTGTAAGCTGTTAAACTGTTATTGGTAAACAACGATCAAGGCAAGTCTTTCAGTTCCTATTTTCTACGTGAACTTGATGATGAACAGTTTTAAATAATTTTGCAAAGAGCATGATATGTTGTATATATGTTTTAAGCATGAAATATTAAAGTCAATTTATGACTACATTGATTGATTAAAGAATGTATGTTGATTGAGTAAGAAACTCAATCTCTATATTTGTTATGTGAAGTAAAGCATGTATGCCATGTTACTTTAATTATTATGAGATGTATGTTGAGCATGTATTTATGTGCTTTGTGATGCAGGAAAGCTGTTGGATCTTGCTGAGCTGTCGAGCTCATTCTTGTAAATAATCACTTTTGCAGATTAAGTATCCAAGGTAACGCTATGTGCTACTTGAAAGAAATGAATCAGATGTAATGCATGAAGATTTATATACTTTGGCTGAATTATTATTATTTTGGACTATGTTTAAGGTTTCAGATAATGTATGATGGCTAACGGATGTTGAGTTGCATAGTTTAAATTTTACCCGATGTATAAGGGTTATTGAACGTGGTTGTAAGTTTTAGTTTATAATAACTCTGACGAAGCGATTCAAGAAATAAAGTTGAAGCAAAGTTATGTAATGATAAAGGTTGAGACTGCACCAAAGCAATTTGGATTGGTAAACATTAATTAGCTTCAACGGATTTGAATTATTCAAATGTTATATCATTTACCATCAATAATATCTAGCCGAGATAAAAAGCCAGAAAGCATACTTAGACACAGTTAGATAATGACATGAAACTTATAAGCATAGCAGTTAGAAGAATAACTGAGTAATCATCGATAAGCTTGCAAGATAATTGAAGTTGTATAACTTCACAACAAAGGAACTTGCACGAATAAATAGCTAGCACAAGTCCAATACTTACCCTTACTGCGATAAAAAGGAGTAAGGATTGAATAAATGCCCAATAAAAATTAGGGTTAGAAAACTTGCATAATTAAATCTGAGTAAGGAAACTTGCCTGATACGTCTGCTATCGCTAACACTAGCAATTAACCTTCACGTAACCTAATCATATGTGTCACGTTAAGCCATTAGGTTCTCGAACTCTAATTCGAAAGAAAAAGATTTCCTTTTAATTTAATTTCATTATTAAACTACCACGTATGCTATCATCAAGCTAATTCAATCATATAACATGTCGCGTCATATAGGTAAAGTGGTTCAATATGAGAATCTGAGTAAAAATAAGTTTCTGGAATTTTTCCCTGCCTGACCTGACCCGACCCGACCCGATCCGGATCAAACCCGACCTGGACCGGCGCAGCTGCGCAGGCACAAGCCTGACGAGCGGCGCAGCTGCGCTGCTCTTGGTGCCCAGAAATTTTTTGGCATCTTGAGCAGCCCACTTTGCAATTTAATTCCGAATAAACCATACATTATATGACCATGAAACATGGACACAACATACTTCATATAGTATAGTATTTTACAAAAATAAAATATACCAAAAACTAACATGTTTGGACCATAAACTGGCTGCCTAGAAAATTGTGCCAGACAGCGTTCTATACTAAGAAAAATTCTGGAAAACCCAGAATCTGCAGATTTTTCTTATGAACATGCTTGCTTTCGATTTTTATATCTCTCTCAATTTAACTCCGTTTCTTATGAAATTTGGTCAGGTTGTACATGATACTACATATTATTTTATAAAATTATTACTTACCATAAACGAGTCACAGAAACCATGATTCCAAGGCTCCGAAAAACCCAAAAATCACAGATTTCAGTTTTAAACCAACTTTGACAAAATCATGATTTTGATTCTAGCATGCAAGGACTTGACTCCTACAGTTCAGACCACCCCCACTAACATATATACACATGTTACAACACTTAAACACACTAAGTTTACATGTTTTGATGAATTTAGCATGTTAGTGGCATTTAATCAAACATATAGCATGCATACACGAATTTCATGATTCTCAATGTACTTGAAACATGATTAAGTCCAGAACTTTCGTTCTCTACATCTACATATCAGTATCCAACATGAGCATAGCCTCACAAAATTAAAACAAATCATTTACCATGGCTATACATGCTTTTTCTTAATATTTTCTTAAGAACATATGAAACGGGTCATGAATTACCTCTTGGTGCGAATTTCTCCTTGTTTTAATTCTGATATTCCTTCCTCCTTGCTTGTTTAGACTCTCCAATTCTCCAGAATTCTCAAGAGCTCTCACACTCTCATTCTCTCAAGTTTATTTTGGTGAAGTTTCTAAGAAAAAGAAAAATACTATGGGAGAGAGATGCTCTTATAGAGCTTGAATTCTCATGTAACGTGAATATGAATTCATCAGTTGAGAGGCCCTTGGTGTATCCCATGACCAATTGTGTTAATGAATGAAAATAATGTGGGAGTTGAGAAAATGAAAAGATTTTGGGTTAAGGAATAAAACCAACTCCCTCCTCCTTCTATATTACTACATACGTATATACTCCCTCCTTTGTCCCAATATGTTGGTCACGTGGGCCCCCTCCAGCAGTTGATCCATTATAAAAATATTATTATAATCAATTTAATCACTTAAATAACCATTTTGACCATTTTGCCATCCGTAGCCTAACATTGCGATACTTAAATTGATTCCTACTAAAGTCGACGTTCCGAACGTCATGGAACTATCCGTTACGTCAAATTCATCTCCAAAATTCGTGGTTGACTTTGACCAAAAAGTCAGCCGTGACATATTTTTGTGGTTACAGTCTATCTTGACTAATTTCAACATTCCGAACTCAAATACGCAATCCGTGTCTCTAATATCTGCTCCTAACTCAAACTCATGCTTTAATACCATCCCATGAAATTAATAGAATTAATTTCATAACCAAATCAAATAGTTAAATTAATCCAACCCAACTTATTTAAATCCCTCACATCCCATAACTTAAAATACACATACATTTATAACACATATACATTTAATAAAAAAAATCACACCAGAGTTTCACATAAATTCGTTTATTTATACTTAGTAAATTACATAATAATCTCGGATATTACATTCACTCTCCCTTAAAAGGATTCCGTCCCCGGAATCATTACACATCAAACAAAAAAATTAGGGTAATTTTTCATCATTTTCTCCTCGAGTTCCCACGTAGCCTCTTCGGCATTGTGGTTCCTCCATACTACCTTAACAGAAGGTATTATCTTATTTCTTAACATTTGTTCTTTTCTATCAATTATCTGCACTGGAAACTCTTCATAGGTTAAGTCTTTCTTAAACTGAATGGGTTCATACTCTATGACATGCTTGTAATCTTGTTTATAGGGTCATAAAACTGATACGTGGAACACATTGTGTATATGTTCTAACTCCGGAGGTAAAGCTATTTCATAAGCCACCTCACCGACTCGCCTTAACACTTCAAAGGGTCCGATGAATCTGGGACTAAGTTTTCCCTTCTTCCCAAATCTCATTTTCCCTTTCTAAGGTGACACCTTCAGAAACACATAAGTGCCGACATCGAAGTCTCGTTGTTGCCTATGTTGATCAGCATATTCCTTTTGTCCATCCTGAGCTGTCACTAATCTCGCTCGTATTGATTTGATAACATCCACAGTTTGCTGCACCAATTCTGGCCCTAGCAATTTACATTCTCCTACTTCATCCCAGCACAATGGCGTTCTACATTTCCTTCCATATAAAGCTTCATAAGGTGGCATCCTGATGCTCGCGTGGTAACTGTTGTTGTATGCAAATTCCACCAACGGTAGATGGTCATCCCAACTTCCTTTGAAGTCCATAACATATTTTCTCAGCATGTCCTCCAATGTTTGAATAGTTCTCTCGCTCTGGCCATCTGTTTGAGGATGATACGCCGTGCTCAACCTCAGTTTCATTCCAATGCGTTCTCGAAAGCTTTTCCAAAAATTTGCTGTGAAACGCGGATCGCGATCTGACATAATTGATACAGGTACACCGTGCCTGGAAACGATCTCTTTGATGTACAGCTTTGCCAACTGATCCAAGTTATATCTGATCTTAATTGTCAAGAAATGCGCTGATTTGGTCAATCGATCAACGATCACCCATACTGCATCGTAACCCTTCTGTGTCATTGGAAGTCCTACCACGAAGTCCATCATGATATGTTCCCACTTCCATTCCATAATTTCTAGAGGTTGAAGTAACCCGCTCGGTCTCTGATGTTTCACCTTAACTCTATGGCATGTCAAACACCTACTAACGCACTCTGCCACGTCTTTCTTCATATTAGGCCACCAATAATGTTGGCGAAGATCCTAATACATCTTTGTGCTTCCCGGGTGGATTGAGTAACTTGAGCTATGAGCTTCCTGCAAGATTTTTTCCTTTAATTCAAATACCGCTGGCACCCAAATTCTCCTCTCAAATCTTAATAATCCATCACCACCCACATTGAAATTAAGCTCCGCTCCATCTAAAATTCTTTTCCTCACCTTCTCGCATTCTTCATCGCTGCTTTATTCTTCTTTAATTTTGTCCAATAGAGTCGGTCGAACCTCCATTGCGAACAACTTCTCATCTGACTCACTTGAACTCTTTACCTCGAGTTCCAAATTGGCCATTTCCTTAATCAACTCCTCTTGAGCCGTTAGCATTGCCAGCCTACCACTGCCCTTTTTGCTTAGCGCATCTACGACCACGTTAGCTTTCCCCGGATGATACAAGATGTCGCAATCGTAATCCTTTATTAGTTCCAACCATCTTCTCTATCTCATATTCAACTCCTTCTGCGTGAATATATACTTCAGACTTTTATGGTCCGTATATATTTCATAATTTACACCATATTAATAGTGCCTCCAAATCTTTAGGGCAAATACTACCGCTGCCAATTCCAGGTCATGGGTAGGATATCCCTTCTTGTAATCCTTCAACTAACGCGATGCGTACGCAATAACTTTACCATGTTGCATAAGCACACAGCCAAGTCCTTTGTGCGACGCGTCACAAAAAATTATAAAATTACCAGTATCTTCTGGTAAAGACAATACCGGTGCCTCACTCAATCTCTTCTTAAGCTCCCAAAAACTTTCTTCACACTTCCCTGTCCAGACAAATTTTACAGACTTCTTCGTTAAATTCGTCAACGTTCCTGCTATCTTCAAAAAATCTTGAATGAACCGTCTGTAATAGCCTGCCAGTCCTAAGAAACTTCTTACTTCAGTCGGCGTCTTTGGTTGTTCCCAATTTTGTACCGCTTCCACCTTTGCTAGATCCACGGAGATTCCGTCCTTGTCGATCACGTGACCCAGAAATTGAACTTTCTCCAACCAAAACTCGCACTTCAAAAATTTTACGTATAATTTATCCTTCCTCAATGCCTCCAATACCAACCCTAAGTGTTCAGCAAGATCCTCCTGAGTCTTGGAATAGATCAGGATATCATCTATGAACACGACTACGAATTTATCTAAGTATTGCTTGAATACCTGGTTCATCATGTCCATAAATGCCGCCGGCGCATTCGTTAACCCAAATGACATCACCAGAAACTCGTAGTGTCCGTAACGAGTCCTGAATGCTGTCTCAGGTACATCTTCCTTCCTCACCTTCAACTGGTTATATCCCGACCTCAAGTCTATCTTAGAAAAATATTTCGCTCCCTTCAATTGATCAAACAAATCATCTATCATAGGTAACGGATACTTGTTCTTGATCGTCACCTTGTTCAACTCTGAATAATCAATGCAAAGTCTCATCGACCCGTCCTTCTTCTTCACAAATAAAACTGGTGCTCCCTAAGGAGACACACTCGATTGAATATACTTCCTATCTAATAATTCCTGCAACTGTACCATCAGCTCCTTCATCTCTACCGGTGCCATTCTGTATGGGGCTTTTGAAATCGGGGCCGTTCCCGGTACTAAATCTATAACAAATTCGACCTCCCTATTCAGTGGAATACCTGACAATTCCTCCGAAAATACATTCGGAAATTCATTCACGACTGGTATCTGTCCCATCCCTACCCCTACTTTCTGTGTATCGACGATATGATCCAAATAACCTATACATCCCTTCCTTAGCAACTTCCTCGCTTGCATCATCGTCAGACAATTCGAGTGTCTCGGTGACTTACTCCCGTAGAACACTACCTTAGACTGATTCGGAGTCTTAAGATTTATACACTTCTTCTGGCAATCTATCATCGCTCCATGGTTAAATAACCAATCCATTCCTATAATTACATCAAATTCCCCTAATTTAATTGGAATTAAATCTACAGGTAACTTATATCCCCTGATATATGCAACACAATTCCTATGGACATGGCTAATGGGAATTCTTTCCTTATTAGCAACTTCTATGTTCATCGGATATTCTAATTCTTCATGGGGTAAGTTTAATCTTTGGGAGAATTCATACGACACGAAGGAACAAGTAGCACCCGAATCGAATAATCTATAAGCAGATATATCATTGATCGGAATGATACCTGAAACCACATCCTTGGATGCGACCGCATCCTGAACTGTCATGTTGAAAGTCCTTGCTGTTGGTCGATTCTGAGTTGGTGGTCCAGTAATTGTGAGATTTCCACCGCTTGGTCCCTTTCCTCCATTTCCTCCTGCTGAATTCTTCTTTGGGAAATTCCTTGCCTGATGATCCAATGCTCCACAGTTAAAGCATCCATTCCTCTTTGGTGCAGAGCAATTGGGAGAGATGTGCCCCTCTTGCCTGCAATTGAAACAGACATTCTTCCCCTTTAGACATGCACCTGAGTGATTCATCCCACACTCCTTGCATGCCTCAGTCCTCTTCTTTGTTTCCCCTGGTTTTCCCTCAGAGTTTCCCGAGTTGAAATTATTATTGTTGTTGTTGTTGTTCCACTTCCTCTTGTTTGCACCACTACTGCTGCTACTTTCCCCGTGATTCCCTCCTTCATTCTTCTTCTTTTTCTCTTTATTAAACTTCATTAGGGCTTCACTTGCGCCCTCAGCAATTATAGCCTTCTCCAGGAGTGTCACGAAGCTGTTCGTCTATAACACCGAAAGTCTACTGTATAACCATGATTTGAGACCTTGCTCAAACCTCCTCGTTTTCCTCTCCTCAATGTCGACCTGATGAGGCGCGAACCTCGCCAGTTCGTTAAACTTTGCGGCATACTAGGGTACCGTCATGTCGTCTTGCTTTAGCTCCAGGAATCGCATCTCCATGCTACTCTACATACTCACAGGAAAGTAATTCTCAAAAAATATCTTCTTAAACCCTTCCCAAGGTATCACCCCTTCTCCAGCCCTGGTCTGGTTTGCCTCCCACCAGTAGTTGGCTTCACCCTTCAGCATATACGTGGCGAAGATTGTTTTCTGATCATCTCCTACTCGGGCGATAGCGAACGCCTTTTCGATTTCCTTAACCCAAGTTTGGGCTTCAATGGGTTCGGTGGTTCCTTTAAATTTTGGGGGTCCCGCGCTCTTGAAGTCCTTAAAGTGTGCCACTTGGCCCGCTGGAGGGTTATTGGTATTCGGGGTTCGATTATGAAGTGCTCCAACTAACATGTCTATGAATCGTTGCATGGGGTTCGATGGACCCCTAGCATTACCGCCTGACCCTTCTTGTACTTGACGACGTCTTCCTCTAGCCATCTATCTATTTAAATAAACTTAATGTTATCGTCTCATAACTTATTCCTACAGCATATATATTTCATATAAAACTTAATCATCACATCACATATTTAAATAAAAGCATATTTATTTTTAAAAAAACCATAATCACAAGGTATCTCATCATCTTATGGCATTATGCCATTTACATCTCTTTAAGCCAAAACACTTGGAAAAATCAGAAACCAAGTTTTATTTCATAGATAAGCGTTCTATACGCTAGTAGTAAAAGTTCAACACAAATAAACTAAAGACCCCGCCTAATGGCGTCTTCATGCTCTTCATCCGCTATCTCCAGCACCAGCCCTCGGCTTATAACATGTCTAGACTGGTGCTCCACACGTGGAAAGTGATACACCCTATGCTGGAACCTCCCATGTGCTGACTTAAATGCGTACTTCATTCTATCCATCCTAACCTTCTTATCTCTTACTTCTCCTTCTAACTCGCCTGTTAGCTTCTCGACCCGAACACGGCCTCTTCTCTCATCTCCCCAGAAAGTGGTATTGATTTACTTGTCAGTTTGGAGACTCTGTATTCTCGACTCCAACCCATTAATGGTATGTCCCAAGTGGGTCCTTATAGCGTCTTTCTCATCCTTCAGCCTGTCCGTCTTCTGACCTGCTGTTCGCAGCTTGTTAGCCAAATCCCCGTTCCTAATTATCAGGTGGTGCACCAATGCCTCCAGCAATGTTGCAGCTTGCTGCTCCCCCTAATACTGCTCCTCCAACTCATGGACCTTGTCATCCAATTTAGTAATCCTATCCATCAACTAATCCAATAGAACATCCCCAGTAGTTTCCTCGGAGTCCTCCTCGGGCTCCTCTTCCTCTTCAAGATACTCCTCTAAGTCTGAGTCAGCTGCTGGCTCAGGTACAGCTGTCACCAACTGTTCACTCACAACGTGAATATCTCTAACCTCATCTTCTCCTGACATCCTACAATCAAGACAAACAACTCGATTAGTATTTTAAAATAGATATTGATTTTGTTTTTAGAAAAATGGATTTGACACAACCCTTAGAACTCTACGTGAGTTTATCTCCTTATATCCTCCACTAACTTCCCTAAGGTTATAGTCTAAGGTTCCTCACCTAAGGTTTATAACCTACAGCTCTGATACCAACCTCTGACACCCCCAAATCCGTGTAACATCGATTACAAGACCTGGTGCTCACGATACAACAAATATCATCATCTATCTATGTAAACTCCAACAACAATAATATAACTATTACATACTTATTCAAATAAAATCCCAAGTCTTTACAACCTTTAATAAACTGAACTTAAACTTAGCGTTTATCGCTACATTACATCATATGCAAAAATATAAACTTATTACATAAGGTAACTAGCATCATTTCATCTTAGATTTTCCCTTGTCCTTGCCCGAGCCCTCATCCTGTTTATCCTTAATTGAAAGGTTTAAGCAAGAGTGAGCACAAATTGCCCAGCAAGTATATAAAGAAGTTTGGAAACATACATCAAGAGTAAAAACATCTGAATGGCTATAACAGTTGAAAGAATTATCAAGTGTTAAACAAGAATATCAAATATAAGAGTGCAGAATTCTCAATAGCATACTAAGGGGTGTTAAATACCCTGAACGTTACTTTGTTTCATCGAAAACCATCAGACTATTTAACAATCAAATAGATTGTAAACGGTCTCTGCAAGTACTCCAGGTGATCAGCCTATCGTACCTTATATTGTGCATAAGTATAAAGTTTAAACTGCATAAGCATAAATGGGACTATATGCCCGACATCTGTTTGCCCGTTTATTCGGGTTGATCATCTTAGTATTCACGCGAGACCGCACCAAAGCAATTTTGATTGGTAAACATTAAATAGCTTCAACGGATTTGAATTGTTCAAATGTTATATCATTTATCATCAATAATATATAGCCGAGATAAAAAGCCAGAAAGCATACTTAGAAACAGTTCGATAATGACATGAAACTTATAAGCATAGCAGTTAGAAGAATAACTGAGTAATCATCGATAAGCTTGCAAGATAATTGAAGTTGTATAACTTCACAGCAAAGGAACTTGCACGAATAAATAGCTAGCACAAGTCCAATACTTACCATTACTGCCATAAAAAGGAGTAAGGATTGAATAAATGCCCAATAGAAATTAGGGTTAGAAAACTTGCATAATCAAATCTGAGTAAGGAAACTTGCCTGATACGTCTGCTATCGCTAACGCTAGCAATTAACATTCACGTAACCTAATCATATGTGTCACGTTAAGCCATTAGGTTCTCGAACTCTAATTCGAAAGAATAAAAGATTTTCTTTTAATGTAATTTCATTATTAAACTACCACGTATGCTATCATCAAGCTAATTCAATCATATAATATGTTGCGTCATATAGGTAAAGTGGTTCAATATGAGAATCTGTGTAAAAATATGTTTATGGAATTTTTATTGGCCCGACTCGACCCGGATCAAACCCGACCCGAACCGGCGTAGCTACGCAGGCACAAGCCTGATGAGCGGCGCAGCTGCGCTGCTCTTGGTGCCTAGAAAATTTTTGGCATCTTGAGCAGCCAAGTTTGCATTTTAATTCTGAATAAACCATACATGATATGACCATGAAACTTGGACACAACATACTTCATATAGCTTAGTATTTTACAAAAATAACACATACAAGAAACTAACATGTTAGGACCACAAACCGACTGCCTAGAAAATTGTGCCAGACAGCGTTCTATAAGAAAAATTATGGAAAACCCAGAATCTGCAGATTTTTCATATGAACATGCTTGCTTCCGATTTTTATCTCTTTCAATTTAACTCTGTTTCTTATGAAATTTGGTCAGGTTGTACATGATACTACATACTGTTTTATAAAATTGTTACTTACCATACACAAGTCACAGAAACCATGATTCCAAGGCTCCGAAAAACCCAAAAATCACAGATTTCACTTTTAAACCAACTTTGACAAAATTATGATTTTAATTCTAGCATGCAAGGACTTGACTCCTACTATTCAGACCACCCTCGCTAACATATATACACATGTTACAACACTTAAACACACTAACTTTACATGTTTTGATGAAGTTATCATGTTAGTGGCATTTAATCAAACAAATAGCATGCATACCCGGATTTCATGATTCTCAATGTACTTGAAACATGATTAAGTCCAGAACTTTTATTCTCTACATCCACATATCAGTAACCAACATGAACATAGCCTCACAACATCAAAATAAATCATTTACCATGGCTATACATGCTTTTTCTTAATATTTTCTTAAGAACATATGAAATGGGTCATGAATTACCTCTTGGTGCGAATTTCTCCTTGTTTAGATTCTGATATTCCTTCCTCCATGCTTGTTTAGCCTCTCCAAATCTCCAGAATTCTCAAGAGCTATCACACTCTCATTCTCTCAAGTTTATTTTGGTGAAATTTCTAAGAAAAAGAAAAATACTATGGGAGAGAGATGCTCTTATAGAGCTTGAATTCTCATGTAACGTGAATCTGAATTCATCAGTTGACAGGCCCTTGGTGTATCCCACGACCAATTGTGTTAATGAATGAAAATAATGTGGGAGTTGAGAAAATAAAAAGATTTTGGGTTTAAGGAATAAAACCAACTCCCTCCTCCTTCTATATTACTACATACGTATATACTGCCTCCCTTGTCCCAATATGTTGGTCGTGTGGGCCCCCTCCAGCTGTTGATCCTTTACAAAAATATTAATATAATCAATTTAATCACTTAAATAACCATTTTGACCATTTTGCCCTCCGTAGCCGAACGTTGCGATACTTATATCGATTCCCACTAAAGTCGACGTTCTGGACGTCATGGAACTATCCATTACGTCAAATTCATCTCCAAAATTCATGGTTGACTTTTTACCCAAAAAAGTCAACCGGTTGACTTTGACCAAAAAGTCAACCGTAACACATTTTTGTGGTTACAGTCTATCCTAACTAATTTCGACGTTCTGAACTCAAATACGCAGTCCGCGTCTCTAAATTCCACTCCGAACTCAAACTCATGCTTTAATACCATCCCACGAAATTACTAGAATTAATTCCATAACCAAATCAAATAGTTAAATTAATCCAACCCAACTTATTTAAATCCCTCACATCCCATAACTTAAAATACACATATATGTATAACACATATACATCTAATAAAAGAAATCACACCAGAGTTTCACATAAATTCGTTTATTGATACTTAGTAAATTATTATAGGACTTGGTGCTCACGATACAACAAACATCATCATCTATCTATGTAAACTCCAACAATAATAATAATAATATAACTATTACATACTTATTCAAATAAAATCCCAATTCTTTACAACCTTAAATAAACTGAACTTAAACTTAGCGTTTATCGCTACATTACATCATATGCGAAAATATAAACTTATTACATAAGGTAACTAGCATCATTTCATCTTTGATTTTCCCTTGTCCTTGCCCGAGCCCTCAGCCTGTTCATCGTTAACTGAAAGGTTTAAGCAAGAGTGAGCACAAATTGCCCAGCAAGTATATAAAGAAGTTTGGAAACATACATCAGGAGTAAAAACATCTGAATGGCTATAACAGTTGAAAGAATTATCAACTGTTAAACAAGAATATCAAAGATAAGACTGTAGAATTCTCAATAGCATATTAAGGGGTGTTAAATACCCTAAACGTTACTTTGTTTCATCGAAAACCATCAGACGGTTTAACAATCAAATAGATTGTAAACGGTCTCTGCAAGTACTCCAGGTGATCAGCCTATCGTACCCTACATTGTGCACAAGTATAAAGTTTAAACTGCATAAGCTTTAATGGGACTATATGCCCGACATCTGTTTGCCCGTTGATTCGGGTTGTTCATCTTAGTATTCACGCGAGACCGCACTAAAGCAATTTGGATTGGTAAACATCAAATAGCTTCAACGGATTTGAATTGTTCAAATGTTATATCATTTATCATCAATAATATCTAGCCGAGATAAAAAGCCAGAAAGAATACTTAGAAACAGTTCGATAATGACATGAAACTTATAAGCATAGTAGTTAGAAGAATAACTGAGTAATCATCGATAAGCTTGCAAGATAATTGAAGTTGTATAACTTCACAATAAAGGAACTTGCATGAATAAATAGCTAGCACAAGTCCAATACTTACCCTTACTGCGATAAAAATGAGTAAGGATAGAATAAATGCCAAATAGAAATTAGGGTTAGAAAACTTGCATAATCAAATCTGAGTAAGGAAACTTGCCTGATACATCTGCTATCGCTAACGCTAGCAATTAACCTTCACGTAACCTAATCATATGTGTCACGTTAAGCCATTAGGTTCTCAAACTCTAATTCAAAAGAAAAAGATTTCCTTTTAATTGAATTTCATTATTAAACTACCTCGTATGCTATCATCAAGCTAATTCTGTGACACCCCTAAATCTGGGTACTTCAATTTTCAAGGGACTCGGTGTTCACTGTACAAATATCATCTATCTATCTACCCATAATAAATGCAAATCATGAAATAAATAGAAATAATCCTCCCCTTATGGGGTTACAACATCTGAAATTAATACATCAATCCCAGGTCATACTAACCTTAAACATCTGTGCGGAACATAACAAATAAATAAGTCTTACACAACTTTAACATAAAGCTGAAACATAAACATATAAATAAACAACAAGTCTTCATCAATTGTTGACCTTGCCCTTGCCTTTGCTAGTAGAAGGCTCTTCAGACCTTTCGTTCTTAACTGCAATGTTATTATTACGCAAGAGTTAGCACGATTGCCCACAAGTATAATAATATGACAACAATATAATAAAATGCTAGTGAATCAAAGACATCTGAATAAAGAAGCTCAACTTTTGACTCGAGGATAAATAATAGGAATCAAAAGAACATCTGAGGGTCATAAGACCTTAAACTATGTCCTAGGTTGTAAAGTGTTTATACTTTAAACCTTTAACAGTCATAAGATTATGGACTCTACTTCTCGTACTTAGGGGGATCAGCCCTTAGTACCATACTGTGCACAATATCTCAACGCTAAAGCGTAAATAATCCCCTTTACAAGGTTGTTCATCTCAGTTTTGACATCAGAGTCTGCACCAAAGGAAGTTTGGTTTGGATAAGCTCAATAAATATTCTAGAATTTAGAATGTATATCAACTATGGACTAGTCGAATAAATAAGGGTTCACTAGTCCTATAAGTTCAACAATAACATCGTTATTCAACTTGAATGGTAAATCTCAAGAGTATACAATCGAATAAGTATTGTATAGCTGAATCATGCTTAAAAGAATAGTAATATCTCATATGAAAATCTCAACTTAAATAAACAAGGATAAGAACTTGCTTAATGTAAAAGTAAGATTTGAGTTTAGGAATCTTGCAAAATATTAAACAAGTTTAAGGATAGGAAACTTGCCTCTTGCACAAGCTATAATTTATAATTCACGTTCTTTATTAAATCCTACATATCAATACGTTCACAATGCACATTAATCAATAACTTGATATACGTATCGAATCACACACATCAGTCTTGAGCACGTTATTGGACTATACAATTAACGATTCAAGTCATGTAATTAACTTATTAATTACTCACGTAATATAAGTTATTAACCTCTTATTATATGTTTAATCATGTCTTCATGTTTATTACATTAGGTTCCAATTACATTTCCTGGACTTGAACAATTAAAATCTCATTTTTGGGCAAAATTGCCAAGTGGCGCTGCAGCTCCACCATTTGAACTAAAAATGGAGCTGCAGCTCAGACTTTAAGCTTAAGTCTGGCGCTGCAGCTCCACTGGCACTGCAGCCCCACTCTTAGGCTTAAAGTTGGCGCTGCAGCTCCACTGGCGCTGCAGCCCCACTCTTAGGCTTAAAGTTGGCACTGCAGCTCCACACGCTAGTTTTAGAATCTGCAGTTCACGAATAACAGAGAACCAGACCCATAATTCACCATTTAATGCTACCACAACAATTTAATCGCTACCCATGAAGTATGGACTTCACATAAACACTATACAACATTTCTAGCATGATCTTAGCATTCTAAATCACGTAGTTACGCATGTTATAGCAATCAAATTCACTGTTTCTCATACTTTATAAAGTTTTGAAAGAAAAATAAGAAATTCAACGTTACAGATTCGTTATAACATCAAATCCGTTCGTTTAACTTCCGTTTTGTTCGTTTAAACGTGTATAATTATATTACATCATCAATTTAAGTTAAATAAACATGTAAGGTATGCAAATTTGGTACATAAGGGCCATATGGGCCATTCTTATGTTCTGAAACTTTGAAAATCTCGATTACCACATAATTACATGAAATTAACCACTGTAATTTATGCATATATGGTATACAACATGTTATGAACATCAATTAATATATATATATATATATATAGCCATATCATGACCAAATGTAAACTTTTCCATTCTCAGAGAATTTTAAAACACGTAAATGGAAAACTCTGTAACTTTTCAAACTCCAACTTAGACATGTATGAACATACTTTAATTGGTAAAAACATGTTATGATCCTATATTAACATGTATATACACATAATTCACCAATTCAAGCTTTAAATCACAAATTTCACACAACTTGTAAATATGCAATGATGGAGAAATATAATACGTGAATAAGAATTGGGATGTAGGGATTACCCTTGCAGTCTCTGTTTGATAACAATTGCTTTAATTCTCCAACTTTCTCTCTAACTTTTCTCTCTTTGTTTTCTTCTTTGAGTTTTTCTCTCTAAAGTTTTACTCTGATGAAATATAAAGTTTTATATGTTATATGTTTATATATAAGCCTATATAATTATACGCATATTCAAACTGATGGAGTCGTGGTCGGTTAATGCCCTTAGTGGGTTAACTGGCCAACTCCTCATAGGGCCTCGTTTGGCTAGCTTATTTATTCTCCCTTTCCATTTATTTTAATAAAACTCCGAAAACTCTTGGTATTCATCCCAAAGTCATATTCAGGGATCAATAATGCAAACTACTAAACAACTGCGAAAAAACTATGCAAAAACTGCGTAAAAACTGCCAAAAACTGCCACTTTCAAAGCGTCGGGTACTGACCGATGATAGTTCAGCCATTGGTTGAACCCCAGCAAAGTTTTGGGTACAGATCGAGTTCAATTCAGCCGTTGGCACAACCCAACAAAGCGTCGGGTACTGATCGATGATAGTTCAGTAGTTGGTTAGACCCCAGCGAAGTTCAATTCAGCCGTTGGCTTCAACCTAATGAAGATTCGGGTACAGACTGAGTTCAGTTCAGCCGTTGGCTTCAACCCAATGAAGATTCGGGTAAAGACCGAGTTCAGTTCCGCTGTTGGCTTCAACCCAACAAAGTTTTGGGTACAGACTGAGTTCAGTTCAGCCATTGGCTTCAACCAAATGAATATTCGGGTACAGACCGAGTTTAGTTCAGCCGTTGGCTTCAACACAATGAGGATTCGGGTACAGACAAAGTTCAGTTCAGCCGTTGGCTTTAACCCAGTGAAGTTTTTGGTACAGACCGAGTCTAGTTCAGCCGTCAGCTCAACCCCAGCAACGTCTTAGCCGTTGGACCAACCTCCGCGAAGCATTGCAAAAAATTCGATGACGGAAACCATGTAATAGTCCATCCTCGATGATGGAATCTGTTATACACATCCTCAAAAGGAGTACAAAGAAGAATTGGTGATTCAACCGCCTATTGCAAAATACCGGTGTAAACTATCATCAGGATAAGCATCGGAAGCTTCCATCAAGGAGACTCAGCAATCGAGAAATGTCCCCAGCGGAGGAGCCTTTAGAAATGTGCAATAGCACCGGCCGAAGGGAAATAAGCCCTGTGAAGAGTATTGCAAGATAGGGAAACCATAAGTCTCAAACCAAGGTAACATCAATAATATCAACCCCATCAGAATCTATGAAGCTATCGCAGAGGGCGTCATCCCCAGCAGAACAAGACGAGAACCACATGTGATAGCTCAGCTCCGACAAGCATGACAGTGCTTACCCCACCAGTAATCGTCTGACAATGTCAACCCTGGGCTATCATGAATGACGTCATCCCCAGCAGAAAGTGACGAACATAGTTCGCGGTAGCCTAGTATTGACATCCCCAGCAGAAATGTAGAAAATATTTCAGTTTATCATCAAACAAACATTGACAAAATCGATGGGAATAAAACCTTTGGTATCAGCACCAACACAAGCACCGATAAAGGTAAGCGATTTGCGATGCGACTTACGATGCAATTTGCGATGCGAAGTACGAAATGTGATCTGCAAAAAACACTTCAACATTCATTGCATTGCATCATTAAAGTATGGGCATATTTCAAGTGTCTAGCAATCTTTATCATGCTCATTCCATTGCATTGCATGAACATGATAAAGAGGGGCATCTGTAGACACTCGTAATTTCCTTGCCCCGATACTAACCTTGCAAGAGGGAAAAACCGTCAACTCAGCCCCAATCACCAATATAGGGCCGTCGATCAACCCCGATCTCAATATCGGGCAATCATATCAACTTCGATCTCAAATTAGGCCGTCAGAACAACCTCGATCTCAATATCGGGCCATCAAATCAACCCCGATCTCAAATTGGGCGATCAGATCAACCCCGATCTCAATATCGGGCCATCTTATCAACCTTGATCTAAAATCAAGCTGTCAAATCAACCTCGATCTCAATATCGGGCCATCAGATCAACCACGATCTCAAATTAGGCCGTCAGATCAACACTGATCTCAAATATCGGGCCATCAAATAAACCCCGATCTCAAATCGGGCCGTCAAATCAACCCTGATCTCAATATTAGGCCATCAGATCAACTCTGATCTCAATATCAGATCATCAAATCAGCCCCGCTCTCAACCTGGGAGGTACAGATCATACCCGGCCTCAACTCGGGAGGTAAAGGTCAGCCCCGGTCTCAACTTGGGAAGTACAGGTTAGCCCTGGCTCAACCTAGGAGGTGCAGGAATGCCCCGGTCTCAACCCAGGAAGTACAGGTCAGCCCAAGTCTCAACCCGGGAGGTACAGATCAACCCCGATCTCAATACGGGAGGTACAAGTCAGCCCCGGTCTCAACCCGGGAGGTACAAGTCAACCCCAGTCTAAACCCGGGAGGTACAGGTCAGCCCCGGTCTCGGCTCGAGAAATACAGGTCAGCCCTAGTCTCAACCCAGGAGGTACAGATCAGCCCCAGTTTTAACCAGGGAGGTACAGGTGAGCCCCGGTCTCAACCCGGGAGGTACAGGTTAGCCCCGATCTCAACCCGCGAGGTACAAGTCACCCCCGGTCTCAAAATGGGAGGTATAGAACATCTTCGGTCTCAACCCGGGAGGTACAGGTCAGCCCCGGTCTCAACCTGGGAGGTACAAGTCAGCCCAGTCTCAGTCCGGGAAGTACCAGTCCACCCCGATCTCACCCTGGGAGGTACAGTTCCACCCCGATCTCAACCTGAGATGTAAAGGTCAGCCCCGGTCTCAATCCGGGAAGTACAAATCAGCCATGGTCTCAACCTAGGAGGTATAGGTCAGCCCTGGTCTTAACCCAAAAGGTTAGGTCAACTTCAGAAACAATCCTGAAGCATCACAACATCTCCAGAGGAAAACTTAGAACTATCAAGTTAGCCTCGGAGACATTACTGAGGACGAACAGACTCGAATGGGATCTAAACCTTGGAAACAACCCAGGAAGTCAGCCGAAGGCCATGCCAGCACTAAGGGCAACCCCGGGATGGGCAAAACGGTTATTTTAACAATCCTAAGTCGATTCGGCCAAAATCAAGCTGAATT
This sequence comes from Panax stipuleanatus, assembly GCA_020205555.1. Lineage (NCBI taxonomy): Eukaryota > Viridiplantae > Streptophyta > Magnoliopsida > Apiales > Araliaceae > Panax > Panax stipuleanatus. Next base: position 91,800,907 of record CM035117.1, read on the forward strand.
GATGTCACCAAGGTCAGAACGAACCATAACGATGATCCCGAGTGCAAATAGTGCAAAACAGCTCAACGGACAAATTACGAGGAATCGAAGACGAGGTTACAAACCCGCCTTCTTGGACCCAGAAAATGTTATATCCCAAGTCATTGTGACACTCTCAGCGAGGGCTTTCTAGAAAGGTATAGCACGCCTCAAACGGACGCTCCGATCAAAAGTTAGATAGTTTCGTCGTAGACCTCGCGTTGCTCGGAGTGCACGTACTTCGAGGCGACTCAACCCGACACGTGGGCCCTACTAGGGGAGCTACACCTCTACCTGTGGCACAAGTAGGTAGAGTAGAGGCTCCCTAGTCTATAAATAAGAGGGGACCCCCCTCTTATTTTCATAATTCTGAAACGTTTCGAACCTTTGCCCGTTAGATTTTCTGACTTTTTCACCTCTTCCAAACCCAAATTTTTTCACTCTAACACTTAGATATACCCACATACTATCACATATTAGAAAATAACCAGTAGATTTGGACGTTTAAAACCTACGATTTGGCAAAAAGCCTGTGTAGCAGTCCATTGTGAGTATTTTTACAATCAGCAAGTCAATACTACTAGTTTGCACTTTTATACACTTGCACGTTAAGTTTCATTTTCTAAATATGCCAAGAACTCAGTTCCATGGCCGTTTTCGTTAACGTTTGGCACATTTTTGTACATAAACGCATTTTTTGGCATTTCTACAACTCGAATTGACTATCCGTCGCTTCCAGCAGCCTCGGCATACTTGTATCTTCATTTTAACCAACTTCGCCAGACTAGGTTATCTTTCCAGTTCGGGTTTAGATTTTTTTGTATATATTTAACTGTATATATACTAACTTTTTAATTTTGTCAAGCCCGGATGTCAAATCTGCGGTACTTTATTGCTTTTATATATATTTATGCATATATAAGCAACTTTCACCACCACTGGGTTATCTTCCTAGTCTTGGTTCACTACGTTTCTGTCTCTATATATGTATTTATATATTTCAATTTGGAATGGATCATTCTGTGGCCATTTTACTACTTTTATATGTATATTTATGCATATATAAGTAGCCTTCACCACATTGGGTTCTCTTCCAGTCTTGGTTGACTACTTTTCTATACATTTACATTCTAGTTTGGCTTAACGTGACGTGATCATCGCAATCACCTTTGAGGGATATCTAGTAATGTCATGTCCTTAGAATTTTCTTGGCAAGAAGAGGTCCACTCATATGTGCTCCGCACACCCCACCATGTACTTCATGAATAAGGCTCTGGGCCTGATCTCTGTCTAGACATCTCAGAAGGCCTACGCCTGGGTCCCTTTTATAGAGAGCTTCTCCACTTAGGTAGAAATTCATGGCCATCTTCTGTATTGGCTTCTTTGCAGCTTGACTCATTCCTTCAGGGGTTGATCTATCTCATAAATATTCTTTAATGTGGTGGTACCAAGTTGGTCCAATAGGTGTTATCTCATCTGATATTTCCCCTACACTGTTCTCATATGACAGTGCACTCTGTACAGTGAAAGTGATGACATGCATTCCTTTTCTTGATGATAGGTTCACCAATGAAGGTGAAGTAGCCAATTCATTGGCGAAATCATTTGGGTTCCGGGGGATATGCATGAAGGTAATGTCTTGAAACTCTCCTACCAATTTGAGAACATAGTGATGGTAAGGCAGTAGATGTAATTCTTTAGTGGTGTATGCCCCAGTAGACTGTATGATGAATAGTTCCGAGTCTCCAAATACAGATAACAGTTTAACTCCCATGGACTAAGCCAATTTTAACCCCACAATGCGTCCTTCGTATTCTGTTGTGTTATTGGAATTGTTAAAATGCAACTTAGTTGCCACGAGGTATTGATCTCCCGTGATGGATATGAAAGTAGTATGCATACAAGCCAATCATGTATGATGATAAAGCATATACTTTGTTAACGATCTTATTTATTTATTAATAATAGTATTCATTTATTAAAGGTATTTAATTATCTACATGATGCTGTTTTTATAATATGTAAATAACTAATAGTTTTAAGCAATGCTTTTAGAATCATGATGTTGATCATGCTAATGAGATCTAAATTCTTAGAAAGCTTATAACTAAAATAGTTCCCAATCGTTAGATTACTAAAAAGGGTGTAGACACTCAAAATTTCCATGCCCTGATACTATCCCTGGAAGAGGGCAAAATAGTCAACTCAGCCCCGATCACCAATATTAGGATGTCAACTCAACCCCGGTCACCAATACCGGGATAACCACAACCCAGATCACCAATATCGGGCCGTCAAATCAACCCCGATCTCAATATCGGACCATTATATCAACCCTGATATGAAATCGGGCTGTCAGAACAACCCCGATCTCAATATTAGGCCATTAAATCAGCCCCGATCTCAAATTGGGCCGTTAGATCAACCCCGATCTCAGTATCGGGCCATTATATCAATCCCGATCTCAAATTGGGCCGTCAAATCAACCCTGATCTTAATATCGGGCCATCAAATCAACCCTAATCTCAAATCGGGCAGTCAGATCAACCTGACCTCAATATCGGGCCATCAGATCAACCCCGATCTCAAATCGGGCCGTCAAATCAACCCCGATCTCAATATCGGGCCATCAGATCAACCTCGATCTCAATATCGGATCATCAGGTCAACCCTGCTCTCAACCTGGAAGGTACAGATCAGTACCGGTCTCAACACGGGAGGTACAGGTCAGGCCCGGTCTAAACCGGGGAAGTACAGGTCAGCCTCGGCTCAACCCAGGAGGTACAGGTCAGCCCCGATCCTAACCTAGGAAGTACAGGTCAGCTCCGATCTCGACCCGAGAGGTACAGATCAGCCCTGGTCTAAACCCGGGAGGTACAGGTCAGCTCCGGTCTCAACCCGGGAGGTAATGGTCAGCCCCGGTCTCAACCCGGGAGGTACAGGTCAGCCACGGTCTCAACCAGGGAGGTACAAATTAGCCCATGTCTCACCCTGAGAGGTATAGGCCAGCCCCGATCTCAACCCGGGAGGTACAGGTCAGCCCTGGTCTCAACCCGGGAGGTATAGGTCAGCCCTGGTCTAAACCCAGGAAGTACAGATCACCCCCGGTTTCAACCCGGGACGTACAGATAATCCCCAATCTCAACCCAAGAGGTACAGATTAGCCCTAGCCTCAACCAAGAAGGTACAGGTCAGCCTTGGTCTACACACGAGAGGTACAGGTCACCCCGGTCTTAACCCGGGAGGTACAAGTCAGCCCTGGTCTCAACCCAATAGGTACAGATCAGCCCCGGTCTCAACTGAGAGGTATAGGTCAACCCCAGTCTCAACCCGGGAGGTACAGGTCAGCCCCGATCTTAGCCTGGGAAGTACAGGTTAGCCCCGATCTCAACCCGGGAGGTACAGGTCCGCCCCGGTCTCAACCTAAGAAGTACAGGTCAGCATCGGTCTCAACCTGGGAGGTACAGATCAGCCGCGGTCTTAACTCGGGAGGTACAGGTCTGTCCCGGTCTCAACCCGAGAGGTACAGATCAGCCCCGGTCTCAACCCGGGAGGTACAGGTCAGCCCCGGTCTCAACCCGGGAGGTCAGGCCAACTTTAAAAACAATCTTGAAGCATCACAACATATCCAGAGGAAAACCTAGATGGACCTAGTCAGCCTCAAAAATAATACTAAGGACGAACAGACTCGAATGGGATCCAAACCTTGAAAACAACCCTAGGAAGTCAGCCAAAGGCCATGCTAGCACTAAGGGCAACCTCGGGAGGAACAAAATAGTCATTTTAATAACCCTAAGTCGATTCGGTCAAAATCAAGCCGAATTGATGCCACCAAGGTCAGAACGAACCATAACGATGATCCCGAGTGCAAACAGTGCATGACAACTCAACGGATAAACTGCGGGGAATTGAAGACCTAGTTATGAATCCGTCTTCTTGGACCCAAAAAATGTTTTATCCCATGTCATTGTGACACTCTCGGTTAGGGCTTTTTGGAAAGATATAGCACGCCTCAAACGGACGCTCCGATCAAAAGTTAGAAAGTTTCATCTTCGACCTCGCGTTGCTCGAAGTGCCCGTATTTTGAGATGACTCAACCTGACACATGGGCCCCACCAAAGGAGCCACACCTCTACCTGTGGTAGCAGCAGGTAGAGCAGACGCTCCCTGGTCTATAAATAATAGAGCACCCCCCTCTTATTTTTATAATTCAAAAACGCTTTGAACCTCTGCCCGTTTGATTTCCTGACTTTTTCACCTCTTCCAAACCCAAATTTTTTCACTCTAACATGTATATATACCCACATACTACCACATATCAGAAAATAATTGGTAGATTTGGACGTTTAAAGCCTACGATTTGGCAAAAAGCCCGTGTAGCACTCCATTTTGAGTATTTTTACGATCAGCAAGTCAATACTACTACTTTGCACTTTTATACACTTGAACGTTAAGTTTCGTTTTCTAACTATGCCCGAAACTCAATTCTGTGGCCGTTTTTGTTAACTTTTGGTACGTTTTTTTATATTTTCTGGCATTTCTACAACCCGAATTATCGATCCGTCGCTTCCAGCAACCTCGGCATACTTGCATCTTCATTTTAAGCAACTTCGTCGGACTGGGTTATCTTCCCAGTCTGGGTTTGGCTTTTTTTTGTATATATTTAATTGTATATATACTAACTTTTCAATTCTGTCAAGCCCGAATGTCAAATTCGCGGTAGTTTATTGCTTTTATATATATTTATGCATATATAAGCAACTTTCACCACCACTGGGTAATCTTCCTAGTCTTGGTTCACTATGTTTCTGTCTCTATATATGTATTTATATATTTCAGTTTGGCCTGGATCATTCTGTAGCCTTTTTACTGCTTTTATATATATTTATGCATATATAAGCAGCCTTCACCACACTTGGTTCTCTTCCCTGTCTTGGTTGACTACTTTTCTGTACATTTACATTCAAGTTCGGCCTGGATCATTTTGTGGCCTTTTCATTATTTTTATACATATCTGCAACATTCACCACACTAGGTTATCTTTCCAGTCTTGGTTGACTACTTTTTTGTCTATTCCAATTCCAGTCCGGGCACAGGCGTGAAAACCCATCGCCCTTTTTATTGTTTTTTATATTTATTTCAATTCTGTCCAGCCTGAATTATTCTGTGGCTTTTATAAAACTTTTATAAATATATTTATATATTTTAATTCCAGTCCGGGCACCGGTGTGAAAATCCATCGCCCTTTATAGTTTTGCATATATAATTGTATATATATTGCTTTACTCGTTTTTATTAAACTGTTGCATTAAATATTCATTTTATATGAATGGGCACTAACATTTCTGCGGGCGAACTAGATTTATTTAAATCTCGCCAACACTAACTTTCAAACAGTTCAAAATCGGTATAGACGAAACCGGGAAGCTAGAATGGCTGAGATTTATTTAAATCTAGCATCTTTCTAATTTCAGTTATAAAAGCTACCTCGCGGACCTTAGATCGCTATCTAGTAGGAACGAGACGCTTCGGCCATGTGCGAACTAAGATTTACTGAATGAATCCTCAGTTTTGGCGATATTTGGATATACATCTGTTTATGTACAAATTTAAGTTGTGCAAGTTTAATGGCTACTCATATGTGAGCCTAGAAATCGTAGGATTCATGATCAAACTGATCAGAATCTGATTCCCACGATGGACAAACTCCACTTTACAAATGTATCTTGCCAGTTTTTCTATAAAAATGTACATACAAAAGTCCTTAAAACGGTTATCCGGATTTAAGGTCTCAATATAGTGAAAATATAGTTTGTCGTGTCAGAGTTCGTCCAATGGCTATCATGCCCATGAGGAGACCGACACTTGTATATATGTTATGGTCGAGGATGCTTCGCAGCCCGACAATCACCACTCCAATTGAGCTTTAATGCTAAAAAGATAAAACTGAAGTATTGATATGCTTCAATTCCTATGTCAGCGTAAGGGTTTGAAAACCTTTTTTCCAAAAAATCATTCAATAATCATTTCGAAAAGATAAGCTTTTGCAAATTAAATCAAACACTTTTACAAATCAAATCAAAAACTTTTTGCAAATCAAATCAAACCCTTCGTATATAGGTTCAACAATGTATATGACATGCTTCCCATCAAATATAGGCTCAATTTTCAAACAGCATTCACACACACATCCCAATTTTAAAGGAAAATATTGAAAAAATGTGGTACCATGTTTACACGGGAGTTGTGCGGTGCCTAACACCTTCCCCACACATAACTAAGCCCCCGAACTCAAAACTTCGGTTTCAAAAATCAAGTTTCGACAGTGTCCAGCAATTGGGCCTCTTTTCAAATAAAACTCGGTTGAGTTGGTACAACCATTTCAAATCTACCAACTGGCAACTCTGTAAAACGTTCAATCATTGACATGATACATGTTGGCCTTTTCCTAAAACAACCCTTCAAAACCTTTTTTCGCAATAAAAAGAGTGAGGGTAGAGATAACTTAGGAACATAAAAAGATCCGGGTTGTGACCTGACCCGCTAATTTTTTCCCGACGTCGACAAAAGGGATTAGTGAATCCGGATAGATTGGTACTTATGTTTCTTGCCCATTGGATGAGGATGATTGATCTCATGATCATTTCTGTGGAGACACTAAAGTAAGTATGTAGGTGCTTATTGGAGAATAAGTACACTCAACATGACTCGTTAAGGAATAATGATAAGTAGGTTTCATACCTACTTATTGGATGCCAACTTACTTTGTTTATGGCTTAAACTCGAGCACTATAGTGTCTTCTAATGCATTTTAGCTTTGTTTTGCAGTTTATAGACAGGAAACTCGTTTGGTATGATATGGCACTACATTCGCATGACATGGCATAAAAAGGGATAAAATGGCATGATAGTGGCAACAGGCAAGGAACTGGATAGAGGAAGCAAATGTGGGCTGGCATTAGGATAGCATGATGATGAAGATGGCATGAGAAAAGGGCACGAGCAAGGATTCAGAAGCAGAAATAGTGAAGGAAGTAGAAGCACTAAAGAAAGCAAGAAGGCAGGACAACCAGAAAGTGCACCAGCTGCAGAATTGGTCACGCGCGGCCGCTCCTAGGAATCAAAGGGCCTCCGGACGCCCGCGCGCCTGGAAATTAGGGGCTCAATTTTAGACCCCGCGCGCCCGCATCGTGTTGAAGGCTCTAGACCGCGCGGCCGCGTCGGTCCAACATGTTTGACTTTTTTATTTTATTTTCTCAGCTGATTGTAAGGGATATAAGGTTTATGTTGTGGAAGGAACGATTATCACTAAGACTTATCAGATTTCATATTTACTTTAGAAGCTTGTCTTATATTTTTAGGGTTTAGGAGCTAAGGAGGGATTGAGAGTTTATCTCCTCTTCTCTTCTAGTTTAAGTAGATTTCTTGTTTAGGGTTCTCTGTGGTGGGACGTGTGTTCTAAACTTGGGTATTAAAGTCTTCTATTGGAAGGAGAACCATCAAGCTTTGCATTTCCTTTCTCTTTACTCTCTCTTTCTTCCTTTACTTGCTTTAAATGCTTGGTTTAAATCCCATAATGGTGGGTGGTTTAGTGATGAACTAAGTTCCATTATTAGATTCTAATGGATTCTATTTGCTTAGTCTAGGGTTTATGCTTCTTTGAAATGTATGGATGAGAATGTATGGTTTGCCTAGCATGGTTGTGTTTTATGTGTAGATGTTTGATCAACATCTACTGTAATAGTTAATATGGAATTGAAAGAGGGTATGTAAACTTAGATTTTGCCATGCTAGCATATGTTTGTGGAACTTGCATTGGATGAGTTTTGTGATTCGCTAGCTAGATAAAAATATAACATATAGCCTTATGTGGTATAATGGGAGCTTGCACTTAAATCGGTTTAGCTTGTAAATTACATAAAAATATAGTGGTTTAGGCTTTATTGATGTTAATGTGATTTCTATCTTAATTATGGATATTATATGATATGGATTGGTGTATTGAAAAAAGCCATGTCTCATATTCGTGCTCCCGGCTAGCATTCTTATGTGTTAATCCATACATGATTTGAGGTGTTGTTAACCTAGATGATGCAATAGATGAAGTTAGGATCCCATATTTCTCAAATTTAAACCCCTTGCTTGTTAAGTAGTTAAGTTTATTTTAAATCCAGTCTAGATAATTAAAGAATACTGTGACAACCGTTTGAGTAGACAAAGATAACCATAGGACTGTTGCATGATAGTGTAAGTCTGACTCCTTTCTCTGTGGGAACGATCTTGACCTATCGAATTATTACTTGTCGACCGTGTACACTTGCACGTGTTTGTGCCTGTTTTTGTTAACACGTAAATGGCGCAACAAGTTTTTGGCGCCGTTGCCGGGGATCGATGTTAGTTTAGTACTATTGACATCAGTTTTCATTAGATTTGGTTGACTTGAACAAATCTCTTCTTATCTCATTTTTAACTTTAATTTTATTTGTGTTTCAATGTATTTGTGGATAGTTTATGCACACGCGAGCCTCAAATCCTGAGTTAGTTCCTCGACAAGAGCACATAAACGGGAGAGCTTAGAGAGCAAATATCCAAAACACCAATCCACAAGTACATCCTGAAGCACCTCTTCAAATGGCTGAAGAGAAGAGGGCTAATAATAGGGCCTTACAAGACTACTCCATGCCGAAAATCACCGATCTGCAATCCAGTATTGTGCGGCCAGCTATCGCTGCAAATACTTTCAAGATAAAACCAGGGACCCTGCAGATGATTCACAACAATCTCTAGTTTGGGGGTGCACCTACCAAAGCTCAAAATGGGAATATCATGAGTTTCCTAGAGATATGCGACACGTATAAGTTCAACAATATTACAGATGAGGCAGTGAAACTTAGACTATTTCCTTTCACCTTGAGGGATAAGGCAAAGAGCTGGTTGCACTCATTGCCCTCAGGATCAATTGCTACATGGGCAGACTGTGCTCAAAAATTTCTCACCAAGTTCTTCATTATGGCTAAGACTGCTGCCATGAGGAGAGACCTAAGTCAATTTGCATAGCTATAAGGGGAAACATTGTATGAAGCATGGGAACGCTATAAAGAAATGCTCAGGAAGTGCCCACACCATGGAATGCCTGACTGGATGGTGATAAATTCTTTTTATAATGGATTGTGGTGGCAGTCAAGGCCAATTATTGATGCCGCATCGGGAGGAGCTCTATGGACTAAAGATTTCACAATAACTTATGAGCTTTTTGAAACAATGGCGGCTAATGGGTATCAGAACCCAACAGTGAGGATGGTTCAACCCAAAGTGGCAGGAGTATTGGATGTTGATGCAATCACATCATTGCCAGCCCAATTGGCAGCAATGAACAAGAAAATAGATTCGATGGCTGAGAATAGAGTTCAACATGTTGCATTCGTATATGAGTTGTGTGCCGGAGCACACCCGACCGAGCAGTGCGCCATAACTACTGAGTCGGTACAGTTTGTCAGCAACTACCAAAAGCCATAGAATCAATTCCCAAACTCCTACCATCCCAACAATAGGAACCATTCCAACTTCAGTTGGAGTAATAATCAGAATGCTCAAAAGCCCCAACCATGCCAAAATACTCGATCATCCCATCCTCAAACATCTCAAACTCAATACCATGCACCACAACAACAAAATCAATACCAATATGCTCAACCACAACCACAATACCAAAATGTTCAACAACATCAACAACATTCCCAATATCAGCCCTACCAACCCAATAATCAGCAACAGCATCAGTATGCCCCAAGACAATCACACCCTCCAGGATTTTATCAACCTCAACATCACAACCCAGCTCCTAACCAACAGTCCGAGGAAAGAGTTGAAATAGATGAACTTAAGCTGATAGTGAAGAGCCAAGCTATATCTCTCAAAACATTGGAGACTCAAATTGGTCAAATTGCCAACGCAGTTCTCAATCGACCACATTGGACTCTTCCTAGTAATACGGAGGCAAATCCAGGAAAAGGGATGGCAAAGAGCAATGCCAAGCTATCACCCTAAGGTCTGGGAAGCAAACTTCAGATTTGGAGGCTGGCGCGGCCACGCCCCAGGAAGACCAAAACCTCGGGCGGGCGCTCCAAGGCGCAAAAAATTCTGAGACAGTTTTAGCTGATGGGGACAATGCGGGGAATGAAGTTGAAGCTGAAAAAGAGGTAACCACGGAGAAACCTAAGGTTCCATCATAAATTATCTACCCTCATGTTCCTTACCCATTGAGATTGCACAAGCAAAGAGATGATAGACAGTTCGCCAAGTTTTTGGAGGTTTTTAAGAAGCTGCAAATCAATATACCATTCGCTGAGGCATTATAACAAATGCCAAGTTATGCGAAGTTCATGAAGGGTATTCTATCAAGGAAAAAACAAATAGAGGACTTTGAGACAGTGGCCTTGACAGAAGAGTGCAGTGCAGTATTACAGCGTAAGCTACCTCCAAAGCTTAAGGACCCGGGCGATTTCACAATACCATGCTCCATTGGAAATTTATTTTTTAACAAATGCCTCTGTGACTTAGGGGCGAGTATAAATTTGATGCCTTTGTCAGTATTCAATCAATTGGGATTGCCGGCTCCAAAGTCGACAAATATATCGCTATAGCTTGCTGACAAATCCGTCACTTATCCAAGGGGTATTGTTGAAGATGTTTTGGTAAAAGTTGACAAGTTTATCTTCCCAACTTACTTCATCATTCTAGATTACGAAGAGGATAAAAATATACCAATCATCCTTGGGAGACCTTTTCTAGCCACGAGGCGAACTCTTATAGACGTCCAAAAAGGAAAGTTGACAATGAAAGTGCATGATCAAGAAGTCACTTTCAACGTTTTTAAAGCTATGAAGTTTCCCATCGACGAGGAAGAGTGCTTTCGGATTGATACGGTAGACAGATTATTGAATGAAGAAATTAGAAATCTGGTTGATATTAAGCCATTGGAGAGTGCTATATTGGGAGATTCAGAGATGGAGGTTACTGAAGTTACAGAATATGTGCAAATTCTTGACACAGCACCACAGATGCGAAGGTTTAAGATTCCTGTTGAGCCATTAAAACTTTCTTGGGAGACATCAGAATGACTCAAGCCTTCTCTTGAGATGCCTCCAGATCTTGAACTTAAACTTCTTCCCGATCATTTAAGGTATACATTTTTAAGTGAATCTTCAAAGTTGCCTGTTATTATTTTTGCTGCACTGACATCTTGCATGGAAGAGAAACTGCTACGAGTGCTAAGAGAGTTTAAATCAGCAATTGGATGGACCATAGCAGACATAGAGGGGATCAGCCCAGCATTCTGTATGCATAAAATCTTGTTCGAAGATGATAGTAAACCATCACTAGAGCAACAGCGAAGACTGAATCCTATTATGAAGGAAGTGGTTAAGAAGGAGATATTAAAGTGGTTAGATGCAGGGATTATCTATCCTATATCAGACAGCTCTTGGGTGAGCCCGGTGTAATATGTGTCGAAGAAAGGGGGTATGACGATGGTATCCAATGAAAACAACGAGTTAATACCTACCAGAACAGTGACGGGGTGGAAAGTCTGCATGGACTACCACAGACTAAATAAGGCTACAAGGAAAGATCATTTTCCCCTCCCGTTCATTGATCAGATACTAGACAGGCTGGCCAGTCGTGAATACTACTTCTTTTTGATGGGTACTCAGGATACAATCAAATAGTGATAGCCCTGGAAGACCAAGAAAAGACTACCTTTACTTGCCCGTATGGTATATTCACGTTCAGAAGGATGTCTTTCGGGTTGTACAATGCCCCGTCTACCTTGCAGAGGTGTATGATGGCTATTTTCTTTGATATGGTTGAGCACAATGTTGAAGTCTTCATGGACGATTTTTCTATTTTTGGAGACTCCTTTGACCTATGTTTGGAGAATTTGGTAATGGTGCTAAAACGGTGTGTTGAGACGAATCTAGTTCTGAATTGAGAGAAGTGCCATTTCATGGTACAAGAAGGTATCATTTTGGGACATAAGGTATCAAAGAAAGGATTAGAGGTGGACAGGGCTAAATTGGAAACTATTGAGAACTTGTCGCCGCCTATTTCTGTAAAAGGTGTTCGTAATTTTTTAGGACATGCAGGCTTCTATCGTCGGTTTATAAAGGACTTCTCGAATATTACAAAGCCAATTTAAAGTTTGTTAGAAAAAGATGTCCAATTCTAATTTGATGAGGAATGCCTAATTGCATTTGAGAACTTAAAGAAGAAGTTGACTATGGCACCAGTGATCACAGCGTCGAATTGGGACCTTCCTTTTGAGCTGATGTGTGATGCCAGCGATTTCGCTGTGGGAGCTGTGTTAGGCCAGAGAAAGGACAAGGTCTTTCATGTTATATACTATGCTAGCAAGACATTTACTGATGCCCAATTGAACTACACTACTACAAAAAAAGAGCTCTTGGCGGTGGTGTACACATTCGACAAGTTTCGTGCTTATTTGATTGGGACTAGAGTGATTGTGTACACCAACCATGCAATAATCCGATATTTAATAGCAAAGAAAGATGCCAAGCCCCGTCTGATCAGGTGGATACTTCTGTTGCAAGAATTTGATTTAGAGATCAAGGATAGAAAAGGGACTGAGAACCAAATGGCTGACCACTTGTCGCGATTGGAGAATCCGAGAAGGGAGGCAAATGACAAAGTTATAATCAATGAATCCTTCCCAGATGAGCAATTGTTTGTGGTGAAAGGTGAAGTGCCATGGTTCGCAGATTATGCAAACTTCCTAGTAAGCAATATCATCCCTTCTGACTTGACTAGGCAGCAAAAGAAAAAGTTTCTACATGATGTGAAATGGTTTATTTGGGATGAACCATACTTGTTCAAGCGGTGTGCTGATTAAATGATTAGAAGGTGCATTCCATATAGCGAGACGGAGAGTATATTGCAGGATTGCCACGCATCAGTATATGGAGGTCATTACGGGGGTGAAAGGAAAGCGGCCAAGGTTTTTCAATCAGGTTTTTATTGGCCGACTATCTTCAAGGATGGTTACAACTTTGTTCAAAGATGTGATAGATGTCAGAGGGTAGGAAATATATCGAAGAGAAATGAAATTCCCTTAAATACAATCCTCGAGGTGGAGATCTTCGATGTCTGGGGGATATACTTTATGGGGCCTTTCGTTTCATCATGTGGGAAGTTGTACATCCTTCTGGCAGTCGATTAAGTGTCTAAATGGGTGGAAGTGGCAGCACTACCGATGAATGACGCTAAGGTGGTTCTGAGGTTTCTCCAGAAGGGCATTTTCATGAGGTTCGGGACTCCCAGGGCTATCATTAGCGATGAAGGTACCCATTTTTGCAATCGCCAGTTTACAGCTTCGTTGGCTAAATATGGAGTAAATCATCAAATATCTACAGCTTATCACCCCCAAACCAATTGCCAAGCAGAAGTGTCAAATCGTAAGGTGAAGAGAATACTGGAAAAGATTGTGAACCCCACGATGAAAGATTGGTCACTGAAACTGGATGATGCGGTATGGGCTTACAGGACTGCCTACAAAACACCGCTGGGTATGTCACCATTTCAGCTTGTGTATGGAAAGGCTTGTCACCTTCCCATGGAGCTTGATCATAAAGCCTATTGGGTAATCCATAAGCTGAATTTTGACTTAAAGGCTGCAGGGGAGAAGCGCCTTCTTCAACTCAATGAGTTGGAAGAATTTTGATTGCAGGCCTATGAAAATTCCAAATTGTACAAGGAAAAAGTGAAAAGGTGGCATGATCGCAAGATTATGGAAAGGACCTTCCAGACAGGGCAAGCAGTGCTATTATTCAATTCCAGACTTAGACTCTTCCCAGGAAAGCTCAAGTCAAGATGGTCAGGGCCTTTCACTGTAAAGACTGTATATCCGCACGGTGCAATAGAAATTTTCGATAAGGACCTAGATAACCCCTTCAAAGTTAATGGACAGCGGCTGAAGCATTACTATGGTGGTGAGGTTGACAGACAAGAGGTCGCCTTAATCCTTTCTACAACTTAATGAAAACAGACAGAGTCTAGCTTATGGACTGTAAAGAAGCGCTCGATGGGAGGCACCCCATCATCTCTATTTCTCCCTCATATTTAATTCTTGCATAGCATTTCTATATATTTCTCTCCCCTGTTTAATGCTGGTGACTTATCTCTACATTTCCCTTCCCCCCGTTTAATTCTAAGCATTTTGAAAAAGTTTACCAATTTTTGAACATTGTGGTGTTAGAATGCTCATCGCCTATATTTTTGAATATTAGGCATATTGCGTACATTTTTGGGAGTTAGAAACTCATTGTATATATCTATGGGATTTAAACGTACATTGCCTATATTTTTGCAATTAGGCATAGTTGCACAGATTATTTTAGAGCTGGAAGCTCATTGAACATATATTAGATATGCTAACATGTTGCATATAAGCCTATAGTAATTTTTTAGGAAATTCACATAGAAAATATTCAAGTACATAGCATTGCTAAGGATTTGACAGGTTTTACATCGTACATATGCATTTCGCATGATGGAGTCAAGTTCTATATAATATTTTTGATTGGTAAGTGTACAGGAAAGTCGATTATTTCAGATTGCTTCTTTTGCCTTCACAGAAATGCAGCAGAAAAGTGAGCAAAGAAAAAAAAATTGGGCCAGTTCAGAGGCCGCGCGGCACACCAGGCTTAATATGGCTCTCTGGCGCCAGGCCCCCGCCAGACGCACACTTGATTTTTTTTAAGCACGGTTCTCAGCCCTTATTTCCTATATCTAGTATAACCGGCTACCCCCCATTCTCACAATACATGGATTCTCTCAATTTCTCACAATCCTACATCTCCCTCATCACTTTTATAATTAAACCTGCAATTCCACTCCATCATCCAAACCCTAGCCTCCCTTCCTTCAACTACTATTTCTCTCCATCCATAATCCTAGCCCTACTCTGCATACACTATCTTCATCATTCTTGCATACAAGCACCCTCTTCCCGTTTCCATTCCACATCCCATCACAGTGACTTTGTTGGGGTTTAGAGATTCAAGTTTGCAGAGATTTTCAGAATCAAGGATTGCGCTACAAATATCCAAGAAGCAAGTTTGGGGGTTTTGATCAGATTTCATCACACGAGAATTGCTAGGGTTTGTCCATCAGTTTCAGAGTCAAGTTTGGGGGAATTTTGTTAAAACTAGGGTTTGTTCTTTCCAATTGTCAGAGAATCAAGTTTGGGGTTGCTCTTCTTTAAGTTCATCAAAATTAAGGGTTTATAAAGGGTTATTTTTTGAAAATCATCAATGTGTCCCAAGCGTTCTCGATCCGCTGCTTCCGCTTCCGCAGTCGGTTCGCCCGTTCACAGTGGGTCAGATGACAATATCACCGTTAATTTGACCAAATTCATCAGCATCGAGGCCCAAATTACATACTATCGGATAGCGACCAAATCCGTTTTGAGGGAGCGAGGTCTAAAGCTGACCAAAGAGGATGGGGATATGAGTGCAATGATTCGAGAAATGAAATGACAGGGTATTTGTGCATCGCCACCGCCGGTGCCGTTAGCTTTAGTTCGAGAATTTTACGCCAACGGAAGTATCACACAAAGCTGCAGGTCTTTTGTTAGGGGCCAAACCATTGATTATCGCCCGACTGCAATCCGCGAGATTTTATCTTTGCCATCAGTGTCGGCCGGGCAGGTGAATTGGGTCGGGGCAGAGCGGTTGAATACTAACCTTGGCTAGTTGATTAGTGACTTATGTGCACCAAGCACAACGTGGAAAATTAAGAATAATACTGCTACCATGTTCCCTGCCACCGGTCTTAACAGATATGCCAAGGCATAAAACCTGTTCCTCTGTGGCAGCATAATGCCATCCATGCGCTAGCACGAGGTCACAGTTGAGCGAACCATCATTCTGTGGGGGATAATCACGGGCAAATACATTGACGTCAGCCATCTGATTCATCAAAACATGCTAAGGTTTATGAGAGGTAGTACCACAGACGCCATCCCGCATGCATCCATTATTGCCCATCTTTGTGCTGAGGCAGGGCTCGAGTGGCCCGATGAGCAGATACAAATGCCAAGTGGGGATGTCAATCACAGCACCATCAAGAATTTTGTGGATTGGGCTGGCGGCAAGCCACACCCGAGGGGAAAAGGATTTATTATAACAGCTCCTCCGCTAGTTCCTCCACCATAGCCACAGCCAGCAGAGGGTGCAGCTCCTCTTCTAGCAGGTGACTTACACCAGGGTCGCCAATATCGACGTTTGAAGAGGAAGATTGATGCGCTACACGATAACTTTGCCGTATTCGTTGATGGTTTGACCCGTGCGCTTGCGGAGGCCTTTGCACAATAGGGCACAATGCTGGAGTGGCCTATGTTCGCTTTAAAATTGCCTTATCCGCCGCCAGACACACCACCACCCGAGGAGGGTGGCCATGCGAAGCAGTAGGGGAGTTTCCTGACCCTTTACCTTCAATGAGGACATTGAATATTTCTAGTTTAGGGGTATTGGGTGTAATTAAGTAGTTTATTGCATATAGTTTTTGCATTTAGTTTAATTGCAGTTAGTTAATTACATAGTAATTGCATGTAGTTATTTCATATAGGTTGTATATAGTAGTTGCATTGCATTCTAGTATAGTTTTAGTTAAATTTTACATAAAAATTTTTAGTTTATTTAGTTGTGTTTAATTGCATTATATTGCATAGTCCCATTTGTTTAGCCTGTTGAATTCTAGTCTGGCCGATGATGACATTAAGATATAATAGATGTTTGAAGTTTGTTAGTTGCTTAAGCTCAGTTATATTTTTATACATGATGTAAACTATACCTGTTGCTTTGATGTCACCGGATAGCTTTGTGTCTTTTGTAGCCTGTTGGCTAGATCAGTGCATGCTTGTCTTCTAAGAGGAAAAATTTTGTTTTTAATTTGTTGAATTATGTAATAAAAGCAATAATGACCTTAACAACGCTGGAATACAAGTTTGAGAAAAACTCTGGGTATGCATGCTGTGGTAGAGATGGAGTGTAAGACGCACTCTCCTATTTAAAGAAAAAGAAAAAGAAAAGATAATAAGCTTTGAAAAAGATAAAAATAGAATAAACAGCTTGGCTAGCGAAGTCTTGTGGCCTTTGATACTCGAGCAAGTACGCCCTAGGGGATTGTCTCTACACCCAGCGCCATAAAGCCTTTATGGTCTGGGAGTCGTTGGTCAAAAGCTCGTTAAATGGGTATCATTGAAAAGCCTAAGAGGTCCTAGCATTGTACAGTCAGAGTGTAGTCACGGGAAAAGTGCGAATATCGCCCCCGTATGAGAATAATAGCATAATAAGCCCTTGTTGCACTTCAACTTGTATCTATGTGTTGGTTTGGTCATTGTTTGGTCTTAATGAAAAATTCTTGACTTAAAGCCTAAATTTTCCTTCCTTAGAAGTATAGCATGTGGAATCTTTGCCTGTTTTAAGCTTGTTTATGACATTGCACACACACACTACGTTGGAGTAACAGGTTATGATTTACATATTGTCTGTCTATATAACTATAACTTGAGCCGATACATTATTCAATGTTCTTGTTATCTCTCCGAGGCATGTCTGATTGGAGTTTATAGTATGGCTGAGACAGTGGGATTCATTTTCATGTAGTTAGTTGCATATCATGTAGTTGCATTGGTGTCTTTTCTTGAGGGCAAGCAATAGTTCAAGTTTGAGGGTATTTGATAAGTAGTTTTCATACCTACTTATTGGATGCCAACTTACTTTGTTTATGGCTTAAACTCGAGCACTTTAGTGTCTTTTACTGCATTTTAGCTTTGTTTTGCAAATTTATAGACAGGAAACTCGTTTGGTATGATATGGCACTACATTGGCATGAAATGGCATAAAAAGCAACAAAATGGCATGATAGTGGCAACAGGCAAGGAACTGGATAGAGGAAGCAAATGTGGGCTGGCATGAGGATAGCATGATGATGAAGATGGCATGAAAAAAGGGCAAGAGCAAAGATTTAGAAGCAAAAATAGTGAAGGAAGTAGAAGCACTAAAGAAAACAAGAAGGCAGCACAACCAGAAAGTGCACCAGCTGCAGAATTGGTCACGCGCGGCCACACCTAGGAATCAAAGGGTTTTCGCGCGCCCGCGCCCCTGGCAACCAGGGGCTCGATTTTAGACCCCACGCGCCCACGCCGTGTTGAAAGCTCTAGACCGCGCGGCCGCGCCGGTCCAACTTGTTTAACTTTTTTATTTTATTTTCTCAGCTGATTGTAAGGGATATAAGGTTTATGTTTTGGAAGGAACGATTATCTCTAAGACTTATCAGATTTTATATTTACTTTAGAAGCTTGTCTTACATTTCGAGGGTTTAGGAGCAAAGGAGGGATTAAGAGCTTATCTCCTCTTCTCTTCTAGTTCAAGTAGATATCTTGTTTACGGTTCTCTTTGGTGGGACGTGTGTTCTGAACTTGGGTATTAAAGTCTTCTATTGGAAGGAGAACCATCAAGCTTTGCATTTCCTTTCTCTTTACTCCCTCTATCTTTTCCTTTACTTGCTTTAAATGCTTGGTTTAAATCCCATAATGGTGGGTGGTTCAGTGATGAACTAACTTCCATTATGGGATTCTAATGGATTCTATTTGCTTAGTCTAGGGTTTATGCTTCTTTAAAATGTATGGATGAGAATGTATGGTTTGCCTAACATGATTGTGTTTTATGTGTTGATGCTTGATCAACATCTACTGTAATAGTTTATATGGAATCGAAAGAGGGTATGTAAACTTAGATTTTGTCATGCTAGCATATATTTATGGAACTTGCATTGGATGAGTTTTGTGATTCGCTAGCCCGATAAAAATATACCGTATAGCCTTATGTAGTCTAATTGGAGCTTGCACTTAAATCGGTTAAGCTTGTAAATTGCATAGAAATATAGTGGTTTAGGCTTTATCGATGTTCATGTGATTTCTATCTTAATTGTGGATATTATACGATATGGACTTGGTGTATTAAAAAATAGCCATTTCTCACATTCGTGCTCTCGACTAGCATTCCTATGTGTTAATCCATACATGATTTGAGGTGTTGTTAACCTAGATGATGCAATAGATGAAGTTAGGATCCCATATTTCTCTAATTTGAACCACTTACTTGTTAAGTAGTTAAGTTTATTTTAAATACAGTCTAGATAATTAAAGAATACTGTGACAACCGTTTGAGCAGACAAAGATAACTATAGGACTGTTGCATGATAGTGTAAGTCTGACTCATTTCTCCGTGGGAACGATCTCGACTTATCAAATTATTACTTGTCGACCGTGTACACTTGCACGTGTTTTGTGCCCGTTTTTGTTAACACGTAAACGGCACAACAAATACCTAATGGAGTTTTACTCGCCTGTCACTAGGAATTCCTAATGTGATGGTAGTACAAGTGATCCTCAGACTTGAGATCATCATTGTATCATGTGTATAATGAGTTATACTTTGACTTATTCCTTAAGACCCTAAGGGTATATCAAAGGGTATGCTTGGGTGTATTAAGTTATATATGGAGATAATGAATGATCAATAAAGAATCTACCGTTTCTAGTAAAAATAGAGATATGTCCTATGTGATTCGATAAATGACAACCCAGGAATCCTTGGTCAATGTGGAATGAAATTAAAAAGGAGTTTCTAATTTGCATTATTTGGAGTTGTGCATTTTATGATCAGAATACATATAATTAAATAAAATAAGACTTGACAGTAATTCCATGTCTTATATTTAATTGGGACATTGTATGGTGGAATGATTGAATTATACGGTAACTATTAACTCAAGGATTCTTTTATGATTAATGTTGAAATCTATATTATCTGAAAAGACGTTGATCGCTAGAGAGGTTATCTCTATTGTAGAATAAATATTATTTATTTAATTTATATATTTAAATAAGATTAGAATTGTTCTAATTGATTTATTCACAACCGGTTTAATATGGAGAACCTAAAGGGTTACACCATAAAAGGAAGAATAATTATTTAAGAAGGTAATGACATAATCGTAATAATATGTCAAGTGTAATTAATTTAATCTATGGTGATTGAATAAATTAAATAACCTAATGTTTAACATTTAATATTTTGGAAATATTAAATATAAATTAATAAGAGGAGTCTTATTAATATTATTATAATTATTATTATTTTAATTTCTAAAGGAGTTTAGGAATTAATTTAATATTAGTACTCTCATTTATTCCTAATAAGATTAGGAGGCAAATTAATTAAAAGAGTTTAATTAATTATTCCCACTTTGTTGGGAAACCTAATTAATTAAAGGATTTTAATTAATTAAATAAAAATATATTTCTAATTGGATTAAAAGGGTTGACTAATATCTATATAAGAGGATTCTTATGCTAGATATCAGTTGAGGTAATTCCAATTGTTGGATAGAGTACTCCTTTTTCTATAGAGAATAGAAAAATTAGGGTTTAGCCAACTACCTATTTCTTGAATAATTATTCTTCCTTAGTGAATCACCTCCAGAGACCAAACACTTGGGTGACTAATGTTGATCAAAAGAATGAATCAATCTAGGAGATTCAAGTATATCGCGAAAAACAAGAAGTTGAATTCATACATGCGGAAGCTTAGTTCTACAAAGGTATGATTTCATAACTTCTTATTTATCGTTTTAAATTAATAATTTGCATAAAGGATGATCCGAGTAATTGGTTTGTAGAAAATTTTAAACTCTGATTTTACCATGCTTCCGCTATTTTGTCAATTTGATTCCATATATGTATGGGTATGTGTTTGGAACAATTTATTGTGCATAATTTGTTGTAAGAAATCTTAATTTTTGGATGAAAAGGTCAAAAATCGCGAATCAAAAATTCTGGATTTCGCCCCGGCGCGGGGCGCGTCGGGTATACAGAAATCCGGAATGTTTTTGTAAGGTCAGCGCAAGGCGAGCTAGGGTGGCGCAGGGTGCGGCGGAGCGGCAGAAAAAATTCTGATTTTCTTTTTTCCAATTTTTCCAAAAATGAAATAAAGGAGTTTAATTTATATGATTACATACAAATTTTAATTGCCCATTAAATGATATCGATGCATATTTTGAATGAATTTATTATTCATGAGATGAATTTTATTTATTGATGCATATGATGATATGTATAATAATAAATGGGGTTAATTATGGACTATTGACCAATGTGATTGGATTTTACTTTAGTTGAATGCTTGAATGAATGGGTTTTATTAAATGGGGTCTGCGTACCTCGTCTTCTCTAATTTTTTTGATGTAAAATTCTATCTATCTCTTATGTACTTCCCCTTGACTGCTGATCAAGGTTTTTATTTAAATTAAATAGTTTATGTAATAGGACTAGGTAGAATTGTCTTGAAGAATTGAAGACCAATGAGCAAGGAGCGCGTGAAGGCCTATTTGTAATGGAACCCGGGTTTAAATGTAATAGTTATGTTTAAATTTAGTTCTTGCACTCCTAAGTTTGACATTTTGGTTCACTTGGTGGCTCGAGTGAACCAAATTAGAATAAAAGTCCATAATCAATCCGAGTAGAATATAGTATTCTATATGTGCATGCTAGTATTATATATTATATTTTATGCAAACATGCTTCGCATGTTTTAATTAAATTACTTATATTATTTATATATATATATATATATATGTATATATATATATATATATATATGTGTGTGTGTGTGTGTGTGCATGCGCGCTAAACAAGATGAGACTAATAATAACAAACCCGTCAAATAAATTATTTTAAGTCTAAAGCGTTCAATGATATTTAGAATATCGTACGTCTCCTTCTAGCATGATAAAATTAATAGAGCTTTAAATATTTAATATGAGTTTGTTGTGTTTTCCACAAGACATGTATTAAGTATTTAAGATCTTAATTTATCACATTTGATGCTTATAAAGAAAATTGAACAATATTATTTTGTTGTGTTTTCCACAAGGGCAATATTTTTCTTTTTTGAATATATGGAAGTGCTAGGTTGGACTTAACTCAGATAATTTTGATTCGGATGTGTTACCACTTGATCAAAATAATCTGAGAGGCAAAATAAAATGAATTACATGTTGATGTAATTGACAAAGAGTTGTCTACCTTTTTATTTATATATGGTTTGTTGTGTTTTCCACAAGGCTATATCCATTTGAAATAAGATCTTTATTTTTACTAGCAAATCTTTAATTAGATTTTGCCGAATTATATAAGTGAGGGTAATATAGTTTGAAGAAAATAGTGGGAGATACCAATTTAAAATAAAAACTAATTTATTTTGGTATGTTGATTAATTAAATGAATGTTTGCCAAAATATTGTCTTTTCACATGTAGAAATTTAAAATGTCGAAATCACTAATTTCACTGCGTAACATATTTGATGCTAACAAACTAACCGGACTGAATTACACGGACTGGTTAAGGAATCTGAGAATAGTTCTCACTGCTAAAAAGATTTCTTATGTCCTAAATTCGCCTGTTCTTGGAACTGTTCCAGAAACAGCCCTTGAGGAAGAGATTGCCACTATTGTAAAGTGGCAAGATGATGCATCTGTGGCTCAATGCATCATGCTCGCATCCATGAATAACGAGCTTCATCGTCAGCATGAAAACATGGATGTTCATACTATGTTGCTTCACCTCAAGGAGTTGTATGGTGAACAAAGTAGGACTGCTAGATATGAGATATCTAAGGAGCTCGTCCGATCTCGGATGACCGAGGGCACTGCCGTTGAGACTCATGTCCTAAGGGTGATCAATATGATTGAATGCATTGGATAGCTTGGGTTCGTTATGGATGGGGAGTTGAGTCAAGATTTAGTCTTGCAATCACTCTTTGACACCTTCTCACAATTTGTTATGAATTTTCACATGGATAAGTTGGACGTCAGCTTTCCTGAATTACTTAACATGTTAAAAACTGTAGAAGTTCATTTCCCATCCAAGAAGAACAAAGTCTTAATGGTGGATGATTCTTCCAAGAAAAAGAAAAGGCCCAAAGTATCTTATGAAAGAAGAAATATAATAAGGCTAAGGGGAAGGTGAACAGGAAGGAACAAATGAAACCTGATCTAGATATCAAAGGAATGTGCTTCCATTGCAACAAGCCAGGTCACTTGAAGAGGAACTGCAAGGATTTCCTTGAAGAAAAAAAGCAGAAGAAGCTTTAAATCCTAATCAAGGTTTGTTTATGACTGAAATTAATTTTTTAGAAAGTCAAAATTCTACTTGGGTATTGAATACCGGCTGTGGTTCTCACATATGTAATACTATGTAGGGACTGGTCAGAAGTAGAAATCTGAACAATGATGAGGTTATGTTACGAGTGGGAAATGGAACAAAGGTTGTTGCATTAGCTGTAGGCACTTATTGTTTAGCACTGCCTACGGGCAAGTCCATTAGTTTGAATAATTGTTATTTTGTTCTGAATATCATTAGAAACATTATATCTATTTTCGTATTAGATACGGATGGATATGACATTATAATAAAGAACAACAGTTGTTCTTTTTATAATATCAATGTTTTATATGGTGTTGGTAATTTGTGAAATGGACTTTACATAGTTGACTTTCATGAAAATATATTTTAAATTAAACAAACTAAGAAAAGGAAAAGATATGATGTTAATTATACCTATGTGTGGCACTGTAGACTCGGTCATATCAATGAAACAAGATTATCCAAGTTGTACAAGAATGGACTCTAAGAGCTATTTAATTATGAATCATATCCAACTTGTGAATCTTGTCTCATTGGTAAAATGACTAAATCTCATTTTAGTTGAAAAGGAGAAAGAGTTACAGAGTTATTAGCGTTGGTTCACATAGATGTTTGTGGACCTATGACAACGAATGCACGGGGAAGGTATTTTTATTTTATTACTTTCACTGATGATTACTCAAGATTCGGATATGTGTATTTAATGAAATACAAATCTGAATCATTTGAAAAGTTCAAAGAGTTCAGAAGTAAAGTAGAGAAACAAACTGGCAGAAGTATTTAGATTCTTCGATTGGATCGAGGTAGAGAATACTTAAGCGGTGAGTTTCTCAATTATCTCAAAGATAATTGTATAATCTCACCATGGACTCCACCACGAACACCACAGTTAAATGGAGTATCTGAAAGGAGAAATCGAACATTGTTGGAAATGGTTCGTTCCATGATGAGTTTTACTGATCTTCCAATTTCCTTCTTGGGTTATGCCCTAGAAACGGCTGCATACCTACTTAACATGGTGCCTACCAAATCTGTCCCAAAGACCCCATATGAGATGTGGAAAGAGAGGAAACCAAATCATAAGCATATCAAGACTTGGGGTCATCCAGCTTATGTCAAAAAGTTTAAAAATGATAAGCTACAGACTAAATTCAACAAGTGTAGATTTATGGGATACCCTAAAGAAACACAAGGGTATCATTTCTATCATCCAACTGATCAAAACGTGTTTGTTGCAAAATATGTTGCCTTCTTGGAAAAGGAATTTGTACATAAAGGGGTCAGTGGGAGTAAGATATATCTTGAAAAAGTTCAAGAACCACAAATTACTACGGATCAAAGTCAAGTACCTGACCAAGTGGATGAACCTACTATACAACACCCTATTCGTAAATCTGGAAAAGTTCCGAAGATACCTGACAGGTATGGATTCGTCATAGAGGATGACGATGAGGTACGCATAATTAAAGATGATGATCCATTGAATTACGAGCAGGCTATGAGTAATAAAGACTTAGAGAAATGTCTAGAAGTTATGAAATCCGAGATGGACTCCATGGATGAGAACCAAGTATGGACTTTGGTTTCACCACCTAATGGCATTAAGCATATTCGGTGTAAAAAAGAAAGACTGGAGCGGACGGTAAGGTAAAGACCTATAAGGCCCGACTGGTTGCAAAAGGTTTCAAACAAAGACAAGGAGTTAACTATGATGAAACTTTCTTACCAGTAGCTATGCTCAAGTCCATTTGGATTTTGCTTGCGATTGCAGTTTATTACGACTATGAGATCTGGCAGATGGACGTAAAAACGGCATTCCACAATGGAAAACTTGAGGAGGATGTGTATATGACACGACCAGAGGGATTTATTTCAAAGGTTGGAACAAATCAAGTTTGTAAGTTGCAACGATCTATTTATGGATTAAAGCAAGTTTCTCGTAGATGGAACATCCGTTTTGATGAGACAATCAAAGGTTTTGATTTTATTATAAACAAGGATGAACCATGTGTGTACAAGAAGGTTAATGGAAATGTTGTTTCATTTCTTGTATTATATGTTGATAATATATTACTGATAGGGAATGATATTCCTGATAGTAGTGTGCATACAAGCCGATCATGCATATTGATAAATCACATACTTTGTAAATAATCTTATTTATTTATTAATAAAAGTATTCATTTATTAAAGGCATTTAATTATCTACATGATGCTATTTTTATAATATGTAAATAACCCATAGTTTTAAGCAATGCTTTTAGGATCATAATGTTGATTATGCTAATGAGATCTAAATTCTTAAAAAAATTAAAACTAAAATAGTTCCCAATCGTTGGATTACTAAGAAGGGGATTAGTAAATCCGAATAGATTGGTATATATGTTGCTTGCTCATTGGATGAGGATGATCGATCTCATGATCATTTGTATGGAGACACTAAAGCAAGTATATAGATGCCTATTAGAGAATAAGTTCACTAAACGTGACTCGCTATGGAATACCTAATGGAGTTTTACTTGCCTGTCAATAGAAATTCTTAATGTGATAGTAGTATAAGTGATCCTTGGACTTGAGATCATCATAGTATCTTGTATGTAATGAATTATACTTTGAATTATTTCTTAAAAACCCTTAGGGTATATCAAAGGGTATACTTGGGTATAATGAGTTACATATGGAGATAATGAATGATCAATAAAGAATCAACCACTTCTAGTAAAAGAAGAGATATGTCCTATGTGATTTGTAAAATGATAACCCAGTAGTCCTTTGTAATTTGCATTATTTGGATTTGTGCATTTTCTAATCGAAATACATATGATTAGATAAAATAAGACTTGACAATAATTCTATGTCTTATATTTAATTAGGACATTATATGATGGAATGATTGAATTGTATGGTAACTATTTACTCACAAGTTCTTTTATGATTAATGTTAAAATCTATACTATCTGGAAAGTCGTTGATCGCTAGGGAGGCTCATCCCTATTGTAGAATAAATATTATTTATTTAAATAGATTATTAGTTTAATTTATTTATTTAAATAAGATTATAATTGTTCTAATTGATTTATTCACAACTAGTTTAATATGGAGAACCTTAAGGGTCACACCATTAAAAGAAGAATAATTATTTAAAAAGATAATGGCATAATCGTAATAATGCATTAAGTGTAGTTAATTTAATCTATGGTGATATAATAAATTAAATAACTTAATATTTATTATTTAATATTTTGAAAATATTAAATATAAATTAATAAGAGGAGTCTTATTAATATTATTATAATTATTATTATTTTAATTTCTAAAGGAGTATATGAATTAATTTAATAATCGTACTCTAATTTATTCCTAATAAGATTAGAAGGTAAATTAATTAAATAAATTTAATTAATTAATCCCAATGTGGTGGGAAGCCTAAATTAATTAAAAGAGTTTAATTAATTAAATGAAACCCCATGTCTAATTGGATTAGAAGGGTTGACCAATATCTATATAAGAGGAATCTTATAATAGATATCAGTTGATGCAATTCTAATTGTTGGAGAGTACTCCTTTCTTATAGAGGATATAAAATTACGGTTTAGCCAACCACCCTCCTTCTTGATAATTTCTCTTCCTTGGTGGATCACCTCTAGAGGCCAAACACTTGGGTGGCTAACGTTGATCAAAGGAAATGGAATCTAATATGAAAATTCAAGGAGATCACGAAGAACAAGGAGTTGAACTCGTACCTATAGAAGCTTCATTCTATAAGGGTATGATTCCATAATTTCTTATTCATCGTTTTAGATTAATAATATACATAAAGGATGATCTAGGTAATGGTTTTGTAGAAATTTTAAAACTCTGATATACCATGCTTCTGCTTAATTTTGCAATTTGATTGCGCCCACAATTTCGTACAAACCCAACAGTGGTATCAGAGTCAAACATTTATAAAATTATTAATTATTTTCATTTCATATTATATGGGTATGTATTTAGACTAATTTATTGGGCATAATTAATTGTATAAAATTATTATATTTTTTTAAAGAAAAGAAATTCAGTACATAATTGGCATATCACGTTACTGTAGGCGAAAAGTAATAAAGGATTTGTTTTTTGTGGAAGAGACTTGATAACCTGCAGGAGATTCAAACGAATTGATAAAAAAAGGAAAAATGAAGAAGTGATTATTTAAGTAGGAATTTCTTAACATGTGCCCTTAGGGCACATGCTAAGCACACCATTCAAGAGAATATTCTCTTGAATTATATGCTTATTCTCTTGAATTTAGTGCAAATGCAGAAATCAAGAGAATATACACACAGTTCAAGAGAATATTCTCTTGAACTGTGTGCTTAGCATGTGCCCTTAGGGCACATGTTAAGAGGACCCATTTAAGTAATCTGTTTGTTTTTCAACAAGGGTGATCACCTGTACCGAATAAAGTGACCCTATATATACTAAAGTATTATTTTTTTGAAATTATGCTTCCTAGATGGTTTTTATTTAGAAGGAATGCAAAGGTGATTACAATAATTATATATATATATATATATAT
Organism: Panax stipuleanatus; assembly: GCA_020205555.1. Classification (NCBI taxonomy): domain Eukaryota; kingdom Viridiplantae; phylum Streptophyta; class Magnoliopsida; order Apiales; family Araliaceae; genus Panax; species Panax stipuleanatus. The sequence goes on from CM035117.1 coordinate 91,828,768, forward strand.
ATATATAATATTTTTAATAATTTTATAATTAAAATAAAGGGTTTATTTGAATCTTGAAATTAGATTTCATGCAATTTGAAATTGTCTATTAAATGATACTCATATATATACAGAATATTTTAATTAATGAGATGAATATTTATTTATTGATGCGTATGGTGATATGTATGATAATAAATGAGATTGATTATGGGATTATTGACCAATGTAATTGGAATTTATTTTAGTTGAATGCTTGAATGAATGGGTTTTATTAAATGGGGTCTGCGTACCTCGTCTTCTTTGATTTTTTCTTGATGTAAAATTCTATCTCCCTCTTATGTACTTCCCCTTGACTGCTGATCAAGATTTTTATTTAATTTAAATAGTTTATGTAATAGAAATAATTAGAATTATCTTTAAAAAATTGGAGACCAAGGAGCAAGAGCGCGTGAAGACCCGTTTGTTTGGAGCCCGAGTTTAAATGTAATATTTACGTTTAAATTTAAATTCTTGCATTCCTAGGATTGACCTTTTGGTTCACTTGGTCGCTCTAGTGAACCAAACTAGAATAAAAGTCCATAATCAATTCGGATAGAATATAATATTCTATATACGCGTGCTAAGTATTATATATATATATATATATATATATATATATATTATATTTTATGCAAATATGATTCGCATATTTTAATAAAATGACGTGTATTTTATATATATATGTGCATGCGCCCTAAACAAGATGAGACAAATAATAACAAAACCCTCAAAGAAATTATATTAAGTCTAAAGCGTTCAGAGATATTTAGAATATCGAACGTTGCCTTCTAGCATGAGAAAATAATAGAGTATTAAATATTTAATACGAGTTTGTTGTACTATCCACAAGGCAAGTATTGCGTATTTAAGATATTAATTTAATCATATTTGATGTTTATCAAGAAAATTAAACAATAATATTTTGTTGTGCCATCCACAAGGACAATATTTTTCTTTTTTGAATTTATGGAAGTGCTAGGTTGGACTTAACTTAAATCATTTTAGTTCGGATGTGCACACACTTAACCATTATGATCTAAGAGGTAAAATAAAAAGGAGTTACATGTTGATGTAATTAACAAAGAGTTGTCTACCTATTTATTTATATATCGTTTGTTATGTTATCCATAAGGCTATATATATTTGAAATGGGATCCTTATTCTCACTATTAAATCTTTAATTAGATGTTGCTGAACTATATAAGTGAGGGTAATATAGTTTAAAGAAAATAGTGGGAGATACCAATCTAAAATAAGACCTAATTTATGTTGGTATATAAAATTAATTAAATGAATGTTTGCTAAAATGTTGCCTTTTCATATACAAAAATTTAAAATTATCAAAATCACTAATTTCACTGCGTAGCATACTTGATGCTAACAAACTGATCGGACCGAATTACACGGACTGGTTAAGGAATCTGAGAATAGTTCTCACTACTGAAAAATTTCTTATGCCCTAAATTTACCTGTCCCTGGAACTGTTCCAGAATCAGCCTCTAAGGAAGAGATTGCCACCATTGTAAAGTGGCAAGATGATGCATCTGTGGCTCAATGCATCATGCTCGCATCCATGAATAACGAATTTCATCGTCAGCATGAAAACATGGATGCTCATACTATGTTGCTTCACCTCAAGGAGTTGTATGGTGAACAGAGTAGGACTGCTAGATATGAGATATCTAAGGAGCTCTTCTGATCTCGGATGACCGAGGGCACTGCCGTTGATACTCATATCCTAAGAGTGATCAATATGATTGAACGCCTTGGACAGCTTGGGATCATCATGGATAGGGGGTTGAGTCAAGACTAAGTCTTGCAGTCACTCCTTGAGACCTCGCAGTTCGTCGTGAATTTCCATATGAATAAGTTAGATGTTAGCTTGCCTGAATTACTTAACATATTAAAAACTGCAGAAGGTTACTTCCCATCCAAGAAGAATCATGTCTTAATGGTGGATTCTTCCAAGAAAAAGAAGAAGCTCAAGGTATCTTCTGAAAAGAAGAAATCTAAGAAGGCTAAAGGCAAGGTGAATATAAAGGAACAAAAGAAACCTGATCCAGCTAGCAAAGGAATGTGCTTCCATTGCAACGAGTCGGGTCATTAGAAGAGGAACTGCAAGAATTTTCTGGCAGAGAAGAAGCTTGGAGAAGCTTCGACTTCCAATCAAGGTTTGTTCATGACTGAAATTAATTTTTCTAAAAGTTATAATTCTACTTGGGTATTGGATACCAGCTGTGGTTCTCACATATGTAATATTGTGTAAGGACTAGTTAGAAGTAGAAAGCTGAACAAGGATGAGGTTATCCTACGAGTGGAAAATGGAGCAAAGGTTGTTGCATTAGCTGTAGGCACTTATTGTTTAGCACTGCCTACGGGCAAGTCCATTTATTTAAATAACTGTTATTTTGTATCGAATATAATTAGAAACATTATTTCTATTTCCGTATTACATATGGAAGGATTTGACATTATAATAAAGAACAACAATTGTTCTATTTATAAAGACAATGTTTTATATGGTGTTGGTAATCTGCAAAATGGACTTTACATACTTGACTTGCATGAAAATATATTTCAAATAGAATAAACTAAGAAAAAAAAATAGATGATATTAATTATACCTATATATGGCACTGTAAATTCGGTCATATCAATAAAACAAGATTATCCAAGTTGCATAAGGATGGGCTCTTAGAGCTGTCCGATTTTGAATCATATCCAACTTGTGAATCTTGTCTCATGGGTAAAATGGCTAAATCTCCTTTTAGTGAAAAAGGAAAAAGAGTTGCAGAGTTGTTAGCGTTGGTTCAAACAGATGTTTGTGGACCTATGGCAACAAATGCACGGGGATGATATTCTTATTTTATTACTTTCACTGATGATCACTCAAGATTTGGATATATGTATTTGATGAAATACAAATCTGAATCATTTGAAAAAGTTCAAAGAGTTCAGAAGTGAAGTAGAGAAACAAACTGGCAAAAGTATTTAGATTCTTCGATCAGATCGAGGTGGTGAATATTTAAGCGGTGAGTTTCTCAATTATCTCAAAGATAACGGTATAATCTCACAATGGACTCCACCAGGTACACCACAGTTAAATGGAGTAAATGCACGGAGAAATCGAACATTGTATTATATGTTGATGATATATTACTGATAGGGAATGACATTTCTATGCTATAATCGATTAAAATAAAGTTGTTTACACATTCCTCCATGAATGATTTGGGTAGAACATCTTTCATTGGGGATATAAATCTGTATAGATAGATTTAAAAGGATGTCCGACTTAACCCAAGGAACGTATATTCATTAGATGCTAAAGGCGTTTAGCATAGCAACCTCCAAAAAGGTGTATCATGATGATGAGCCATGGAGTGTATGTCTCTAAAATTATCCTCAATAAAAGAGAGATCACATGACTTGCTATCATGTATGCAATGAAATATACGAGACTTGATGTTGATCAGTCATATTCTTAAGAAGATCACTGTAAGACAGTGATAAATATCTTAAAGTACTTAACTGACACTAAGAATGTCATCATAACACATGATGAGTTTGAATTAAACTAGAGGATTAAACAGACTCGACTTTGTAGACTGACCAAGACGACAGCAAATCCATTTTAGGGTAAGTTGTTACCTTGAAAGGTGGTGCAGTGAATTGGAAGGGTTCCAAACAGTGAAAGGTTGTTGGTTTAGTGACAAAGACAAAGTATATAACTATAAGTGAAGCTGCAAGTTGATGTTCCGGATGAAAAGTTCATTGCAAAACTAAGAATAGTTCTTAAGTCTCATCTTGAATCCAAACATGTGTTGCGACACTTTGATTAAAGAAATCATTAAAAGAGGAGCGTGTAAACTCTCAAGACAACATTGCAAATCCATTTACTAAAGCTTTAACACAACAATAGTTTGATTGTCACTTAGAGAAGAAAGGTATGAGATACCATGGCGATTGGCTTTAGTGTAAGTGAGAGATTGATAGTAGTGTGCATACAAGCCAATCATGTATGATGATAAAGCACATACTTTGTAAACAATCTTATTTATTTATTAATAAAAGTATTCATTTATTAAAGGCATTTAATTATCTACATGATGCTATTTTTTTTATATGTAAATAACCCATAGTTTTAAGCAATGGTTTTAGGATCATGACGTTGATCATGCTAATGAGATCTAAATTCTTAGAAAGCTTAAAACTAAAATAGTTTTCAATCGTTGGATTACTAAAAAGGGGATTAGTAAATCCGGATAGATTGGTATATATGTTCCTTGCTCATTGGATGAGGATGATCGATCTCATTATAATTTATGTGGAGACACTAAAGCAAGTATGTAGGTGCTTATTGGAGAATAAGTTCACTGAACGTGACTCGCTAAGGAATACCTAACGGAATTTTACTTGCCTGTCAATAGGAACTCCTAATGTGATAGTAGTACACGTGATCCTTGGACTTGAGATCATCATAGTATCTTGTATGTAATGAATTATACTTTGACTTATTTCTTAAAAACCCTTAGGGTATGCTTGGGTATAATGAGTTACATATAGAGATAATGAATGATCAATAAATAATCTACCACCTCTAGTAAAAGAAGAGATATGTCCTATATGACTCGTTAAATGACAACCCAGGAATCCTTGGCCAAGGTGGAATGAAATTAGAAAGGAGTTTCTAATTTGCATTATTTGGAGTTGTGAATTTTTGAATCGAAATACATATAATTAAATAAAATAAGACTTGACAGTAAATTCATGTCTTATATTTAATTGGGACATTGTATGGTGGAAGGATTGAATTGTACGGTAACTATTTACTCACAGGTTCTTTTATGATTAATGTTGAAATCTATATTATCTGAAAAGTCGTTGATCGCTAGGGAGGCTTATCCCTACTGTAGAATAATTGTGATTTATTTAAATAGATTATTAGTTTAATTTATTTATTTAAATAAGATTAGAATTGTTCTAATTGATTTATTCATAACCGGTTTAATATGGAGAACCTAAAGGGTCATACCATAAAAGGAAGCATAATTATTTAAGAATGTAATGGCATAATCGTAATAATGCATTATGTGTAATTAATTTAATCTATGGTGATAGAATAAATTAAATAGCTTAATGTTTATTATTTAATATTTTGGAAATATTAAATATAAATTAATAAAAGGAGTCTTATTTGTAGACACTCGAAATTTTCTTTACTCCAATACGAACACTATAGGAGGGCAAAGCCGTCAATTAAATTAACCCCGGTACCGATACCAAGCTTCCAATCCAAATTCGGCCACCAATGACGATCGTTCAGTTAAATCTGACTCCCAATATCGGTACTCCAGTCAAATCCGATCACCAATGTCGGTACTCAAGTCAAATCTGATCTCCAATCGGACCATCTATCCAGCTCTGATCTCCAATCAGACCTTCTATCTAGCGTCGATCTCTAATCGGACCGTCTATCTAGCTTCGATTTCCAATTGGATCGTCTATCCAGCTTCAATCTCCAATCGGACCGTCTATCTAGCTCCAATCTCCAATCGGACCGTCTATCCAGATTCGATCTCCAATCAGACCATCAGGTCAAACCCCAGATCTCAATATCAGGCCTTCAAGTCAGCCCAAGTATCAACCCGAGAGGTACAGGTCAACCTCAACATCAACCCAGGACATGTCGAGTCATCCCGGTCTCAATCCGGGAAGTGCAGTTCAGCCCCAAAGATGACCCTAGGAAGCCAGATCCACCAAGCACCACCTCAGGATAGGAAAAACGGTCTATTTATCAACTCTCAGTCGATTCAGTCAAACTCAAGCCGAATTGATGCCATCAAAGTCATAATGAACCAAAACGACGATCCCGAGTGCAAACGACGCAAAATAACTCAACGGACAAACTGCGGGGAATCGAGGACCTAGTTATAAACATATCTTCTGGGACCCGAAAAATGTTTTATCTCATGTCATTGTGACACTCCCGATGAGGGCTTTCTGAAAAAGTATCGCACGCCTCAAACGGACGATCCGATCAAAAGTTAGAAAGTTTAGAATTTGGCTGCGCATTATCCGACATGCACGTACTTTGAGACAATAGAACTTGGCACCACAGGCCCCACCAAGGGAGCCGCACCTCTATCTGCGGTAGCAGCAGGTAGAGTGGAGGCTCCCTGGCCTATAAATAAATGTGCCCCCCTTCATTTCAAAAAAATCTGAAACGTAGCGAAGATCTGCCATTTCGATTTTCTGACTTTTATACTTCTTCCAAACCCAAATATTTTCACTCTAACACGTAGATATACCCATATACTACCACATATCAGAAAATAACCGGTAGATTTGGATGTATAGAGCCTACAATTTGGCAAAAAGCCCGTGTAGCAGTCCATTGTAAGTATTTTCACGATCAGAAAGTGAATATTTCTTCTTCGTACTTTTATATACTTACACGTTAAGTTTCGTTTTCTAAAAATGCCCGGAACATAGTTCTGTGGCCGTTTTCGTCAAAATTTGGTATATTTTTGTACATAAACTGATTTTCTGGCATTTTTACAACTCGGATTGACGATCCGTCATCTCCAGCAGCTTCAATGGACTAGCACACACGTTCTTGCAACTCTGCCGGACTGGGTTATCTTCCCAATCCGAGTTTGGCCCTTTTTGTATATAGTTAACTGTATATGTACTAACATTTTAATTATGTCAAGCCCGGATGACAAATTCGAGGTAGTTTATCATTTATATATATATACACGCATATATGAGCGATTTTCACCATAACTGGGTTCTCTTCCCAATATTGGTTGACTACATTTCTGTCAATATATATATATATATATATATATATATATATTTCAATTACAGTCTGAGCACCGGCGTGAAAACCCATCGCCCTTTATATTGTTTTTGCATTCTTCGCCATATTGGGTGATCTCCCCAGTCAGTGGTTGACTACTTTTCTGCAATTTACATTCCTGTCTGGCTGGACTATTTTGTGGCCTTTATACTATTTTTGCACACTTCACCTTTATTGAGTTATCTTCCCAGTCCCTGATTGACTACTTTTCTGTACATTTACAATCCAGTTTGGCCTGGATCATTCTGTGGCCTTTTTATTGCTTTTATATATATTTAGGCATATATAAGCAGCCTTCACCATCACTGGTCCTCTTCCCAGTCTTGGTTGACTACGTTTCTGTCAATATATATATATATATATATATATATATATATTTCAATTCTAGTCCGGGCACCGACGTAAAAACCCATCGCCCTTTACAGCTTTTATATATATTTGTATATATATATATATATATATATATATATATATATATATATATTGCTTTACTCGCTTTCTATTCAATTGCTGCTTTAAATATTCATTTTATATGAATTGGCACTGACATATCTGCAAGCTGACTAGATTTATTTAAATCTCGCCAATTCTAGTTTTCAAACTATTCAAAACCTCCAAACTGAACCGGAAAACTAGAATGGCTGAGATTTTCTTAAATCTAGCTTTCTTTCTAGTTTCATCTTCAAAAGCAACCTTGCATCCCTTAGATCGCTATCTATTGGGAACGAGATGCTTCGGCCGTGCGGACCAGGATTTACTGAATAAATCCTCGGTTCTGGCAATATTGGAATTTTATATATTTCTGTACAAATTTGAACTGTGCAGGTTTTGGCAACTCATATGTGAGCCTAGGAATAGTGGAATTCACGATCAAAACGATCAGAATCTGATTCCCACGACGGACAAACTCCGATTTACAAATGTACCCTGCTAGTTTTTCTGTAAAAATGTACATGTAAACAGACCTTAAAACGGTTATCAGGATTTAAGGTCTCAATATAATGAAAAATAAAATGTTGATTGTCGTGTCAGCGTCCCTCCAATGGTTTTCATACCCATGAGGAGACCGACACTTACATATTCTGTGGTTGAGGATGCTTCGTAGCTCGACAAATCACCATTCACATACAGCCTTAAGGCTATAAAGATAAAATTGGAAGTATCAACAGGCTTCAATTCCTATGGCAGCGTAAGGGTTTGATAAACCAACTTTCAAAACATCATTTTCAAATCAATCAAAAGAAAAACATTTCAAAGAAAATCAAATTAAATGCTTTTCCAAATCAAATCAAAGACTGATTTTTAAATCAAATCAAACCCTTCGTATATAGGTTCAACAAAGCAAAGCACTACTTTCAATCAATCAAATCAATATACCCAATTTTCAAACAGCATTCACTCACGCATTCCAGTTTTTAAAGGGAAATATTGAAACGATGTGGTACCGTGTTTACACGGGAGTTGTGGGGTGCCTAACACCTTCCCCACACTTAACCAAGCCCCCGAGGTCAAAACTTTGTTTTCAAAGATAAAGTTTCGACAGTGTCCAGCAATTGGGCCTCTTTCAAACAAAACTCGATTGAGTTGGTACAACCATTTCAAATCTACCAACTGGCGGCTCTGTAAAACGTTCAAATCGTTAACATGATACATGTTGGCCTTTCTCCTAAAAAACTCTTCAAAACCTTTTTCCTAAATAAAAAGAGTGAGGGTAGAAATAACTTAGGAAAAGAGATTAAAAGATCCGGGTTGTGACCCGACCAGCGGATTTTTTAAACCAACGTCGACAGGTGGCTACTCTGCTGGGGACAATAGAGGGCTTAGGCCGCTTTCAAATCTTTTCAAACATTTCCCTTTCAAAACTATTGAATGCGTGAAATTCTGCATCTCCACAGTCAATGAATGAGTGAATACTGCGTCTTTATTAAATATATGAATGCTGCATCTTTACATTGAATGAATGTGAATGAATGCTTTCCTGCTTTTTAGTGTTTCGCACCCATATTTAGTGCTTCGTACCCATGCCATCATATGTACAATAGTGAGGCAAGATGTATGTGAATGTATGTTATGTGTCCCTCTCACAAGGAGGAAAACCTGGTTGGTGATAAGTAATGTCTCTGGGGACGACTAAGTCTCTGGGGCTCATGAAAATGCACCACCCAAATTCGCTCCAGTTGAAAGATCGGATTAATTTCCCCTCTAATAGATTGCGATGATCTGGGAACCTTCATGCCGAAACAAAAGCCGCGAGAGTAACCTAAGATAGGTCAGCCTTTGATTAACCAAATCTGAAGGGAAGCTTCTTCATGCCTTCCTCTTTCAATTCCATGTTAAGTCTCCAATTACTGAGGAGCACAATGTAAATACCATAATGAAAGATTTCTTTCCCTATCAAAATACCATGTCATCCTGCCATCAAAACAACTAACCTCGATTTTGCAGGATAAAATCTAAAAAAACACATAATGCATCCTGTCCATACCTACATCAAGAAATTAACACACCTACATTTTGTTGTAGGTAAAAAGTGGTCCTGTTACTAGGTCTAAATCTAAAGCACCCAGTCCATCCACGGACATGGCTTCTAGTGCTCAACCAGGATCCACCCCAGTATCTAGGGAAGAGTTCGAAGGTCTGAAAAATTACATAGCCGAGTTAGCCGGTTTGCTATGAGAACAAAGCAAGGCCCTTAAAGGGAAACAATCTCAAGATCACACAGAACCAGGAGCATCTGGTGGTAGTGCTGGCGGTCAAGAGACTGAAAAGGCCAAAACTCAGATTCCTGGACTAAAAAACTAGGACACGACCAACAAAACCCCTGAAATCACCCCCCTCGTCAAAGAATAGGAAGCTGGTGACATTATGAAGAAAGTACAACAAATGGAGGAACTCTCCGATCAATCAAAGGGATTGGGGCATTAGGTAATGTCAATTACTCCGACCCTTGTATATTCCCCGGGGCTCGTTATCCCGAAAAATTTAAAACTCCTAACTTCAAGAAGTATGATGGAATGGGAGATCCTTACATACACTTGAAAGTATTCATCGAAGAACTCAGATCCTATGCAAGGGATGAGAATCTTCGAATACAGCTATTTCAAAAGAGTCTAACTGGAGAAGCCAGAATATGGTATGCCAGTCTGGACAACTCCAAAACCCACAGTTAGGAAGAACTGGCCCACGCCTTCCTCGGTCAATACAGCTTCCAATCTCAGCTGGCTCTAGATAGATACCAAATTACCAAGATCAGGAAGAATAACACTGAATCATTCAGAGAATATGCCCAGTGATGGAGACGGGTCGCAGCACAAGTCACCTTATCCATGACTGAATCTGAAATAGTCATGACCTTCATCGACATCCAAGAAGCACCTTATTATGAGAGGGTCCTAGCAGGTATAGGAAAACCATTCTCTGAAATGATAAAAGTTGGCCGATTTAACGGTCAATATATTCACGCAAGTATACGCGGCCAGCAAGTAATAAAGAGTAAGTAAAGATCGTTCCCACGGAAAATTAACAGATAAAAGGTCGCCAAACTACTAGCACATAATCGCCTCAGTCTTATTTAAACGAGCGATAAAGAGTTGGAATTAAAATTAAGTTAACTAGGCAAGGAATTAAAACATGCAATAAATAATCCTAAGGTAGATTTAGATAATGAAGATAAGAGATCCCAATTTCCCCTAATGATTCATCTAAGTCGACATACTTCCAATTAGGTCAAATTGATCATTATAGGTTGTAAGCCAAGAACACGAAAGTGAGAGAAGGCCATCTTTCGATCCTCCTAATCTATATCATGTGCAATCCACAGATGATAGAACGCACGTGAACACCCACATTACCTAAACCACTATATGTCTATGTGATTTACAAATAATTAGGGTTTAAGGTCAAGTTCTCTATTGACTACGAGCGGCGCTTCGGTATATGTCTATCCTAAGCACAAATCATACGTCCAACGTCATGTAAATGTACAATCGCCCGCCACTACGATTAGATCTAAACCTACACTTCGTCTTTCAAGTCCACATAGGTTATCACAGTAATTGGTCATGACTCAATTAAGCAATGAAAGCATAAATCGTAGTAGACAATCACATAGCAATTAATAAGAACCAACATAGAAGAGAAATCAACATAGACTACTCATTAGATTCCATTGGAACCTCAAAATAAGGTCTAAGTCATAAATGACTCAAACATATAATCCACAAGTTGAATATACATCATAAGATTGCAAATAGGAAGCAAAGAGATTCAAAAGAAGAAAATAGCAAATCTGAGTGCTCAAGCTCTTTGTTAAATCTCCAATGGAATCCACTTGCTTCAATCTTCAAACCTAATCTCACCCTAGAAACTAACTAACTAAACTAAACTCTAATCTAGACTTAATCTACTCCTAATCTATACAAGAAATGTAAAGGAAATGGAAGAATAAGCTAGGGCTAGGGCTTAAGGCCAATATATGATGCTCTTTCTTGCCCCAAACGAGCCCCCTTATATCCCAATCAAAAGTCAAGTCCCGTTCAATTGAAAAGTCAAGTCTGGCACAGCTAAGAACTGGCGCGGCCGCATCCAAAAATGGCCTAAAATTCGCGCGCCCGTCCCGAGGATTTTCTGCTGCAGAGTCATCTGGTAAAATGGCCATAACTTTTGATCCGGGAGGAGTTACAAGGCCTGCCACCTGTCAAATCGAAGATATCGAAGAGCTCTACAACTTTCATTCTTTGAGAATTGAGAAATAATAGAAGAATGAAGGCTGAAATTGAGATCTAAGTGACAGTTGTGCATGAAAACTCAAAACCGTGAAGTTTAACGTTCGTTGGTATACGGGGCATAACTCTCGCCTCCGAACTCCGATTGGGATGATTCAAGATGTTCTGAAAATCTTATAAAATGCTCTACAATATAACCTAAGTTCCAATCCAGGAACATAAAATGAACATAAAACCCCCAAACGATGTCCTGATTGCATTTCATTCCCGTTGTCATGCCATTATTCCATTCTTGCTCCATTTGGCCTCATTGCTGCTTTACAAATCATTGCTCCTTTGCCATGCCATCGTGCCTTCCTTATGCTTTAAGCCACTTTTTGTGCTTTGCCCCATTTAGGCCATCTTTGGCCCTTTTATGCTCAATTTGCACCTGGAGAGTTTATAAACATGAAAACTGCAAAACACAGGAAAGACATATTAAAAGCACAGGATTACTTGAGTTTAAGCAACGAAACAAGTTGGTTACTATCCGAATAAGTGGTCATAAAACCACTTATCAAATATCCCCAAACTTAAACATTACTTGCCCTCAAGCAACCAAAACAAAACTAAACACGAGATGCAATGTAATATATACAATGTATGCAACCTACGCTATCATAAATGCAAATCCAAGTTCCCAGCCAGTATTGAACTTTCAAAGCAATGCCTCAGAAAACCACGAGATAGTCGAACAGTTAAACTACCCAAAACAAGATCATAAGGCATATTCTGTAAATCCAAAAATATAAGCATTGATGTATTGTGCGTTGTGTGCTTAGCAACCATTAGATATGCATTCATATAAATAACTCACCTACTATGCTTCTTAGGGGAAAAACAAGCTTTAACTAAAGAAAAACAGTCAATCATATAACTTCTAACTAAGACCGTGCATTACTAGAGTTAAAAGTCAACAGGGGGTTCTCATTAAGGTTTTATTATTCACGATGGCGTATTCGCACTTTCCCGTGTACACTATCGACCGTGTAATGCCTAGTTCTCTTAGGCTCTTCAATGATATCCATGTAGCGAGCTTTCGACCAACGACTCCCAGACCAGACGGCCTTAGGGCGCTGGATGTAGAGACACCCCTAGGGCTTACTTGCTCGAATATCAAAGGCCACAGAACTCGACGTAGCCGAAGTGTTTATTCTATTTTTTTCTTTTTCTTTTTCTTAATCTTTTATTTTGTTTTCTTTTTCTTTTTCTTTTTCTGTAAGGGAGTGCGTCTTATGCTCCATCTCCCCGCATATATCATGCATGTCCCCTGTTTCCCCCAAACTTAAGCTTTTAACAGTCTAGTTATTATTATATGCGAACTGAAACTCTTTTATTAAAACATAATGTTTCCACCAGAAGACAAGTATGTAAATATTTAAACTTAGCATATCATGGTGTTTACTCTATCGTGCTTACTGGTTACACAGTAACTAACTGACATGTAAGGATTTACATATATGACCATGAAATCAGGCTTAAGTCTCAAAATCAGTTCAACAATCAAGTGATTTTAGTTTCTTCACAGGCAACATACATAACTAACCAAATAAAAACTGGATTCATGCAGTATGCTCTAACACAGAATGCAAAACAGAATGCAAAAACAAAAGAAAAATTTTAAAATTTTCACAAATTTTAACTATTTACAACCTACATTCACTATATGAACTAACTTACATGCAATGAACTATTTACATGCAAAACATGAAATGAAACTATTTACATGCAAAACATGAAATGAATTACCTATATACAAAATAAACACCAATACCCCCAAACTTAAACTGTTCAATGTCCTCATTGAAGGTAAAGGTAAAAAGAAAGAAACTCCCCTATTTGGCTTCTTATGCTGCATGAAATGAAGTGGCGTCCTCTCAGAAGTTTCCCCGTCTCATCTCTGCTCTTGGTAAAATAAACTCCGCTCAACACTATACTCAACGAACCAACCCAGCTCTATATCAATCTTGCTCTACTAGAGATTCCACACTCAATGTCTCAATTGATCATGTTGAGAGGATGAGGTGGATGGGAATTGATACTTTGGATTGAAGAGGTAGGAGGTTTTCAAAACTAAGGCTTGTAGTGGGGGGGGGATTGCATTAAGGAACTGAGGGCTTGCGATTATAGGGACTGAGGCTTGGGGGCTGCTAATAATTGACATGAAGTGGTACCCACCAAAATCTGCAGGATTTTTCCCAAGACAGGCCCAGTTTATGTGTGGCGCGGCCGCGCGTGGTAATGCCTTGGAATGGGCGCTGCGGCGCGGACCATCAGATTTTGTTGCTGCAGATATTTGGCATGAACTGAGGTTGGCTTTTGCTTTTCATTCATTCCGAGCAGCCTTTGACCTGAAATATGCATACAATACTTATTAAGCCCTCCTAAACTAACAAAAGTATATAAAATTTATTTACACCAAGAGAATGAACATGGAAAGATATATGTATTTATATTCCTAAAAATTCTCTAAAGGCTTATATGCAATGCAGGTGCATCAAAAGTATGTTATAAGCTCTGTAATCCCAATAATATACGCATTCATGCCTAAGTTCAAAAATGTAGGCAATGAACTCCTAAGTCCTACAGTATGCAAAAATTTAAACTAAGTATTAACTAATAAGAATTAAACGAGGGGGAGGGAAATGTGATAGAAAGCATGTAAATGGAGAATTAAACAATGAGATAGAGAGAGGGATGATGGGAAGTAGGTAATGAAGAATTAAACAAAGAGAGAGAGAAATGATGGGGTGCCTCCCATCTAGCGCTTGATTTATAGTCCTCTAGCTCGACTGTGTCGGCCCACTGCTACCCAACTCCCCGACGATACTGGAGAACCCCTCCATCCATCAGAATAGCTATGTGACTTTGGCGGCTTCCCAGTAGGAGCGGATGCAGATTTAAACTACCTAGCATTCGATAAATAAAAGAATTCCCCGTCCTGAAGGTTGGGGAGCTAGGCAAGGGTTCCGTTGTGTAGGTGAAATGATCGGGGCATGGAGGTATAGACCACACAACGGACTCTTCTTCTATTATCTTCTCTTCTGACCACCATGGTTTGAAGCTCACGAACTCTCTCATGTCATCGAGATCCGTATCTGTAATGTGGCTTCCAAGGGGGCAAGGGTGTGCAAACTTGACTGGCTTGTTCCACTCAGGCGAAGGAGGCTCTTGGGGGATTGTCATTGTTGGTTCACATTCATACTCCATAGCCCCAATTGGCTCCTCGATATCCATTGCCTTTCGCTCGTCCAGTTCCAAGTGCACATCAGGCTCTTCATCAGTCTCTGCATCCATCTCATAGTACCAATATTTTTGAGGGTCATAACTCACGACTTCAGTCATTGGAGGCATAAAATCTTGCACTGTTGTCTCTTGTTCACATACCTCCTCCTTCCTTAATGCTGTGCTAATCTGCTCCACCCAAATCTGAAGATCCTCATTCGATTGCTTTTTCTCAATCAAGGTCTCCTTTGTCGATGCTATAGAATTCCCCCACATAATTTCCAATCCTTCCTTTTCTGTTTCAACCTCGGGCTCCATGTACTGATGCTCATTAGTAGGAGTGTTGTGGATTAGGGCCATCTGATTCCAGAAGTTCTGGCTTGATTGCTCTTGGCTCCTAAGCCTCTCCTCTTGGCTTTCTAAGCTCCTATACATGAATTCCATTAGAGACTGTTCTCCTTGTAAACATTAGGATTGATATGGGGGTTCTGGTGCATAAGTTGGACTTGGCTCATATTGTTCTTGATAGCTCACAATATGGTTTTGCATCCCTTGTTCATCCTCTATCATCAAGGCCTTGCTAATCTGCTCTGCCCAGTTCTGAATACTCTTGAATGACTTCTGTTGCTCATTCAAGACGTACTTTAGTGATTCTATGCCACTTCCTTTCTCCAAGCTTGCATTTTTTGTGTCACCCTCAAAATTGTGTTGAGGCTCGTAAACTGGAGTCTGGAAGGTGCATTATGGGGCGTATGCGGGATTTGGATCCCAGTGTTGGTCTTGATAGTAGTCTGATGAAGGGTTTGGGTTATACCCCCAATCTTGTTGATAAGTGGGATAAGTTTCAGTGTAGGAATAACCACCCCCATACTGCTCCTATCCATAACTGATAGGCTCCTGATGGCTTGCGTAGCTCCCAGCACCGTAGTCATAGGTCACTACCGTCTCTCGATTCTGATGAGCTGAGACAGTATTTAGTTTCCTCGAGAGAACCTCTAGATGTGCTAAAAGTGTTGCAATTGGGTTGACGCCATCAGTGTATGCTTCCCTTGGTTGCTCTTGCCTTGTACCATTCCATGGATAGAAATTTAAGTCCATTGTACCTGAAAAGAGAATTTGAGAAAAGAATTAAACAAAAATAAAAAGTTTAAATTAAGTCTAATTTGATTAAACTAATGTTGGCAAACAGTTATCAAATAATTCCCCGACAACGGCGCAAAAAACTTGTTGGCCGATTTATCGGTCAATATATTCACACAAGTATACGCGGCCAGCAAGTAATAAAGAGTAAGTAAAGATCGTTCCCACGGAGAATTAACAGATAAAAGGTCGCCAAACCACTAGCACATAATCGCCTCAGTCTTATTTAAACGAGCGATAAAGAGTTGGAATTAAAACTAAGTTAACTACGCAAGGAATTAAAACATGCAATAAATAATCCTAAGGCAGAATTAGATAATGAAGATAAGAGATCCCAATTTCCCCTAATGATTCGTCTAAGTCGACATACTTCTAATTAGGTCAAATTGATCATTATAGGTTGTAAGCCGAGAACACGAAAGTGAGAGAAGGCTATCTTTCGATGCACCTAATCCATATCACGTGCAATCCACAGATGATAGAACGCACGTGAACACCCACATTACCTAAACCACTATATGTCTATATGATTTACAAATAATTAGGGTTTAAGGTCAAGTTCTCTATTGACTACGAGCAGCGCTTCGATATATGTCTATCCTAAGCACAAATCATACGTCCAACGTCATGTAAATGTACAATCGCCCGCCACTATGATTAGATCTAAATCTACACTTCGTCTTTCAAGTCCACATAGGTTATCACAGTAATTGGTCATGACTCAATTAAGCAATGAAAGCATAAATCGCAGTAGACAATCACATAGCAATTAATAAGAACCAACATGGAAGAGAAATCAACATAGTCTACTCATTAGATTCCATTGGAACCTCAAAATAAGGTCTAAGTCACAAATGACTCAAACATATCATCCACAAATTGAATATACATCATAAGATTGCAAATAGGAAGCAAAGAGATTCAAAAGATAGAAAATAGCAAATCTAAGTGCTCAAGCTCCTTGTTGAATCTCCAATGGAATCCAATTGCTTCAATCTTAAAACCTAATCTAACCCTAGAAACTAACTAACTAAACTAAACCGTAATCTAAACTTAATCTACTCCTAATCTATACAAGAAATGAAAAGGAAATGGAAGAATAAGATAGGGCTAGGGCTTAAGGCCAATATATGATGCTCTTTCTTACCTCAAACGAGCCCCCTTATATCCCTATCAAAAGCCAAGTCTCGTTCAATTGAAAAGTCAAGTCTGGCATAGCTAGGGACTGGCGCGGCCGCGCCCAAAAATGCCCTAAAATCCGCGCGCCCGCGCCAAGGGTTTTCTACTGCAGAGTCCTCTGGTAAAATGGCCATAACGTTTGATTCGGGAGGAGTTACGAGGCCTGCCACCTGTCAAATCGAAGCTATCGAAGATCTCTACAACTTTCATTCTTTGAGCATTGAGAAATAATGGATGGATGAAGGCTGAAATTGAGCTCCAAGTGACAGCTGTGCATGAAAACTCAAAACCATGAAGTTTAATGTTCGTTGGTATACGGGGCATAACTCTCGCCTCCAAACTCCGATTGGGATGATTCAAGATGTTCCAGAAATTTTATAAGATGATCTACAATAAAACATGGCAAAAATGGCCTAATTGGGGCTCAAATCCTGGAAGATAAAAGATCTAACCGCCCTCAAAGCTATCGCTGAGCATATCTAGTCCGAAAATTAAGGGAGTCATCCCCGGAGGGTTTACAAAAAGAAAGACGAAGAAGTCTCCTTGGTCTTACAAGGACAAAATCAAAGGGGCGAGTCCAATAGTATACCCATTCAAAGGAGGAACTATACCCCTTTTCAAAATCCAGCACAACCTTCAAATCCTCCATTTCAAAAAAATATGGAGGTCAGGCAGCGAAGAAATTTCACCCCTCTAGGGGATTCACTTGAAAACGTATTCAAACTTCTGACAGCCCAGAAGAAGATTGTCCAACTCCTTCCACCAACCAACACAAATGGTCGAAATTTCGACCCAAGCAAGAAGTGTGCTTATCACTATGGATCTGCAGGTCATGACACCCAAGACTGTTGGTCTCTCAAGCATAAAATACAAGACTTGATTGACAGCGGATAGATTGTGGTCACAAAGCCTGAGCAACCCCATGTGCAGGACAATCCTCTGCCACAGCATAAAGATGAGAATGTCAACATGATCAGCACTACAAATGGAGTAGGATCCAAATACCTCCGTTATGTTGGAGAATCAACTCCATCCAGCAATAGCAACCCAGACAGTTGGGAAATATCAGAAAAGCAGTTCTTGATAGAGCAAAAAATAAAGTCTCTTAAGGAACAAATCGAGCAGTTAGCAGAACTGGTCGTTTACCAGCATCAGCTCACCAGGAAGATGGTGAAACAAATCAACCAGTCCATTGTCGATCGTCCTCCCACACCGGAGATCACTTCCCCGATAAATCACTACCAGTCTAATGAGAATGATCTTTGGGCCAATAGGGTGGCTGAAGATGAGAATCTCCGAGCGGATGGGAAATTTCTATTTTAGAGGAACTTCACCAACCTAAATCATTCAATGGAAGAAATCCTTCAAATGCTAATCAACGAGGGAATGGTTGCAGACTTGTTACCTCCATTGAACCCTCGAGCCAGAAAATTCAAACCTGACCAAATATATCAGTACCATTCCAATTCATCTGGCCATGATACCGAGGATTACTGGGCACTTCGAAACCTAATTCAAGACATGATTGAAAATGGGGACCTGATAAGGGGAAATCAAATCCTCAATCTCCCAGACAATGACACTCTCTAGATGCCCACTTTATAGAACCAGAACACAGTGGCTATCATATTCTGCGATAGGGAGTCGACTATCAAACCCTTAGTACTGCCCGAGAAAGGGGTTCAAGAAATACCAGAACCTGTGAAGGTGGCAGCTCCTCAGCCTCTAATCTTGCCCTTCAGACCTCAGTATCCAATCATCAGTCTAAAGTGTGTCCCATAGAACTACAGGGATAATGAAGGCTCCATTTCAAACAACATTACAGTTGTGCCGAAGGACAATCCCTTATACCTACCTCAGCGAGTAATCAAATCGGTCATCAAAGCAAAAGAAAAGGTGGCTGAAGAGGCAATCAAAGAGTTCCTCAACAAAATGGGACACAATGAAATCAAAATAGTGTAAAGCTTAAAGGACGCACCTAAACAAGTGTCCATCCTTGACTTGGTCCTATCCTCTTAGGATCATCGCAACATTCTAGTGAAAGTACTAGAAGAAGCTCATTTACCACATACAGTGGATACCGAGAAATTCTGTCACGTGATAGAGCACATCTTCAACAACAATGTGATATCTTTCACTAACGATGATATCCCGGCAGAGGGAACGGGCCACCACAAGTCCCTGCATATAGCTATAATTGATAGTAGTGTGCATACAAGCCAATCATGTATGATGATAAAGCACATACTTTGTAAACAATCTTATTTATTTATTAATAAAATATTTATTTATTAAAGGCATTTAATTATCTACATGGTGCTGTTTTTATAATATGTAAATAACCCAAAGTTTTAAGCAATGCTTTTAGAATCATGATGTTGATCATGCTAATGAGATCTAAATTCTTAGAAAGCTTTAAAACTAAAATAGTTCCCAATCGTGGGATTACTAAAAAGGGGATTAGTAAATCCGGATAGATTGGTACATATGTTGCTTGCTCATTGGATGAGGGTGACTGATCTCATGGTCATTTGTGTGGAGACACTAAAGCAAGTATGTAGGTGCTTATTGGAGAATAAGTTCACTGAACGTGACTCGCTATGGAATACCTAATGGAGTTTTACTCGCCTGTCAATAGGAATTCCTAATGTGATAGTAGTACATGTGATCCTTGGACTTGAGATCATCATAGTATCTTGTATGTAACAAATTATACTTTGACTAATTCCTTAAGGCCTTTTAAGGCATATATAGGGTATGCTTGGGTGTAATGAGTTACATATGGAGATAATGAATGATCAATAAAGAATCTACCACCTCTAGTAAAAGAGGAGATATGTCCTATGTGATTCGTTAAATGACAACCCAGGAATCCTTGGCCAAGGTAGAATGAAATTAGAAAGAGGTTTCTAATTTGTATTATTTGGAGTTGTGCATTTTCTAATCGAAATACATATGATTAAATAAATTAAGACTTGACAGTAAATCCATGTCTTATATTTAATTGGGACATTGTATGGTGGAAGGATTGAATTGTACGGTAACTATTAACTCACAGGTTCTTTTATGATTAATGTTGAAATCTATAATATCTGGAAAGTCGTTGATCGCTAGGGAGGCTTATCCCTATTGTAGAATAAATGTTATTTATTTAAATAAATTATTAGTTTAATTTGTTTATTTAAATAAGATTAGAATTGTTCTAATTGATTTATTCACAACCGGTTTAATATGGAGAACCTAAAGGGTCACACCATAAAAGGAAGAAGAATTATTTAAGAAGAAAATGGCATGATAGTAATAATGCATTAAGTATAATTAATTTAATCTATGATGATAGAATAAATAAATAGCTTAATGTTTATTATTTAATATTTTAAAAATATTAAATATAAATTAATAAGAGGAGTCTTATTATTATTATTATTTTAATTCTAAAGGAGTTTAGGAATTAATATAATATTAGTACTCTCTCTCAATCCTAATAAATATTAGGATATAAATTAATTAAATAAAATCCTATTCTAATTGGATTAGGAGGGTTAACCTAATATCTATATAAGAGAGTCTTATATTAGAAATAAGAGAGGTGAAAAATTTTCCAAGAGTTGGGAGTACACATATTCTATAGAGATAGAAACAAGGGTTAAGCCAATAACCCATCTTCTTGAGTTCTTCATCTTCCTTGGTGGATCACCGTTAGAGGCCAAACATTTGGGTGGCTGACATTATTCAAGGGAAGGAGCCACTATTAGAGGAATCAAAGGAATCAAAGGAGTAGAACTTGTACCTGAGGAAGCTTAGATCTTCAAAGGTATAATTCCATGTTCTCTCTTTTCTGTTATTGATAACAAGTACAAAGCATGATCATGGTTATGGGTTTGTATAAATTTTGAAAACCTAGTTTTTACGCTTCCGCCCTATTTATGTGATTTGATTGCATGATTGCGTTACATACAAACCCAACAATAATATCCTCCGGATATGTGATCGAAGGTGTGCTCATTGATGGAGGATCATACCTCAACATTTTTTCATACGATACTTTAAAAAGGAGGAAGATCAATCCGAACTAGATCAAAACCAGTCATATGGTCATCCGGGCCTTCGATGGATCTCGCTGACAGGCTATGGGGGAAATAGAGCTTCCTCTAAAGGATTGGCCCACACACTTTCTATATATCTTTCTAGGTGCCCAACATCACCACCGAATACAACTTATTGCTGGGCAGACCCTGGATCCACATGGCAGAGGCAGTGCCATCCCCCCTCCATCAACAACTCAAATACATTATCAACGTCAGCTTCATCACAGTGAATGCCGAACCAAAATACCCTACCTATATACATGGGGATATGCCAGTGATCAACCTGGACGCGGGGATTGAAGCAGCCAGATTTCAAGCTTTAGAGGTGAGCGATACTAAGTATCTACCAATCGGGGCACCTGCCCTAAAACCTAAAGTCTCCACCGAAGTAATTACAGTGGGGCAAGAAATGGTATCTTCGGGTTTCCAATATGCAAGGTATCAAGATGCCAGTCCAAATCCCAAGTCAGACTGGGAAATTAGGATTGGGATATTCATCGGGGTCAAGCCGCCGGAACCCACATAAACATCCCAAGGCTCATGCCTCCACAATTCTGCTGCCAAACCTCACAAATGTCGGATGGGTGAAACCTACGACGAAAATCCCGACTGTTGTATTAGCCATGCTATTTCCTTTAATCATACCTGTCCATGAAAGAAAAGCCCTCAAGCCTGAGGTAGACAGCGAAAAGGGAAAAGAAAAGATCTTATACGAAGGACGAAACCCATTCGCTAACATGAGGGTCATTATCAACTACGAGGGCATGAATGACGAACTCCTAGACAGCAACAACGAGGATCAAGTTCAAATTCCTCGCATCAAGAAGGGAAAAGGGAGCATTTCAAAGAAAAGCCCTGGCCCTATTATAAAGGATGTCTCAGTCATCATCCAAGATGAGACAGATAATCAAAAATCCCTGATCCTCCCGGTTCATGAGGATCTGACCTTGGATAACTAGAGCAGTGTCCCTTGCCTCGGTTGAAAAGGGTAAAGGGGCAAAGAGTACATCTGCCCTTTAATCATTCTTTCATTTACTGCTTCCTTTTGCTTGCACAGCTATAGCAGTAACTTTTGTCATACTTTACAAATGCTCTGTATGTTTTAGCAATTGTATATATTAATGAAAGTATTTTTATTTTCAGGACCCAAGCATTGGATATGTGTGTCTCTGCTGATGAGATGCCAACCTGTCAAAATAACTATGATTTTGATGTAGAACTGAACTTTGACTTGATGGATATTGATTAAGGGAAGGAAGAAGACTATGAGGTGCCCGAAGAGATCAAAGAATGGGTCGAAGACAAACCGAAACCAAACCTCGACCAAACCACCACCAACAACATAGGAACCTCCGAAAACAACGAAGAAATCCAAATAGGTTCAGACCTCACACCCAATCAAAAAGTCGACCTGATCGAACTCTTAACACAGTACCAGGATGTATTTGCATGGTCACATAAAGACATGATTGGCTTATCCACGGATATCGTCATCCATCGAATGCCCATCAAAGAAGGGTTCAAACCAGTCAAACAAAAGCTCAGGCGATTGAAACCTGAGTGGAGTCTGAAAGTCAAAGAAGAAATTGTTAAAAAATTCAAAGCCAGAATCATCATGGTATCAACATACCCAGAATGGCTATCAAACATAGTTCCTGTACGTAAGCCCGGAGGGAAGGTACGAGTCTACGTGGATTACCTGGATTTAAACAAAGCCTGCCCCAAGGACAATTTCCAGGTACTATTCATCGACATCCTGATCGACAATACTGCGCAGTATGGCATGTATTCCTTCGTGGATTGCTTTGTTTGTTATCATCAAATCATGGTTGCTGAAGAGGACCAGAAGAAAATAGCTTTTATCACTCCTTGGGGAACCTTCTGCTATAGACGACTATCCTTCGGCCTTATCAATGCCGGAGCCACGTATCAGCGAGCCATGATGGCCCTCTTTCATGACATGATGCACAAAGAGATCAAAGTTTATGTGGATAACATCATCATCAAATCCCAAAGGGAGGATAATCACATCGACCATCTAAGAAAGCTGTTCAACAGGTTACGTAAGTATAACCTCAAGCTCAATCCCGCCAAATATGCTTTTGGCATCAAAGCAGGCAAGCTGCTAGGATTTTTGGTGAGTAATCGGGGAATCGAGCTCGACCCTGCCAAGATCAAAGCCATTAATGAAATGCCTGTACCTCGTACAGAGAAGGAGATACGTGGATTCCTGGGAAGGATCAACTTCATAAGATGATTCATTTCCCAACTCACAGCAACCTTTGAACCCATCTTCAAGCTATAAAGGAAGAATTCCTCCACCAAATGGAATGAGGATTGTCAACAAGCCTTCCTAGCCATTAAGAAACAGCTGACTGAAGCACCTGTTTTGGTACCCCCAAGGGATGGAGTTCCCTTATTCATGTACCTATCCGTCAATAACAACGCAATGGGATGCATGTTAGGACAGAAGGATGATAGTAGTAAAGAAAGAGTTATCTACTACATCAACAAAAGATTCGGCAGTGGTGAACAGAAGTACACCCTGATCGAGATGACATGTTGTGCATTAGCATGGGCTGCCATGAGGTTACAACACTATTTACATGGGCATACGCCCTACCTCATATCCCGCATGGATCCACTCAAATACGTATTTAACAAACAAATGCTGAATTGCTGACTGTCCAAATGGCAGTTAATCCTACAACAGTTCGACATTGTTTACGTGACTCAGAAGTCAATCAAGGGTCAAGGCATTGCAGATCAATTAACTGAAGCACCTTGAAGAGGGTTCGAGCCCATGGAGACATATTTCTCAGATGATGGGATCATGACAATTCAATAACTCCAGTCAGAGAATACAGTCCAACCATAGAAAATGTATTTCGACGGAGCGGTAAACATGGAAGGTGCCGGAGCTGGGGCAGTACTCATCTCTGGTGTAGGAAAGCAGTATCCTGTGGCTACCAAACTTCAATTTGGCAACACCAACAACACGGCCGAGTATGAAGGCTGTATAATGGGGTTGAAATTAGCCCAATCCATGTCTATCAAACACCTACTCATCTTCAGAGATTTCGAGCTGGTCATTAGACAAACAAGCGACGTGTATCTCACCAAAGAACTGCATTTGCTGCCCTATCATCGGCAGGTCCTCAAAATATCCTGGGAATTCAAAGACATAACCTTCGTTCATATTCCTCGAGGTCGGAATGACTTTGTTGATGCATTGGAAACGTTGGATTCATTAATCCGCATATCCGATAAGGGTGGATTTCCCAACATCAAGTTCACAATTCAGAAAGCCCCGACATATGGGAGTTACGTTGTGAAGTATCAGATGAAATACCTTCTGTCAAGCAGCCTTGGTATCAAGACATCAAGGAATATCTCCGTGATGGATCCACACCTACTGGGGCAAGTCAGTCCAAGCTAAAGCGAATTCAAAAAATGGCCATGAAATTCTATTTGAGCGGAGATGCACTTTACAAAAGGGATACTGGAATAGGCTTGTTGAGATTCCTCGATAAAGATCAAGCCCAAAGACTTATGGATGAAATCCACGATGGAGTCTGTGGTCCACACATGAGTGGTCATCTGCTGGCTAAGAAAATATTAAGAACTGGACATTATTGGATCTCTCTTAAGGCCGACTGCGACGATCACATTAAAAAATGTTTTCAATGCCAAATATATGGAAATGCCATCCACGTTCCTCCGAATGAGCTACATAACATGAGTTCACCATGGCTTTTCTCCATGTGGGGAATGGATGTGATAGGTCCAGTGGAACCAAAAGCCAGTAATGGTCATCGATTCATTTTCACCATAATCGATTACTTCACTAAATGGGTTGAAGTAGCCTCCTTTCCCAAAGTCACAAAAGTGGTCATCATTAGTTTCATCAGAAACAATATCATCTGTCTATATAGACAACTAGAGGTGATCGTATCAAACAACGCCAAGAACCTGAACAATCAAATGATGAAAGAATTATGCAGTAAGTTTCACATCAAGCATCTTAATTTTGTCATCTATCGGCCCAAAATGAATGGTGCAGTCAAAGCATCCAGTAAAAACATCAAGAAGATTATGCAAAAAATGTTCGCCAATCACAAGGAATGGCCTGACCTACTGCCTCTCACCCTGTTAGCATACAAGACGTCAATGCGCACCTCTACTGGGGCTACCCCCTATTCGTTGGTCTATGGCATGGAGGCAGTCCTTCCCGTAGAGGTAGAGATGGTATCATTGCGAGTTATGATCGACGCTCAGATAGACGAGCATCAATGGTTGTAAAACCAGTATCATCAGCTGTCCATGATAGATTAAAAGAAGGCTACAGCCATTTTCCACGGACAATTATACTAGCAAAGGATCGTCAGATCCTACAACAAAAAGGTCTGAATCTGGCAATTCAAAGAAAACTACTTGGTGCTAAAGAAAGTCTTGGCCAATCAGGATGAAGCCAAAGGAAAGTTTGCCCCAAATTGGGAAGGACCATTCATTGTTAAGGAGGTGTTGACAGGGGAAGCTATCAGACTATAAGAAATGGATGGGAATGAATTCCCCCAACTCATCAATTTAGACACCATCAAAAGGTATTACGTCTGAGTCACATGCATACCCGCATCCGGGTCCTACGAATCAAATCAGGTTCGATTTTTCACTAGAAAGCCGAAACTACGAATGACCTGATCTCCCTACAACCGGTAGTACATAGGAGCCATTTCTGGTGCAGTTAAACCAAATAAAAAAACTTAAAAACTCATCAAACCAAACTAAAAAACCCAAGATAAATACTTTTCAAACCTCTCTCCAACCAAACAGCCTGAACTACGAATGACCTGATCTCCCTCAACCCGGGAGTACGTAGGCAGCCATCTACGGCGCGATTTGACCTTTAAGAAAAAATAAGAAACCAATAAAAGACCAGTTCCAAGACACCAAAGACAAATAGAAGCCAAATTCTATCAAGCTATCTTGGTCAACAGGCCCATCTGAGATACTCGTTGACATCTCAACTATCAGTCCATCAAGGAGAAGCTAAAGATACATCTACAACTGTGAGTCATGAAAGAAGTGGTAATCACTTAGCAATGACAGTACATATCCAATCAGGGAAGTGAATCAAAACTATATTTCTTTGATATATAACACTAGTTAATATATACATAATGCCCTGTACATGATAAAAATGGCTGATCTAGTCTGTACAGGAAAAATAAAGCTAGTCTATGGACCCAAAGACAAGCGGGTCAGCAATGCCAGCATGGCATCTCTCTCTGAATATGGGGGAGCAGCTGTAAGTGCAATCCACTCAGCCTCCATACGGCTCAATACCTCCATGGTCATCTGCAAGGTGGCAATGTGCTCATCCATATATGCACTCATCTCGGTGAGCAAACCATGAGTGTAAGATAGAAGAGCAGTACTATCAGTAATGTGGAAATCACGTGAAGCTATAGCCTCATCCCTCTCCGTAAAAGCTGTGTCTCGAGCAATCAAAGTCTCCTAGATCTCAACATATGTTGTGTCTCTAACCCATTGGATCTCGTCTCGCTCTACAACAGCTGCATCTCTGGAAGATCGGAGCTGCTCCCGCTTAATAAATCCAGCATCTAAAGCGACCTTGAGTCCATCTCTCTCAGCAAAAGCTAAATCTCTGCCAGACAAGGCAGCCAACATCTGCGCTCTAGCTTAATCTCGCTCAAAGGTCATCCTGAATAGTGAGTCCGCTAAAGCCTGATCCGTCTCTGTAGGAATAACCGGCGGATCACTCACAAGAACCGCTGTCAAACCCATGAACAGCTCATCCTCGGTAGGGGGAATCCAGATCCTCCATAGGCTCCTCCTCGTTGGAGTCCACAATCGGAGATAAATGAGGCTCTGCTACTGCAACTACTGTCTCTGCCTCCAACCATGAAGAATAGTCCGAAGAACGACCCGAATGGCTACCAGAGAAATCAGCCCTCTCTTAATGAGTCCAACACTAATATAATCTAACCAAGTCGGTGGAAGACATAGACGAAGCCGACGTCCTCTGATCAGCAGACCCCTAAAAATGGTGCAAACTCTGTAGCTAATCGAACTAACACATGACTGCCAGGATATGATAGGTAGTCACTCCCCTCAAACCCGCTAGGGGAAAATAATCCACCCAAAAGCATGGGTGATAAAGCTCTATGGGGACGTTAGCCCTGAGCATGACAAGATCGAGAACGGATGCTCAATATCCAACAGAAATGCCAACCATAACTCTGGATCAATGCACTCCGCAGGCTAAAAGGAGTAAACTATGGATGTTTCGTGAGTAAAGTAAAAACCTCGAGGCCTATAGAATCCAATTGGTCGTATATGGGACATCAGCTATATATACAGCAAGACCAAGCTTCCCATAAAAAATCCCTCTGGATGGGTACTACAATGTGTGGCGGATCTAAATGTCTCAGCCAATATCATCGGGAT
This sequence comes from Panax stipuleanatus, assembly GCA_020205555.1. Classification (NCBI taxonomy): domain Eukaryota; kingdom Viridiplantae; phylum Streptophyta; class Magnoliopsida; order Apiales; family Araliaceae; genus Panax; species Panax stipuleanatus. The sequence continues at coordinate 91,856,520 of CM035117.1, forward strand.
GATGGTGCTACCCTATCTAAGGGCCCAAACCACAACTACTAATCCCACGTCCAAATGATCCAAGCGAAGTTGCATATAGACGTATGCCACAATACACATCAGCAGAATGTCTACTTTGGCCAGATGCTATGCCTCTGCTGAAATAATAAAATCTCATACATGGCGATCATAGCTGTCGAGCTCGCCAAATCAATCGATCAGGAAATCAATCGAGATCACGTGTCCAGATACAATCTCGTCCCTGATCAAGCTCTGACTAAAACTGAACATACAGGTAAACGGTCTCCTCATATAACTAATAGCCGTATGAGCACACGGCAAATCTAGAGCTAACCCAGTAAATCGCTCGTACTCCTAGAGAGTTGGCATCAACTCATGCCGCCCAAAGCAGAACACTTGTCTCTCAAGTATCCAGAAGGGTAAAATGTCAGCAAAAAATCTAGATGGCACCCAAAAATCTATGAGGGCCAACGAATGCCCCAGCATGTGGTCCACTGTCCCTCTAACTAGGTAGGGCAGGCTCTTATACCACGACCTCAATGAGGTGGCCACCTCAGACGGTGGAGAATGCTCAATACGGCTGACCGCAGACGACGTCATCTGTAGCACCGTACCACAAGACCATCCAGAGGTCAAATTAAGTCGCAGCTATCTGAATGCATATACATGACATAATATATGCATGATGACAAATATAAACATGATGCGATAGATAGAAAAGATCATGAATATCTACAACCAGCTATCTACTACAGGCATCATCCTTGTCTGATAATACAAAGCAAAAATAGAAAATACAGGGAAATGGGGGCACCACCACCCAACTAATATAGTGGTCTATCAAAATGATGGCACAACTGCCAAATAGCCAAAACAGTGGCTGACCAAAAATATAGCTCCAATAGTTATCAGAGGAAGTCAAAGACATCAGTGTCAAAGCGATCGACCTGCTCCATCTCCTCAATACATACAAAATCGCTGCTATCAGGCATGTCTGAGAGGCATGGCACGATTTCTAGGTTATTATAATATGTAAATAACCCATAGTTTTAAGCAATGCTTTTAGAATCATGATGTTGATTATGCTAATGAGTTCTAAATTCTTAGAAAGCGTAAATCTAAAATAGTTTCTAATCGTTGGATTACTAAAAAGGGGATTAGTAAATCCGGATAGATTGGTACATACGTTGCTTGCTCATTGGATGAGGATGATTAATCTCATAATCATTTGTGTGGAGATACTAAAGCAAATATGTAGGTGCTTATTGAAGAATAAGTTCACTGAACGTGACTCACTATGGAATACCTAATGGAGTTTTACTTGCCTGTCAGTAGGAATTCCTAATGTGATAGTAGTACAAGTGATCCTTGGACTTGAGATCATCATAGTATCTTGTGTGTAATGAATTAAACTTTGACTTATTCCTTAAGACCCTTAGGGTATATCAAAGGGTATACTTGGGTGTAATAAGTTACATATAGAGATAATGAATGGTCAATAAAGAATCTACCATTTCTAGTAAAAGAAGAGATATGTCCTATGTGATTCGTTAAATGACAACCCAGTAGTCCTTGGCAAGGCAAAATGAAATTAGAAATGAGTTTCTAATTTGCATTATTTGGAGTTGTGCATTTTTCAATCGAAATACATATAATTAAATAAAATAAGACTTGACAGTAATTCTATGTCTTTTATTTAATTGGAACATTGTATGGTGGAATGATTGAATTGTACGATAACTATTTACTCACAGGTTCTTTTATGATTAATGTTGAAATCTATATTATCTAGAAAGTTGTTGATCGCTAGGGAGGCTTATCCCTATTGTAGAATAAATATTATTTATTTAAATAGATTATTAGTTTAATTTATTTATTTAAATAAGATTAGAACTGTTCTAATTGATTTATTCACAACCGGTTTAACATAGAGAACCTAAAGGGTCACACCATAAAAGGAAGAATAATTATTTAAGAAGGTAATGGCATAATCGTAATAATGCAATAAGTGTAATTAATTTAATCTATGGTGATAAAATAAATTAAATAGCTTAATGTTTATTATTTAATATTTTAGAAATATTAAATATAAATTAATAAGAGGAGTCTTATTAATACTATTACAATTATTATTATTTTAATTTCTAAAGGAGTTTAAGAATTAATTTAATATTAGTACTCTCATTTATTCCTAATAAGATTAGGAGGCAAATTAATTAAATGAGTTTAATTAATTAATCCCAATATGTTGGGAAGCCTAATTAATTAAAGGAGTTTAGTTAATTAAATGAAACTTTATGTCTAATAGGATTAGATGGGTTGACCAATATCTATATAAGAGGGGTCTTATGTTAGATATTAGTTGATGCAATTTTAATTGTTGGAGAGTACTACTTTTCTTTAGAGAATAGAAAACTTGGGTTTAGCCAACCACCCTCCTTCTTGAATAATTCCTATTCCTTGGTGGATCACCTCTAGAGGCCAAACACTTGGGTAGCTAATGTTGATCAAAGGAAGGAATCAATTCCGGATATTCAAGGAGATCGCAAATAACAAGAAGTTGAATATGTACCTGTGGAAGCTTTGTTCTACAAGGGTATAAATTTCACAACTTCTTATTTATCGTTTTCAATTAATAATATGCATAAAGGTTGATCCAAGTAATGGTTATGTAGAAATTTTAAACTCTTATATACCATGTTTTTGCTATTTTTTACAATTAAATTGCGCCATAATTTCTTATAAACCCAACATTGGCATCAGACCCAAACCTTTATGCAATTATTAATTGTTTTGATTCCATATATGTATGGGTATGTATTTAAAATAATTTATCGGACATTATTTATTGTATAAACTTATTTCATAAAAAAAGAAACTAAAAAAAAAAGAAAAAGAAAGGGAAAGTTAGTCAATTCGCGAAATTGTGACTGACGAATTCTTTTAAAAGAGACCTGACGAATTTCTTTTAAAAGAGACCCACAATTTTTTTTAAAGGTGTTTCAGTTAATGTTACTATTATATATATGATAACGTATAAATATTATATATATATATATATAGTAACCGTGAACTTGCAGGATTTCAAAAAAGGTGATCATCAGTAGTAACATTAGTTATATATATAATAGTATATACTGTTAATATTATATATATATATATATATATATATATATTATATAATATTTCTAATAATTTTATAATTAAAATAAAGAGTTTATTTTAATCTTGAAATTGGATTTCATGCAACTTAAAATTGCCCATTAAATGATACTCATATATATATGGAATGTTTTAATTCATGAGATGAATATTTATTTATTGATGCATATGGTGATATGTATGATAATAAATGGGGTTGATTATGGACTATTAACCAATGTGATTGGATTTTATTTTAGTTGAATGCTTGAATGAATGAATTTTATTAAATGGAGTTTGCGTACCTCGTCTTCTTTGATTTTTTCTTGATGTGAAATTCTATCTCCCTCCTATGTACTTCTCCTTGACTGCTGATCAAGGTTTCTATTTAAAATAAATAGTTTATGTAATAGAAATAGTTAGAATTATCTTGAAGAAATTGGAGACCAAGGAGCAAGGAGCGCGTGAAGACCCGTTTGTAATGGAGTTCGGGTTTAAATGTAATAGTTACGTTTAAATTTAAATTCTTGCACTCCTAGGTTTGACCTTTTGGTTTACTTGGTGGCTCAAGTGAACCAAACTAGAATAAAAATGCATAATTAATCCGGGTAGAATATAGTATTCTATATGTGCATGCTAATATTATATATATTATATTTTATGCAAACATACTTCACATGTTTAAATAAAATGACGCGTATTTTATATATATATTGAAAGTAGTATACATACAAGCCAATCATGTATGATGATAAAGCATATACTTTGTAAACGATCTTATTTAATTATTAATAAAAGTTTTCATTTATTAAAGGCGTTTAATTATCTACATGATGCTGTTTTTATAATATGTAAATAAAACATAGTTTCAAGCAATGTTTTTTGAATCATGATATTGGTCATGCTAATCAGATCTAAATTCTTAGAAAGCTTAAAAAACTAAAATAGTTTCCAATTGCATGATTACTAAAAAGGGGATTAGTAAATCCGGATAGATTGGTACATATGTTTCTTGCTCATTGGATGAGGATGATTGATCTCATGATAATTTATGTGAAGACACTAAAGCAAGTATATGACGCCCCCAAATTCGGGACCGCCACTTGGTCACTCGAATTCGGTTCGTCACGTGCTCATGGTAATACAATAATAACTAAAATCGCACATCCACAACGGAAGATCTAATTTAGAATAATATACAATAATTTATTATAATTATTCCTCTAAGTCTCGCAACCTATAATACTTAATAGATTACATAATAATATCAATTAACGACTTATTACATAATCTAACTTAAGCTTAAACATAGTAAAATTCAGTCTTACTACATCATCTTAATACAACATTAAAATATTTTAAAACATAAAATAGACAAGCTAGTTAGTAGCCTTGCCCTTGCCCTTATCAACGCTCGAAGGTTCGCCATGCTCTGCCTTAAATGAAATATTTTAAGGAAAGCAAGAATGGGCACAATTTGCTCAGCAAGTAATATACAATAAGGGTGAGTAATATAATTCTCAATTCTCGAAAGGGTATAGCAAGGTTTGATAGTTCAAGTATAACAAGAATATCAACAGTTCTCAATAATAGTCGCTAAGGACAGAGTAATATCAATCTAAATCAATTCAAGATTTCAAGATAACTGAATACTGAACAGTCACTAAGGACTATGAACTTCTACTACAATTAACAGTATTAACTGATAACCTAAATCAAAAACAAGTACAACAGGTGATCAGCCTAAAGTACTCTACGTTATGCATAACAATCAATCATACTCAAGTGCGTACGTCGGTTCTCCGACAATTATATATTCCCTTCAAAGAAGGTTGTTCTTCTCAGTCAAATACAAGATCCCGCACCAATCAATTGGTTTGGGTCGCTTTTCAATAAAATAAGTCTAGCCGAATCAAAAGGCATAGACACTTTCACAATATTCAAGAACAATACTAAGTTCAACATGATTAATAGCTTTAATGAAATAAGAGTTCATGTGACACCCCCGAATTCAGGTCCTCTGACCCCGGTCCGGTCGCCACGAAACAATATTAACATCCACCTCTAACAACATACGATAACTAAAAATGTGGAATATAATAAACGTATGTCGTTCATTCAAAAGGTGTTACTAGTCCCAAGATTCGATAACCTTAAATAAAATCTTACAAACATACCCTAGAATAAACATTAGGGTTCATATAACATTAACAGTAATTAAACAAATCATAAAGACAAAGTCTGCTCCTTGCAAACCATCCTATATCTTTCCTTTACCCTTGTTCTTCCCTGGGGCCTCGGGCTTAACTGCAATATAAGTCATGATATAGCAAGAATGAGCAACAAGTTTGCTCAGCAAGTTTAAATACAACAATAAAGGATATATATCATGATGAATGGACAAATATCTGACAACGATTTCAACAAAATGAATATCTTAAAGATTCAACAATATGAATATATGAACGATTCAATAATATGAATATTTGAACGATTCAATAATATGAACATTAGATAGATTCAATGATATGAACATCTGAACAATTCAATAATATGAATACTAAAAATAAAGATAATAATTGCCTTTATAATGACTGATAGTCGAGTAGACTCTGAACTATAACTTTCTATTGGGTTCAATAGCTAATTGACCCTTTTAGAATTACTGGCTTCTGGCTACAGAAACTAAGTACCTCGAGGAGATCAGCCTCGGGCACAACGTGAATATGCACAACACTTAAATCTGCTTACTCGTATCATATATATTAGATACCTGGGCACACTCCTACATATGAGGGGTGTTCTATTCCGTCTAAGAATCTTTACCATCAATTGGTTTGGATAGCTTCAAAGGAAACTTCATACAGTAGTCTGACCGAGCAAAGGTTCAGACTCTTACTGACATAGTTCAAGAAATTTAGAACCTTGAATAATGTACAAGTCCAAGACTGTACGAGCTCAAATACTCTAGGTGCGGACATCAATAATATCAATGTGGAATAATTGATAAGTAATTAAACCACTAAATAACATGCTTGGAAATAAAGTTCAAGCAATTAAGTAAATAACATTCGATTCAACAATAACCTACTCAATACAATATGAGAAGGATAGAGAACGTGCACAAAGTGAAGTTTAGAATTTGTACAATATAAGAATTTGTGTAAGTTCGGGGAACTTGCACAATACTCAATGTGTGAAGTTCGGGGAACTTGCACAATACTCAACGTGTGAAGTTCGGGGAACTTGCACGATAATAGATTCCTTGCATAAAATAATTGCATAGGCTTAGACACTTACAACATCAAAGAGTGAAATTTGGGGAATTTCACCATAATAGATCCCTTGCATAAAGTAAATGCATAGGTTAGGACATTTGCTTACAACGCTCTTTGAGTAAAATAAACACAAAGATAAGATACTTGCACAATGTACGAGTTTGTATAAGTTTAGAGAACTTGCATAATAAAGAAATGAAGTTCGGGAATTTGCAAAATAACCAAAGTGTGAAGTTCGGGGAACTTTCACAATACTCAAAATGTGAAGTTCGGGGAACTTTCACAATAACCAAAGTGTGAAGTTCGGGGAACTTTCACAATAACCAAAGTGTGAAGTTCTGGGAACTTTCACAATACTCAAAATGTGAAGTTCGGGGAACTTGCACAATACAATAATAACCTGCTCAATACAATATGAGAAGGATATGAAACTTTCATAAAAAACAAGTGAAGTTTAGAAACTCGCTTACTCGAGTAATTGAATAAAGTAGTGCAAGGATTTAAAATACTTGCCCAATAAAACAATCAACTGAAGTTAGGAAACTTGCACAAATAAGGAGTGTAAGTCAGGGAACTTGCACAATAAAGGTGAAGTTTAGAATCTCGCTTACTCGAGTAATTGAATAAAGTAGTGCAAGGATTTAAAATACTTGTACAATAAAAGTAGGGTTCGGATACTAGCTTACAATATATGTTGAATAAAGTAATACAAGGGTCTAGGATACTTGCCTGTTTGCTCAGCTACAAATAAATTCTAGCTTTAATAAAACTGCGTTGGAACGACCTAGCATTAACAAGTCGGTCTCTCCAATTAGTATATATAAACTAATATAAGTTCACACATACAAGACTCTAGTCATTATATAATTCTATCACATATTTCACGTAAGTCAATCTAATCCTGTCTTAGATTTAATAATTTTTAGATTTGTCTAGTTCTTAAGCATCAATATAGGCTTGAACACATAGCATTCCAATCAACACACATGCTTATCAAGTTTATGATCTCCCATTCAAAACTAGCATGCTCGTCCTAATCCAATTTCGAAGTCATATGTTTTCATGCCGGTAATTCACATACTTTAACTAATACATGCTCATGCTTCAAGATCGGTTACTAAGGTCATATTATCACATAACAAGGCTAAACAATATATAATATGTATGCTCGAGTATAATACACGCATATACTTTAATCACGTAGTTTGTGCTTAAAAAATTCATATCTTATGAATACGTACATATGCGAAATTCACGCTTTGACCAAACGAGGTCTATGTTAACATGCTTATAGGCCTAACGAACTCTAGTACACATGCTCGCATTGTCATAATATCAATCACATGGTATTCAAAGCTATTTCACATTCTAAGTTTCTATTACAAGGTACACCAAGTCAAAAAGATAACACGGTACATGTGAAGTAATATCGTAACCGTGATTCACATGTACTAGATCGCTTAAATAAGTCACATACATGTATCTAAGTGGTCACAATCTAAAAGACACAAGTCTTGGTTATGTTTACTTTGAAAGTCTTTAAGTTTCGCTTGAAAAACCTCTTGAAGCTTTCAATCAAGTATGCTAACGTGTTTAACATTTTAAACATACATTTTAAGTTAATATAAACCATGCTATTATGCTCGCAAAAATCAAAATAATAACATGGCGTAGCATATCATGGTTTGTGTTTCATTTTTTGTTAGGAACATGCATTAGTGAGGTTCATATGATCATATTTTATTATGGAACCTATATACGCTAGTTAGCATGCTTCTCGTACATTTTTAAATCATACTAATATGCTTGCAAAGTCAGAACATAGATAGGGTACTTATATGCTTATGACAAGTTTACTTTAACAAATCCTAAGTTCATTTATAAAACTATAAAGCTTCCTTCCATAACGTATACTAGCATGGTTAAAATCATGCATATTGTATCAAGAACATATATATATATATATATCTATGTGTGTGTGTGTGTGTGTGTGTGTGTGTGTTAAACTAACTTTCATGCATGTCCAACCTAGTACCATCAAGCTAGCATGAGCAGGAAGCAAAACAAAAAAAAATTGTGCAGACAAGCACTGGCGCAGCTGCACAGGCTGGCGACCAGGCCTGAGATAGTGCAGTTTTCGGCAGACTGTAATCCTAACTCAGAATTTCATACCACAATCAATTCAGTCATGCTACAATGTATTTCTAACATGCTTATAATCTTTACACAACACTTAATAATCATATTTCAAATCAAATATCAACTAATACATGCTTAATTCAAATAATCAAGAACTTAGTAATTTATCAGAAAATGAAGAATGGGGATGGAAAGTTATACCTGTGAAACAATTGAGCTGCAATTTACCTTCTTAATCTCTTCTATATTAACAATATTCTTACTCTAGCAATTCTATACTTACAAGAAAATCTCAACAAGACAAAGAACAAGGAGAGAGCTCTTATATATATAGCCAAACCAAATACCTAGATAATGCTATCATCTCCAAATCAATTCAAGGGATTTCAAGATTGTACACTAGATAAGATAGAGTTGGTAAGGGTTGGTGCAATCCATCATTACCTCCACTCCCCTATAATCATTCACTCTATGTTGCTGAAAATGAGAGAAGGAGGTAGAGTGTAGCTAGCATATGGGAGTTCACGTGAGATGAGAAGTGGGGAGGCTATTTACTCAGCAACTTGCAAATGGGTGTATAATTATATAAGTCTCATACTTGGTTACATAATAAATACACTAGATAATATAATGTATATACACATAGCATAGGTTATAAATAATTATTCCATATACATTTAAATAGGTGTTACATTGTTATCTCAATAAAATAATGTATCAAGTAGGTATATATATATACAACTCATATAATCCATGTACATTTTCTATTAACACTAAATATAATATAATTGTGTTTCATCATTGTTTATAATAATAACTGTTATTATAATAATAACTTATGGGAAAACATTATCAATTAATAATGCTATAGATATTAATGTAAGGTATTCATAATAGTTTTCCTACCCTCATCATGTCACATGCTCTAAGTACACATTAGACTTATCAATCTCACATAATACAATTAAGATTACTATATAGTCCCTACATACAATGTAAGCCACATTAATATGTCACATAGCACCTTATACAATATATAAGGTAACTACCTTATACCAAAGGTTTACTTATCACATGCTTGTATAAAATAATTAATTAAGTAAATATAATCTTATTATATTTATTAGTTCTCTTACTCATTAATTATTATTTATTCATAATAATTATAAATCAACAACAATAATAATTTTATACGTTATCAATTAATTACTCAAATATAAATAATTAATCACGATTAACTCTCTACACTATATTCAAGAAATTTGAATATATAATTTACTAACACTTTTATTAATAAAAAGTCTCAGGGTTAATCTACTAATTTAAATAACCATTAGTGATTCCCTTCAATAAAATCCTAGCATTTATTCGCATAGGTTAAATTCACATAAGCACATAACCACATAAGGTTTAAATAAGTTTGAAAAATTAATTCCTAAAAATTTTAAAATCACAGATAAAATTAATAAGGAGCCTAAAATTCCTGGTCATTACATTCTTCCCTCCTTATGAAAATTTCGTCCTCGGAATTGTAAAAAATAAGGTTACTCCAATAAAAATTGATAATTCGCTCTTATCACTTAGATAATCTCTACAATCTGTTGTACCACTCCTGGTCCCTACAGTCAACGTTCGCCTACTTTATCCCAACACCACGGTGCTTGACACTCTTCCATAAAATGCTTCTAGAAAAATCTCTTCTCTTAGTTCTAGTACTAACGGTACCCAAATGCGTCCTTCAAATCTTAGTAGTTCAGTGTTATCAATCTTAAATTTTAACTCATCACCTTCAGCTAATCGCTTCTTGATGTTATCATAATCTTGGTCCTTCTCTTGTGCCTCCTTAACCTTATCTAATAAAGTCGGGCTTACTGATACTGTAATTAATCTCTCTTTGGTCTCCATCGGATACTTAACCTCTAAGTCTAGTCTTTCGAAAATCTTTCACTAATTCTCCTGAATGGTCAACCTCGATAATTGTGTATATCTCACATTCCTCGCCATACAAATAATGCTTCAAAAACTCCAAGGCAAAACTATTGCTGCTAAATCTCATTTTGGGAAGACATCCACGAATTCCCTTCAAATCAGTATAACAGTTCTTATAAATGTATTCTACGGGGATAACTTCCTTGTTTGCTACTCCTACGCCCATAGGGTGTTCTAATTTCTCACGGGGTAAGTCTAACTATTTAACAAATTCTTCAGAAACAAAAGAGCAGGTGGCACCCGAATCGAATAACACATATGCATCTATATAATTGATCAGGATGATACCTGACACTACGTCCTTGTTGTTGCGGTTGTCACTAGCTGCAACGCCCTTTCTCTTCGGGCATCCCTTGATTTGATGGTCTGTGGCTTTACACACGAAACATCTTCCTTTTGGATTATTCGGACATTGAGGAGCCATGTGCCCCAGTTGTCTACAACGATAACAAGTGCCCTTTCCCTTCAAGCATTCCCCCGAGTGGTTCCTTCCACAGTTACTGCACTTTAAACTTTTCTTAGCCTTTCCCCTAGATTTGCTATCTCCGGATGATTGGCTCTCCATCCATTTACGCTTATTGGGGATGCTGCCTCCGCCGTTTCCCCCCTTCTGTCCTTCTTGACCAGTCTTCTTAACTTGCTTAAATTGTGTTATGGCTTCAATGCCTCCTTCGGCAATGATAGCCCTTTCCAAAAGATCAAAAAAAGTCCTAATCTTTAATACATCTACTGCCTCCTGTACCCATGGTTTCAATCCTAATTCAAATCTCTCTGCTTTCCTGGCCTCCGTGTCCACCTGGTGTGACGCGAATCGGGCCAACTCATTAAATCTTGCCGCGTACTCTGCGACTGACATACCTCCTTGTTTCAGCTCCAGAAACTTAACTTCCATATCTTGCTGCGTATTCTCCGAAAAGTATTTCTTAAATCTGTCCCACATAATAACTCATTCGCCTGCTAGACCTTTATTGGGTTCCCACCAATTATTAGCTTCGCCCTTCATCATGAATGTGGCAAAACTCGTCTTCTGTGCCTCGACCACCCGTGCGACCTCAAACACCTTCTCAACTTCTTCTATCCATGTGTGAGCTTCGATTGGGCCTAAGGTTTCCCGGAATTCCTGTGGTCCTACCAATTTAAAGTCCTTAAAGCTAGTCAAGTAATGTCCTGGCTGCTCAGCTGCTGGCGAGGTTATGTTTTGCATTGCTTCTGTTAATAGGTTAACGAAGCTCTGCATTGGGTCGACATTTCCCCCTCCACCATTGCTAACAGATCCTTCCTCCCTCTGGTTCCGCGAAAATCCCCTAGGCGGCATGATCCTGAGGACTGGAAGAAAACATTAGGCTTATGTGATATGCTATTCAAGTTAGCATTAAGAATTTTAGGACATCTATCAATCATAGCTGATTTAAATAAACAACTTCAGTATCACAATACGACTCGATGGATCTCCTCAATCCATCACTTACAAACTCTACTTGAGTTTTCTACTAAGGTTATAACTTAGGTTTCGCATTCCTAACGTTTATAACCTAAAGCTTTGATACCAACCTATGACACCCCAGAATTCGGGTCCTCTGACCCCGGTCAAGTCGCCACGAAACAATACTAACATCCACCTCTAATAACATACGATAACTAAAAATGCGGAATATAATAAACGTACGTCGTTCATTCAAAAGGTGTTACTAGTCCCAAGATTCGATAACCTTAAATAAAATCTTACAAACATACCCTAGAATAAATATTAGGGTTCATATTACATTAAAAATAATTAAACAAATCATAAAGACAAAGTCTGCTCCTTGCAAACCATCCTATATCTTTCCTTTACCATTGTTCTTCCCTGAGGCCTCGGGCTTAACTGCAATATAAGTTATGATATAGCAAGAATGAGCAACAAGTTTGCTCAGCAAGTTTAAATACAACAATAAAAGATATATATATCATGATGAATGGAAAAATATCTGACAACGATTTTAACAAAATGAATATCTTAAAAATTCAACAATATGAATATCTGAACGATTCAATAATATGAATATTTGAATGATTCAATAATATGAACATTAGATAGATTCAATGATATGAACATCTGAACAATTTAATAATATGAATATTAAAAGCAAAGATAATAATTGCCTTTAGAATGACTGATAGTCGAGTAGACTCTGAACTATAACTTTCCAATAGGTTCAATAGCTAATTGACCCTTTTAGAATTACTGGCTTCTGGCTACAGAAACTAAGTACCTCGAGGAGATCAGCCTCGGGCACAACGTGAATATGCACAACACTTAAATCTGCTTACTCGTATCATATATATTAGATACCTGGGCACACTCCTACATATGAGGGGTGTTCTGTTCCGTCTAAGAATCCTTACCATTAATTGGTTTGGATAGCTTCAAAGAAAACTTCATACAATAGTCTGACCGAGTAAAGGTTCAGACTCTTACTGACATAGTTCAAGAAATTTAGAACCTTGAATAATGTACAAGTCCAAGACTGTACGAGCTCAAATGCACTAGGTGCGGACATCAATAATATCAATGTGGAATAATTAATAAGTAATTAAACCACTAAATAACATGCTTGGAAATAAAGTTCAAGAAATCAAGTAAACAACTTTCGATTCAATAATAACCTACTCAATACAATATGAGAAGGATAGAGAACTTGCACAAAGTGAAGTTTAGAATTTGTACAATATAAGAATTTGTGTAAGTTCGGGGAACTTGCACAATACTCAATGTGTGAAGTTCGGGGAACTTGCACAATACTCAACGTGTGAAGTTCGGGTAACTTGCATGATAATAGATTCCTTGCATAAAATAATTGCATAGACTTAGACACTTACAACATCAAAGAGTGAAATTCGGGGAATTTCACCATAATAGATCCCTTGCATAAAGTAAATGCATAGGTTAGGACATTTGCTTACAACGCTCTTTAAGTAAAATAAACACAAAGATAAGATACTTGCACAATGTATGAGTTTGTATAAGTTTAGAGAACTTGCATAATAAAGAAATGAAGTTCGAAAATTTGCAAAATAACCAAAGTGTGAAGTTCGGGGAACTTTCACAATGACCGAAGTGTGAAGTTCGGGGAACTTTCACAATACTCAAAATGTGAAGTTCGGGGAACTTGCACAATACAATAATAACCTACTCAATACAATATGAGAAGGATAGGAAACTTTCTCCAAAAATAAGTGAAGTTTAGAAACTCGCTTACTCGAGTAATTGAATAAAGTAGTGCAAGGATTTAAAATACTTGCCCAATAAAACAATCAACTGAAGTTAGGAAACTTGCACAAATAAGGAGTGTAAGTCAGGGAACTTGCACAATAAAGGTGAAGTTTAGAATCTCGCTTACTCGAGTAATTGAATAAAGTAGTGCAAGGATTTAAAATACTTGCACAATAAAAGTAGGGTTCGGATACTAGCTTACAAAATCTGTTGAATAAAGTAATACAATGGTCTAGGATACTTGCCTGTTTGCTCAGCTACAAATAAATTCTAGCTTTAATAAAACTGTGTTGGAACAACCTAGCATTAACTAGTCGGTCTCTCAAATTAGTATATATAAAATAATATAAGTTCACACATACAAGACCCTAGTCATTATATAATTCTATCACATATTTCACGTAAGTAAATCTAATCCTGTCTTAGATTTAATAATTTTTAGATTTGTCTAGTTCATAAGCATCAATATAGGCTTGAACACATAACATTCCAATCAACACACATGCTTATCAAGTTTATAATCTCCTATTCGAAACTAGCATGCTCGTCCTAATCCAATTTCGAAGTCACATGTTTTCATGCTGGTAATTCACATACTTTAACTAATACATGCTCATGCTTCAAGATCGGTTACTAAGGTCATATTATCACATAACAAGGCTAAACAATATATAATATGTATGCTCGAGTATACTACACGCATATACTTTAAAAACGTAGTTCGTGCTTCAGAAATTCATTTCTTATGAATACGTGCATATGCGAAATTCACGCTTTGACCAAACGAGGTCTATGTTAACATGCTTATAGGCCTAACAAACTCTAATACACATGGCCGCATGGCCATAATATCATTCACATGGTATTCAATGCTATTTCACATTCTAAGTTTCTATTACAAGGTACACCAAGTCAAAAAGACAACACGGTACATGTGAAGTAATCTCGTAACCGTGATTCACATGTACTAGAACGCTTATATAAGTCACATACATGTATCTAAGTGGTCACAATCTAAAAGACACAAGTCTTGGTTATGTTTACTTTGAAAGTCTTTAAGTTTCGTTTGAAAAACATCTTGAAGCTTTCAATCAAGTATGCTAACGTGTTTAACATTTTAAACATACATTTTAAGTTAATATAAACCATGATATTATGCTCGCAAAAATCAAAATAATAACATGGCATAGCATGTCATGGTTTGTGTTTCATTTTTTGTTAGGAACATGCATTATTAAGGTTCATATGATCACATTTTATTATGAAACCTATATACGCTAGTTAGCATGCTTCTCGTACATTTTTAAATCATACTAATATGCTTGCAAAGTCAGAACATAGATAGGGTACTTATATGCTTATGACAAGTTTACTTTAACAAATCCTAAGTTCATTTATAAAACTATAAAGCTTCCTCAAATAATGTATACTAGCATGGTTAAAATCATGCATATTGTATCAAGAACATATATATATATATATATATATATATATATATATATATGAGTTAAACTAACTTTCATGCATGTCCAACCTAGTACCATCAAGCTAGCATGAGCAGGAAGCAAAACAAAAAAAATTTCTGCAGACAGGCACTGGCGCAACTGCGCTACTGCCCAGTGCAACACTGGCGCAGTTGCGCAGGCTGGCGACCAGGCCTGAGGCAGTGCAGTTTTCGGCAGACTGTAAACCCAACTCAGAATTTTATACCACAATCAATTCAGTAATGCTACAATGTATTTCTAACATGCTTATGATCTTTACACAACACTTAATAATCATATTTCAAATCAAATATCAACTAATACATGCTTAATTCAAATAATCAAGAACTTAGCAATTTATCAGAAAATGAAGAATGGGGATGGAAAGTTATACCTCTGTGAAACAATTGAGCTACAATATACCTTCTTAATCTCTTCTATATTAACAGTATTCTTACTCTAGCAATTCTATACTTACAAGACAATCTCAACAAGACAAAGAACAAGGAGAGATCTCTTATACATATAGCCAAACCAAATACCCAGATAATGCTATCATCTCCCAAATCAATTCAATGATTTCAAGATTGTACACTAGATAAGAAAGAGTTGGTAAGGGTTGGTGCAATCCATCATTACCTCCACTCCCCCATAATCATTCATTCTATGTTGCTGAAAATGAGAGAAGGAGGTAGAGTGTAGCTAGCATGTGGGAGTTCACGTGAGATGAGAAGTGGGGAGGCTATTTACTCAGCAACTTGCAAATGGGTGTATAATTATATAAGTCTCATACTTGGTTACATAATAAATACACTAGATAATATAATGTATATACACATAGCATAGGTTATAAATAATTATTCCATATACATTTAAATAGGTGTTACATTGTTATCTCAATAAAATAATGTATCAAGTAGGTATATATATATACAACTCATATAATCCATGTACATTTTCTATTAACACTAAATATAATATAATTGTGTTTCATCATTGTTTATAATAATAACTGTTATTATAATAATAACTTACGGGAAAACATTATCAATTAATAATGCTATAGATATTAATGTAAGGTATTCATAATAGTTTTCCTACCCTCATCATGTCACATGCTCTAAGTACACATTAGACTTATCAATCTCACATAATACAATTAAGATTACTATATAGTCCCTACATACAATGTAAGCCACATTAATATGTCACATAACACCTTATACAATATATAAGGTAACTACCTTATACCAAAGGTTTACTTATCACATGCTTGTATAAAATAATTAATCAAGTAAATATAATCTTATTATATTTATTAGTTCTCTTACTCATTAATTATTATTTATTCATAATAATTATAAATCAACAACAATAATAATTTTATGCGTTATCAATTAATTACTCAAATATAAATAATTAATCACGATTAACTCTCTACACTATATTCAAGAAATTTGAATATATAATTTACTAACACTTTTATTAATAAAAAGTCTCAGGGTTAATCTACTAATTTAAATAACCATTAGTGATTCCCTTCAATAAAAATCCTAGCATTTATTCGCATAGGTTAAATTCACATAAGCACATAACCACATAAGGTTTAAATAAGTTTGAAAAATTAATTCCTAAAAATTTTAAAATCACAGATAAAATTAATAAGGAGCCTAAAATTCCTGGTCGTTACAGTTCAAGTATGCAAATTCAATTCAAACGATTAAGTAAAGAAACTAGTTCGCAATATACAAGGATAGAATACTTGCACCGTAAAAGAGTGTTAGTTAGGAAACTTGCTTACAACATTCCTCGAATAACGCAAACACAAAGATAGGATACTTGTCTTATGCGTAGTTTATCCACGAAAAGCAAATCAACACTTTCGAATCCTTATCGTAATATAGTTACGTATATATATGATATCCATTAGTCATATAGTTTAATATTATATCTCATCTCGTATATACGATTAACACATAAGCTAAGTCTTGACCTAGTTACACAGTTATACAGTATCATATAATTTCACAAGTCTCGACTTTTAATGTCTTTTATCGTTAACGTTCCTCTTCTCAAGTTAGTCATTTTCATACATTATTACTATCATGTGAGACTACCACAAATAGTAAACATACTCTCATATTATTAATATCACATAATACCACAATCAATACTAAATATATTTTTTTTAGCAAGTTATGGCATTTCCATAAGTTAACCGTCAAAATCGGATTCAAGTAACATCATATAATATCACGGGGTAAAATGCACAGTTGACCACTGAACTTAAGGTCATTTGGGTATTGAGCCCTCTTCTTTTGGTCAACGCAAATCGAACCCCTTTTTATCCGAAAATTTGGGTATTGTGCCCCCAGGCGCCACATGGGCGTTGACTTCCTACGTGGCACTTCAGGCGCTGACGTGGAATATCTGAAATCAGCAATTTATAAATTAAATTTCCACATGTGTTTGCTGACGTGGCAGTTTTATAATTAAATCTCAAAAATATGACCAGCCCCATGATTCGAACTCAAAACCTTCCACTTGGAATCTAGGTCATCAAACCAACTGAGCTACAGAACCTAACTATTAAATTTGTTCAAGGATTAAGTTTTATAACAAAATAATTCTTTTTCCCATATTATAAAATCTTACAAACTCTAATATACTATAATTTTTAACAAAAACACAAACCTAGAAAATATTTTATTATAATTATTTTATTTTATTTTTTAATTTTATAAACTTAATTGATCTTAAGATTAAAATTCTCTCTTTTATAACTTCTACAAGGTAAAATGCAACAAACACATTAACACATGCTGCATTAAACATATTTTATTTTTTCATGCTGCATTAAACATATTTTACAACTTTTAAATTCAAAAACACACATTAACACACCAACATATATACAAATTCAAACACACACACTAACACACCAAGAACACACATACAAATTCAAACAGACACACTAACACACCAAGAACACACATACAAATTCAAACACACACACTAACACACCAAGAACACACATAGTATAGAGGATCAAAAATGTCTTCCACCTCTGATTTTTCATTACAGGGATAAAGATGGTACGCACACTACCAGATCCAAAGCAAAGCTCTCTACCCCATCACCATAAATTACCCTTTTGGCCATAAAAACCAGCTACTGTTTGACGCAGAATCTGGAAATGGGTTCTGAAACCCCAAATCGGCATGAGATTTCAAGGTAATCGGAGCCAGTGGAGAGCCGGAAAAGTCCGATGCCGAGTCAAATTTCGACGGAGAGATTGATGGGCGAGTTGACCGGGTCACGGTACTCGAGTAACGGCTCGAGAAGAGCAGAAAGCCACTTGAAGATCGAAGCTGTCATTTTGAAGCATT
Organism: Panax stipuleanatus; assembly: GCA_020205555.1. Classification (NCBI taxonomy): domain Eukaryota; kingdom Viridiplantae; phylum Streptophyta; class Magnoliopsida; order Apiales; family Araliaceae; genus Panax; species Panax stipuleanatus. Next base: position 91,875,193 of record CM035117.1, read on the forward strand.
GCTTGAACGAGTCGGGGTTTTGGGGAATGGCTGAGTTGACTCGGTCGACTCGCGAAGTGGGTTCTGTGCCTCTGCCGTCGTCCCCCGCCGGGGAATCGTGGTCTGCTAAATGGGTTCGCTTCCGTTTTCTGGAAAAGGGGAGAAGAGAGAGTGAGGCGCGCAATCTCTATGGAGGAGAGAAAATGCTGGAGCAAAGGAAAAATATTTCCGATGGAATTGGAATTGAGGGGATTTGGGAAAGGAAAAAGATGGAGGAGAAAGAGGAGGAGTTGGGAGATTAAGGAGTTTTAGGATGGGAGATTAAGGAGTTCTGGGATGGCAGGCGAGATTGATGTTATTATTCATGTTATTAGTTATTAATTCATGTTGGTGAAAAGAATATTAAATTAATTAAGTTTATTACCAGATCCTTTTATTATTATTATTATTGTTATTATGGTTATTATTATTATTATTTTATTTTTATTTTTATTTTTATTTTTTTGTTGTTGGTAAAACTCCATATTTTTAGTTAATAAAAAGAATTTGAGAGAAGACATTTATAATTGGAGAGAAGACATTTATGATGGTGTATCTTAAATTAATGAGTATCTTTGTCTTTTTATATTAATGTTGATTATTTAATTTGTTATCCTTTTAATATTTTGTTGGGAGAAATGAATTGATTTGGTATAAAACTTAATTCTTTTGTTAAAATGACTATAAATTTTATGTAGCTCAGGTGGTTTGATGACCAAAATTTCAAATTTGAGGTTTTGGGTTCGATTCATGGGCTGGCCATATTTTTGGGATTTAAGTCTAAAACGGCCACGTCAGCAACACGTGGAAATTAAATTTAAAAAATAAACCATGTCAAATATTCCATGTCAGCGTCTGGAGTGCCACGTAGGAAGTCAACGCATATGTGACGCCTGGGGGCCCAATACCCAAATTTTCGGATAAAAAGGGGTTCGATTTGCGTTGACCAAAAGAAGGGGGCTCAATACCCAAATAGACCTAAAGTTCAGGTGCCAACTGTGCATTTTACCCAATGTTCACTATGATAATTGATGAATTACTTTGAAATTGGTTGACAACTTAGAGGGATAAATAGGTAATTCCGCCCATTATTTTACACTCCCTTCATTCCTTAATATATGTCGTTTTAGAGTTGTATACAAGTATTAAGGAAATAAATGTAAAGCATTAAATATAATATCAATTGTCTATATAGCCCTTGTATATTGAAAAAGAGAGTGTTATTTATTTGACATAGAATCTTGAGAGAACCAAAGTTATATTTAATACTTGGGATAATATTGAAAACTAAGCAATTAATGCTTATTTGAAGTTCTCAAACGACTTATATTAAGAGTAGAGCTGCAAACGAACCGAACCGAATCGAATTTTATCGAACTCGAACCGAAGTCGAACACTTTTAGTCGAACTCAAACATGTTCGAGTAACTCGATCAAACCAACAACTATATACGAGTTCGGATCGTTTAGTGTTCACGAACTGTTCGCGAACATAATCGAGTTCGCGAACAGTCGAACATAAGATTGTTCGCGAACACAAGATTGTTCGCGAACACAAACTATGTCCACGAACACCAAACTTGTTTACGAACACAAATTTGTTCACGAACACAAACTTGTTCACGAGCATAAACTTGATCACGAAAACAAACTTGTTCACGAACACAAACTTGTTCACGAACACAAATCTGTTCACAAACACAAACATAGATTCTAAAGCAAAAAATAGTTAAATAAATACAAAAAATATCTTCTCTAAGAGTCTAAGTATTCAATCAAAATTAGACCAAATATTATAATCATCATTCATCCAAAAAGACCAAAACCAAAAATGATTACTTAGAACTTATAATTAACTTAAAAGTTAACAAGTACTTAAAAAATCTTGATTTATAAATATCAACAATCAAATATTAATATCGAAAAGCCTTTCAACTCTTCAAGGTCCAACCGCTTCAAGTAGAGTCTACAAACAAATGATTATCAAACACTCACAATTTAATATTAGTAATGTATTTCTTTTGTTGTCATTTTTAATTAATATTCAATTTTTTTACAATTGTTAAATTTAATATCTAGTTTTTATTTTCGATCTTCAAATTTATGTATAATTTTTTAAAGTTTCAAAATTATTCAGTAAATAATTTGATGATTATTACTCTATTATCAAAGTCTCGATACGTACATTGAAGACTTGATTTCTCTATTTTCTATCTCGATTTGACAATTTCAATAACTGATGTACATGTAAGCAACTGTATTGTATCATTCTTTAATTAATGTCAAATTGTCATTGCATGATGATTAATGACTTTATTTATGTGTATTATGACATGGGTTATAATTTATTAAACTATTTGGGATGTAAATTATAATAATCCAACAATCATTGTTCAAAATTTTATAAAAATATTAAAATTATTTTAATTAAATTAGAATTTAGATGTGAAGAAGTACACATTATTATTTATTAATTATTTAATAAAAAAGTTTACTTATAATAAATTATTAAAAAAACAAAAAGATGTTTAGGTAATAAAAAAATAGTTACAAATTTAACAATTATTAATAAAACAAATTTTAGAATTTAATATGAAAAAACCAATTATTTGTATTTATAATTTTAGAAATAATTTAAACATGTAATTAAGAAATCGAACTACTCGAACCGATCTCGAACTTATCGAACCGAACTCGAACTTATCGAACCGAACTAGAACTTACCGAACCGAACCGAACTCGAACTGTTCGCAAACAAAGACGAACCGAACCACATAGTTCGCGAACATGTTCAATCGAACAATCGAACGGCACACTCTGTGCGAACTCGACTCGACTAGGCGAGCAAGTCGAATTCGAACCGAATCGAACTGGTTCTCGAACAGTTCGGTTCCTTTGCAGCCCTAATTAAGAGACACAAATATTTCTCTAAAACGACTTATATTAAATAACGAAAAGAGAACGTACATTATTAAACTTTAGTTTGCTTTTATATATATATATATATATTCTCGGGTTACAACTGAGTAAAACCCGGTTGGACAAGAATAAGCTTCCCCTATTACATTTCAAATGAAGAATTTGAGTTCATTTTAGCTGCGCTGGATTTTATCGCCATCTATGGTCAGCGATTCCTTCCACTATACCACTTTAACTGGAAAACTGGCGCCTGGACCTCTAAGAGAAAAGAGTTCAATCCAACTTCCCTAGGAAAGGAAAAAATTGGGTTGCCCTTAGACAAGAGTATTATGGCACTAAACCAAGAAAATAATGAAACTGAAGGGCCAAAAATTGCAACTTCTAAAAATGTTGGGGTGATGATAAGTACATACTCTTCATATTTGGAGACTGCCAGACAAATAGCATGCCTCCTGCCAAAATTCCCATCTCAACGACGAATTCCTGATGACATAGATATCAACTTCATGCCTTTTAGGATCTAGATCGGTTTTTATGGATTACGATACCTTCTGTTACATATTTCACCTTATTTTCTTTACTATATATTTAAACACACAAATATTGCATTTAATGACGGTATCAACGCACAATTATTTGTGACCAATTTTATTGCGTCGTTAAATGTAACGTTGTGATGCTAAATATGTATTAACTAAAATTGGATGAAATGTGTAATGGAAAAAATCCTAATGCGAATTTCATGGTGTAGGGACTAGATTGCATTCTTATCCTTTATAATTTACTTGAAAATAAGTGCTGGTGAAAGATTATGTTCACACTTGTATCTTATATAGTTATATCCAGTTCAAACTTATTGAATTGGAGCTGTGTTGCGAATAATGTAGCAACAATGTTAGGGAAATAAAAATTTATATAGCTTCTTGCAGTTGCAAATTCTATTTTATCCATTTAAGTATTATTTGTCCCTTCTTTTTTATGTCTTTTTAATAGAAAAGTTGTTCATTTGTATGTGTGGTTTGCAGATTTCAAGAAATAATCAATTACTTAATTTTTGTCTTAAAATTTTGTCTATAAACGTTACCTAGCATTTTCAAGTTCAAAGAATGGAGAATCGAAATCTAATACATGTGTTTCAAAACAATAATAAAAAAAACACGAAAAGTAAAATAAACTTGACCCATTTCATATTTGATTTCAAATTTTAATTCACTTAATTGTTTATTGAAAAAAATGAAGTTTCAAATTTGATTTTAACCACGAAAAAAAGTAGCAAAAACTATACATGGTGTAGAACACTAAATTTTGTAGTCCAATTACAAAGCACTACTTGTCATAAACACTACTAGAAAAATAAGAATACGTGACAAAACTGTGACAATTTTTAAAATCAATCATAAAAGATAGTAATTTGTGATGAACTTTTTGAGCAATTACAAAATAATATTGTATATGATAGCTCTTAGTAATGACTAATTTTGCCATCAATATATTATAATTGTGATGATCGTATCAATATCACTAATTTTTCATCCAAAATAAATTTTCTTTTTCTGACGCACTAAGCCATCACTTATAGATATACCATTTTCATTATTACATTAAATCTATCATCAATATTCTAATGAAAAAAATAATCAAAACAATAATTTGTGACGACCATGAGAATCATTAAAAAAACATATTTTTGTGCGACTTCTATTTGTAATTTCAAAAAAAAAATCTTTTTTGTGATGAAATTTACAAGTCATCACAAACAATAAAATATATGACGACTCTTAGGACTAATTTTACTATCATTATAAAGTATTTGTAATTACCATTGCCATCACTAAATCTTATGTGGAACTAATTTTGTTTATGGAGTTAACTCACGTGTGTTTCCTTTTATATTTTATTTTAAAATAATAATCATAATTTGGCATTTGGTGTAGTGGTAATATTCGTTATTTAGTTTATAAATGGGGAGATAGTTTGAATCCTACAGGTATCATTTGATACAGTTAATATAGTGGAATATATTATCCGTAAAAAGATATGATCACGTTCTTACATTTGATCCCTAAAGTTATGTTTTTTATTTTTGTGATGACTTTGACAATCACAAGAGATTATGTGCTAATGCAATTGTTTTAACTATCACAAAAGAGTTATGTATATGTAAATGTGATTGTATCAATCATCACAAAAGCATTATGTATTTGAGTGATTGTCAAAATCAAAACCATCATGAAAGACTTTCATGATGGGGTATACAAGATGGCCTCTATGACGACTAAAGTCATCACAAAAACTATTCATGATGATTTTTTTTTGAATTTATGTGATTGATTTGAGCCATCGCAAAAGTTTTTTTTTAATGAAATGACACAATTCAACCATAAAAACATTTCATTTAAATTGACAAATAAAATAATTGGCCATGCGGGATCAAAAGTATCCATTTAATGAATTTTGATTGGTTGTTGATTGATATTATTTTTATAAAATAGAGATAATTAAAAAATAATAGTTATCTTTATTTAAATAAAATATAAATAATTATAAATTGGGGATTATCGCAATTAAAATAATATTTATAAATTGATGATTTTCCTTGAAATTGCTGACACATTTTCTCCTACAGTTACTTTTGCATCATTACTCAATTTTTTTTTAGTGCATAATTCTTTTAAAAATTTAACATACCTTGGCACTTGGTTTTTTGCATCTAACAGAGGGATGTTGACCTCTACCTTCCTAAAACTCTCCAGAATCTCCTTCTCTTGTTCATCCTTCCTTGGAGTCCTGTGATTTCTAGGTGAAAAAAGGCAAAACATTAGTCTTAACTAAAATAGCAGGGTTAGAGGTTACCTTAAGTGGTTCTGTCTCTTTCTTAGATTGCTACTGCTCAAACTCTGTATTGATTTTAGGCATTTTCAGCTTTTTCCCACTCCTCAGTGTAATGACACTTTATTTGAGAGTCCAATCTCCCAAATGTGGTAGCCAGTTGACCTACTTGGTTCCTTAGATAATCAATGGAAGTTTTTGTCTCTTATTGGAACTGATGTGTTTGAGTAATAAATGCTTTGAACATGTCCTCCAGGGATGATCCAGGGTTGGCAGGTGCTGGTTGTCTAGATTTGTATTGTTGTGGAGCTAGTTGGAAGTATTTCTGTCTACTGAGAAAAACAGGCTGGGCAGGTGGTCTGTTTCCTCCATAGCTAAGATTAGGATGATCCCTCCCTCCGTCTTGGATTGTATGTGTTAGAATAGGGATCATACCTTCTCTGAGGTTATGTCTGAAAGATCCCTATTGCAATGGCTTGTTGCATATTGTCATCTTCTTGCAGTGTTGGGCATGAATCATTGGTATGGCTTGACAACAAACAGATTCCACAATCTTTTACTGCTGGCATGTTTCCTGCACCCATCTGTCTAACCATAACAATTAAATCAGAAATTTATTGTTCAATATTATATGTACTTACCTCATTAGCCTTTTTAAGTGTGTGATCCATCTTAGTGTCATACTGTTGTGAGTTTGCAGCCGTGTTTGTAATTAAGTTATTTGCAGCCTCTAGGGTCTTGTCAACTAAGGCTCCTCCACTTGCTGCATCAATCATGCTTCTGTCCATGGGCAATAGTCCCTCATAGAAGTATTATATTAGGTGTTAATCATCTATTTGATGAGGTGGACACCTGAAACACAACTTCTTAAATCTTTCCCAATACTCTAAGAGAGTATATTCATTAAATTTACTGATTCCACATATCCTCTTCCTGATATTGGTCATTCTTGAAGCAGGAAACTACTTCTCCAAGAATAGCTTCTTCATGTCATTCCAGGATTGGATTGACCTTGAAGGTAGGTAGTACAACTATTCCTTTGCTAAATATGCTAATGAGAATGGAAAAGCTCTAAGCTTTATCTGTTCTTCAGTCACTCCTTGTAATTTCATGGTGAAACACACCACATGAAACTCCTTTAGATGCTTGTATAGATCTTCACCTATAAGGCCACGAAAAGTTGGCCAAAGATGAATTAATCCAGATTTAAGTTCAAAGGCAGCATCTAAAGTATGATACTCAATGCATAAAGGTTGTTGATTGAGATTAGGAGTAGCTAGTTCTTTTAAAGTCCCGTTATTGTTGGGAACAACTATCTTCTGATTCAGCTGATGAATGTTTGAAAGCAATTCAATTGCTATGTTGAGACCATATGATTGAACAAAGGATCCTTCTAAATCTGTAGTTGTGCTTTTGATTCTACTTTTCTTAGCTTCATTACTGTTTTATCTATTTTCGAATCAAAATTCAGTTCAAAAGATTGAGAGGATCTAGTCATAAACTAAAAAGAAACACATAATAAACTAAAACAAATAATAACTCCCCGACAACGACACTCCAAAATTGAACCTCACTTTACTCTACGAATTTAATTAATAAGCACAATAACAAGTAAAAGTTGATCCTACAGAGAATGATATTATTTTGAATTTATCCTAATGTTTCTACATCAAACAATAAAAAAAGGTTTGGGGGGTTTTAAATTAATTGTAATTAACTAAAGAAAACATAATTGAAATAATAAAGATAATCAAATAAGTTAAAACTTCAGTTCTAGAGTTCAGTCTCACCAATTCACAGCAACAATGTATTCAAGTTAACATTATTTTTTTTCTTCGATGAGATTAATAACTCTAGATAACAACAACCTCTATAACCCGAAAATTCTCCTTAGATTTTAAATCTAGTGTGACAATCGCCCCCACTAAACTTTAACCATCATATAACCCAGAATTATTAGTCTAGATTTAATATAACAACAATATTAAGAAATAGGGAATTATATTATCCCAAGAAATAATCATACAATCGCAGATCATTTAACTTGCCTCTTGATAACCATAGTAATACGCAAAAACTTGTCCACAATCACGCATTACTAATTACTACCTGTGATCAGATACAACATCGTTTGCTTAATACTATCACTTAATCTAGCAAATAATATTAATTAAATTAATCTAAATGACCACATCAAATCAATTAGATAAAATAGCATATAATCAGTTAAAACAAATTATCAGAATAAATCTCATATAAGAAAGAATAAATAATAAAACTTAATTAACTATTAACTATAAATATGGTTCAACATCCCCTTCGAACTAGAAAGAAATAAACTAGCCTAGCATACTGATAACAGAACAAAGAATTAAAAAATATATATATGATCTAGGATGTCGGGGTTATCTGTTTGTTTACAAGTAAAGGTATTTATAGTTGCAATTCCTGAAACCCTAGAAGAATTCTAATCCTATTCTTCTTCGGATGTCTTCACTCTGCAACTATGGTAGCTTCTTCTGTTTCCTTGTCAAACTTTAAAATCGTGATCGAATTAACTTCCTTACTAGATTAGAACTTAGTTTGCAAAGTAGAGTTTTCTTTAGTTTCCTTTCCCTATTCGGAATCAGCTTACACTTAGTTTCCGTATCAAAATCTGACTTAGTCTTCATATCAGATTCTACTTCCTTTAATCAGCCTTCTTCTTGATGAGTAATTCTATCAACAAATCATGTTAAGAATCAATTTCTTAAATCATACTCAGATTCAGAATCCAAAAGTCAACTCATAAATCAACCCATACAATTGTAGAGTAAAGCCTTTCAACAAAAAACGTAGAGTGACATATCTCAGAGTGAAACTCTTTCTCGGAATCATAGAGTAAATCTTGTAAGTCGTAGAGTAACTTATCTGCTGAGCTGAAAAGGTAGAGCAGGATAGCTAGTCGTAGAGTTTACACACTACGAACGTATAGTGCAATTGGGAATCGTCAAGTGACTTTACAAATCGTCGAGTGCAACTTTGCAGAACAACAACCTTGATCATAGAGTAATCTACTCAATCGTAGAGCATCGAGCGCTAGACTGCATGTCTCGTAGAGTACTTACCCAACGATTGTAGAGTCCTCCTACTAACCTTTTATACTACGAACATAGATCTCTTCACCCAATTATCGTAGAGTACTTCTATAAATCAACTGATAAGCGAGCATTAAAATCCAAATCGACATAATCATATCAAATTCTTCTTAAAATCAATAAACACCTTAACAAGCTCATACCAACAGAAAACATGCATTAAAACTAATCATAAAGGAATAGAAATCACTAAACATTATGCACCTATCATTTGTTATATTGTACTTTATATTCTTGTTTATTTTATATATTTATTAGGGGATAATTTTACACTTTCGACAGCTTTAACATATATATTAATGATATCTCTTTGTATGTCTCTATATGGATTTGCCAATTAAACATTTTGTAATGTAGAACTTATTACTGTTGTTAGGTCTAGTGTGACTAGAAAATGTCGAGTGAATTTTTGTAATGTACGTAGAACTCACAACTAATGTAAGCTGAATATGGATAAAAGATAGGAGATTCATCTGGTTAAAATTGGATCAATATTGGTATTTGCATGTATGAATAAATTTTGGCTGCAAATGTATTCCAAAAAATAGAAATTGTTGTTTTGTGTTAAGTTCGAATGATGTTATATTGATGCAATTTAAGTATTTCAAAATATTTTGCAGGTTATTGTACTAATTCTTAGCAAGATTGCTCAATTTAGAACTCTTTTAGTTCCCGTAAACATGAGGTACGTACTATGTAAAGTCCCCAAACCCTGGTCTGCCTTCAAACTCGTGTCCAGTGCGTCACGACACTACACATTCAATATAATCTTAAGACATGAATGTAATTACAATATTATTATAACATATCACCTCTAATCCTAGGTACGATGACCTTTATTAAACTATCTCAAATAATATTATAACATTATATAATATTACATGACATTATGTACTTCTATACATTTAAATCTTCTTTCTTTATGCATTACTTCCTCTTAACAACATCTGACCATTCAGGTCTTTCTGCTCTAGCCGCAAAGGTTTTAGAATTTTCAAGGGTGAGCATTTAATTGCTCAACAAGTATAACAGTTGAATAAACAAACAACAACCTAATGAATATCAACATATTCTTTGAAAACTTCTCCAACTAAATAGTAGTTATGAAACAGTTTCAAATAAATAGGAACAATCATTTCCTTCCATATAACATTTTTTAAACGACATATTTACCATTCCTTAGGACCTTAATCTTTCTTCTCTGTTCTTTCTTAGATTTGACATTTACTTTGTCTATTTCACTATTACGACACAATATTTACTCACATAACATATTATTGCATGGGGTGCAATACATACGTATACTTGCAAAAATTATTTAATTTGACATTATTAACTTATCACAATTCAAGAATTATTACAATTCATATCTCAACAATAAATATACCGATTGGAATAGCTCATCAAATTGAGTTAAGCATAATCAAATGGCAATAACCCTTTTCCATAACTCATATCACATAATTCGATGAATTTCATATTGCATATGAAATTATACAATTTAAATGCATTTCTTGTACAAAATAATAAATTTGTAAAAGGTTATAAAATACTTGCACAATTTATAAATATTGTGTAAGTCAGAAAACTTGAATTCACATAATATGAAAACATTGTGTAAATTAGAACATGCATTTAATACATAAATTAAATGAGACTTCGAAAACTGGCCTTAGCATTCTATAATTTATACACTAAATCTTCATTTAATTGTCCTACACAATTTAATTAATGATAATATATCAATTAGCCACAAAACGACTTCATATATTGGCTTACGTTACATTATTACTCATTTTATGTTGTTTGCGTTTCATAAATAAAGTAACGCAATAACTTTTCAAAAATGTCTCTAGGAGTCACGGCGTTCGGGAACACCACGACCCTCATAACGAACCCCTATGATGGTATACTTTAATTATTATTCAATTTATAATATTAATCTTTTATAAGTTGTAAAATTTTAGGACAATGTCAAACATGTCGCATGTCGGCGCGAAATGGCACCACGACACTCTCGTGGCACGCATGATGTCGACACCCGCTTTCATTAGGTGTGTTTCTTACCCATTATATTTCAATATGTCATTTTATTTGATCCACTTGAAAGTTGATGTTTTAGGAATAGACCGACATAAATGTCGATGATTTTGAAAAGATTTGTTTTAATGATTGAGCCTAATTAGATAGAGTCGACAGTTGGTATGAGTTCAAAATGATGTACCAACTCATCCAGATTTTGAAAGTTTTTGTAATATGACCCAATATGTGACTTCGTAAAATTGGTCTGGAACCTGAGATTCATAGAGTTCGGGGGCTTGCTTAAGCGAGGGGAAGGTGTTAGGCACCCCACGACCTCTGTGAAACACAATTATCACAACTTTTTCACTCCCTAAACATGAAGTATGTGTCTGTTATGAGTGCATATTATTAATTTATTTCAATTCCATTATATTTAGTTTATTGCATGTTTTGTGATGTAAATGAGCTTATTAGTGTGTTTATTGATTTCAGGATTAATTGGAGCTAAAGTACTAAAATAGGCTGATTTGGAGTTGAATTGAAGATGAGTTTGACCAACAGTTGACTTTATCAATTTTTGGAGATTTCTACATGGAATTGGATTGATATTACTATCAGATTTAGGATTGCTTTGGACTGAGATTTTATTTCCTTATTGGGTTCTATTTCTTTATGGAAACTAGTTATGATTTGTAATTCCTTTTAGGATTTGAATTTCTAGTTCTCATCGGATGTAGGACTTTGTCTAACATTATAAATAGATGTAATACTCAGGGTATAATTCACTCTATCATCTAATTTATTCAATCATCTACTAGATTCTGTCATCTACACCATTGGAGTGCGGACTTAAAAGCATGTCGGGCTAGTTTTCTTTATTCAGTTCTAAGGGATGTTGAACCTTATTTATAATTAATGATTAATTAAGTATTCATTATTTATTTTTTCTTATATAGAATTCATTCTTGATAATCTGATTTAATTTCTAAATGCTATTTGTCTTAACTGATTTGATTTATTCATGATTGAGTTAGTTACCGAATATCATATGCTAGATCAAGGAATAGTATTACGTGTAATTGATATTATTTCTAATCACAAGTAATAATTAGTAATACCTGATTGTGGACAAACTTTTGAGTATTGCTGTGATTATTAGAAGACAAGTTAAACAATCTGAGCTTATGTGTTTGTTGCTTGGAATAGTCTAATTCCCTAGTTCTTAATGTTGCTGTTATATTAAATCTAGAGAGCTTGTTCTAAGTTATATAATGGTTAGAATCTTGTGAAGAGCTTGTTTCATTGAGTGACAATCTATGGGGAGTTTCGGGTAGCATAGCTTGTTGTTACCTAGGGCTATTAGTTTCATTGAAGGATAAATAATGTTACACTTGATTAATCCATTGTTGTAAAAAGGTGATACTAAACTGAAGAATTGAAGAGCTGAAGCTTTTTATTCATTTTTAATTCTTATTAGTTTATTCTTGTTAATTTAGTTAATCAATTCAAAATCTCATTTTCATTAGAAATCATAGGATAAATATAAAACAAATTACTCTCCGTGGGATCGATCCTTGCTTACTACTGTGCTAATTGTTTGAATTTATAAAGTGAAAGTGAGGTTAATTTAGGAGGGTAAACGACAGCTCCCAGAGTGTGTGTGATTCAAGAAAGTGCTTAAGTGCTTAGAAAGTAGTGTTGTGCCTCTTTGGACCTATGTACAAAGGGTTTGATTTAGAAAAGTTCAGTTTTAACCAAAGCATATGAAAGTGTTACTTTAAAAAGATAGTTTTCAAACCCTTCGCCAGATAGGAATCAAGGCCCTTTGATACTTCCATTTTATCTTGAACTAAGCCTTTTTATCCCATCGCGGCTTTGTTTACTTTGAATCGAGATGCGAATCATCTTTGAAACTAAATCAAAAATATTAAATACAATGGTCGGGCTCCTTGTGGGCATGAAAGCCATCGAAGTAAGCCCGAGCACCCACAACCATGATTTTTCACTATTATGGGGCCTTAAATTCGGATACCGTTTTAAGGCCCAAGATTACATATACAATGGATAACAAACTTGATAATACAACTGACATAAGTCCATCATTGGAATCGAGTCAAGATCTATTTCGAAGATCCTTAACCCCACAGTTCCTTAGCTCACATGATATTATTTCAAAGTATTCGTGAAATAAATCTTAAAACATAATACATATATATGCTTACTACTATCTAGGATAGCATAGGATAACCAAAATATTTACAAAACTTAAAAGTATATGAGATCTACCTAGATCTTAGCCAATCTAGCTCAAAAGTTCAAGCTATGGAGCTTTTGAACCAGTTAAATGCTAGATCTATCTAGATCTAGTCAAAACACTTTAAATACCAACTATATATACAAAATAATCGGTAAAAACTAGATCTATGCACACCCAAGCAGTATATATATATATAGCACTTATATGTATATTAAAGTACTAAATAAACACATATCTTAGATCTTACAAGCTTGCGCGAGAACTGCACAACAGAGAGCTAATCACTTTAAAGAACTAGATTTCAACTGGTAGAAAGTTGCTATAAAGTGAGATTTATAGTGTTTAGAAGCAAGATCTAAGCTATTTCTCTCTCTAGCTCTCAGATTTCTCTCTCTAAAAACTTGGAAAATAAAATATCTCTTCTAAAATGAACTAGGGGTCTATATTTATGGACACAGGCCAGTCGTAGGTAGACCTGCGGCTAGGTCAAGTGGGTTTTGCCGCCTCGAAGTTCGTTCCTTCAATCGCTCTGTTGTCTGCTGAAATGCCCGTATCTTACAATTCGGGAATTGTTTGGAGATTTGTCATATCATTACGGAAAGCTCTTTTCGAGAGCTACACAATGACACCAATTTTACCCATTTTTGAATCCTGGAAGATGGGTCCATAACCAGAATAGCATCTTCAAGTATCCGATGGTAGTCTGTGGATCTCTATCTTGCATAGTTTGCATTAAGGATTGCTGCGGTGGCTCTTTGTGACCCTATCCATAACTAGGCGATTGTTGTTGGTGTTAAGTTGACAAAATTACATCTTTGCCCTTTTGGGGTTGTCTCCAGATTTGATTTACAATGTTGTAGCTGTCTTCCTTTAGAGTTGTCTTCGGGGTTGAAGTTGTGATGCTATCTTCCTTCGGGGCTGTCTCCGAGTTTAAAGTTTTTGAGGTTGTCCCACGGGGTTATCTCTGGGGTTGAAGTTGTTGTTCTGTCCCACGGGGTTGTCTCTTGGGGGTGTAAAATGACACTTTTGCCCTCTTACATGGTTAGCAAGAGGGAAGCGATATTTTGAGTGTCTACAGATGCCCCTCTTTGTAATGTTAATTGCATAAACATGACAAAGACTACTAGACACTTGAAATATGACCAAGTATATGTAATGATGCTATGCTATACAACAAATGGTATGATGTCATGAATGCTAAATGCCTTCGTTGGGGTTGACTTCAACGGCTTTCACCGCCGGGCGCTACCGATGCATTCGTCGAAGACAGTTCGCAACGACTTCCTCCACCGGACGTTACCGACACCTTCGCTGGGGCTGACTCCAATGGATTAATACCACCAGACATTCCCAATGCCTTTGCTGAAGATAATTATCAATGTTTTACACAATCGGACATTCCTGATGCCTTCGCTGCAGATAGTTTTCAACGACTTACACCACCGGACATTCCCGATGCCTTCGCTGAAGATAGTTTTCAACACCTTACACCACTTGACATTCCTGATGCCTTCGCTAAAGATAGTTTTCAACAGCTTACACCGCTAGACATTCTTAATTCCTTTGCTAAAGATAGTTTTTAATGGCTTACACCACCGAACATTCCTGATGCCTTTGCTGAAGATAGTTTTCAAAGGCTTACACCACCGAACATTCTTGATGCCTTCGCTGAAGATAGTTTTCAATGGCTTACACCATCGGACATTCTCGATGCCTTCGCTGGGGCTAACACTAACGGCTTACACCACTGGATATTCCCGATGCCTTCGCTAAAGATAATTTTTAACGGCTTACACCACCGGACAATCCTGATGCTTTTATTGGGGATGACACCAATGGTTTACACCACCGCACATTCCTGATGCCTTGGCTGGGGCTGAGACCAACGGTTTCAACCACCGGACATTCCTGATGCCTTCGCTGAAGATAGCTTTTAACGTCTTATACCCCCAGACATTCCCGGTGCCTATGCTGAATATAGTTTTCAACGGCTTAAACCAACGGACATTCCTGATGCCTTCGCTGAAGATAGTTTTCAATGTCTTACACCACCGAACATTCTTGATTCCTTTGCTAGAGCTGACAGCAACGACTTACACCACCGGACATTTCTGATTCCTTTGCTGAAGATAATTTGCAATGGCTTACACCACCGGACATTCCCAATGCTATCGTAGGGGCTGACACCAACGTCTTCCACCATCGAATATTCGTGATTCCTTCGCTGAAGATAGTTTTCAAGGCCTTACACTAGCAGACATTCCAAATGCTTTCGTTGGGGTTGACTCCAACGGATTGAATTTTGATTGCATAAGAGGTTAGTTGTTGATCAACATCGGGGATTGATGTCCATGCCTTCGCTGGGGTTGACTCCAACAGTTTGATTTCCATCAGGGATTGTTGTCCATGCCTTCGTTGGGGCTAACTCCAATAGCTTAATTTCTTAATGAATACATTTCAGGAGTTTGTTACTATATTTTCAAGATTTATGAGCTATATTTGGTTGACAATGACTAATCGGGTGCATTTTTCTTGAGGATTACCCTTTTTCGGACCCGGGGAAACCTTCTTTGACCCAAATTTAATCTAACCGAAGGGGGTGGGATCCACCTAGGCCATCCGTAGGTAGACCTGCGGCCAGCCGCGGGTGGGTTTAACCCCTTGCAGTCCTCTTCCTTTCTCATTTCAAGTTTAGCTTCCAAGTTTCTATCTTAGTAAATCCGGACATTCTCACTCAGATCTACTCATTTCGACCTTGATTTTACAAAATTCGTCACCATACACTTGTTCAGCGCATCTCAGGTAATGTTTACATTCTTTTCTTTCACGTTTTGACCGTTAGATTGTTAGATTTCATGTTTAATAAGTTTAAACACAATGTATCAAAAATGTATGCATAGATGACTCGATAAAAATGATCGGGCTTGATAAATGCTTATGTTTTACCATGATGAATGCTCGGATATGAAAAACATTCCCTTTTTTGAAAATTATTTTTAACACATTTTGCTAGTTATCACCCTATTTTAGGATAGATGAACATGATGGGTTCATTTTTAATCGCCCTAGTGAATTTGATATCACTTTTAGGCTTGGTTTAATTTTTATATTGATGTATCATTCTTGGGTTGTGTTGATATGCCAATAAATGGCCGCTTGGGCATGCCTATGTGCATGTGGATAGTCCCTATTATAGGGGAGACTCTGGAGAAATTTTTTCGCGGGTCAAGGCATTTGAATGTATATGATTATTTAGCTCTACTAGGGATGCATGCTAAAATAATGCAGGTTTATAACTGTAGAGCATGCATATTGGGATGATCTAATTTTATCCTTAAGAGTCTTTTGTCCTAGGTTGATGCAAATGTTAAGTGAACTTAACTAGATATAGAAACGTACCTTATCCTATCTTAGGCAATTTGTCAATTCGTTCAGGTATGGATTTTGATAGGCCTAGATGCTCTACCTCCCATAGGGCTTCATTTGGCATTCGCAGGACAGCTTTAGACGTTCCTTTGCCTTGCCCAACCCGATAGGTGCATCGGCTTACAGAGTCCGTGATCCGCCCCATAGTAGTTGATAGGATGGGGCTCCTTGATGAGGAGGATAACGCTCCTACTACTGCTCCAGCTCCTTCTTCATCTACCTCACGTCAGGATCTTTCTTGCATTAACATGGCCATTCCTGATCTCTTAGGTGATTTGAGCCGCCACCTGTCAGTTTATCTACACAAGAACGAGGTACTGGGAAAATTTATACAGAATTATCTTTGTCAATTTTTGAGAATGGTTGACTCTTGACTTGAATGTAATTCAGGTTCCTGGATTTACCCAGCCGAGAGGGAACTGGTTCAGTATCCAGTCTCTCTAAAGAGCCCTTCATATAGATTATCAGGCCCGAGTACACTCATGAGGTTTCGAGGCCTTCTTTTCCATTGCACCCTGTCACTGTCTGTGGGGCTATTTGAGGGCTTTATCCGAGAGATGGTTTCATCAGACTTAGTCTCTCCATCTTCTGGATTGTGAGGTGATGATGTCTCTGATGGATTGGTGATTATTCATAGGTTTGGAGGTTTTTGGAGACATGGTGCCTTTTGTAGCTGACATTTCCCCTGTAGCTGGCCGATCCCTTTTTGAAGTTCCTCCTTCAGCCATTAAGGGCCGGACTATTTGCTTAGGTCCCCTGAGCATTGATGCTTCTAATGGGGTTCTGTCTTTGCCCTTACTTGCTGATCTGAGGGAGCGGGATCACATTTTGTGGCGTCTATTTTTGACCATTATCAGGGGTTACTTCATTTTCTAATAACTCCGTTATTTTTTCTTCTGCTTTGGTCGACGCTCTTCGCTAGGTGGATCACATAAGAGATTACGACTGGGGATTCTTTAACTTTGTGTGTTTCTTTCCCGGGATGCGGATGCGCTCCAAGGGCATTACCGATGCTTGGTTGGGTTTCTACCCGTTCCTACTGGTAAGTATCTTTGATTATCTTTAATTTACTGAATTTGGGTTATCGATTTCTAGATTGATGTAGTTTATTTCTTGAATTTTTAGTTTTGGGCCTATGAGAGGCTTCCTTGCCTGTGCCCTATCACCACTTTTGGGTTAAGAGACTTATCTCGTGGGGACGCCGATGGAACCATTCTACCTTGGCAGTAGTCCTTGTGAGGGAGAGCTTCGCTCATTGTTACCTTCAGTTGGAGCTGTAGACTGCTGACGACTAGAATTGGGTTCCTTACACCCCAAAGCACCTAGTAGATGGATTTGATAAGGGTCTGAGTATATCTTATCGACTCGTTGGATTCCCTTTTTGACTGAGGGTGGTTGGGAGATCTATTTGGGAGAGCGAGCAATCAGATGTGTCACAGGGGAGATCCATATCTCCTTCCATCCTCCGTCTCATCGGTCTTGGCCTCTATCTCGGCCAGTCATAGACATTCCTGTGATGACTCATGATGGGCTCATGTTGTCAAGTGACCCTTGCACTTTAGAGGTTTTTTCTTAGTGGTGGATGCCCCACACTATTGGAGCTCAGACTCGTGCTACCCAATTCCTGGGAGATATGGTGTGAGGGTCTGTGATGATGACTGATTGGATGACATATGTTAGAGAGCCCACTCATTTGGATCAGATTGCGAGCTTGGCACATCGATTAGACTGGATGTCCTTTTTTATCCCTTATTTGGGTAGGGATCCAGTTGTGGTTGATACTTTTGATCCTTTCGGGTCTGGTGTGTTGGTCCCTCTGGTGACCTAGAGGCAGGTGGCTAAGCTGGAGGAGATTCGCCCTTTTATTGTCCTGATATTCCCTTTGGCTGGGAGACAGTGACTCAGGAGGAGTTGGCACAAGTTGATCAGCTTGATGATAGTGTTGACATAGATTTTCTTGTATAGGCTTTTGTTAGTTGTTGGGCGCTTGTGCCCCATTTCCCTGTACTTTTTATTTTTGTTTGTAGACAGAGATGATGTTCATGTACGTAACTTTATGTATTTCGCGAATATATATATATATATATATAATGCTTTTCATTATTTGCATATGTTATTGTTATAATGTATGCATTATATGTCATGGATTTGCATTTATAAATTATGAGTTAGAATTGACCCCTGTGTGGTCTTATGATACTGTTTTACAGATGGCTTCATCTTCTATTTCACGTATTGAGCATGTGTCTCCTACGAGGATAACTTCTTACTTGCAATCTTGGTATGAGAGTCTGCCAGCTTTGGACCGCATCTAAGTTGATCACATGATGGGCCATTCCATATCTTACATGTCTTTCCAGGTCCCGGATGGATTTGTTAAGGCTATATTGGATTATTGGATTCTAGATAGGCATGCATTCAGATTCAGATATGAGGAGTTGACTCTGACTTTATGGAGTACTAGCCTATTTTTGGTCTTCCCCTTGATGGGCCCTGTGCCAGGGTAGCTGTTGGTCAGTTGCGCCGCCAGTTCATGACTATGACGGGTTTACGGCGATCTGTTATCTTGGGAGAGATCACTTTTGGACATGTGATGTCTTTGGATATCTTGATCGACCATTTTGGGTCTGTTAATAGCTTCTCATTGCATTGAGAGGACTTTGCCATCTCAGAGGAGTAGTGGGGCTTCGCTTGTGTAGATACTTTACTGATGTGCATCACAACATATTTATACATGCCTTTATATATGGATCATCTTGATATTGGATTGGTAAAAGTGGTCACATCTCTGTGGGAGGACCATACCATTCTTTCGATGATCTTAGTAGAGACTTACATCTCGGCTTCTCATTTCTATACCCATAGTGATGGGGACTTTCAGGGTGGCTCCTATGATGTTGTATGTTTGGTTTATAATGTATTTGAGGCAGATAGGCACATCACGACGTTATGGGTATTATATTAGCCATGGTGTAGCGTTGTCTTATTCATTTTGCCCGGCTATTTGGGTAGGTACAACATCTTGGTTTAGTTTCCTTTCTAATATTGAGGAGTTGTTCTCTATTTTGGTTAATTCTGGCTATGGCTCTCCTTTGAGCTTTATCACCCATGTTGCTGGTATAGATTTCCTTTCTATAGCAGATATGCTAGGTGTGACCACATATCACATGTTGGCAGTTATGGGTCAGTTTGATTAATTTCAGAATTTTCATTCCTTTGAGGGTGCTTCTGATCACAGATCATTTGTTTTATCTTTATCTGAGAATGATCTTACTAGAGTATATGAGTTCTGGATTCACCGGGAGACAGCTGAGTTTTGTGATAGCCACACAGGTTGTTCAGCTGAGTACAGGCCTAGTTGGAGGCAGATATGGCAGCCATAGTTGATCATATAGATTCAAATACAGATTCTGATTATGAGGAGCCTGTGGCAGATCTATTTTTCCCAATTAAGGATGAGATGTTTGCTGACTTGATTGAAGCTTTACTCAGCTAGACCCCTAGTTCTGATTCCACTTCTGCCTTACTATCTAGAGACGCTATAGAGCATCGGGTGAAACTTTTGACCTTTGAGAGGGACCAGGCTCGGACGTTGATGTTGACGGCTTTATCCTACATGGATTCCATTTATCTTGAGAGGGATGCAACCCGGGATGCCAGAGATGCCGCTAATGCTTAGAGTGCTGCTCACAGGTCTTTCATTGATGAGATTCTCGACCAGGCTAGAGAGTTGGTAGAGCATCAGGATAGAACTATTCATACCATGATGGATCTTCTGACTCATATAAATGTAGTGGTATAGGAGCTTAGAGCTGCTCCTCGGACTGCCGAGACGGCTATGCTTTTGGAGCTGATGGCCCGCTTGACTTTGGGTTTATAGCTTAGCTTTTATTTCCTGCATAGACTAGGTTATTTACTTTAGTTATATACTACATACTTATATATAACAAATAGTAACATATAAAAGTAAATGTGTTTTAGTTCAACTTCCCTTTTGAGTATGTTTTGACCTTGTATGCTGCTTGAAATTTCATCTCTGTAACTTGCTGTCTTGATGTATCACTATCTCTATATTTCTGGAGGTTGCACTAGGTTTGACGAAATGACATTGAGATGCTGCAAGGTTTTCTCAACATGGGTCGTCATCTCTTTTGGCTTTTCTTGGATGCAGGCCTCTTTAGTCATGATTTGGTGCCTTGGGACTAGTGTTTAGGTAATAAGATAGGGTGTTTATCTGTTTCTTTTGAAGGTTAGACCGCACCAAAGATGGCTGCCTACGTACTCCCATGGATGGAGGGAGATCAGGTCTTACGTAGTTTGGGCTTAAACTGCCAAGTCCTGATTGAAATTTTTTTTAGGACAAGAATGGTTGCTGCAGAGGGTTCAGACATAGTACCTCTTCACGGAATCTGAATTGATTAGTTGTGGAAATTTCTCGTCGTCCATCTCTTGTAATCTGAGGGCTCCGCTTGATTACACTCCCTTGACAATGAAAGGGCCTTCCCAATTTGGGGCAAATTTTCCTTTGGCTGTTTATTTGTTTGAAATAACCCTTTTTAACACTAAGTCCTGCTTCTTGAATTGCCAGACCTGGACCTTCTTGTTGTAGGATTGAGATATCCGTTGCTGATATAACTGACCATTGAAGATGGA
Organism: Panax stipuleanatus; assembly: GCA_020205555.1. Lineage (NCBI taxonomy): Eukaryota > Viridiplantae > Streptophyta > Magnoliopsida > Apiales > Araliaceae > Panax > Panax stipuleanatus. Next base: position 91,896,453 of record CM035117.1, read on the forward strand.
AGCAGCCTTTTTCTCATCTATTAGAGATAATTGACTGTACTAGTCTTGCAACCACTGGTCTTCTTCTATCTGGGCATCTATTAACACCCTCAATGATGTCATTTCTACTTCTATGGGAAGCACGGCTTCCATGCCATAGATCAATGAGTAGGGGGTGGCCCTCGTAAAAGTGCGTATTGATGTTCTGTATGCTAGAAAAGTTAGGGGCAATAAGTCAAGCCATCCTTTTTGATTGGCAGACATCTTTTCCATGATCGTCTTGATGTTCTTATTAGTTGCTTCAATGGTGTCATTCATCTTGAGATGATAAATGACGGAATTGAGGTATTTAATGTTGAATTTGCTGCACAATTACTTCATTATTTAATTATTTAGATTGTTTGCATTGTCTGATACGAAGAACTCTGGTTGTCCGTATCGACAAATAACGTTGGTCCTGATGAAACCGACGATAACCTCCAGGGTGACTTTAGGGAAGGAGGCAGCTTCCACCCATTTAGTAAAGTAGTCAATCATAGTAAAAATGAACCTATGACCGTTGCTGGCTTTGGGCTCGATCGGCCTGATCACGTCCATCCCGCACATAGCAAAGGGCCATGGTGAGCTCATGCAGTGTAATTCACTTGGAGGAGTGTGGACGACATTTCCATGGATTTGGCATTGATAACTCTTGACATGATCATCACAATCGATTTTAAGGGAAAGCCAGTAGTGCCCTATTTTTAATATCTTCTTGGCAAGTACGGGACCGCTCATGTATGGCCCACACACTCCACCCTACACATTTTCCAGGAGTCTCTGGGCTTGATATTTATCTAGGCATCTTAGGAAGCTCATGCTCGCGTCTCTTTTATAAAAAGCGTCTCCACTTAAGTAGAATTTTACATTTAATAGATTATCTTTCTTTCTGCTTGACTTACCCCAGCGGGTATGGATCTATCTCACAGATATTCTTTGTTATCCTAGTACCAAGGTGACTTGATGGGAGGTATTTCATCTGATACTTCTCCGATGCAATTTTCATAGGCTGGTGCCATCTGGGTAGTGAATTTGATGACAGGGATTCCCTTCCTTGCAGATATATGGATTAAGGAAAGCCAAGGTTGCCAGTGCATCTGGAAAATCATTTCGATTTTGAGGAATGTGTATGAAGGCTATATCCTCAAATTCCATAGCCATCTTGATAACCTATCAATGATAGGGTAGCAATTGTAGTTCCCTTGTGTGATATGCCCCGATGGTCTACTTGATAACCAACTCGGAATCTCCAAAGACTGCTAAACATTTTATTACCATTGCTAGGGATAATTTTAATCCCATGATATAACCTTCGTACTCGACTGTGTTGTTAGTGTTGCTGAACTGAAGTTTGGTGGTTGTGGGGTATATTTCTCCGGTGATGGATAAGAGAACTGCCCCTGCTCCCGCACCTTCTAGGTTCACAACGCCATCGAAGTAAAATTTTTAGAATGGACCTGTATCTTCTTGATGTCTTTGTTGGAATATCAAAACATCGTCATTGGGGAAATATGTTTCCAAAGGTTTGAATTCCCCTAACAACGCTTAAGCAAGCTGATCTGCAATTCCTTGGCCCTTGATGGTTTTTTATATCACGCAGATGATGTCGAATTGCTGGAGGATCAACTGCCACCTTGAAAATCTGTAATTCATCATAGGCTTGCTGAAGATGTACTTTAAAGGATCCATATGAGAGATCAGGTAAGTTGTATGTCCATGGAGGTAATGTTATAACCTCATGGTGGCCCATGCTAGTGCGCAACAAGTCTTTTCAATCAAAGTGTACTTCTACTCGTAGCTGCTGAATTTCTCGCTGAGATAATAGATGGCTATTTCTTTGCTTCTATCGTCTTTCTGTCCCAGAATGGAGCCCATGGCGTTGGAGTTGACCGATATGTATATGAAAAGTGGAACTTTGTCCCTTGGGGGGTACCAAGACAGGAGCTTCAATCAACTTTTTCTTGATGGCGAGGAAGGCTTTTTGACACTCTCCATTCCCTTTCCCATGAGGAATTCTTCCTCAATAATTTGAAAATGGGCTCACAAGTTGTGGTAAGTTGGGAGATAAATCGGCTGATGAAATTGATTCTCCCCATAAATCCCTTAATCACTTTCTCGATATGGGGTGCATGCATCTCAGTGATTGATTTTATCTTAGTTAGATCTAGTTTGATACCTCGGTTGCTTACTAGAAAGCCCAAGAGTTTTTTGGATTTGACACCGAAAACACACTTGGTTGGATTTAGCTTTAAGTTATACTTGCGGAGCCAATTGAATATTTTTTCTGAGATGGTCGTTGTTGTGACGCCCCCAAAATCTAGGACCGCCACTTGGTCTCTCGAATTCAGTTCATCACGTGCTCATGGTAATACATCACAATAATAATAACTAAAAATCACACAATCACAACGGAAAATCTAATCTAGAATAATTTACAATGATTTATTATAATTATTCCCCCAAGTCTCACAACCTACAATACTTAATAGATTACATAATAATATCAATTAACGACTTATTACATAATCTAACTTAAGCTTAAACATAATCAAATCTAGTCTTACTACATCATCTTAATACAACATTAAAATATTTAAAACATAAAAGAGACAAGCTAGTTGGTAGCCTTGCCCTTGCCCTTATCAACGCCCGAAGGTTCGCCATGCTCTGCCTTAACTGAAATATTTTAAGAAAAGCAAGAATGAGCACAAATTTCCCAGCAAGTAATATACAATAAGGGTAAATGATATAATTCTCAATTCTCGAAAGGGTATAACAAGGTTTGATAGTTCAAGGATAACAAGAATATCAACAGTTTTCAATAACAGTCGCTAAGGACAGAATAATATCAATGTGATTTAATAATAAATCAATTCAAGATTTCAAGATAACTGAATACTGAGCAGTCACTAAGGACTATGAACTTCTACTAGAATTGACAGTAATAAACTGAAAATCCAACAAAAACAGGTACAACAGGTGATCAGCCTAAAGTACCATCGTTATACATAACAATCAATCATACTCAAGTGTGCACGTCGGTTCTCCGGTAATTATATATTCCCTTCAAAGAAGGTTGTTCTTCTCAGTCAAATATAAGATCCCTCACCAATCAATTGGTTTGGGTCGCTTTTCAATAATATAAGTCTAGTCGAATCAAATGGCATAGACACTTTCACAATATTCAAGAACAATACTAAGTTCAACATGAATAATAGCTTTAATGAAATAAGAGTTCCAGTATGCTAATTCAATTCAAATGATTAAGTAGGAAACTAGTTCGCAATATACAAGGATAGAATACTTGCATCCAAAGAGATAAGGTTTAGATACTTGCTTACGATATCCGTTGAATAAAGTAATGCAAGGGTTTAGGATACTTACCTTATGCGTAGTTTACTCACGTAAAGCTAGCCAACACTTTCAAATTCCTATCGTAATACAATTACGTATATATATGATATTCATTAGTTATATAATTTAACTTCATTGTATCTTCGAATATACGATCAGCATCTAAGCTAAGTTTTAACCTAGCTACACAGTTATATAGAATATAATTTCTATCCTTAACTTCCTCTTTTCTCAAGTTGATCATATTCATACATCATTACTATCAAGTGAGACTACCACAATTAGCAAACATACTCGCATATTATTAATATCACATTAGTCCACAATCAATACTAAATTTATTTCATTTTAGCAAGTTATGGCATTCCCCTAAGTTAACCGTCAAAATCAGTTTCAAGTATCAACATATGATATCACATAGCATATATACATGTTAAAGAGTCTCTCTATGTTCGTTCAACTTTTCCAAGTTCAATCATACATGCTAGAGTTCTAAATCATAATTTCTAACGACTTAGGGTCAAGCGATGCCATGAGTTCCCGTAAGTTATCATGTTTGTCATGTAAACATGTAAAGTGATCACATTTTAGACATGCTTGCAAGTTTCTACTTCATATACAAATGTCTAGTATCGTTACTTAACTTAATTCATGCTTTACTTGTGCTCAATTAGTTTTCATGACATCTGACATGGTATCTATATGTTTATGACATTTTAATGAGGTTATGAGCACTACCAAACATGTCCAAAATTTTCAGAATCTCGGCTTCGATATGACATGTCAAGATTTACGTTTCAAACTTACACTTTTTCTTAGTGAAGTTCATAAATGAAGCCCACATGCTCATGTCATACTATGAAACATATATAAGCAAGTCAATATGCTTTTTATACATTTCAAGGCCTTATAAACATGCTCGAAAAGTCAGAATGTATATATGGTCTTTACATGTCAATATCAACCTTCAAAACTTATATTTTTGTTAGAAAGGTGCACTAGTTGGGTTCACATGTTCATATCATATCACGATACATATATACTTAAGTCAATATACATTCCATGTGTTTCTAGGTCATACAAACGTGTCTTGAAAGTCAGAATATTAACATGCTTCTTATATGTTAACGTTCATTCATGAAACTTTAAGTTTACTTCAACATTATATGTTGTTTCATAATCCTTGCATGTAATCATAGCCAAAGCGTGTTTACGCTATCTCCATATACTGATATAAGTATGTTAGACCCATTAGCATGCTCATCTAAGCCATGTAAACAACCTAACACTTAGCATATTTAAGCAGAAAGCAGGGAACTACTGCTGGCTGCTGGCGTAGCTGCCCAGTGTAAAATTAGCGCAGCTGCGACGGCTCCCAGCCAGCGGCAGACAGTTTCAGAAAACGGCAAAAACCCAGCCCAACACAGAAATTACACTACGAATTTGATTGTAATCACACCACATTGCTTACTAACATGCTCATTAGTTCATGTAACACTTAAACAATCATTATATAACCCAATTACACTTTAGTTCCACATAATTAAGAATCTAAGAAATCACAGCAACAGAAACAGAAAATGAAAAGGAAAAACAAGGAAGCTATTTTTTAATCCCAACATGTATACAAGTCCATATAACAACTACACAGCTTCCTATAATTCAATTAGCATGAATTACATCCATAATCCAGAAGCTTACTTTGACAGAGAATTTCAAGAATAGAAATTTTTGATAAAAACCAAGAATGAAGAATACAAAAATGGGAATTATACCTCTGTTAATGGAATTTGAATTCTCCACTTCTCAGAATACTACACTGATGTATATATATTAGCTCTCAACTTATCAAACTCAAGCAAAATCTTAGCATATGAAATTGAAGGGGAAGAGCTTATATATATAGAGAAATTCATGTCCAGGCAATGCTATTAATTCCCAAACTAAACTAACGGGTTGCAGGATTGCATGAGGGTTATGAAAGAGCAGGTAAATGGTTGTTGGATTCATCATGAATCCCACTCCCTCCATAATCATGAGCTATGAAATGCTAGTTGCTGAGTTTGGGGAGAAGAATAAGGAATAGGCCTTAGCCGTATGTCAAACATGTGAAGGAAATGTGACTATCGTTAAGGGACAAGGCAAGGCAATCTCAGCATTTTGCAAATCCCACATACTAAGGTTACATATATAAGTCTACTTAGGTTATAATGTAATGTCATAATGTATTTCCATGAATAAGTAACATTTCAATGTAGTAAATGTAATTTGTACATATATAATCCATGTACATTTTATCTTACCGGTATAGTTTAATCGGATATTAACACATTACACTGTATCTTTTATTATTAAATTCTACTAATCAACAATTGTTTATCATATATTCATGATGTACTATTTTAACGTACACTCACATACAATTGTCACATAAGCATCATAATGTATTAATTAGTCATGATATATAGTTTCAGTATGTACAATCATATAATATGGTTTAAATATACTTGCATGGTCACACATAAGTGTTTCTCTACATTATATACTATGGTTGTATTCCATATACTTTATATTATTAATTATTGCATGCTTGTATATAACAATCAATATAATCTTATTATATTAATAACTTACTTATTTGCTTTATTATTCATAATGTCAAATAAATAAATTATTCATCTTATTGATTAATTAACAATAATATTAATTAATCCATTCCTCATCGATTATTAATAACACTTAATTAATAATCATAGGATTAATTATCACATTAACAAATATAATTCCCAACATATTTATAAACAAGTGATTTATTATTATTATATTATAAAAACATTGCGTATTATTATTATATTATTTGTAATAATAATAATCATGTATTATTAATCAATTATAGTTAAAATGTCACATCAATTAATTAGTATTCTACGATAACAATTTATTAATATTCTACAATTAACAATTAATATAGATTAATTGTTCGCTTAAATTAATATAATCATTCTTATATTACGTCACTGTGCCACACAAGGCTCCCAACGAGTTTATCGCAAACTCCATAAATTTCTCAATTATTATAATTATTTAATTTTATATAATTGAATTAATTCATCTCATAACACAAAATTATTTATATTCAAATAAATTCTCATTTTCATTAATGTATTTATTTAATATTATTAGGAATTTCTCGGGTATTACATCCTCCCCCCCTTATAAAAATTCCGTCCCGGAATTGCTACAAGGTTACACAAAAAGATGGGGATAATCCCTCATCATCCTATCTTCTAATTCCCACGTAGCCTCCTCGACATCGTGGTTACGCCAAAGTATTTTTACAGATGAAATAATTTTATTTCTCAAGGCTTGCTCTTTCCTATCTACTATTTGGACAGGAATTTCTTCATACGCCAAGTTCTTCTCCACTTGAATGGGCTCGTAAGAAATCACGTAACACAGAAATATGGAACACGTTGTGGATGTGCTCCAGTTCGGGTGGTAACGCAACTTTGTATGCCACTTCGCCCACTCGCTTCAGTATCTCGAACGGTCCTATGAATCTTGGACTCAATTTTCCTTTCTTGCCGAAACGGATTTTTCCCTTCCATGGAGATACCTTCAAGAATACGAAACTGCCGACTTTGAAGTCTCGGTCCTGCCGATGCAAATCTGCCTATTTCTTCTGACGATCTTGAGCTGCTACTAATCTGGTTCTTATCACTGTCACCACGTCTGCGGTTTGTTGTACTAGCTCTGGTCCGAGTATTCGTCGCTCTCCGACTTCGTCCCAACACAATGGCGTTCTGCACTTTCTCCCGTAAAGTGCTTCATACGGTGGCATGCCGATACTCGCATGGTAACTATTATTATACGCAAATTTGACTAATGGTAGGTGGTCGTCCCAATTTCCCTTAAAATCCATCACGCAAGTCCTAAGCATGTCCTCCAGCGTTTGTATTGTTCGCTCACTCTGTCCGTCTGTCTAAGGATGATAAGCCGTACTCAACCCAACTGCGTTCCCATTCTCTCTTGCAAACACTTACAAAAATTGGACGTGAAGTGCGGATCTCATTAAAGACAACTGACACCGGCACTCCATGTCGTGAGATAATTTCTTTTATGTATAGGCTCGCTAACTGATTCAAACTGTAGCGGATCTTGATAGGTAAAAAATGTGCGGTCTTCGTTAGTCGATCCACGATAACACAAATAGCATCATAACCTTTCTGTGTAACTGGAAGTCCTACCACGAAGTCCATCGTAATATGCTCCCATTTCCACTCTGGTATTTCCAACTGTTGTAGTAAACCACTCGGTCGTTGATGCTCTGCTTTAACGCGTTGGCAAGTCAAACATCTACTGACGCACTCTGCGACTTCCCGTTTCAAATTAGGCCACAAAAAATGTTGCTTCAAATCTCGGTACATCTTAGTGCCTCCCGGATGAACGGAATATGCCGTATTGTGTGCCTCGTGCAAAATCTCTTCCCTCAACTTGGTTACCGCTGGTACACACACTCTTTCTTTGAATCTTAAGATACCGTCTTTATCCATTCGAATTTTCTCTTCCTCATTTTCTGTGATCCTCTTTCGGAATTTCTCACACTCTTCATCCTTTTCCCGGGCTTCCTTTACTCTATCCAACAATGTCGGATGAGCTTCCATTACAATTAACTTCTCACCAGACTTTTTTGGTATTTTCACTTCTATCTCCAATTTCTCCATCTCTCTTATCAACTCTTCCTGAGTCGTCAAATTAAACAATTTCTCCCTTCTTTTTCTGCTCAGAACGTCGGCAACCACGTTTGCCTTCCCCGGGTGATAAAGAATATCGCAGTCATAGTCTTTGATTAATTCTAACCACCTTCTCTGCCGCATGTTCAACTCCTTCTGTGTGAAGATATATTTCAAACTTTTGTGGTCCGTGTATATTTCACACTTTTCCCCATACAAATAATGCCTCCATATCTTTAACGCAAAAACTACTGCCGCTAACTCTAAGTCATGAGTAGGGTATCGCTTTTCGTAATCCTTCAATTGTCGTGATGCATACGCAATGACCTTGCCATGCTCCATAAGCACACAGCAAAGTCCTTTGTGCGATGCATCACTATACACCACAAAATTTCCCGCATCATCTGGTAATGATAACATAGGTGCTTCGCTCAATCTCCTTTTTAATTCTTGAAAACTTTCTTCGCATTTGTCGGTCCATACAAATTTCACCGTCTTTCTAGTCAAATTGGTCAGCGGAGTTACTATCTTAGAAAAATCTTGGATGAATCTTCGATAGTACCCAGCTAACCCTAAAAACTTCTTACCTCCATTGGTGTTCTCGCTTGTTCCCAATTATTTACTGATTCAACCTTCGCAGGGTCTACAGAGATTCCATTCTTATCCACCACATGGCCTAAGATTTGAACCTTCTCCATCCAAAATTCACATTTTGATAATTTTGCATACATCTTCTCCTTCCTTAGAGCCTCCAAAACAATCTTCAGATGTTTGGCGTGTTCTTCCTCTGTCTTTGAGTAGATCAAAATGTCGTCGATAAAAACCACTACAAATTTATCCAAGTATGGCTTGAAAACTAGGTTCATCAAGTCCATAAATGCTACCAGAGCATTAGTTAATCCAAATGACATTACCAAAAACTCATAGTGTCCATAACGGGTTCGAAATGCAGTCTTTGGTATGTCCTCATCCCGTACCTTCAGTTGATGATATCCTGTCCTCAGGTCAATTTTTGAGAAACACTTTGCTCCCTTCAGTTGATCAAACAAGTCATATATCCTCAGTAGTGGATATCGATTCTTGATCGTTACTCTGTTCAATTCTCGATAATCGATACAGAGCCTCATCGACCCGTCCTTCTTCTTAACGAATAGTACTGGTGCTCCCCAAGGGGACACACTCGGTCGAATGTAACCCTTATCCAATAATTCTTGCAATTGTATCATCAATTCCTTCATTTATACTGGCGCCATATGATATGGAGCTTTCGAAATTGGTGTCGTTCCTGGTGCTAAGTCTATTACGAATTCGATTTCTCTGTCTGGTGGAAGACCAGGTAGATTGTCCGAAAACACATCCTGAAATTCATTTACTACGGATATATCCTTAATTTCTACTCCCTTCTTTCGAGTATCAACGATGTAAGCTAAATAACCTACACATCCTTTTCTTAACAATTTCTTGGCCTACATCATCGTAACGCAACACGATTGCTTAAGCGATGAGCTACCACAAAACACTACCTTAGACTTATTCGGAGTTTGAAGGTTCACACACTTGTTCTGACAGTCAATAATCGCAGCATGGTTATACAACCAATCCATCCCTAGTATTACGTCAAATTCTCCCAGTCTAATAGGAATCAAGTCTACGCTCAGTTCATGTTCTCTAATGTTTGCGCGATTATCTCGATAAACGTATTCTACAGGGATCACTTCCTTATTCGTAACTTCTATGTTCAAAGGACTTTCTAATAGTTCTCGGGGTGTACTAAGTCTACCAGAAAACTCTTCAGATATAAAAGAATAGATGGCACCCGAATCAAATAATACATAAGCATTTATATCATTGATTGGGATTATACCTGACACCACGTCCTTCGCAGCCACGGCGTCCTGGACGGTCATATTAAAAGTTATGGCGGTTGGGCAGTTGGATTGTGTCGGCCCGCTGATCATCAGCTTGTTACCTTCTTGCTGATTGCTACCCCCGCCACTTCCCTTCTTTGGGCAGTCCTTAATTCGATGCTCAGTTGAGCCGCAAGCAAAACACCCTTGGATCTTATTTGGTTTCGGACAGTTGGGCGAGATGTACCCTTCGTGTCCGCAGTTGTAACAAGTTCCACGTTCCTTCCAGCACTCGCCCTGGTGATTCTTCCCACACTTTGGGCATCCTTCAGCCCTCTTCTTGAAACCTCCACAAAAATTCCCTGATTGATTATTGTTGTTTTTGTTGTTGTTGTTGTTATTCTCCCATTTTCTTTTTCCCAAGTTGCTTCCTCCGCTACTGCTTCCTCTCGTACGGTTCTCTCCTCCAGTGTTCTTTCCTTTCTTCTCCTTGTTATACAGACTTAAGGCCTCACTGCCACCTTCCGCCAGTAATGTTGCAAAGGAATCAATTTGAAGAACTGATACCTTATTGAACAGCCATGGCTTCAACCCTTGTTCGAAGCGTCTAGCCTTCCTCTCTTCATCTCCAACTTGGTGTTCCGCAAATCGTGCTAGTTCATTAAACTTAGCTGCATACTACGCCACCGTCATATCACCTTATTTTAGTTCTAAGAACTTCACCTCCATCCGATTCTTCATACTCTTCGGGAAGTAATTCTCGAAGAACAGCGTCTTAAACTTATCCCAAGCTATTATCCCTTCTCCAGCTCTTTGTTGATTAGCCTCCCACCAGTAGTTCGCTTCTCCCCTCATCATATATGTGGCAAATACTGTCTTCTGATCTTCGCCTATGCGAGTTATAGTGAAAGCTTTTTTGATCTCCTTGATCCACGTTTGTGCGACGATTGGGTCGGTAGTTCCCTCAAACTCCGGGGGTCCTACACTCTTAAAGTCTTTAAAGGTTGTTACTGGCACAGCCTAAGGGTTTGGGCGAACGGGTTCATTGTTCCTTCCCCTTAATGCCTCTCCTAACAGGTCTACCAGTTTCTAAATCGGGTCTACTTGTTCCCTCTCATTGTTCACTGACTCCTCAGGTGCAGTCAATCTACGTCTGGGCGGCATTATCTGCATTACAAATTTTTATTTTATTATTATTCAAGTATATTACTTAAGTATTTCTTTTAATACTAAAAGAATAAATTTATAACACATTTTTGAAATAAACTTCATTTATATTCATATGCCAAATCGTTTTATTACATGATTTCCCTAGCATACTGCTATAAATGTTATCACATATATCTCCTAATATCACAAAAGACGGGGAATATACTAACCTATTACCATAGTACCCCTCTAACAAAAGCTAACACGAGGTTTACATCATTATCCCACATCTTACACAAAAGATCGGGATTACAACATAGAATGTGCAACACATAAAGATAAATGCTACTAACTACTACTAGACTGACTAAGGGAATCTCATCCCATCATCCCGCGCTCCACTGCGCTCTTGTACTCCATCTGCGCTATATACGCAACCAGCTCTCGGCTCAAAGTATGTAGAGTCTGTCCCTGCTCTGCCAGGTAGTGGTACACACCATCAATCACCCTCTCAAAAGCTGAACGGAACACATACTCCATCTTGTTCATCTTCCTCTTCTTGCACCTGACCTCGTCCTCTAGGTCGTCAGCTCTCTCATTGGCCGCTTCCCACTTCTCCTCGAAGTGTATCCTATCCATCACCTCCAACTCTAGCTGAGTACGGAGCGCCTCTTTCTCAGTCTTCTCACTCAATTCTCTCTGTTCTACTTCTTCCAGCTTTCTGGCTATATCCATGTTCCTAGCCACTGACCTGTGAAACAGAGTCCCTATCTGGATCCCTGCCTCTCTACGGTAGGCAATCTCCACCTCTAACTCCTGCATGGCCAGCTTCCTCTAGTGGTCCTCGTCCCTCAGTTTCTGGAACTCAGACTCTCTCTCTTTAGCTTTTTCCTCTAGCTCTTGTACTCTGCAATCTAACTCTAGAATCCGCTCCTCATACTCTCCTAGCATCTGTTCCTCTACAGTAGCCTCATCAGAGTCCTCTACTAGCTCATCCCCCATTGGCTCGTCCTCCATCGGCTCCTCCTCTGGATCAGACACTATCTCAATCTCATCCTCGTCGTCAGACTCGAACGGTGCAACAGCCTGCACTGGTGTAGCCTCTAGAGGTGCCTCGTATACTACATGTATATCTCTGGGCTCCTCCTCTGCCACTCAACTAGGTACACATGTGTCTGTCATCCTACAATCATAAACACAAGACAAACAAATAGCAACTACATTAGAATGTTAAATAAAACATAAGTTCATTGTATAGAATGAAGTTACATTTCATAACACGCTAAGTCTCGCTCTAGGGAAAACTCTGTGAGTTTTATCTCCTTTCCAACTTCTAAGTTCGCCTAAGTTATAGTCTAAGGACACTCGTTCCTAAGGTTTATAACTATAGCTCTGATACCAACCTGTGACGCCCCCAAATTCCAGGACCGCCACTTGGTCTCTCGAATTCGGTTCATCACATGCTCATGGTAATACATCACAATAATAATAACTAAAAATCACACAATCTCAGCGAAAAATCTAATCTAGAATAAATTACAATAATTTATTATAATTATTCCCCCAAGTCTCGCAACATACAGTACTTAATAGATTACATAATAATATCAATTAACGACTTATTACAAAACCTAACTTAAGCTTAAACATAATCAAATCCAGTCTTACTACATCATCTTAATACAGCATTAAAATATTTAAAACATAAAAGAGATAAGCTAGTTGGTAGCCTTGCCTTTGCCCTAATCAACGCTCGAAGGTTCGCCATGCTCTGCCTTAACTGAAATATTTTAGAGAAAGCAAGAATGAGCACAAATTGCCCAGCAAGTAATATACAATAAGGGTAAGTGATATAATTCTCAATTCTCAAAAGAGTATAACAAGGTTTGATAGTTCAAGGATAACAAGAATATCAACAGTTTTCAATAACAGTCGCTAAGGACAGAATAATATCAATGTGATTTAATAATAAATCAATTCAAGATTTCAAGATAACTGAATACTGAGCAGTCACTAAGGACTACGAACTTCTACTAGAATTGACAGTAATAAACTGAAAATCCAACAAAAACAGGTACAACAGGTGATCAGCCTAAAGTACCACCGTTATGCATAACAATCAATCATACTCAAGTGTGCACGTCGGTTCTCCGGAAATTATATATTCCCTTCAAAGAATGTTGTTCTTCTCAGTCAAATACAAGATCCCTCACCAATCAATTGGTTTGGGTCGCTTTTCAATAATATAAGTCTAGCCGAATCAAATGGCATAGACACTTTCACAATAATCAAGAACAATACTAAGTTCAACATGAATAATAGCTTTAATGAAATAAGAGTTCAAGTATGCTAATTCAATTCAAACGATTAAGTAGGAAACTAGTTCGCAATATACAAGGATAGAATACTTGCATCCAAAGAGATAAGGTTTAGATACTTGCTTACGATATCCGTTGAATAAAGTAATGCAAGGGTTTAGGATACTTACCTTATGCGTAGTTTACTCACGTAAAGCTAGCCAACACTTTCGAATTCCTATCGTAATATAATTACGTATATATATGATATTCATTAGTCATATAATTTAACTTCACATTTTATCTTTGAATATACGATCAACACATAAGCTAAGTTTTAACCTAGCTACACAGTTATATAGAATATAATTTCTATCCTTAACTTCCTCTTTTCTCAAGTTGATAATATTCATACATCATTACTATCATGTGAGACTACCACAATTAGCAAACATACTCGCATATTATTAATATCACATAAGTCCACAATCAATACTAAATATATTTCATTTTAGCAAGTTATGGCATTCCCCTAAGTTAACTGTTAAAATCGGTTTCAAGTATCAACATATGATATCACATAGCATATATACATGTTAAAGAGTCTCTCTATGTTCGTTCAACTTTTCCAAGTTCAATCATACATGCTAAAGTTCTAAATCATGATTTCTAACGACTTAGGGTCAAGCGATGCCATGAGTTCCCGTAAGTTATCATGCTTGTCATGTAAACATGTAAAGTGATCACATTTTAGACATGCTTGCAAGTTTCTACTTCATATACACATATCTAGTATTGTTACTTAACTTAATTCATGCTTTACTTGTGCTCAATTAGTTTTCATGACATCTGATATGTTATGTGTATGTTTATGACATTTTAATGAGGTTATGAGCACTACCAAACATGTCCAAAATTTTCAGAATCTAGGCTTCGATATAACATGTCAAGATTTACGTTTCAAACTTACACTTTTACTTAGTAAAGTTCACAAATGAAGCCCACATGCTCATGTCATACTATGAAACATATATAAGCAAGTCAACATGCTTTTCATGCATTTCAAGGCCTTATAAACATGCTCGAAAAGTCAGAACGTATATATGGTCTTTACATGTCAATATCAACCTTCAAAACTTGTATTTTTGTTAGAAAGGTGCACTAGTTGGGTTCACATGTTCATATCATATCACGATACATATATACTTAAGTGAATATGCATTCCATGTGTTTTTAGGTCATACAAACGTGTCTCGAAAGTCAGAATATTAACATGCTTCATATATGTTAACGTTCGTTCATGAATCTTTAAGTTTACTTCAACACTATATGTTGTTTCATAATCCTTGCATGTAATCATAGCCAAAGTGTGTTTACGCTATCTCCATATACTGATATAAGTATGTTAGACCAATTAACATGCTCATCTAAGCCATGTAAACAACCTAACACTTAGCAGATTTAAGCAGAAAGCAGAGAACTGCTGCAGGCTGCTGGCGCAGCTGCGCAACTACCTAGTGTAAAACTGGCGTAGCTGCGCCGGCTCCCAGCCAGTGGCAGACAGTTCCAAAAAACGGCAAAAACCCAGCCCCAACACAAAAATTACACTACGAATTTGATTGTAATCCCACCACATTGCTTACTAGCATGCTCATTAGTTTATGTAACACTTAAACAATCATTATATAACCCAATTACACTTTATTTCCACATAATTAAGAATATAAGAAATCACAGCAATAGAAACAAAAAATGAAAAGGAAAAACAAGGAAGCTATTTTGTAATCCCAACATGTATACAAGTCCATATAACAACTACACAGCTTCCTATAATTCAATTAGCATGAATTGCATCCATAATCCAGAAGCTTACTTTGACAGAGAATTTCAAGAATAGAAATTTTTGACAGAAACCAAGAATGAAGAATACAGAAATGGGATTATACCTCTGTTAATGGAATTTGAATTCTCCACTTCTCAGAATACTACACTAATGTATATATATTAGCTCTCAACTTATCAATCTCAAGCAAAATCTCAGCAAATGAAATTGAAGGGGAAGAGCTTATATATATATAGAAATTCATGTTCAGGCAATGCTATTATTTCCCAAACCAAACTAACGGGTTGCAGGATTGCATGAGGGTTATGAAAGAGCAGGTAAATGGTTGTTGGATTCATCATGAATCCCACTCCCTCCATAATCATGAGCTATGAAATGCTAGTTGCTAAGTTTGGGGAGAAGAAGAAGGAATAGGCCTTAGCCGTATGTCAAGCACGTGAAGGAAATGTGACTATCATTAAGGGACAAGGCAAGGTAATCTCAGCATTTTGCAAATCCCACATACTAAGGTTACATATATAAGTCTACTTAGGTTATAATGTAATGTCACAATGTATTTCCATGAATAAGTAACATTTCAATGTAGTAAATGTAATTTGTACATATATAATCCATGTACATTTTATCTTACCGGTATAGTTTAATCGGATATTAACAAATTACACTGTATCCTTTATTATTAAATTCTACTAATCAACAATTGTTTATCATATATTCATGATGTACTATTTTAACATACACTCACATACAATTGTCACATAAGCATCATAATGTATTAATTAGTCATGATATATAGTTTCAGTATGTACAATTATACAATATGGTTTAAATATACTTGCATTGTCACACATAAGTGTTTCTCTACATTATATACTATGGTTGTATTCCATATACTTTATATTATTAATTATTGCATGCTTGTATATAACAATCAATATAATCTTATTATATTAATAACTTACTTATTTGCTTTATTATTCATAATGTCAAATAAATAAATTATTCATCTTATTGATTAATTAACAATAATATTAATTAATCCATTCCTCATCGATTATTAATAACACTTAATTAATAATCATAGGATTAATTATCACATTAACAAATATAATTCCCAGCATATTTATAAACAAGTGGTTTATTATTATTATATTATAAACACGTTGTGTATTATTATTATATTATTTGCAATAATAATAATCACGTATTATTAATCAATCACAGTTAATATTCCACATCAATTAATTAATATTGTACGATAACAATTTATTAATATTCTATAATTAACAATTAATATAGATTAATTATTCACTTAAATTAATATAATCATTCTTATATTACGTCACTATGCCACACAAGGCTCCCAACGAGTTTATCGCAAACTCTATAAATTTCTCAATTATTATAATTATTCAATTTTATATAATTGAATTAATTCATCTCATAACACAAAATTATTTATATTCAAATAAATTCTCATTTCCATTAATGTATTTATTTAATAATATTAGGAATTTCTCGGGTATTACAGTTGTGATCACCCTCCTCTTTGGATTTCACGATGATGTCGTCCACATAAACCTCTATCTCTTTATGCATCATATCATAGAACAAGTCCATTATGGATCTCTGGTATGTGGCTCTAGCATTGTGAGGCCGAAGGCTAGCCGCCGAAAGGAGAAGGTACCCTAGGAAGTGATGAAGGCAGTTCTCTCCCTATCTTCCTTGGCAATTATGATTTAATGATATCCGGTGAAACAGTCGACAAATGAGTACATCCCATACTGTGCCGTGTTGTCTATCAGGACGTGGATGAAAGGTACCGAGAAATATTCTTTGAGACTAACCTTGTTTATGTCCCGGTAATCCACACAAACTCACACCTTCCCTCCTAGCCTTGGTAGAGGAACCACATTGGATAGCCATTTTGGATAAGTTGACACCATGATAATGCCGACTTTGAATTGCTTGGCAACTTTTTTTTGACTTTTAAACTCCATTCCTGCTTCAGTCTTCTTAGTTCCTTTTTGACTGGCTTGAACCCTTCTTTGATGGGTAGTCGATGGATGATTATATTTGTGGACAATGCGATCATGTCATGATACGACCATGCAAACACATCTTTAAAATGGGTTAGAAGTTGAATCATATCACTATTTTGGCTTGGGGTGAGGTTGATCCCAATTTGGAGTTCTTTGGGATCTTATGGGGTGCCGATATTAATGGTGGTGGTTTGTTCGAGGTTGGGTTTGGATTTGTCTTTTACCCATCGTTTGATCTCCTAGGGCACCTCTTTGTCATCCATCTCCTTCTGCTCAATCCCCATCAGGTCAAAGTTTAATTCAACATCAAAGTCGTAGTCACCACTCAGATTTGGCAATTCATCGACAATGCTAAATAGACCTAACTTTGGATACCTGAAAACCAAAATACTTTTACTTAATATATGACACAGTTTAATGTACAAAAGCGTTAGTAATAAACATATAAAAAGTAAGCAACTAGCTGTAGATAATAGAAGGTTAGTGATACGATAATATCCACACTTCCGGGCAGATGGACCATTTCCACCTTTTACCCTTTTCAAGACGATGTAAGGAGTGGTTCTCCAATTATCGAGGGTTAAGTCTTCGCTGTCGGTAGTGATGGAGGTATTGCTATTATCATCCTCCTTGATGATGACCATAACTGAGTCTGCTTCGCCTCCTGGAACACCTACCTTGGCCCAATCTATGAAAGAGAGTACCACCTGGCCTTTTGAATGGTCATCCTTTCTAGTATTCTCAGCTATATCCTTTGTATGTTCCCATTAGAACATCTTTTCAAATTGGCTTTGGACTTCTTGGAGGAACTTTTCACGCCGCTCCGTCAATTCTACAGCAGGAATTGGCACCTCTTCTTTATCATTGACCAGATTAACTTTTTGACATCAGCAGGCTGGACACTTGGGCATGAATTTTTCTAGTAGGTTCCTTGAAACCTACATCAGTGAGGTCTGGTAGAAGGATGGTTGACAGATGAACTGGCATATACTTATGTGGGTTTTGACATTTGGACCCACCAAAGTACCCTAATCCATATTTCCCCACTTGGCTTGGTATCTGAATTGGATTCTTGATTCCTTGTTTGCTCTTTCCCAATCCTTTGTCTGGCCAGAAACTGAAAGCTATCATCTGTTGACAGACGGACATTACTTTGAGAGATATTCTTGGTTTTAAGGTTGGTGCCCCGATAGGTCGATAGTGAGCTGTATTCACCTCAAACGCTTGAAAGCTAGCAGGTTTGACACCTTCATTAAGATTGATTAAGGGCATTTCCTCTTGCACATAGATTGGGTATTCAGGTTCAGCATTAACGGTCACCAGATTACCATTGATGATATATTTTAACTATTGATGAAGGGTGGATGGGACCGCTTCCGCCATATTAATCCATGGTCGTCCCAGCAGTAAGTTGTATTCAGTGGTGATATTTAGAATTTGGAAGGATATGTGGAACGTATGTGAGCCAATCTTCAACGGAAGCTTAATTTCTCCGATAGTATCTCGTCTAGATCCATCAAAGGCTTTGACTATGATGTGATTGTTCCGGATTCGGCTTGGGTTGATGTTCATCCCTTCCAATATGTCATAGGGACAAATATTTAATGAAGATCCTCCATCTATTAACACACCCCCTATCACGTATCCTGAAGATATCATCGTTATATGTAATGGCTTGCAATGACTGGTTCCTTCTGTCGATATATCATCATCAGTAAAAGATATGACATTGCTATTCAGAATATGGTCTACCAAATGACGAAACTTCTCTATATCGACCATCTTCGGTGATTATGCTTCTTCCAATACATGCACCATGATTTTATAGTGATCCTCTAAGGATAATATCAAATCCATAATGGAAATATGTGGGGGTGCCTCTTATAAACGTTGCACCACTCTTGCTTTATTATACCCCATTTTGTTGAGGAATTTCGCAATCTTCTTCTCGGGCACTTTCCCCCGTGATTTTAGCAATTGGCTTCAACATACGTCGGGGTAGATATAGCAGATTGTCCTTAGGAAGGATGGCCATGCAGTCTGAGGTTGATCTCATGCTCTCCTCATAGTTCTATGGGACTTTTTTCAAACTGATGATATGGTATTGAGGTCAAGATGGCAACAACAGTGGTGTTGGTGCCACTATCCCCAGGGGAATCTTTTCTTCTTTGCCCCCTATTCCTAGAATCATCATAGTGACTATGGTTGTGTCTTTTGTTGAGAAAATAATGTCTATTATTTCCTTAAAACTTCCTATCTTGGAAGGATATTTCATTTCTCCTTTAGGGAAGGTATTAGTATCACTCATTACTTATAGATTTCCAGTCTCGATTAGATTCTGGATAAAGTGGTGAAGTGCCGAACATCCTTCTGTGTCATAACCAGGGGTGTTGGGGTGGTATAGACATATCTTGGTGGCATCGAACCTCATTGATTGAGCGACCATCGGGAGTAACAGTTTTGTGACCTTTCCTTCATTGATCAACATCTGTAAAATTTCCTCCCTAGGCTGGCCCAATGGAGTGAACTTTCTTTTTGCTGCAAACTCTCTACGATCTTGAAACCTTGCTTCCTTTATAACTTTATCTGCCCATTTTTCATGTTCTTGGAAACGGATATGATCCTTCTTTGCAATTGGGAGGATTCTAAGCGGAGGGGTGTTTGTTTTCCGCTGGCCGATCTAGCTTATCAGATGATGGGTTACTTTGTGCAGATATACTATCAGCTCTGCTAATTGGTTGACTCGCTCTTTGATTAATTCTATTTCACGTTCTATGGTAGATTGTCCACCTAAATAACCCAACTTGGCAAGATTTACCTCACTGGGTAATGATGATTCCCCAATCTTTTTGAGATACTTACGATTTTCAATGTTCTCAATGCTAATCATATTCACCCTTTCGGTGTTAAGATGAGGTAAAGGACTGTCATAAACATGCGACTGCTCAGGTGTTGTCACCACAATCTCGCCATTGTCTATCATATCTTGAATCTTGTGCTTCAAAGACCAGCATTCTTTTGTATCATGGCTAGGGGTCCCAGAATGGTATGCACACCTTTTGCTTGGTTCATAGTGCTTCCCATTTGGATTGGCCAGAGGAAGGAGCTGAGTAATTTTCTTTTATTTTGTTAGAAGCGTCAATATGTTCTCAAGCGAATACCAAAGGGGGGTAAATGTTCTCCTGCGCATGACCTCTCCAGCTTTTTTAGATGAAGAGTTTGGAGGATTTGCAGATGACTCTAAAGGAGAGTAATTATTCTATTTCTTAATGGGAGGGTTTTGACTGCCTTGTCGATCTTGGCCATAGAGTATTAAGGATACATCTTCTTCCTTTTTCTTGTGAACCCTCCAAGGATTACTCCCATAATTTCATGTCTGGATATGCTCAACTACTGCCTCCAAAGTAGTGAGGTCCTTAATCTTACCAGACTTCAATCCCATTTTAGCAATTTCACCATGCTTTATCATTTCGAATAAAGGTTTTCCTATTGCTGCCAAGACCCTCTCATAATAGGGAACTTTCTGTATATCGATGAAAGTCATCACCATTTCAGTTTTTTTCATAGGCGAGCTGACTTGTGCTGCCATACGTCTCCATCTTTGGGCATATTCTTGGAAAGACACATTGTTCTGCTTCTTGACTGTACTCACCTGATACCGATATGGCGCCATTTGTGACTAAAAGTTGTACTGATTCAAAAGAGCATGGGCTAGTTCTTTCCAGCTGTAGATTTTAAAATTATCAAGTCGAGCGTACCATGCTCTTGCTTCTCTAGTTAGACTTTTCTGGAATATCTGCATTCTTAGCTTCTCGTACTCTGAATAGGATCCGAGCTCTCCGATGTATACCTTCAGATGGGTATAAGGGTCTTCTAACCCGTTGTACTTCTCAAAATCCAGGACTTGAAATTTATCAGGATAACGAGCCCCTAGGAATATGTAAAGATCTGAATAGTTGACACTCATATATGTTCCTGTTCCTTTTATTGACCGAATGGTCTCCTCCATTTGTTGGACCTTTTTCCTTATATCACCGATTTCTCGGTCATCCCTTAGATTGGTAATTTTAGGGGTTTTGTTGGTGGTTCCCTCACTAGAGTGGGGTTTGGTTATCTGGGTTTCCATATTTTTTCCAGAACTTTAATTGACCCCTTGTGCAGAGGATTTTGGATGAGCCCGAGTCTTTGTACCTTGAGCATTTTTACACTACTCCCTTAGTATGATAGCTAGCTCTACTTCCTGGGTTTTAAGTCCCTCGAATTCCTCTCGAGATACAGAACCTGCTTCAGGTGGGGCACTTTAAGCCATGTCGATGGATGGGCTTTGTGCCTTCTTAGTTTTTGATCGGGTAATTAGACTAATCTTGCCTACAAAAAGATAGGTACTTTAGTCTTGATAAATACCAAGTATATAGATGCGTGCAATGCATTAATTTAATGTTTTTAAAACTTTTCCTGTAAAATAATGGTTAGTTATTTTGATGACAGGATAAATTGGCAGGTATGACATTTATATTTGACAAGAATTGAAAGAAGTAAGGCATGAAGAGACTTCCCGCAATGTTGGGTTTATCAGAGGCTGACCTATCTTAGGTTTACTCTCACGGGCTTGTCGGCATGAAGGTTCTCAGATCTATGCAACCTAATCGATGGGAAATGAATTCGATCTTTCCCTTGGAGCAGATCTGAGTGGCAACTTTCCTTAGCCTCGCGGAATTAGTCTTCATTAAGTCCAGTAATTAGCCACTGATGGGTTTGCCTCCTTGTGGAGGAATCACACAATATACATTCATTGTGCCTTACCGTATGCAATATAATGAAATTATGCGAAGCACTAATATAAAGCATTTTAAAGAAGTATTCACCATACAAGCATTGAGAAGCATTCATCACACACATACAACATGCAGATAAAAAGGGAATTGAAAAGATTGAAATGCGGCTTAAGCCCTCTAGTTTTCCCAGCAGAGTCGTCACCTGTCGACGCCCGCTTTCCCTAGGTGTGTTTCTTACCCTTTGTATTTCAATATTTCATTTTATTTGTTCCACTTGAAAGGTGATGTTTTAGGAAAAGGCCGACATAAATGTTGACGATTTTGAAAAGATTTGATTTTAATGATTGGGCCTAATTAGAAAAGGTCACCAGTTCAAAAGGATATACCAACTCATCTGAATTTTAAATTTTTTTGCAATATGACCCAATAAGTGACTCCGTAAAATTGGTCTGGAACCCGAGATTCATAGAGTTCAGGGGCTTGCTTAAGCAAGGGGAGGGTTTTAGGAACCCCTCGACTTCCATGAAACACGGTTACAATAAATTTTTCATTCCCTAAACATGAAGTGTGTGTGTGATTCTAGAAAGTGCTTAGAAAGTAGTGTTGTGCCTCTTTAGACCTATATACAAAGGGTTTGTGTAGCGTCCCCAAATTCGGGTCCCTAGAACCTCAGACCTGGTACGTTACGGTACTTTATCTTCATACATAGTCTATAAACTAATGCGGAATATATAAACATAAATTATTTATTTCACATGATTCTATAACATTTCCCAAGGTTTATTAACCTTAACTGAATTCAAACCTTTAATAACTTAAAAGGTTTACAACATCATTTGCATATGATAACTAAATAGTTATGAATGCGCAATAATCTACTCTTGGAATTTGCCTTTGCCTCTGTCATTCTTCGAGCCTTTGTCTTAATCTAAAATTTTTTATCATGATATAGCAAGGTTGAGCAACTACTTTGCTCAGCAAGTTTAAATACAACAAGGATATATCATGATTGAAAGAAAAAATAAGCTTTCAAGTTTTCAACAATATAATGATTGTGAAAAAGCATGAATCATAATGTCAATAATTGAATGACTGAAGCAACAATGTTTAATGTCAACAAGGACTATGAACAACTTTAACTGAATCTTATGGTAATAAAGGTGATCAGCATTTCATACCTGATGAACATATGCCACATGCACTAAGTACGAATCAATAATCAGTATAGATGTGAATAATCAACAATAATTATTCACTAACATGCTTTAAAATAATAACTCAAGTTTGAGTTAAGGAAAACTTGTCTGTACCGTTGATTACTGCTACGGAATCTAATTTAATCTTTTTATTAAAAAGACCTATCATTATTAAGATTGATCTTTCAATTTACATAATATACTTTATCTCATAATACTATTACTTTATAAGTAAACTATTTAACATTTAACTACATAGTCAAATATTAAATAATACCTTAACACTATACATATTCACAAAACCTAGCACACATTGAGTCTTTTAATAGTATTCAATATAGTATACTGACTGGTCTCCCACAAACAACAAACAAATTAGTTTCCGTCTCGTCTACACAGTTTTCACAGCGAGTTAGATCGGTTGCTTATACCTCCGCTCCCTGAAGGAATCGTTTAGCCCAGCTACTATACATCAACCATTAAAGAGTACAACTGCACTACTTTAGACTTAACTCTTACTCGCTCATTTAATAAGTTCTTATTATAACTCGGTAAACTGTTTATGAATTCAGCAGACTGAATCCAAACTGTCTTCCCTTCCTAACATTTTCAGTTTCCAATTCAGCAACCTGAATTATTCAATTCAGCAAGTTGAATTACCCTCTTCATGAAAATACCAAATCATCTTATGGTTTTTCTATCCTTTGGTCACACATATATACAAATATTTTATACACAAAAATAATTTTTCTGGAATTTTTTAACTCACTTTAGTATTTTTCAAAAATTCATTTTTGGTTTGTAGCTTAAGAAATTAGCTATATCATGCTCAGCTCCAAAAGTTCCCAACCCTTGGTGGAATCTTACACGTGTTAACGTGAACTTTCAGTTTAAATTTCATGGCCATCAGAGATATAAAACTTCGGTTATAGTGATTTTTGTCAAAAAAAACCTATGCATTGAAATAACCATAACTCGGTCAATTTAAGTCAGAATAAGTTCATTTTTGGATAGGAGCTACTTTATATCATATATTGTCATATCACAAAAGGCATGATTTTATTGCCTTTTCTAAGTGGCCGAAACTGCCCCCAACAGTTTTGGGCAGATTACACTTTCTCATTTTTAAGATTTTGCCTACTTTTCCTAAAAATAGTCCATACAAAAATCTACAAAACCTTTTTTAGTGATTCCACTTGAAAACGTTAGAAGACTCATAGATCTAACTCCAGGACTTGACCACACTCAAAAATTCGAAAGATAATGAGAGATATGATTGTTTGAATTTCATGTTTTGGTTTCTTAAAATCTAATTTTTCTAACCTTTGTGTTTTCTAATAAAACTTCAATGATCTCTTGATTAATCCAACATTAACCATCATAAATCATCATAATACCTCCTAATACTTCTTATACTCAAGGATCTAACATGATCCATGATTAATTTCATTAAACTCTTACCATAAACAAGCAAAACACAATCTAAACCAAGAGAATTTCAAAGCTATAGAGTTTAGGAAGCTTTTAAACCTTCTATGCTTGGATGATGGATGATCTTCCTTGGTAGTTTGGCTTGCTAAATCTTCTCCTTCCTAGCCTCTTCCCAACCCGTGGCCTCCCCTTCCATCCCCTCACACTCTAAAGTTTTTCTTTAAGGTTTTGGGTGAAAGTTATGGAGAAACCCATGGTTTCTTCTTTCTCTTCTTCCACTTCTTTCTCTTCTTTCTCTTTCCTCTTTATTCGTTCCCCCTCATTCATGGTTGCTCTCTCTCTCTCTCCTTTCCTCTTCTATGCTTGGGTGGGATGAGAGAATGAGAGAATGATTTCTCTCTTTTCTTTCTTTCTCTTTCTTTCTTTTTTTTGTTAAGTTAGTATAGAAAATTAAGACCAAGGGAAAAGTAGTCTTTAACCATCACTAGGAATGGGAAAAATGGTCTTTAAGTCATCTCAAGAAAATTTCTTAAAAATTTTCTCATAGGACATATTGGTCATAATCAATTTTCTTTAAGAACAAAATTGTCATTTTATTATAATTAGGAAATTTTCTAGAAATTTCCTTCAAAGATGCCATGGTCATTAACAAATTTTCTCTTAGGGCAAAATAGTCTTTTGCCACTTCAAGGAAATTTCCTAGGAAATTTATTAACAATCATCACTCATCATTACTAGTAGGGCCCACCCTTATATACCAACACTTTCCTACATTTAACTCAAGTATGGATAGTTCCTAACCATAGTTATTCTGCTAGCATATATCCCATTATTTTGGGTTACTAAATAAATCCTCATTGGGCCTCTCTAATTAAAATGTTTGGATTTTCTAACTAAAATGTTTGGGCCATAAGAATCAACTTAGTTCCATACTCTTTAATTTATCTTATCATAATCATTTAATTAGGGTTTCTATTCACTCAATTGTGATTTAAATTCTTACTCATGTACTTTTAATTTCTTAACCCAATTAGACTTGCTTTAATTAGATTATAAAATTAATTAGTTGAGATGTATAAAATAAATCTCTTAGGGTTAGTATATATTTTTAAATACTAACATTCTCTCATATTATAATTTCTTAGGTTATTTAATTACCATACCTAATATATGTATTAGGTTATATAACTTTATTTTTAATTCTCTTTATATACAAAATAAATGTATACACCTTATATAATGTATATTTATCTCATCACATACATAATCCACGTAAGCCAAAACATATTCCACTAGTGTATTAACTTAACAGCCCTAATTAGCTTAATAAGTTATAAACACTTACATAATCATACAAGATAACCTAATAGATTGAGATATATTTCGTAAATCTCTACATTTTTAATTTTCTTAATAAAATTTCACATGTATCCTTATAAAATTTGTTACACCATTTAGTTCACATCAAATTTGTAGGTATCGTAGTACCTTATCCTTAATATTCATTCAAGTACATTTAAAATCATTTTTAGGGTTTTGAAATTTTTTAACCTATATTTTCTCTATTCTCATTCAAATAGTAAACGATATAGGTTTTACTTAAAATTTTTAATTAAATACTCAAATTCCCATCTAGGTTTTATTCTTTATCCTTTATTTTAATCATTTAAGATCTTATAAATTTTTTGGTTCTCACATTCACCCCTTCTTCTAAGAATTTCATCCTCGAAATTACAGCCTATTAATCTCTACTTCGTTTATTCATCAAAACTAGGTTTTTAACTTAACCTTTATCTGATTTCATTATCATTTAATGAGTACATACGGCTTCCTTCTATGAGGAACTCTTCTATCATTACATTCTACCATGACTTCGTTCTAAGTACTTAAAACTTTTCATATCATGCTGAGGGGTCATATAGACTATGAACACATAGTTTTAACGGTATTCACACCGAAAAATGATAAATTACTAGGTATGTTTACAATCACAAAGAAGGTAAACTACCGATGTTAGTACTTTAGGTAATTAGCCTATCGTACGCTTACGTTATGCATAATATATCAATCTTGTTTAAAGACTATTTGCGCTACTAGATTGGATTATTTTATCCAATCGGCATATCCCCTTTATTCGGGGTTGTTCACCTCAGACTTAGCATAAGAATCCGTACCAAAACAATTTGGTTCGGGATAAATTCTCAAAGAGATACTTGAATTTTCATAAACATTTGTCTAGTTGAATCAAATAGCTTAGACATATACTAATAATTCGAACATCAATCGAAACATGTATCTGGCCAAATTTAATTGGCAATAATTTATCTTTAAAATTATGAAAATTATTTTATGACGTCATGATATCGCACTGTATTTAAAGTCCGTTTGAGGATTTCGTCATTTTTGTGACTTTGTCATACTACATCATACCATAGTGACAGACGATCCTTAGATTATATCCAGCACTAGGTAATTCTGCAATGATAACTCCATTATTTTTATCATCTCTGCACCAGGTTCCATGATGCATCGATGATATATAAAAGATATTTTGATATTTCAAATCATTTTTGTGTAGCCGAAACAATTAGCGTAGACTCTTCTTTAAACAGTTCAAAACCATTGAAAAATCATTTTTGGTGTTATCATACCGTAACTGGTAACGATGTGTTAGTGATTCGAATCTCACTTCTACACACTTGTAACCATATGTTACTGATAACAAAAATTCATTTATATCTTTAAAGGCACATTAGTGCGAATTTAGATTGATGTCAAAATTTTTGAAGTCTAGCATAGCTAGAAGATTTGGAATACCTATTCTTCCATCATCAAGTCCAATTTCTCTAATGATCCATTGCTTAATAATTCTATTTATTCTATCACCTTTAAAAATTAAAAATCCTCAATTCTTCATCCATAACTTTTCTATACCCCAGTATAGTTCATCAAATATACCACACGTTATGAGTTCATGAACTTTCCACAATAATATGAGTTTAGGAACTTATCCTAGCAATACGTAGTTCAAGAACCAATCAGAAATTGTCCATACGCTTATGGGTTCAAAAACATACTATACGATTATGAGTGACAAACTTACCATACGTATGAGTTTTAAGAACTCACACCTAATCTTATATTCTCTACTTATCCGTTATACACATGAGAAAAGAATCACCTTCTCAACATACATATGGCGAATAACGCGACACCAACATTTTAATGATTATCAATGTGATAAACTAAGTAGTCATTAGACCAAGCACAAAACCCCCGCCCATACAAAGGTTTGTATAACTCAGCTATCACATGAATCCTCAATTGAAATCCCACATGATTCTAAATTCTCTTTACTCAATACGAATTTCATTTAATCCGTATCCTATCATCTACAACTCTTTCTTGAGTTTTTATAGTACAATTTCATAGTACAATAGTAGTACATCAATTCTTCTATAAAGTTTTCAATCAATCGATTGATCATCTGTCCTCCTATGACCTCATCAGATCACGTTGTGATCTCTTCTTATAATCGTGTTATATTATGATTCTTTTCTATCTTATGATCGTTTTATTTTACGATCTTCTTATCTTTCCCTTTAATCATATTATATTATGATTTTACACTTTTCATCTTTAGTTTTAGAGTCAGGTAACTTCGGATTTTTATCTTATAATTAATCAAGATTCTTCTTTGAATCTTATTTATCTTATTCTTATCTTAATGATGAATTTCCCGAATTCATCTCTTATCACTTAGACTCTATTTGAGTTTATTCCTTATCCTCATCTCTGCGGTTACAGCCTAAGGTAACTGTAATGACCCCAAAATTCATACAATATAACTCTCGACATCGGTCGTTAACAATACATCCTTATTTAGACTTTACATCATTAATCAATGATATAATCACTAAAAATACGGAATATTTAAAACTTTTATATTATTCCTTCTTTATTATCCTTGAATCTCAACCTTTATCATTACATAACTTTGATTCAAATTTATTTCATGAATCGATTCGTCAAAGTTATTATGAACTAAAACTTACAACCAGATTCAATAACCTTTATACATCGGATAAAATTTAAACTTTACAACTCACCATCAGTTAACCATGATACATTATCAAATACATTATCTGCAACCTTAAACAGGGTCCAAACTAATAATAATTCAGCCAAAGTATATAAATCTTAATGCATTATAGCTGATTCATTTCTTTCAAGTAGCACATAGCGTTACCTTGAATCCTTAACCTGCAAAAGTGATTATTTGCAAGAATGAGCTCGACAGCTCAGTAAGATCTAACAGCTTTCATGCATCACATAACACATAAATACATGCCCAACATACATCTCATAATAATTAAAGTAACATGGTATACATGCTTTATTGCACATAACAAATATAAAGATTGAGTTCCTTACTCAATCAACATTCTTTAATCAATCAATGTAGTCATAAATTGACTTTAACATTTCATGCTTACAACATATATACAACATATCATGCTCTTTGCAAAATAATTTAAAACAGTTCATCATCAAGTTCATGTAGAAAGTAGGAACTGAAAGACTTGCCTTGATCGTTGTTTACCAATAACAGTTTAATAGCTTACAGGTATTTGCACTTCACTTGCCCTACACAATTATATAATCATGCACATCAACTATTAGTCACATAGCAATGCATATTAGTTGTGATGTAAACTTTACTCTACATCTCATAAACCTTCCTATTATTAATACACAACATTCAATTTGATTGTATTAACTTCGACTTATATCTCACTATATTTCTTTTTTAGTAATATTCAAAATTCATTCAAGTGTTTAAGTCCTGCTAGGACTACCTATTGGTTTTATATTAACCACATTTCATATATTATAATGTTCATTTCATTAGAATCGAGACACTATTTAAGTGTATTACCACGTTACACGGCGTTTCGACATTTATACGTCTCACGCCTAACTCGCCTCTTTTGCATGTGCTTTGCATGCTCCTATATTGAGTTACATTACTCTATAATGTTTCATTCTTATTGAAAACATAATATTAAACAGGGTCATACACACTCGTTACGGCGCTGCGACGCTTGCACGTCTGTACGTCAAACTTGCCTATTCGAACGCCCAAACGACAAGCATTTGCGCACGCTTAGCACGCCCATACGACTTGTCTAATAATCAAGTTTCATGCTAAGTATCATTATAATATATAATAGTTATGTTATGGAAGTTAGAACATCATTTTACATGGTCGGAAGCATTACATGTGCATACGTGCATGCCCGACGCCCCCCGATTGCCTCCAAAAACACATTAGTCCAAAAAATGACCATTTTGACCCCTACTACTGACCACAAATTAAAAAACTTAAAGAACTAAAGTTGTATGTCTACTTGTGCTCGTTTCGGATCATCTTAAATCGCCTCAATAGGAGTTCATATGAAAAAGTTGTGGCTGTTTTACCACATAAGGTCAAAATAGTCCTGGACTGACTTTCCTCCCGGCGTAGCTGCGCCCCAACCAGCCTTGGGGGCAGTGCAGCTGCGCCTCTGGCAGCGTGTTATGCGACTTTTTCCTCCAGTATGTTGTTCTGACGAATTTTCTAACCCTTTCCTTCTTCCAATCATCATAAATCAAGCTATACACATCCGATTGAGTCCGTTTTCGACTCTATGGATTCATGAAACACTGAACTACTCATCTACATAATAATTATAACACTTCAAGAACATTAACAATTTATTTTAAGGGTTCCAATTCACTGTTCATGCTATACTTTCATGTTTTAAATATATTTAGCGAATTCATTCCCCACGAATTCGTTTCTTGACCAAAATGATTCCTTCCACTTGCATTCTTTTCGTTTCTCAATGTATTAATACAAACTATCATCATTTTACAGTTTATCACATGATTTAATCATCAATTTTGGGTCTAAAACAAGTCATCTTGCACATATTATGCCAAAACTCAAATTCTTTATCTTTTAACATATTTACACTAATCCGATTACTACAAAATCCATTAAAGACGTTATATACCAGATTATACACATCTATAACAAGTATATCATCAATTCTTAGCAAATCCCTACCAAAATCCATCTACAGAGAAGTATATATAAGAACTCAATATAGATTTTAGAACCAGGTTGTTACCTGAGATTGCTTCTTTAGATTGATTAGAAAATGACTAGGAAACCTTGATTACACCTCTTCTCCCCTCTTGATTCTCAGGATTTTCTCTTCTTAATCCACAGAAAATTTCTTTATCTCTCAAACCCTCTATAAGGCTTCCTTTCCTCTCTGTTATTTAGACTTAGCAAAATAATGCGTAACATAAAAACTGACAAACGATTTACGCTCAAATAAATTAAGGGTCTCAGCAGTTACAATATACCAAAGGTCATAAGACCTTGTTTGGTTGCCACACCTTAAAACCCTTTTTATTTTATTTTTATAATTCTCTTATCCTATAGTACTCATGTCACACATTACTCAAATTAAATTATAATCTTTATTTAGCCAATATAATATTTAATTAGCTAATACAATTATAATTTGTTTAACAAATCATTAGTCCTCTAATTTAATTATTTAATTAAATTAGACTATTTCCATTCCATTAGCATAATAAAGTACGCATTGATTATAAAACCATTTAATCAATAATATCGTACTTAAATAAACTATTCTCTAATAGTTTTCATCGAATATTCATTTTAAATTTCATAACTCTTCCAACTAAAATATTTATTTTATTCGATAAATATTTGAACTATTCACGAGATTCACAATTGTAATACATTAACATTTTACGTCTATAGGTAATATGTATTACTTTCTCATCTTATTAAAATAATATATTTACATTAATTCATTGTTTTAATTAAGTGAATTACTCACATTATTCATGAATTTAATTCAAGCATTTCCATAGCCAACAAGGTATAACCAACAAATTATATTATTCAATAATATAACTTCCAACTTAATTAAATTAACTTACTTCCCTTTTTAAATAATTTCATTTACCTTCTTCAATAGTTAAATTAAATTAACTACTAAATCTCATTCTTCTAATATATGAATATATATATATATATATATATATATATATATATATCTTCTATATTCACACCAAATCACATATTTCACAATATATAACACATATCCAAACTCAAAACATCTCGTAATAAGAATTTTATTTATTAAATTCTTATTTTAATAATTTTCAAAAATTTGGGTTGTCATAGTAACCCTACCTAAGATTTATAACCTACAGCTTTGATACCAACCTGTAGCACCCCCAAATCTAGGTCCCTAGAACCTCGGACCTGGTACGTTATGGTACTTCATCTTCATACATATTCTATAAACTAATGCGGAATATATAAACAAAAATTATTTATTTCACATGATTCTATAACATTTCTCAATGTCTATTAACCTTAACTGAATTCATACCTTTAACAACTTAAAAGGTTTACAACATCAGTTGCATATGATAACTAAATCTATGAATGCCCAATAATATAATCGTGGAATTTGCCTTTGCCTTTTTCTTTCTTCGAGCCTTTGTCTTAATCTGAAATTTTTTATCATGATATAGCAAGGGTGAGCAACTACTTTGCTCAACAAGTTTAAATACAACAAAGATATATCATGATTGAAAAAAAGAATAAGCTTTCAAGTTTTTAACAATATAATGATTGTGAAAAACCATGAATCATAATGTCAATAAATTAATGACTAAAGCAACAATGTTTAATGTCAACAAGGACCATGAACAACTTTAATCGAACCTTATGGTAATAAAGGTGATCATCTATTCATACTGATGAATATATGCCACATGCACTAAGTACGAATCAATAATCAGTATAGATGTGAATAATCAATAATAATTATTTACTAACATGCTTTAAAATAATAACTCAAGTTTGAGTTAAGAAAAACTTTCCTGTACCGTTGATTACTGCTACGGAATCTAATTTAATTTTTTTATTGAAAAGACCTATCATTATTAAGATTGATATTTTAATTAGCATAATATACTTTATCTTACAATACTATTACTTTATAAGTAAACTATCTAACATTTAACCACATAGTCAAATATTAAATAATACCTTAACACTATACGTATTCACAAAACCTAGCACACATTGAGTCTTTTAATAGTATTCAATATAGTATACTGAGTAGTTTCCCACAAATAACCAACAAATTAGTTTCCGTCTCGTCTACACATTTTTCACCGCGAGTTAGATCGGTTGCTTATACCTCCGCTCCCTGAAGGAATCGTTTAGCCCAGCTACTATACATCAACCATTAAAGAGTACAACTGCACTACTTTAGACTTAACTCTTACTCGCTCATTTAATAAGTTCTTATTATAACTCGGTAAACTGTTTATGAATTCAGCAGACTGCCTAACATTTTTCAGTTTTTAATTCAGCAACCTGAATTGTTCAATTCAGCAAGCTGAATTACGCTCTTCATGAAAATACCAAATCAGCTTATGAGTTTTCTAACCTTTGGTCACACATATATAAATATATTTCATACACAAAAATAATTTTTCTAGAATTTTTCAACTCTCTTTAGTATTTTTCAAAAATTCATTTTTAGTTTGTAGCTTAAGAAATTAGTTATATCATTCTCAACTCCAAAAGTTCCCAACTCTTAGTGAAATCTTACACGTATTAACGTGAACTTCCAGTTTAAATTTCGTGGCCATCGGAGTTATTGAACTCCAGTTATAGTAATTTTTGTCAGAAAAACCTAAACATTAAAATAACCATAACTCGGTCAATTTAGGTCGGAATAAGCTCATTTTTGGAAAGGAGCTACTTTATATCATATATTGTCATGTCACAAAAGGCCTGATTTTATTGCATTTTCTAAGTGGCCAAAACAGCCCCCAACAGTTTTGGGCAGATTGCACTTTCTCATTTTTTAGATTTTGCCTACTTTGCTAAAAATAATCCACACAAAAATCTACAACACTTTTTTCAGTGATTCCAGTTGAAAAAGTTGGAAGACTCATAGATATAACTTAAAAACTTGACCACACTCAAAAATTCAAAATATAATAAGAGCTATGGTTGTTTGAATTTCATATTTTGTTTTCTTAAAATCTGATTTTTCTAACCTTTGTGTTTTCTAATAAAACTTCCATGATCACTTGATTAATCAAATATTAACCATCATAAATCATCATAATACATCCTAATACTTCCTATATTAAAGGATCTAACATGATCCATGATTATTTTCATCAAACTCTTACCATAAACAAGCAAAACACAATCTAAACCAAGAGAATTTCAAAGCTAAAGTTTAGGAAACTTTTAAATGTTCTATGCTTGGATGATGGATGATCTTCCTTGATAGTTTGGCTTGCTAGATCTTGTCCTTCTTAGTCTCTTCCCTACCCGTGGCCTCCCCTTCCATTCCCTCTCACACTCTAAAGTTTTTCTTTAAGGTTTTGGGTGAAAGTTATGGAGAAACCCATGGTTTCTTCTTTCTTTTCTTTCTCTTCTTTCTCTTTCCTCTCTCTTCTTCCCCCCCTCATCCATGGCTTCCCTCTCTCTCCTTTCCTCTTTTATGCTCGGGTGGGATGAGAGAATGATTTCTCTCTTTTCTTTCTCTATCTTTCTTTTTTTTCTTCGTTAAGTTAGTATAGAAAATTAAGACCAAGGGCAAAGTAGTCTTTAACCATCCTTAGGAATGGGCAAAATGGTCTTTAAGTCATCTCAAGAAAATTTTCTAAACATTTTCTCATAGGATATATTGGTTATAATTAATTTTCTTTAAGGGCAAAATTATCATTTTACTATAATTATAAAATTTCCTTCAAAGATGCCATAGTCATTAACAAATTTTCTCTTAGGGAAAAATAGTCTTTTGTCACTTCAAGGGAAATTTCTTAACAATCATCACCCATCATTACTAGTGGAGCCCACACTTATATACCAACACTTTCTTACATTTAACTCAAGTATGGATAGTTCTTAACCGTAGTTATTCTGCTAGCACATATCCCATTATTTTGGGTTACTAAATAAATCCTCATTGGGCTTCTCTAATTAAAATGTTTAGATTTTCTAACTAAAATGTTTGGGCCATAAGAATCAACTTAGTTCCATACTCTTTAATTTATCTTATCATAATCATTTAATTAGGGTTTCTATTCACTCAATTGTAATTTAAATCCTTACTCATGTACTTTTAATTTCTTAACCCAATTAGACTTGCTTTAATTAGGTTTTAAAATTAATTAGTTGAGATGTATAAAATAAATCTCTTAGGGTTAGTATATATTTTTAAATATTAACATTCTCTCATATTATAATTCATTAGGTTATTTAATTACCATATATAATATATATATTAGGTTATATAACTGTATTCTTAATTCTCTTTATATATAAAATAAATGTATGCATCTTATATAATGTATATTTATTTCATTACATACATAATCCACATAAGCCAAAATATATTCCACTAGTTTATTAACTTAATAGCCCTAATTAGTTTAATAAGTTATAAACACTCACATAATCATACAAGATAACCTAATAGGTTGAGACATATTCCATAAATCTCTACATTTTTAATTTCTAAATAAAATTTCCACATGCATCATTATAAAAAATTTTACACCATTTAGCTCACATCAAATTTATAGGTATCGTAGTACCTTATCCTTAATATTCTTTTAAGTACATTTAAATTCATTTCTAGGGTTTTAAAATTTTTTACCCATATTTTCTCTATTCTCATTCAAATAGTAAACCATATAGGTTTTACTTACAAATTTTAATTAAATCCTCAAATTCCCATCTAGGTTTGATTCTTTATCCTTTATTTTAATCATTTAAGAACTTATAAATTTTTGGGTTGTCACAGTTTGATTTAGAAAAGTTCAGTTTTAAACAAAGCATATGAAAGTGATATTTCGAAAAGATGATTTTCAAACCCTTCACCAGATAGGAATTGAGGCCCTTTGATACTTCCATTTTATCTTGAACTAAGCCTTTTTATCTTGCGGCTTTGTTTACTTTAAATCGAGATGCGAAGCATCTTTGAAACTAAATAATAAATATTAACTACAAGGGTCAGGCTACTTGTGGGCATGAAAGTCATCGAAGTAAGCCCGAGCACCCACAACTATAATTTTTCACTATTATGGGGCCTTGAATCCGGATACCGTTTTTAGGCCCAAGATTACATATACAATGGATAACAAACTTTATAATACAACTGACATAAGTTCATCAGTGGAACCGTGTCGAGGTCTATTTGATGGATCCTTAACCCTACAGTTCTTAGGCTCACATGATATCATTTCAAAGTATTCAAGAAATAAATTTTGAAACACAATACATATATATGCTTACTACTCTACTAACAAGTGATTTATCAGTTAAATCCTTGAACGCGAGTAGTTAGGGTCCCCACTTCCACTAGATATGGATCTAGGATAGCATGGGATAACCAAAATATTTACAAAACTTGAAAGTAAACTAGATCTACCTAGATCTTAGCCAATCTAGCTTAATGGTTCAAGCCATGGAGCTTTTGAACTGATTAAATGCTAGATCTGGCTAGATCTAGGATAGGTCTAGTCAAAACAGTTAGGTTTGTAAGATCAAATTAGCAAGCAACAATTACGTACATAGCAGCGGAAGTGTAAAAATAGAGTTTTAAAATTTTACAAACCATGAACCTGGATTATCCTTTATGTGCAATTATTAATTTAATCTAAAGAGTTGAAGAACGAATCATACCCTTGAAGATTCGTGCTTTCTCAGGTACGAGTTTAACTCCAATCATTTCTTTGTTCAACTTGAATCTACCGGGTGTGATTCCTTCCTTTGATCAACGTCAGCCACCCAATTGCTTGGACTCTAAAGGTGATCCACTAAGGATGAACAAATATTAAGAAGGTGTGTTATTGGCAAAACCCTAGTTTTTTCTCTCTCTAGAAAAAGTGTGCTCTCCCAACCATAGGAGTTGCATTAGCCCTTAATGAAAATAAGACTCCTCTTATTTATAGATGTAGGCAACCCTCCTAAACATTATAGGATTAGGGTTTTATATTAATTAATTAAACTCTTTTAATTAATTAGGATTCCTAATCTTATTAGGAACAATTAATTAAACTCCTTTTATTATTTTTCCTCCTAATCTTATTAGGAATATGGGAGAGTACATTTATTAATTAATTCCCAAACTCCTTTAGGATTTCAAATTAATAATAATAGTAATAATAATAATAATAATAATAAGACTTCTCTTATTAACTTATATTTAATATTTCTAAAATATTAAATAATAAATATTAAGCTATTTAACTTATTCTATCATCATAGATTAAATTAAATATACTTAACTTATTATTACGATTATGCCATTTGTTTCTTAAATAAATATTCATTCTTTTATGGTGTCTCCCTTTAGGTTCTCCATATTAAACCGGTTGTGAATAAATTAATTAGAACAATTCTAATTTTCTTTAAATAAATAAATTAACTATTAATTTATTTAAATAAATATTTATTCTACAATAAGGGTAAGCCCTCTTAGCGCTCAACAGCTTTCCAGATAATATATATTTAATCATTAATCATAAAAGAACCTTTGAGTAAATAGTTACCGTACAATTCATTCCTTTTACCATACAATATCCCAATTAAATATAAGACATGGATTTACTATGAAGTCTTATTTTATTTAATTATATGCATTCCAATCCTAAATGTACAAACTCTGATATTGCAAATTATAAACTACTTTCTAATTTCATTCTGCCTTAGCCAAGGACTACTGAGTTTTCATTTATCGAATCACATAGGACATTCACTTCTTTTGCTAGAAGTGGTAGATCCTTTATTGATCATTCATTATCTTTATGTATAATTAATTATACCCAAACATACCCTTTGATATACCCTTAGGGTCCTTAAAGGACATGTCAAAGTATAACTCACTATACATAAGATACTATGATGATATCAAGTCTAAGGATTACTTATACTACTATCACTAAAGGAATTCCTATTGATAGGCGAGTAAAACTCCATTAGGTATTCCTTTGCGAGCCACATTCAATGTACTTATTCTCCATTAAACATCTACATACTTTCTTTAGTGTCTCCACATAAATGATCATGAGATCGATGATCCTCTTCCATAGAGAAAGCAACGTATGTACCAATCTATCCAGATTCACTAATCCCCTATTTAGTAATCAATCGATTGGGAACTATTTTAGTTTTAAGCTTTCAAATAATGTAGATCTTATTAGCATGACCATCATCGTGATTTTAAATGCATTGCTTAAAACTATGGGTTTATCACATTCAAATATAACAACATTATGTTGATAATATAAACGCCTTTAAATAAATAATTCTTTTATTAATAAATGAATAAGATTGTTACAAAGTATATGCTTTATCATCATACATGATTGGCTTGTGTGCATACTACTTTTAATCTCCCACTTGCACTAAAGCCAATCGTCATTGTATCTAATACACATCTTCTCTAAGTGACAATCAAACTGTTGTTGTGTTAGAGCTTTAGTAAATGAATCTGCAATATTTTTTGAGTGTCCACACGCTCTAGGTTGACATCTCCTCTTTCAATGATCTCTCTAATCGAATGAAACCGCCGCAACACGTGTTTGGATTTCTGATGAGACTTGGGTTCCTTGGCTTGTGCAACAGCTCTGGTGTTGTCACAGAATAAAGGTACTGATCCTCTAATGCTAGGAACCACGCCAAATTCAGTTATGAACTTTTTCATCAAAACAACCTCCTTTGCAGCTTCACTTGTAGCTATGTACTCTGCCTCTGCCACTGAATCAGTAACTGTTTGCTACTTGGAACTTTTCCAACTCACTGCGCCACCGTTTAAGGTAAACACATACCCCGAAATGGATTTATTGTCATCTTGATCTATTTGGAAACTTGAGTCTGTATAGCCCTCTAGTTTTATTTCAGATCCACCGTAGACAAGAAATACATCCTTAGTTCTTCTTAAGTACTTTAAGATATTTTTCACTGCCTTCCAGTGCTTTTCTCTTGGATTCAACTGATATCTGCTCGTTACACTAAGTGCATGAGCGACATCCGGTCTAATACATAACATACCATACATGATAGATCATATTGCTGAAGCATAAGGTATTTTACTCATACAGTCTCTCTCCTCAAGTGTCTTTGGGGCCCTTTTCTTGGAGAGATGTATTCTATGGCTCATCGACATTAGACCTCTCTTGGAAACTTCCATGTTAAACCTTTTTAGCATCATGTTAATGTACGTTTCTTGAGACAAGCCAAGCATCCTTCTTGTACACACATAGTTCATCCTCATTTTTGATAAAATCAAAATCTTTGATTGTCTCATCAAAATAGATGTTCCACCTTCGAGAAGCTTGCTTCAATCCATAAATGGATCGTTGTAGCTTACAGACTTGATTGGTACCAACCATTGAAACAAAATCCTCTGGCTATGTCATAGACATATCCTCCTCAAGTTTCCCATTGAGGAAGGTCGTTTTCACGTCCATTTGCCAGATCTCGTAATCGTTATAAGCTGTAATCGCAAGCAATATCCAAATGGACTTGAGCATAGCTATTGGCTAGAAGGTTTCATCATAGTCAACACCTTGTCTTTGTTTGAAAACTTTCGCAACCAGTCGGGACTTATAGGTGTCTACCTTGCAGTCCGCTCCAGTCTTTCTTTTAAAGACCCATTTGTACCCAATAGGCTTAATGCCCTCAGGTGCTGAAACTAAAGTACATACTTGGTTTTCATACATGGAGTCTATCTCGAATTTCATGGCTTCTTGCCATTTCTCTAAGTCTTTACTACTCACAGCCTGTTCGTAACTCAATGGATCATCATCATTCATGATGCGTACCTCATCGTCATCCTCTATAACGATTCCATACCTATCAGGTATCTTCGGTATCTTTCCAGATTTACGAATAGGGTGTTGTACAGTAGGTTCTTCTATATGGACAAGTTCATCCACTTGATCTGTAGTGGTTTGTGGTTCTTGAATTTCTTCAAGATCTATTTTTCTCCCACTAGCCTCTTCAAGGATAAACTCATTTTCCAAGAAAGCAGCGTGTTTCGCAACAAACACCTTTTGCTCAGTAGGATTGTAGAAATAGTATCCTAAACTTTCTTTAGGATATCCCACAAATGTTAACTTATCAGAGCTTGTCCCAAGCTTATCATTTTGAAATCTTTTCACATAAGCTAAACATCCCCAAATCTTAACATGCTTAAGACTAGGTTTCTTCCCCGTCCACATCTCATATAGAGTCTTGGGGACAGATTTTGAGGGGACCTTATTTAGTAGGTATGTAGCCGCTTCTAGGGCATAGCCCTAGAATGATACTAGAAGATCGGTAAAACTCATCATGGATCGAACCATGTCTAACAATGTTCGATTTCTCCTTTCAGATACACCATTTAACTGTGGTGTTCGTAGTGGAGTCCATTGTGAGATTATACCATTTTCTTTGCGACAATTGAGAAACTCACAGTTTAAGTATTCCCTTCCTTGTTCCGATCAAAGAATCTTTATACTCTTGCCAGTTTGTTTCTCTACTTCACTTCTGAATTCTTTAAACTTTTCAAATGATTCAGATTTGTATTTCATTAAATACACATATCCAAGTCTTGAATGATCATCAATGAAAGTAATAAAGCAAGAGTACCCTCCTCATGCATTCGTTGTCATAGGTCCACATACATCTATGTGTAAAATTGCTAACAACTTTGTAACTCTTTCTTCTTTTCCACTAAAGGGAGATTTAGTCATTTTACCCATGAGCCAAGATTCACAAGTTAGATATGATTCATATTCAGATAGCTCTAAAAGTCCATCCTTATGTAACTTGGATAATCTTGTTTCATTGATACGACTGAGTCTATAGTGCCATATATAGGTATAATTCACATCATCTTTTTTTCGTTTCTTAGTTTATTCAATTTGAAGTATATTTTCATGCAAGTCAAGTATATAAAGTCCATTCAACAATTTACCAACACAATATAAAACATTTTTATTATAAATAGAACAACTGTTGTTCTTTATTATAATTTCAAACCCATCCATATCCAATGCAGATATTGAAATAATGTTTCTTATAAGAGTTGAAACAAAATAACAATTATTTAAGGTAATGGACTTCCCTGTAGGCAGTGCTAAACAATAAGTTCCTACAGCTAATGCAACAACCTTTGCTCTATTTCCCACTCGTATGACGACCTCATCTTTGTTCAGCTTTCTACTTCTGACCAGTCTATGCACAGTATTACATATATGAGAACCACAACCGATATCCAATACCCAAGTAGAATTATAACTTTTAGAAAAATTAATTTCAATCATGAACAAACCTGAAGATTCTCCAAGCTTCTTCTGCTTTTGTTTCGCAAGGTACTTTTCACAGTTCATGTTCCAGTGACCCGACTTGTTGCAATGGATGCATATTCCTTTGTTGTCTAGATCAGGTTTCTTAGTGTCCTTTTTCTTCGCCTTGCCCTTAACCATCTTTCTTTTCTTCTTTTTCAGAAGATACCTTGGGCCTCTTCCTTTTCTTGGAAGAATCATCTACCATTAAGACATGGTCCCGCTTGGATGGGAAGTGACCTTCAGTAGTTTTCAACATGTTAAGTACCTTAGGCAAGCTG
Organism: Panax stipuleanatus; assembly: GCA_020205555.1. Classification (NCBI taxonomy): domain Eukaryota; kingdom Viridiplantae; phylum Streptophyta; class Magnoliopsida; order Apiales; family Araliaceae; genus Panax; species Panax stipuleanatus. Next base: position 91,937,886 of record CM035117.1, read on the forward strand.
ACGTCCAACTTATTCATGTGGAAATTCATAACAAATTGTGAGAAGGTGTCCGGGAGTGACTGTGTAACACCCCCAAATCCGGGTACTTCGTTTCCACATGATTTGGTGTTCACTTTCTAATTAAAACATACATCTACCCAAATAAATAATTTTAAACTAATTACAACCTTCATAAAAATCTTCCTTTAGAAAGAATGACAACTTGTCCAATAAAATCCCAGGGTTATCTAAACCTTAACATCATTCAAATAACGTAAATGCGGAAACATAAAACATAACCAACTAAGTCTTATTATAAAAGTAACTTGACATAACAAGCCTTCATTTATTCATCTTTCCTTTTCCTTTACTTGTTGACGGTATGTCAACATTCTTGGTCTCAACTGTAAGTGGTGGTAAAACATGCAAGAGTGAGCAAACAAAAGCTCACTTGAAAATACAACAGTGATATGACATAAGTGAATCGTTTCAAAAGAGTTTAAATAACTTTACTTTCATCCATATAAAGATTTGAATTATAGAAACTTCTGAGGGTCATAAGACCTTAAACCATTGTCCTAGGTTATAAATATTTCTATTTAAACCTTTAACAGTCAATAAGACTATAGACCATTAACTCGTACTCAGGGGGGTCAACCCTTTGTACCATGAATTGTGCACAACCATCTTAATGCTTTCGCATAAAATATCCCCTAATTAATAGGGTTGTTCATTCTCAGAAATTGAATACAAGTCCGCACCAAAGAAAGTTTGGTTTGGATAGATAAGGGAACTTTAGAGTTCAACTATCATCAACTAGGAGTAGTTGAATTGACTTACAGTACTTTACAGTACAATAATATAAGAATCATGAACCAATTGCAAAATATGACAATAAACTTCATAATAGATAGGCATGCTTTTAGAAACAACTCAAAGCATTTGATAGACTAAGTATATCTTGCTTGAACAATTAAGTCAAGATCATATTACTAAAATAACACTTTAATACTTACGCTTTATGAATATTGGAGTATGGTATAACTTGTACCACATATAACAAGTTAAGGAACGTAAATTAACTTTCATGATTTATTGAGCAAGGGTTAGGAATTTGCACAATGAAAAGATACAATGAATAGGCTTGTATAGCATTCAAGAGTAGTTTAAAGAACTTGCACAATATAAATAACAAGTTTAGAAACTTGCTTAACATAAGAGAATAAGGGTAAGAGAACTTGCCTTAAGCGCAAGCTACACTTTAACAATTACAACCACTTCACAAACACCCTACACATTTATATTACATTCAAACCATCTATTAGTATCCAACTACAACATTTAAACCATCGAACTTCATATCCAAGTCCAACTCACAATATAATTTACCACATTGGTTACTAATTAGTCAAGTACGTGAGTCTATACCCACGGCATACATTCATAAGCCTATAACTCAATGAATCGTGTTGTGTGCCTCGTGAAAACAACACACATACACACACATGTAACACATTCATAATATACTTCAATATAACTTAAACACATCAAAAACATGTTATCTTATTGCACATTTCACTTTCCAAATCTTAGAAACAAGTTAGCTTAACAAACGGGGCATAAAAACTCAAAAACCAAAAACCAAAATCTCTGGGCAGCAGCTTTACCCACTGGGGCGGGTCCCCATAGTGTAAAACACCCACTGGGGCGGGTCCACCCTCTGGTGGAGGGGCTGGCTCGCGAACTGGTGGAGAAATAAGCCAATTTGGCTTATTCCTTCACACCGAATTCGATTTTTCCCAACATGATAAACATAAAAGTTGATACTAACAATATTTTAAACTCATTAACATGCTTATAAGATTTAAAATCCATATAACACATAATCAAAATCAAGATTTCATGAGTTTCGAAGAAAAACACAATTTTAAGCTTTTTTGACGAAAATTACTATTACGAGCTCGTTTTTCAATCAATTCAAGTGATTCCAATTGTGATAACTCATATTCTTAACATATTAACATAATACATGATCAATTTTAACAATAACTCAAAATCAAATATCAATTTGATAGTTTCAAAAGCCGTTTTTCAGAAATAACTTCACCGAAAATCACTATGAACACACTTCCTATTGTTTATCAAAAATTCATGGATTGAATTGCTAGAAAAACCATATAACTCATATATAATCATGTTATATCACATATTACACATAATTCATGTTCACATCAAGGATTTAAAGAAATTTTCAACATAAATTCATAATCTAACACTATAGACATGAATTTCATAGTGTTCATCATATACTTGTGAATTGAAATTCTTAAACAACTATGAAACTCTCATGTAAATATATATATATATATATATATATACACATATCCCATTCACATATCAAAATAACAACTTTCACAAAGAGACTTCCACATAGAATTCTAAAACCATGAAAACATAGAAGAATATGCTTTGAAAACTTATTTTTACAACAATTGTATTTTGAAAACCCTTTCATGGCATACAATTACATATGAGCACCATATATACATATAATTTCATGATTGTAAAAACCTAATTTGATAAAGAAGAATTACAACACATAAGAATTGAGTACAAGGGTTAGGGTATAACCTTACTAGTTTTAATTAAAGAGAAGAGATGATGAAGATGATGATCCTCTCTTGCCTTCTCAAGCTTTTATTCATCTTCTCTCTTCTTCTTCTCTAACAATTCTCCCTAACTCTCTTCTTCTTTTTCTTTCTTTGTTTTGACTTAGGCTTTTAAAAACTAACGTATCTTTTAACTTAGCATATATTATACAATATACAATATACATATATATTTATAATATATATGTAACTTATATTATTAATATAGCTAATAAATAATATACTAATTGCTATACTAACTACCACTTATTACATAAGTTACAAAATTTGAAAAGCCCAAGGCCATGCTTGGCAAAACCACATTATTTTTAAAAACTAACTTCTTGAGCTTAAGGCATTGTGTGGAAGAAATAAGATTAAACAAGTACAAAGGGCATTGTTTGGTAAAACACCTTAAAATCCCTTTTCCATTCTTTTAATAACTCTTTAAATCCATAGATTGCATACTACACTTATTTAATTAAATTACAACACTCTAATTCAATTAAATAAACTAATATTCACATAATACCAAATTGTCACACAATTAGATTTTCTTTATTAAACATAATTCATGTAACAAATTATTAACACTTAGCACATAATATTAAATCTAATTGAATTATTCTTAATCAAATTAAAATTATGTTACACCATTGCTAACATATCAATTTAATTAAACATGTAGCACTTAATTAAATTATCCACAACAACCACATAATTTATTTATTAACTCAACAAATAAATTCCATAAAATATTTATTTAATTCAATAAATATTTACAATTAACATATAAAATTCTCAATTGTTACTGTCTTCCCTCCTAAAAAGGATTCTCTCCCCAAAATCACAACATAAAAAAAATTCTCATCTGTTACATTCTTCCCCTCTTAAAAGGATTCTGTCCCCAGAATCGATATATAAGGGGTTACACAAATCAATTAAACAAATAATTGAGGATACGATTTTCTCATTACATCTTCGAGTTCCCACGTGGCTTCTTCAGCACTGTGGTTTCTCCAAATTACCTTAACAGAAGGTATCACTTTATTCTTAAGTACTTGTTCCTTTCTGTCAATAATTTGAACAGGAACCTCTTCATAAGTTAAGTCTTCATCAAAGTGTAAAGGCTCGTATTCTATTACATGTTTATAGTCGTGTTTGTAAGGCCGTCACACGGAAATATGAAATACGTTATGTATATTCTCGAGTTTCGGAGGTAATGCCACTTCGTAAGCTACCTCGCCAACCTTTCGTAATACCTCAAAAGGTCCAATAAATCGGTGACTTAGCTTCCCTTTCTTGCCAAATCTAATTTTTCCCTTCCAGGGAGATACCCTCAGGAAAACGAAGCTTCCTGGTAAGAATTCTCTATTCTGTCGATGTTGATCGGCATATTTCTTCTGTCTGTCCTGAGCAGCAACCAATCTTGTTCTGATCAACTTCACAATTTTAGCAGTTTGTTGCACCAATTCCGGTCCCAACAGCTGACGTTCACCGACTTCATCCTAGCACAAAGGAGTTCTGCACTTTCTGCCGTATAACGCTTCATAAGGCAGCATGCTGATACTCGCGTGATAACTATTATTGTAGGCGAACTCCACCAACGGTAGATGATCATCCCAGCTTCCTTTGAAGTCCATCACACAAGCTCTCAGCATATCCTCAAGCGTTTGAATTGTTCTCTCGCTCTGGCTATCGGTTTGAGGATGGTACGCTGTACTCATTCGCAACTGCGTTCCCAAACATTCTTGCAAACGCTTCCAAAAATTTGACGTAAAACGCGGATCTCTGTCTGACACAATCGACACTGGAACACCATGTTGAGAAATAATCTCCTTAACGTACAATTTAGCTAATTGCTCTAAGTTGTACTTAATCCTGATTGGTAAAAAGTGGGCTGACTTCGTCAGTCGATCCACAATAACCCATATCGCATCGAAACCTTTCTGAGTCGCTGGAAGACCAACCACGAAATCCATCGTGATATGCTCCCACTTCCACTCTGGAATTTCTAACGGTTGCAGCAATCCGCTAGGTCTCTGGTGTTCTACCTTGACTCTTTAACAAGTTAGACATTTCGCAACACATTCAGCAACATCCCTCTTCATATTTGGCCACCTGAAATGATGCCTGAGATCCTGGTACATCTTCGTACTCCCAGGGTGAATTGAATATCTCGAGCTGTGAGCTTCGCTCAAGATCTCCTCCTTAACTTCCGGTACTGGCGGTACCCAGATTCTACCTTCGAATCGTAGCAGTTCCTCACTGTCGATCTTGAATTTAAACTCTTTGCCATCAGCTATTCTTTTTCGAATCTTCTCGCATTCTTCATCGTGAAGTTGAGCTTCTTTCACCTTGTCCACAATAGTAGAACCAGTGGTTACTTGAAACAACTTCTCATCCAATTCATTTGGAAACTTTACTTCCAGCTCTAATCTAGCCATCTGCTCTATTAACTGATCCTGATTAGTTAACATATTCAGCTTCTCCCGACCTTTTCTGCTCAAAGCATCGGCAACAACGTTAGCTTTACCCGGATGGTAAAGTATTTCGCAGTTGTAGTCCTTGATCAGTTCCAACCATCTCCTTTGGCGCATGTTCAAATCCTTCTAGGTAAAGATATACTTCAGACCCTTGTGATCTGTGTATATTTCACACTTCTCTCCATATAAGTAGTGTCTCCAAATCTTTAGAGCAAACACTACTTCCGCCAATTCCAAGTCATGGGTCGGATACCCCTTCTCGTAGTCCTTCAGCTGACGTGACGCATAGGCAATGACTTTGCCGCTCTGCATCAACACACAGCCTAATCCTTTATGTGAGGCATCACTATGTACAACGAAATTCCCTGAACTATCCGATAAAGATAATACAGGCGCAGTACTCAACCTCTTCTTCAACTCTTGAAAACTCTCCTCACACTTCTCCGTCCAAACAAACTTAACTGTTTTACGAGTCAAATTCGTCAACGGAGTTACGATTTTAGAAAAGTCTTGGATAAATATTCGGTAATAACCAGCCAATCCCAAGAAACTCCTCACTTCAGACGGCGTCTTCGGCTGATCCCAATTCATTACCGCTTCAACCTTCGACGGATCTACCGAAACACCATCCTTGTCGATCATGTGGCCAAGAAATTACACACGTTCCAACCAAAATTCACATTTTGAGAATTTTACGTAAACCTTTTCTCGTATCAGTGCTTCTAAGGTTAGTCGTAAATGTTCAGCTTGCTCCTCCTCGGTCTTGGAATAAACCAGGATGTCATCTATAAATACTACCACGAACTTGTCCAGAAATGGTTTGAACACCCTGTTCATTAGGTCCATAAATGCAGCTGGGGCATTCGTGAGACCAAATGACATCACCAAGAACTCGTAATGACCATACCGAGTCCTAAAAGCAGTTTTCGGTATATCTTCCTTTCTCACCTTTAACTGATGATACCCGCTTCTCAAATTGATTTTTGAGAAGTACTTCGCACCCTTCAGTTGATCAAATAAGTCATCGATTCTAGGTAAAGGATACCTATTCTTGATCGTAACTTTATTTAACTCCCTATAATCAATTCAAAGACGCATCGATCCATCCTTCTTCTTCACGAATAAAACAGGCGCTCCCCACGGCGAAACGCTCGGTTGGATATACTTCTTGTCTAACAGTTCTTGCAGTTGAACCATCAGTTCCTTCATCTCGACTGGAGCCATTCGGTACGGAGCCTTCAAAATTGGAGCAGTTCCCGGCGCTAAATCATTCACGAACTCTGTCTCTCTATCTGGCAGAAGTCCTGGAAAATCGCTCAAAAAACGTCCACAAACTCCTTAACTACCGATATCTCCTCTACCTTCGGGCTCTCCTTACGCGTATCTGCTATGTAGGCTAAATATCCTACACAGCCTTGCATCAAAAAGTTTCTTGGCTTGCATCACCGTCAGACAATTCGCTTGTCTAGGCGATTTACTACCATAGAACACAAACTTCGACGGAGTCGTAAGGTTTACTAACTTCTTCTGACAGTCGATTACCGCCCCATAGTTGAACAACCAGTCCATACCCAGTATAACGTCGAATTCCCCAAGTTTAATCGAAATCAAATCTACACTAAGCTCCTGACCCTTAATGTCCAGTCTACAATTCCTATAAACGCTCCTAACAGGAATAACCTCCCTATTCGCAATCTCTATGCTCAAAGGTTAAACTAACTCCTTTACAGGTAAGTCTAGGGTTTTAGCAAAATCATCAGATATGAATGAACAAGTAGCACCCGAATTAAATAATACATATGCATTTATACTATTGATCGGAATAATACTTGCAACCACGTCTTTTAATTGCACTGCGTCTTGCACCGTCATATTGAATGTGCGGGCAGTTGGTCGAACGGCCTGTAGTGGCGATGGTCCGGCAACAGTCAGAGTGCTGCCGCTGCCCTTTCCTCCATTCCCTGTTGACCCTGTCGCTGGCTTCTTAGGGCAGTTACGAGCCATGTGATCCTTGGATCCACGTGTATAACAAGCTCCTTTCTTGGGGTTTGGGCAATTTGGCGCGATGTGGCCTTCCTAACCACAGTTGTAGCACACGCGTTTCCCTTTCATGCATACTCTAGTGTGAGTCTTCCCGCATGTAGCACACGCTTCGAGCTTCCTCTTCTGCTGGCCTCCCTGCTGACTCCCAGCAGAGTTATTATCATTCCACTTCCTCTTCTGATGGATAGCCCTGCTACCACTAGTCTTAGTTTCTGTTTCATTCTTCTTCTTCTTGTCCTGGTTGAATTTAGTCACCGCTTCGCTCCCCCTTCAGCTAGAATAGCCTTTTCCAGCACGGCTGCAAACGTGTTTAGCTGGAACATAGAGACCTTGCTGTAGAGCCAGGGTTTCAGTCCCCGCTCAAACCTCCTCGCCTTCCTAGCATCCGTGCTGACCTGGTAAGTAGCGAACCTGGCCAGTTCGTTAAACTTCGCCGCGTATTTCGACACTGTCATCGTTCCCTGCTTCAGATCTAGGAATTGGACCTCCATCTGGTCCTGCAAACTAACTGGGAAGTACATCTCGTAGAACATCTCTTTGAAACGTTCCCACGTTATGACTCCTTCTCCCTCTCTAGTCTTATTCGCCTGCCACCAGAAGCTAGCATCTGACTTCAATATAAAAGTTGCAAATGCCATTTTCTGGTCTTCACTAACCCTAGCCACGTCAAATACCTTTTCTATTTCCATAATCCACGTCTGAGCATCTATAGGGTTTGTCGATCCCTTAAATTTTGGCGGTCCTACTGCCTTAAACTCTTTGAATGTCGTGGCCTGAACTTGCGGCTGATTCGCCATGGCTCCTGCCATCAGGTTCACTAATTGTTGAACCGCGTTAGGGTTTGTTGCATCGTTATTATTGTTATTCGTCAAACCCTCGGGGTTTGACGTGTTACTCTTCTTCTAGGAGGCATTTTCTGATAAGAAAATATTATTATTAGATCCTTTATTCAAATCCTAATTATTTAAGTTCATAATTAAACATTCGAATAACTTAGTTCACACATAGCACATCAATAAACCTCTTTTATTCATTAGTCGTCGTTTAAAATATCAATCAGATAGCATTTTTGCCATTTACATCATCCTTCCTGAACTGAAAAAGTTGCAGGATTACATTATTAACTTATCCCATTCTTATCTCAATTATGGAATTTACTTTATTTACTACAAAAGCAGCACATAAACAAAAGCTCTACTACTACTGCTACTGTTACTACTATTATTACTGCTACTGCTGCTACTGCCTAGGCATATTAATACGTCTCACAGCCTCTCTGTGTTCCTCTTCCATTACCCGAAATGCCGTTCTTCGGTCCACCACATACCACGGTAAACCTTGGAACTGAGCTGGGTAGTAGAAAATACGATCCTGAGCTCTTTCTATCGCTGTATGAAAAGCATATTCCGTTTCCCTCAACTTGGCCCTCTTGGCTTCAGCTTTATCTTCAGCTTGATCAGCTCGTTGATTAGCCCTCAAGCTTGACTCTTCAGCTCTGGCACGCTTCCTCGACTCCTCCTGGATGTCTTGCTTCAGCTTTGCCAGTTCAAATCGAGCAGCATCTCTATCAACCTCCATATGTATCAGGTTCCACTGTGCATCTCCCAGGTCACTTGCCATTTCCTCGATCGTATCGTCTCGTTGCTGGATAGTTTCCTCAAGATCTCCTACTCGTCCATGAAACTCCACGTTGCTATTGTAGACTGTCTCGTACATCTCAACACTAGTAGAGTGAGGTGGGAATTCCTCTTCGAGATCCTCTTCCTCCTCTTCAGACTCGTCCTCGTCCTCATACTCTGGAATACGTGTCAGCTCACGCTCCCGACCAGCTACGGTGATTACTGGGGATGGCTCTCTCCTAACCAGCTGCTCCCAGACAACATGTATGTCACGGGGCTCCTCCTCTCTAGGCACCTGAGGTACAACCTCTCTAGCCTGACTAGGTTCTCCAACGTTCGTCATCCTGATAAAAGAATTTTAAAGTTTATTATTACGTGATATCGAGTCGTCACTCTTCGAATACTATAATGTAAACATATAGCACATAAGGTAGTTTATTATCTTTACCTATCACATCTATCTTTTTGATCTTACCAAAAGGCTACTACCTAAGGTTTTTTTCCCTACCTAAGGTTTCATAACCTATGGCTTTGATACCAACCTGTGACACTCCCAAATCCGGGTACTTCGTTTTCACATGATTTGGTGTTCACTTTCTAATTAAAACATACATCTACCCAAATAAAGAATTTCAAACTAATTACAACCTTCATAAAAATCTTCCTTTAGAAAGAATGACAACTTGTCCAATAAAATCCCAGGGTTATCTAAACCTTAACATCATTCAAATAACGTAAATGCGGAAACATAAAACATAACCAGCTAAGTCTTATTACAAAAGTAACTTGACATAACAAGCCTTAATTTATTCATCTTTCCTTTTCCTTTACTTGTTGACGGTATGTCAACATTCTTGGTCTCAACTGCAAGTGGTGGTAAAACATGCAAGAGTGAGCAAACAAAAGCTCACTTGAAATTACAACAGTAATATGACATAAGTGAATCGTTTCAAAAGAGTTTAAATAACTTTACTTTCATCCATATAAAGATTTGAATTATAGAAACTTCTGAGGGTCATAAGACCTTGAACCATTGTCCTAGGTTATAAATATTTCTATTTAAACCTTTAACAGTCAATAAGACTATAGACCATTAACTCGTACTCAGGGGGATCAACCCTTTGTACCATGAATTGTCCACAACCATCTTAACGCTTTCGCATAAAATATCCCCTAATTAATAGGGTTGTTCATTCTCAGAAATTGAATACAAGTCCGCACCAAAGAAAGTTTGGTTTGGATAGATAAGGGAACTTTAGAGTTCAACTATCATCAACTAGGAGTAGTTGAATTGACTTACAGTACTTTACAGTACAATAATATAAGAATCATGAACCAATTGCAAAATATGACAATAAACTTCATAATAGATAGGCATGCTTTTAGAAACAACTCAAAGCATGTGATAGACTAAGTAGATCTTGCTTGAACAATTAAGTCAAGATCATATTACTAAAATAACACTTTAATACTTACGCTTGATGAATATTGGAGTATGGTATAACTTGTACCACATATAACAAGTTAAGGAACGTAAATTAACTTTCATGATTTATTGAGCAAGGGTTAGGAATTTGCACAATGAAAAGATACAATGAATAGGCTTGTATAGCATTCAAGAGTAGTTTAAAGAACTTGCACAATATAAATAACAAGTTTAGAAACTTGCTTAACATAAGAGAATAAGGGTAAGAGAACTTGCCTTAAGCGCAAGCTACACTTTAACAATTACAACCACTTCACAAATACCCTACACATTTATATTACATTCAAACCATCTATTAGTATCCAGCTACAACATTTAAACCATCGAACTCCATATCCAAGTCCAACTCACAATATAATTTATCTCATTGGTTACTAATTAGTCAAGTACGCGAGTCAATACCCACGGCATACATTCATAAGCCTATAACTCAATGAATCGTGTTGTGTGCCTCGTGAAAACAACACACATACACACACATGTAACACATTCATAATATACTTCAATCTAACTTAAACACATCAAAAACATGTTATCTTATTGCACATTTCACTTTCCAAGTCTTAGAAACAAGTTAGCTTAACAAACGGGGCATAAAAACTCAAAAACCAAAGACCAAAATCTCCGGGCAGCAGCTTTACCCGCTAGGGCGGGTCCCCATAGTGTAAAACACCCGTTGGGGCGGGTCCTCCCTCTGGTGGAGGGGCTGGCTCGTGAACTGGTGGAGAAATAAGCCAATTTAGCTCATTCCTTCAAACCGAAATCGATTTTTCCCAACATGATATACATAAAACTTGATACTAACAATATTTTAAACTCATTAACATGCTTATAAGATTTAAAATCAATATAACACATAATCAAAATCAAGATTTCATGAGTTTCGAAGAAAAACACAATTTTAAGCGTTCTTGACGAAAATTACTATTACGAACTCGTTTTTCAATCAATTCAAGTGATTCCAATTGTGATAACTCATATTCTTAACATATTAACATAATACATGATCGATTTTAACAATAACACAAAATCAAACATCAATTTGATAGTTTCAAAAGCCGTTTTTCAGAAATAACTTCACCGAAAATCACTATGAACACACTTCCTATTTTTTATCAAAAATTCATGGATTGAATTGCTAAAAAAACCATATAACTCATATATAATCATGTTATATCACTTATTACACATAATTCATGCTCACATCAAGGATTTAAAGAAATTTTCAACATAAATTCATAATCTAACACTATGGACAAAAATTTCATAGTGTTCACCATATACTTGTGAATTGAAATTCTTAAACAACTATGAAACTCTCATATAAATATAAATATATATATATATATATATATATATATATATATATACACACACACACATATCCTATTCATATATCAAAATAACAACTTTCACAAAGAGACTTCTACATAGAATTCTAAATCCATGAAAACATAGAAGAATATGCTTTAAAAACTTGTTTTTACAATAATTATATTTTAAAAACCCTTTCATGGCATACAATTACATATGAACACCATATATACATATAATTTCATGATTGTAAAAACCTAATTTGATAAAGAAGAATTACAACACATAAGAATTGAGTACAAGGGTTAGGGTATAACCTTACTAGTTTTAATTAAAGAGAAGAGATGATGAAGATGATGATCCTCTCTTGCCTTCTCAATCTTTTCTTCCTCTTCTCTCTTCTTCTTCTCTAACAATTCTCTCTAACTCCCTTCTTCTTTTTCTTTCTTTGTTTTGACTTAGGCTTTTAAAAACTAGCGTATCTTTTAACTTAGCATATATTATACAATATACAATAACATATACATATATAATATATATGTAACTTATATTATTAATATAGCTAATAAATAATATACTAATTGCTATACTAACTACCACTTATTACATAGGTTACAAAATTTTAAAAACCCAAGGCCATGTTTGGCAAAATCACATTATTTTTAAAAACTAACTTCTTGAGCTTAAGGCATTGTTTGGAAGAAATAAGATTAAACAAGTATAAGGGCCTTGTTTGGTAAAACACTTTAAAATCCCTTTTCCATTCTTTTAATAACTCTTTAAATCCATAGATTGCATGTGACACTTATTTAATTAAATTACAACACTCTAATTCAATTAAATAAACTAACATTCACATAATACCAAATTGTCACACAATTAGATTTTCTTTATTAAACATAATTCATGTAACAAATTATTAACACTTAGCACATAATATTAAATCTAATTGAATTATTCTTAATCAAATTAAAATTATGCTACACCATTGCTAACATATCAATTTAATTAAACATGGAGCACTTAATTAAATTATCCACAACAACCACATAATTTATTTATTAACTCAACAAATAAATTCTATAAAATATTTATTTAATTCAATCAATATTTACAATTAACATATAAAATTCTCAATAGTTACAGACTGCAAGATCAAATCTTGACTTAACTCCCCATCTGTGCTAAACCCCAATTATTCCAGTTGTTCAATCAAATTAATCAACTTTAGACAATGTGTCTCAACAGTTGTGCCCATGGACATGCGAGTTCGAAAGAGCTCTCTAGATATCTGATACCCAACAGTCCTGCTTTGCTCACCATATAATTCTTTTAGGTCCAACAAAATAGAATAGGCATCCATTTTCTCGTACTGACGTTGTAGCTTGTTACTCACGGATGGGAGCATGATGAACTGTGCAATGGATGGATCATCTTGCCACTTTCTAAAAGTAGCAATCTCTTTCTCAAAGGCTGTTTCTGCAACCTTTGCAGGGACATGTGAATCTTGGATATAAAAAAGTGATGAGTGGGATTTTTACCCGCGAATCGAGCACTCTAAACCATAAGAAATTTCTTGTTAATCTTATTTTATAATGCTTGTCGACGCCAGGAAAAATTCCTTTTCTTTTCGAACGCGAAATGTCCGTTTTTTCCTAAGTTGTGTTTGTTTGTTTTTACCCTTTCCCATTCGTTGTGTCTTTGGATTTTATTAAAGGGTGAGGTTTTAGGAAAGCGATACCGACATAAGTGTCGACGACTTTGAAAAGATTGAATTTATTTATTTATGATTGGACAGAATGAGACAGAGTCGCCAGTTAGTATGGTTTAAATGGATGTACCAACTCATCCGAGTTTAAATAGTTTTTACAATATGGTCCAATATGTGACTCCTAAAGATTGGTCTGAAACCAGATATTCGTGGAATTCGGGGGCTAAATTAAGCCGAGGGAAGGTGTTAGGCACCCCCCAACTCCCATAAAAACACGGTACCGCATCTTATTGATTTTCTGTGCATAAAGTGTGTGTGTGTGTGTGTGTGATTATGTGTATATATATGTGTTTTATTTGAAAAGGTTTATTCTAAGCCTCATTGTGAGTTATTTGAAAGTAGTGCAGTTCCTCTTTTGCACCTATGTACGAAGGGTTTGATTTAAAAAAAGTTTATTTTTAGACAAAATATACATTTTATATGATATTTTGGGAAAACACGTGGTTTTCAAATCCTTCGTCCGAATAGTAATCAAGGATCTTTGATACTTCCATTATTAATTTTTTAGTACATGTAATTATTACGAAAGTAGTGTTGTACCTCTTTAACTCTATGCACAAAGGATTTAATTTATATAAAAGTTTATTTTTAGAACACAATATATATCAATGATGTTTTGAAAACAAAGTTTTCAAATCCTTCGTCAAATAGAAATCGAGGTCCTTTGATACTTCCATTTATGATCTAATGTCTATTCTCGACGCGCTTTATTATTATTGAAAGCTCTTTGTGGTTTTATTAGAAATTATTTTGATGATATGCATGTAAAAAGAGCCAAAAAAGGGTCGGGTCATCATCGGGCATTTAAGCCATCTCGATGAAACCGAGCACCCACAATTAAAGTTTTCACTATCACGGGATCATGAATCCGACTTCTCGGGACTAACCTCTCGAGCTCGTCTTCATGATCTTAATATTACATATACAATCGGGGATCTTAACACCGAGATTCCTAGGCTCACATTATTTATACGAGAATACATATATACAATGTCATAGGCTTTGATACTAAATGATTTTATCGGTTAAAATCACTGTTTCAAGCTATTTCGGCCCCCTTTCGCCTCTAGATACAAATCTAGGGATATACAAGGTAACCGAGATCGTTTAAAATCAATAAATGCATAGATCTACCTTGGATCAAAATTGATCTAGCATATGGGTTAAAGCTTCATGCTTAATAACCACTCAAATGGCTAGATTCGGCTTAGATCTAGGTAGATCTAGCCTCCGGACTTGATTTTCAACGCGATATGCATAGTATAACTGATAGAAGTATAATATCTATAAACTATTACACAATATGCTTAGAAAACAACAAGTTTAACTAGATTTAAACAATATATAACATCAATCTAGTATTTTGAACAAAATTTACAAAGAACGTAGCTAGAAAGAGCGTTTTTTCACCTTGGGGGATGCATGAACAAGCGTTTTAACACCCGGGATCAACGTAGAACACTCTCGGGACTCCAAGTAGATGCTAAACAAGATAAAATAGCTAAAAGTTATATAAGTCCAACCCGAGGGCTTCTCTCTTTATAAAATGTTTTTCTCTCTAAAACTATCTCTCTGTCTTTTCTAAATGAGCTGAATTTGCTCTTTTAATCTGTCGGAGCCAGCCTCATACATACATGGAGCTAGCAGCATGTATGGATGCGGCTGGGCCTTGCGGGTCCCTCCATCTCGATATATGTTCCTTCGATCCCGGTTCAGAGAAAGTCGACATTCACAGAATGAACTTTCTGAAAGTCTTTACGAAATGCGACGGAGTAAGATTGAGTCTGACTGAATCAAGGTTGAGGAAGATGATGCTTGTAGCTGAGATATATCTTTTGATTCCAGACTGTAGTTAGTTGGCTTATCTTATATGGCACGTAGTTTGAAGTTTACTGACGTGGTTTTCGACAAACACTATCTCAGCTTGGCGATCCTCGTTCGGTTTAAGACATGTTCGGACGTCATCAGTCCTTTGAATCATTCACAGGGTTGTCTCCGGGATGATCTGATACTTTTGCCAGACCTCGGGGTTATCTCCGAAGTAAAATTATGCTTTTGCTCTTCTGTAAGGTTAGTATAAAGGAAGCAAAATTTCTAGTGTCTACAGATGCCCCTCTTTGTCATGTTTACGCAATATAATGGAATGAACATGACAAAGATTACCAGACACGGAGAACGCATGACAGGGTATATCTGATGATGTAATGTTATGTATAAAATATGTAATGATATGTGACATTATAAAAGAGATACTCCCCCCTGCTAGGGAAGTTAAGGATTACGTCACCGGTGTTAAGCCGACGCCCACATTGGGTTGTAGCCAACGGATTACTTCATCGGGGCTGAGCCGACCTGCGTTGGTTTGTCCAATAGATTACACCACCGGGGTCATGCCAATGCCTTTACTGGTTTGTTGCCAACGGATTACACCATCAAGGTTAAGCCGATTCCTTCACTGGTTCGTTACCTACGGATTACACCATCGGGGTTATGCTGATTCCTTCAGTGGTTCGTTGCCAATGGATTACACCATCGGGGTTATACCGATGCCTTCACTGGTAAATTGCTAACGGATTACACCATCGGGGTTATGCCGATGCCTTCACTGGTTCATTGCTAATGGATTACACCATCGGGGTTATGCCGATTCCTTCACTGGTTCATTGCCAACGAATTACACCATCGTGGTTATAACGATGCCTTCACAGATTTACTGCCAACGAAATACACCATTGGGGTTATGCCGATGCCTTCACTGGTTCATTGCCAACGGATTACACCATCGTGGTTATGCCAACGCCTTCACTGGTTCATTGCCAATGGATTACACCATCGGGGTTATGCCAATTCCTTCACTGGTTTGTTGCCAACGGATTACACCATCGTGGTTATGCCGATGCCGTCACTGGTTCATTGCCAACAGATTACACCATCAGGGTTATGCCGATGCCTTCACTGGTTCATTGCCAATGAATTACACCATCGGGGTTATGACGATGCCTTCAGTGGTTCATTTCCAACGGATTACACCATCAGGGTTATGCCTATGCCTTCACCGGTTCATTGTATATGGATTACATCATCGGGGGTCGAGCCGAGTAGGATATCCCTGAGCCTGAGGTTTCGCCTCAACCCACTATCGTGCCATGATTTCTTCCTGGCATTTAGGTAGCTGTCCCTGATTTACTGGCTACGAATCTGAGCCGCCATCCCTCTATTCACTTACAGGTGAATGAGGTATATGATCTTTATATTAATTTATCTTAATTTCTCTTCTTTATCAACAATTGGTTTTCTTAACCTTAAGGTCATGCAGGTTCCAGAGTTTACCCAGCCCAGGGGTAAATGGTTTAGTATATACTCTTTCTATCATTCGCTACATTCGGAGTACAGGGCTGTAGTGGATTCTTGGGGATTCAAGGTTTTCCTCACCATTGCTCCCCGTCGTTGCCACTAGGGCTATTTAGGAGCTTTATTAGAGAGATAGTTTCATCAGAGTCAGTCCCTCCATCTGCTGGATTGCGAGGTTTTGATGACACCCATGGATTGGAGATACATCACCGACCTGGATTTTACTGGGGACAGAATGCCCTTGGAGACGGGTATCACTTCGACTGCTGTGCGCACGCTTCTAGGGTTTTCTTCTCAGAAGAGGGTCTTTAAGGCCCTTAGTATTCGGTCGAGATGCCTGAATGTAGATGCTACTCCAGGCACTTTACAGCAGTCGTTACCTATAGATTTGATGAATAGATATCGCATCTTGCGGCGTCTATTCCGAACCATTATGAGGGGTTGTTTCATTGTGAACAACTCCTCTACTGTTCCCTTTAGCTTAGTAGGGGTTGTTTGAGACGTAGACCGCATTGGGGACATCGATTGGGGATCTTTTACATTCGCTCTCTTTCTTCACGGGATGCGACTGCGATCCGAGGGAGTCACCGATGTCTGGGTCGGATTCTACCCATTTCTCTTAGTGAGTCCTTTTGATTGAATTTCACTTGTCTGAATTTTAATTGGTTTATCTTTTCCCATGATTAATGTTGGGTTCTTTGCATTAACAGTTCTGAGCTTACGAGAGGCTTCCCTGTCTTCGCCCTATCTCTGTCCTGGGCTTGGACCCTAATCTTTGAGGATGTTGATGGCATCAGTCTACTTTATCGGAGGTTTCGGTTTTGCAGAGGGCTTCACCCATGCCCGTCTTTAGCTAGAGACATTGACGACCTCTGACGTAGTGTGGGTCCCTTATTCTACAGAGCACTTGTCTGAGGGATTTGAGGATGGTCTACCGGTAGGACCTGAGTATTATCTGTCTACTCGCCGGATTCCATTCCTATTTGATAGAGGTTGAGAGCTCTACCTCGGGGAGCGTGCTTGCAGATGTATCATTTGGGAGATTTACCTTCCTTTTCTTCCTCCAGCTCAGCGATTCTGGCCTTTATCTCAGCCACCTACAGCGATTCCTACCGTTGGGTATGAGGTATTTCATTTGTCAGATGGTCCTATCACTTCTGAGGACTTTTCCACTTGGTGGGGCCCACTCACAATAGGACCTCATACCCGGGCTACCCAGTTCTTGGGAGATATGGTTCTGGGGTCTCTTATGATGAAGGACTGGATATCATGCTTCCAAGAACCCTCTTATTAGACTCAAATAGCTGATTTGAGATGTCAGCTAGAGCAGCTATCGACGTACTGTCGTCATATGGGTGTGGACCCTTCCTTAGCTAGTACTTTTGCTGCTTAGGATCACAAGGTTGGACCATCAGGCACTGGTGGTTCTCATAGGGCTGGACCCTTAGGCACTGGTGGTTCTCAGGTTGGAGGTGATCCATTTATTTATCGCCGGATGTGCAGGATATTCCTTATCGCTCATACATGCAGGAGACGCCAATCCAAGGTGACTTACCCCGGGTTGATCAGTTTGATGATTCTAGCACCTTTTTGGATGATTTCGACATTGTGATGATTCCATAAGTCTTTTGTTAGTCCTTGGGCATTTGTGCCCTAGTATCCTGTACTTTTTATTTCTTAGTTTTCATATGTATCATAGGTATGACAATGATGTAAAACTTATGTATTCAGCAGATATCTATGTATGATGTTTTCTATTTATTCATCGCACATGCAATATTATCACTTGTTATGATGCATGATTTATATATATTTAAATGATTGGATAGAGATTGACCCCTGTATGGTTTTATTAAAATAGTTTTACAGATGGCCTCCTATGCTGTTGCTCGCTTGGATCACCTTCTGCCTAGTCGGATAGCTACCATCTTGAGAGTTTGGCATGACCATTTTTTGGATTTCGACCGTATTATAGTCGATTGAATGCTGGGCCATTCCTTATCTCTGTTATCCTTTAAGGTTCCAGATGGGTTTGTTGACGGGATCCTCAGCTATTGGATTCCGTAACCCCATATTTGTCAGTTTGGCTCTGATGAGTTGACTCCCACTCTATAGGAGTACGGTCGCATCTTCGGTTTATCGATGGAGGGGCCGTGTGCTCGGATGGCGTTAGACTATATGCACAGCCATTCCATGATGGATACCGGACTGAGGAGGGCAGTCGTACTGGCAGAGGTGGGTGGTAGCCACATTATTTCTATGGACTTCATGATAGGCCACTTTGTATCTGCTGACAGCTTTGCCATTTATTACGGAGATTTTGCCATTTCAGAGGAGAGATGGAAAACTGCCTGAGTGGATGCCCTGGTCATGTGCCTCATAGCATATCTATACATGCCATTATATGCAGACTATCTAGATGTGGGAATGTCTATCGACGTCGGGAAAAAATTTACGGGTCGGGTCACAACCTAGATCTTTCTCTCTTCCTAAGTTATGTCTACCCTTACACTTTTTATTATGAAAAAGGTTTTGAATGGTTTTTTAGGAAAAGGCAAACACGTATCATGTCGACGATTTGAATGTTTTACAGAGTCGCGAGTTGGTAGATTTGAAATGGTTGTACCAACTCAACCGAATTTTGTTTGAAAGAGGCCCAATTGCTGGACACTGTCGAAACTTGATCTTTGAAAACAAAGTTTTGAGTTCGAGGGCTTGGTTAAGTGTGGGGAAGGTGTTAGGCACCCCAGAACTCTCGTGAAAACACGGTACCGCATTTTTTTAATATTTTCCTTTTAAATCTGCAATGTATGTGTGAATGCTGGAAGAAAATTGGGCTTATGTTTTGATTGGAAGTATGTTTATGCATCGTTGAACCTATATATGAAGGGTTTGATTTGATTTGCAAAAAGTGTTTGATTTGATTTGCAAAAGTGTTTGATTTGATTTGCAAAATTTCTTTTTTCTAAAAAGATTATTAAAATGATGTTTTGAAACAAGATTTTCAAACTCTTACGCTAACATAGGAATTGAAGCATATCGATACTTCAGTTTTATCTTTTCAGCCTTAGGGCTCTATTTGAAAGGTGATTGTCGGGCTGCGAAGCATCCTCGACCACAACATATATACAAGTGTCGGTCTCCTCATGGGCATGATAGCCATCGGAGGGACTCTGGCACGACAAACTATATTTTCACTATGTTGAGACCTTAAATCCGGAAAACCATTTTAAGGTCTTTTGTATGTACATTTTTACAGAAAAACTGGCAGGATACATTTTTAAAGTAGAGTTTGTCCATCGTGGGAATCAGATTCTGATTAGTTTGATCATAAATCCCACAATTCCTAAGCTCATATAGGGAAACCAATAAACCTGCACAGCTCCAATTTGTACAGAAATATATCCAAATATCGCCAGAACCAAGGATTCAGTAGTAAATCCTGGTTCGCACATGGCCGAAGCATCTCGTTCCCACTAGATAGCGATCTAAGGGCCGCGAGGTAGCTTTTATAACTAAAACTAGAAAAATACTAGATTAAAATAAATCTCAGTCATTCTAGCTTCCCAGTTCTATCTGTACCTATTTTGAACCGTTTAAAAGCTAGAGTTGGCGAGATTTAAAGAAATCTAGTTCGCCCGCAGAACTGTCAGTGCCGATTAATATCAAATGAATATTTAAAGCACAATTTAATAAAAATGAGTAAAGCGATATATATATATATATATATATATATATATATATATATATATATATATATATAATTATATATACAAAAGCTGTAAAGGGTGATGGGTTTTCACACTGGTGCCCGGACTGGAATTAAAATATATATATATTTATAATAAAGTTGTAAAAGCCACGGAATGATCCAGGCTGGACAGAATTGATATATATATATATATATATATATATATAACATGAAAGGGCGGTGGGTTTTCACTCCGAGGCCCGGACTGAAATTAAAATATATATTTAGACAGAAAAATAGTCAAACTAGGACTGGAAAGATAACCCAGTAATGGTGAATGGTGCCAAAAATAGTAAAAAGGCCACAGAATGATCCAGGGCGAACTGGAATGTAAATATATATATATATATATATATATATATATATATATATATATATATATATAAAAGCAGTAAAAAGGCCACAGAATGATCCAGACCAAACTGGAATGTAAATATCTATATATATATAGAGATAGAAAAGTAGTCAACCAAGACTGGAAGATAACCCAGTGTGGTGAATGTTGCTTATATATGCATATTTATATATAAAAGCAGTAACCTATCGCAGATTTGACATCTGGGCTTGACAGAATTAAAAAGTTAGTACATATATAAAGTTAAATATATACAAAAAAAGATAAACCTGGATTGGTAAGATAACCCAGTCCGGCGAAGTTGCTCAATGTGAAGATATTAGTATATAAAAGCCACTGGAAGTGACAGATCGTTAATCCGAGTTGTAGAAATGCCAAAAAATGCGTTTAGGTACTAAAATGTACCAAAAATTAACAAAAACGGCCACAAAACTGAGTTCTGGGCATATTTAGAAAACGAAACTTGATATGCAAGTGTATAAAAGTGCGAAGAAGTAATAATAACTTTCTGATCTTAAAAATACTCAAAATGGACTGCTACACAGGCTTTTTACCAAATCGTATGCTTTAAACGTCCAAATCTACCAGTTATTTTCTGATATGTGGTAGTATGTGGGTATATCTAGGTATTAGAGTGAAAAAATTTGGGTTTGGAAGACCAAACGGGCAGGGGTTCAGAGCGTTTTTCTTTTTTCAAATGAGCTGGGGGTCACCACTTATTTATAGACCAAGCAGCATCCATTCTACCTGCTGTTGCCACAGGTAGAGGTGCGGCTCCAAGTGGAGTGGGCCTTGCGGTGGGTTCTATCATCTCAAAGTACGTGCACTCCGAGCAACGCGAAGTCTGATTCAAAACTTTCTAACTTTTAATCGGAGCATCCGTTTGAGGCGTGCTATACCTTTTAGGAAAACCCTCGTTGAGAGTGTCATAATGACATGGAATAAAACATTTTTTGGGTCAAGGGAGATGGGTTCATAACCAGGTCTTCGATTCCCCGCAGTTTATCCGTTGAGCTGTCTTGCGCTGTTTGCACTCGGGATCATTGTTATGGTTCGTTCTGACCTTGGTGGCATTAATTTGTCTTGATTTGACCGAATCGGCTTAGAGTTGATTAAATGACCGTTTTGCTCCTCCTGGGTTGCATCCAGGGTCAGCATGGCTTTCGACTGACTTCCTGGGGTTGTTTCCAAGGTTTGGATCCCATTCGAGTCTATTTGTCCTCAATGTTGTCTCCAAGGCTGACTTGGTCATTCCAGGTTTTCCTATAGAGATGTTGTGATGCTTCAAGATTGTTTCCAAAGTTGACCTGACTTCTCGGGTTGAGACCGGAACTGACCTGTACCTCCCGGGTTGAGACTGGGGCTAACTTGTACTTCCCGGGTTGAGACCGGGGCTAACTTATACTTCACAGGTTGAGGCCGGGGCTGACTTGTACCTCCTGAGTTAAGATTAGGGCTTACCTGTACTTTCTGGGTTGAGATCGGGGCTGACCTGTACCTCTCGGGTTAAGATCGGGGCTGACCTATACCTCCCGGGTTGAGACTGGGGCTGACCCGTACCTCCCGGGTTGAGACCGGGGCTGACTTGTACCTCCCGGGTTAAGACCGGGGCTGATCTGTACCTCCCGGGTTGAGACCGGGGATGAGCTGTGTCTCCCAGGTTGAAACCAGAGCTGACCTGTACCTCCCGGGTTTAGACCAGGGCTGACCTGTACCTCTCGGGTTAAGATTGGGGCTGAACTGTACTTCCCGGGTTGAGACCGGGACTGACCTTTACCTCTCAGATTAAGATCGGGGCTGACCGGTACTTCCCAGGTTGAGACCAGGGCTGACCTGTACCTCTCGGATTGAGACCGGGGCTAACTTGTACCTCTTGGGTTGAGACCGGGACTGATCTATACTTCCTGGGTTAAGACCGGGGCTAACCTGTACCTCCTAGGTTGAGATCGGGGCTGACCTGTACCTTTCGAGTTGAGATCGGGGATGACCTGTACTTCTCGGTTTGAGACCTGGGCTGACCTGTACCTCTCGGGTTGAGATCGGTGCTGAACTGATGACCTGACATTGAGACTGGGGCTGAGTTGAAGGCCCGGTATTGAGATCGGGGTTGAGTTGATGGCTCGGTATTGAGACCAGGGATGAGTTGATGGCCCGGTATTGAGATCGGGGTTGAGTTGATGACCCGGTATTGAGAACGGGGTTGAGTTGATGGCCCGGTATTGAGATCGGGGTTAATTTGATGGCCCGATATTGAGACCGGGGTTGAGTTGATGGCTCGGTATTGAGACCGAGGTTGAGTTAATGGCCCAGTATTGAGATCGGGGTTGAGTTGATGGCCCGATATTGAGATCGGGGTTTAGTTGATAGCCTTGTATTGAGATCGGAGTTGAGTTTGATGGCCCAGTATTGAGATCAGGGTTGATTCGAAAAGATAATTTTGCCCTCCTACAATGTTAGTAACAGGAAAACAAATTTTTGAGTGTCTACAGATGCCCCTCTTTATCATGTTCATGCAATGTAGTGGAAGGAACATGATAAAGATTAGTAGACACGTGAAATTCATATGCAATGGGGAGGTAATGCATGGCATGATATGCGATGAATGTTAGATACCTTCAAGGGGGTAGGGTTATCAGTGATTGACTATGTTAGTTTCTGCTGGGGATAAAGTTACCCGTGATAACCCTTGTGGCGGCACTGTTCGACGATTACTAGTAGGATAACCACTGACAGGTTATCAGAGTTAGGTTGTCATAGATTGTTCTCATCTCGTTCTGCTGGGGATGACGTTCTTTGTGATGAACCTGCAAACTCTGATGAAGATGATATTATTGATGCTACCTTGGTTTAAGACCAATGCTTTTCCATGTCTGTCAAGACCTTTCACAAGGCATATTTTCCTTCCTGGCTGATGTCATCGTATCTTTCTGTTTGTTTTTCCCCCAGGGATATATCTCGATTACCGAGTACCTCAACTTGTGCTTCTGATGCCTATCTTGATGACAATTTACATCGGTAGTTTGCAATAGGAGTGTTGAATCACCAATCCTTCTCGGTGCTCCCTCTAACGATGTGTATAACAGATTCCATCATCGGGGATGGATTATTATATTGCTTCCGTCACTGGATCACTTTCGATGCTTCGTTGGGATGTGCTAACAGCTGAGATGTCGCTGGGGTTGAGCCAATGGATGAACTGTCACCGGTCTGTACCCGACGCTTTGCTGGGGTTGTGCCAACGGCTGGACTGTCATCGGTCAGTACCCGACGCTTCGCTGGGGTTGTGCCAATGGCAGAACTATCATCGGTCTGTACGCCACGATTCGCTAGGGTTGTACCAACGGTTGAACTGTCATCGGTCAGTACCCGAAGCTTTGCTGGGGTTGTGCCAACGACTGAACTATCATCGGTCAGTACCCGACGCTTCGCTGGGGTTGTGCCAACGGCTGAACTATCATCGGTCAGTATCTGATACTTCGCTGGGGTTGTGCTAACGGCTGAACTGTCATTGGTCAATACCCAAAGCTTCGTTGGGGTTGTGCCAACGGCTGAATTGTCGTCGGTCTATACCCGATGCTTCGCTGGGGTTGAGCCAACGGCTGAACTGTCATCGGTCTGTACCCGACGCTTCGCTGGGGTTTAGCCAACGGCTGAACTGTTTCTATCTGTACCCGACATTTCGCTGGGGTTGATCCAACGGCTGTACTATCTCGGTCTGTACCCGACGCTTCACTGGGGTTGAACTAACGGCTGAACTGTCTTTGTCTGTACCCTACGCTTCGCTGGGGTTGAGCCAATGACTGAACTATCATCGGTCAGTACCTGACGCTTTGAAAGTGGCAGTTTTCCGGTAGTTTTGCGTAGTTTTTCAGCATTCTTCATCATTGATCCCCAGACATTGCTTCGGGATGAATACCAAGGGTCTTCAAGGAGTTCCCCTTTCTGTCAGGATTACGCTGCTTAAACGCAGGATTTTAGGACAAATCGCTCAATCACATAGCGATTTTCTTCAGATTTGACTTGGCAGCTCGTATGAACTTCATTTCAACTCGAGCTAAACCGACCCGGAGGGAGAGAGGCCCACCTTGGGCAGCCGCGGGTAAAGGTACGGCAGCCGTAGGTGGGCCCGCTTCTACCTGTGGCTTTATATTTGCTGCGGGAATTCATTTGAAATCAGTTTCATTTCGAGTTTCAAACAGAATCTGATTTTCTTTTTTTCAGATCTACTGAGTTTGGGCAGCCTTTTTCAGATTCTGTCAGTTCCCACGCGTTCAACGCGTCGCACGTAATGTTTTACGTCCTTTTCTCGCAAGTTTTGACCGTTAAAAGCATGTAAACCACGTAGGGTGCTTTTAGACGCAATGTATGAAAAATGTATGCCTATATGACCTGCTAACTTTTTTTTGACTTCATATGTATGCATATTATACTTAATGCACGTTTTTATGTAAGAAAATTCAGATTCTGAGACAGTCATAGTTTGCCCTTTTTGATTAGTTTACTCATCGTTTTTTAGGCCTAGCGAGCCTGGATTTTCAACTAAAAATGTCCACGGTAATTTAGCTACCATATGAGATTTACTTTTGATTTTATTTCATAAATATGAACTGTTCCTATTTTTGGGAAGGTGTGCTACTGAATGGCCACCTAAAAATGCCTATGTGCATGCGGACAATTCATTTTACAATGGAGACTCTGGCAATTTTTTTTCAAAATCCCGAGCATTTAATAAACATGCAATTTTGACTCTACTGAGGATTTTTGACTGACCCGTGCACATTTTTAGGGTTTAGTTTTTGAAAAGCATGCAGTTTTGACTATACTAGGGATTTTTTAACTGACCTATGCATGTTTTAGGACATAAAAATGCATAAAATGCTGATTTAAATTAATAAGCCACATGTTTTAGGCTTAGCACACCCTTTCTAAGGTGATTTGGAGATTTTGTCCAGGTGATGGACCGAGACAGACCCGACAGTGCTAGCAGGGTAGTTTCAGGCGTTAGACGGAGGCTAGCTTCTGATGTTCCTCAGCCACGTCCAGCTCGACCGCCTCACAGATTAGTAGAGTTGATGATTCATCCAGCAAAGGACGAGCAGCCGATTGATATTGATGATGAGTAGTCTCCTTTTGCTGCTCCTGCTCTGGCTCAGGCCCCACGCGCAGAGCTTTCAGGCATTGTTGTGCCTACCTAGGAGTTGCTGGTAGACTTGAGTCGTTATCCATCGAGGTTATCAAACCCTTACGCTAACATAGGAATTGAAGCCTGTTGATACTTCCATTTTTTATCTTTTCAGCCTTAAGGCACAATTTGAATGGTGATTTATCGGGCTGCGAAGCATCCTCGACCACAAAATATATATACAAGTGTTGGTGTCCTCATGGGCATGAAAACCATCGGAGGGACTCTAACACGGCAATCCATTTTTTTCACTATGTTGAGACCTTAAATCCGGATAACCGTTTTAAGGTCTTTTGTATGTACATTTTACAAAAAAATTGGCAGAGTACATTCATAAAGTGGAGTTTGTCTATCGTGGAAATTAGATTCTGATCATTTTGATCATGAATCCCATGATTCCTAAGCTCACATAGGGAGGGCGAGAAACCTGCACAGCTCAAAATTGCACAGAAATATATATATATATATATATATATATATATATATATATATATATATATATATATATATATCCTCCCGTCGCAATGGAACCAAGGATTCGTCAGTAAATCCTGGTTGCGCGTGGCCAAAGCTTCTCTTTCCCACTAGATAGCAATCTAAGGGCCGCGAGTTTGCTTTTACTGCTGAAACTAGAAAGAAAGCTAGATTTAAGGAAATCTCAGCCATTCTAGCTTTCCGGTTCTGTCTGGATATATTTTGAACAGTTTGAAAGCTAGAGTTGGCGAGATTTAAATAAATCTAGTTCGCCTGCAGATATGTTAGTGCCAATTCATATAAAATGAATAATTAAAAAAACAATTTAATAAAGCGAGTAAAGCAAAATATATATAATTATATATATAAAAGTTGTAAAGGGCGATGGGTTTTCACACCGGTGCCCGGACTGGAATTGAAATATATTTATATTTATAAAAGCTCTATAAAAGCCACGGAATGATCCAGGCTGGACAGAATTGGTATATATATATATAAATAGTAAAGAGGGCGGTGGGTTTTCACACCGGTGCCCGTACTGAAATTAAAATAGACAGAAAAATAGTCAACCAAGACTGGGAAGATAACCCAGTGTGGTGAATGTTGCAGATATGTACAAAAATAGTAAAAATGCCACAGAATGATCCAGGCCGAACTGGAATGTAAATGGACATAAAAGTAGTCAACCAAGACTAGGAAGAGAACCCAGTGGTGGTGAAGGTTGTTTATATATGCATAAATATATATAAAAGCAATAAACTACCTCAGATTTGACATCTGGGCTTGACAGAATTTAAAAGTTAGTATATATACAGTTAAATATATACAAAAAAAAAAGTCAAACCCGGACTGGGAAGATAACCTAGTTTGACGAAGTTGCTCAATAGGAAGATGCAAGTATGTGCAAGTTGCTGGAAGCGACAGATCGTCAATTCGAGTTGTAAAAATGGCAAAAAATATGTTTAGGTACTAAAATGTACCAAAAGTTGACAGAAACGCCCACAAAACTGAGTTCTGGGCATATTTATAAAACGAAACTTAACGTGAAAGTGTATAAAAGTTCGAAGTAGAGTATTGAGTTGCTGATCATAATAATACTCACAAAGGATTGCTACATGGGATTTTTGCCAAATCGTAGGCCTTTAACATCCGAATCTACCGGTTATTTTTTGATATGTGGTAGTATGTGGGTATATCTACGTATTAGAGTGAAAATATTTGGGTTTGGAAGACAAGAAATTGGACAGAAAACCAAATGAGCAGAGGTTTGAAGCATATTTTATTTTAAAATGAGGGGAGATCACCTCATATATATAGGCTAAGGAGCCTCTTCTCTACCTACTGCTGCCACAGATAGAGGTGCGGCTCCCCTGGTGGGGCCCACATGTCTGGTTTAGTTATCTCGAATTACGTGCACTCCGAGCAATGCAAAGTCGAAGTCAAAACTTTCTAACTTTTGATCGGAGCGTCCGTTTGAGGCGTGCTATACCTTTCCGAAAAGCCCTCGTCGAGAGTGTCACAATAACAGGGGATAAAACATTTTTTGGGTCCAATAAGATGGGTTCATAACCAGGTCTTTGATTTCCCGCAGTTTGTCCGTTGAGCTGTCTTGCGCTGTTTGCACTCGGGATCATCGTTACGGTTTGTTCTGATCTTAGTGGCTTCAATTCAGTTTGATTTTGAACGAATTGGCTTATGGTTGGTTAAATGATCGTTTTGCCCATTCTGGGTTGCCCTTAGTGTCTGCATGGCCTTCGGTTGACTTCCTGGAGTTGTTTCCAAGACTTGGATCCAATTTGAGTCTGTTTGTCCTCAGTGTTGTCTCTGAGGCTGACTTGGCGCTCCAGGTTTTCCTCTAGAGATGTTGTGAGGCTTTAGGCTTGTTCCCGAAGTTGGCTTGACTTCCCGGGTTAAGACCAGGGCTGACCTGCACTTCCCAGGTTGAGACCGAGGCTGACCTTTACCTCTCGAGTTGAGACCGGGGCTGAGTTGACATTCCGAGACTGGTGATCGAGGCTGGGGTTGTCTCGATATTGGTGACTGGGGTTGAGATGGCATCCCGATATTGAGACTGGGGTTGATTTGAAGGGCCGATATTGAGATTGGGGTTGATCTGACGGCCGAATTTGAGATCGGGGTTTAAATTATGGCCCGATATTGAGATCGGGATTGATCTGATGACCCGATTTTGAGATCGGGGTTGATATGATGGACTGATATTGAGATCGGGGTTGATCTGATGGCCTGATTTGGGATCAGGGTTGATATGATGGCTCGATATTGAGATTGAGGTTGATCTGACGGCAATTTGAGAAGATGGCCCGATATTGAGATTGGGGTTGATCTGACAGCCCGATTTGAGATCGGGGTTGATATGAGGGCCCGATATTGAGATCAGGGTTGATCTGACAGCCCGATTTGAGATCGGGGTTGATATGATGGCCCGATATTAAGATCAGTATTGATCTGACATCCCAATTTAAGATCGGGGTTGATATGATGGCCCGATATTGAGATCGGGATTGAATTGATGGTAGTTTTACCCTCCAACATTATTAGTAACAGGGAAAGGAAATTTCGAGTGTCTACAGATGCCCCTCTTTATCATGCTCATGCAATGTAATGAAATGGGCAGGATAAAGATTTCTAGACACTTGAAATGCAAAGGCAAAGGGGATGCAATGCATGATATGGTATGCAAGGAGTGTCAGATACCTTTGAGGAGGTGGGGTTATCACTGAGGGAGTACGTTAGTTTCTGCTGGGGATAACGTCAACCGTGATAACCCTTGTTGCAATATTATTATGCGATTGCTGGTAAGATATTAAATTTAAGCTATCACATAATGTTCTTGTCACTTTGTTCTGGGGATGATGTTAATAGGCTACCACGAATTGTTCTTCGTCATTTCATGCTAGGGATGACGTCATTCATGATATCCTAGGTATGACATTGTTACCGCCGAGTTAGGCGAATGAATTTATGATGCCTATCTTGACGATAATTTACACCGGTAGTTGGCAACAGAGGGATTGAACCACCAGTCCTTCCTGATGCTCCCTTTTGAGGATGTGTATAAGAGATTCCATCATCAGGAATGGACTATTATATGGGTTTCGTCACCGGATCCGTTCTGTTGCTTTGCGGAGGCTGCTCCAACGGCTAAACTATACTCGGTCTGTACCCGAACCTTCGTTGGGTTGAAGCCAACGGTTGAACTGTCATCGCTCAGTACTTGATGCTTCGCTGGGTTGAAGCCAACGGCTGAATTGGACTCAGTCTGTACCCAAAACTTCATTGGATTGAAGCTAACGGCTGAATTAAACTCGGTATGTACCTGAAACTTCATTGGATTGAAGCCAACAACTGAATTGAACTCGGTCTGTACCAAAAACTTCCTTGGATAGAAGCCAACAGTTGAATTGATCTTGGTCTGTACTCGAAACATCGTTGGATTGAAGTCAACGGCTGAATTAGACTTGGTCTATACCCAAAACTTCGTTGGATTGAAGTTAACTGCTGAATTAAACTCGGTATGTACCCAAAACTTCATTGGATTGAAGCTAACGGCTGAATTGAACTCGTTCTGTACCCAAAACTTTGTTGGATTGAAGCCAACAGCTAAATTGAACTCGGTCTATACCCGAAACTTCATTGGATTGAAGCCAACGGCTAAATTGGACTCGGTCTATACGCGACGCTTCGTTGGATTGAAATCAACGGCAGAATTGAACTCGGTCTGTACCCGAAACTTTATTGGATTAAAGCCAACGGCTGAATTGGACTCGGTCTGTACCCGACGTTTCGTTAGATTGAAACCAACGACTAAATTGGACTCGGTCTGTACCCGAAACTTCATTAGATTGAAGCCAACGGCTAAATTGAACTTGGTCTGTACCCGACACTTCGTTGGATTGAAACCAACAGCTAAATTAAACTCGATCTATACCCGACGCTTCGTTGGATTGAAACCAATGGCTGAATTGGACTTCGTCTGTACCAGAAACTTCATTAGATTGAAGCCAACAGCTGAATTGAACTCGGTCTGTACCCAAAACTTCGTTAGATTGAAGCCAACGGTTGAATTAAACTCGGTCTGTACCCGAAACTTCATTGGATTAAAGCCAACGGCTGAATTGGACTCGGTCTGTACCCGACACTTCGTTGGATTGAAACCAATGGCTGAATTAAACTCGGTTTGTACCCGTCGCTTTGTTGGATTGAAGCCAACGGCTGAATTGAACTCGGTCTATACCCGAAATTTTATTAGATTGAAGCCAACGACTGAATTGAACTCGGTCTGTACCCGAAACTTCGTTGGATTGAAGCCAACGGCTAAATTATACTAGGTCTGTACCTGAAACTTCTTTGGATTGAAGCCAACGGCTAAATTGGACTTGGTCTTTACCCGACGCTTCGTTGGATTGAAACCAACGGCTGAATTGAACTCGGTCTGTACCCAAAACTTTATTGGATTGAAGCCAACGGCTGAATTGAACTCGGTCTGTACCCGACGCTTTGAAAATGGCAGTTTTCGGTAGTTTTCTCGTAGTTTTCATTGTTGATCCCCTGATATGATTTCGGGATGAATACGAAGTGTTCCCTGAGTGTCCTCCTTTCTATCAGGATTACGCTGCATAAACGCAGGATTTCAGGACAAACCGCTCAATCGTGTAGCGATTTTTCTTCAGATTTAACTTGGCAGTACATAGAATTTCCGTTTTAACTAAAACCAAACAGAGCCCGGGGGAGTGGGATCCACACTGGGAAGCCGCAGGTGGAGGTGCGACAGCCGCGGGTGGGCCTTCTTCCACCTAGGCTTTATATTGGGTAGCGGGAGCTCATTACTTGTAAGTCTCATTTAGAGTTTCAAACGGATTTCCATCTTCTTTTTTAGATCTACGAAGCTTGGGCAGCTGTTTTCTGATTCCGTCAGTATCTACGGGTTCAGTCCATCGCAGGTAACGTTTTACGTCCTTTTTTTGAATATTTTGACCGTCAAAAGCATGTGAACCACGTAGGGGGCTTTTAGACGCAATGTATGAAAAATGTATGCATATATGATCTGTTAAAAATTTTCTGAATTCATACGTATGTATTGGGTAAAATCTAGTTACGCACAACACGTAAGTATGCATGGTCAACAAGTAATAAAGTGAAAGTAAAGTATCGTTCTCACGAGGAATTATTTAACAAAAATCACCAAGTACTAACCCGTAACCAACTCAATCTTATTTAAACGAATGAATTTCAATATATAATTAAACTACTTCTAACTACCACTAATTACCACTACTTAAATTCAGATTACGGACATTTAAGATCACAACGTCACTTATTGCTTCATCTAAGTTAGCATACTTCTCATCAATTATTCTCTTCATTTTGAATTGTTAATAAAGAACACGAAAGCAAATATAACCACCTCTCGATGCATCATACCATACTCACTCAAATCCACAGATGATAGAATTAAGCAACACACCCTAATTAACTAATCCACTATATTGCTATGTGAATTACAATTAAAAAGGATTTAATCATAAGTTCTCTATAAGATTACATATGGCGTAAAGGCATACTTCTACCCTAAACACGATTTATGATTTCCATCTATGCAGAAATCACAAACACATGCTAGTATGATTAGATCTAAATCTATAGTCTTCTTCCGATTTCATATAGATTGTCACGGTAATTGATAATGAGTCAATTAAACAATTATTCTAAATCATAATAGACAATCTCAAAGATAGATCACAATAATTGATAGAGAAACATATTAAAATAAACTACACAATAACATCCATTGTAATTTTAAACAAAGAATTAGTTCATTGAATTAAAACTAAGAATCCACAATTGAATACACATTAAAAATAAGAATAAGAAAAAGAAAAAGAATTGAAGATGTGATCAGCAAATTCGTCCTCCGTCTCGCTCCTCCTCTTGATCTTCAACGGCTTTCACTTGTTTCAATCTCCAAATCCTCTTTTAACTAGGGTTTATTATTTAAATTGAAAACTAAAATAAAACTAATACTATATATAATTATAATATTAATCTAATAACTAATATATTATATCAAGTATCCTACCGCCTAAACTATATATATTATCTATTATATTAATAAAACTAAGCTGTGGCATCATCCTTTTTCGTCCACTTCAAGTCCCTTTACAACTCTTATAATCATGGCCTTCCATCATCTCTCCTTGCACCAATCTGTCTAGGAAAAGGAAAAAAAAAAACTCAAGCAGCTCGCGTGTCCCATTCAAAGTAGGTGCTTTGTATCAGGTCCATTATATATTCCATACACGCGGCCCACCAATTTACCCATGACTTAGCCCAATCCGTCTTTAACTATGCGAACTCCAGCTGCCTGGCACCTCCTATCAGGTTCGGCTACCCCACTTTATATCATGCTATCAATCCAAATGCAGCCCACGAATCATGCCTCCTTGTAGCAATCCGTGTGACAATAGGAAAAGAAAACCAGCCTTTCAAAAGACTAGCCTTTCAACTGCCGCCTCCCCGCCCCAGCGGGGAGTTCTCTTCTTAAGTACCCGCCCCAGCGGGGATCTATTCTGTCCAGCTGCTTATGTTGCATGGAACCTGCTACCCACATGCTACCATAATGCCCACATGCTACCCACGGGATGACTTGAATGCTAGGAATTCGGTACAACCTCATCAAATGCACGAAAGGCCTTGCATGTATGAGCTGCTAGTTCACTAAATCACTGGCCCACATATATGCTGAATCATTTTGAGTCCATGAGCTGTTAGGATCCGGGCCCACTTTTCCATGTGTTCCGTCGAATTAACTTGAATTGTTTGTGGCCCATATTATTTGAGAATGAATTCAATTAATTATTCTTTTAAACTCCTTTTGCATCCATTCTAATTCATGTACATAATAACATAAAACCTAGTAAACTGATGGGAAAATTACTTAAAAACAACGAGAATCAAGCTATAACAAATACCGATGAGTAGATATAAAACTCACTCATCAAATACCCCCAAACTTGAGACTTTGCTTGTCCTCAAGCAAACACACAAATTAGACAGATTCATTCTCTAGCAATGATCCACTCAAGCAATGAATCAACATGAATTTGAACACTGGCCTCAAAGGTTACAACACTTGATAACCCACAGAAAATTTTAAAACAATGCTATGTCTAAAATTTTCAACAACTTTCATTAATTCCACATCTACTCATGATCCTTTAAGTGCGTGTGTGCATCCAACTGTTCAAACTAGTCATGATTTAGATAAGATCAACCAATACTCATAAAAGATTTTCAAAAACAACTCTCAAAACTTCTTATCACATCAATCTTTGCTAATAAAGATAAAGCGCAAATTTTTCTGAGGATCAACCGGATATTAAAACATTTAAGCACATATGAACCCTTCCTAAGTACTTCAAAGATACTTCTTTTTTTACCTCTTTTTTTTTAGTGAGTGCGTTTTACGCTCCATCTCACTTTCCACTTTTCATTGAACAAGTGTGTTTTACGCTCCATCTCTTGCCTGTGTTTATGGCGAGTGCATTTTACGCTCCATCTCGACCCACCACATGCTTCAATTATTCAACTTAGGAAGGTTCAAATTTTTCTTTTTTCAAAAATATCCCTGGTTTTCCCCTAAACTTGTGTGAGTGCCTAATTTTCACTTTGATTGATGCTCAAATAAGATTTATCAAGTTGCAATGATATCTTTCATAATCATTTAGCCAAAAAAAATCAATCCCAACTGGCTAAACAAATGGATATATGTATAATTTTTCAAAAAATTCGCCAGTAGTGTGAAACCAACTAATGAGTTAAAATATAGACTAAGCATGCTCATCAATTTATCAAGAGTTAACAACATTAACCACCCACTTATCATTGGCCAAGATCAATTTTTCATCAAAACATTGCCCAAGTAAATACTAAACATGATAAATATAAACACCCCCAAACTTAAAACAGACATTGTCCTCAATGGCTAAGATAAGAAAAATTAAAAGAGAGGACTTCCCTGAAAATATAGCAATGTTCCTCCTTGTCTGCTAAGCCTGAAGAATAGGCTAGGCACATTGGAATGAATCGGGAACCACACTTGAGTTGGACTTGACTAACCTGTGAACACAATAGAAGCAAGTTTATTAAATCTTACAAAAAAATAAAAAATCTCTCAAATAATATGAAGCCTAAGAAAAAACTAAAAATAAAAATTAAACTTGGGTTGCCTCCCAATAAGCGCTTAATTTATAGTCCTTCAGCCGGACTTTGTTTGGTCAACGCTATCCAATTCCTCTTCGGAAGCTGAGGAACCCTCCATCCATTAGTAGCAAATAATCATTTGGGAGGTTCCCACATGCGACGGCCAGTACATCAAAATCACCTAGCATACTCTGATTCAGTATGATCTCATTCAAAAATGTCCCGCAGCTAGGTGTTTTCTCTATTGTGTATGTGATTACTTTGGGGCGTGGAAGCTTGTCACACACAATGGGCTCTTCGTCTATCTTCTCTTTCTCATTCCACCATGGCCTCAAAATTGTACTCGCTTTTATGTCATAAAGAGCTTTGCCAACGACATGACTACCAAGCGGGCATGGTTTTGCAAATCTGACTGACTCTTTGATCTTTGGTGGAGACCCATTTAGATCTTCGTCGACCTCTATTTTATTATCCCCATTTGTCTCCACACTTTCTATATATTGTGGCTCATCCAGCTGCAGATTTGGTTCGGATTCTCCATCAGTTTTGTCATTTATATCATTACGCCAAGTGTTTGGAGGACAGTTGTTTGAGGCGTTGGTGAGTTGTTCCATCTGATTATTAAGATTTTGAGTTCATAACTCTTGATCTCGAATTAAACTCTCTTGATTAATCCTCCTCTCCTCTATGTCTGCTATGAACTTGAGCCACCATACCCTCAGCTCTGAATTATCTGTTTCTGTTTCGGAATCCATGTAATTAGGACCATTTGGTGGGGTAGTGATGAGTTGCTCCATCTGATTATTAAGATCTTGACTTGACAACTCCTGACTAATCTTCCCCTCCTCTTGATCTGCTATGATGTGTGACATGAGTTCCTCCAGATTTGACTTTTCTTCTTGTCGCTCATCCAATAGCAAATTTGATTTTGGCTCTCCATCAGTTTCGGAATCCGTATAATCAATCCAAGTACTTGGAGGGCTGTTATTTGAGGCGTTGTTCATTTGCTCTATTTGATTATTAAATAAAATCCTCCTCTCCTCTTGGTCTGCTAAGAAGTTGGACAACATTTCCTCTAGCGTTGAATTTTCTTCTTGTGGCAATGGAGGTGGACATGAAAATTTTGGTGTGTATGATGGATTTGGAGCGTAGTACTGATCATCATAATTGTATCTCCATGAAGAATCCGGGTTATACCCCCAATCTTGGTGATAGTTAGGCTCAGCATAGTTGTTGAGGTAAGCACCACTATATGGTACCGGATCAAAACTGACGGTGCATTGATGACTCGAATGATTGCCAGCACAATAATCACACGTAACTGCCATCCTTCGACTCCGTTGGAATGCAATAACCTCCCACTTCCTCGAAAGTTCTTTAATCTGTGCTAATATAAATTAATCAATCCCTGTTTCCCTTGGTTGAGTCATGTTCGTATATGGCCATTTATAATTGAATTCAGCCATGGTACCTGAAAAGAGAGTAAGATAGGAAGAAAATAAAAATATATAATAAAAAAATATTTAAATTAAGACTAATTTGATTGAAGTTAATATTGAAAAATAATTATTAAATTAATTCCCCGGCAACGGCGCCAAAAACTTGTTTGGTAAAATTTAGTTACGCACAGCACGCAAGTATACGTGGTCAACAAGTAATAAAGTGAAAGTAAAATATCATTCTCACGAGGAATTATTTAATATAAATCACCAAGTACTAACCCGTAACCAACTCAATCTTATTTAAACGAATGAATTTTAATATATAATTAAACTATTTCTAACTACCACTAATTACCACTAGTTAAATTCAGATTACGGAGATTTAAGATCACAACTTCACTTATTGCTTCATTTAAGTTAACATACTTCTCATCAATTATTCTCTCCATTCTGAATTGTTAATTAAGAACACGAAAGCAAATATAACCACCTCTCAATGCATTATACCATACTTACTCAAATTCACATATGATAGAATTAAGCAAGACACCCTAATTAACTAATCCAGTATATTGCTATGTGAATTATAATTAAAAAGGATTTAGTCACAAGTTCTCTATAAGATTACATATAGCGTAAAGGTATACTTCTACCCTAAACACGAATCATAAATTCTATCTATGCAGAAATCACAAACATATGCTATTATGATCCGATCTAAATCTATACTACTCTACTGATTTCATATAGATTATCACGGTAATTGATAATGAGTCAATTAAACAATTATTCCAAATCATAATAGTCAATTTCAACGATAGATCACAATAATTGATAGAGAAACATATTAAAATAAGCTACACAATAAGATCCATTGCAATCTTAAACAAAGAATTAGTTCATTGAATTAAAACTGAAAATCCACAATTGAATACACAAGAAAAATAAGAATAAGAATAAGAAAAAGAATTGAAGCTGTGATTAGCAAATTCGCCCTCCGTCTCGCTCCTTCTCTTGATCTTCAATGTATTTCACTTGTTTCAATCAAATCCCCTTTCAACTAGGATTTATTATTTAAATTAAAAACTAAAATAAAACTAATACTATATATAATTATAATATTAATCTAATAACTAATATATTATATATAAGTATCCTGCCGCCTAAACTATATATATATTATCTATTATATTAATAAAACTATGCTGTGCCATCCTCCTTTTTCATCCACTTTAAGTCCCTTTACAACTCTTATAATCATAGCCTTCCATCATCTCTCCTTGCACCAATTCGTCTAGGAAAAGGAAAAAAAAACTCAAGCTGCTCACGTGTCTCATTCGAAGTAGGTGCTTTGTATCAGGTCCATTATATATTCCATACACGCGGCCCACCAATTTACCCATGACATAGCCCAATCCGTCTTGAACTATGATAACTCCAGCTGCCTGGCACCTCCTATCAGGTTTGGCTACCCCACTTTATATCATGCTATCAATCCAAATGCAGCCCACGAATCATGCCTCGTTGTAGCAATCCGTGTGACAATAGGAAAAGAAGACCAGCCTTTCAACTGTCGCCTCCCCGCCCCAGCGGGGAGTTCTCTTCCTAAGTACCCGCCCCAGCGGGGATCTATTCTGTCCAGCTGCTTATGTTGCATGGAACCTGCTACCCACATGTTACCATAATGCTCGCATGCTACCCACAGGATGACTTGAATGCTAGGAATTCGGTACAACCTCATCAAATGCACGAAAGGCCTTGCATGTATGAGCTGCTAGTTCACTAAATTACTGGCCCACATATATGCTGAATCATTTTGAGTCCATGAGCTGCTAGGATCCGGGCCCACTTTTGCATGTGTTCCGTCGAATTAAATTAAATTATTTGTGGCCCATATTATTTGAGAATGAATTCAATTAATTATTCTTTTAAACTCCTTTTGCATCCATTCTCATTCCTGTACATAATAACATAAAACCCAGTAAACTGATGGGAAAATTACTTAAAAACAACAAGAATCAAGCTATAACGAATACCGATGAGTAGGTATAAAACTCACTCATCAAATACCCCCAAACTTGAGACTTTGCTTGTCCTCAAGCAAACACACAAATTAGACAGATTCATTCTCTAGCAATGATCCACTCAAGCAATGAATCAACATGAATTTGAACACTGGCCTCAA
This sequence comes from Panax stipuleanatus, assembly GCA_020205555.1. Classification (NCBI taxonomy): domain Eukaryota; kingdom Viridiplantae; phylum Streptophyta; class Magnoliopsida; order Apiales; family Araliaceae; genus Panax; species Panax stipuleanatus. Next base: position 91,976,192 of record CM035117.1, read on the forward strand.
TGGTCACAACACTTGATAACCCACAATTTTTTTTAAAACAATGCTATGTCTAAATATTTCAACAACTTTCATTAATTCCACATCTACTCATGATCCTTTCAGTGCGTGTGTGCATCCAACTGTTCAAACTAGTCATGATTTAGATAAGATCAACCAATACTCATAAAAGATTTTCAAAAATTACTCTCAAAACTTCTTATCACATCAATCTCCGCTAATAAAGATAAAGCACAAATTTTTCTGAGGATCAACCGGATATTAAAATATTTAAGCACATATGAACCCCTCCTAAGTACTTCAAAGATACTTCTTTTTTTTCCTCTTTTTTTTTCTTTTTAGCGAGTGCGTTTTATGCTCCATCTCACTTTTCACTTTCCATTGAACGAGTGCGTTTTACGCTCCATCTCTTTCTTGTGTTTATGGGGAGTGCATTTTACGCTCCATCTCGACCCACCACATGCTTCAATTATTCAACTCGGGAAGATTCAAATTTTTCTTTTTTCAAAAATATCCCTGGTTTTCTCCCAAACTTGTGTGAGTGCCTAATTTTCACTTTGAATGATGCTCAAATAAGATTTCTCAAGTTGCAATGATATCTTTCATAATCATTTAGCTAAAAAAAATCAATCCCAACTGGCTAAACAAATGAATATGTGTATAATTTTTCAAAAAATTCGCAAGTAGTGTGAAACCAACTAATGAGTTGAAATATAGACTAAGCATGCTCATCAATTTTTCAAGAGTTACAACATTAACCACCCACTTATCATTGGCCAAGATCAAATTTTCATCAAAACATTACCCAAGTAAATACAAAACATGATAAACATAAATACTCCCAAACTTAAAACAGACATTGTCCTCAATGGCTAAGATAGGAAAAATTAAATGAGAGGACTTCCCTAAAAATATAGCAATGTTCCTCCTTGTCTGCTAAGTCTGAAGAATAGGCTAGGCACATTGGAATGAATCGGGCACCACACTTGAGTTGGACTTGACTAACCTGTGAACACAATAGAAGCGAGTTTATTAAATCCTACAAAAAAATGAAAAATCTCTCAAATAATATGAAACCTAAGAAAAAACTAAAAATAAAAATTAAACTTGGGTTGCCTCCCAATAAGCTCTTAATTTATAGTCTTTCAGCCGGACTTTATCTGGTCAACGCTATCCAATTCCTCTTCGGAAGTTGAGGAACTCTCCATCCATTAGTAGCAAATAATCATTTGGGAGGTTCCCACAGGTGACGGCCAGTACATCAAAATCACCTAGCATACTCTGATTCGGTATCATCTCATTCCAAAACATCCCACAGCTAGGTGTTTTCCCTATTGTGTATGTGATTACTTTGGGGCATGGAAGCTTGTCACACACAATGGGCTCTTCGTCTATCTTCTCTTTCTCGTTCCACCATGGCCTCAAAATTGTACTCGCTCTTATGTCATAAAGAACTTTGCCGACGACATGACTACCAAGCTGGCATGGTTTTTCAAATCTGACTGACTCTTTGATCTTTGGTGGAGACCCATTTAGATCTTCGTCGACCTCTATTTTATTATCCCCATTTGTCTCCACACTTTCTATATCTTGTGGCTCATCTAGCTGCAGATTTGGTTCGGATTCTCCGTCAGTTTTGTCATTTATATTATTACGCCAAGTGTTTGGAGGACAGTTGTTTGATGCGTTGGTGAGTTGTTCCATCTGATTATTAAGATTTTGAGTTGATAACTCTTGATCTCGAATTGAACTCTCTTGATTAATCCTCCTCTCCTCTATGTCTCCTATGAACTTGAGCCACCATTCCCTCAGCTCTGAATTATCTGTTTCTGTTTCGGAATCCATGTAATTAGGACCTTTTGGTGGGGTAGTGATGAGTTGCTCCATCCGATTATTAAGATCTTTACTTGACAACTCCTGACTAATCTTCCCCTCCTCTTGATCTGCTATGATGTTTGACATGAGTTCCTCCAGATTTGACTTTTCTTCTTGTGGCTCATTCAATAGCAGAGTTTATTTTGGCTCGCCATTAGTTTTGGAATCCGTATCATCAATCCAAGTACTTGGAGGGCAGTTGTTTGAGGCGTTGTTCATTTGCTCTATTTGAATATTAAATAAAATCCTCCTCTCCTCTTGGTCTGCTAAGAACTTGGACAACATTTCCTCTAGCGTTGAATTTTTTTCTTGTGGCAATGGAGGTGGACATGAAAATTTCGGTGTGTATGATGGATTTGGAGCGTAGTATTAATCATCATAATTGTAGCTCGATGAAGAATCCGGGTGATACCCCCAATCTTGGTGATAGTTAGGCTCAACATAGTTGTTGAGGTAATCACCACTATATGGTACCGGTTCAAAACTTACGGTGCATTGATGACTCGAATGATTGCCAGCACAATAATCACACGTAACTGCCATCCTTCGACTCCGTTGGAATGCAATAACCTCCAACTTCCTCGAAAGTTCTTTAATCTGTGCTAATATAAATTCATCAATCCCTGTTTCCCTTGGTTGAGTCATGTTTGTATATGGCCATTTATAATTGAATTCAGCCATGGTACCTGAAAAGAGAGTAAGATAGAAAGAGAATAAAAATATATAATAAAAAAATATTTAAATTAAGACTAATTTGATTGAAGTTAATATTGGCAAATAATTATTAAATTAATTCCCCGGCAACGGAGCCAAAAAGTTGTTGGGTAAAATTTAGTTACGCACAACACGCAAGTATACGTGGTCAGCAAGTAATAAAGTGAATGTAAAGTATCGTTCTCACAAGGAATTATTTAATAAAAATCACCAAGTAATAACCCGTAACCAACTCAATCTTATTTAAACGAATGAATTTCAATATATAATTAAACTACTTCTAACTACCACTAATTACCACTAGTTAAATTCAGATTACGGAGGTTTAAGATCACAACTTCACTTATTGCTTCATTTAATTTAACATACTTCTCATGAATTATTCTCTCCATTCTGAATTGTTAATTAAGAACACGAAAGCAAATATAACCACCTCTCAATGCATCATACCATACTCACTCAAATTTACAGATGATAGAATTAAGCAAGACACCCTAATTAACTAATCCACTATATTGCTATGTGAATTACAATTAAAAAGGATTTAATCACAAGTTCTCTATAAGATTACATATGGCATAAAGGCATACTTCTACCCTAAACACGAATCATAATTTCCATCTATGCATAAATCACAAACATATGCTATTATGATCAGATCTAAATCTATACTCCTCTATCGATTTCATATAGATTATCACAGTAATTGATAATGAGTCAATTAAACAATTATTCTAAATCATAATAGACAATCTCAACGATAGATCATAATAATTGATAGATAAACATATTAAAATAAACTACACAATAAGATCCATTGCAATCTTAAACAAAGAATTAGTTCATTAAATTAAAACTAAGAATCCACAATTGAATACACAATAAAAATAAGAATAAGAATAAGAAAAAGAATTGAAGCTGTGATCAGCAAATTCGTCCTCCGTCTCGCTCCTCCTCTTGATCTTCAATGACTTTCACTTGTTTCAATCAAATCCCCTTTCAACTAGGGTTAATTATTTAAATTAAAAACTAAAATAAAACTAATACTATATATAATTATAATATTAATCTAATAACTAATATATTATATATAAGTATCCTGCCGCCTAAACTATATATATTGTCTATTATATTAATAAAACTAAGCTGTGGCATCCTCCTTTTTCGTCCACTTCAAGTCCCTTTACAACTCTTATAATCATGGCCTTCCATCATCTCTCCTTGCACCAATTCGTCTAGGAAAAGGAAAAAAAACTCAAGCTGCTCGCGTGTCCCATTCGAAGTAGGTGCTTTGTATCAGGTCCATTATATATTCCATACACGCGGCCCACCAATTTACCCATGACTTAGCCCAATCCGTCTTGAACTATGCGAACTCCAACTGCCTGGCAGCTCCTATCAGGTTCGGCTACCCCACTTTATATCATGCTATCAATCCAAATGCAGCCCACGAATCATGCCTCCTTGTAGCAATCCGTGTGACAATAGGAAAAGAAGACCAGCCTTTCAAAAGACCAGCCTTTCAACTGCCGCCACCCCGCCCCAGCGGGGAGTTCTTTTCTTAAGTACCCGCCCCAGCGGGGATCTATTCTATCCAGCTGCTTATGTTGCATGGAACCTGGTACCCACATGCTACCATAATGCCAATATGCTACCAACGGGATGACTTGAATGCTAGGAATTCGGTACAACCTCATCAAATGCACTAAACATACATGCTAGTTCACTAAATCACAGGCCTTGCATGTATGAGCTGCTAGTTCACTAAATCACTGGCCCACATATATGCTGAATCATTTTGAGTCCATGAGCTGCTAGGTTTCGGGCCCACTTTTGCATGTATTCCGTCGAATTAAATTAAATTATTTGTGACCCGTATTATTTGAGAATGAATAAAATTAATTGTTCTTTTAAACTTCTTTTACATCCATTCCAATTCCTGTACATAATAACATAAAACCTAGTAAACTGATGGAAAAATTACTTATAAACAACGAGAATCAAGCTATACCGAATACCGATGAGTAGGTATAAAACTCACTCATCAGTATAAATATCTTACTGTAATGCACGTTTGGATGTAAGAAAATTCATATTCTGATACAGTCATATTTTGCTCTTTTTGATCAGTTTACTCATTCTTTTTGAGGCCTAATGAGCCTTGATTTTTAACTAAAAATGTCCATGGTAATTTGGCTACCATGTGAATTTACTTTTGTTTTTATTTTATAAATATGAACTGCTCCTGCTTTTTAGGAAGGTGTGCTACTGAATGGCCACGCAGACCTGGATATGTGCACACAGACAGTCCATTTTACAAAGGAGACTCTAGCAAATTTTTTTTAAAACCCGACTATTTAATAAACATTCAAATTTGACTATACTATGGATTTTTGACTAACCCATGCATGTTTTTAGGATTTATCTTTTGAAAATCATGCAGTTTTGACTTTATTGGGTATTTTTGACTGACCCATACATGTTTTAAGACTTAGAAATGCATAGAGTACTGATTAAACATAATAAGCCACAGGTTTTAGGCTTACCACACCCTTTCTAAGGTGATTTGGAGACTTGGTCCAGGTGATGGACAAAGATAGACCCGGCAGTGCCAGCAGAGTCGTTTCAGGCGTTAAACATAGGAGGGCTTCTGATGTTCCTCAGCCACGTCCAGCTCGACCGCCTCGCAGATTGGCAGAGTCAGTGATTCGTCCAGCACAAGACGAGCCACCGATCGATATTGATGATGAGCAGGCTCATTTTGCTGCTCGTGCCCCGGCTCAGGCTCCACGTGCGGAGGTTTCATGCATTGTTGTGCTGACCCAGGAGCTGTTGGGTGACTTGAGTCTCCATCCATTAAGGTTTCTCCACGCCAATGAGGTAACTTAAAGTTTTTCTCTTCTTGGATTCTTTTCTTTCTTTTACCATTCTCGGGGCACAAGCTTTTGACATGGGTTGATTTTTTGATGCAGGTTCCCGGCTTTACGCAACCTCGAGGGAACTGGTTCAACGTGCATTCCATGTATCATACTCTGCATCAGAATTACAGGGATATCGTTGATGGCTGGGGGTTCTAGGCTTTCTTTTCTATTCTTCCCCGCCGATGCCTCTGGGGGTATATGAGGGCTTTGTCTGAGCACTGGTTCCACCAGACTCATTCTTTTCACTTGTTGGATTGTGAGATGATGATGACCCCTATGAATTGGAGGTTCATCACCGGTATTGAGTTTGAGTGTGAGCCATGGCTTGTCGTGGCTGACATCACACCTACTTTTGTTCGATCCCTGCTGGGAATTCCTGCCATGACGCTCAAGGGTCGGACGGTCCGATCTGGTCCCTTGAGTATAGATTCTTAGAGAGGGGATTTGCTGGAGCCTCCACCTAATGATCGGAGGGTTAGAGATCGCATTCTGAGGCGATTATTTTTAGTGATCATCAGGGGTTATTTTGTAGCGGACAACTCATCTACTGTGTCCTTTGCTCCGGTTAGTGCTACCCGACATATAGAGCACCTCAATGACTTTGATTGGGATTCGTACACCTTTGCCTATTTTCTCCTGGGCATGCACATGCTTTCGAAGGGTTCGACTGAGGCTTGGTTGGGGTTCTACCCGTTTCTACTAGTGAGTACATCTTTCTTGTACCTTTTTAATTTCAGCATTTTTATTTGTCAGACTTGATCACTGAGGACTTTTGATATTGGCATGGCCAGTTCTGGGCATTTAAGATGATTCTTTGCCTACGGCCTGCCACTGCTTTAAGTCTCGAGACCTATCCTCGAAAACGACATTGGCATTACTCGACTTTGACGGAGGTCTCTTTGCTGAGAGATTCACCCATACTCGATACAGTTGGAGCTTTTGGCGGATGGATTGATCTCCTGGATTTCGTATACCTCCAAGTTCTTTACGGTCGGATTTGAGGGAGGCTTCCCCACAGGTCGAGAGTTTGCATTGTCGACCCGCAGAGTTCCGATTTTGACAGAGGGAGGCTGGAAGCTCTATTTGGGAGAGATGGCTATCAGAAGTATTACGGGTTAGATTCGCATTCCCATTGTTCCTCCTGCTTGGCATTATTGGCCGTTAATCATGCCACTGATAGATATTTCTATGGAGGGCATAGATGGCTTCACCCTATCAGAGGGCCCGTTCATCCAGGAGGCATTCAGTAGATGGTGGAGCCCTCGCACTATTGGAGCTCAGACTAGGGATACCCAATTTATTGCAGACATAGTACCAGGATCTGTGATGATGACAGACTGCATAGCTTGCCTCAGGGAGCCCACTCATTTAGATCAGATTGTAGAGCTGACCCGGGAGTTGGAGAGAGCTTGTTTTTTCATCAGGCACCTTGGCCGAGATCCGTCAGAGGCATCTTCTTTTGACACATCCAGCTCAGGAGTGGCCCCTCTTCAGGTCTATTTTCCAGCAATTTTGCAGAGGCAGATCCTTCCTTATACCTCCCAGATAGGCCTGATGATAGCAGTTTTGTGTCCACAGAGGATTTGGAGTAGGTTAACCAGTTGAGCGTAGATATCTTGGATCTTTTTGGATAGCTATTGTAGCTATATCTTTTGGTCGGCCACTGTTTTGGCTTTTGGGTGGCTGTGCCCCATTTTGATAGACCATTGTTAGTAGTTAGGTGGTGGTGCCCCATTTCCATGTACTTTCATTTCTCTTTGTATTATCCGACAGGGATGATGCCGTTGTAGATAGCTTGTTATAGATATTCAGGATATTTCCTATCTATCGCATCATGTTTATATTTGTCATCATGCATGCATGTATTATATTATATGTATGCATTTAGATAGATGAGTTTAGACTTGACCCCTAGATGGCCTTGTGATACGGTGATACAGATGACGTCGTCTGTAATTAGCCGTATCGAGCATCTACCACCGTCTGAGGTGGCTTTATCATTGAGGTCTTGGTACGAGAGCCTGCCCTTCTCAGCCAGAGGGACAGTAGAACAGTTGTTGGGGCATTCGTTGGCCCTTCCAGATTTTCGGGTGCCATATGGATTCATCGATGGCATTTTATCCTGCTGGATACCCGAGAGGCAGGTTTTTTGCATCGGGCTACATAAGTTGGCGTCGACTCTGGAGGATTACGAGCGGCTTACCGATTTGGCTCTGGACTTGCCGTACGCTCGGACTACTATTACCGATATGAGGAAACCATTTCTATGGATGTCAGGTCTGCATCAGAGGGTAGTCACGGAAGAGATCGTTTCCGGTCGGGTGATCTCGATTGACTTCTTGATCGATCATTTTGGTGAGCTTGATAGCTACGATCGATATACCGGGGATTTTGTTATTTCAGCAGAGGCGTGGAATCTAGCCATGGTAGATATTCTGCTGATGTGCATCGTGGCATACGTCTACATGCCGTTACGCTTATATCACTTGGATGTGGGATTAGTAGTCATGGTTAGGGCCTTTAGACATGGTAGCACCATCATCCCGATGATATAGGATGAGACGCTGCGGTCAGCCACTCAATGTATTACGCACCCGGAAGGGTTCCTCGGAGGTAATTTGGTCTTACTGTATATATGGCTTATGTCCCATATACGATCGATTGGATCTTTCAAGCATCATAGGTATTATTTTTCCCATGATATAGCTATGTCCTACTTCTTTTAACTAGAGAAGTATACCTATTCAGAGACATGGTTTACATTTTTGTCGAATATTGAGCATCCATTCTCGATCTTGCCATTCTCAGGGTTAGCCTCCCCATATAGCTTCATTACTCATGCATCTGGCATTGGACTATCTGCCCCTATCGGGATTGAGGGGGGTGACTACTTATCATCCCCTGGCTGTTATAAGCGAGTTTGATTAGTTCTAGAGCCTACACCGATTTGAGGGGGCTACTGATCAGAGGATGTCGGCTTCTTTTATGTCATCTGTCAATTTGATCAGAGTATATAAGTGTTCGACTTATAGAGAGAGGGCTGAGTTCTCCAGTAGCCATCCGGACCGTTCTCTAGAGTATTTTGCATGGCTGGAGGCAGATATGACATCAGTTGCATTCATCTAGTTAGCTCCTATTGTGGACTCTAATCAGGAGGAGCCTATGGAGGATCTTGATTCTCCCAATAAGAATGAGCTATTTGTGGGTTTGACAGCGGCACTGGTCAGTGATCTACTAATTATTCCTACAGGGACAGATCCGGCTTTGGCGGACTCACTATTCAGAATGACCTTTGAGCGGGATAAGGCTATAGCGCAGATGTTGACCGCTTTGTCTGGAGGAGATATAGCTTTGGCTGAGAAGGATGCATCTCGAGCCGTTCAGGATGCAGAATTGATTGAGCGAGAGGAGCATCGATCTGCCAGAGATGCAGCTTTTGTAGAGAGGGATGAGATCCGCTTAGCCAGAGTTGCAGCTTTTGTTGAGATCGAGAAGACTTTGATTGCTCGGGACGCAGCTTTTGCTAAGAGGGATGAGGCTATAGCTTTCTGTGATTTCCAAATTGGTGACAGTACTACTCTTTGATCTTACACTCTTGGTCTGGTTACCGAGATAAGTGCATATATTGATGACCACAGTGCCACACTACAGATGACTGTGGAGCTTTTGAGTCGTATGGAGGCTGAGGGTATTGCACTTGTAGCTACTCCTCCATCTTCAGAGAGAGATGCCATGGTGGCATTGCTCGCCCGCTTATCCTTGGGTCCATAGATTAGCTTTATTTTTCCTGCAAATACTAGATCAGCCATCTTTTGTCATGTACAGGACACTATGTATATATGAAACAATTTTATATATCAGAGAAATATATTTTGATTCACTTCCCTGTTTGGAGATGTATTGTCATTGCTGAGTGAATACCACTTCTTTTATGACTCGCTGCTGTTGATGTACCCTAAACTTCTCCTTGAGGGACTGACAGTTGAGATGTCAAGGAGTATCTCAGATGGGCCAGTTGACCAGGGAGATTGATAGAATTTAGGTTTTATGAGATTTTGGTGTCTTGGGATTCGTTTTTCTTTATTAGTTTTTTTTTGTTTCTCGTCGATGGTCATACTGCACCATTGAATGGCTGCCTACGCACTCCTGGGTTGAGGGAGTTCAGGTCATTCATAGTTTTGGTTTGACAGCACCATAAATGGCTGCATACGTACTCCCGGGTGTAGGGAGATCAGGTCATTCATAGTTCTGGCTTTCTAGTGAAAATTGAACCTGATTTGATTCGTAGGACCCATATATGGGCATGAATGTGCTTCAGATATAGTAACTTTTCACGGTGTCTGAACTGATGAGTTGGGGAAATTCGTTCCCGTCCATTTCTTGTAATCTGATAGCTCCTCCTGTTAACACCTCCTTGACAATGAAAGGGCCTTTCCAATTAGGGGCGAACTTTCCTTTGGCTTCATCTTGATTGGCTAAGATTTTATTTAGCACCAAGTCATTTTTTTTGAATTACTGTATTCGGACTTTCTTGTTGTAGGATCGAGCAATCCTTTGCTGATATAACTGCCCGTGGAAAATTGTTGTAGCCCTCTTTTCATCGATTAGGGACAATTGGTGATATCTGTTATGCAACCATTAATCATCATCCATCTGAGCGTCGATTAACACTCGCAAGGACTCCATCTCTACTTCTATGGGGAGGATTACTTCCATGCCATAGACTAATGAATAGGGGGTAGCCCTAGTAGAGGAGCGCATTGACGTCCCGTATGCTAACAGGGTTAGAGGCAGCAGGTCAGGCCAATCTTTGTGATTGGCAGACATTTTATGTATGATCTTTTTGGCCGCTTTGACGGCCCCATTCATCTTGGGCCGATAAATGACGGAATTAAGATGCTTGATGTGGAACTTGCTACATAGTTTTCTCTTGCTGGAGTTGTTGAATTGTCATGATTCCATCATCTAGGAAATAAGTCTCCAGGGGCTCGAACCCTCCTGAAGGTACTTTAGCTAATTGATCTGCAATGCCTTAACCCTTGATTGATTTCTGAGTCACGTAGACAATGTTGAACTATTGTAGGATCAACTGCCATTTGGACAGTCAACAGATTAACATTGGCTTATTAAATACGTACTTGAGTGGATCTATACGGGATATGAGGTAGGTCGTGTGCCCATGTAAATAGTGTTGCAACCTCATAGTGGCCCATGCTAACGCACAACATGTCTTCTCGATCAGGGTGTATTTCTGTTCACCACTGCTGAATCTTTTACTGATGTAATAGATGGCTCTTTCTTTGCTACTATCATCTTTCTGTCCTAGCATGCAGCCCATTGCATTGGCGTTGACGAACAGGTATATGAACAAGGGAACTCCATCCCTTGGAGGTACCAAAATAGGTTCTTCGACCAGCTGTTTCTTTATGGAAAGGAAGGCTTGTTGACAATCCTCATTCCATTTAGTAGAGGAATTCTTCCTTAATAGCTTGACTATGGGTTCATAAGTTGCTGTGAGATGGAAAATGAATCGGCTTATGAAGTTAATTCTCCCCGAGAGCCCACGCATCTCCCTCTCTGTTTGAGGTACTGGCATATTAGTGATGGCTTTGATCTTGGCAGGGTCTAGCTCGATGCTTTGATTACTTACCAAGAATCCTAACAATTTACCTGATTTGACGCCAAAAGCACATTTGGCGGGATTTATCTTGAGGTTGTACTTGCGCAACCTGTTGAATAGCTTCATGAGATGGCATAGACCTCTATCTCTTTGTGCATTATGTCGTGAAACAGGGCCATTATGGCTCGCTGATATGTGGCTACAGCATTGATGAGGCCGAATGATAGTCGTTTATAACAAAAGTTTCCCCAGGGAGTGATGAAAGTTGTTTCCTCCCGATCCTCTTCAGCAACCATGATTTGATGGTAACCAGCAAAACAATCTAAATGTCGTACTGCGCCGTATTGTCTATCAAGATGTGGATAAAAGGTACCGGGAAATTATCCTTGAGGCAGACTTTGTTCAAATCCCGGTAATCCACGCACACTTCAACTTTCTCGTCAGGCTTAGGTACGGGGACGATGTTTGACAACCACTCTGGGTATGTTAATACCATGATGATTCCGGCTTTGAATTGTTTAACGACTTCTTCTTTAACTTTTAAACTCCATTCAGGTTTCAATCACTTGAGCTTTTGCTTGACTGGCTTAAACCCATCTTTGATGGGCATTCGATGGATGATAATGTCAGTGGACAGGCCAATCATGTCTTCATGTGACCATGCAAACACATCTTGGAACTGTGTTAGGAATTCGATTAGGTCGGATTTTTGGACTTGAATGAGGTCTATGCCTATCTGGATTTCATTGATGTTTTCGGAGGTTCCTATGTTGATAGTGGCGGTTTGGTCAAGGTTTGGTTTGGGTTTGTCTTCGACCCATTCTTTGATCTCCTCGGGCACCTCATAGTCATCTTCCTCCCCTTGCTCAATATCCATCAAGTCGAAGTTCAATTCTACATCAAAGTTGTAGTCGCCTTGACAGGTTGGCGTCTCATCAGCAGAGACAAACATATCCAATGCTTGAGTCCTGAAAACAAAAAATGCTTTCATTCTAATACATACAACTACTTAAATATACAAAGCATTTGGCAAAGCATGACAAAAGTTACTACTATACCTATGCAATTAAAAGTAAGTAGTAAATGAAAGCATGTTTAAAGGCAGATGCACTCTCTGCCCCTTTACCCTTTTCGACCAAGGTATGGGGCACTACTCCAGTTATCCAGGGAGGATCAAGGATTTGTGCTCGTCTGTCTCATCTCGGATGATGACGAAGACGTCCTTTTTAATATGGTCGGGGTTTTTCTTTGCATTGCCCCCTTTTCCCTTCTTGATGCGAGGAACTTCAATCTAATCCTCGTCGTCGCTGTCTGGGATCTCGTCATTCATACCCTCGTAGTTTATGATGACCCGCATGTTAGCAAATGGGTCTCGTCCTTTGTACAAGATCTTTTCTTTTCCCTTTTTGCTATCCATCTCGGATTTGGGAGTTGTTCTCTCACTTGTCGGTATACTGGGAGGAAATAACATAGTTGATACCACAGCTGGGATTTTCTTCATGGGTTTCACCCATCTGACATCCATAAGGTTTGGCAGCAAAATTGTGGAAGCATAAGCCTTAGGATTCTTGTGTGGGTTCCGGTGGTTTGACCCTGATGAAAAACCCAATCCAGCTCTCCCTGTCTGGCTCGGGATTTGGACTGGACTTGTGATACATTGCTGGTTCTTTCCTAACCCTTTTTCTAGGTTGGAAACCCAAAGACACCATTTCCTGGCCCACTGTCATAACTTTCGTGGAGACCTTTGGTTTCAGGGCTGGTGCTCCGATAGGAAGATACTGTGTATCACTAACCTCCAAGGCTTGAAAGCTTGCAGGCTCAATCCCTACATCCAGGCTAATCACTGGCATATCTCCCTGTATGCAGACAGGGTATTCTGGTTTGGTATCGATCGTGATGAGGTTGCCATTGATAATGTATTTGAGATGTTAATGGAGGGTGGATGGCATTGCCTCTGCCATGTGGCTCCATGGCCTTCCCAACAATACGTTGTATCCAGTGGTGATGTTGAGCACCTAAAAGGACACATAGAAAGTGTGTGGGCCAATCTCTAATGGAAGCTCTATCTCTCTCATAGCTTGTTGGCGAGATCCATCAAAAGCCCGGATGACCACATGACTGGTTTTGATCCGGTTTTGGTTGATCTTCATCCTCTCCAATGTGTTGTAGTGACATATGTTGAGGGATGATCCTCGATATATGAGCACGCCTCCGATCACATACCCATAAGATATAACTGCTACGTGTAGGGATTTACTATGACCTATCCCTTCTGCAGGGATATCATCGTCAGTGAAAAAAATCACATTGCTGTTGAAAATGTGCTCTACCACGTGACGGAATTTCTCGGCATCCACAGTATGTGGCAGATGGGCTTCTTCCAGTACTTTCACTAGAATGTTTGGATGATCCACCGATGATAAGACCAAGTCTAGGATGGACATTTGCTTGGGTGCGTCTTTCAGGCTTTGCACCATCTTGATTTCATTGTGTCCCATTTTAATGAGGAACTCTTCAATTTTCTCATCAGTCACTTTTGCTTTGGCTTTGATGACTGGTTTGATCAGTCGCTGAGGCAGGTATAATGGATTGTCCTTTGGTACTATAGCAATTTTGTTTTAAGTGGAACCTTCGTCATTCCCATAGTTCCATAGGACCCTCTTTAGACTGATAACTAGATATTGTGGTCTGAAGGGAAAGATTAAAGGCTCGGGTGCAGCCACGTTCACAGGGTTTTGTATTTCTTGGACCCCTTTCCCTGGCAGTACTAAGGGTGTGATGGTTAGCTCATTGTCACAAGATACAACAGCCACCGTGTGACACCCCCAAATCCGGGTACTTCGTTTCCACATGATTTGGTGTTCACTTTCTAATATAACATACATCTACCCAATGAATAATGTAAAATAAACTACAACTTAAATTAGAATAGATAAATCTCCCTTAAAACAAGGGTTACAACCTTTTCAAGATAATCCCGGTTTACTCTAACCTTGACATGAATATAATAAAGTGCGAAAACAAAAACATAACATTCAAGTCTTATTACAATCATTCTCAATATAATAAAAACAATAAGTCTTCACTTGTTTTGCTTTCCCTGGCCCTTACTCGTAGACGGAGCATCAGCGTTATCAACCTTAACTGAAATTGTTATTTAATGCAAGAGTGAGCAAACCACAGCTCACTGGAGTTTAACAATAACATAGACATGAAAGGATATATTTAAAAGAATCTGAACAACTTAGCTTGCTTCAATAATAAAGAATTGAATAATAATTCTCTATCAACATTAAAATTCGAATATAGAATTTATTTGAGTGTCATAAGACCTTTGAACTCTTGTCCTAGGTTATAAATATTTGTATTTAAACCTTTAACAGTCAATAAGACTATGGACCTTAACTCGTACTTAGGGGGATCAGCCCTTCTTACCATGTATTGTGCACAAACATCTTAACGCTATGCGTAATAACCTCCCCTAGTAAATAGGGTTGTTCAACTTAGTAATTTGAATTCAAGTCCGCACCAAAGAAAGTTTGGTTTGGATAAGCTTACAAGGGTAATTTAGAATTCACGTTCATCAACTAAGGATTAGTTGAATCGACTTCCAATAATTCATAAATAAAAGAATTATGAATTAACATATGCTTTAGAATCAACTTAAAACATTTAAAATAATAACTGGATCTTACTTGAACAATAAGTTAAGATCATTTCAATTAAATAAACAATTGTCCAATATAGAAATAGAAAAGGACATTCTCAACAATGAATATATGAATTCAAGAATTTGTATATAATCAACAAGTTTAGGGTACAGAAAACTTGCATAAAATTAACGAGTTTAGGGTTTAGAAGACTTGCCTCAAGCGCAAGTTACTTAATTCAATTAACGTACTTTAATACTTCCTATACACATTCAATTATAATAATCTAAATCAGTTAACACATAACTAATTCACATAAGTGGTTAACCCTCATGGTTAACTCACTCTAATTAAATAAACAATAATAATTAACTATCACATAGTTAATCACATCACACATATACTCACATAATTAACTTAATTATGTATTTAACTAAATTATAATTAAACAATTATAATTCAAACACTTAATCAAATTATAATTACCATTTAAATTATAAATAATTATAATTTAAAATCAATTAAACTACATTCATACATTTATAATTACACAATTTATAATTAATCATATAATTATCAATTTAATTAATAATTACTTAAACTATACCATGCATTATAATTACACAATTTATAATTAATTATGTAATTATCAATTTAAAATCCATAATTTAAATTAACATCTAATAAATCAACCTTTATTCATTATAATTTAAAATAAACATTTACTTTTGATTATAATTATCATATATCACATTTAAATAATAATTCAAATCATACTTTAAGGTTTTCAAACCTCTTTTCTTTTCTAAATATAAATTTGTCAAATTTATGTTAACAACATGTTGTAGCAACTAGATACATGCTCACTGTCATAGCATAATTAAACTAGGTTCAAAATCAACACTGCACAATTAGCTAACCTTCACTGCCTAAGCACTGTGCCCGGTGCAGCTGCGCAGCCAGCTGCCCTATAACCGGCGCAGCTGCGCAGGGAAGGATTCTGGGAAAGGCAGTCGGCTCAGCTGCGCTGCGCTGCTTCTGGCTGTGTTACTGGCGCAGCTGCGCAGGAACACGGACAGAGGCAGACAACAACGGCACCCTGCTTCACTGATTAACCCATACAAGCCAACAATCGGCAATTCACAGCAACTTAAACATTGTAAATCATACCTATGCAATAATACATATATATAACAAGCTTCTAAAACACAAAACCATCTAAACAATGATAATCACAAATTTTAAAATCTAATTTGGCCATTTTCATGAAAACTCATATTTTTCATAAAATAATTAACTGTAACTATTTTTCTCCATCAATTCGAACTTATATACATGCATTACATACGAAGTTGAAGATAGCATCCAGAAATTACTTAATAAGCATATTAACACATACCAATTGCATGAATTTCTCAATTAACATTAACCACACTCATGAAATTCCATACGAACTCATATAAACTTGAATTTTCTGTTAAAAATATATTTCTACAGTAATTTGATTTTTGAAAATCCTCTTATGTCATACAATTACCACAATCAACACATGGATACAATACATATATATATAATTCATGATTACATAATTTCATGAAATTCACAAAAAACTAAATTTACAGAAACTCAAAACAATGAAGAACAACTGATCACAATTCTTTAAAACTATAAGATATTAATTACCTTTTTGATGATTGGAAAAGAATACAATGACTAATTCTAGCCTTCATAAGTTTCTTCTTCCTTCTCTTCTCTAACTTCTCTACTCTTTTTTTCTCTTTTTGTTCTTAGCTTTACAAACTAACTTCTAATCTAACGTAGTATAGATATATTATAACTGATATAATATACGTATACTAATGATATATATGTAACTGCTAATTACTTAATATATATAATAAATACATTTATTATATAAGTTACAAAATTCAAAAACCACAATGCCTTGTTTGACAAAACAAGGTTATTTTCAAAAATTGATTATTAATGCTAAGGCCATGTTTGGTAAACAGTTTATTTAAAACAGCTTTTTGATAGTTAGGGCCCTGTTTGGTAGAAATAGGATTAAAACAAATACAAGGGCCTTGTTTGGTAAAAATTATTTAAAAATTCTTTTCCTTTTATTTTAATAAATCATTTTGACACATACTTTAATGTCATATTTTAATCAATTAAATATTAATCATCTAATTTAATCAATTAAAATCTAACATCCATTAATCACATAAAATTTGCCACATAATTATAATTACTCGCTAATTATAATTCATGTAACACTTCATCACATAATTCATCTAATTCAATTATCTCAATTAAATTAGAACTATAATATAACATTAATATATATACATATCAATTAAATAACATTCATTAAATTAATATGTAACACTCAATTAAATCATTACCATAAATTACTTAATCTATTTATTTACTCAATAAATAATTCACATAAATATTTATTTAATTCAATAAATATTTAAAATTAAATATAAAATCTCAATCGTTACACACCGTATCCTGATCCATGCAGTGGGGATCCAAAGAGTGTCTTCATCTGGACGGACGAGAAGTTGATTTCCTCTTATCAATTCACCGCTTTCAATCATATCTTGAATCAGGTTACAAAGTGCCCAACAATCCTCAGTATCATGGCCGGGTGAATTGGAGTGGTACTGACATATTTGGTCAAGCTTGAATTTTCTAGATCGAGGGTTCAATTGAGGTAATAAATCTGCAACCATTCCCTCATTGATTAACATGTGGAGGATTTCTTCAATCGATTGGTTCAGGTTGGTGAAATTTCTTTGAAATAAGAATTTCCTACCAGATTGGACACTTGCTTCTTCAACCCCTTTGTTGGTCCAGGGTTCATACTCATGAGACCGGCTATGATCCATCACGGGATTAATCTCCGGTGTGGGAGGACGATCGATGTCAGACTGGTTGGCCTATTTTATCATCTTCCTGGTGATCTGATGCTGATAGACGACCAGTTCTGCTAATTGTTCGATTTGTTCCTTGATAGATTTTATCTTTCTTTATCAAAAATTTCCTTTCTGAGATTATCCAACTGTCTGGGCTGTTGTTGCTGGATGGAGTTGATTCTCCCACATAACGGAGGTACTTGGATCCTTCTCCACTTGTGGTGCTGATCATATTGACATTCTCCTCTTTATGTTGTGGAAAAGGATTGTCCTATACGTGTGGTTGTTCTGGTTTTGTCACAATAATCTCTCCATTTTCAATCAAGTCTTGAATTTTGTGCTTGAGAGACCAACAGTCATGAGTGTAATGGCCCGGAGATCTGGAATGGTAAGCACACTTCTTGCTTGGGTCGAAGTTCCGTCCACCAATGTTGGTTGGTGGAAGGAGTTGGACAATCTTCTTCTGAGCTGTCAGAAGTTTGAATACGTTCCCGAGTGAATCCCCTAACGCGGTGAAAGTTCTTCGACGCCTGACCTCCATATTCTTTAGAAATAGAGGGTTTGAAGGCTGTGATGGAGCTTGGAAAGAGGTATAGTTCCTCATTTGAATAGGCATACTGTTTGACTCGCCTATTTGATTTTGTCATTATAACACTAAGGACACTTCTTTATCTTTCTTTTTTTGTGTATTCTCCGGGGATTACTCCCATAATTTTCGGACTAGATATGCTCAGCGACAGCTTCGAGGGCGGTTAGATCTTTTATCTTCCCGGACTTGAGCCCCATTTCTACCATTTCACCGTGTTTAATCATTTTAGAGAATGGTTTTCCTATGCCTGCTAGGACCCTCTTGTAATACGAAGCTTCTTGGACGTTGATGAAGGTCATGACTATCTCAGACTCAGTCATGGCTGGGGTAACTTGTGCTACTGTGACGGCCCCAAATCCGAGACTGCCACTTGGTCTCTCGAATTCGGTTCGTCACGTGCTCATGGTAATACAATAATAACTAAAATCACATATTCACAGCGGAATATCTAATTTAGAATAATATACAATGATTTATTATAATTATTTCCCCAAGTCTCGCAACCTACAGTACTTAATAGATTACATAATAATATCAATTAACGACTTATTACATAATCTAACTTAAGCTTAAACATAATCAAATCTAGTCTTACTACATCATCTTAATACAATATTAAAATATTTAAAAACATAAAAGACACAAGCTAGTTGGTAGCCTTGCCCTTGCTCTTATCAATGCCTGAAGGTTCACAATGCTCTGCCTTAACTGAAATGTTTTAGGGAAAGCAAGAATGAGCACAAATTGCCCAGCAAGTAATATACAATAAGGGTGAGTAATAAAATTCTCAATTTTCGAAAGGGTATATCAAGGTTTGATAGTTCAAGGATAACACGAATATCAACAATTTTCAAATACAGTCGCTAAGGACAAAATAATATCAATGTGATTTAATAATAAATCAATTCAAGATTTCAAGATAACTGAATACTGAGCAGTCACTAAGGACTATGAACTTCTGCTAGAATTTACAGTATTAAACTGATAACCCAAATCAAAAACAAGTACAATAGGTGATCAGCCTAAAGTACCATCGTTATGCATAACAATCAATCATACTCAAGTGCGCACGTCGGTTCTCCAAAAATTATATATTCCCTTCAAAGAAGGTTGTTCTTCTTAGTCAAATACAAAATTTCGCACCAATCAATTGATTTGGGTCGCCTTTCAATAATATAAGTCTAGCCGAATCAAATGGCATAGACACTTTCACAATATTCAAGAACAATACCAAGTTCCACATGAATAATAGCTTTAATGAAATAAGAGTTCAAGTATGCTAATTCAATTCAAACGATTAAGTAAAGAAACTAGTTCGCAATATACAAGGATAGAATACTTGCATAAAGTAAATGCGTCGGTTAGGATACTTGCATCCAAAGATATAAGGTTTAGATACTTGCACCGTAAAAGAGTGTAAGTTAGGAAACTTGCACTTTAAAAGAGTGTAAGTTAGAGAACTTGCCTTTAGCGTAGTTTATCCACGAAAAGCAAATCAACACTTTCGAATTCCTATCGTAATACAGTTACGTATATATATGATATCCATTAGTCATATAGTTTAACATTATACCTCATCTCGTATATACGATTAACACATAAGCTAATTCTTAACCTAGCTACACAGTTATATAGAATATAATGTCTATCCTTAACGTTCCTCCTTTTCAGTTTAAACACATTCTTATATCATTTAAGATTGCAACAATTAGCAAACATGCTCTCATATTATTAATATCACATAAGACCACAATTATCACTAAATGTATTTTATTTTAGCAAGTTATGCCATTCTCATAAGTTAACCCTCAAAATCGGGTTCAAGTAACATCATATAATATCACATAGCATGTATACATGTTTAAAGGATACTTTTATGTGTATACAACCTTTCCTTGTTCCAATCATACATGCAATAGATTCTAAGTTAACACTTTCAATAATTTAAAGCCATTCAAGGTCATGGAATTCACAAGGCCTATCATGCTCGCTCTTTAAACACATAAGGTATTCATATACTTTGCATTAGGCATACTTATGAGTATTCACATTTCATACATGTAACTATTACAGTTATTAGTTAAAAACATGCTTTGTTTACGCTAAAGCATGACATCTAGCATGGTATGTATATATGCATGACGTTTATGAAGTCAATAGTATTATCCAACACGTTCATAAATTTCAGAATTTAAACTTCAAGTTAACATGTCAAGGTTTACGTTTCGAACTTACATTTTCACTTAGTAAAATTCACAAATGAAGCCCACATGCTCATGTTATATTATGAAACATATATAAGCAAGTCAACATGCTTTTCATGCATTTCAAGGCCCTATAAACATGCTCGAAAAGTCAGAATGTATATATGGTCCTTACATGTCAATATCAACCTTCAAAACTTGTGTTTTTGTGAGAAAGGTGCACTAGTTGGGTTCACATGTTCATATTATATCACGATACATATATACTTAAGTCAATATGCATTCCATGTGTTTCTAGGTCATACAAACGTGTCTCAAAAGTCAGAATACTATTATGGTATTTATATATCAAAGTTCCTCTTTTCATAACTTTAAGTTTTCTTTGAAATACTTAACTAAAACAACTAGCATGGATTGCTATAACCTAGTAACCTTATTCCATATGTTAATGTGAGTTATAAGCATACTCTACTAGTACAACATGTTCAATACATCAGAAGATATAAAAGAAATCATTAACAGATTCTGCAGTGGCGTGCGGCCGTGCCCAAATTGTACTAGGGAGACGCGCGGCCGCGCGACTCCAGTTCCAGACCAGAAAGCTCTAGCCTCGGCAGATATTTAGCCCAAATCACAAAATTACTTCACAATTTTGATTCTACATAACTACATTGCAATACCAATATACTTATATGTCTATATAACACTTAATCAAGCATTCTATAATCCAATCACACTCTAATATGGCAAAATCAAGAAATTTTGAAATATACAGAGAAACAAAAATGAAGAACAAGGAAGCTTTATTATACCTATGCTAGAATCTGAACTTGCTACTACTTCACAATGCTATTATACTACTATGTGTATTATTATCAACTTAACTTAAGCAATTTATCAGCAAATAAATTAGAGAGGATGAGAGCCATATATATAGAAAAACCATTGTCCAGACATTGCTTATACACACCAAATTAAACCAACGAGATTTTAGATTTGCTTGATGATTAATAGAGAGTAGGTAATTGGTTGGTGATCTCCTCTATTCTGCCCACTCCCTTCATGATCATGATGGCTAGAATGTTGAGTTTGAGAGAAGAGGCCATAGGCTTAGGCTAATTGAGTGCACACGTGAAGAGCAAAATGAGTCTATCATTTAGGAACAAGCAAGGCTCAGCAACATGAAACAATGCAGTAAATTAAAATGACCCAATACATACACATTTTATAGACACTTAGGCATATATGTATACTTAAGTTATCATATATATATATATACATACTATATATTTAGATTAAAATTAGAATTACAATGTAATCCCAATAATCATGTTATTCATATAATGTAGTAAGTATAATCCACACACATAAAATCCATGTACATTTGTTTTACCAGATATAATTCAAATCAAATATTACCACATTATTAAATTCTACAATCAACAATTGATTACAATATATTCATATTATGTTAATGTATACTTGCATACATATTGCCACACTAGCATAAATATGTAGCTTATATATTTCAATCAATCCTAATTCATGGTCTCAATTTAATGTATTCATATTGCATTATATAACATAGTTTATGTTTGCAAGCATGGTCACACTTAAATGTCTCTCTACATTATATACTATGGTTGTATTCCATATACTTTATATTATTAATTATTGCATGCTTGTACATAACAAGTAATATAATCTTATTATATTAATAACTTACTTATTTATTTTATTATTCATAATGTCAAATAAAATAAATTATTCATCTCATTGAATAATTAATAATAATATTAATTAATCCATTCCTCATTGATTATTAATTTACATAATAATCGATTAACACTTATATGATTAAATATCACATTAAATGAATATAAATCTTATTATATTATAGGCACGTTGCTCATTATTAATATTATATTATTTACAATAATAATAATCCCCACATCATCAATTAATTATCATTAATATTCTATAATAATTAATTAATATTCTACGATAACAATTAACAACAATTAACAATTAATATAGATTAATTGTTCACTTATCATTATTAACATATCTCATCGCGGTGCCATACAAGGCTTCCCGAGTTTATTATAAACTCCACATTTTCCTCAATTATTATAATTATTCAATTTTATATAATTGAATTAATTCATCTCATAACACAAAATTATTTATATATGAATAAATATTCAGTTCCATTAATATATTCATTTAATAATATTCAGAAATTCTCGGGTATTACAGCTGCAACCCGCCTCCATCGTTGGGCATACTATTTGAATGATTCAGTACTCTATTTCTTGATCCTGGTTATTTGGTATCTATTTGGAGCCAGCTGAGATTGGAAGCTGTACTGACTGAGGAAAGTATGGGACAACTCTTCCCAACTGTTAATCTTAGAGTTGTCCAGGCGGGCATACCAGGCTCTGGCCTCTCCAGTCAGACTCTTCTGAAATAATTGCATTCGAAGCTTCTCGTCCTCTGCATAGGATCTGTGTTCTCCAATAAATACCTTCAAGTGTGTATAGGGATCTCCCAATCCATCGTATTTCTCAAAATCAGAAGTTCTAAATTTTTCGAGATAACGAGCCTCAGGGAAAATACAGAGGTCGGAGTAATTGACACTACCGAAGGCTCAGTCCCTTTGATAGACTGGAGAGTTTCCTCCATATGCTGTATTTTCTTTACAATGTCACCAGCTTCCTGCTCTTTGTTGAGGGTCGTGATTTTAGGAGTTTTGTTGGTTGTGTCCTGGTTTTGTGGTCTAGTAATCAGAGTTTCAATCTTTTCAGTCACCACTAGCACCAGGTGTTCCCGGTTCTGTGTGAGCTTGGGCTTGCTTCCATTTAAGAGCCTTACTTTTCTCTCTCAGGAAACTGGCCAATTCAGCTATTTTATTCTTTAGTCCTTCGAACTCCTCCCTAGATACAGGGGTGGATTCTGGTTGAGCACTAGAAGTCATGTCCGTGGATGGACTTAGTGCCTTCTTAGACTTAGATCTAGTGACAGGACCAATTTTTCACCTACAACAAAACGTAGGCTTGTCAATTTCCTGATGTAGGTAAGGATAGAATGTATGTTATGATGTGGTTTTTAATCTTATCTTGCAAAACAGAGGTCAGTCATTTTGATGACAGGATGATAAGAGATATACGACAAGAAATGTAAATCTTTCATTATGATATTTACATTGAAAACTTGACATTAAATTGAAAGAAGAAGGCATGAAGAAGCTTGCAGTCGGATTTGGTTAATCAGAGGCTGACCTATCTTAGGCTACTCTCGCGGCTTTTTGGCATGAAGGTCTCCAGATCATCGCAATCAACTAGAGGGGAAATTAATCCGATCTTTCAACTGGAGCGAATCTGAGTGGTGCATTTTCATTAGCCCCAGAGACTAAGCCGTCCCCAGAGACATTACTTATCACCGACGGGTTTTGCCTCCTTGTGAGAGGAATTGTGACGCCCCCAAATCCACGTTCCTTCGAAACCTCAGATTCGGTGCAGTCACGATACTATTATCGCCAAATTATTATATCTTTTATTCATTAGTAAAAGAATACAACTTGCTTTATTACAATTTAGAATATAAATTCTATTCATATCCAAGATCTCGTCTTTACATCATATTCGATGTTACTAAAATGCGGAATAATTTAAACTTTTTCAATCCTCCTTGAATAAAATCTTTTATTGATTTCATAACTTTGATACCGATTACAAATCTCTGAATCAACTTTTTAATATGATTCATTCTATTTGAGTTATCATATAACGTTTACAACTCAACTTGATATCCTCTATGTATTAACTAATACATCTTTACAGTACGACAAGTATCAAACAGTGTAAGCAACTATCGAGTACATCATCTAGAATCTAAACATAGTCCAGACAATAATCTAAGTAATATTCTTCAATGCGATACTATCTATCTTTATCAATCAAGAAGCACGAAATCTTTACCGTGAATCCTTAACCTGCAAAAGTGGTTATTTGCAAGAGTGAGCTCGACAGCTCAGCAATTCTAACAGTTTTCATGCATCACATAGCATACAACATTATACTCAGTTCATGCATTTATAAACAATTTATATTTACTACGCATGTTACTTTTCACATAACAAGTATATCATCAAAGATCAACTTTCAATCTCATTTATATCTCATATACAATTCATATATAAGTTCACATTATCACAGCATAATATAATTCAACTAACAGTTATTGAATTCATATATCAAATAGGAACTGAAAGACTTGCCTGATTCGTAGTTTAACAACTATGACTTAACTGCTTAAAGCTATCTGCACTTCGTGTATTCCTACACAGTTATATAATCATGGATTTACATCCATCAGTCATACATTTCATATGCTCTTAATAGAATAACAATTCGTATATCATTTTCTAATCTTGGTTTCGTTTCACTCTATCTTAGGATAACCACGATGTTACAACATCATACCTTCATACTTATTCTATAGAAACCATTCTATTTCGGTCCTTAGGGTCCTTAAGGAAAATAACTTAGGACCAGACAGTTAACAAACTGTTCTTGGCAGCTCTGCAACACGGCGCGGCCGCGCAGCAATTTAGCTTGGGAGTGGCGCGGCCGCGCGACTCCCTGCCAGAACCAGAACTTAGATTTCATAAACTTAGTTTGGTCCTAACATATCATGCATTCTGATATATATTATACACACACATTAAGTAGGCATGCTCGTGCTTATACTACACATGTATACTTAATCACATAGTCTATGCTTTTGAAATTCATTTTCTCGAATATGCGTGCATAGGTGAAATCCATGTTTCATCACATGATGCTTATGTCAACATGTCTATAGGCATAATGAATCCTAATATACATGCTCAATGATCAGAACGTGGACATCCTATATATACGTCCAAAAACTCTAAGTTTGTCTTTTGAAATCATTTTAAATTTAAACAATGTGTTCTAGTGTATGCTCAATACCTTCGACTCACATATCATGCATATCTAAACCATATAATCATGCTTAAAAAGTCAGAATATAAACATGACTTATATACGCCAAAATTCATTTATAAAACCTTAAGTTTTCATTAAAAACTCCACTACAACAAGGTATAATTGTTTACTATTAGCCAAGGTAATTAATCAACAACTACCTTCATACCCATTGATACACATAACCAAGACACTTACACATGTCTCAAAAGTCCGACTCAAAGAACACAAAATTCGTCAAGTCTCATTTTCAAAACTTTACGTTTTCTTTTAGGAAATTATGTTAAACCAACTAATACAACTCACTATGTGCATGACAACCTTAGTACACATGTCAGACCCCTTTATGAAATTATTAGAGTCTAACTAGTATGCTTAACCA
The DNA here is from genome assembly GCA_020205555.1 of Panax stipuleanatus. Lineage (NCBI taxonomy): Eukaryota > Viridiplantae > Streptophyta > Magnoliopsida > Apiales > Araliaceae > Panax > Panax stipuleanatus. Next base: position 92,002,080 of record CM035117.1, read on the forward strand.
ACCAGAAAACACAAAATCACCAAGAGTTTCTGCAGAGGGCGCGGCCGCGCCCAATTTGTACTAGGGAGACGTGCGGCCGCGCGTCCCCGTTTCCAGACCAGAAACTTTTCTGCTTCGGCAGTCTCTTAGCCCAACTCAAAAATTCTTTCATGAACTTGATTCTAAACATGCCACATTGTATTTTAAGATGTTACTAGGTCTATATAACAACTAACAATCAATACTTGCTCACAAAATCATAAATTCCATACTAAATTTCAAGAATTAAGAATTCTTAGAAACAAAATAAAGAACAAGAGACATGGAGGAGATTATACCTCTGCAATGAAATTATTAATTCTCACTTCCTCTTCTGATATGTATACAAGTATCCACCCTCTATATGCTCTCAACTTAAGCAATTCTCAGCAATTGAAATAGAGAAGGAAGAGAGTTCCTTATATAGGCAAATGGATATCCAGACAACTCAATTACCTTCCAAATTAATTCAAAGGATTGCAAGAAAGCTCAATGGATAAGAAAGAGTTGGTGAGAGTTGGTAGAGTAGTTGATTTTCACTATTAGGACCACTCCCCCTTCATGATTGTTGCTAGTTTGCTGAGTTTGAGAAATGGAGATAGGCTAGCCTTGTAGCCATTCACGTGTGATGAAATGGGTCACTCAATTAGGGATAAAAAAAATGACTCTCAGCAACAAAGTAACTAGCAAGTGTATAAATACTTGGGTTATCTATATATACACTTAGGTTATAAGCTTATCTAGAGTCACAATGTCATTTCTAATGAGCAAACCATAATACAATATATCAAGTGGAGGTACATATATACAAACCTACAAATATGTACACTCACACCTAATTAGGTATACTCATATTTTGAATATACACTACTATATATAATCATGTACCTCATGTACATAGGTTAAGTTAATATTCTAATTGGACTAAATATAATATGGTTGGGTACTATCATCCCACCATTTTCCATAAAATTACTATCACAAATATACTCAAATATTATAATGATAATTAATATCAACCATTCATTTTCTTCTAATACTTCCAATTAAATTCCCTTGATTTAACTTCATTATTTATGCCACACAAGGCATAATTATGTGAACTTAGTACTTAATAGTTCACAAGTTTATAATAATATAATCTCCTAAAATAATATTATACTCAATGTTAAATCTTATAATATGTTCATAAAGTAATATCATTACATTACTAATTTACATGTTCTCTATTATAATCAATCTATTACCCTCCTATGGGTAATACCCAATGGTCAAAGAGGAGTTGGTGGCTAACTCCACCAACTACTACTATTCATGGTCCTTCCTCATCATTACACCTTATAACATGCTCATGGTGTAATTACATTTCTTATTATATGCTTTCTTAGCAACAATGTAGTAATTGAATTAACAAGCTCTACACACCAATGTATTGCATCTATTCATTATCAAGCTATTATTCTCCTATGGTTATTACCCAAAGGGCAAAAGGGAAGTTGGTGGCTAACTCCCACCAACTACCACTATTCATGTACCCTAACCACTTAATTGACCATTATTGCTCTCACATGGACTAACTTGCAAGCTTATATCTAATAACTTAATGTTATTACCATATGATATGATAGGGTCACACATACACCCAATCATATAATCCATGTACATTTGACAATACCGAATATATTTTAATTGAGTAGTGTCACACCCCATTATTGTAACTTTACTATTACACTTAATCATATAGTTTCCTATATTATATAGTTTTCTTGAAGTGTCACACTTCATTCCATATTATATAGATGTAGCTACTATATAACTTATAATTACACATCATTGCACATAGGAATTTATTCACATAATAATAATAATTAATTCCATTAATTATTCATTCATTAATTTATTTAATGAATGTTTATTCCACCACTTTGCCACACTAGGCATATCTCACAAGCTTACCTTAAGCTTATTATCACTCCCATCATACTTTAATATTCTTTTAATATAAGGTTTGTGTGACACATGCACTTTAATGCTAAATTATTTAGCTACCTTGAACAATTATATGTATAACCTTTACACTAGAATAATTAATATTTACTCTATTAATTATTATAAAATCTACGATAAAATAATAACTTAAGTTATTTAATATATTGAAATAACTTAGTTTTCTTTCATTAATAAACTTTCTTGAAAATACATTAGGAATTATGTATTTTGCCATAACATAAAATATTATGTTTTCCCCAAATAAAGATATTCATTGTTAGAAAATAATTTACTTATTGTCTCAAGATATTATTCTTAATATAATATCTACTAAAATAATTACATGTATGGGACATGTACATACATTATATATAGAAAATAGGTAATAAGTTTATTTTCTATTATAATAATTTATTTCCATCAATTTATTTATATATAGCAAATACGTTTTAATGTATTTACCATATTAATTAATCACACTTATTACATCATACCAAAAACATATAGGGTAATATTATTATTCAAAAATAATATTTCCTCCTTTATTAAAATAATTCAATATTAGAATTTATTTTAATATCCTTTATAATAATTATTTCTCTTTCTTTTCTATAAATTATTCCCAAAACAATTTCTTCAAATATTTATTTAAAGATATAATGATTTCCATTTCTCTTTAATAACGTATATATATCTATTAACGTTATTTGTACATTAGACTTTCACACATATTACCATTCTAAGTGATATATAGAAGGTACTAATTATAATCAAATATTCAACATATATATTAATTCACTCCTTTACTTAAGTAAATTAAACCTTGTACCATATTACCTTAGTTAATTAAGGTTCAATATTCACATTATATTATTCCATAATATAACTCTCAACTTAAATTAACCAATATTTATTCTTATTAGTTAATTCCTTAACTAACTCATGCTTCACTATCCAAACCTATTCACGGATAGGTTAAGTGCTATTAATAACCTATATTATAAACATACGAGTTATTAGTACACATACACAAGAATATAGTGATTATACATTAAGGATATTTAATGTCACCAACTTACTATGATAAAATAATTCTATAAATTATTTAATATCGATAGGAATTTATCCACTTCCTTTACCTCAATTGAATCGTCTCTATGCTAAGTAACAAATATACATTAATAGTATATTTATAAATCACAAAACACATATTACATAGTCCATATTATCCTATGTAATATAATACCACATACCTCATATCTCATATATATACTCTTATTCGAACCCATCTCACGGTTTAAGAATTTTATTTATTAAATCCTTATTTAATAATTTCTAAAAATCCGGGTTCTTACAGGAATCGCACAACATACATTCACATACATCGCGTCTCACCGTTATGCATATGTTGACATGGGTGCGAAGCACTAAAAAGCAGGAAAACATTAATTCACATTCATTCAATGTAAAGACGCAACATTCACACATTCATTCAATGTAGAGACGTAGAATTCACGCATTCATAGTTTTGAAAGGGAAATGATTTGAAAATATTTGAAAGCGGCCTAAGCCCTCTACTGTCCCTAGCAGAGTCGCCACCTGTCGACGTTGGGAAAAATCCACGGGTCGGGTCTCAACCCGGATCTTTTATCTCTTCCTAAGTTATCTCTACCCTCACTCTTTTTATTGCAAAATAGGTTTTGAAGGGTTTTTTAGGAAAAGGCCAACATGTATCATATTGATGATTTGAACGTTTTACAGAGTTGCCAGTTGGTAGATTTTAAATGGTTGTACCAACTCAACCGAGCTTGTTTGAAAGAGGCCCAATTACTGGACACTGTCAAAACTTGATCTTTGAAAAAAAAGTTTGAGTTCGGGAGCTTGGTTAAGTGTGGGGAAGGAGTTAGGCACCCCACAACTCCCGTGTAAACACGGTACCGCATCTTTTTAATATTTTCCTCAAAACTGAAATGCGTGTGTGAATGCTGTTTGAAAATTGGGCATATGTTTGTTTGATTGATTGAAAGTAGTGCTTTGCTTCGTTGAACCTATATACGAAGGGTTTGATTTAATTTGCAAAAAGTCTTTGATTTGATTTGCAAAAGTGTTTAATTTGATTTGCAAAATTTTTTCTTTTGATTGAATTGAAAATGATGTTTTGAAAGCTAGTTATCAAACCCTTACGCTAACATAGGAATTGAAGCCTATTGCTACTTTCATTTTTTATCTTTTCATCCTTAAGGCACAATTTGAATGGTGATTTGTCGGACTGCGAAGCATCCTCGACCACAAAATATATATACAAGTGTCGGTCTCCTCATGGGCATGAAAACCATCTGAGGGAATCTGACACGACAATCCATTTTTTTCACTATGTTGAGACCTTAAATCCGGATAACCGTTTTAAGGTCTTTTGTATGTACATTTTATAAAAAAAACTGGCAGGGTACATTCGTAAAGTGGAGTTTGTCCATCGTGGGAATCAGATTCTGATCATTTTGATCATGAATCCCACAATTCCTAGGCTCACATAGGGAGTCCGAGAAACCTGCACAGCTCAAATTTGCACAGAAATATATATACATATACATCCTCACGTAGCAATGGAACCAAGGATTCGTTAGTAAATCCTGGCTGCGTGTGGCCAAAGCATCTTGTTCCCACTAGATAGCGATCTATGGGCCGCGAAATTGCTTTTACAGCTGAAACTAGAAAGAAAGCTAGATTTAAGGAAATCTCGGCCATTCTAGCTTTTCGGTTCGGTCTGGATATGTTTTGAACCGTTTGAAAGCTAGAGTTGGCGAGATTTAAATAAATCTAGTTCGCCCGCAGATATGTTAGTGCCAATTTATATAAAATAAATATTTAAAGTAACAATTTAATAAAGCGAGTAAAGCAGAATATATATAATTATATATATAAAAGCTATAAAGGGCGGTGAGTTTTCACACTGGTGCTACGACAAGAATTCAAGTATATATATATATATATATATATATATATATATATATATATATATATATATATATATTTATAAAAGATGTATAAAAGCCACGGAATGATCCAGGTTGTACAGAATTTAAATATATATATATATATATATAATAATAATAATAATAATAATAATAAAGAGGGCGGTGGGTTTTCACACCGGTACCTGGACTGAAATTGAAATAGATAGAAAAATAGTCAACCAAGACTGGGAAGATAACCCAGTGTGGTGAATATTGCAGATATGTACAAAAATAGTAAAAAGGCCATAGAATGATCCAGGCCTTACTGGAATGTAAATGGACATAAAAGTAGTCAACCACGACTGGGATGACAACCTAGTGGTGGTGAAGGCTACTTATATATGCATAAATATATATAAAACCAGTATACTACCTCGAATTTGACATCTGGGCTTTACAAAATTGAAAAGTTAGTATATATACAGTTAAATATATGTAAAAAAAACCAAACCCGGACTGGGAAGATAACCCAGTTCGACGAAGTTGCTCAGTATGAAGATGCAAGTATATGCAAGCTGCTGGAAGCGACGGATCGTCAATCCGAGTTGTAGAAATGACAGAAAATGCTTTTAAGTACTAATATGTATCAAAAGTTGACGAAAACGGCCACGGAACTGTGTTCCGGGCATATTTAGAAAACGAAACATAATGTGCAAGTGTACAAAAGTGCGAAGTAGTAGTAATGACTTGCTGATCGTAAAAATACTCACAAAGGACTGCTACACTGGCTTTTTGCCAAATCGTATGCCTTTAACGTCCGAATCTACTGGTTATTTTTTGATATGTGGTAGTATGTGGGTATATTTACGTGTTAGAGTGAAAATATTTGGTTTTGGAAGACAAGAAATTGGATAAAAAACCAAACGGGCAGAGGTTCAAAATGTTTTTTTTAAATTGAGGGGCGGTCACCTCATATATATAGGCCAGGGAGCCTCTGCTCTACCTGCTGCTATAGCAGGTAGAGGAACGGCTCCCCTGTTGGGGCCAACGTGTCTGGTTGAGTTATCTCGAAGTACGTGCACTCACAGCAACGCGAGGTCAAAGTTAAAACTTTCTAACTTTTGATCGGAGCGTCCGTTTGAGGCGTGCTGTACCTTTTTCAGAAAGCCCTCGCCGAGATTGTCACAATGATAGAGGATAAAATTTTTTTTCGGGCTAAGAAGACGGGTTCATAACCAGTTCTTTGATTCCCCGTAATTTATCCGTTGAGCTGTCTTGCGCTGTTTGCACTCGGGATCATCGTTATGGTTCGTTCTGACCTTGGTGGCATCAATTCGGTTTGATTTTGACTGAATCATCTTATGGTTGGTAAAATAACATTTTTGCCCTTCCCGGGGTTGCCCTTAGTGTCGGCATGGCCTTCGGTTGAGTTCTTGGAGTTGTTTCCATGACTTGGATCCCATTCGAGTCTATTTGTCCTCAGTGTTATCTCTGAGGCTGACTTGGTAACTCCAGGTTTTCCTTTTGAGATGTTTTGAGGCTTCAGGTTTGTTCCCAAAGTTGGTTTGATTTCCTGGGTTGAGACCGGGGCTGACCTGCACTTCTTGGGTTTAGACCGGGGCTGACCTGTACCTCCCGGGTTGAGACCAGGGCTGAGTTAACATCCCGAGACTGGTGGTCGAGGCTGAGGTTATCCCAGTATTGGTGACCAGGGGTGATTTGACATCCCGGTATTGAGACCGGGGTTGATTTGAAGGCCCGATATTAAAATTAAGGTTGATCTCACGGCCCGATTTGAGATAAGGGTTGATATGATGGCCCGATATTGAGATCGGGGTTGATCTGATGGCCTGATTTCAAATCAGGGTTGATATAATGGCTCGATATTGAGATCAGGGTTGATATGATGACCTTATTTGAGATTGGGGTTGATATGATGTCTCGATTTGAGATCGGGGTTGAATTGATGGTAGTTTTACCCTCCTATAATGTTAGTAATAGTGAAAGGAAATTTTGAGTGTCTACAAGGCTTGAGAAGTGTTTGTCTTGGGTTTTAAGTTTGGTTTGATGAGTTTTTGAGTTTTTTATTTGGTCTGACCGCACCAAAAATGGCTGCCCACGTACTCCTGGGTGGAGGGAGATTGAGTCATTCGTAGTTCCGGTTTTCTAATGAAAAATCGAACCTGATTTGACTGGTAGGTCCAGGATGCAGGTATGCATGCGTTTTAGACATAATAGCTTTTCAAAGTGTCTAAATTGATGAGTTGGGGAAAGTCGCTCCCATCCATCTCTTGTAGTCTAATAGCTTCTCCTGTCAACACTTCATTGGCAATGAAAGAGCCTTCCCAATTTTGGGCGAACTTTCCTTTGGCTTCATCTTGATTGGCCAAAACTTTTTTTTAGCACCAAATCGTTTTCTTTGAATTGCCGTATTCGGACTTTCTTGTTGTAGGATCGAGCAATCCTTTGCTGATATAACTGCCCGTGGAAAATGGATGTAACCCTTTTTTCACATATCAGGGATAGTTGATGGTACCGGTCTTGCAACCACTGATCTTTGTCCATCTGAGCATCTATCAAAACTCTCAGGAAGTCCATTTCTACTTTTATGGGAAGGACTGCCATAGACCAATGAATAGGGGGTAGCCCCAGTAGAAATGCGCATTAACGTACTGTATGCTAACAGGGTTAGAGGCAGCAGGTCAGGCCATTCTTTGTGATTGGCGAACATTTTTTGCATGATCTTTTTGATGTTCTTGTTGGCCGCTTCAACAGAACCATTCATCTTAGGCCGATAGATGACAGAATTGAGATGCTTAATGTGGAACTTACTGCATAGTTCTCTCATCATTTGATGGTTCAGGTTCTTGGCGTTGTCTAATACGATCACCTCCGGTTGTCCATATCGACAGATGACATTATTTCTAATGAAACCAATGATGACCTCTTTGGTGACTTTGGGAAAAGAGGCAGCTTCCACCCACTTGATAAAATAATCGATCATGGTGAAGATGAATCGATGACCATTCTGGCCTTGGGTTCCACTAGGCCTATCACATCCATTCCCCATACAGAGAAAGGCCATGGCGAACTTATGTTGTACAGCTCATTTGGAGGAGCGTGAATAGAGTTTTCGTGGATTTGGCACTTATAGCATCTCTTAACGTGATCATCATAGTCAGCTTTGAGAGAGATCCAGTAATGATCCGTTCTGACTATTTTCTTGGCCAACAGATGACCGCTCATGTGAGGACGACAAACTCCACCATGGACTTCATCCATTAGTCTCTGGGCTTGCTCTTTATTGAGGCATCGTAAAAGGCCTACTCCAGCATCCCTTTTGTAAAGTGCGTCTTCGCTCAGATAGAATTTCATGGCCATCTTGTGAATCCGCTTTTGTTCTGATTAGCATGCCCTAATGGGTGCAGATCCATCTCAGAGATACTCCTTGATGTCTTGATACCAAGGCTGTTTAATGGGAGGTATTTCATCTGATACTTCCCCAATATAATTTTTGTATGTCGGGGTCTTTTGGTTTGTGAATTTGATGTCGGGAATTCCCTTCCTACCCGATATGTTGATCAGGGAAGCCAAAGTTGCCAATGGATCTGCGAAGTTGTTTCTCCCCAAAGGGATGTGGATGATAGTGATCTCTTAAAAATCCAAGGATATGTTGACGACCTACTGATGATAGGGCAGAAAATGCAATTCTTTGGTGTGATATGCCCCAGTGGTTGTCTGATGACTAACTCAAAATCTCCGAAGACTAGTAAATATCTAACACCCATGGATTAGGCTAATTTCAACCCCATTATGCAGCCTTCATACTCAGCTGTGTTGTTGCTTTTGCCAAACTGTAGTTTGGTAACCACAGGATATTGTTTTCCTGTACCAGAGATAAGGACTGCCCCAGCTCCGGCACCTTCCATGTTTATCGCTCTATCGAAATACATTTTCTATGGTTCGACTGTATTCTCTTGTCGGAGTTGTTGAATTGCCATGATCCCATCATCCGGGAAATAAGTCTCCAGAGGTTCAAACCCTCCTAATGGTGCTTCGGCCAATTGATCTGCAATGCCTTGACCTTTGATTAACTTCTGAGTCACGTAGACAATGTCAAACTGTTGGAGTATCAATTGCCATTTGGACAATCAACAATTCAACATTGGCTTATTGAATACTTACTTCAGGGGATCTATGCGGGATATAAGGTAGGTCGTATTCCCATGCAGATAATGTTGTAACCTCATGGCGGCCCATGCTAATGCACAACATGTCTTCTCGATCAGGGTGTATTTCTGTTCACCACTGCTGAATCTTTTGCTGATGTAGTAGATGGCTCTCTCCTTACTACTATCATCTTTCTGTCCTAGCATGCAGCCTATTGCATTGGCACTGACAGAAAGGTACATGCACAGGGGAACTCCCTCCCTCGGAGGTACAAAAATAGGCGCTTCGATTAAATGCCTTTTGATGGCAAGGACGGCTTCTTGACAATCCTCATTCCATTTGGTAGAGGAATTATTCCTTAGCCGCTTGAAGATAGGTTCACAGGTTGCTGGGAGCTGGGAAATGAATCGGCTTATGAAATTAATTCTCCCCAGGAACCCACGTATATCCTTCTCTATTCGAGGTACAGGCATCTCAGTGATGGCTTTAATCTTGGCAGGATCCAGCTCAATGCCTCTATTGCTTACCAGAAATTCCAACAACTTACCTGATTTGACCCCAAAAATACATTTAGCTTGATTCAGCTTGAGGTTATGCTTGCGCAACCTGTTGAACAGCTTCCTAAGATGGTCGAGGTGATTATCCTCCCTCCGAGATTTGATGATGATATCATCCACATAGACCTCTATCTCCTTGTGCACCATGTCATGAAACAGGGCCTTCATGGCTCGCTGATACGTGGCACCGACATTGATGAGGCCAAATAACAGACGTCTGTAGCAGAAGGTTCCCCAGTGAGTGATGAAAGTTATTTTCTCCCTATCCTCTTCAGCGACAATAATCTGGTGGTAACTAGCGAAGCAATCCACAAACGAATATATGACGTACTACACCGTATTGTCTATCACGATGTGGATGAAAGGCTCCGAGAAATTGTCCTTGAGATATGCTTTGTTCAATCCCTATAATCCACACATACTCGCACCTTCCCTTCGCTCTTAGGCATGGGAACTATATATGACAGCCACTCTGGGTATGTTGATACCATGATGATACCGGCTTTGAATTGTTTAACGACTTCGTCTTTGACTTTCAGACTCCATTCAGGTTTCAATAGCCTGAGCTTTTGTTTGACTGGCTTGAATCCATCTTTGATGGGCATTCAATGGATTATAATATTAGTGGATAGGTCAATCATGTCTTCATGTGACCATGCAAGCACATCCTGGAACTGTGTTAGGATTTCGATAAGGTCGGTTTTTTTAGTCTGGTGTGAGGTCTATGTCTATCTAGATTTCTTTGATGTTTTTGGAGGTTCCTATGTTGATAGTGGTAGTTTGGTCGAGGTTTGGTTTGGGTTTGTCTTCGACCTATTCTTTGATCTCCTCAGGCACCTCATACTCATCTTCCTCCTCTTGATCAATATCCATCAAGTCAAAGTTCAGTGCTACACTAAAGTTGTAGTCCCTATGACAGGTTGGCATCTTATCAGCATTGACAAACAAATCAAACTCTGGAGTCCTAAAAACAAAAATGCTTTCCCTTTAGTATATGCAACTGCTTAAATATACAAAGCATTTGGCAAAGCATGAGAAAATTTATTGCTATAGCTGTGCAACCAAAAGTAAGCAGTAAATGAAAGCATGTTATAGAGCAGATGGATTCTCTGCCACTTTATCCTTTTTAACTGAGGCACGTGATGCTGCTCCAGTTATCCAGGGTTAGATCCTCATGAACAGGGAGAATCGAAGAATTGTGCTCGTCTTCCTCATCTATGATAATGATTGAGACATCCCTTATAATTGGACCAGAGTTTTTCTTTGAACTGCCCCCTTTCCTTTCTTAATGTGAGGAATTAGAATCTGATCCTCGTCGTCACTGTCTGGGATCTCATCATTCATACCCTCATAGTTTATGATGACCCGCATGTTAGCAAATAGGTCTCGTCCTTCGTACAAGATCTTTTTTTCCCTTTTTGCTATCACCTTCAGGTTTTGGGGATTTCTTTTCCCTAACTGGTATGATTAGAGGAAATAGCATGGCTGATATAGCAGCGGGGATCTTCCTCATTGGTTTTATGAAGCCCGCATCAATGTGGTTCGACAGCAGTATGGTGGAAGCATGAGCCTTAGGGTGCTTATATTCCAACGGCTTAATCCGGATGCATAACCTAATCCGGCTCTCCCCGTCTGGCTCAGGATTTGACTGGACTTGTAATACCTTGTTGATTCTTTCCTAACCCTTTCCCAGGTTGGAAACCCAAAGATACCATCTCTTGGCCTACTGTCATTACTTTAAGGGAGACCTTAGGCTTCAAGGCTGGTGCTCCGATAGGTAGATACTGAGTATCCACTCACTTCCAAGGCTTGAAAACTTATAAGATCAATCCCTGCATCCAGGATGATCACCGGCATGTCTCCTTGTATGCAGAAAAGGTATTTCGGTTCGGCGTTAACCGTGATAAGGTTGTCGTTTATAATGTATTTGAGTTATTGATGGAGGGTGGATGGCACTGCCCTTGCCATATGGATCCGTGGTCTGCCAAGCAACAAGTTGTATCCAGTGGCGATGTTGAGCACCTAAAAGGATACATAGAAAGTGTACGGACCAATCTCTAGTGGAAGCTCTATTTCTCCCATAGCTTGTCAGGGAGATCCATCGAAAGCACGGATGACCACATGACTGGTTTTGATCCGATTTAGGTTAATCTTCATTCTTTCCAAGGTATCGTAGGGACAGATGTTGAGGGATGATCCTCCATTTATGAGCACACCTCCGATCATATACCCGGATAACATTACAGCTATATATAGGGACTTACGATGACCCATCCCTTCTGCAGGGATATCATCGTTAGTGAAAGATATCACATTGTTGTTGAAAATGTGTTCTACCACGTGATGGAACTTCTCAGCATCCACGGTATATGGCAGATGGGCTTCTTCCAGTACTTTCACTAGAATGTCACGATGCTCCACCGAGGATAGAACCAGATCTAGGATGGATATTTTCTTGGGTGTATCTTTAAGGCTTTGCACCACTTTGATTTCATGGTGTCCCATTTTACTAAGGAACTTTTCGATTTTCTCTTCATCCACCTTTTCTTTGGCTTTGATGACTGGTTTGATCACCCGCTGAGGCAGGTATAAGAGATTTTCCTTTGGTACTATGGAAATGTTTTTTGAAGTTGAACCTTTGTCATTCCCGTAGTTCCATGGGACCCACTTCAGACTGATAACTGGAAACTGAGGTCTGAAAGGCGAGATTAAAGGCTAAGGTGCGGCCACCTTCAAAGGATTTTGTGTTTCGTGAACCCCCTTTCCTGGCAGTACTAAGGGTGTGAGGGTTGGTTCGCTGTCACAAGACACACAGTATCCTGATTCCACATAGTGGAAATAAAGAGAGTGTCTTCATCTGGGAGGCCATAATCCCGATTCCCTTTTATCAATTAACCACTTTTAATCATATTCTAAATCAGGTTACGAAGTGCCCAGCAATCCTCAGTATTATAGCCGGGTGCATTGGAGTGGTACAGACAAGTTTGGTCATTCTTGAATTTCTTGGATCGAGGGTTTAAGGGAGGTAATAAATCTGCAACCATTCCCTCGTTGATTAACATCTGGATGATTTCCTCCATTGGCTAGTTCAGGTTGGTGAAATTCCTTTGAAAGGAAAATTTCCTACCATCTTGGAAATTCTCCTCTTTGGCCATCTTGTCGGTCCGGGATTCATGCTCATGAGACCGGTAATGATCCCTCATGGGAATGGGACTGATCTCCAATGTGGGAGGACTTACATCAGACTGGTTGGTCTTGTTTCTCAGCTGCCTGGTATTTTGATGTTGGTATACGATCAATTCTGCTAACTGTTCAATTTGTTCCTTGGTAGACTTAATCTCCTGCTCGATCAGGAATCGACTTTCTGTGACTTCCCAACTATCAGGGCTGTTGTTGCTAGATGGAGTTAACTATCCCATATAAGGGAGGTATTTAGAATCTTCTCCATTTTTGGTGTTAATCATGTTGACATTCTCCTCTTTGTGCTGAGGTAAGGTATTATCCTGCACATGTGGTTGCTCAGGCTTTGTCACCACAATATCTCCGTTATCAATCAAGTCCTAAATTTTATGCTTGAGAGACCAACAGTCTTGTGTGTCATAGCCGGGAGATCCAGAATGGTAGGCACACTTATTGCTTGGGTCGAAATTCCGTCCACCAGTATTGGTTGGTGGAAGGAGTTGCACAATCTTCTTCTGTGTGGTTAACAATTTCAGCACGTTCTAGAGTGAATCCCCTAACGGGGTGAATGTTCTCCGACGCTTGGCCTCCAGATTTTTCTGAAATAGAGGGCGAAGGCTGCGCAGGAGCTTGAAAAAAGTATAACTCCTCCTTTGAATGGGCATATTATTTGACTCGCCCCTATGATTTTGTCTTTGCAATACTAAGGACATTTCTTTATCTTTCTTCTTATGTGTTCTCTGAGGATTACTCCCATAATTCTTGGACTGAATATGTTCGGCAACGGCTTCCAAATCAGTCAGGTCCTTTATCTTCACAGACTTCAATTCCATTTAGGCCATTTCACCTTGCTTGATCATTTCAGAGAATGGTTTTCCTATGCATGCTAGGACCCTCTTATAATATGGAGCTTCTTGAATGTCGATGAAGGTCATGACTATCTCAGACTCAGTCATAGCTGGGGTGACTTGTGCTACAACCCGTCTCCATTGTTGAGTATATTCTCTGAATGACTCAGTACTTTATTTCTTGATTTTGGTTATCTGGTATCTGTCCGGAGCTAGTTGAGATTGGAAACTATATTGACTGAGGAAGGCATGAGCCAACTCTTCCCAGCTGTGAATTTTGGAGTTGTCTAAACGGGCGTACCAGGCTCTAGCCTCTCTGGTCAAACTCTTCTGAAATAACTGCATTCGAAGTTTCTCGTCCTCTACATAGGATCTGAGTTCTACAATGAAAACCTTCAAGTGGGTATAGGGGTCTCCCAATCCATCGTATTTTTCAAAATTAGGAGGTCTAAATTTTCGGGATAATGAGCCCCAGGGAAGATATAGAGGTCTGAATAATTGACACTAACAAAGGCCACAGTCCCTGTGATAGACCAGATGGTTTCTTCCATCTGCTGTACTTTCTTCAGAATGTCACTAGCTTCCTGTTCTTTGCTAAGGATGGTGATTTCAGGGGTTTTGTTGGTTGTTTCCTAGTTTTGTGGTCCAGGAATTTGAGTCTCTGCCTTTTCAGTCTCTTGACTGCCATCACTACCACCAGGTGTTCCCGGTTCTGTGTAAACTTGGGATTGCTTCCCTTTAAGAGCTTTACTTTGCCCTCTCAGAAAACTGGCCAATTCGGCTATCTGATTCTTCAGTCCTTCAAACTCTTCCCTAGAGACAGGGGGCTGAGCACTGGAAGTCATGTCCGTAGATGGACTTAGTGCTTTCTTAGACTTAGATCTGGTGACCGGGCCAATTTTCTACTTACTACAAAATGTAGGCGTGTCAATTTCATGTGATAGGTAGGGATAGGATACATGCCGTGATGTGTTTTTGTGATTTTTTAATCTTATCCTGCAAAACAGAGGTTAGTTGTTTTGATGACAGGATGACAAGATGTATATAACAGGAAATGTAAATTTTTATTATTTACATTGTGCTCCTTTACATTGGAATTGAAAAACTTGACATTGAATTTGAAAGAGGAAGGCATGAAGAAGCTTCCCATCGGATTTAGTTAATCAGAGGCTGACCTATCTTAGGCTACTCTCGCTGCTTTTCGGCATGAAGGTCCCCAGATCATCGCAATCTATTAGAGAGGAAATTAATCTGATCTTTCAACTGGAGCAAATCTGGGTGGTGCATTTTCATGAGCCCCAGAGACTTAGCCATCCCCAGAGACATTACTTATAACCAACTAGTTTTGCCTCCCAAAGGAGGAATCATACAACATACATTTACATACATCGCGTCTCACCGTTATGCATATGATAACATGGGTGCGAAGCACTAATATGGGTGTGAAGCACTAAAAAAGCAGGAAAGCATTAATTCACATTCATTCAATGAAAAGACGCAGCATTGACACATACGCAGATATGAATTGGAAATGTTTGAAAAGATTTGAACGCGGCCTAAGCCCTCTACTGTCTCCAGCAGAGTCGCCACCTGTCGACGTCGAGAAAAAATTCGCGGGTCAGGTCACAACCCTGATCTTTCTCTCTACCTCAGTTATGTCTACCCTTACTCTTTTTATTGTGAAAAAGGTTTTGAAGGGTTTTTTAGGAAAAGACCAACATGTATCATGTAGAAGATTTGAACGTTTTATAGAGTTGCCAGTTGGTAGATTTGAAATGGTTGTACCAACTCTACCGAATTTTGTTTGAAAGAGTTCCAATTAGTGGACACTGTCGAAACTTGATCTTTGAAAATAAAGTTTTGAGTTCGTGGGCTTGGTTAAGTGTGGGGAAGGTATTAGACACCCCACAACTCCCGTGAAAACATGGTACCACATCTTTTTAATATTTCCCTTTTAAATCCGCAATGTATGTATGAATGTTGGAAGAAAATTGGGCCTATGTTTTGATTGGAAGTATGTTTATGCATTGTTGAACCTATATACGAAGGGTTTGATTTGATTTGCAAAAAGTGTTTGATTTGATTTGCAAAAGTGTTTGATTTAATTTGCAAAATTTCTTTTTTTCCGAAAATATTATTAAAATAATGTTTTGAAAGAAGGTTTTCAAACCCTTACACTAACATAGGAATTGAAGCATATCGATACTTCAGTTTTATCTTTTCAGCCTTAGGGCTCAATTTGAATGGTGATTGTCGGGCTGGGAAGCATCCTCGACCACAACATATATACAAGTGTCGGTCTCCTCATGGTCATGATAGCCATCGGAGGGACTCTGACATGACAAACCATGTTTTCACTATGTTGAGACCTTAAATCCGGATAACCGTTATAAGGTTTTTTGTATGTACATTTTTACAGAAAATTTGGCAGGATACATTTGTAAAGTGGAGTTTGTCTATAGTGGGAATCAGATTCTGATCAGCTTGATCATGAATCCCATGATTCCTAGGCTCACATAGGGAGTCCAATAAACCTGCACATCTCCAATTTGTACAGAAATATATCCAAATGTCGCCAGAACGAAGGATTCATCAGTAAATCCTGGGTCGCACATGGCCGAAGCATCTCATTCCCACTAGATAGCGATCTAATGGCCGCGAGGTAGCTTTTATAACTGAAACTAGAAAAATACAAGAATAAAATAAATCTCAGTCATTCTAGCTTCCCAGTTCTGTCTGTACCTATTTTGAATCGTTTGAAAGCTAGAGTTGACGAGATTTAAAGAAATCTAGTTCGCCCGCAGAACTGTCAGTGCCGATTCATATCAAATGAATATTTAAAGCAAAAATTTAATAAAAATGAGTAAAGCGATATATATATACAAAAGCTGTAAAAGGCGATGAGTTTTCACACCGTTGCCCGGACTGAAATTGAAATATATATATATATATATATATATATATATATATATATATATATATATATATATATATATATATATAAAAGTTGTAAAAGCCACGGAATAATCCATGCTGGACAGAATTGGAATATATATATATATATAAAACATGAAAGGGCGGTGGGTTTTCACTCCGAGGCTCGGACTTGAATTTAAATATATATTTAGACAGAAAAATAGTCAAACCAGGACTGGGAAGATAACCCAGTAATGGTGAATAGTGCCAAAAATAGTAAAAAGCCACAGAATATACAGACCGAACTAGAATGTAAATATATATAGATAGATAGATAGATAAAAAAGTAGTCAACCAAAACTGGAAAAATAACCTAGTTTGGTGAATGTTGGTTATATATATATATATATATATATTTATATATAAAAGCAGTAAAAAGGCCACAGAATGATCCAGGCCAAACTGGAATGTAAATATATATATATATATATATATATATATATATATATATATAGACATAAAAGTAGTCAACCAAGACTGGGAAGATAATGCAGTGAGGTGAATGTTGCTTATATATGCATATTTATATATAAAAGTAGTAAACTACGACGAATTTGACATCCGGGTTTGACAGAATTGAAAAGTTAGTATATATACAGTTAAATAGATACAAAAAAAGCCAAACCTGGACTGTAAAGATAACCCAATCCGGCGAAGTTGCTCAGTATGAAGATGCAAGTTTATGCAAGCTGCTGGAAGCGACGAATCGTCAATTCGAGTTGTAGAAATGCCAGAAAATACGTTTAGGTACTAAAAGGTACCAAAAGTTAACAAAACGACTACGGAACTGAGTTCCGAGCATATTTAGAAAACGAAACATGATATGAAAGTGTATAAAAGTGCGAAGAAGTAATAATAACTTCCTGATCATAAAAATACTCACAATGGACTGCTACACGTGCTTTTTGCCAAATTTTAGGCTTTAAACGTCTAAATCTACCGGTTATTTTTTGATATGTGGTAGTATGTGGGTATATCTACGTGTTAGAGTGAAAAAAATTTGGGTTTGGAAGACAAAAAATGGCTGGAAAACCAAACAGGCAAGGGTTCAGAGCGTTTTCTTTTTTCAAATGAGCTGGGGGTCACCACTTATTTATAGACCCAGTAGCCTCCACTCTACCTGCTGCTACCGCAGGTAGAGGTACGGCTCCATGTGGCGTGGGCCCCGCTGCCAGTTTTGTCTTCTCGAAGTACGTGCACTTCGAGCAACGCGATGTCTGATTCAAAACTTTTTATCTTTTGATCGGAGCCTCCGTTTGAGGCGTGCTATACCTTTCCAAAAAGCCCTCGCCGAGAGTGTCACAATGACATAGGATAAAACATTTTTCGGGTCCAGGAAGACGGGCTCATAACCAGCTCTTTGATTTTTTGCAGTTTGTCCATTGAGCTGTCTTACGCTGTTTGCACTCGGGATCATCTTTATGGTTCTTTCTGACCTTGGTGGTATCAATTCTGCTTGAGTTTGACCGAATCAGCTTTGAGTTGGTAAAATAACAATTTTGCCCCTCTAGGGGTTGCCTTTAGGGTGGGCATGGACTTTGGCTGACTTCCTGGGGTTGTTTCCAAGGTTTGGATCCCCATTCGAGTCTGTTCGTCCTCAGTGTTGTCTCCATGGAAAATTTGGTTATTCTAGGTTTTTCTTCTGGAGATGTTGTGATGCTTCAAGATTATTTTCGAAGTTGACCTGACTTCTCGGGTTGAGACCGGGAATGACCTGTACCTCCCGGATTAAGACCGGGGCTGACCTGTACTTTCCGGGTTGAGACCAGGGCTGACCTGTACCTCCTGGGTTGAGACTGGGGCTGACTTATACTTCCCGGGTTGAAATTGGGGCTGACCTTTACCTCCTGGGTTGAGATCGGGGCTGATCTGTACTTCCCGAGTTGAGACCGGGGCTGACCTATACCTCCCAGGTTGAAACCGGGTTTGATCTGTGCCTCCCGGGTTGAGACCTGGGCTAACCTGTACCACCCAAGTTAAGACCATGGCTGACCTGTACCTCCCGGGTTGAGATCTGGGCTGACCTATACCTCCCGGGTTGAGACCGAGGCTGACCTGCACCTCCCGAATTGAGACCGGGGCTTACCAGTACTTCTCGGTTTGAGATCGGGGCTGACCTGCATCTCCTGGGTTGAGACCACGGCTGACCTGTACCTCTCATGTTGAGATCGGGGCTGATCTATACTTTTTGGGTTGAGATCGGGGCTGGCCTGTATCTCTCGGGTTGAGACCGGGGCTGAACTGTACCTCCCGGGTTGAGACCGAGGCTGATCTGTACTTCTTAGGTTGAGATCGGGGCTGACCAGTACCTCCCGGGTTGAGATCGGAGATGACCTATACCTCCCAAGTTGAGATCAGGGCTAATCTGTACCTCCTGTGTTGAGACCGGAGCTGATATATACCTCCCAGGTTGAGATCGGGGCTGACCTGTACCTCTCGGGTTGAAACCGAGGCTGATCTGTGCCTTCTGGATTGAGACTGGGGCTGACCCGTACCTCCCGTGTTAAAATCGGAGCTGACCTGTACCTCCCAGGTTGAGACCGGGTCTGACCTGTACTTCCCGGGTTGAGACCGGGGTTAACTTGTACCTCTCGGATTGAGACCGGGGCTGACCAGTACTTCCCGGGTTGAGGTCGGGGCTTACCTATACCTCCCGGCTTAAGACCGGGGCTAACCTGTACCTCCCGTGTCGAGACCATAGCTGATCTATAGTTTTCGGGTTGAGACCGGGCTGACCTGTATCTCCCGGGTTTATACTGGGGCTGACCTATACCTCCCGGGTTGAGACCAGGGCTGATCTGTACTTATCGTGTTGAGATCGGGGCTGACCAGTACCTCACGGGTTGAGACCGAGGCTGAGCTGTACCTCCCGAGTTGAGATCGGGTCTGATATGTACCTTCCGTGTTGAGACCAGGGCTGATCTGTACCTCATGGGTTGAGATCGAGGATGACCTGTACCTCTTGGGTTGAGACCAGGGCTGACCTGTACCTTTCGGGTTGAGACCGGGGCTGACCTGTACCTTCCGAATTGAGATCGGGGCTGATCTGATGACCCGACATTGAGACCGGGGTTGAGTTGACGACCCGGTATTGAGACCGGGGTTGAGATGATGGCCCGGTATTGAGACCGGTGTTGTGCTGATGGCCCGGTATTGAGACTGGGGTTGAGTTGATGATCCGATATTGAGACCGGGGTTTATTTGATGGCTTGGTATTGAGACCGGGGTTTATTTGATGGCTCGGTATTGAGACCGGGGTTTACTAGATGGCTCGGTATTTAGACAAGGGTTGAGTTGATGGCCAGGTATTGAGACTGTGGTTGAGTTCATGGCCCTGTATTGAGACCAGGGTTGATTTGATGGCCCGGTATTGAGACATGAGTTGAGTTGATGGCCCGGTATTAAGACTAGGATTTATTTGAAAAGACAATTTTGCCCTCCTACAGTGTTAGTAACAGTGAAACAAAATTTTGAGTGTCTACAATATCGATGGCTATTAGGGCTCATAGGGATGACATCACCATACTCCTTCTTATATTGGCAGAGACATTGATATCAGCTTCTTTCTGTCGGACTGTTGGGGATCAGGTGTAACGACCAGGAATTTTAAGCTCCTTATTAATCTTATATGTGATTTAAAATTTTTAGGAGTTAATTTTTCAAACTTATTTAAACCTTTTGTGGATATGTGCTTATGTGAATTTAACCTATGCGAATAAATGCTAGGATTTTTATTAAAGGGAATCACTAATGGTTATTTAAATTAGTAGATTAACCTTGAGACTTTTATATCAGAATATTGATAAAAGTGTTAGTAAATTATATATTCAAATTTCTTGAATATGGTGTAGAGATTTAATCGGGATTAATTATTTATATTTAAGTAATTAATTGATAACGTATGAAATTATTATTGTTGTTGATTTATAATTATTATGAATAAATAATAATTAATGAATTGGGAGTAATTAATTGATTATGTGTTAATTAATTATTATTATGAATAAATAATAGTTAATGAGTAAGAGTTAAATAAATATAATAATATTATATTTATTTAATTAATTATTTTATACAAGCATGTGATATGTAAACTTTTTATATATGGTAGTTAACTATATATAGTACAAGGCGACACTTTAATATGTCTCTAAATTATATATATAGACTATGTAGTAAGAGTAATTACATTATGTGAGTTACATTATAATATGACTTATGTAGCATGATATGAGTGGTAGACATTAATATGTATACCCTATTACGTTGTATTAATATCAATAAACTATTGTTATTTGATAATGATTTTATTAAGTTTAATATTTATAATGATAACCATAGTGATAGTAATAATACCCAATTGCTTGATATTCGGTGTTTATATAATGTACATGGATTATATGATTGGTACATATGTACTTACTCGATACATTGTATTGTTACATTTCTAAATTTAAATAACATTATGACACTAACTAAATGTATAACCTAAGCATACATGAAATAAAAGGTGTGTATATTATTTAACCCAATTATATTTGTAATGGGTATAGTTGTATATTTTACCAAGTATTTGCTTACATTATACACCTTGCTAGCTAATACAATGCTGAGTTTGTTTGTCCCATATTAAGTACCCAATTGCTCTCTTATTTCTCATACACGTGAACTCATATGCTACACTAGTCTATCTTCTCCTCGTTTTCTTCACAAGCTATAGCTAATCATGAGATGGGGAGTGGGTTTCATAATTTGATTCACCAACTACTCAACCACCAATCCTTGACCATTATGTAATCTTGTTATCCTATGGTTTGATTTGGTGAACAAAGGCAAGAACCGGGTAAGAAAATGGCTATATAAGAACTCTTCCCTTCTCCTTCATTTAATTGATGAGATTTCATTAAGTGTAGAAATTCTAGTAAGTTGCTGTGAGAGATATCAGTGAGGGAAAGTACTATAGCAGCATCATAGCAATTGTTTAGCAACAAGTTCATATCATCAAAGGTATAACATTTACATTCTAGTTCTTCAAATTTTGTCAACTGCTAAGTTCTTGATTTCTTAATTAAAGCATGAATTATACGATGAGTTGATTGGGGAATGCTTGGTAGTTGTTATGTTAGCTTAGAAGTATATCAGAACTGAATTACATTGTGATTGAATCGAATTTGTGAAGTTATTTCTGAGGTGGGTTGTGAGTCTGCCGAAAACTGCCTGCGTCTGCGTCTGGCCGCCAGCCTGCGCAGCTGCGCCAGTATTACACTGGCCAGCGGCACAGCTGCGCCGGGCCTGAACCTGAGTTTTTGATTTCTGCATCAGTGCTGTTATGTGATAGTTTTCTTGCATTAATTTAAACAAGCATGTTAACATGGGTAGTACGTATATATGAGTACATAAGCCTAACATAATCATGTTCAAGCTAAGATGGTATACATTTTGACGAAACAACTCATGGTTTTCGAAATGAATGTTGAGCTTTAAAAGGGGACTTTGGTATAGAAATGTCATAGATATATTCTGACTTTTGAGACGTGTTAGTATGACCTAGGAAGGCATGAAACGCATGTTAATTGATGTATATATGTTTTATATTGTAAAGAGAACGTACGAACCTAACTAGTACACATTCCTCACGAAAATAAAAGTTTTGAAAATAAACTTTGACATGCTATAACCATGTCGACATTCTAATTTTTTAGGCATGATAATATAATGTAGAGATGCATGAAAGATGTATTACCTTGTGTATATAGGTATCATAATATAACTTGAGCATGTGGACCTTAATATTGAACGTTTCTAATGAAACATATAAGATTTTCAAAGGTGAACGTTAGTATAAAAGTATTGTAAATGGATTCTAATTGGGCAAGCATGTTAGTATGGTCCAAATGGACATGAGCACTAAGTCTAATGTGGTAGAACATACTAGCATACTCGATCGTAAGTTAAGATATTTTCCAAGGAGAAACTTAAGGCGTTTTTAAATAAGAACCTTAAGAACTTTGAAAAGCAAACTTGACCAAGATTTTGTCTTGCGATTTCTGATCTTGTGAACATGTGTAGATAACTTAGATATGTATGTGAAGGAGTCTAACATGAGGCATATGTTTGCTTTATGAGTGATCGGTTTTGATAGCTTGGCATTAAAGGACCTTTCTAAAGGAAACCTTGAAGACTAGTTGTCAATAACTACATTACAAGTATTCTAGGATCTAATATCATGGTTAAGTGTGTCATAATTTACAAGCATGCTAGCTAGTCATATGTATTGTTAAATAGTTGAGCAGAGATTTTGCATATGCACCCATAATCATAGAAAGTGGATTCCTAAGGCATGAGTTATGATGATTAAAGTGTACACTTGTAGTATACGCACAAGCATAACTACTTAAGTATTGTTTGACCTTGTTATGTGATAACATGACTTTAGTAACCAATCTTGAAGTATGAACTTATATTGTTTAAAGTATGTGAATGTCCGACATAAAAATATGTGGTCTTGAAGTGAACATAGAATGAACATGTTAGCTTTCGAACTTGAGTTAGATAAACTTGATAAGCATGTGTGTTGATTTATATCAGTAACTGAAAGTGCTATGTGTTCAAGCCTATATTGACGCATAGAAACTAAGTAATCTAAAGTTATTAAATCTAAGACATAATTAGATTGACTTATGTGATCTTATGTGATAGATCTATTTTATGACTAGGTTCTTGTATATGTGAACTTATATTAGTTTATATATACTAATTGGAGAGATCGACTTGTTAATATTAGGTCGTTCCATTGCCGTTTAAATTAAAGCTAGAATTATTTGTAGCTGGGCAAATAGGCTAGTTCTTTTGAACCCGTTCTTGTATTATTTGCAAGTCTCCCTAACTTTACTCAAATTTATATTGAGCAAGTTTTTCTTGACTTACACTTATTTATTGTGCAAGTATCCTAGACCCTTGTATTACTTTATTCAATGGATATTGTAAGCAAGTATCCGAACCCTACTTTTATTGTGCAAGTATTCTAAATTCTTGCACTACTTTATTCAATGACTCGAGTAAGCGAGATTCTAAACTTCACCTTTATTATTCAAGTTCCTATCCTTCTCATATTGTATTGAGCAGGTTATTATTATATTGCAAGTTTTCTTGACTTACACTTATTTATTGTGCAAGTATCCTATCCTTGTGTTTACTTTACCCAAGGAATGTTGTAAGCGAGTTCTTTAATTATTACTCTTCTATTTGAGCAAGTATCACGTCCTTGTGTTTAATTTATGCAAGGAATCTATTATGGTAAAATTCCCCGAATTTCACTCTTTGATTTGGAACTTCCTCGAACTTCATTCTTTGGTTATGCAAGTTCCTCACCGAACACTACTTATATTGTGTTGCAAGTTTCCTGACTTACTCTTTTATTTGAGCAAGTGTCCTAACCTATGCATTTATTTTATGCAAGGAAATCTATTATTGCGCAAGTTTCCCGAACTTCACTCTTTGATTTTTCAAGTTCCCCGAACTCACACAAATTCATATATTGTGCAAATTCTAAACTTCACTTTGTGCAAGTTCCCTATCCTTCTCATATTGTATTGAGTAGGTTATTGTTGAATCGAAAGTTGTTTACTTAATGCTTGAACTTTATTCCCAAGCATGTTATTTAGTGGTTTAACTATTCTACAATTATTCCACATCGATATTTTTGATATACGCACTTAGTGCATTTGAGTTCGTACAGTCTTGGACTTGTACATTATTCAAAGTTCTAAATTCTTGAACTATGTCAGATAGAGTCTAAACCTTTGTTCGGTCAGACAAGTGTATGAAGTTTTCTTTAAAGCTATCCAAAGTAATTGATGGTAAGGATTCTTAGACAGAACATAACACCCCTCATATGTTAGGAGTGTGCCCAGGTATCTAATATATGATACGAGTAAGCAGATCTAAGTGTTATGCATATACATGTTGTACCCGAGGCTGATCTCCTCGAGGTACTGATTTTCTATAGCCAATAGCCAGTAACCAAAGGTTCAATTAGCTATTGAACCCATTGGAAGTTATAGTTCAAAGTCTACTTGTCTATCAGTCATTCTAAAAGTAATTAGTATCCTTGCTTTTAGATATTCATATTGTTGAATCCTTTTAGATATTCATATTGTTGAATCATTCTAATATTCATATTGTTAAAACCTTTTAGATATTCATATTGTTGAATCCTTTTAGATATTCATATTGTTAAAACTTTCTAATATTCATATTGTTGAATCTTTCTAATATTCATATTGTTGAATCCTTTTAGATATTCGTATTGTTGAATCTTTCTAATATTCATAGTGTTGAATCCTTAAGATATTCATATGTTGAATTCATTGTCAGCTATTTTTCATTCATCATGATATATCCTTTATTGTTGTATTTAAACTTGCTGAGCAAACTTGTTGCTCATTCTTGTTATATCATGACTTATATTGCAGTTAAGCCCGAGACTTCAGGGAAGGACAAGGGTAAAGAAAAGATTGTAGGATAGTTTGCAAGGAGCAGACTTTGTCTTTACGTTTCGTTTAATTACTATTATTGTAATATGAACCCTAATGATTATTCTAGGGTATGTTTGTAAGGTTGTATTAAGGTTATCGAATCTTGGGACTAGTAACACCTTTTGAATGAACGACGCACATTTCTTATATTTCGCATTTTTTGTTATCGTATGTTGTTTAGAGGTGGATGTTAGTATTGTATCGTGGCGACCGGACCGAGGTCAGAGGACCCGGATTCAGGGGTGTCACATCAGGGGTTCAGAGGTAGCCCTGTACTCCTATATATCTGGTTCATGACTCACCCTAGACCGATTGGTCGGCTTCGTCATCATGGGTTCTGCTTTGGACATGGCCTGTTGTGGATCTACTCATATCGCCCGACTTCCTGCATCAATGAGGCGTCCTGGACTTCATTTATAGGAGCCATGGAGGATCCTTTTGCAATAGTTATGTATTCTGGTTACTTCTCCTTTCTGAGTATCACCACCCATGTAGCTGACCTGGATTTCCTTCCGTTGGCTGGTTTAAGGTGTGTGACGACCTATCATCCTTTGGCGGTGATGGGCCAGTTTGATCAGTATCAGGAGGACCATTCATTTGAGGGGACTGAGGATTATCGCTTCCCCATCTGCTCAGTTACTGAGGCTGATCTAGCTTGGGTTTATGGATTTTGGTCTCATCGGCAGACAACGGAGTTCAAAGACTGCCGTCCAGGCCAATCTGCAGAGTACTCAGCTTGGCTAGAGTCGGATTTGGCACCAGATGCAGCGGACCAGGTTGAGATAGGATCTATATCTGAGGATGATGGTGGGTCTACTGATGTTGAGGAGCCCATGGAGGATCCTATATCTCTGACTGAGGATGCTTTATTTACAGAGTTGACAGCTTCTCTCGTCAGTCTTATCCCGAGTTCGTTCTCAGTTTCCATGGAGGCGATGGAC
The DNA here is from genome assembly GCA_020205555.1 of Panax stipuleanatus. NCBI lineage: Eukaryota > Viridiplantae > Streptophyta > Magnoliopsida > Apiales > Araliaceae > Panax > Panax stipuleanatus. Next base: position 92,028,250 of record CM035117.1, read on the forward strand.
AGACAACTTCACCTGTTGACCTTTGAGAGCGATCAGGCTCGGTCCCTGATGTTAACCATCGTAGCTGGTCGGGATGCTGCTATCAGTGGGAAAGACGCAGCCTTTATTTCCAGAGACCAGGACCTCGTTGATAGAGATGCGGCCCAGACTTTCGCAGATGGACTCATTAGTCACGTATAGTGCATAATGCAGGGTTAGGAGGGCTTTTATTGCATGGCAGTAGAGATGCTGAGACATGTTGAGGTACTGGAGCATGAGCTCAGGGATGCTCCTCAGACTGCAGAGACGACTGGATACTTGGCTATGTTGACTTGCCTTACTGTCGATTTATAGCCATGTTTTATTTTCCTATACAAACTTTGTTATTATCTTTTGTCACGTGTTAGAATCAACTTTTATATTATACACAGTTGTATATATAAAAAGAAACAAGTTCAGTTCACTTCCCTTGTTTGAGCATGTCTAGCCTTGTACACTGTTACCATTCTCGCTTCATGATTTATTATATCTACATAGAACTGGTCTCGTCATACTTGCGCCAGATTTGGCAGGGTGATGCTGAGATGTCTCTAGGTTCTCTCCCCATGAGCCGTTGATTGGGCGGGTTTGTGTTATATTTTGATTTCTATATAGGTTAATATTTTGGTTTTGAGGATATAAGGTGAAAGTGTTTGGATTCTTTTGAAGGTTAGACCGCACCATAAATGGTTGCCTACTTACTCCCATAGTTGAGAGATCAGGTCTTTCGTAGTTCAGGCTTGGCCTGAATAGTTGAAAAAGGGTTTATTTGGGTTTGAGCTTGGTTTGATGGGGTTTTGAATTTTTTTGTTTGATTTAACCTCACCATAAATGGCTGCCTACGTACTCCCGCAGAAGGGAGATCAGGTCTTTCGTAGTTTAGGCTCAGACCTAAAAACCAGACTTGATATTTTTTCTTTTTTCTTTTTTTTCTTTCTCTTTTTTTTTTCTTTCTTTTTTTTTTCTTTTTATTAAGACAAAGTATTTCGGTTTGAAATGAAAAGGGTCTCAGACATAATACCGTTTCACAGAATCGGAATTGATCAATTGTGGGAATTCCTCACCGTCCATCTCCTCCAATTTCAAGGCTCCGCCCGATAGGATTTCTTTGACAACAAAGGGTCCTTCCAAATTTGGGGCAAATTTTCCTTTAGCTACATCCAGGCCTGGAATGATCTTCTTTAGTACCAAATTATGCTCTTTAAATTCTTGAGGTCGCACCTTCTTGTTATAAGATCGGGACATTGATAGTAGTGTGCATACAAGCCAATCATGTATGATGACAAAGCACATACTTTGTAAACAATCTTATTTATTTATTAATAAAATATTCATTTAAGGCATATAATTATCTACATGGTGCTGTTTTTATAATATGTAAATAACCCATAGTTTTAAGCAATGCTTTTAGAATCATGATGAGATCATGATAATGAGATCTAAATTCTTAAAAAGCTTAAAAACTAAAATAGTTCCCAATTGTGGGATTACTAAAATGGGGATTAGTAAATCTGGATAGATTGGTACATATATTGCTTGCTCATTGGATGAGGATGACTGATCTCATGGTCATTTGTGTGGAGACACTAAAGCAAGTATGTAGGTGCTTATTGGAGAATGAGTTCACTGAACGTGACTCGCTATGGAATACCTAATGGAGTTTTACTCGCCTGTCAATAGGAATTCCTAATGTGATAGTAGTACATGTGATCCTTGGACTTGAGATCATCATAATATCTTGTATGTAATAAATTATACTTTGACTAATTCCTTAAGGCCTTTTAAGGCATATATAGGGTATGCTTGGGTGTAATGAGTTACATATGGAGATGATGAATGATCAATAAAGAATCTACCACCTCTAGTAAAAGAGGAGATATGTCCTATGTGATTCGTTAAATGACAACCCAGGAATCCTTGGCCAAGGTAGAATGAAATTAGAAAGAGGTTTCTAATTTGCATTATTTGGAGTTGTGCATTTTCTAATCGAAATACATATGATTAAATAAATTAAGACTTGACAGTAAATCCATGTCTTATATTTAATTGGGACATTGTATGGTGGAAGAATTGAATTGTACGGTAACTATTAACTCGCAGGTTCTTTTATGATTAATGTTGAAATCTATATTATCTGGAAAGTCGTTGATCGCTAGGGAGGCTTATCCCTATTGTAGAATAAATGTTATTTATTTAAATAGATTATTAGTTTAATTTGTTTATTTAAATAAGATTAGAATTGTTCTAATTGATTTATTCACAACCGGTTTAATATGGAGAACCTAAAGGGTCACAACATAAAAGGAAGAAGAATTATTTAAGAAGAAAATGGCATGATAGTAATAATGCATTAAGTATAATTAATTTAATCTATGATGATAGAATAAATTAAATAGCTTAATGTTTATTATTTAATATTTTAGAAATATTAAATATAAATTAATAAGAGGAGTCTTATTATTATTATTATTATTATTATTATTATTATTTTAATTCTAAAGGAGTTTAGGAATTAATATAATATCAGTACTCTCTCTCAATCCTAATAAAGATTAGGATATAAATTAATTTAAAGTATTTAATTAATTAATTTAATAAAACCCTATTCTAATTGGATTAGGAGGGTTAACCTAATATCTATATAAGAGTGTCTTATATCAGAAATAAGGTACGTGAATTTTTCAAGAGTTGGGAGTACACATATTCTATAGAGATAGAAACAAGGGTTAAGCCAATAACCCATCTTACTGAGTTCTTCATCTTCCTTGGTGGATCACCGTTAGAGGCCAAACATTTGGGTGGCTGACATTGATCAAGGGAAGGAGCCACTACAGAGGAATCAAAGGAATCAAAGGAGTAGAATTTGTACCTGAGGAAACTTGGATCTTCAAAGGTATAATTCTGTTTTTCTCATTCTTCATTCACTGATAATTGATGCACAAGAATGATCATGGTAATGGGTTTGTATAAATTTTTGAAAACCTAGTTTTTTACGCTTCCGCCCTATTTATGTGATTTGATTGCATGATTGCGTTACGTACAAACCCAACAGACATTCGCTGCTGATATAGTTGGTCGTGGAAGATAGCAGCAGCCCTCCTTTCATCTATCAGGGATAACTAATCGTATCGATCTTGTATCAATTAGCTCTCCTCTATCTGGGAATCTAGTATCACTCTTAGTGTTTCCATCTCCACTTCGACAGGAAGGATGGCCTCCATACTATAGACTAATGAGTAAGGTGTTGCCCCAGTCGAGGTTCGAGTCGACATTCGGTATGCAAGTAGGGTTAACGGCAACAGATCAGGCCATCCCCGGTGATTTGTCGACTTCTTCATCATTATCTTCTTGATATTCTTATTAGCGGCTTCCACCGCGCAGTTCATTTTTGGACGATAAATAACCGAATTGAGGTGTTTGATATTAAACTTACTACACAGTTCCCTCATCATCCCGTTATTCAGATTTTTTGCGTTTTCCAATAAGATAACCTTGGGTTTTCCATACCGACAGATGACGTTGTTTCTAATGAAACCAACGATGACCTCCTTGGTGACTTTGGGGAAGGAAGCTGCTTTAACCCACTTGGTAAAGTAGTCGATCATAGTGAAGATAAATCAGTAACCGTTACTGGCTTTAGGCTCGACGGGTCCTATCACGTCCATTCTCCATATGAAAAAAGGCCATGGTGGTGTCATGCAATGCAGTTAATTCGGGGGTGCATGAATAATGTTGGCATGGATCTGGCATTGATAACAACGCTTGACATGATCGTCACAATCCTCTTTGAGGGATATCCAGTTATGTCCCGTCCTTAGAATTTTCTTCGGAAGCTGGGGTCCACTCATATGTGCTCCGCACACCCCACCATGTACTTCGTTCATAAGTCGCTGGGCTTGATCTCCGTCTAGATATCTTAAAAAGCCTACACCTGGGTCTCTCTTGTAGAGAGCATCTCCACTTAAGTAGAAATTTATGGCCATTTTCTATATTTGCTTTATCGCGACTTGACTCATTCCTTTAGGGGTTGATTGATCTCAAAAATATTCTTTAATATGGTGGTACCAAGGTGGTCTAGTAGGTGCTATATCATCCAATATCTCCCCTACATTGTTTCCATATGATGGTGCATTCTGTACAGTGAAAGTGATGAAAGGCATTCCCTTCCTTACTGATAGGTTCACCAATGAAGGTAATGTAGCCAATGCATCAGTGAAATTATTTCGGTTATGGCAATTTGCATGAAGGAAATGTCTTCAAACTCTCCCGCCAATATGAGAATATGCTGATGGTAAGGCAGTAGATGAAATTCCTTGGTGGTGTAGGCCTCGGTGGACTGTCTGATGGCCAGTTCCGAATCTCCGAACATAGCTAATCGTTTAACTCCTAGGGATTGAGCCAGGTTTAATCCCACAATGCATCCTTCGTATTCTGTGGTATTATTGGAATTGTTAAAATGCAACTTGGTGGCCACAGGGTATTGATCTCCTGTGATGGATACCAGAATTACCCCTGCTCAAGCGCTTTTAGTGTTTAATGTGTCGTCAAAATACATTTTCTAGAATTGACCTCGATCCTCCTTACTGTCCAGTTGAATAGTCATCACTTCCTCCTCCGGGAAATAGGTTTCCAGAGGTTCATAACCTCCTACTGGTGCGGTCGAAAGGTGATCTGCAATTCCTTGCCCTTTGATGGACTTTTGGGTCACATAGATGATGTAGAACTGTTGGAGGATTAACTTCCAGTTGGATAATCGGCAGTTCAACATCGGCTTGCTGAAGATGTATTTTAAAGGATCCATCATAGTGATGAGATAAGTTTGATGGCCGTGTAGGTAATGCTATAACCTCATGGCTGCCCAAGCTAATGCATAGCAGGTGTTTTCTATTAGATTGTACTTCTGCTCTCCACAGCTGAAACATTTACTGGGATAATAAATCGCCCTTTCTTTCCACATATCATCCTTTTGCCCCACTAAGCAACCCATAGCATTGGAATTAACTGAGATATACATGAATAACAGAATTCCATCCCTTGGGGGTACCGAGACAGGCGCTTCAAACAACCTCTTTTGAATGGTACGAAAAGCTTTCCGGCAGTCCTCATTTCATTTTCCCGAGGAGTTCTTCCTTAACAATTTAAAAATAGGTTCACAGGTTGCTGTCAACTGCGATATGAACCGGCTGATGAAGTTTATTCTTCCCAGGAAGCCTCGGATTTCCTTCTCGATCTTTGATTCAGGCATCTTGGTGATGGCTTTGATCTTGGCAGGATCCAACTCAATGCCCCGGTTGCTCACAAGAAATTCCAGAAGTTTACCGGACTTCACACCAAAAGCGCACTTTGTTGGGTTTAACTTCAAATCGAATTTACGAAGTCATTCAAACAACTTTCGAAGGTCATCATGGCGCGCTGATAAGTAGCACCAGCATTGGTAAGGCCAAAAGCTAGTCTTTGATAACAAAATGTTCCGCAAAGGGTAAGAAAGGTGGTCATTTCCCTGTCTCCTTCAGCAACCATGATCTGATGATACCCGGCAAAATAATCGGCAAAAAAATACATTTCGAACTGTGTCGTATTGTCAATTAACACATGGATGAACTTCACTGGGAAGTCATCTTTAAGGCTGGCCTTGTTAAGATCTCGATAATCTACACATACTCGCACCTTCTCCCCTAGATTTTGGCACTAGGACTACGTTGGACAACCACTCAGGGTATGTTGATACCATAATGATTCCCACTTTGAACTGTTTGATAATTTCTTCTTTGACCTTCAAGCTCCATTCTGGTTTCAACTGTCTTAACTTCTGCTTGACTGGTTTGAATCCTTCTTTAATTGGTAGTCGATGGACAACTATATCAGTGTATAGACCTATTATGTCTTCATGAGACCAGGCAAAAACATCCTTGAATTGGGTTAGGAGTTTGATTAGTTCTTTTTCTTGGTTTGAGGGAAGGTTGGTTCCGATCTGTATCTCTTGGTTTGATCAAGGTTGGGTTTAGGTTTATCTTCGACCCATGCTTTTATTTCCTCGGGCACCTCGTCATCATCCACTTCCTCTTGCTCGATCCCCATCAAGTCAAAGTCCAATTCTATATCAAAATCGTAATCATTACTCAAATTTGGCAAGTCATGGACGTGGCTAGAAATACTCAAATTTGGAAATCTGAGACAAAAAACTTGATTGCGAAATATATACAAACAGTTGTCAATTACAAAAGGATTCAGCAGTTGATATAACAACAGGCAATAACAAGTTGCAGATCAAATAAAAACAGACATAAATATATAAAGGTAAAGGTCCCTATCAACGAATCACTTCATGGTTTTACCCTTTTCGGATGATCTGAGGAGTGACCGTCCAATTACTGGTAGTTATATCCTAGAGGATAGCTAAGATAGACTCTTTGCTGGAGTTGTCGGCGTCTTCTAGGATGACCATAATTGATTTGGAACCGGTCCCTGGATCCTCCTTCGGGATGTTCACACTTCCCCAGTTAAGGACCAAGAGGATGGGTTGATCATTCAGCAGGTCTGCCCCATTATACTTCTTCAGGTCATCTTTAGGAAGGCAAAAGCTGCTCACAAATTGTAACTGAATCTCATCTAGAAACTTCTTATCTTTGGCCATCCGGGCAGCATCCTTAACTGTCTCTTCTTCACCAATCATCTTATATCCGTTCTGATTGACTTTAGGGATCAGGAGGTTCGAGATAATAGCAAGGACCTTCTTCAATGGCTCCTTAAATCTAGTTTCACTAAGGTCTGGATTAAGATGAATCAGATGGTTAACTGGCATGTGTTTGTGAGGATTACGATGTTTGGATCCACTAGAGTATCCTAATCCAGCCCTTCCCAATTGCGTGGGTATGTAGATCGGGTTCTTGATTCCCTGGCCATTTCTCCCAAATCCTCGACCTAGTCGATATCCTCTAGAAAGCATCTCTTAGTCAACTGCCATCACTTCTGGAGATATTCGGGGAGTTTGCGACACCCCCAAATCCGGGTCCTCTAACCCCGATTCGATCGTCATGATACAATACAAATCCCCAACTCTAAACAACATACAATAACTAAATGCGGAATATAATAAACGTATGTCGTTCATTCAAAAGGTGTTACTAGTCCCAAGATTTGATAACCTTAATACAACCATACAAACATACCCTAGAATAGTCATTAGGGTTCATATTACATAACAGTAATTTAACTAAGCATAAAGTAAAGTTTGCTCTTTGCAAACTAATCCTACATCTTTCCTTTACCCTTGTCCTTCCATGAAGTCTCGGGCTTAACTGCAATAGAAGTCATGATATAGCAAGAATGAGCAACAAGTTTGCTCAGCAAGTTTAAATACAACAATAAAGGATATATCATGATGAACGGAATATATCTGACAATGAATTCAACAATATGAATATCGAAAGCAAGAATAATAATTGCTTTTAGAATAAGTGATAGTAAAGTAGACTTTGAACTATAAAACTCCAATGGAATTAATAGCTGATTGAACCTTTGGTTACTGGCTACAGAATAAGTACTTGAGGGGATCAGCCTCGCGTACGCCATGAATATGCATAACATTCAACTCTGCTGTTTATATCTTTATACTAGATACTTGAGGTACTCCCCTATATATAAGGGGTGTTATTTTCAGTCTAAGAATCCATACCATCAATTGGTCTGGATAGCTTTTATAAAACTTCCTACAATTGTCTGACCGAACAAGGGTTCAGACTCTATCTAATGCAGTTCAAGAATTATAGAACTTTAAATAAGGTACAAGTCCAAGACTGTACGAACTCAAGTGCACCAAGTGCGAATATCAATAAGATCGATGTGGAATAATTGTAAAGTAATTAAACCACCTAATAGCATGCCTAGAAATAAGATTCAAGCTTAAATAAAATAACTTGCAATACAATAATAACCTGCTCAATATAATATGAGAAGGCTAGGAAACTTGCACAATAAGGAATGAGTTTCAGAAGACTTGCACAAATAAAGAGTGTAAGTCAGAGAACTTGCACAACCAAAGAGTGAAGTTCGGGAACTTGCTTTCAATATAATAATCAAGTGAAGTTAGGAAACTTGCACATTATACGAGTTTGTGTAAGTTAGAGAACTTGCATTCAAACCATAGATTCCTTGTATAAAGTAAATGCATAGGATAAGATACTTGCCTGTTTGCTTAGCTACAAATAGTTCTAGCTTTATTTAAACTGCGTTGAAATGACCTAACATTCACAAGTCGGTCTTTCAATTAGTATGCGTAAACTAATATGAATCTACACTTACAAGAATCTAATCCTTATATAGGTCCATCCCATAATTCACGTAAGTCAATTTACTATAACTGAGTTTATAAACATTTAAACTTGTCTTAGATTAGTAACTTTAGAATATCTAGTCTTTATGCATCAATATAGGCTTGAACACATAGCACTTAAATTTAAGCATGCAATATAGTTTAAGATACACATATTGCAAGGTTCAGTCCGTAATTCTAGGTTATAAGGTTCAATGTCGGACATCCTTATACTTTAAGCAAAAATCAATTTCATGCTTCAAGGGTCATCTATTAAAGTCATATCACCACATAACGAGGCTAAACGATATTTAGTAGTCATGCTTGTGTGTAAACAACACATGTATACTTTACTCACATAGTTCATATTTTAGAAATTTCCTTTTCATGAATGTGTGCATAGGTGAAAACTATGTTTAATCAAAATGACACTCATGTCAACATGTCTATAGGCATAATGAGATCCTAATATACATGCTTGCGTAATCATAACATAATTCTCATGGTAATTGATGTCATTAGTTTTCACATTCTAGGTTTTCCATTAAAAAATCACACTAAGTCAACTAAGTATATGCAAGGCATCTCGACATATAACTCTTATGCATTTGAAACATATATTAAAGCCACATATACATGCTCAAATTGTCAGAATCTACAAGACAAAAGTCTTGGTCAAGTTCACTTTGAAAAGTCTTAAGTTTCTTATCTTTGAAATCGTCTTAACTTTCAATCAAGTATGCTAGTGTGTGATTAATACTTTAAATATGCATTTCATGTCAATATAGACCATACGGTCATGCTCATAAAAATCAGAATACATATACGGTATGTTTATGACAACGTTTACTTTATCTAGTCTAGGTCCATTTTAGAACTATAAGGCTTCCTCCCATAACACATATCAATATGGCCAACATTCATGTATGTAGCATCCAGAATATATACTATGATTTATTATCAACTTTTATGCATGTCCAAAGTGATACCAAATGTTAGTACTATCACAGCAGCTTAACAGAATCAAAAACTGGAAACTGGTCTTGGCGCAGCTGCGCCGCTGGCCAGTACAAGACTAGTGCAGCTGCGCAGGTGTCCGGCCAGAGGTAGAAATAGCCTGCTTCGGCAGAACTGTAAACCCAACTCAAAAATTTTATACGAATTCGATTCTACACTAGCTACAACACATTTCTATCATGCTTATCAACTTAAGTAACACTTGACAATCATATTACAACTCAAATATCAATTAATACATGCTTAATTCAAGAATTTCAAGAACTTAGAAATTTAAAGAATTTGAACAAGAATGAGAGTATACCTCTGCAATTGAAATGAATTGGCTGCTAAATCAAGTTCCTCCCTCACAGATACCTCTCTCAACTTACTAGCAATTCTACACTTAGTGAAAATCTCAACAACGTAATATAGAAGGAAGAGAGCTCCTTATATAGGCAATTCAATAACCAAACAATGTGATTGCCTTCCAAATTAAATCAAAAGAATGCAAGATTGTACAATGGATAACAGAGGGTGGTTGAGAGTTGGTGATTCTCATCATGGATTCCACACCCATTTAAATCATTGGCTAGCTTTGTTGAAATTGAGGAAGATATAGAGTGGTGTAGCCATGTGGGAGTTCACGTGTGGGCGAGAAGTGAAATGGGCACTCAATGTTGGACAAACAAATGAACTTCAGCAACTTGCTAGTGTAGTAAAACATTTAGGTTATATATGTAGACACATTCATTTTATATAGTTTGGGTTATGAATTATAAATGTAATTTTACATTACAATGTATCAAGTATGGTATATATATATATATGTATATATATATATCAACATATACTCCATGTATAATTCAATTAGGCATTATTATTACTTACCATCATAACTGTTATTATAATAATTATAATAACTTATTGAAAGCATTATCAATTAATAATGTTTATTGATATTAATATAAGGTAATAGGGTATTCATTAAATTTTACCCACACACATCATGTCACATAAACAATATTATTATGTAACTCTATTAATGCAATTAATCTTACTAGATAGTCTATATATATAATATATAGACATATTAATGTGTCACCTTGTACTATATATAATATATAGTTAACTACCATATATTAAAGGTTCAATTATTGCATGCTTGTATAAAATAATTAGTCAATTAAATATAACCTCATAATATTTATTAATAAATTACACACTTATGTTTTATTATTCTCAACAACAATAATTTCATATGTTATCGATTAATTACTCAAATACCAATTAATCAATCACGATTAAACCTCTACACTATATTCAAGTAATTGAATATTTAATTACTATCAATTCTTTTGATATTAAAACTTAGGGCTAGTCCACTAATTTAAATAAACCATTAGTGACTCCCTTAAATAACATCCTAGCATTTATTCGCATAGGTTCAACTCACATAATCACATAACCACATATGGTTTAAATATGCTCACAAAACTAACTCATTACAATTTAAATCACATATTAAATTAATAATGGAGTTTAAAATTCACGGTCATTACAGAGTTAATGCTAGCACACCCACAAAGTGGTATCGTGGATTGCTTACTTCAAAGGCTTGAAAACTGGCTGGCTCAATACCCTCATTCACGCTGATTAGGTGCATATCTCCCAGATTATAGATAAGAAAATCAGGTTCAGCACTGACATTGACCAGATTGCCCTTGACGATGTATTTCAATTGCTGATGAAGAGTTGAAGGAACAGTCCCAACAACAGATTATATCCGATAATGATTTTTAGGATTTGGAAAGGTATATTAAAGGTGAATGGGCCAATCTCTACAGGAAGTTTAATTTCCCCAACTGTATCCCTTCTTGATCCGTCGAATGCTCGTACCACTATATGGCTTTCCCGAATCCGATTTCGGTTGATCTTCATCCTATCTAGAGTATCTTGTGGATAGATGTTTAAGGATGATCCGCCATCAATTAGTACGCCTGCTACCACGTATCCAGATGATACGACAGCGATGTGCAAGGGTCTGCGATGCCCAGTTACCTCGGCCGGTATATCTTCATCAGTGAATGATATCACATTACTGTCCAATACATGGCTGATCAGGTGCTAGAATTTTTTAGTATCAATGGTTTTGGGCAGGTGTGCCTCCTCCAATACTTGGATTATAATTTGACAATGGTCGTCAAAAGCCAATACTAAGTCCAGAATGGAGATTTGATGTGGTTCTGCTTCCAACTGCTTCACCGTCCTTGCTTCGCTGTGTCCCATTTTATGGAGGAATTCTACTTCCTTTCCCGTTGATATCTTCCCTAACATCTTGGTTTCTGGTTTCAATAAATGCCGGGGAGGTAAAGTGGATTCTCTTATGATAGCTGTACAATCGGGTGTCAATTTTATGCCTTCTCCATAATTCCATGGTATCTTCTTTAGGCTAAAAATGGGGAGTTGCGGCCAATGATCCAACATCATGGGTTTTAGTGCCGGTATCTTGAGAGTAGTCTTGTTTCCCTGCCCAGATAATCCTTTTATGGTTATGGGCCACCAGACGCTCCTTCTATGCAATGGATAACAACTACCATTCCCTCCAAATTCCTTGCCCCTCGAGGGTATATTATCTCTTTTTTAGAGAAGATCTTAGTTTTATTCATTAATTTTAGTTATCCTGATTTGATTAGATTCTGAATTAAGTGTTGCAAGGCCCAACATTCCTCCGTGGCATGTCCAGGGGCATTCAAATGATAGAAGCAGGACCTATAAGGATCTAAACTCTTTGATCGCAGATCTGGGGGTGGTAGAAATTCCATGATCTTTCCTTCCTCGATCAAAGTGCACAGAATTTCCTCCCTGGACTGCCCCATATGGGCGAATTTCCTTTTGGCTGCAAATTCTCGCCAGTGCTGAATTCTAGCTTCCTTAGCCATCTTTTCTGTCTATTTATTCTGGTCTTGACAGTGAATTAGATCCTTTCTTGAGATTGGGACATCTTGGACGGATATAGTGTCGGTTGGCCTGGGTTGGACTTGGTTTACTAGCTTTTGGGTTAACTGATGTTGGTATACGACCAGATCTGCCAATTAATCAACTCACGCCTTAATCGAGGCCAAGTCTTGCTCCGCCCCATACTTCTCTTTGGGGTATCCCCATATTGCAGGGTCATTCACAGAGGGTGCTTCCCCCAACTTCCTCAGGTACTTGCGGTTTTCCATGCCTCATGCACTGATCATATTGATTCCTTCCGCATTATGCTGAGGCAAAGGGTTGTTGTTGACATTCGGCTGCTCTGGTGCTTTGACTACGATCTCCCCATTGTCAATCAAGTTTTGAATCTTGTGTTTTAAAGTCCAACATTCCTGATTATCATGCCTCGGTGAGTTGGAATGGTAAGCGCATTTTTTGTTGGGATCAAATTGCCTTCCATTTGGATTAGAAGGTGGAACTAGCTCAACGATCTTCTTCTGGGCGATCAATAGTGCCAATATATTCTCTAAAGAGTCCCTTAAAGGAGTGAATATCCTTCTTCGCTTGTTCTCCCCAACCTTTAATGCTGTAAGATTTTGGGAATTCACAGAATGAGAGTTCTGCTTTTGGATAGGCAGATTAGCGCTCTCATTGGTAGCTTGTCCTTGCAATATTAGACAGACATCCTCTTCCTACCTTTTAGATACTCTTTTGGGGGCGCTCGCATAGTTTGTCGACTGTATGTGCTCTGCTACGGCTTCCAAGGCAGTGAGATCTTTAATTTTGCAAGACTTTAAACCCATTTCCGCCATTTCTCCATGTTTGATCATTTCGGAGAAGAATTTCCTAACCCGGCGAGGACTCTCTCATAGAAAGGGGCTTCTTGTATGTCAATGAAAGTTTTCACCATCTCACTTTCATCCATTGGTGGGTTAACTTGGGCTGCCATTTGCCTCTATAGTTGTGCATATTCTCTGAACGACTTATTACTCATTTTCTTAACTTTGGTAACTTGGTAGCGATCATGTGCCATTTGGGATTGGAAGCTATACTGATTGAGGAAAGCATGGGCCAAATCTTCCCAACCTCGGACTTTGGAATTATCTATTCGAGCGTTCCAAGTTTGGGCTTCACCGATAAGGCTTTGCTGGAATAATTGCATTCTGAGGTTCTCATCCTCGGCGTAGGTTCCCAGTTCACCTACGTAGACTTTTAAGTTAGTACAGGGATCCCCCAATCCATTGTATTTCTTGAACTCTAGGATTTAAAACTTATCCGGGTATCTTGCTTTTGGGAAAATACACAGATCCGAATAATTCAAGCTCCCGTGGGATCGTGTAAGAACCCGAATTTTCAAAAATTATTAAAATAAGAATTTAATTAATAAAATTCTTGAGGCATATGTTGGGTTCGACTAAGAATATATATGTGTTATATATCTTGAATTATGAGGTTTGGTGGAAAGAAAATTAGACATATCTATAAATTTTAGTTGTATAACTATTAAAGAAAATAGAGTTTGAACCTAGCGTTTAATCTCTAAATCATTGAAGAAGGTTGTGATAGATATTGGTTAACTGGTATAATAAGTTTGCAATTTAAAAGCAATGTCAAAAGTATTTAGGAATTGATTCTGGTTCTACTCAAGCAGAACTGGTCTGCACCTAAACTTGAGGTGGCGCAGCTGCGCCACTTCCAAGCCTTATATCAGCGCAGATGCGCCGGTCTGTAGAAATTTCTGAGAGAGTTGTGTAATCTGAACTTAAGGATATATATATTAATGATTAATATGTATCGTACTTAGTGATCAAGCTTTAGATAGGAAAGCGTGAATTGAATAAATATTTATTATGGAAGTTTGTTAACCTAGTATAAATATTGGTTAATTTATAGTAAATTAGAAGTTATATTATGGAATAATATAATTTGAATATTAAAGCCTTAATTAACAATGGTGATATGGTAAGAGGTTTAAGATCACTTAAGCAAATAGTGAGTTAATACATGTGTGGAGTATGTGATTATAGTAAGTGCCTTTATTTATTATTTGGCATGGTATATTGTGAATGTGCGAACGACGTTAATAATATATATATATATATATATATATATATATATATATATACACGTTGTTAAACTAATATATCTTTAAATAAATATTGATTAGAAGATTATTTAATATTCGAGATATGGTTAAATGTATAGATTTAAAGAAATTATTTTGGGGACAATTTATAGAAAGAAAAGAGAAATAAATAATTATATTATATTTCTACTAAGAGATATTAAAATAAGTTCTAACATTGAATTATTTTAATAAAAAGGAGAATATCATTTTGTATAATAATATTACCTTATATAGCTTTGTATGAGGTAATATGTATGATTTAGTAATTTGGTAAATATATTAAAATATATTTGCTATATGTAATAAATTGATGGGAACAATTCATCATAATAGAAAATAAACTTATGGTCTATTTTCTATATAATATCTGTGCATGTAAATATTTTAATAATACTTAGATATTATATTAAAATAATATCTTGAGAAATGAGTAAATCATTTTATTATAGTTAATGCCTATAGTGGGAGAAAACATGATAAAAATATTTTTATGTCATGTTATGGCAAAATACATAATTTTTAATGTATTTTCAAGAGAGTTAATTAATAAAAGAAAGCTAAGTTATTTTAATGTACTAAATAACTTAAGTTATTATTTTACCGTAGATTCTATTATTAATAGAGTAAATTTTAATTATTAAAAGTGTAAAGGTTATATATATTATAAGTATATAATTAATTAAGATAGCTAAAAAACTTAGCATTAAAGTACATATGTCACGCAAACCTTCTATTAAAGTGTGGTGGAAATGATAATAAGCTTAATAATGAGCTTGTAACATAAGCATTCATTAAATAATTTAATGAATGAATAATTAAAGGGATTAATTAATATTATTATGCGAATCAATCGCTATGTGCAAGTATATATGTTATGAGAACATATAAGTATGGTAATGATAATGCTTTATGACCATATTATAAGATGTAACATTGAGAATAATTATTTGGTGAGATTATATTATGGTAACTCTTGAACCTATTAATTACTAAGCTTACATTAATAAGCCTTATGTGGCATATATATTGAGATGGGTAAATAATAGTAATTAGCCCAATTGAATTATGTTAGAAAATATGTTTAGTCCAATTAAAATATTAATTGGGTTAATCCAATGTACATGGAGTACATGATAACATGTATTGGTGTATGTTTAAAGTGTGAGTATACTTGTTTATATGTGGGTGTGTAAATACATATTTACACATATATTTGTGCCCATAACTTAGCATAATTAAGACACTGGGATTGATTTAATGAGCCAAATGGACAAATGCTGAGTATTAGGAAGAGTGTCCCATATTCATAGTCCCATTCCTTATTTCTTACGTGACTAGCCCATTGGCCTAGCCTATCTCTCCCTACTCAAAACTCTGTGAAATGATGAAAGGCTAGCAAGGAAGAGATGATGGCTATGGAAATAATGAAGGGGGGAGTGGGTTGAATAGTGCCCATCCACCAAATCCCTATTGCCCAATGTCTTCTTTCTTTTCCTATTGGATTGATTCATTGTGCAAAACCCAAGATTGGGCAATAATTCCTCTATAAATAGAGACCCCTCCTTCTCAAATTCAGTTTGTTGTAGTTCTATTAAGTTCCAATTAGAGAGGGGGTTGCTAAAATGAGAGGAAGCTATATAAGATTGAAAGCAAGTCTAGTATGGCAAGCATTGAGGAGGTAATGTTACTATGAACATTTCTCATTTCAAAGTTCTATGAATTGTAGGAGATCATTTTGAATGCATGAATACATAAATTGAAAGTTTGACAAATTCTTAGAGAGTTCTTAGAAATATCAAGAACTGCTTTCTCTTGAGTTAAAAATTGATGGCTAAGGATTGTTGTAATCAAAAAATTGTTGTTAGATATTGATAATACAGTTAAATACGAAAACAACGGAAGTTACACGGACCAATTTGGTTTAGAAACAAATCCGTAGTGGTGGAATTTGGTAAACTTGTCAAAATATAAAAATTTAGTAAGAATATGAGTTTTGGATTAATATTTGAGTTAGTTAATGTTTCTGTAAATTATTGATTCTTTGTTATGTTGTAGTTCTACGAATTACGAATCCATAGAATCGAAAATAGACTAATTTTGATGTGTATAACTCGTGTTACGATCATAGGAAGGAGAAATGGTCTAAAAATCGCAAAGAACCAAGTTTGGAAACACCTTCTGCATCATGTGGCGCAGCTGCGCTGCCACCAAGGCCATTTGGGGTGCAGCTGCGAAGGAGCAGGGTCAGACAAAAAAAATTATTTTAACTTGCTGGAGTAAATTAGGCATAACTTCTTCATACGAACTCCGATTGAGGCGGTTCAGGATGATTTGGAAAGATAACGAGTAGACCTACAATTTTAATTCTTTAAGTTTTTCGATTTGAAGTCGTTAAGAGGGGTAAATACATCCATCTTTGTGACTGCTATGTATTCGGAAGCAATCGGAGGTCGTCGGGCATGCACATACGCAATTGTAGTGCTCCCGACGATAAAATATGTTATTCTAAGTGATAAAACATAAATATGCATGATAATAAACATGTCATATAACTAAGATTACTTTACTTATAATAGAATGCTTTAACATGATTTTTTAAAAGAAAACTTAGACTTTTTGAGAAACGAAAGTTGATGAATTTGGTGTCCTTTGAGTTCTGACCTTGGACCCTGTGTACGCATATCAACGTGCATGAAATATAGTTTTAAAGTTACCTTGCATATACTAGATTGATATAGCTTGGTTTAAAATGTTTTGAAAAAAAACGCAGAAGTTTTGAGAACTAATAGTTTCAAATATTGTGTAACGTATACTCTGACCTTTCTAGCATGCATATTAAGACGTCTTATGCATCTAGACATGACGAATATGTTCATCATCTAGCTAAGCATGAATTGGACCTTTCAAGTGTGGTTTAAAATAAGTTTTCAAATAATGAACTATGCTTTGTCTATGTAAATAAGATAGATACATGTGAGCATGCTATTAGAGGCTTATTAGTACCAATATATGGTTTAAAAGCTTATAACATGAAATCTTGTTAAAGAAAGTTGTTGAGCCTTATTGATTGAAATAAATAATTATGGAGCTAAGTAGTTTGAATATGAACTTGAAAAATAGATCACAACCTACTTGATGTACGTTTACAGTACGTATCAGAATACATGTTATGCTAAAAATTATATTGGGCAATAAAAAGCCTAAGTCTGGTTCTGGAAGGGAGTAGCGCGGACGCGCCACTCCCAAGCTTAAATGCAGCGCGACCGCGCAGTTCTGCAGAGTGACCAAGAGCAGTTTGTTAACTGCATGGTCTTAAGTTATGGTTATATCTTGTCCTTAAGGACTACAAGATATGAAACAAGATTGTTTAGATAAATATGATAGTAGAATGAGCTAGTCTCATGGTTATCCCAAGTTCAAGTAAAAAAATAAAACTAAGTTAGGAAACAATATTTGTTCTTATATTAAGAGCATATGAAATGTATGACTGATGGGTATAAATCCATGATTATATAACTGTGTAGTAATACACGCAGTGCATATAAGCTTTAAGCAGTTAATTCGTAGTTAATAAACTACGAATCAGGCAAGTCTTTCAGTTCCTATTTAATACATGAATTCTATAAATTTTAATTAAATTATATTATGTTATGAGAATGTTGATGTATATATATGAAATGTATATGAGATATGTATGAGATTGAAAGTTGATATTTGATGATATACTTGTGAAGTGAATCTCTATGCCTGTTATGTGAGAAGTAACATGCGTAGGAAATATTAATTGATTGTGAATGCATGAACTGAGTATGATATTATATGCTATGTTTTGATGCCCCCATAATAGGTCCAATCAACCCAACCCATTCTGAGTCGCCAAACACATGGTACAGAATCCAAATACAAACTTTTATATCAAAAGGTCATGAGCAGGACGACCATACAAACTGTGAGTGTCAATACAAATCGTATATAATACGAAATATAAACACTCAAATTCATTCCTCAATAGTTACAATTATTTTCACACTATTATACAAAAATAGTGAGGAGTACTACTGCTCTAACTCTACCCATCACTCTGTTCCCGACTAGTCCCTGCAACATTCTCATTTCCTGAAGAAAACAATAGATGAAAAGGGTGAACTCAACTAGCCCAATAAAGAATATTATGACTAAGATAATGCAGAATAATTTATCGTTAGTCTTCAATAAATCAGATAAAATATTATGGACAACAAGTTTTAGATCAACAACTGTAGTAGAATTAACAATGCATCAGAAGAGTTAAGTAGAAAATAATGTCTACTAACTTCCATGATTTAAAAGTCCATAATCAATATTTTATCCTTGTAATATCAATCAATATATATCTTGAATCAAATATTCATCTTTGTACTACGGCCAAATATATTCATTTGTATCACCGATTGGTTATGTTCATCTCAACACCTGTCCATCTTTACACTACGAGCCAAAGATATTCATCAGGTAATCATCCATTTTTGTACTACAGGCCAAAGATATTATTTTATATCACCATTTAAGACTGAAGATGATGAAAAATATTTTAAAGAACGAATCTAGTGAGATAAAGGACAAAAATTAGGGATTCATAATTTAGTTTATCCAAGTTCAAGAATACTCCATAATAATCAATTGTGGAGCAAAATTCAAGAAAGAAGATCAAAAGTTGGATCCAATAAAAGGCAGAAACCATAATAGCCAACTTGGACAAAGAAAAAAAAATTTAATTTTTCTGTGAATAGTATCGTATTCATGAATAGTGTCGTATACGTGAATAGTAACCCCGACATGAAAAGGTAGAATTTTTCATAAGAAAAATTATACTTCGTGAATAGTACTCGTGAATAGTACCGTATTCGTGACTAGTGCCGTATACGTGAATAGTGTCGTATACATGAATAGTAACCCCGACGAAAAAGGTAAATTTTTTATAATAAAATTCATACCAATATTTAATTGAAATGATATTGAAAATAATAACATCATTTACAAAAAATATAACATTCCTTACCTCAAAAGAATAATACTTTTGATTAAAATATCTGATATAATGCTGAAGAAAACTTGCACTATATAGCAACACTCAAAGTATCTAAATACTCACAAAAATAAGCTCAATATTATAGAGAGAGAAAACTTCTGATTCTGGTGTGATTTTCAATTTTAACCTAAGCACCCTATTTATAGGAAAATACTTAGTACGACAAAGCAGAAAATTTAATAAAATAATATATTTATAAAAAAAATTCCGCACACCTCCTTGACCATTTCATCAGCCCACACAAGTAGGGCCCACCATCAAAAAAACATTTTTATTAAAAAAATATAACCCCAAAAATCAATTATTCCGGAACTTCAATAATTCATAATAAATATCCCTTTTATCAGAAAAATACGAATCTTATGTCCATTCCATAGGAAATTTAATTCTCTATAACTTTATAGAAGAAAGTTTTTCCAAATTCCGAATAGAAAATGACCGAAATCCACATACGGATGATTTTTCACACCAAAATACTGATAAAAATACATCAGCACTAATTCTTTCATTTATATCCACAATGAATAAATATTTCCTTATCATATAAATCAACAATTAATTATTCATAAATAATATTATAGAACTACAATATTGACAACCAAGTTGTTCTCAGGAAAGAGGGGGCTTTCCGATAAGGATTTCTCCTTACTGGCGCGCAATTAGGTGACCAAACCTCTCCTAGACAGAACTTCCTTATACATTGCCAATAATGTTATCTAATAATATTATTCAAATAATATGAATTATTGATCTGATAATCAGAAATATTGTGCAATGACAATTATTGAATTAATAATAATATAAAAATACTGTACAACACCGTGTACTACTGTGCAACAACGCGTATTACTTTACTTTATCCACCGAATAATCTAATAGTGTTAACGGTAATAACTACGCCGTTAATTTTAGAAAACTCATTCTTGTCATTTTTTTCATCCGAAAGTTTTCTGTTATGGGGCCCACAATTGACTGTGCCGTCGTACGAATAATCCCCGACAGCAAGAATATTTCACGACCAAACGAATATTCCCCGACAATAATGAATATTTTATAACCACTTGTTTATTTAAAATATTTACGCATTTTACCCATAACTTACCACATTAATCAAATCAACCCCTTACTATATCAAAATAATAAATAGAGGAAATTCAATTTTATTCATAAAAGTTGGGGTCTTACAACCTCCCCTCCTTATGAAATTTCGTCCTCAAAATTGACGTACGTACCTGGTGTTTCGAACAGGTGAGGATACCTCGCTTTCATTTCTGATTCCAACTCCCAAGTCATTTTCTCAATAGTATGATTACTCCACAAAACTTTGACTTGTGGTATAACCTTTGTGCGTAGGACATGCTCCTTCCTATCCAAGATCTTGACAAGTACCTCCTCATACGTTAAATCTTCGTCTATCTAGTCTGGTTCTAAATCAATAATGTGGTTTGGGTATTCCACATATTTACGAAGCACGGATATGTGAAAAATGTTATGAACACGAGACATGCTTGAAGGTAAAGCGAGTCCATAGGCCACATTTCCTACTCGGTCAAGAATCTCAAATGGACTAATAAATCGTGGATTGAGCTTTTCTCTCTTCCCAAACCTCGTAACCCCTTTCCACGGAGCAACACGTAACAATACATGATCCCCAACATTAAATCCCACATCCTTTCGATGAAGATTCGCATAACTCTTTTATCGATCCTGTGCCGTTTGTATACTTTGTCGGATCATTTGGATCTTTTTCGTAGTCATACGTACCAACTCTGGTCCCAACAATGTTGCTTCACCCACCTCATTCTAGCATATTGGAGAACGACACTTTCGCCCATACAACATTTCGAATGGAGCCACGCCTGTACTTGCATGGTAACTGTTATTGTAGGAGAATTCCACCAATGGTAGGTACTTATCTCAACTCCCTTTGAAGTCTAGAACATAGAGTCTCAATAGATCTTCAAGAGTTTGAATAATCCTTTCCAATTGCCCGTCCGTTTGAGGATGATATGCCGAACTGAATCGTAAATTCGTGCCCATAGCTTTTTGCAAGCTAACCCAAAATCGTGAAGTAAATCTTGGGTCACGATCCAAAACTATAGATATTGGCATGCCATGCAATCTCACAACTTCATTCACGTATATATGAGCAAGACGTTCAAGGGAATAAGTCTCCCGTAACGGCAAAAAGTGAGCAGACTTGGTTAATCTATCCATAATAACCCGAATCGCATCTATGCCTTGACAAACCTTCAGAAGACCCGTAACGAAATCCATGGTAATGTGTTCCCACTTCCATTTCAAAATCTCAAGTGGTTGCAATGGACCCTTTGGCAATTGATGCTCCGCCTTTATACGTTGACAAGTTAAACTCCTCGAGATAAACTTCGCGATCTCTCTCTTCATATTGTTTTACCAAAATGTATGCCGAAGATCACGATACATTTTCGTACTCCCAGGATGGATTGCAAATGGTGTATTGTGTGCCTCCATCATGATTCTATGCTTCAAATCAGAATCGTCAGGAACACAAAGTCTGGAGTTGACTCGAAGTGTTCCTTCTTCATCGATTCTTGCTTCTGGAATCGCACCTTATAGCACCTACTTCTTCATCTTCATCTTCATCAGCTCCAAATCCGTAGCTTGAGCAGCTTTAACTTTATCAATCAAAGCTGGCTCTACGTGTATACTTGACATCATCATATGGGTCCCCGGAGTCTTGAACTCTATCTCCATCTTTTGTAATTCACACAGAATAGGCCTTTGTGTTGACATCATCGCACTCGTTCCCGTATATGATATTCTACTCAACGCGTCAGCTACCACGTTCGCTTTTTCCGAATGGTATTGGATGGTATAATCGTAATCTTTCAATAGCTCAAGCCAACATCGTTGCCGCATATTGAGTTCCTTTTGAGTGAAGAAATATTTAAGGCTCTTATGATCTGTATAAATCTCCACTTTCTCCCCGTACAGGTAGTGTCTCCAGATCTTCAACGCGAAAATGACTACTACCAACTCTAGATCGTGAGTAGGATAATTCCTCTCATATTCTTTAAGTTATCGCAAGGCATAGGCTATGACTTTTCCAGGTTGCATGAGAACACATCCTAACCCCTTGCCCGAAGCATCGCTGTAGATGACAAATCCATCCGAACCAGATGGTATTGTCAAAACAGGTGCCGAAATGGTCCTCCTCTTGAGCTCTTTGAAGCTCTTCTCGCATTCCTCACTCTATACGAATTTTGTATCTTTCCGAGTCAATTGAGTTAACGGAGTAGCGATTCGAGAAAATCCTTCCATGAATCTCCGATAATAACCAGCTAAGCCCAGAAAGCTACGTACTTCGGTCACCAACTTTGGTTGCTCCCAACTTTGTATTGCTTCAATCTTCGTCGGGTCAACAGATAATCTATGTTTTGATACTACGTGCCCAAGGAATGCTACTTCCTCAAGCCAGAACTCACATTTCTTTAACTTGGTATATAGCTTGTTATCACGAAGCCTTTTAAGTACTAGCTTCAAGTGGTGCTCATGATCTTTAGGACTTTTAGAATAGATGAGGATGTCATCAATAAAGATAACCATGAATTGATCCAAATATTCCTTGAATACACGGTTCATCATATACATGAAAGTAGCAGGAGCATTAGTCAATCCAAAAGACATGACAAGGAATTCATAATGCTCGTATCGAGTTCTGAAGGCAGTCTTTGGAATATCCTCAATTTTAATCTTCAGCTGATGATATCCAAAACGAAGATTGATCTTTGAAAAGAATTGTGCTCCTTGCAACTGGTCGAACAGGTCATCAATACGAGGTAGTGGATACCTATTCTTGATGGTGACATGGTTCAACTTTCGATAGTCAATACAAAGTCGTATACTCCCGTCTTTCTTCTTTATGAATAAAATAGGAGCACCCCAAGGAGACGTACTAGGACGAATAAAATCGATGTCTAACAACTCCTGTAGTTGGACCTTTAACTCCTGAAGTTCAACAAGAACCATTCGATATGGGGTTTTAGAAATGAGTTTTGTACCTGGCTCAAGGTCAATAAAGAATTCAACTTCACGTTCTGGGGGGTATACCGAGAAGTTCTTCGGGAAATAAATCAGGAAAAACATTAACAACAGAAATATCATTCAAATTTGATGTATTCTGATTTAAATCAGTGACATGGGCTAAGAAAGCTTGACATCCGTTTTTCAATAAATAAATAGCTTTATGACTTGAAATGACATTGATTGATTTTAGTGGTTTGGATTCGCACAACAGGATGGTTAGGAATATGAAAACTAACAACCTTACGAAAAAAAATCAATTTTGGCATGGTAAGTGGTTAACTAATCAATTCCTAAAATCACATCAATTGCAAGTATTTTCAAAGATATAAGATCAATAGGTAGGGTGAGGGTACCAACTTGAATCGAGCAAGATTTGTAAATTGTAGATGTAACGAAAGTTTCACCCAACGAAGTTTCAACAAATAAGTCAAAGTCTAATTTCTCAGAAGTCAAGTTCAAGCGTTGAGCACAAGTAGGTGAAATAAAAGAATAGGTAGCACCAGTATCTAACAAAGTAAAAACTTCGCAAGAGTTTATGATTAGCTTACCTGTGATCACCTCGTTCAGGTTCCTTGCGTTTTGGACAGTCACGGCAAACGCTCTTCCAGGAACCACCGACTTTGACTTGTCCGGGACAGCCTTTGGAGGAACCATCCCTGCTGGACTTAGTTTTGCTACAAGACAATCTTGAGCTATATGTCCTTCCTTTCCACAGTTATAGCATGCCTTGAATTATTGTGGGCAGTTTGGGCTGATGTGTCCCTCTTTTCCGCATTTATAACATACGATCGGTGGTCATTATCCTCCCCTAGAAACAGTTGATGCTGGTGCTGACGTCTTGACGTTGTCATTTTTGTAACTTCTCTTTTTAAAATCTCCCCCGACTCGCTTCTTCTACTATTATGGCTACGATTACCACCAGAGTGGTTACCACTTCTGTCATGATACTTTCCTCTTCGCTGGTTGTCATTGATTCGATGACTGCTGCCACCGGTACGACCTTGGTTGTGGTCCCTCGGTTGAACAAACTCATTATCTCGCTCTAATAATTGAGCCCTGTTCACAACATCTGAATAGAGAGAAAATTTGTGAGAAATGAGGTATTGACAAATTTTGGGTTTCAAACCTCTCAGAAACATCTACGTCATACGTTCCTCATTCTCTACTAAATGAGGTGCAAACCTGGACAACTCCGCGAACTTAGCCTCATACTAGGACACAGTCATGTTATTTTGTTCCAGTCTGATAAAATCTACCTCCTTCATATGACGAATACTTTCAGGAAAGTACTTGTCATTTAAAAGTTTTTGGAACGCTTCCCAAGACATCTTGAGTGCAACATGCTGGGTACGCTTCACAGATTTCCACCAGTAATATGCCTCTCCACGGAACATAAAGGTGGCGAATGGAACCTTCTGTTCCTCCTTGCATCCCAAGACATCAAATATCTTGGTAATTTGTTTAACCCACATTTCAGCCTTGATCGGATCCGGCTTTCCCAAAAATTCTAGTGGTCCCAACTCTTTGAACTGCTTGGCAGTGACAAGCCGCGAGTTGCTATTATCTCCACCTATATTTTGTACCCGAGTCTCCCTCGTCAGGTTTTGCATGAACTGCAAAAAGCTTCTAAACATCCCATTATTCATTGTTTGATCGGTGGGGTTGTTTACAGTAGGAATATTGCCTTCTTCTTGCAAGTTCTCCTGGATGGTGATTAAAGGTGTCTCAACGGTCTCATTCACTCCATTGTTAACATTCTCAGCTGCCATTCTCAAATACTGCCATAAAATAAGGGTTAATTAAACTAATTAACATATCACATATTAACCCTATACTCCTACCGACCAATTAAATACTACATAAGCTTAGGTAGGATATACTAGTAAAGGATTTACTCGCCTCTCCCCTCCTAGTTCTTTTCCCCGATCTCCGCCAGAGACCATATCCCTAAGCTCTGATACCAACTGTGACGCCCCCAGAATAGGTCCAATTAACCCAACCCATTCTGAGTCGCCAAACACATGGTACAAAATCCAAATACAAACTTTTATATCAAAAGGTCGTGAGCCGGACGACCATACAAACTGTAAGTGTCAATACAAATCGTATATACTACGAAATATAAACACTCAAATTCAGTCCTCAATAGTTACAATTATTTTCACACTATTATACAAAAATAGTGAGGACTACTACTGCTCTAACTCTGCTCATTACTCTGTTCCCCGACTAGTCCCTGCAACATTCTCATTTCCTGAAAAAAAAATAATAGATGAAAAGGGTGAGCTCAACTAGCCCAGTAAAGAATATTATGACTAAGATAATGCAGAATAATTTATCGTTAGTCTTCAATAAATCAGATAAAATATTATGGACAACAAGTTTTAGATCAACAACTGCAACGGAATTAACAATGCATCAGAAGAGTTAAGTAGGAAATAATGTCTACTATCTTCCATGATTTAAAAGTCCATAATCAATATTTTATCCTTGTAACATCAATCAGTATATATCTTGAACCAAATATTCATCTTTGCACTACGGCCAAAGAAATTCATTTGTATCACCGATTGGTCATGTTCATCTCAACACCTGTACATCTTTGCACTATGGGCCAAAGATATTCATCAGGTAATCATCCATCTTTGCACTACAGGCCAAAGATATTCTTTTGTATCACCATTTAAGACTGAAGATGATGAAAAATATTTTAAAGAACGAATCTAGTGAGATAAAGGACAAAAATTAAGGATTCATAATTTAGTTTATCCAAGTTCAAGAATACTCCATAATAATTAATTGTGGAGCAAAATTCAAGAATGAAGATCAAAAGTTGGATCCAATCAAAGATAGGAACCATAATAGCCAACTTGGACAAAGAAAAAAAAATTTAATTTTTCTGTGAATAGTACCGTATTCATAAATAGTGTCGTATACGTGAATAGTAACCCCGACATGAAAAGGTAGAAATTTTCATTAAAAAATCATACTTCACGAATAGTACTCGTGAATAGTATCGTATTGGTGAATAGTGCCGTATACGTGAATAGTAACCCCTGACGAAAAAGGTAAAAATTTCATAATAAAATTCATACCAATATTTAATTGAAATGATATAGAAAGCAATAACATCATTTACGAAAAATATAACATCCCTTACCTCAAAAGAATAGTACTTCTGATTGAAATATCGGATATAATGTTGAAGGAAACTTGCACTGTATAGCAACACTCAAAATATCTAAATACTCACAAAAATACGCTCGATATTATAGAGAGAGAAAACTTTTGATTCTGGTGTTATTTTTAATTCTAACCTAAGCACCCTATTTATAGGAAAATGCTTAGTACGCGCCAAAGCAAAAAATTTAATAAAATAATATATTTATAAAAAAAAATCCGCACACATCCTTGACCATTTCATCAGCCCACACAAGTGGGGCCCACCATCAAAAAAATGTTTTTATTAAAAAAAACATTTATAACCCCAAAAATCAATTATTCAGAAATTCAATAATTCATAATAAATAGCCCTTTAATCAGAAAAATACGAATCTTATGTCCATTCTATAGGAAATTTAATTCTCTACAACTTTGTAGAAGAAAGTTTTTCCAAATTCCGAACAGAAAATGACTGAAATTCACATACGGATGATTTTTCACACCAAAATACTGATAAAAACACATCAGCACTAATTCTTTCATTTATATCCACAATGAATAAATATTTCCTTATCATATAAATAATTAATTAATTATTCATAAATAATATTATAGAACTACAATATTGACAACCAGGTTGTTCCCATGAAAGAGGGGGTTTTCCGATAAGGATTTCTCCTTACTGGCACCCAATCAGGTGACCAAACCTCTCCTAGACAGAACTTCCTTAGACATTGCCAATAATGCTATCTAATAATATTATTCAAATAATATGAATTATTGATCTGATAATGGGAAATACTGTGCAGTGACAATTATTAAATTAATAATAATATAAAAATATTGTACAATACCGTGTGCTACTGTGCAACAACGCGTATTACTTTAATTTACCAACAGGGTATTCCAACAGTGTTAACGGTAGCAACTACGCCGTTAATTTTAGAAAACTCATTCTTGTCGTTTTCTGCATCCGACAGTTTTCTGTTATGGGGCCCATAATTGGTTGCGCCGTCGTATGAATATTCCCCGACAGCAAGAATATTCCACGACCAAACAAATATTTCCCGACAACAATGAATATTTTATAACCACTTGCTTATTTAAAATATTTGTGCATTTTGCCCATAACTTACCACATTAATCAAATCAACCCCTTAATATATCAAAATAATAAATAGAGGAAATTTAATTTTATTCATAAAAGTTGGGGTCTTACATTACGTCATTATCTGCTAGGAATAACGTTATCCTGGATAGCCCTTGGTGTTGGTAGGGTATTACTGGCAGGTTATCAGAGTTAGGATATCACAGATTGTTCTCGTCACTTTCTGCTGGGGATGACGTTATCC
The DNA here is from genome assembly GCA_020205555.1 of Panax stipuleanatus. Classification (NCBI taxonomy): domain Eukaryota; kingdom Viridiplantae; phylum Streptophyta; class Magnoliopsida; order Apiales; family Araliaceae; genus Panax; species Panax stipuleanatus. Next base: position 92,056,332 of record CM035117.1, read on the forward strand.
GTGATGGACCTGTCTACTCTGATGGGGATGACATTATTGATGCTACCTTGGTTTGAGACCACTGGTTTCCCACGTCTGTCGATACTCTTCGTAGGGCATATTTTTCTTTAGCTAATGTCGTTGTACATCCCTGAAGGCTCCCCTGCTGGGGATATATCTTTGTTATCGAGTTACCTCAGTGAGTGCCTCCGATGCCTATCCTGACGATAATTTACACCGGTAGCTTGCAACAAGAGGTTAAATCACCAATCCTTCTTAGTGCTCCCTATAAGGATTTGTATAACAGATTCCATCATCTGTCCTTTGTGGGGATAGATTGATATACTATTTTCGCCACCGAATCATTCCCAATACTTCGCTGGAGTTGTTGCCAACTGCTGATAGTGTCACTAGTCTGTACCTGACGTTGCACTAGGGTTGAGCAAACGGCTGAACTGTCACCGGTCTGTACCTGATGCTTCACTGGGGTTGAGCCAACGGCTAAAATGTCACCAGTCTGTACCCGATGCTTCGCTAGTGTTGAGCTAACGGCTAAAATGTCACCGGTCTGTACCCGATGCTTCACTGGGGTTAAGTCAACGACTGAAATGTCACCAGTCTGTGCTTGAAGCTTCGTTGGGGTTGAGCCAACGGCTGAAATGTCATCGGTTTGTACCCGACGCTTTGCTGGGGTTGAGCCAACGGATGAAATGTCACCAGTCTGTACCCGACGCTTCGCTGGGGTTGAGCCAATGAATGAAATGTCACCGATGTGTACTTGACGCTTCACTAGGGTTGTGCCAACCGCTAAAATGTCACCGATATATTCCCGACGCTTCGCTGGGGTAAAGCTAACGGCTGAAATGTCATCGGTCTGTACCCGATGCTTCATTGGGGTTGAACCAACTGCTGAAATGTCATCGGTCTATACCCGATGCTTTGTTGGGGTTGAGTCAACTGTTGAACTGTCATCGGTCTGTACCCGATGCTTCGCTGGGGTTGAGCAAACTGCTGAAATGTCACAGGTCTGTACCCAACTCTTCGCTGGGGTTGAGCTAACAGCTGAAATGTCACCGGTCTGTACCTGATGCTTCACTGGGGTTGAGCCAACGGTTAAACTATCACCAGTCTGTACCCGATGCTTCGTTGGGGTTGAGCCAACAGTTGAACTGTCACCTGTCTGTACCCGATGCTTTGACAATAGCAGTTTTAGGCAGTTCTGTGCAGTTTTTTAGCAGTTTTCCACATTGGTCCCTGTATACCACTTAGGGATGATAACCAATTGTTTTCATGAAGTTTATCCCTTTGTCAGGAATTTGTCGCTCATACGCAGGATTTCAGGACAATCCGCTCAATCGCGTAGTAGTTTTTTCTCAGATTTAACTTTTCAGCTCATGTAAACTACGTTTTAACTCAAATTGGACCGAGCCGGAGGGGGTGGGGCCCAACCTAGGGAGCTGCAGGTAGAGGTGCTACTGCCACGGGTGGGGCCCCTTCCTCCTGCGGATTTATATTGGGCAGCAGCAGCTTTCATAAGTTATTTTTAATTTTAAGTTTCTATAGAAATCTAATTTTTTCTTTTTTAGATCTACGGAGTTCGGGTAGCTTTTTTTAGATTTTGTCAGCGGCCACGCGTTCTGCACATCATAGGTAACGTTTACATTCTTTCTTTGTTAGTTTTGACTGTTAGAATGCTATAAACCACGTAGGGTGCTTTTGAACGCAATGTATCAAAAATGTATGCTTATATAACTTGATAAAAGTTTTTTGACTTCATACGTATGCATATTTTACTTTGATGCACGTTTTGATGTAAGAAAATTTGAATTCTGAGAAAGTCAATTGACGCCCTTTTTGATCAGTTTACTCATCCTTTTTGAGGCCGTATGAGCCTGGATTTTTAACTAAAAAATGTTCATGGTTATTTGGCTACTATGGGAAGTTTATTTTTGATTCCTTTCATAAATATGAACTATTTTTGTTTTTGGAAAGGTGTGCTACTGAATGGCCACCTAGTCATGCATGTGTTCATGCGGACAGTCCATTTTACAAAAGAGACTCTGATAAAAAAAAATTCAAAAGCTTGAGCATTTAATAAACATGCCGTTTGGACTCTACTGGGGATTTTGACTGACCCATGCATGTTTTAGGATTTCAAAATGCATAAAATACTAACTTAAATTAATAAGTCATAGATTTTAGCCTTACCACACCCTTTCTGAGGTGATTTGGAGAATTTGTCCAGGTGATGGAGCCAGATAGACCTGACAGTGCTAGTAGGGTTGTCCCATGAGTTAGATGGAGGAGGGTCTCCGATGTCCCTCAGCCACGGTCAACCCGGGCGCTTTGTAGATTGGCTGAGTCAATGATCCGTCCGATTTGGGCTGATCTGCCAGCTGACATAGATGATGATGAGGCTCCATTTGTTGCTCTTGCCCCAGCTCAGGCTCCACGTACGGAGCTTCCATGCATTATAGTGCCACTTTAGGAGCTGCTGGGAGACTTGAGCCTCCATCCTTTGAGATTCCTTCACGCCAATGAGGTGACTGAAGTTTTCTTCTTTCTGGATTTTTTTCTTTCTTTTGCCATTCTCGGGGCACAGGTTTGACATAGGTTGACTTTTGATGCAGTTTCGTGGCTTTACGCAGCCCAGAGGGAACTGGTTTAATGTGCATTCTCTTTACCACACCCTGCGCCAGGATTACACAGACATTATTGATACTTGGGGAGTTCAGGTAACATTTTCTATCCCTCTTCGTCGTTGCCCATGGGGTTATATGAGGGCTTTATCTGAGCGCTGGTTCCACCAGACTCAGTCTCTCGACTTGCTAGATTGCGAGGTGATGATGACACCTATATATTGGAGGTTCATCACCGGTATAGAGTTTGAGGGTGAGCCAGTGCCTGTTGTGGCTGATATTACACCCACTGCTGTTTGGTCCCTCCTTGGAGTTCCTGAGACGGCCATCAAGGATTGAACGGTCCGATCGGGTCCCTTGAGCGTAGATGCCCAGAGTGGGGATTTGACTGAGCCTCCTGATGATCAGAGGGTTAGAGATCGCATCTTGCAGCGACTGTTCTTAGTGATCATCAAGGGTTATTTCCTGGCGGACAACTCCGCGACGGTATCTTTTGCCTTAGTCAGTGCTACTGGACATGTGGAGCGTCTCAGTGACTTTGATTGGGGTACCTATACCTTTGCCTATTCTCTCCGAGGTATGCGCATGCACTCAGAGGGTGTGATGAAGGCTTGGTTAGGATTCTACCCATTCCTACTGGTGAGTACATCTTTTTTGTACCTTTTTTATTTTTGCATTTATATTTGTCTGTCTTGGTCACTGAGGACTTTTAATATTTACATGGCCAGTACTGGGCATATGAGAGGCTTCCTTGCCTACGTCCTGCAACCACTTTAGGCCTGGAGACTTATCCTCAGGGACGGCGTTGGCACCACTCCACTCTGACGGAGGTCCCTGTAGCTGAGGGATTCACCCATTCCCGCCTGCAGCTTGAGCTTTTGATAGCTAGATCGATCTTATTGGTACTGTATACCTCAGACTTTTTGACAGTTGGGTTTGAGGGCTGTTTCCCCACTGGCCTGGAGTTTGCATTATCCGCCCGCAGAGTCCTATTTTTAACAGAGGGAGGCTGGGAGCTCTATTTAGGAGAGCGTGCTATCAGGAGCATGACAGAGTAGATCCATATTCCCTTTGTTCCTCCTGCTTGGCATCATTGGCCACTAGTTCAACCACTTACAGACATCCCTGTGGAGGGCGTAGATGGCTTTACCCTGTCAGAGGGTCCGTACAGCTAGGAGGCGTTTCATAGCTTGTGGAGTTCTTGCACTATTGGGGCTCAGACTTGTGCTATCCAGTTCATAGCAGATATGGTGCCGGGGTCTGTGATGATGACAGACTGGATAGCTTGCCTGCTAGAGCCTACCCACTTGGACGAGATTACAAGACTGACCCAGCAGTTGGAGAAAGCTCATTTATTTATCAGGCATCTTGACCGAGATCCATCAAAGGCATCTTCTGTTGATCCTTCTGGCTTTAAAGCGGGCCCCTCATCAAGTCCATTCTGCTACAGTTTTATCATTGTTGATCCTCCCTTATATCGATCAGACATTCTAACTGGCCGAGATTTTGTGTCTCATGAGGAGCTAGAGCAGGTTGATAGCTTGGATGCAGATATTATAGATCTCTTTTGATAGCTTCCCTCGCTATATCTTTTGATAGGCCTCTGTTTTGGCTATTGGGCAGATGTGCCCCATTTTGATAGGCCTATGTTAGTAGTTGGGCGGCTGTGTCCCATATCCATATACTTTTTATTTTGGATTGTATTACCAGACAAAGATGATGCTTGGAGTAGATAGCTTATTCTAGATATGCATTATATTTCCTATCTATTGCCTCATGTTTATTATTGTCATTATGCATGCATTATGTCATGTATATGCAATTAGACAGATGAGTTCAAATTTGACCCTTGGATGGTCTTGTGATACGGTGATACGGATGTCGTCGTCGATAGTCAGCCACGTCGAGCATTTACCACCATTTGTGGTAGCATTGTCCTTCAGATCGTGGTATAATAGCATGCCCTTCCCCGCCAGAGGGACAGTAGATCAGATATTAGGGCATTCATTGGCCCTTGTGGACTTCCAGGTTCCATATGGATTCATAGACGATATTTTATCCTGTTCGATACCTGAGTGGCAGGTTTTCCACTTCGGGCGGTTTGAGTTGACACTGACTTTGGAGAAGTATGAGCGGCTTACAGGTTTGGCTTTGGACTTGCCTTGTGCCCGCACCGCTATTAGTGATATGAGGAGACTGTTCATGCGGACGTTGGGTCTGCGTCAGAGTGTAGTTACGGATGAGATCATTTTCGGATGTGTGATCTCTATTGACTTCTTGATCGATCATTTTGGTAGACTGGATAGCTACGATCGGCATGCTGGTGACTTTATTATATCGACAGAGGAGTGGCATTCAGCCCGGATATACGTCTTGCTGATGTGCGTCATGGCTTACTTATTCATGCCACTATACTTGGACCACTTAGATGTTGGGTTGATGATTGCGGTTCGTACCCTTAGACAGCGTAGCACCATCCTACCGATGAAACTAGCTGAGATATTGAGGTCAACTACCTATTGCAGTACCCATCTAGAGGGGTTTTTTAGAGGTAGCTCTGTCTTGTTGTATGTATGGCTCATGACCCATTTGCGCCTGATCGACTTCTTCAGACATCAGGGGTACTGCTTCACCCATGAGACAGCTATGTCCAACTCTTTCCAACCAGCAGAATGTTCGGATGCAGAGATATGGTCATCTTTTCTATCAGATAATGAGCATCCTTTTTCGATTCTGCCATTCTCAGGGCTAGTTTCCCCTTATAGCTTTATTACCCATGCATCTGGCATGGACTACGTGCCCCTAGAGGTATTGAGAGGGGTGACCACTTATCATCTGTTGGCAATTATGGGTCAGTTTGATCAGTTCCATAGCCTGCACTAGATTAATCAGCGGATGTAAGCTTTTTCTATGTCGTCAGTCAACCTGATCAGAATTTATCAGTGTTGGACTCATAGAAAGAGGGCTGATTTCTCTACTAGCCATCCGGATTGCTTTCCAGAGTATTCAGCGTCGTTGGAGGCTGATATAGCAGCAGTCACAGTCATCCAGTCAGCTCCGGTTATGGATTCAGATGAGGAGGAACCTATGGAGGATCCTGATTCTCTTACGGAGGACGAGTTGTTTATGGGTCTGATAGCAGCCTTAGTTAGTGATCCATCGACTATTCTGGCTGGCATAGATCCAGCTATTGCTGATTCATTAGCTAGGATGATTTTTGAGGGAGATCAGGCTAGGGCATTGATGTTGACTGCCCTATCTAGCAGAGACATAGCCATGCGATAGCTATGTCCTACTCTTTTCAGCCAGCAGAATGTTCGGATGCAGAGATATGGTCATCTTTTCTATCAGATAATGAGTATCCTTTTTCGATTCTGCCATGCTCAGGGCTAGTTTCCCCTTATAGCTTTATTACCCATGCATCTGGCATGGACTACGTGCCCATAGCGGTATTGAGAGTGGTGACCACTTACCATCCGTTGGCAGTTATGGGTCAGTTTGATTAGTTCCAGAGCCTGCACTAATTTGAGGGGCTATTGATCAGCGTAGGTCAGCTTCTTCTATGTCGTCAGCAGACCTAATCAGGATTTATGAGTGCTGGACTTATAAGGAGAGGGCTGATTTCTCTACTAGCCATCCAGATTGCTCTCCAAAGTATTCAGCGTGGTTAGAGGCTGATATAGCGGTAGCTGCTCTCATCCAGTCAGCTCCGATTGTTGATTCAGATGAGGAGGAGCCTATGGAGGATCCTAATTCTCCCATGGAGGATGATTTGTTCACTGGTCTAATATTAGCGTTAGTTAGTGGCCCGTCGATTATTTCAGTCTGGACAGATTCAGCTATGGCAGATTCATTAGCTAGGATGAATTTCAAGAGAGATCAGGCTAGGGCGCAAATGTTAGCTGCCTTGTCCGACAGAGATATAGATTTTGCTGATATAAATGAGGCTCGAGCCACTCGGGATACGACATTGGTTCGAGAGAGATGAGGCACGATCTTCTCAAGATGTTGCTTTTATCGAGATTGAGGAGACTTTGATTGCTAGGGATGCTACTTTTTTAGAGAGGGATGAGGCCATAGCTTCCCGGGATCTCCACATTGCTGACAATACTACTCTCCGATCATATACCCATGGCCCGGTTGCCTATGTGAGTGCTTATATTGATGATCACAGTGCCACTATGTAGATGGCTGTGGATGTTTTGGCTTGTATGGAGGCTGAGGGTATTGCGCTTGTAGCGGCTCCTCCATCTTTAGAGAGAGACACCATGTTGGCATTGTTGTCCCGTCTGTCATTGGGTCCATAGACTAACTTTATTTGTCCTTCACATACTAGATCATCCATTTTTGTCATATACAGAACACAGTGTATATATCAAACAGTATTATATATCAGAGAAATATATTTTGATTCACTTCCCTGGTTGGATATGTATTGTCATTGCTGAGTGATTACCACTTCTTTCATGACTTGTTATTGTTGATGTATCATGAGCTTCTCGTTGATGAATTGACATTAAGATGTCGAAGAATATCTTAGATGGGCCTATTTATCAAGGAGGCTTGATAGGATTTATGTTTCGGTGTCTTGGGACTAGTTTTTTTATTGATTTTTTGTATTTTTTTGAAGGTCAAACCGCACCATGAATGGAAGCCTATGTACTCCCGGGCTGAGGGAGATCAGGTCATTTGTAGTTTATTTTTGTGTGAGAGAGGCTTGAGAAATGTCTCTTTTAAGTTTGGTTTGATGAGTTTTTGAGTTTTTTGTTTGGTTTGACCACACCAAGAATGGCTGCCTACGTACTCCTGGGTTGAGGCAGATCAGGTCATCCGTAGTCCATTTTTCTAGTGAAAATTGAAACTAATTCCATTGATTCGTAGGACCAAGAAGTTAGTATGCATGTGTCTCAGATATAGTACCTTTTCACGGTGTCTAAATTGATGAGTTGGGGAAATTCGCTTTCGTCCATTTCTTATAGTTTGATAGCTCCTCCTGTCAACACTTCCTTGACAATGAAAGGACCTTCCCAATTTGGGGAGAACTTTCCTTTAGCTTCGTTTTGATTGGCCAAAATATTCTTTAGCACAAAGTCGTTTTCTTTGAATTGCTGGATTGAGACTTTTTTGTTGTACGATGGAGCAATCCTTTATTGATATAACTACCAGTGGAAAATGGTTGTAGCCCTCTTTTCATCTATCAGGGATAGCTGGTGGTACAGCTTTTGTAACCATTGGTTTTTGTCCATTTGAGCTTCTATTAACACTCTCAAGGACTCCATTTCTACTTCTATGGGAAGCACTACTTCCATGCCATAAACCAATAAGTTTGGGGTAGTCCCAATAGAAGTACGCATTGACGCCTAGTCTTCTAACAGGGTAAGAGGCAACAGGTTAGGCCATTCTTTGTGATTGGCAGACATTTTCTGCATGATTTTCATGATGTTCTTGTTGGCCACTTCAACAGAAGCATTCATCTTGGGCCGATAGATAACGAAATTAAGATGCTTGATATTGAACTTGTTGCACAGTTCTCTCATCATCTGATTGTATAGGTTCTTGGCATTGTCTGATACGATCACCTCCGATTGTCCATATAGACAGATGACATTGTTTCTGATGAAACCAATGATGGCCTCTTTGGTAACTTTGGTAAAAGAGGCAGCTTCAACCCACTTAGTGAAGTAATCAATCATGGTGAAGATGAAACAATGACCGTTACTGGCTTTGGGTTCTACTGGACCTATCACATCCATTCCCCACATGGAGAAAGGCCATGGCAAACTCATATTGTGAAGCTCATTTGGAGGAGCATGAATAGCATTTCCTTGGACTTGGCATTGATAGCATCTCCTGATATGACCATCACAGTCAGCTTTGAGAGAGATCCAATAATGCCTTGTTCTCAATATTTTCACGGCCAGCTGATGACCGCTCATGTGTGGACCACAGATTCTACCGTGGACTTCATCCATTAATCTTTGGGTTTGCTCTTTGTCGAGGCATCGTAACAAGCCTATTCCAGCATCCCTTTTGTAGAGTGTGTCTCCTGTCAGATAGGACTACATAGCCATCTTGTGAATCCGCTTTTGTTTATCTTGGCTTGCCCCAGCGCGTGTAGATCTTTCTCGGAGATATTCCTTGATGTCTTAACACCAAGGATGTTTGATAGGAAGTATCTCGTTTGATACTTCTCCAATGTAATTCAAGTATGTCGGGGTCTTTTGATTTGTGATTTTGATGTTGGGAATCCCACTCCTATCGGATATACGGATTAAGGAAGCCAAAGTTGCTAATGCATTAGCGAACTCATTCCTACCCCGAGGAATGTGGATGAAAGTTATGTCTTCAAACTCCATGGATATTTTGACGACCTGCCGATGATAGGGCAGCAAATGCAGTTCTTTTGTGTGTTATGCTCAGTTGGTTTGTCTGATGACCAACTCAGAATCTCGAAAGACTAGTAGATTTTGGATACCCATAGATTGGGCTAGTTTCAACTTGGTAGCCACAGGATATTGTTCTTCTGTACCAGAGATAAGGACTGCCCTAGCTCCGGTACTTTCCATATTTACTGCTCCATCAAAATACATCTTCCATGATTGGATTGTATTCTCTTGTCGGATTTGCTGAATTATCATGATCCCATCATTCGGGAAGTAAGTTTCCAGAGGTTCAAACCCTCCTGACGGTGCTTCGGCTAGTTGATCTGCAATGGCTTGACCTTTGATGGACTTCTGAGTCACGTAGACAATGTCGAACTGTTGGAGGATCAACTGCCATTTGGACAGTCGACAATTCAACATTGGCTTGTTGAATACATATTTTAGCATATTCATGCGGGATATGAGGTAGGTCGTGTGCCCATGGAGGTAGTGCTGTAACCTCATGGCTACCTATGCTAATGCACAACATATCTTCTCGATTAGGGTGTACTTCTGTTCGCCACTGCTGAATCTTTTGCTGATGTAGTAGAAGGCTCTCTCCTTGCTATAATCATCTCTCTGTCCCAGCATACATCCCATGGCGTTAGCATTGACGGACAGGTACATAAACAAAGGAACTCCGTCCCTCGGGGGTACCAAGACAAGAGCTTCGATCAGCTGCTTCTTGATGGCAAGGAAGGATTTTTGGCAATCCTCATTCCATTTCGTGGAGGAATTCTTCTTTAGTAGCTTGAAGATGGGTTCACAAGTCGCCATGAGCTAGGAAATGAACCGGCTTCTAACATTGAATCTTCCTAGAAACCCGCGTATTTCCTTCTCTGTCCGAGGTACGGGCATCTTCGTGATGGCTTTAATCTTGGCAGGATTTAACTCAATGCCTCTATTGCTCACCAAAAATCCCAACAATTTTCCTGATTTAACTCCAAAAGCACATTTGGCTCGATTTAGCTTAAGATTGTACTTACGCAACCTATTGAACAGCTTCCTGAGATGGTCAATGTGATCGACTTCCTTAAGGGATTTGACTATGATGTCATCTAAATAGACTTTTATCTCCTTATGCATCATGTCATGAAATAGGGCCATCATGGCTCGCTAATATGTGGCACCGGCATTGATAAGGCCAAAGGACAATCTCTTGTAACAAAAGGTTCCCCAGGGAGAGATGAAAGATATTTTCTCCTGGTCTTCTTCAGCAACCATAATTTGATGGTAACCAGCAAAGAAATTCATGAAGGAATACATGTCGTACTGGGTCGTGTTGTCTATCATGATGTGGATGAAAGGTAACGGGAAATTATCCTTGAGGCAGGCTTTATTCAAATCCCTGTAATCTACACATACTCGTACTTTCCCTCCTGGCTTTCGCATGGGAACTATGTTTGAAAGCCATTTCGGGTACGTTGATACCATGATGATGCCGTCTTTGAATGGTTTGACAACTTCTTCTTTGACTTTCAGGCTCCATTCAGGTTTCAATCACCTGAGCTTTTGCTTGACTAGTTTGAATCCATCTTTGATGGGGAGTCGATGGATGACAATGTCAGTAGACAACTCAATCTTGTCTTCATGCGACCATGCAAACACATCCTGGAACTGTGTTAAGATTTCAATCAGGTCGGTTTTTTGATATTTTGTGAGGTCTATGCCTATCTGAATTTCTTTGAGGTTTTCCGAGGTTTCGATATTGACAGTGGTGGTTTGATTGAGGTTTGGTTTGGGTTTATCATCGACCCATTCTTTGATTTCCTTGGGCACCTCATAGTCATCTTCATCCTCTTGATCAACTTTCATCAAGTCGAAGTTCATTTCTACATCAAAGTTGAAGTCACTGTGATAGGTTGGCATCTCATCAACAGGGACAAACAAATATAATCTTGGAGTCCTTAACAAAATGCTTTCGCTTTAATATATGCAACTGCTTAAATATACAAAGCATTTAGCAAAGCATGACAAAAGTTACTGCTATAGCTATGCAATCAAAATAAGAAGTAAATGAAACCATGTTACAGTGCAGAGGGACCCTTTGCCCTTTTACCCTTTTTGAATGAGGTAAGGGACGTTGCTCCAATTGTCCAGGGTTATATCCTCGTGAATAGGGAGGATACACGATTTATGGCTGTCTACCTCATCTCTGATAATGACTAAGACATCCTTCAAAATAAGGCCAGGGTTTTTCTTCTAACTGCCCTTTCTCTTTCTTGATGCGAGGAATTTGGATCTGATCCTCTTCATCACTGTTGGGGAGATCATCGTTCATACCTTCGTAGTGTATGATAACCCTCATGTTAGCAAATGAGTCTCGTCCTTCGTACATAAACTTTTCTTTTCCCTTTTTGCTGTCCCCTTCATGCTTTGGGGTCTTTCTCTCACCTACCGGTATGATTGGAGGAAACAACATGGCTGACACAATAGCAGGAATCTTCCTCATTGGATTCACAAACTCTGCATCAGTGAGGTTTGGCAATAGTATAGTAGAAGCATGAGCCTTTGGATGCTTATGTGGGTTCCGGCGGTTTGACCCGGATGTGTAGCTCAATCCGGCTTTCCCTGACTGACTCGAGATTAGCACCGGGATCTTGATACCTTGTTGATTCTTTCCTAACCCTTCTCCAGGGCAGAAACCCAAAGATACCTTCTCCTGACCGACTGTCATCACTTCGGAGGAGACCTTAGGCTTCAAGGCTGGTGCCCCAACTGGTAGGTATTGAGTATCACTCACCTCCAAAGCTTGAAAACTAGCAGGTTCAATCACTGCATCCAGACTAATCACTGGTATGTCTCCCTGTATGCAAACATGGTATTCTGGTTCGACATTCACCGTGATTAGGGTGCCATTGATAATGTATTTGAGTTGCTGATGGAGGATGGATGGAGTTATTTCTGCCATGTGGATCCACGACATTCCCAACAACAAGTTGTATCCGGTGGTAATGTTGAGTACCTAGAAGGATACATAAAAAGTGTGTGGACCTATCTCCAGTGGAAGCTCAATTTCTCCCACAACTTCTCGGCGAGATCCATCGAAAGCCCGGATAACCATGTGAATGGTCTTGATCCGGTTTGGATTGATCTTCATTCTTTCCAAAGTAACGTAGGGACAGATGTTTAGGGATGATCCTCCATCTATTAGCACCCCTCCGATCACATTCCAGGATGACATTACTGCTATATGTAGGGACTTGCGATGACCCGTCCCCTCTGCAGGTATATCATCGTCAGTGAAAGATATCACATTGCTGTTAAAGATGTGTTTTATCATATGACAGAATTTATCGCCATTCACTATCTTTGGCATATGAGTTTCTTCTAGTACTTTCACCAAAATGTTGCGATGATCCACTGAGGATAACACCCAATCTAGGATGGACATCTGCTTGGATGCATCTTTCAGGCTTTGCACCACCTTGATCTCATTGTGTCCCACTTTACTGAGGAACTCTTCGACTTTCTCTTCAGCCACCTTCCCTTTGGCCATGATAACTGAATTGATCACCCGCTGAGGCATGTACAATAGATTCTCCTTGGATACAATGGTAATGTTGTTCGAGGTTGAACCTTCATCATTCTTATAGTTTTATGGGACTCTCTTCAGACTGATCACTAGATACTGGGCTTTGAATGGTAAGATTAAAGGCTCGGGTGCGGCCAACTTTATAAGATTATATGCTTCTAGGACACCATTCCCAGGCAGTACTAAGGGTGCTCCGGTTACCTCCTTCTCACAGGAGATAACAACCACTGTTTCCTAATTCCACGCACCGGGAATAAAGAGAGTTTCTTCATCAGGAAGGCCATAATCTTGATTCCCTCTTATCAGTTCACCGCTTTCAATCATGTTTTGAATTAAGTGACGAAGTCCCCAACAATCTTCGGTGTCATGACTGGGTACATTGGAGTGATACCGACAGATTCGGTCAGGCTTGAATTTCCTTGATCGAGGATTTACTGGGGGTGACAGATCTGTAACCATCCCCTCAATGATCAACATCTGGAGGATTTCCTTCATCGGTTGGTTTAGGTTAGTGAAATTCCTCTGAAAGGTGAATTCCCTATCAGCTTGAAACTTCTCCTACTTGGCCACCTTATCGGCCTAGGGTTCATACTCATGAAACTGGTAATGGTCCCTCATAGAAATGGGACTAATATCCGGTGTAGGAGGACTTGTTTCCTGTTGGTTGGTCTGATTTATCAGCTGCCTGGTTATCCGATGTTGGTATACAACCAGCTCTGCCAATTGTCCAATCTATTCCTTGAAAGACTTAAACTTCTGTTCTATCAGGAATCGCCTTTCTGATAACTCCCAACTGTCTGGACTACTGTTGCTGGATTGAGTTGTTTCTCCGACTTATCATAGCTATTTAGATCCTTCTCCATTTTGCGTGCTAATTATGTTAACACCCTCTTCTTTGTGCTGAGGGAAGGGATTATCCTGTACGTTCGGTTGCTCAGGTTTGGTCACCACGATCTCTGAATTGTCTATAAAGTCCTGGATTTTGTGCTTGAGAGACCAACAATCTTGTGTATCATGGCCTGGAGATCCAGAATGGTATGCGCACTTCTTCCTCCGGTCGAAATTTCATCCACCGGTGTTGATTGGTGGAAGGAGTTTCATAATCTTTTTCTTTGTCGTCAATAGTTTTAACACATTTTCGAGTGAATTTTCTAACGGGGTAAACGTTCTTCGACACCTGGCCTCCAAAATATTTTGAAATGGAGGGTTAGAAGGTTGTTCTGAAGCTTGAAAAGGGGAATAGCCCCTCTTTTGATTGGGTATGTCTGATCTGTCCTTCCAATACAAAGGACACTTCTTCGTCTTTCTTCTTGTGTGCCCTCCAGGGATTATTCCCATAATTTCCATATTGGATATGCACGGCAACAGCTTCTAAGGCTGTCAGATCCTTTATCTTTCGAGATTTGAGCCCCACTTCTACCATCTCGCGTGTTTGATCATCTCTTAGAATAGCTTTCCTATGCCTGCTAGGACCCTTTCATAATACGGAGCTTCTTGAATGTCGATGAAGGTTATGACTATCTCAGACTCAGTCATCGGTGGAGTGACTTGTGCCGCCATTCGTCTCCAGCGTTGAGCATATTCTCTGAATGGCTCAGTGTTTTGTTTCTTGATTTTGGTTATTTGATATCTGTCTAGAGCCAGTTGAGACTAGAAACTATATTAATTGAGGAAGGCATGTATCAGCTCTTCCCAGCTGTGAATTTTAGAATTGTCCAGACGGGCATACCAGGCTCTAGCCTCTCCGGTCAGACTTTTCTAGAATAACTGCATTCGGAGTTTCTCATCCTCCGCATAGGATCCGAGCTCTCCAATGAATACTTTCAAATTGGTGTATGGGTCTCCCAATCCATCGTATTTCTCAAAATCAGGGACTCAAATTTTTTCCGAATAACGAGCCCTGGGGAAAATACGTAAGTCTGAATAATTAACACTGCCAAATCCCCCAGTCCTTTTAATAGACCGGATAGTTTCTTCCATCTATTGGACTTTCTTCAGAATGTCACCAGCTTCTTGTTCTTTGTTAAGGATGGTGATTGTCGACGTCGGGAAAAAATTCGATTCGGGTCAAACCCGGATGCTTCTCTCTTCCTAAGTTTTGTCTACCCTTATTATTTATATTTGTGAAAAAGGTTGTGAAGAGTTTTTTAGGTAAAGGCCAACATGTATCATGTCGACGATTTGAACGTTTTACAGAGTCGCCTGTTGGTAGATTTGAAAATGGTTGTACCAACTCAACCGAGTTTTGTTTGAAAGGAGGCCCAATTTCTAGACATTGTTGAAACTTGATCTTTGAAACCGAAGTTCTATGTTTGGGGGCTTGCTTAAGTGTGGGGAAGTTGTTAGGCACCCCACAACTCCCGTGTAAACACAGTAACGCATCTTTTAAATATTTCCCTTTTAAATCTGTAATGTGTGTGTGAATGCTGGAAGAAATTGGGCCTATGTTTGATTGATTGAAAGCATGAATCTGCTTCGTTGAACCTATATACGAAGGGTTTGATTTGATTTACAAAAGTCTCTCTTTTAGACAAGATTATTAAAATGATGTTTTTGAAAGTAAGTTTTCAAACTCTTACGCTAACATAGGAATTGAAGCATGTCAACACTTCAGTTTTATCTTTTTAGCTTTTTGGCTCAATTTAAATGGTGATTGTCCGGCTGCGAAGCGTCCTCGACCACAACATATATACAAGTGTCGGTCTTCTCATGGGTATGACAGCCATCGGAGTGACTTTGACACGACAAACTATTATTCTCATTATGTTGAGACCTTAAACCTAGATAACCGTTTAAAGTCTTTCGGATGTACATTTTACAGAAAAACTATATATATATATATATATAAGCAGTTAAGGGCAGAGGGTTTTCACTCCGAGGTCCGAACTAGAATGAAAATATGTATATATATATATATATATATATATATATATATATTTATAAAAGCCTTAAAAAGTCATGGAGTAATCCAGGCTGGACAGAATTGAAATATATATATATATATATAAGCTGTAAAGGGCGACGGACATTCTATTCTTTGCCCGGACAGAAATGTAAGTATATATATATATATATATATATATATATTTATAAAAGCAGTATAAAGGCCAAAGAATGATCCCGGCTAAACTTGAATGTAAATAATAATATATATAGTTAATATATATATATTAAAGTAATAAAAAGGCCACAAAGTATAAATCCAGACCTAAATAAGTTAGAAAAATTATATATATATATATATATATATATATATATATATATATATATATATATATATATAAAAAAGCAGTAAACTACCTCGGATTTGACATCCGGGCTTGACAGAATTGACAAAGTTAGTATATATACAGTTAACTATATACATCAAAAGGCCAAACCTGGATTGGGAAGATAATCCAGTCCAGTGAAGTTGATAGAAATGGGGATATATATATATATATATATATATATATATAAATTATTATATATATATATGAATATAAATTGTTAGAAGCGACGGATCGACAATTCAAGTTGCAGAAATGCCAGAAAATGAGTTTATGTACTACAATGTACGAAAACAGAAGCAAAACGGCCACGGAACTGAGTTCCGGGCATAATCAGAAAGTGAAAATTAACGTGCAAGTGTATAAAAGTGTAATGAAGTAATATAAACTTTCTGATCGTAAAAATACTCACAATTGACTGCTACACGGGCTTTTTGCCAAATCATAGGCTTTAAACGTCCGTTTCTATCGGTTAATTTTTGATATGTGGTAGTATAGGAGTATATCTACGTGTTAGAGTAATAAAATTTGGGTTTGGAGTACAAGAATGGGGCTGAGAAGCCAAACGGGCAGAGGTTCAGAGCGTTTTTTTCTTTTTTTAAATGAGTTGGGGGTCACCTTATATATATAGACCCGGGAGAAGCAGCTTTACCTGCGGCAGCAGCAGGTAGAGGTGCGACTCCATGTGTCGGGGACCACGTGGCGGGTCCCATTGTATCGAAGTACGTGCACTCCCAGCAACGCAAGGTCAGATTCAAAACTTTCTAACTTTTGATCTGAGCGTCCGTTGGAGGGGTGGTGTACCTTTTTATAAAGCCCTCGCCGAGAGTGTCACAATGATATGGGAGTAAACCTTGTCCGAGTCCAAAAAGAAGGGTACATAACTAGGTCTTTGATTACCCGCAGTTTATCCGTTGGGCTGTCTTATGCTGTTTCTACTCGGGATCATTGTTATGGTTCGTTCTGACCTTAATGGCATCAATTCGGCCTGAGTTTGACCGAATCGGCTATAAGTTGGTAAAATAACTATTTTGCCCCTCTCGGGATTGCTTTCAATGCTGGCATGGCCTTCGGCTGACCTCCTGGGTTGTTTACAAGGTTTGGATCCCAGTTGATTCTGTTTGTCCTCAAGGTTGTCTCTGAGGCTAATTTTGTTCTTTCAGGTTTGTCTCTAAAGATGATGTGAGAATTCGGGGTTGTCTCTAAAGTTGAGTTGGCCTCCCGGGTTGTGACCTAAGCTCGACCTGACCTCTCGGGTGGAGACTGGGGATGAACTGTACCTCTCGGGTTGAGACCAGGGTTGACCTGTACTTCTTGGGTTGAGATTGGGGCTGACCTGTACCTATCATGTTGAGATGGGGATTGACCTGTACCTCCTAGGTTGAGACTGGGGTTGGCCTGTACCTCCCGGGTTGAGATCGGGGCTGACCTGTACTTCCTAGGTTAAGATCGGGGTTGACCTCAAACTCCCGGGTTGTGACCGGGGTGGACCTGTACTTCCCAGGTTGAGACCAGGGTTGACTTGTACCTCCTAGGTTTAGACCGGGGTTGACCTGTACTTTTTGAGTTGAGATCGGGGTTGACCTGTACTTCCCGGGTTGAGACCGGGGTTGACCTGTACCTCCTGGGTTGAGACCAGGGTTGACCTGTACCTCCCGTGTTGAGCCCGGGGTTGACCTGTACTTCCCGGGTTGAGACCGGGGTTGACATGTACTTCCCGAGTTAAGACCGGGGTTGACCTATACCTCTCGGGTTGAGATTGGGGTTGACCTATACTTCCCCTGTTGAGACTAGGGTTGACCTTTTGCTCCCGGGTTGAGACCGGGGTTGACCTGTACCTCCCGGGTTGAGACCGGGGTTGACCTGTACTTCCCTAGTTAAGACCGGGGTTGACTTGTACCTCCCGGGTTGAGATCAAGTTTGACCAATTCCTCCCGGGTTGAGACCGGGGTTGACCTGTACCTCCCGGGTTGAGACTAGGGTTGACCTGTACCTCCTGGGTTGAGCCCGTGGTTGACCTGTACTTCCTGGGTTGAGACCGGGGTTGACCTTTACTTCTCGGGTTGAGACCAAGGTTGACATGTACCTCTTCAATTGAGATCAAGGTTGACCTGTACTTCCCAGGTTGAGACCGGGGTTGACTTGTTCCTCCCGAGTTGAGACCAGGGTTGACTTGTATCTCCCAGGTTGAGACTGGGGTGACCTGTACTTCTCGGGTTGAGACCGGGGATGACCTGTACCTATTGGGTTGAGACCGGGGTTGACCTGTACCTCACAGGTTGAGACTGGGGTTGACTTGCGTTGAAAAGATGGTTTTGCCCTCCTGCATATTTAGCAACAGGATTACAAAATTTGAATGTCTGCTACATGACTAAAGAAAATTTTGAATGTCTACAGATGCCCCTCTTTATCATGTTCATGCAATGCAGTAAAATAAACAGGATAAAGATTGCTAAACACTAGAAATATGATGAATGCAAATGCAATGTAATACATGGCATGATATGTGATGGATGTAAGACGCCTTTGAGGGGTTTGGGTCATCCTTGAATATTCACGTCATTCTCTGCTGGGGTTCACGTCAGGCGGTTACTGGTAGGATATCACTAATAAGTTATCGGAGTTATGTTATCACAGATTGTTCACGTCTCTTTTTGTTGGGGATGACGTTATCCATGGTGGAAATGTCGACTCTGATGGGGATGATATTATTGATGCTACCTTAGTTTGAGACCAATGGTTTCCCCTGTCTGTCAATACTCTCCGTAGTGCATATTTTCCTTCGGCTGATGCCATTGTACATTTCTGAAGGCTCCTCTGCTGGGGATGTATCTCTGTTGCCAAGTTACCTGAGTGGGTGCTTCCGATGTCTATCTCGACGATAATTTACACCGATAGTTTGCAATAGGGGGTTGAATCACTAATCTTTTTGGTGTTCCCTCTGAAGATGTGTATAACAGATTCCATCATCTGTCCTATGTGGAGACAGATTGATATACTATTTTTACCACTGGATCATTCCCGCTAATTCGATAGGGCTGTGCCAACGACTGAACTGTCATTGGTCAGTACCCAACGCTTCGCTGGGGTTGTGCCAACGGCTGAACTGTCATCGATAAGGACCCGATGCTTCGCTGGGGTTGTGCCAACAGCTGAACTGTCATCGATCAGTACCCGATGCTTTGCTGGGGTTATGCCAACGGCTGAGCTATAATTGATCAGTACCATGCTTCGCTGGGGTTGTACCAACGGTTCAACTGTCATCGGTCATTACCCGACGCTTCACTGGGGTTGTGCCAACGGCTGAGCTGTCATCGGTCAGTACCCGATGCTTCACTAGGGTTGTGCCAATGGCTAAGCTGTCATCGGTCTGTACCGGACGCTTCGCTGGGATTGTGCCAATGGCTAAACTATCATCGGTCAGTACCCAACGCGTTGCTAGGGTTTTGCCAACAGCTGAACTGTCATTGGTCAGTACCCGACGTTTCGCTGGGGTTGTGCCAATGACTGAACTAACATCGGTCAGTACCCGACACTTCGCTGGGGTTGTGGGAATGGCTGAGCTGCCATCGGTCAGTACTCGACGCTTTGCTGGGGTTGTACCAATAGCTGAGCTTTCATCGATCAGTATCCGATGCTTCGCTGGGGTTGTATCAACGGCTGAGCTATCATCGGTCAGTACCCGACACTTTGTTGGGGTTGTGCCAACGGCTGAACTGTTATCGATCAATACATGACGCTTCACTACGGTTGTGCCAACGGCTGAATTGTCATTGGTCAGTACCCAACGCTTTGTTGGGGTTGTGCCAATGGCTGAGCTGTCATCGATCAATAGCCGACGCTTCGCTAGGGTTGTGCCAATGGCTGAGCTATCATCGGTCAGTACCCGACGCTTCGTTGTGGCCTAACGGCTGAGCTATCATCGGTCAGTACCCGACGCTTTGTTTGGGTTGTGCCAATAGCTAAACTGTCATCGATCAGTACTCGATGCTTCAGTGGGGTTGTGCCAACCGCTGAACTATCATTGGTTAGGACTCGACGCTTTGCTGGGGTTATGCCAACGACTGAACTGTCATTGGTCAGCACCCGAAGCTTCGCTGAGGTTGTGCAAACGGCTGAGCTATCATCATTCAGTATCCGACGTTTCGCTGAGGTTATGCCAACGGCTGAGCTGTCATCGATCAGTATCCGATGCTTTGCTAGGGTTGTGCCAACGGCTTAACTGTCATCAGTCAGTACCTGACGCTTTGATGGGGTTGTGTCAATGGCTGAGCTGTCATCGGTCAGTACCCGACGCTTCACTGGGGTTGTGTCAACGGCTGAGCTGTCATCGGTCTATAAATGACGCTTCGCTGGAGTTGTGCCAACGGCTGAATTGTTATTAGTCAGTACCCGACACTTCGTTAGGGTTGTGCCAACGGCTGAGCTATCATCGGTTAGTACCCGACGCTTTGCTGGGGTTGTGCCAATGGCTGAGCTGTCATCGATCAGTACCCGACGCTTCGCTAAGGTTGTGCCAAAGGCTGAGCTATCATCGATCAGTACCCAATGCTTCGCTGGGGTTGTGCCAACGGCTGAGCTATCATCGGTCAATATCCGACGCTTCGCTGGGGTTGTGCCAACGGCTGAACTATCATTGGTCGGTACCCGACACTTCGCTAGGGTTGTGCCAACGGCTGAACTGTCATCCGTCAGTAATCTACGCTTCGTTGGGGTTGTGCCAACGGCTAAACTATCATCGAACAGTACTCGACGCTTTGCTGGGGTTGTGCCAACGACTGAACTGTCAACGGTCAGTACCCGACGCTTCACTGGGGTTGTGCCAACGGCTGAGCTATCATCGATCAGTACCCGACACTTCACTGGGGTTGTGCCAACGGCTGAACTGTCATCAGTCAGTACCTGACTCTTCGCTGGGGTTGTGCCAAAGGCTAAGCTGTCATCGGTCAGTACTCGATGCTTTACTGGGGTTGTTCCAACGACTGAACTATCATCGGTCTGTACCCGACGCTTCGCTGGGGTTGTGCCAACGGCTGAACTATCATCGGTCAGTACCCGACGCTTCGCTGGGGTTGTGCCAACGACTGAACTGTCATCGGTCAGTACTTGACACTTCGAAAGTGACAATTTTTGACAGTTTTGAGCAGTTTTTCGGTAGTTTTTTAGTAGTTTTCATCATTGGTCCTCGGATAATGCATCGGGATGAATACTAATGGCTTTCATGAAGTTCCACCCCTTGTCAAGAATTCGTTGCTTAAACACAGGATTTTAGGATAGATCACTCAATCGCGTAGCGATTTTTTCTCAGATTTGACTTTTCAGCTCATATAAACTCTGTTTCAACTCAAACTGGACCGAGCCAGAGGGGTCAGGACTCACCCTCGGGAGCCGTAGGTGAAGGTGCTGCTGCCGCGGGTGGGGCCACTTCCTCCTGCGTTTCTATATTGGGCAGCAGCAGAGCTCATAAGTTATTTTTAGCTTTTTATTTTGATATAAATTCGATTTTCTCTTTCAGATCTACGGAGTTCGGGCAGCTTTTTTGAGATTCTGTCAGCGGCCATGCGTTCTGCACATATCAGGTAACGTTTGCATCCGTTCTTTTCATGTTTTGACTGTTAGAAGTATGTAAGCCACGTAGGGTGCTTTCAAACGCAATGTATCAAAAATGTGTGCTTATATGACCTGTTAAAAAATTTCTGACTTCATAAGTATGCATCTTTTACTGCAATGCATGTTTTGATGTAAGAAAATTCAGATTCTGACACAGTCAATTTTTGCTCTTTTTGATTTGTTTACTCATCCTTTTTGAGGCCTAGTGAGCCTTGATTTTCAACTAAAAATGTGTATGGTAATTTGGCTACCATGTGAAGCTTATTTTTGATTTTTTTCATAAATATGAACTGTTCCTATTTTTGAGAAGGTGTGCTACTGAATGCCACCTAGACATGCCTGTGTGCATGCAGACAGTCCATTTTACAAAGGAGACTCTGGCAAAAAAAATTCAAAAGCCCGAGCATTTAATAAACATGAAGTTTTGACTGCACTGGAGATTTTTTTGACAGACCCATGCATGTTTTTAGGATTTAGCTTTTCAAAAACATGCAGTTTTGACTCTACTATGGATTTTTAATTGACCCATGCAAGTTTTAGGACATAGAAATTCATAAACTACTGATTTAAAATAAGCCATAGGTTTTATGCTTACCACACCCTTTCTGAGGTGATTTAGAGAATTTGTCCCGGCTATGGACTGAGATAAACCTAGTAGTTCCAGCAGGGTCGTTTCAGGCGTTTGGCGGAGGAGAGTTTCTGATATTCCTCAGCCATGTCCAGCCCGACCGCCTCGTAGGTTAGCGGAGTCGGTGATTTTTTGGCCCAGGATGAGCCGCCGATCGATATAGAATATGAGGATGCTCCATTTATTGCAACCGCTCCAGGTCAAGCCCCACGTGTGGAGCTTCCAAGCATTATCGTGCCAACCCAGGATCTGCTGGGATATTTGAGTGGTCATCCCTCGAGGTTCCTCCATGCCAACGAGATGACTAAAGCTTTTCTTATTTTTGTATTTTCTATTTTCCTTTTGCTATTCTCGGGACATAGGTTTTTGACATGGGTTGGTTTTTTTATGCAGGTTCCTGGCTTTACGCAGCCTCGAGGGAACTGGTTTAATGTGCATTCATTATATCACACTCTGCACCAGGACTACAAGGACATTATTGACACCGGGGGGTTTAAGGCGTTCTTTTCTATTCTTCCCTGCCATTGCCCCTGGGGTTTTATAAGGGCTTTATCTGAGCGGTGGTTCCACCAGACTTAGTCTCTCCACTTGTTAGACTGTGAGGTGATGCTGACCCCAATGGACTGGAGGTTCATCACTGGGATAGAGTTTGAGGGTGAGACGGTGCCTGTCGTGGCTGACATTACACCCACTGGCATTCGGTCCTTGCTGGGAGTTCCTGCGTCGGCGATCAAGGGTCGAACGGTCCGATCGGGTCCCTTAAGCGTAGATGCCCAGAGTGGGGCTTTGCTAGATCCTCTACCTGATGATCAGAGGGTTAGGGATAGCATTCTGCGGTGACTATTTCTGGTGATCATCAGGGGTTATTTTCTGGAGGACAACTCTACGACGGTGTCCTTTGCCCTGGTCAATGCCACTTGACACGTGGAGCGCCTCAGTAACTTTTATTAGGGTACCTACACCTTTGCCTTTTTTTGTAAGAGGTATGCGCATGCGCTCGGAGAGTGTGACGGAGGTTTGGTTAGGGTTCTAGCCATTTCTGCTGGTGAGTACATCTTTCTTGGACCTTTTTGATTTTTGTATTTTGTCAGTCTTGGCCACTGAGGACTTTTGATATTTACATGGCCAGTTCTGGGCATATGAAAGGCTTCCTTGCCTACGTCCCGCTACTACTTTAGGCCTGGAGACTTATCCTCAGGGACGGCGTTGGCAACACTCTACTTTGACGGTGGTCCCTATAGCTGAGGGATTCACACATTCCCGCCTGCAGCTTGAGCTTTTGACAGCAGGGTCGATATCATGGGTACCATATTCCTCAGACTTTTTAACAGTCGGGTTTGAGGGAGGTTTCCCCACTGTCTAGGAGTTTGCATTGTCTACCCGCATAGTCCCATTTTTGACAGAGGGAGGTTGGGAGATCTATTTAGGAGAGCGTGCTATAAAGAGCATCATGGGGCAGATTAGCATTCCTATTGTTCCTCCTGCTTGGCATCATTGGCCACTAGTTCAGCCGCTTACAGACATCCCTATGGAGGACGTAGATGGCTTTGCCCTGTCAGAGGGTCCATACAGCCAGGAGGCATTTAGCAACTGGTGGAGTCCTCGCACTATTGGGGCTCAAACTCGTGCTACCCAGTTCATGGCAGATATGGTGCATGGGTCTGTGATGATGATAGACTGGATAGCTTGCCTTAGGGAGCCTACTCACTTGGACCAGATTACAGGACTGACCCAGCAGTTGGAGAAAGCTCATTTGTTTATCAAGCATCTTGGCAGAGATCCATCAGAGGCATCTTATTTTGATCCATCCAGCTCCGGAGCCGGCCCTTCCACAGGTCCATTTTCCAATAGTTATATAGGGGCTGATCCTCCCTTGTACCGCCCTGACATTCCTGATGGCCGAGACTTTGTGTCCACGGAGGAGATGGAGCAGGTTAACAGCCTAAGTGTAGATATTTTGGATCTTTTTGTATAGCTATTGTAGCTATATCTTTTGATAGGCCATTGTTTTGGCTGTTGGACGGCTGTGCCCCATTTTGATAGGCCACTGTTAGTAGTTGGGGGGGTATGCTCCATATCCCTGTACTTTTTTTTTTGCATTTTGTTAGTAGACAAAGATGATGCTTGTAGTAGACAGTTTATTGTAGATATGCATGATATTTCCTATCCATTGCATCATTTTTATCATTGTCATTATGCATATATTATGTCATAGATATGCATTTAGACATATGAGTTTAGATTTGACCCCTGGATGGTCTTGTGATACGGTGATACAGATGTCGTCCTCGACAATTAGTCGCATCAATCATCTACCACCATTCGTGGTGGCATCATCATTGCGGATATGGTATGAGAGTCTGCCCTTCCCAGCTAGAGAAACAGTAGACCAAATGCTAGGGCATTCTCTAGCCCTTTTAGCTTCGCAGGTTCCGTATGGGTTTGTGGATGGCATCTTATCATACTAGATACCTGATCGATAGGTTTTCTATGTTGGGCTCCACTAGTTGACTCCTACCTTAGAAGAATATGAGGGTCTTACAGGCTTGGCACTGGATCTGCCTTGCGCTCATACAGCCATCAGTGATATGCGGAGGCCATTTATGACTATGTCTGGTCTGAGACGCTGAGTTATCACTGAGGAGATTATTCCAAGACATGTGATATCCATAAACTTTTTGATTGATCGCTTCAGCCGGCTTGACAGCTACGAGCGATATTCTGGGGGTTTTATCATTTCAGTAGATGAGTGGCAACTCACCCGTGTATACAACTTGTTGATGTGCATTATGGCCTACGTTTATATGACACTACCCTTAGACAACTTGGACGTTGGATTGATGGTCATGGTTCGGGCTCTTAGACTGGGTTGCACCATCCTGCCGGTGATATTAGCTGAGACACTGAGGTCAGCTACCTACTGCAGTACCCATCTATAGGGTTTTTTTAGAGGTAGTTATGTCTTGTTGTACGTGTGGCTCATGTCCCAATTGTGCCCGATTGGCTTCTTCAGACACCAGGGGTATTGTTTCACCCATAAGATAGCCATGTCATACTCCTTTCAGCCGGCGGAGTGTTCGGAGGTAAAGACATGGTCGACTTTTCTATCAGATATTGAGCATCTTTTTTTGATTCTGCCATGCTCAAGGATAGTCTCCTCTTATAGCTTCATCACCCATGCATCATGCATGGACTACTTTCCTCTAGCGGGATATAGGGGAGTGACCACTTACCATCCATTGGCAGTTATGGGTCAGTTTGATCAGTTTTAGAGCCTGCACCAATTTGAGGGGGCTATTGATCAGCGGATGTCATCTTTTTATATGTCGTCAGCCAACCTGATCAGGATTTATGAGTGTTGGACTCATAGGGAGATGACTGATTTCTCTACTAGCCATCCGAAATGCTCTGCAGAGTATTCAGCATGCTTATAGGTTGATATAGCAGTAGCCGCAGTCAACCAGTCAACTCCGGTTGTGGATTCAAATGAGCAGGAGCCTATGGAGGATCCTGATTCTAATACGGAGGATGATTTGTTCATGGGTCTGATAGCAGCCTTAGTCAGTGACCCTCCGAGTACCCCTGCTGGAACAGATCTCGCTATGGCATATTCATTAGCTAGGATGACTTTCAAGAGAGATCAGGCTAGGGCGCTGATGTTGACTGCCCTTTTTGGCAGAGATATAGCTTTTGCTGATAGGTATGAGGCTCGAGCCACTCGGGATACGACATTGGTTAAGAAAGATGAGGCTCTATCTTCTCGAGATGCTGCTTTTGTCGAGATTGAGGAGACTTTGTTGTACCCGAATTTTATGAATAAGATTTAATTTTCTTTATATACTATTTTGAAATAGTAAGGTGTTGATTTGATAAATGTGATAAGTAATGGGTGAAATGTGCAAAGTTTACAAAGTAAGCAAGTGGTTATAAAATTTTTGTTGTGTCGAGGAATATTCGTTTGGTCGAGTAATATTCTTTTTGTTGGAGAATATTCGTACGACGGCGCAGTCATTGGTGGACCCCACAACGGAATGAATGTCGGATATAGAAAGTGATAGAAATAACATTTTTATAAAAATAACGTCAAAACTGTTACCGTTAGTACTGTTGAAATACCCGGTGGTTAAAATACAATAATACGCGGTGTTGCACGGTAGCACATGGTACTGCACAGTATTTCGAATTATTGATTCTTACGTAGGAAGGCACTTACTCAATTATTGTTACAGTAATTATTGTTCAATATTTTATATTATTGATTCAATAATTGCATAATATTTTATTGGTTCCATATTTGCTATGTTGATATTTTATATCCATAAGTGCAACTTTGCTATTTTATATTATTGATTCAATAATTGTCATTGCACATTATTTCAAATTATCAAATCAATAATTCATATTATTTGAATAATATTATTAGATAGCATTATTGGCAATGTCTAAGGAAGTTCTGTCTAGGAAAGGGGTTGATTAATTGCGTGCCAGTAAGGAGAAATCCTTATCGGAAGGCCCCCTCTTTCTTGGGAACGACCTGGTTGTCAATATTGTAGTTCTGTAATATTATTTGTGAATAATTAATTTTTGATATATATGATAAGGAAATATTTATTCAATGTGGATTTAAACGGAGAAATTTTTAATTTTGACATTTGTTGAAAGTTGGTATTTTATCTTATCCGATAAAATAATTCATTCAAATATATTATTATAATATTACATTATAGTTGTATGATGTGATTAAATAATAGTATGATTTTTATAATTTGAATGGTAACATTATTATAGTAAATTCATGGTATTAAAATTAAACGAGGTGGAAGAGTGCAAATTGAATTTGAACTCTTATGATGCAAATAATGATGTCATCGGAGCGATGAGATAAGCAATGATGTCATCGGAGCGATGAGGTAAGCAATGATGTCATAGATCAATGATGTCATAAATTATGGTAAAAAGACTATTTTACCCTTACTCTGTCGAGCCTATAAATAAAAGCTCATTTCTTCATTATTTCTCACCAAATCACTAAAGCTAAAGAGAGAGATAGTATAGAGAGAATAAGGGAGAAAGAAGAAGAGTACTATGCTATTACGCTAGTGTAGTCTACAAATTTTAAGGTAAGTGGTATTATTTCTTTCGTATTCATGAAGAGAGTTATTTTCTTTCAATACTCGTCAGGGTTGTTATTCCATTATTTACTATTCTGTTGGAATAAGCTGTCTATGCGAACTACCGCATGTATGGTGAAATCCTGTTGTTATTCTATTCTTTATTATTTTGTGGGAATAACCTGTCTATGCGGACTACTGCATGCCTGGTGAATAACCCTTCGTATTCAGTTGTTATTAAATTATGGAAATAATCTGTCTGAGCAGACTACTGCCAGACGGGTGAAAATTTAATTGCAGTTTTGTATATTGTTTCATTTCAGATTCTTAACTCTAAACTTACTACGGTAAGTATTGCTTCTATAATTCCTGAAATGATCAGATATTACTTAAGTTTTGCGCTTCATCTAATATTATTTCACTGGAATATTGGTCTGAACTTTTTTGTAAAATTTTTATCTTTTCATGTCGAGTTACTATTCACGAGTTATTATTCACGAGTTACTATTCATAAGTTACTATTCACGGGATACTATTCACAGTAAAAAAATATTTTTTTTTCTTCCAAATCATCTTTGATTGGATCTAGGTTTTGATCTTCATTCTTGAACTCTGGATAAATTCTCTAATATTTGTCCTTTATCTCACTGGATCCGTTATTCGTATTATTTTTCATCATCCTCAGTTCTAAATGGTGATATAACTGAATATTTTTGGCATGTAGTGCAAAGATGAATAATTACGTGATGAATATCTTTGGCCTGTAGTGCAAAGATGAATGATTACCTGATGAATATCTTTGGCCCGTAGTGCAAAGATGGACAGGTGTTGAGATGAACATGACCAACTGATGATATAAATGAATATCTTTGGCCCGTAGTACAAAGATGGATATTTGATTCGAGATGTATATTGATTGATGTTACAGGGATAAAATATTGATGATAGACTTTTAAATCAAAGAAGATAGTAGACATCATTCTCTACTTAACTCTTCTAATGAATTGTTATTTTCGCTGCGAATGTTGATCTAAAACTTGTTGTCCATAATATTTTATCTGATTTATTGAAGGCTAACGATAATTTATTTTTCATTATATTAGTCATAATATTCTTTACTAGGCTAGTTGAGCTCACCCTTTTCTTCCATTGTTCTCTTCAGGAAATGAGAATATCGCGAGTACTAGTTGGGGAATGGAGTGATGGTCCGAGTTAGAGCTGTAGAAGTTCTCATTATTTTTTTTATTTAAAATAGTGTGATAATAAATGTAATGAGGACTTAGTTTGAATGTTAATATTTTCTACATGTCTGTATTGACACTCACAGTTGTGTGGTCGTATTTTGCACGACCGTGTGATATGAAAGATTATATTTGAATTTTGTTGAGTGTATTTGATGACTCAAAATGGGTTGAGTATTGAACCTGTTTTGGGGGCGTCACAGTTGGTATCAGAGCTTAGGGATATGATCTATAGAGGAGATCTGGGAATAAGAACTAGGAAGGCAAAGACGAGTAAAACCTTCACTAGTGTGTCTTACCTAAGCTTAATTGTTATTTAATTGGTCGGTTGGAATATAGGGTTAATATGTGATATGTTAATTTGTTTGATTAACCCTTGTTTTGTGGCAGTATTTGAGAATGGCAGCTGAAAATCTAAACAATGGAGTGAATGAGACTGTTGAGACACCTTTAATCACCAATGAGGAGAATGTGCAACAGGAAAGTAATATTCCTCCTGTAAACAATCCTACCGAATAAATGATAAATGACGGGATGTTTAGAAGCTTTTTGCAGTTCATGCAAAACTAGACGAGGGAGACTCGTGTTCATAATACTGGTGCAAATAACAACTCGCGGCTTGTCACTGCCAAGCAGTTTAAAGAGTTGGGACCACCAGAGTTTCAGGGAAAGCCAGATCCAATCAAGGTAGAAAATTGGATTAAGAAAGTTACCAAGATATTTGATGTCTTGAGATGCACGGAGGAACAGAAGGTTCCATTTGCCACCTTTATGTTCCGTGGAGAAGCAGATTCTTGGTGGTAATCTGTGAAACGTACCCAGCCTGCCGCACTCAAGATGACTTGGGGGGAGTTCCAGAAATTGTTCAATGACAAGTACTTTCTAGAAAGTATTCGTCACATGAAAGAGGTAGAGTTCATCAGACTGGAACAGAACAACATGACTGTGTCCCAGAACAAGGCTAAATTCGCGGAGTTATTCCGGTTTGCACCTCATTTGGTGGAGAATGAGGAACATATAACGCAGATGTTTCTGAGAGGTTTGAAACACGAGATTCGTCAATACCTCATTTCTCACAAATTTTCTCTATATTCGGATGTAGTGAACAGGGCCCAATTAATAGAACGAGATAATGATTATGTTCAACCAAGAGACAACAACCAAGGTCGTACCGGTGGCAGCAGTCATCGGAACAATGATAACCAGCAGGGAGGAAAGTATTATGCCAGAAGCAATAACCACTACGGTGGTAATCCTGGCCATGATAATAGAAGAAGTGAGTCAGGTGGAGATTACAAGAAAAGAAGGTACAACAATGAGAACGTGAAAGCATCGACAGCATCACCAACATCAACTTTTTCTAGGGGAGGAGAACGACCGCCGATTTATGCTATAAATGCGGGCAAGAGGGACACATCATCCCCAACTGCACACAACAATCCAAGTTGTGTTATAACTGTGGAAAGGAAGGGCACATAGCTCGAGTGTGTCCTGTAGCGAAACCAAGTCTAGTAGGGATGGTGGCTCCAAAGGCTAACCCTGACAAGTCAAAGTCAGTGGTTCCTGGAAGAGCTTTTGTCGTGACTGCCTAACATGCAAAGAACCCGAACGAGGTTATTACGAGTAAGCTGATAATAAACTCTTGCGAAGTTTACACTTTATTAGATACGGGTGCTACCCATTCTTTTATTTCACCTGCTTGTGCTCAACATTTGAACTTAACACCTGAGAAATTAGACTTTGACTTATCTGTTAAAACTCCGTTGGGAGAAACCTTCGTTACATCTACAGTTTACAAATCTTGCTCGATTCAAATTGGTACCCTCACCCTACCTGTTGATCTTATATCGTTGAAAATACTTGCATTTGATGTGATTTTAGGAATTGACTGGTTGACCACTTATCATGCCAAAATTAATTGTTTTCATAAGGTTGTTAGTTTTTATATTCCTATCCAACCTATTGTGCGAATTCAAACAGCCAAACCACTAAAATCAATCAATGTTATTTCAAGTCATAAAGCTATTCGTTTATTGAAAAATGGATGTCAAGCTTTCTTAGCCCATGTCACTGATCTAAACCAAAATACGTTAGGTTTGAATGATATTTCTATTGTTAATGAGTTTCCTGATGTATTTCCCAAAGAACTTCCCGGTTTACCCCCGGAACGTGAAGTTGAATTCTTTATTGACCTTGAACCCAGTACAAAACCCATTTCTAAAACCCCATATCGAATGGCTCTTATAGAACTTTTGGAGTTAAAGGTCCAACTACAGGAGTTGTTAGACATCGGTTTTATACGTCCTAGTACATCTCCTTGGGGTGCTCCTGTTTTATTCATAAAGAAGAAAGACGGGAGTATGCGACTTTGTATTGACTATCGGGAGTTGAACCATGTCACAATAAAGAATATGTATCCGTTACCTCGTATTGATGACCTGTTCGACTAGTTGCAAGGTGCACAATTCTTTTCAAAGATCGATCTTCGTTCTGGATATCATCAGCTGAAGATTAAAACTGAGGATATTCCGAAGACTGCTTTCAGAACTCGATACGGGCATTATGAATTCTTAGTCATATCTTTTGGATTGACTAATGCTCCTGCTGCCTTCATGGATATGATGAACCGTGTATTCAAGGAATATTTGGATCAGTTCGTGGTTGTCTTTATTGATGACACCCTCATCTATTCCAAAAGCCGTGAAGATCATGAGCACCACTTGAAGCTAGTACTTTAAAGGCTTCGTGAAAACAAGTTATATGCCGAGCTGAAGAAATATGAGTTCTGGCTTGAGGAGGTAGCATTTCTAGGGCACGTAGTATCAAAACATGGAGTATCTGTGGACCCGACGAAGATTGAAGCAATACAAAGTTGGGAGCAACCGAAGTCGGTGACCGAAGTACGTAGCTTTCTGGGCTTAGCTGGTTATTATCGGATATTCGTGGAAGGATTTTCTCGAATCGCTACTCCATTAACTCTGCTGACTCGGAAAGATACAAAATTCATATGGAACGAGAAATGCGAGAAGAGCTTTCAAGAGCTCAAGAGGAGACTCATTTCGGCACCTGTTCTGACGATACCATCTGGTTCGGATGGAATTGTCATTTACAGGATGCTTCGGGCAAATGGTTAGGATGTGTTCTCATGCAATATGGGAAAGTCATAGCCTATGCCTCGCGACAACTCAAGGAATATGAGAGGAATTATCCTACTCATGATCTAGAGTTGGCAGCAGTCGTTTTCGCGTTGAAGATCTGGAGACACTACCTGTATGTGGAGAAAGTGGAGATCTATATAGATCGTAAGAGCCTCAAGTATTTCTTCACCCAGAAGGAACTCAACATGCGGCAACGATGTTAGCTTGAGCTGTTGAAAGATTACGATCATACCATCCAATACCATCTTGGAAAAGCGAACGTGGTTGCTGACGCGTTGAGTAGAAGATCATATGCGGGAACGAATGCGATGCTTTCAAGGCCTATTTTGTGTGATTTACAAAAGATGGAGATAAAGTTCAAGACTCCGGGGACCCATACGATGATATCAAGTATACGCGTAGAACCAGCTTTGATTGAAAAAGTTAAAGCTGCTCAAGCTACAAACCCGGAGCTGATGAATATGAGGAAGAATGTGCAAAAAGGTGCTATTCCAGAAGCAAGGATTGATGAAGAAGGAATACTTCGAGTTAACTCTAGACTTTGTGTTCCTGACGATTCTGATTTAAAGTATAGAATCATGATGGAGGCACACAACACACCATTTGCAATCCATCCTAGAAGTACCAAAATGTATCGTGATCTTCGAAATACATTTTGGTGGAGCAATATGAAGAGAGAGATCGCGGAGTTCATCTCAAGGTGTTTAATGTGTCAACGTGTCAAGGCGGAGCATCAAATGCCAAAGGGTCCATTGCAACCACTTGAGATTCCAAAGTGGAAGTGGGAACACATTACCATAGATTTCGTTACGGGTCTTCCCAAAGTTTCTCAAGGCATAGATGCAATTTGGGTTATTGTTGATAGATTAACCAAGTCTGCTTATTTCTTGCCGATACGAGAGACTTATTCCCTTGAACGTCTTGGTCGTATGTATGTGAATGATATTGTGAGATTGTATGGCATACCAGTATCCATAGTTTCGGACCGGGACACAAGATTCACTTCACGATTTTGGGTCAGCTTGCAGAAAGCTATGGGCACGGATTTACGATTTAGTTCGGCATATCATCCACAAACGGACGGGCAATCAGAAAGGACTATCCAAACTCTTGAAGATCTATTGAGACTCTGTGTTCTAGACTTCAAAGGGAGTTGGGATAAGTACCTACCATTGGTGGAATTCTCGTACAACAACAGTTATCAGGCAAGTATAGGCATGGCTCCATTCGAGGCGTTGTATGGACAAAAATGTCATTCTCCAGTATGTTGGGACGAGGTGGGTGAAGCTACATTGTTGGGACCGGAGTTAGTACGTATGACTATGGAAAAGATTCAAATGATCCGACAACGTATACAAACTGCACAAGATCGACAAAAGAGTTATGCTGATCTTCATCGAAGAGACGTGCAGTTTAATGTCGGAGATCATGTATTATTACGTGTTGCTCCATGGAAAGGAGTTACGAGATTCAGAAAGAGAGGAAAGCTCAACCCACGATTCATTGGTCCATTTGAAATTCTTGACCGAGTAGGATATGTGGCCTATAGACGCGCTTTACCTCCAAGCTTGTCTCGTGTTCATAACGTTTTTCACATATCTATGCTTCGTAAATATGTAAAAGATCCAAACCACATTATTGAGTTAGAATCAGACGAGATAGCCGAAGATTTAACATACGAGGAGGTCCCTGTTAAGATCTTGGATAGGAAGGAACATGTCCTAGGCTCAAAGGTTATACCTCAAGTTAAAGTTTTATGGAGGAACCATTATATCGAGGAAATGACTTGGGAGTTAGAATCGGAAATGAAAATGAGGTATCCTCACCTTTTCGACATACCAGGTACGTACATCAATTTCGAGAACGAAATTTCATAAGGAGGGGAGGTTGTAAGACCCCAAATTTTATAAATAAGATTTAATTTTCTTTATATATTATTTTTAAATAGTAAGGTGTTGATTTGATAAATGTGATAAGTTATGGGTGAAATGTGCAAAGTTTACAAAGTAAGCAAATGGTTATAAAATATTCGTTGTATCGGGGAATCTTCGTTTGGTCGAGGAATATTCTTTTTGTCGGAGAATATTCATATGATGGCGCAGTCATTGGCGGACCCTACAACAGAATGAATGTCGGATAAAGAAATTGACAGAAATAACCTTTTTATAAAAATAACGGCAAAACTGTTACCGTTAGTACTGTTAAAATACCCGGTGGTTAAAATACAGTAATACGCGGTGTTGCACGGTAGCACACGGTATTGCACAGTATTTTGAATTATTGATTCTTACGTAAGAAGGCACTTACTCAATTATTGTTACAGTAATTACTGTTCAATATTTTATATTATTGATTCAATAATTGCATAATATTTTATTGGTTCAATATTTGCTACGTTGATATTTTATATCCATAAGTGCTACTTTGCGTCATTGCACATTATTTCAAATTATCAAATCAATAATTCATATTATTTGAATAATATTATTAGATACATTATTAGCAATGTCTAAGGAAGTTCTGTCTAGAAAAAGGGGTTGATTAATTACGCGCCAATAAGAAGAAATCTTTATCGGAAGGCCCCCTCTTTTCTTGGAACGACCTGGTTGTCAATATTGTAGTTATGTAATATTATTTGTGCATAATTATTTTTTGATATATATGATAAGGAAATATTTATTCAATGTGGATTTAAACGGAGAAAATTTTAACATGTGACATTTGTTGAAAGTTGGTATTTTATCTTGTCCGATAAAATAATTCATTCAAATATATTATTATAATAATACTTTATAGTAGTATGATGTGATTATATAATAGTATAATTTTTATAATTTGAATGGTAACATTATTATAGTAAATTCATGGTATAAAAGTTAAACGAGGTGGAAGAGTGCAAATTGAATTTGAACTCTTATGATGCAAACAATGATGTCATCGGAGCGATGAGGTAAGCAATGATGTCATCGGAGTGATGAGGTAAGCAATGATGTCATAGATCGATGATGTAAGCGATGATTTCATAAATTATGGCAAAAGACTATTTTATCCTTACTCTGCCGAGCCTATAAATAGAAGCTCATTTCTTCATTATTTCTCACCAATT
The DNA here is from genome assembly GCA_020205555.1 of Panax stipuleanatus. Classification (NCBI taxonomy): domain Eukaryota; kingdom Viridiplantae; phylum Streptophyta; class Magnoliopsida; order Apiales; family Araliaceae; genus Panax; species Panax stipuleanatus. Next base: position 92,091,030 of record CM035117.1, read on the forward strand.
CACTAAAGCTATAGAGAGAGATAGTATAGAGAGAATAAGAGAGAAAGAAGAAGAGTATTCTGCTATTACGCTAGTGCAGTCTCTAAATTTTAATGTAAGGGGTATTGTTTCTTTCGTATTCATGAAGAGAGTTATTTTCTTTCAATACTCGTAAGGGTTGTTATTCCATTGTTCTCACCCTTTTCTTCTATTGTTCTCTTCAAGAAATGAGAATATCGCGAGTACTAGTCGGGGAATGGAGTGATGGTCCGAGTTAGAGCTGTTGAAGTCCTCACTATTTTTTTATTTAAAATAGTGTGATAATAAATGTAATGAGGTCTTAGTTTGAATGTTAATATTTTTTACATGTCTGTATTGACACTCACAGTTGTGTGGTCGTATTTTGCACGACCGTGTGATATGAAAGATTATATTTGAATTTTGTTGAGTGTATTTGAAGACTCAAAATGGGTTGAGTATTGAACCTATTTTGGGGGCGTCACATATGCAGCAAGTTCCACAGAAAGCATCTCAATTTCATCATCTATGGCCCAAGATGAATGGTGCTGTCGAAGCGAGCAATAAGAACATTAAGAAAGTAATGCAGAAAATGTCCGCCAATCACAAAGAATGGCCTGACATGTTGCCTCTAACCTTGTTAGCATACAAGACATCAATGCGTACCTCTACTAGGGCTACCCCCTATTCATTGGTCTATGGCATGGATGCAGTCCTTCTCATAGAAGTAGAGATGGAGTCCTTGAGAGTATTAATAGATGCTCAGATGGACGAAGACCAGTGGTTGCAAGAGTAGTACCACCAATTGTCCGTGATAGATGAAAGAGGGCTATAGCCATTTTCCATGGGCAGTTATATAAGCAAAGGATTATTCGATCCTATAATAAGAAAGTCTGAATACGGCAATTCAAAGAGAACGACATGGTATTGAAGAAAGTCGTGGCCAATCAAGACGAAGAAAAAGGAAAGTTCGCCCCAAATTGGGGAGGCCCTTTAATTGTCAAGGAGGTGTTGACGGGAGGAGCTATCAGATTGCAAGAAATGGAAGGGAATGAATTTCCCCAACTCATGACCTCAAACATCATAAAGAGGTACTATGTCTGAAGCACGTGCATACCAGTATCCTGGTCCTACGAATCAAATCATGTTTGGTTTTCACTAGAATCGAACTACGAATGACCTGATCTCACTCAACCCGGGAGTACGTAGGCAGCCATTCTTGGTGCGGTCAAACCAAACAAAAAAAATTAAAAACTCATCAAACTAAACTCAAAAGAGACACTTCTCACTACACAAAAACTAAACTCAAAAGAGACACTTCTCACACAAAAACTGAACTACAAATGACCTGATCTCACTACACCCAGGAGTACGTTGGCAGCCATTCATAGTGCGGTTTGACCTTTAAGAAAATATAAAAACCAATAAAACCAGTCCCAAGACACCAAAACCATATAAAATCTAAATCCTATAAAGTTTCCCTGGTCAACAGGCCCATCTAAGATATTCTTCGACATCTCAATGTCGATCCTTTAAGGAGAAGCTCAGGATACATCAACAAAAGCAAGTCATAAAAGAAGTGGTAATCACTCAGCAATGACAATACATATCCAACAAAAAAGTGAATCAAAATATATTTCTCTGATATATAATACTATTTGACATATACAATGTGTCCCGTACATGACAAAAATGGATGATCTAGTATGTGCAGGAAAAACAAAGCTAGTCTATGGACCCACGGATAAGCGGGACAGCAATGCCAACATGGCATCTCGCTATGAAGATGGAGGAGCCAGTGCAAGCGCAGTACCCTCAGCCTCCATACGATCTAGAACATCCAGAACCATCTGCATAGTGGCGCTATGACCGTTGATGAAAGCACTCATCTCTCCAACCAGGTTGTCTATATATGATCGGAGAGCAGTGCTATCGGTAATGTGGAAATCTCGGGAAGCTATGGCCTTATCCCTCTCTACAAAAGCAGCGTCCCTAGCAATCAAAGTGTGACGCCCCCAAACTAGGTTCAATACTCAACCCATTTTGAATCGTCAAATACACTCAACAAAATTCAAATATAATCTTTCATATCACACGGTCGTGTAAAATACAACCACACAACTGTGAGTGTCAATACGGACACAGTTATAACACAACTTGGATTTTTATGTGCAGTTGGGGCTGATGTGTCCCTCTTGCCCGCATTTATAGCATACGACCGGCGGTCGTTCTCCTCCCCTAGAAACAGTTGACGTTGGTGCTGCTGTCGATGCTTTCACGTTCTCATTGTTGTACCTTCTTTTCTTGAAATCTCCCCTCGACTCACTTCTTCTATTATCATGGCCACCATTAATATCGGAGTGGTTATCGCTTCTAGCATGATACTTTCCTCCCTGCTGGTTGTCATTGTTTCGATGACCGCTGCCACCGGTACGACCTTGGTTGTTGTCTATTGGTTGAACATAATCATTATCTCATTCTAATAACTGGGCCCTGTTCACTACATCCGAATATAGAAAAAATTTGTGAGAAATGAGGTATTGACGAATCTCGGGTTTAAAACCTCTCAGAAACATCCGCGTCATACGTTCCTCATTCTCAACCAAATGAACTGCAAACTGGGATAACTCCGCGAATTTAGCCTCGTACTAGGACACAGTCATGTTGTTCTGTTCCTGTCTGATGAACTCTACCTCTTTTATGTGACCAATACTTTCTAGAAAGTACTTGTCATTGAACAGTTTCAGGAACGCCCCCCAAGTCATCTTGTGTGCGGCAGGCTGGGTACATTTCATAGATTCCCACCAGTAATCTGCTTCTCCACGGAACATAAAGGTGGCAAATAGAACCTTCTATTCCTCCGTGCATCCCAAGACATCAAATACCTTGGTAACTTGCTTAATCCAATTTTCTGCCTTGATTGGATCTGGCTTTTCCTGGAACTCTGGTGGTCCCAACTCTTTAAACTGCTTGGCAGTGACCAGCCGCGAGTTGTTATTTCCACCAGTATTATGAACACGAGTCTCCCTCATCTAGTTTTGCATGAACTGCAAAAAACTTCTAAACATCCCGTCATTTATCATTTCTTCGGTAGGATTGTTTACAGGAGGAATATAGCCTTCCTATTGCACGTTCTCCTCATTGGTGATTAAAGATGTCTCAACGGTCTCATTCACTCCATTATTTAGATTTTCAGCTGTCATTCTAAAATACTGCCACAAAACAAGGGTTAATCAAACAAATTAACATAACACATATTAACCCTATATTCCAACCGACCAATTAAATAACAATTAAGCTTAGGTAACACACACTAACGAAGGTTTTACTCGTCTCTCCCCTCCTAGTTCTTATTCCTAGATCTCCGCCAGAGATCATATCCCTAAGCTCTGATACCAACTGTGACGCCCCCAAAATAGGTTCAATATTCAGCCCATTTTCAGTCGTCAAATACATTCAACAAAATTCAAATATAATCTTTCATATCACACGATCGTGCAAAATACGACCACATAACTGTGAGTGTCAATACAGACATATAGAAAATATTAACAATCAAACTAAGTCATCACTACATTTATTATCACAATATTTTAAATAAAAAAAATAGTGAGAACTTTTACAGCTCTAACTCGGACCATCACTCCATTCCCCGACTAGTACTCGCGATATTCTCATTTTCCGAAGAGAACAATGGAAGAAAAGGGTAAGCTCAACTAGCCCAGTAAAAAATATTATGACTAAGATAATGAAAAATAAATTATTGTTAGCCTTCAATAAATCAGATAAAATATTATGGACAACAAGTTTTAGATCAATATTCGCAGCGAAAATAACAATTCATTAGAAGAGTTAAGTAGAGAATGATGTTTACTATCTTCTTTGATTTAAAAGTCCATCATTAATATTTTATCCCTGTAATATCAATCAATATACATCTCGAATCAAATATCCATCTTTGCACTACGGGCCAAAGATATTCATTTGTATCATCAGTTGGTCATGTTCATCTCAACACCTGTCCGTCTTTGCACTACGAGCCAAAGATATTCATCAGGTAATCATTCATCTTTGCACTACAGGCCCAAGATATTCATCACGTAATTATTTATTTTTGCACTGCAGGCCAAAGATATTCAGTTATATAACCATTTAGAACTGAGGATGATAAAAAATAATACGAATAACGGATCTAGTGAGATAAAGGACAAATATTAGAGAATTTATCTAGAGTTCAAGAATGAAGATCAAAACCTGGATCCAATCAAAGATGATTTGGAAGAAAAAAAATATTTTTTTATCGTGAATAGTATCCCCGTGAATAGTAACTCGTAAATAGTAACTAGACATGAAAAGATAAAAAATTCACAAGAAAGTTCAGACCTATATTCCAGTTAAATAATATTAGATGAAGCGCAAAACTCAAGTAATATCTGATCATTTCAGGAATTATAGAAGCAATACTTACTGTAGTAAGTTTAGAGTTAGGAATCTGAAATGAAACAATATACGAAACTGCAATTGAATTTTCACCCGTCTGGTGGTAGTCCGCTCAAACAGATTATTTCCACAATTTAATAACAACTGAATACGAAGGGTTATTCGCCAGGCATGCGGTAGTCCGCGTAGACAGGTTATTCCCACAGAATAATAAATAATAGAATAATAACAGGATTTCACTATGCATGCGGTAGTCCGCGTAGATAGGTTATTCCAACAGAATAATAAAGAATGAAATAACAACCCTTACGAGTAACTCTCTTCATGAATACGAAAGAAATAATACCCCTTACCTTAAAATTTGGAGACTGCACTAGCGTAATAGCATAATACTCTTCTTCTTTCTCTCTTATTCTCTCTATACTATCTCTCTCTATAGTTTTAGTGAATTGGTGAAAAATAATGAAGAAATGAGCTTCTATTTTTAAGCTCGGCAGAGTAAGGTAAAATAGTCTTTTCGTCATAATTTATGACATCATCGTTTACATCATCGATCTATGACATCATTGCTTACCTCATCGCTCCGATGACATTATTGCTTACCTCCTCGCTCCGATGACATCATTGTTTGCATCATAAGAGTTCAAATTTAATTTGCACTCTTCCACCTCGTTTAATTTTTATACCAAGAATTTACTATAATAATGTTACCATTCAAATTATAAAAATCATACTATTATATAATCACATCATACTACTATAATGTAATATTATAATAATATATTTGAATGAATTATTTTATCGAACAAGATAAAATACCAACTTTCAACAAATGTCACATGTTAAAAATTTCTCTGTTTAAATCCACATTGAATAAATATTTTCTTATCATATATATCAAAAATTAATTATTCACAAATAATATTACAGAACTACAATATTGACAACCAAGTCGTTCCTAGGAAAGAGGGGGCCTTCCGATAAAGATTTCTCCTTACTGGCGCGCAATTAATTAACCCGTTTCCTAGACAGAACTTCCTTAGACATTGCCAATAATGCTATCTAATAATATTATTCAAATAATATAAATTATTGATTTGATAATTTGAAATAATGTGCAATGACGCAAAGTAGCACTTATGGATATAAAATATCAATGTAGCAAATATTGAACCAATAAAATATTATGCAATTATTGAATCAATAATATAAAATATTGAACAGTACTTACTGTAACAATAATTGAGTAAGTGCCTTCTTACGTAAGAATAAATAATTCAAAATACTGTGCAATACCGTGTGCTACCGTGCAACACCGCGTATTACTGTATTTTAATCACCGGATATTTCAACAGTACTAACGGTAACAGTTTTGCCGTTATTTTTATAAAATTGTTATTTCTGTCGCTTTCTTTATCCGACATTCATTTCGTTGCGGGGTCCGCCAATGACTACGCCGTCGTACGAATATTCTTCGACCAAACGAATATTTTATAACCACTTGCTTACTTTGTAAACTTTGCACATTTCACCCATAACTTATCACATTTATCAAATCAACACCTTACTATTTCAAAATAATATATAAAAAAAATTAAATCTTATTCATAAAATTTGGGGTCTTACAACCTTCGCTCCTTATGAAATTTCGTCCTCGAAATTGATGTACGTACTTGGTATGTCGAAAAGGTGAGGATACCTCATTTTCATTTCCGATTCTAAATCCCAGGTCATTTTCTCGATATCATGGTTCCTCCACAAAACTTTAACTTGAGATATAACCTTTGAGCGTAGGACATGTTCCTTCCTATCCAAGATCTTAACAGGTACCTCCTCGTATATTAAATCTTCGGCTATCTCGTCTGGTTCTAACTCAATAATGTTGTTTAGATCTTTCACATATTTACGAAGCACAGATATGTGAAAAATGTTATGAACACGAGACAAGCTTAGAGGTAAGGCGAGTCTATAGGCCACATTTCCTACTCGGTCAAGGATTTAAAATGGACCAATGAATCGTGGGTTGAGCTTTCCTCTCTTTTCGAATCTCATAACTCCTTTCCATGGAGCAACACGTAATAATACATGATCTCCGACATTAAATTCTACGTCTCTTCGATGAAGATCAGCATAACTCTTTTGTCGATCTTGTGCAGTTTGTATACGTTGTCGGATCATTTGAATCTTTTCCGTAGTCATACATACTAACTCTGATCCAAACAATATTGCTTCACCCACCTCATCCCAGCATATTGGAGAACGACATTTTCGTCCATACAACGCCACGAATGGAGCCATGCCTATACTTTCCTGATAACTGTTGTTGTAAGAGAATTCCACCAATGGTAGGTACTTATCCCAACTCCCTTTGAAGTCTAGAATACAAAGTCTCAATAGATCTTCAAGAGTTTGGATAGTCCTTTCCGATTCCCCGTCTGTTTATGGATGATATGCCGAACTAAATCATAAATCCATTCCCATAGCTTTCTGCAAGCTGACCCAAAATCGTGAAGTGAATCTTGGGTCACGGTCCGAAACTATGGATATTGGCATGCCATGCAATCTCACAATCTCATTCACGAACATACGAGCAAGACGTTCAAGAAAATAAGTCTCTCGTATCGGCAAAAAATGAGCAGACTTGGTTAATATATCAATAATAACCCAAATTGCATCTATGCCTTGAGAAACTTTGGGAAGACCCGTAACGAAATCCATGGTAATGTGTTCCCACTTCCACTTCGGAATCTCAAGTGGTTGCAATGGACCCTTTGGTATTTGACGCTCCGCTTTAACGCGTTGACACGTTAAACACCTCGAGATGAACTCCGCGATCTCTCTCTTCATATTTCTCTACCAAAATATATGTTGAAGATCACGATACATTTTGGTACTTCCAGGATGGATTGCAAATGGTGTGTTGTGTGCCTCCTTCACGATTCTATACTTCAAATCAGAATCGTCAGGAACACAAAGTCTGGAGTTGACTCGAAGTATTCCTTCTTCATCAATCCTTACTTCTAGAATAGCACCTTCTTGCACCTTCTTCCACATATTCATCAGCTCCGGGTTTGTAGCTTGAGCAGCTTTAACTTTATTAATCAAAGCTGGTTCTACGCGTATACTTGATATCATCGCATGGGTCCCCGGAGTCTTGAACTCTATCTTCATCTTTTGTAAAGCACACAAAATAGGCCTTGAAAGCATCGCATTCGTTCCCGCATATGATCTTCTACCCAACACGTCAGCAACCACGTTCGCTTTTCCAGGATGGTATTGGATGGTATGATTATAATCTTTCAACAGCTCAAGCCAACGTCGTTGCTGCATGTTGAGTTCCTTCTGGGTGAAGAAATACTTGAGGCTCTTATGATCCGTATAGATCTCCACTTTCTCCCCATACAGGTAGTGTCTCCAGATCTTCAACGCAAAAACGACTGCTGGCAACTCTAGATCATGAGTCGGATAATTCCTCTCATATTCCTTGAGTTGTCGCGAGGCATAGGCTATGACTTTCCCATGTTGCATGAGAACACATCCTAAACCTTTGCCCGAAGCATCGCTGTAAATGACAAATCCATCTGAACCAGATGGTATCGTCAGAACAGGTGCCGAAATGAGTCTCCTCTTGAGCACTTGAAAGCTCTTCTCGCATTCCTCATTCCATAAGAATTTTGTATCTTTCCGAGTCAGCTGAGTTAATGGAGTAGCGATTCGAGAAAATCCTTCCACGAATCTACGATAATAACCAGCTAAGCCCAAAAAGCTACGTACTTCGGTCACCGACTTCGGTTGCTCCCAACTTTATATTTCTTCAATCATCGTCGGGTCCACAGATACTCCACGTTTTGATACTACATGCCCCAGGAATGCTACCTCCTCAAGCCAGAACTCATATTTCTTCAGCTTGGCATATAACTTATTTTCACGAAGCCTGTGAAGTACTAGCTTCAAGTGGTGCTCATGATCTTCACGGCTTTTGGAATAGATGAGGATGTCATCAATAAAGACAACCACGAACTGATCCAAATATTCCTTGAATACACGGTTCATCATATCCATGAAGGCAGCAGGAGCATTAGTTAATCCAAAAGACATGACTAAGAATTCATAATGCCCGTTTCGAGTTCTGAAAACAGTCTTCGGAATATCCTCAGTTTTATTCTTCAGCTGATGATATCCAAAACGAAGATCGATCTTTGAAAAGAATTATGCACCTTGCAACTGGTCCAACAGGTCATCAATACGAGGTAACGGATACCTATTCTTGATTGTGACATGGCTCAACTCCTGATAGTCAATATAAAGTCGCATACTCACGTCTTTCTTATTTACGAATAAAACAGGAGCACCCCAGGGAGATGTACTTGGACGTATAAAACCGATGTATAACAACTCCTGTAGTTGGACCTTTAACTCCTGAAGTTCTATAGGAGCCATTCGATATGGGGTTTTAGAAATGGGTTTTGTACCGGGTTCAAGGTCAATAAAGAATTCAACTTCACGTTCCGGGGGTAGACCGGGAAGTTCTTCACGAAATACATCAGGAAACGCATTATCAACAGAAATATCATTCAAACCTGACGTATTCTGGTTTAGATCAGTGACATGGGCTAAGAAAGCTTGACATCCATTTTTAAATAAACGAATAGCTTTATGACTTGAAATAACATTAATTGATTTTAGTGGTTTGGTTGTTTGAATCCGTACAATAGGTTGGTTAGGAATATGAAAACTAATAACCTTATGAAAATAATCAATTTTGGCATGATAAGTGGTCAACCAGTTAATTCCTAAAATCACATCAAATGCAAGTATTTTCAACGATATAAGATCAACAGGTAGGGTGAGGGTACCAATTTGAATCGAGAAAGATTTATAAGCTGTAGATGTAACGAAGGTTTCTCCCAACGGAGTTTTAACAGATAAGTCAAAGTCTAATTTCTCAGGTGTCAAGTTCAAATGTTGAGCACAAGCAGGTGAAATAAAAGAATGGGTAGCACCCGTATATAATAAAGTGTAAACTTCGCAAGAGTTTATTATCAGCTTACTCGTAATAACCTCGTTCGGGTTCTTTGCTTGTTAGGCAGTCACGACAAAAGCTCTTCCAGGAACCACTGACTTTGACTTGTCAGGCTTAGCCTTTGGAGTCACCATCCCTACTAGACTTGGTTTCGCAACATGACACACTCGAGCTATGTGCCCTTCCTTTCCACAGTTATAACATAACTTGGATTGTTGTGTGCAGTTGGGGATGATGTGTCCCTCTTGCCCGCATTTATAGCATAAATCGGCGGTCGTTCTCCTCCCCTAGAAACAGTTGATGTTGGTGATGCTGTCGATGCTTTCACGTTCTCATTGTTGTACCTTCTTTTCTTGAAATCTCCCCCCCCGACTCACTTCTTCTATTATCATGGCCATGATTACCACCGGAGTGGTTCTCGCTTCTGGCAGGATACTTTCCTCCCTGCTGGTTACCATTGTTCCGATGACTGCTGCCACCGGTACGACCTTGGTTGTTGTCTCTTGGTTGAACAAAATCATTATCTCGTTCTAATAACTGGGCCCTGTTCACTACATCCGAATATAGAGAAAATTTGTGAGAAATGAGGTATTGACAAATCTTGGATTTCAAACCTCTCAGAAACATCTGCGTCATATGTTCATCATTCTCCACCAAATGAGGTGCAAACCGGGATAACTCCAAAAAAAATTGCCTCGTACTAGGACACAGTCATGTTGTTCTGTTCCAGTCTGATGAACTCTACCTCTTTCATGTGACCAATACTTTCTAGAAAGTACTTGTCATTGAACAGTTTCTGGAACGCCCCCCAAGTCATCTTGAGTGCGCAGGCTGGGTACGTTTCACAGATTCCCACCAGTAATCTGCTTCTCCACGGAACATAAAGGTGGCAAATGGAACCTTCTATTCCTCCGTACATCCCAAGACATCAAATATCTTGGTAACTTGCTTAATCCAATTTTCTGCCTTGATTGGATCTGGCTTCCCTGAAACTATAGTGGTCCCAACTCTTTAAACTGCTTAGCAGTGACAAGCTGCGAGTTGTTATTTCCACCAGTATTATGAACACGAGTCTCCCTCATCTAGTTTTGCATGAACTGCAAAAAGCTTCTAAACATCCCGTCATTTATCATTTATTTGGTAGGATTGTTTACAGAAGGAATATAGCCTTCCTGTTGCACGTTCTCCTCATTGGTGATTAAAGGTGTCTCAACAGTCTCATTCACTCCATTGCTTTAATTTTCAACTGCCATTCTCAAATACTGGCACAAAACATGGGTTAATCAAACAAATTAACATATCACATATTAACAATATATTCCAACTGACCAATTAAATACCAATTAAGCTTAGGTAAGACACACTAGCGAAGGTTTTACTCGTCTCTCCCTTCCTAGTTCTTATTCCCAGATCTCCGCTAGAGATCATATCCCTAAGCTCTGATACCAACTGTGACGCCCCCAAAATAGGTTCAATACTCAACCCATTTTGAGTCGTCAAATACACTCAACAAAATTCAAATATAATCTTTTATATCACACGGTCGTGCAAAATACGACCACACAACTGTGAGTGTCAATACAGACATGTAGAAAATATTAACATTCAAACTAAGTCCTCATTACATTTATTATCATACTATTTTAAATAAAAAAAAATAGTGAGGACTTCTACAGCTCTAACTCGGACCATCACTCTATTCCCCGACTAGTACTCGCGATATTCTCATTTCCTGAAGAGAACAATGGAAGAAAAGGGTGAGCTCAACTAGCCCAATAAAGAATATTATGACTAAGATAATGAAAAATAAATTATCGTTAGCCTTCAATAAATCAGATAAAATATTATGGACAACAAGTTTTAGATCAATATTCGCAGCGAAAATAACAATTCATTAGAAGAGTTAAGTAGAGAATGATGTCTACTATCTTCTTTGATTTAAAAGTCTATCATCAATATTTTTTTCCCGTAACATCAATTAATATACATCTCGAATTAAATATTCATCTTTGCACTACGGGCCAAAGATATTCGATTGTATCATTAGTTGGTCATGTTCATCTCAACACCTGTCCGTCTTTGCACTACGGGCCAAAGATATTCATCAGGTAATCATTCATCTTTGCACTACATGCCAGAGATATTCATCACGTAATTATTCATCTTTGCACTACAGGCCAAAGATATTCAGTTATAACACCATTTAGAACTGAGGATAATGAAAAATAATACGAATAACGAATCTAGTAAGATAAAGGACAAATATTAGAGAATTTATCCAGAGTTCAAGAATGAAGATGAAAACCTGGATCCAATCAAAGATGATTTGGAAGAGAAAAAAATATTTTTTTTATCGTGAATAGTAACTCAACATGAAAAGATAAAAATTTCACAAGAAAGTCTAGACCAATATTCCAGTGAAATAATATTAGATTAAGCGCAAAACTCAAGTAATATCTGATCATTTCAGGAATTATAAAAGCAATACTTACCGTAGTAAGTTTAGAGTTAGGAATCTGAAATGAAACAATATACAAAACTACAATTGAATTTTCACCCGTCTGGCGGTAGTCTGCTCAGACAGATTATTTTCACAATTTAATAACAACTAAATACGAAGGGTTATTCACCAGGCATGGGGTAGTCCGCGTAGACATGTTATTCCCACAGAATAATAAAGAATAGAATAACAACAAGATTTCACCATGCATGTGGTAGTCCGCGTAGACAGGTTATTCCAACATAATAATAAAGAATGGAATAACAACCCTTACGAGTTTTGAAAGAAAATAACTCCCTTCATGAATACGAAAGAAATAATACCCCTTACCTTAAAATTTGGAGACTGCACTAGCGTAATAGCAGAATACTCTTCCTCTTTCTCTCTTATTCTCTCTATACTATCTCTCTCTATAGCTTTAGTGAATTGGTGAGAAATAATAAAGAAATGAGCTTCTATTTATAGGCTCGACAGAGTAAGGGTAAAATAGTCTTTTTACCATAATTTATGACATCATCGCTTACATCATCGATCTATGACATCATTGCTTACCTCATTGCTCAGATGACATCATTGCTTACCTCATCGCTCCGATAACATCATTGTTTGCATAATAAGAGTTCAAATTCAATTTGCACTCTTCCACCTCGTTTAACTTTTATACCATGAATTTACTATAATAATGTTACTATTCAAATTATAAAAATCATATTATTATATAATCACATCATACTACTATAATATAATATTATAATAAAATATTTGAATGAATTATTTTATCGGACAAGATAAAATACCAACTTTCAACAAATGTCACATGTTAAAAATTTCTCCATTTAAATCCATATTGAATAAATATTTCCTTATCATATATATCAAAAATTAATTATTCACAAATAATATTATAGAACTACAATATTGACAACCAGGCCGTTCCCAGGAAAGAGGGGGCCTTCCGATAAGGATTTCTCCTTACTGGCGCGCAATTAATCAACCCGTTTCCTAGACAGAACTTCCTAAGACATTGCCAATAATGCTATCTAATAATATTGTTCAAATAATATGAATTATTAATTTGATAATTTGAAATAATGTGCAATGACAATTATTGAATCAATAATATAAAATAGCAAAGTAGCACTTATGGATATAAAATATCAACGTAGCAAATATTGAACCAATAAAATATTATGCAATTATTGAATCAATAATATAAAATATTAAACAGTAATTACTATAACAATAATTGAGTAAGTGCCTTCCTACGTAAGAATCAATAATTCAAAATACTGTGCAATACCGTGTGCTACCGTGCAACACCGCGTATTATTGTATTTTAACCACCAGGTATTTCAACAGTACTAACGGTAACAGTTTTGCAGTTATTTTTATAAAAAGGTTATTTCTGCCGCTTTCTATATCTGACATTCATTCCGTTGTGGGGTCCACCAATGACTGCGCCGTCGTACGAATATTCTCCGATAAAAAGAATATTCCTCGACCAAACGAATATTACCCGAGACAACGAATATTTTATAACCACTTGATTACTTTGTAAACTTTGCACATTTCACCCATAACTTATCACATTTATTAAATCAACACCTTACGATTTCAAAATAATATATAAAGAAATTTAAATCTTATTCATAAAATTTGGGGTCTTACAGCATAGTTCTCTCATCATCTGATTGTTTAGGTTCTTGGCATTATCTGAGACGATCACCTCCAGTTGCCCATATCGACAGACGACATTATTTCTGATGAAATGAATGATTACCTCTTTAGTGACTTTGGGAAAAGAGGCAGCTTCAACCCACTTGGTGAAGTAATTGATCACGGTGAAGATGAATCGATGACCATTGTTGGCTTTAGGTTCTACGGGGCCTATCAAATCCATTCCCCACATGGCGAAAGGCCATGGAAAACTCATGTTGTGAAGCTCATTTGGAGGAGAATGTATGGCATTTCCATGGATTTGGCATTGGTAGCACCTTTTGACGTGGTCGTCGCAGTCATCTTTGAGAGAGATCCAATAATGCCCGGTTCTTAATATCTTTTTGGCCAGCAGATGACTGCTCATGTGTGGACCACAGATTCCACCATGGACTTCATCCATCAATCTCTAGGCCTACTCTTTATTAAGGCATCTTAAAAGGCCTATTCCACCATCCCTTTTTTAGAGTGCGTCTCCGCTCAGATAAAACGTTATGGCCATCTTGTGAATCCTCTTTCGCTCGGATTGGCTTGCTCCAACGGGTGTAGATCCATCTCGGAGATATTCCTTGACATCTTGATACCAAGGCTTTTTGACACTAGGTATTTCATTTGATACTTCTCCAATATTATTCTCGTATGTCGGGGTCTTTTGTCTTGTGAAGTTTGATGTCGAGAATTCCCCTCCAATCGGATATATTGATCAAGGAAGCCAAGGTTGCTAAAGCTTCAGCGATGTCATTCCTACCCTGAGAAATATAGATGAAGGTTATGTCTTTAAACTCTATAGATATGTTGATGACCTGCCGATGATAGGGCAGCAAATGCAGTTCTTTGGTGTGATATGCCCCAGTGGTCTGTCTGATGACCAATTTAGAGTCTCCAGAGACCAATAGATGTTTGACACCTATTGATTGGGCTAATTTCAACCCCATTATGCAGCCTTCATACTCAGCTGTGTTGTTAGTGTTAACAAACTGCAGCTTGGTGGCCACAGGATATTGTTCTCCTGTACCAGAGATAAGGACTGCCCTAGCTTCAGCACCTTCCATGTTTACTGCTCCATCAAAATATATTTTCCATGGTTGGACTGCATTTTCTTGGAGACATTGCTGAATTATCATGATCCCATCATCCAGGAAATAAGTCTCCAGAGGTTCGAACCCTCCTGATGGTGCTTCGGCTAGTTGATCTGCAATTCCTCTACCTTTGATGGACTTCTGAGTCACGTAGACAATGTCGAATTGTTGGAGGATCAACTGCCATTTGGACAGTCGACAATTCAATATTGGCTTGTTGAATACGTATTTTAGTGGATCCATGCGGGATATGAGGTTGGTCGTGTGCCCATGTAGATAATGTTGTAACCTCATGGTGGCCCATGCTAACGCATAGCATGTCTTCTCGATCAGGGTGTACTTTTGTTCACCACTGATAAACCTTTTGTTGATGTAGTAGATAGCTCTCTCCTTGCTACTATCATCTTTCTGTCCCAGCATGCAGCCCATTGCGTTGGCATTGATGGATAAATACATAAATAGGGGAACTCCATCCTTTGGGGTTACCAAGACTGGTGCTTCGATCATCTACTTCTTGATGGCAAGGAAGGCTTTTTGACAATCCTCATTCCATTTGGTGGAGGAATTCTTCCTTAATAGCTTGAAGATGGGTTCACAAGTTGCTGTGAGCTGGGAAATGAACCGGCTTATGAAATTAAATTCTTCCCAGAAACCCACGTATCTCCTTCTCTGTTTAGGGTACTGGCATCTCCGTGATGGCTTATATCTTTGCAGCATCTAGTTCAATGCATCTATTGCTTACCAAAAATCCTAAGAACTTTCCTGATTTGAAGCCAAAAACACATTTGGCAGGATTCAGCTTGAGGTTGTACTTACGCAACCTGTAGAACAACTTCCTGAGCTGGTCAATGTGATCGTCCTTTTCCCGGGATTTGATGATGATGTCATCCACATAGACCTCTATCTCTTTATGCATCATGTTATGAAATAGGGCCATCATGGCTCGCTGATATGTGGCAGCGACATTGATAAGGTCGAAGGACAATCTTCTGTAATAGAAGGTACCCCAGGGAGTGATGATAGCTGTTTTCTCCCTGTTTTCTTCAGCGACCATGATTTGATGGTAACCAGCAAAGTAATCCACAAAAGAATATATATCGTACTGCGTCGTGTTGTCTATCAAGATGTGGATGAAAGGTACCTGGAATTTATCCTTGAGACAGGCTTTGTTCAAATCCCTGTAATCCACGCATACTCGTACTTTCCCTCTGGGTTTAGGCACGGGAACTATGTTTGACAACCACTACGGGTATGTTGATACCATGATGATGCCAGCTTTGGATTATTTAACAACTTCTTCTTTGACTTTTTAGACTCCATTCAGGTTTCAATCGCCTGAGCTTTTGCTTAACTGGCTTGAATCCATCTTTGATGGGGAGTCGATGGATGACAATATCAGTAGACAGGCCAATCAAGTCTTCATGTGACTATGCAAACACATCCTGGAACTGTGTTAGGAGTTTAATCAGGTCGGCTTTTTGATCTGTGGTGAGGTTTATGCCTATCTGGATTTCTTTGAGGTTTTCTGAGGTTCCTATGTTGATAGTGGTGGTTTGGTCGAGTTTTGGTTTGGTTTTGTCTTCGACCCATTCTTTGATCTCCTCGAGCACCTCATGGTCATCTTGATCCTCTTGATCAACTTCCATCAAATCGAAGCTCAGTTCTACATCATAGTTGTAGTCACTATGACAGGTTGGAGTCCTGAAAACAAAATTCTTTTGCTTTAATATATGAAACTGTTTAAACATACAAAGCATTTGGCAAAGCATGACAAAAGTTACTGCTATAGTTGTGCAATAAAACAAGCAGTAAATGAAACCATGTTATAGGGCAGACAGATTCTCTGCCCTTTTACCCTTTTTTGAATGAGGCAAGGGACGCTACTCCAATTATCCAGAGTCAGCTCCTCGTAAATAGGGAAGATCAAAGAATTATGCTCGTCTGCCTCATCTCGGATGATGACTAAGACATCCTTCAAAATAGGGCCGGGGTTTTTCTTTAAACTGCCCCCCTTTACTTTCTTAATGCGAGGAATTTGAATCTGATCCTCGTTGTCCATGTCTGGGATATCATCATTCATACCCTCGTAGTGTATGAGAACACGTATGTTAGCAAATGGGTCTCATCCTTCGTATAGGAGCTTTTCTTTTCTCTTTTCGCTATCCCCCTCAGGCTTTGGGGTCTTTCTCTCACATACCGGTATGATTGGAGGAAACAGCATGGCTGATACCACATCAGGGATATTCCTTATTAGTTTCATAAATCCAGCATCAATGAGATTTGGAAATAGTATGGTGGAAGCATGAGCCTTAGGATGCTTATGTGGGTTCCGATGGATTGACCCGTATGAATAACCCAATCATACTCTCACTGACTGGCTCAGGATTTGTACTGGGCTTTTAATACCCTGCTGATTCTTTCCTAACCCTTCTCCAGGTTGGAAACCCAAAGATACTATCTCTTGGCCCACTATCATTACTTCGGGGGAGACTTTAGGCTTCAAAGCTGGTGCCCCAACTGGTAAGTACTGAGTGTCGCTAACCTCCGAGGCTTGGAA
Organism: Panax stipuleanatus; assembly: GCA_020205555.1. Taxonomy (NCBI): domain Eukaryota; kingdom Viridiplantae; phylum Streptophyta; class Magnoliopsida; order Apiales; family Araliaceae; genus Panax; species Panax stipuleanatus. Next base: position 92,108,342 of record CM035117.1, read on the forward strand.
ACTAGCAGGTTCAATCCCCGCATCCAAACTAATTACTGGCATATCTCCCTGTATGAAGACAGGGTATTCTGGTTTGGCATTCACCATGACTAGGTTGCCATTGATAATGTATTTGAGCTGCTGATGGAGGGTGGATGGAAAAGCTCCTTCCATGTGGATCCATGGCCTTCCCAGTAACAAGTTGTAGCCGGTGGCGATGTTGAGCACCTTGAAAGATACATAGAAAGTGTGCAGACCAATCTCTAGAGGAAGCTCAATTTTTCCCATAGCTTATCGGCGAGATCCATCGAAAGCCCGGATGGCCACATGACTGGTTTTGATCCAGTTCGGGTTAATCTTCATTCTTTCCAAGGTGTCGTACGGACATATGTTTAGGGATGACCCTCCATCTATTAGCACACCTCCGATCACATACCCGGATGACATTACAGTAATGTGCAGTGACTTGCGATAACCCGTCCCCTCTGTAGGTATATCATCGTCAATAAAAGATATCACATTGCTGTTAAAAATGTGTTATATCACTTGACAGAATTTCTCGGCATCCACATTCTTTGGTAGCTGGGCTTCTTCTAGTACTTTTAACCAAAATATTGCGATGATCCACCGATGATAAGACCAGATCTAGAATGGACATCTGCTTGGGTGCGTCTTTCAGGATTTGCACCACTTTAATTTTATTGTGTCCCATTTTACTGAGGAACTTTTTAATTTAATCATCTGCCACCTTTTCTTTCGCCTTGATGACTGGTTTGATCACCCGCTGAAGCATGTACAATGGATTCTCCTTTGGTACCATGGCAATGTTGTTTGAGGTGGAACCTTCATCATTTCCGTAGTTCCACGTGACTTTCTTCAGACTGATCACTGGATACTGGGGTCTGAATGGTAATATAAAAGGTTCGGGCACGGCCACCTTCACAGGATTTTGTGCTTCTTGGCTCCCTTTCCCTGGTAGCATTAGGGGTGTGAGGGTTGGTTGCTTATCACAGGAAATAACAGCCATTGTATCTTGATTCCACGCAGTGGGAATAAAGGGAGTTTATTCATCAGGAAGGCCATAATCTCAATTTTCTCTTATCAGTTCACCACTTTTAATCATGTTCTAAATTAAATGACGAAGTGCCCATCAATCCTCAATATCATTGTCGGGTTCATTGGAGTGATGTTAATAGATCTTGTCAGGCTTGAATGTTTTGGATCGAGGGTTCACTGTGGGGTAACAGATCTGTGACCATCCCCTCGTTGATTAACATCTGGAGGATTTCCTTTATCGGCTGGTTTAGGTTGGTGAAATTCTTTTGGAAAGTGAATTCCCTATCAGCCTGGAACATATCTTCCTTGGCCATCTTGTCGGCCCAGGGTTCATGCTGATGAAAACGATAATGGTCCCTCATAGGAATGGGACTGATTTCTGGTGTGGAAGGATTTGCATTAGACTGGTTGGTCTGGTTTATCAGCTGTCTGGTAATCTGATGTTGATATACAACCATCTCTGCTAACTGTCCAATTTGTTCCTTGATAGACTTAATTTCCTGTTCTATCAGGAATCGCCTTTCTGAGACTTCCTAGCTGTCTGGGCTGGATTGAGTTGATTCTCCGATGTATCAGAGGTATTTGGATCCTTCTCCATTTTGCGTGCTAATCATATTGACACCTTCCTCTTTGTGCTGAGGGAGGGGATTATCTTGCACATGCGGTTGCTTCGGTTTTGTCACCACAATCTCTTCATTGTCAATCAAGTCTTGAATTTTGTGCTTGAGAGACCAACAGTCTTGTGTATCATGGCCCGGAGATCCGGAATGTTAAGCACACTTTTTGCTTTGGTCAAAATTTTGTCGACCGGTATTGGTGGGTGGAAGGAGTTGAATGATCTTTTTCTGTGCTGCCAACAGTTTCAGCACGTTCTCGATTAAATCCCCTAACGGGGTGAACGTTCTCCGACATCTGGCCTCCAAATTTTTTTGAAATGGAGAGTTAGAAGGTTGAGCTGGAGCTTGAAAAGGGGAATAATTCTTCTTTTGAATGGGCATACTGCTCGACTCGCTCCTCTGAATCTGTCCTTGTAATACTAAGGACACTTCTTCGTCTTTCATCTTGTGTGCTCTCCGGGGATTACTCCCGTAACTCCCGGACTGGATATGCTAGGCAATAGCTTCTAAGGCGGTCAGATCTTTTACCTTCCCAGATTTTAGCCCCATTTCTGCCATTTCACCATGCTTGATCATCTCCGAAAATGGCTTTTCGATACCTGCTAGGACCCTTTCATAATACGGAGCTTCTTGAATGTCAATGAAGGTCATGACTATCTCAGACTCAGTCATTGGTGGAGTGACTTGTGCCGCCATTCGTCTCCAGCATTGAGCATATTGTCTGAATGACTTAGTGTTATGTTTCATGATTTTAGTTATTTGATATCTGTCAGGAGCCAGTTGAGACTGGAAACTATAATGATTAAAAAAGGCATGTGCAAGCTCTTCCTAGCTGTGAATTTTAGAGTTGTCCAGAAGGGCATACCAGGCTCTAGCCTCTTCGGTCAAACTTTTCTAGAATAACTGCATTCGGAGTTTCTCGTCCTCTGCATAAGATCCATGTTAGGTTTGTACGAAATCGTGATGCAATCAAATTGCAAAAATTAGCGGAAGCATGGTATATCAGAGTTTAAACATTTCTATAAAACCATTACCCCGGATCATCCTTTATGCAAATTATTAATTTAAAACGATAAATAAGAAGTTATGGAGTCATACCCTTGTAGAACGAAGCTTCCACAGGTACGAGTTCAACTCCTTGTTCTTCGTGATCTCCTTGAATTTTCGGGTTAGATGCTTTCCTTTGATCAATGTTAGCCACCCAAGTATTTGGCCTCTAGAGGTGATCCACCAAGGAAGATGAATTATCGAGAATGAAGGTGGTTAGCTTAGTTTTCTATCCTCTATAGAAAAGGAGTACTCTCCAATAATTGGAATTGCATCAACTGATATCTATTATAAGACTCCTCTTATATAGATATTGGTCAACCCTTCTAATCCGATTAGACATGGGATTTCATTTAATTAGTTAAACTCCTTTCATTTATTTAGGCTTTCCACCACATTGGGAATAATTAATTAAATTCATTTAATTAATTTGTCTCCTAATCTTATTAGGAATAAATGAGAGTACTAATATTAAATTAATTACTAAACTTCTTTAGAAATTAAAATAATAATAATTGTAATAATATTAATAAGACTCCTCTTATTAATTTATATTTAATATTTCCAAAATATTAAATAATAAACATTAAGCTATTTTATTTATTCTATCACCATAGATTAAATTAATTAAACTTAATGCATTATTACAATTATGTCATTACCTTCTTAAATAATTATTCTTCTTTTTATGGTGTGACCCTTTAAGTTCTCCATATTAAACCGGTTGTGAATAAATCAATTAGAATAATTCTAATCTTATTTAAATAAATAAATTAAACTAATAATCTATTTAAATAAATAATATTTATTCTACAATAGGGATAAGCCTCCCTAGCGATCAACGAATTTTCAGATAATATAGATTTCAACATTAATCATAAAAGAACCTGTGAGTAAATAGTTACCGTACAATTCAATCCTTTCACCATATAATGTCCCAATTAAATATAAGATATGGATTTACTGTCAAGTCTTATTTTATTTAATTATATGTATTTCGATTAAAAAATGCACAACTCCAAATAATTCCAATTAGAAACTCCTTTCTAATTTCATTCCACCTTGGCCAAGGATTCCTGAGTTGTCATTTAACGAATCACATAGGACATATCTCCTCTTTTACTAGAGGTGGTAGATTCTTTATTGATCATTCATTATCTCCATATGTAACTCATTATACCCAAGCATACCTTTTTATATACCCTAAAGGGATTTAAGAAATAAGTCAAAGTATAATTCGTTACATACAAGATACTATGATGATCTCAAGTCCAAGGATCACTTGTACTACTATCACATTAGGAATTCCTATTGACAGGTGAGTAAAACTCCATTAGGTATTCCATAGCAAGTCACGTTCAGTGAACTTATTCTCCAATAAGCACCTACATACTTGCTTTAGTATCTCCACACAAATAATCATGAGATCAATCATCCTCATCCAACGAGCAAGCAACATATGTACCAATCTATCCGGATTTACTAATTTCCTTTTTAGTAATCCCACGATTGGGAACTATTTTAGTTTTAAAGCTTTTAAAGAATTTAGATCTCATTAGCATGATCATCATCATGATTCTAAAAGCATTGCTTAAAAATATGGATTATTTATATATTATAAAAACAGCACCATGTAGATAATTAAATGCCTTTAATAAATGAATATTTTTATTCATAAATAAATAAGATTGTCACCAAAGTATATGCTTTATCATCATACATGATTGGCTTGTATGCATACTACTTTCAATTCGAGTTCTCCAATGAACACCTTTAAATGAGTGTAGGGGTCTCCCAATCCATCGTACTTCTCAAAATCAGGAGCCGTCCTTGAAGACATTACTCTGTCACCGACAGGTTTGCCTCCTGATGGAGGAATCACACAACATACATTCACATACATCGCGTCTCACCGAATGCATATGATGACATTGATGCGAAGCACTAATATAAAGCAGAAAAGCATTCATTCACATTCATTCAATGTAAAGACACAGCATTCACCCATACGCAGATATAAATGAGAAATTTTGAAAAGATTTGAAAGCGACCTAAGCCCTCTTTTGTCCCCAGCAGAGTCGCCACCTGGCGACGTTGGGAAAAAAATCGGGTCGGGTCATACCCGAATTTTTCTCTCTTCCTAAGTTTTGTCTACCCTTATTCTTTTTTTTTGTGAAAAAGGTTTTGAAGGGCTTTTTAGAAAAGGCCAACATGTATCATGTCGACGATTTGAACGTTTTACAGAGTTGCCAGTTGGTAGATTTGAAAATGGTTGTACCAACTCAACCGAGTTTTATTTGAAAGGAGGCCCAATTTCTGGACACTATCGAAACTTGATCTTTGAAACCGAAGTTCTAAGTTCGGGGGCTTGGTTAAGTGTGGGGAAGTTGTTAGGCACCCCACAACACCCGTGTAAACACGGTACCGCGTCTTTTTAATATTCCCCTTTTAAATATGTAATGTGTGTGTGAATATTGGAAGAAATTAGGCTTATGTTTGATTGATTGAAAGCATAGATTTGATTCGTTGAACTTATATGTTCGAAGAGTTTGATTTGATTTGCAAAAGTCTCTCTTTTAGACAAGATTATTTAAATGATGTTTTTGAAAGTAGGTTTTCAAACCCTTACGATAACAAAGGAATTGAAGTATGTCAACACTTCAGTTTTATCTTTTTAGCCTTTTTGCTCAATTTGAATTGTGATTGTCGGGCTGCGAAGCATCCTCGATCACGACATATATACAAGTGTCGGTCTTCTCATGGACATGACAGCCATCGGAGTGCCTCTGACACGATATGTGATGCCCCCCAGAATAGGTCCAGTCAACCCAACCCATTCTAAGTCGCCAAATACATGGTACATAATTCAAATACAAATATTATATCACACGGTCGTGCAAAATACGACCACACAACTGTGAGTGTCAATTCAAATATGTAGAAAATATTAACATTCAAACTAAGTCCTCATTACAGTTATTCTCACACTATTTATTAGAAATAGTGAGGACTACTACTGCTCTAACTCGGACCATCACTCTGTCCCCCGACTAGTTCTGCGACATTCTTATTTCCTGAAGAGGACAATAGATGAAAAGGGTGAGCTCAACTAGCCCAGTAAAGAATATTATGACTAAGATAATGGAAAATAAATTATCGTTAGTCTTCAACAATTCAGATAAAATATTATTGACAACAAGTTTTAGATCAATATTCGCAGCGAAAATAACAATTCATTAGAAGAGTTAAGTAGAGAATGAAGTCTACTATCTTCTATGATTTAAAAGTCCATCATCAATATTTTATCCCTATAACATCAATCAATATACATCTCAAATCAAATATTCATCTTTGCACTACGGGCCAAAGATATTCATTTCGTATCACCAGTGGTTATGTTCATCTCAACACCTGTCCATCTTTGCACTACAGCCAAAGATATTCATTAGGTAATCATTCATCTTTGCTCTACAGGCCAAAGATATTCAGTTATATCACCTTTTAGGACTGAGGATGATGAGAAACAATATAAATAACGAATCCAGTGAAATAAAGGACAAGATTAAGGATTCGTATTTTAGTTTATTCAAGTTCAAGAATATTCCATAATAATACTTTGTGGAGCAAAATTCAAGAATAAAGCTCAAAACTTAGATCCAATCAAAGATAGTTACCATAACAGATAATTTAGACAAATAGAAGAAAATTTAATTTTTTTTCGTGAATAGTGCCGTATACATGAATAGTGTCGTATACGTGAATAGTAACTCCGACGGAAAAAGTAAGAATTTCATAATAAAATCTAAGCCAATATTTGGGTATAATGATATTGAAAAGAATAACATCATTTACGAAAGAAAATAACATCTCTTACCTCAAAAGAATAGTACTTCTGACCGAAATATCGGATATAAGGCTGAAGAATACTTGCCATGAATAGCAACACTCAAAGTATCTAAATACTCACAAAAATACGATCGATATTATAGAGAGAGAAAACTTCTGATTCTGGTGTGATTTTCAATTCTAACCTAAGCACCCTATTTATAGTAAATGCTTAGCATGCCAATGCTGACAAAATTGCAGGCGGCTGAAATTTCTTTAGCGTATATATTTTGAAAAAATTGCCTGGCTGCTTTCAAACTCAAAAAAAAAAAATTTCAACAAAAAAAAAAGTGGGACCCTCCCATGTTTTTAATAAAATATTTATTTTTCAAAACTTCAATAATTCATAATAAATATCCCTTTTGTCAGAAAAATACAAATTCTATGTCATTTTCATAGGAAATTTAATTCTTTACAACTTTGTAAAAGAAAGTTTTTCCAAATTCCAAACATAAATTATCCGAATTTTATAAACGGATGATTTTCCACACCAAAAAAATAATAAAAACACATCAGCACTAATTCCTTCTTTTATATCCACAAAATAAATATTTTCTTATCATATAAATCAATAATTAATTATTCACAAATAATATTATAGAACTACAATATTGACAACCAGGTCGTTCCCAGGAAAGAGGGGGCCTTCCGATAAGGATTTCTCCTTACTAGCGCGCAATTAAATAATCCCTCCTAGACAGAACTTCCTTAGACATTGTCAATAATGCTATCTAATAATATTATTCAAATAATATGAATTATTGAGTTGATAATGTGAAATAATGTACAGTGACAATTATTGAATCAATAATACAAAATATCAACGGTAGCAATTATTGAATCAATCATATCATGTAATTATTGATATAAAATAGCAACGTAGCAATTATTGATATAAAATATTAACGTAGCAATTATTGAATCAATAAAATATCATGCAATTATTGACTCAATAAAATTTTGAACAGTAATTACTGTAACAATAATTGAGTAAGTGTCTTCTTACGTAAGAATCAATAATTCAAAATAATGTGCAATACCGTGTATTATTGTGCAACACCGCGTGTTACTGTATTTTAACCACCGGGTATTTCAACAGTACTAACGGTAACAACTACACCGTAATTTTATAAAAAGGTTATTTCTGTCGCTTTTCTATATCCAACAGTTATTCTGTTGTGGGGCCCACAAATAGCTGCTCCATCGTACGAATATTCCCCGACAACAAGAATATTCCACGACCAAACTAATATTCCCCGACAACAATGAATATTTTATAACCACTTTTTTATTTTGAAATATTTGCACATTTCACCCATAATTTTTTATATTTATCAAATCAACACCTTACTATTTTGAAATAATATATAAAGAAAATTAAATCTTTATTCATAAAAGTTGGGGTCTTACAAACTCCCCTCCTTATGAAATTTCATCCTCGAAATTGACGTAAGTACCTGGTATGTCGAAAAGGTGAGGATACCTCGCTTTCATTTTCGATTCCAACTCCCAGGTCATTTCCTCAATTGCATGGTTTCTCCATAAAACTTTAACTTGAGGTATAATTTTGGAGCGTAGGACATGCTCCTTCCTATCCAAGATCTTGACAGGTACCTCCTCGTACGTTAATCTTTGGCTATCTCGTCTAGTTCTAACTCAATAATGCGGTTTGGATCTTTCACATATTTACGCAACACGGATATGTGAAAAATATTATGAACACGAGACATACTTGGAGGTAAAGCGAGTCTATAGGCCACATTTCCTACTCAGTCATGGATCTCAAATGGACCAATGAAGCGTGAATTGAGCTTTCCTCTCTTGCCAAACCTCGTAACTCCCTTCCACGGAGCAACACGTAATAACACATGATCCCCAACATTAAATTCCACGTCCTTTCGATGAAGATCCGCATAACTCTTTTGTCGATCTTGTGCGGTTTGTATACGTTGTCGGATTATTTGAATCTTTTCTGTAGTCATGCATACCAACTCTGGTCCCAACAATGTTGCTTCACCCACGTCATTCCAGCATACTGGAGAGCGACACTTTCTCCCATACAATGCCTCGAATGGAGCCACGCCTATACTTGCATGATAACTGTTGTTGTAGGAGAATTCCACCAATGGTAAGTACTTATCCCAACTCCCTTTGAAGTCTAGAACACAGAGTCTCAATAGATCTTTAAGAGTTTGAATAGTCCTTTCTGATTGTCCGTCTGTTTGAGGATGATAAGCCAAACTGAATCGTAAATCCGTGCCCATAGCTTTCTACAAACTGATCCAAAATCGTGAAGTAAATCTGGCGTCACGATCCGAAACTATGGATACTGGCATGCCATACAATCTCACAATCTCATTCATGTACATATGAGCAAGACGTTCAAGGGAATAAGTCTCTCGTATCGGCAAGAAATGAGCAGACTTGGTTAATCTATCAACAATAACCCAAATCGCATCTATGCCTCGAGAAACCTTGGGATGACCCGTAACGAAATCCATCGTAATGTGTTCCCACTTCCATTTCGGAATCTCCAGTGGTTGCAATGGACCCTTCGGTACTTGATGCTCTGCCTTTACACGTTGGCAAGTTAAACATCTCGAAATAAACTCTGCGATCTCTCTTTTCATATTGCTCCACCAAAATGTATGTTGAAGATCACGATACATTTTGGTACTCCCAGGATGGATTGCAAACGGTGTGTTGTGTGCCTCCATTATGATTCCATGCTTCAAGTCAGAATCGTTAGGAACACAAAGTCTGGAGTTGACTCGAAGTATTCCCTCTTCATCGATTCTTGCTTCTGGAATGGCACCTTCTTGCACCTTCTTCTTCATCTTCATCAGCTCCGGATCCGTAGTTTGAGCAGCTTTAACTTTATCAATCAAAGCTGGTTCTACGCGTATACATGACATCATCGTACTCGTTCCCGCATATGATCTTCTACTCAACGCGTTAGCTACCACGTTCGCTTTTCCAGGATGGTATTGAATGGTATGATTGTAATCTTTCAACAGCTCAAGCCAACGTCGTTGCCGCATGTTGAGTTCCTTTTGAGTAAAGAAATATTTAAGGCACTTATGATCTATATAAATCTCCACTTTCTCCCCGTACAGGTAATGTCTCCAGATTTTCAACACAAAAACGACAGCTGCCAACTCTAGATCATGAGTAGGATAATTCCTCTCATATTCTTTGAGTTGTCGCGAGGCATAGGCTATGACTTTCCTATGTTGCATGAGAACACATCCTAACCCTTTCCCCGAAGCATCGCTGTAGATAACAAATCCATCCGAACCAGATGGTATTGTCAGAACAGGTGCCGAGATAAGTCTTCTCTTGAGCTCTTGGAAGCTCTTCTCGCATTCCTCGCTCCAAACGAATTTTGTATCTTTTCGAGTCAACTGAGTTAATGGAGTAGAAATTCGAGAAAATCCCTCTACGAACCTCCGATAATAACCAGCTAAGCCCAGAAAGCTTCGTACTTCGGTCACCAACTTAGGTTGCTCCCAGCTTTGTATTGCTTCAATCTTCATCTGGTCAACAGATCTCCAAGTTTCGATACCACGTGCCCAAGGAATGCTACTTCCTCAAGCTAGAACTCGCATTTCTTCAACTTGGCATATAGCTTGTTCTCACGAAGCTTTTGAAGTACCAGCTTCAAGTGGTGCTCATGATCTTCACGGCTTTTAGAATAGATGAGGATGTCATCAATAAAGACAACAACGAACTGATCCAAATATTCCTTAAATACATGGTTCATTATATCCATGAAAGCAGCAGGAACATTAGTCAATCCAAAAGACATGACTAAGAACTCATAATGCTCGTACCGGGTTCTGAAAGCAGTCTTTGGAATATCCTCAGTTTTAATCTTCAGCTGATGATATCCAGAACGAAGATCGACCTTTGAAAAGAATTGTGCACCTTGCAACTGGTCGAACAGGTCATCAATATGAGGTAGCGGATACTTATTCTTGATGGTGACATGGTTCAACTCCCGATAGTCATTACAAAGTCGTATACTCCCGTCTTTCTTCTTTACGAATAAAATCGGAGCACCCCAAGGAGACGTACTAGGACGTATAAAATCGATGTCTAACAATTCCTGTAATTGGACCTTTAACTCCTGAAGTTCAATAGGAGCCATTCGATATGGGGTTTTAGAAATGGGTTTTGTACAGGGTTCAAGGTCAATAAAGAATTCAACTTCACATTCTGGGGGTAGACCGGGATGTTCTTTGGGAAATACATCAGGAAACTCCTTAACAACAGAAATATCATTCAAACCTAATGTATTCTGGTTTAGATCAGTGATATGTGCTAAGAAAGCTTGACATCCGTTTTTTAATAAACGAATAGCTTTGTGACTTGAAATGATATTGACTGATTTTAGTGGTTTGGTGGTTTGGATTAGCACAACAGGTTGATTAGGAATATGAAAACTAACAACCTTACGAAAACAATCAATTTTGGCATGGTAAGTGGTTAACCAGTCAATTCCTAAAATCACGTCAAATGCAAGTATTTTCAAAGATATAAGATCAACAGGTAAGGTAAGGGTACCAATCTGAATCAAGCAAGATTTGTAAACTATGGATGTAACAAAGGTTTCTCCCAACGGAGTTTCAACAGATAAGTCAAAGTCTAATTTATCAGAAGTCAAGTTCAAACATTGAGCACAAGCAGGTGAAATAAAAGAATGGGTAGCGCATGTATCTCACAAGGTGTAAACTTCGCAAGAGTTTATAATTAGTTTACCCGTAATCACCTCATGTGGATTCCTTGCGTTTTGGGCTGTCACGACAAACGCTCTTCCAGGAATCACCGACTTTGACTTGTCCGAAATCACCTTGGGAATCACCACCCCGCTGGACTTGGTTTCGCAGCAGGATAATCTCGAGTTATATGTCCTTCTTTTCCACAGTTATAGCATGCTTTGAATTGTTGTGGGCAGTTTGGGCTGATGTGTCCCTCTTTCCCGCATTTATAGCATACGGCCGGTGGTCGTTCTCCTCCCCTAGAAACAGTTGATGCTGGTGCTGATGTTGACGTCTTCACGTTCTCATTGTTATACCTTCTCTTCTTGAAATCTCCCCCCGATTCGCTTTTTCTACTATCATGGCCACGATTACCACCGGAGTGGTTACCGCTTCTGTCATACTTTCCTCCCCGCTGGTTGTCATTGCTCCGATGACTGCTGCCATCGGTACGACCTTGGTTGTTGTCCCTTGGTTGAATATAATCACTATCTCGTTCTAACAACTGGGCCCTGTTCACTACATCTGATTATAGAGAAAATTTGTGAGAAATGAGGTATTGACGTATTTCGGGTTTCAAACCTCAAAGAAACATCCGTGTCATACGTTCCTCATTCTCCACCAAATGAGGTACAAACCTGGACAGCTCCGCGAACTTAGCCTCGTACTGGGACACAGTCATGTTATTTTGTTCTAGTAGGATAAACTCTACCTCCTTCATATGACGAATACTTTCAAGAAAGTACTTGTCATTGAACAGTTTTTGAAATGCTTCCCAAGACATCTTGAGTACGGCAGGCTGGGTACGCTTCACAGACTCCCACTAGTAATCTGCTTCTCCACGAAACATAAAGGTGGCAAATAGAACCTTCTGTTCCTTCGTGCATCCCAAGACATCAAATATCTTGGTAATTTGCTTAACCCACATCTCCACCTTGATCGGATCCGGCTTTCCCTAAAATTCTGGTGGTCCCAATTCTTTAAACTGCTTGGCAGTGACAAGCCGCGAGTTGTTATTATCTCCACCTGTATTTTGTACACGAGTTTCCCTCGTCTGGTTTTGCATGAACTGCTAAAAACTTCTAAACATCTCATCGTTTATCGTCTGATCAGCGTTGTTTTTAGGATGAACATTGCCTTCTTGTTGCACGTTCTCCTGGTTGGTGATTAAAGGTGTCTCCACAGTCTCATTCACTTCGTTGTTAACATTCTCAGCTGCCATTCTCAAATACTGCTATAAAACAAGGGTTAATTAAATAAATTAACATATCATATATTAACCCTATGCTCCGACTGACCACTTAAATACCATATAAGCTTATATAGGATATACTAGTGAAGGATTTACTCGTCTCTCCCCTCCTAGTTCTATTCCCCGATCTCCGCCAGAGATCATATCCCTAAGCTCTGATACCAACTGTGACGCCCCCCAGAATAGGTCCAGTCAACCCAACCCATTCTGAGTCGCCAAATACATGGTACAAAATTCAAATACAAACTTTATATCACACGGTCGTGAAAAATACGACAACACAACTGTGAGTGTCAATACAAATATGTAAAAAATATTAACATTCAAACTAAGTCCTCATTACAGTTATTCTCACACTATTTATTAGAAATAGTGAGGACTACTACTGCTCAAACTCGGACCATCACTCTATCCCCCGACTTGTTCCTGCGACATTCTCATTTCTTGAAGAGGACAATAGATGAAAAGGGTGAGCTCAACTAGCCCAATAAAGAATATTATGACTAAGATAATGGAAAATAAATTATCGTTAGTCTTCAACAATTCAGATAAAATATTATTGACAACAAGTTTTAGATCAATATTCACAGCGGAAATAACAATTCATTAAAAGAGTTAAGTAGAGAATTAAATCTACTATATTCTATGATTTAAAAGTCCATCATCAATATTTAATCCATGTAACATCAATCAATATACATCTCAAATCAAATATTCATCTTTGCACTACGGGCCAAAGATATTCATTCGTGTCACCAGTGGTCATGTTCATCTCAACACCTGTCCATCTTTGCACTACGGCCAAAGATATTCATCAGGTAATCATTCATCTTTGCTCTACAGGCCAAAGATATTCAGTTATATAACCTTTTAGGACTGAGGATGACGAAAAATAATATAAATAACGAATCCAGTGAAATAAAGGACAAGATTAAGGATTCGTATTTTAGTTTATTCAAGTTCAAGAATATTCCATAATAATACTTTGTGGAGCAAAATTCAAGAATAAAGCTCAAAACTTAGATCCAATCAAAGATAGTAACCATAACAGACAATTTGGATAAATAGAAGAAAATTTAATTTTTCCGTGAATAGTGTCGTATACGTGAATAGTGTCGTATACGTGAATAGTAACTCCGACGGAAAAAGTAAGAATTTCATAATAAAATCCATGCCAATATTTGGGTATAATGATATTGAAAAGAATAACATCATTTACGAAAGAAAATAACATCCCTTACCTCAAAAAAATAGTACTTTTGACCAGAATATCGGATATAAGGCTGAAAAAAACATGCACTGAATAGCAACACTCAAAGTATCTAAATACTCACAAAAATACGCTCGATATTATAGATAGAGAAAACTTCTGATTCTGGTGTGATTTTCAATTCTAACCTAAGTACCCTATTTATAGGAAATACTTAGCATGTGGGAGCTGTCGTTTACACTCCTAAATTAACCTCACTTTCACTTCACGAATTTAAATAATTAGCACAGTAGTAAGCAAGGATCGATCCCATAGAGAGTAAGTTTGTTTTAGATTTATTCTACTATTTTAACAGAAAATAAAGATGGGGGATTTTTGAAATTATTTTAAACTAAGAAAAACATAATTTAAATAAAGAGATTAACCAAATATGTAAAAACTTCAGTTCTGTAGTTCAGTTTCACCAAGCACAGCAATCAATTAATCAAGTTATTATTCTTTACCCTTCAATGAAACTATTAACCCTAGATAACAATATGCTCTGCTATCCGAAATTCTCTTTAGATATTCACTGTATGAAACAAGCTCTTCACCAGATTCAACTAGAATATAACCTAGAACAAGCTCTCTAGATTTAATATGATAGAAGCATTAAGAAATAGAGAATTAGGCTAATCCAAGCAACAAACACATAAGCTCGATTTGTTTAACTTATTTTCTGATAATCTTAGCAATACACAAAAGCTTGTCCACAATTAGTATCACTAATTTACTACTTGTGATGAAGACAGATATCAATTACACGTAATACCAATCTTAATCTAGCATATGATAATGATTAAATTAACTCAATTGGCCATATCAAATTAATTAGATCAATTAGCATGTAATCAATGAAAACAGATTATCAGAAGAAATTTCATACAAGAAAGAATAAATAATAATACTTAATTAATCAATTACTTGTAACAAGGTTCCACCTCCCTTTAGAACTGAATAAAGAAACTAGCCTGGCATGCTCCAAGTCTGCACTTCAATGAGGTATGATAGTTGGTAGAAGATTGAATGAATAAAACCTTAACTATCATCCTCTATTTATAGTGCTAGACAAGGGCCTAAATCCTATAAGAACTAGGAATCCAAATCCTAAAAGGAATTACAATTATAACTAGTTTTCATAAAGAAATAGAATCTAATAAGGAAATAAAATCTCAGTCCAAAGAAGTCCTAATTCTAATAGTAATATCAATCCAATTCCATGTAGGAATCTCCAAATATTGAGAAAGTCAACTGCTGGTCAAACTCCTCTTCAATTCAACTCCAAATCAACTTGTTTCCATTCTTTTAGCTTTAATTCACCTGAAAATAATAAACAACTTATTAAGCTCATATACACATGAAACATGTAATAAAACCAAATGTAAAGGATTAAAAAATCATGAATATTATGTACTTATCAAATTCCCCCACACTTAGTCTTTTACACGTCCTCGTGTAAACTAAAAATTTAATTTCCAGAAACTCTACTCAACCATAACGTCAAAAGATTTTAAGATCAAATCATGATTATCAACACTAAACCCACAAAAACATGATCAACGCTTCATCAATCAACTCAAGATAAGTACCTCACCACTTCAATAATGAGTTTTTTTAAGTTAAATTGTAACCACATAAGCCCTTGTCTATGATCCACATACTTACTCAACTTAGTTACCATGGAGCAAAAATCGTGCACACCACTCAAAAACTCAAAACATACTTTTTCTGCTTTATTTTTTATAAGAATCTTTTCATTTTAATTAAAAAAAAATTTATCTTCGGTGAATGCATTTTATGCTCCGTTTCACCTTCCTCAATCATTCTTTTGTAAGTGAGTGCATTTTATGCTCCATCTCACTTATCCGCACGTGTTTATGGGAGAGTGCGTTTTACGCTCCATCTCATCCCACCACATGACTTCTCTTGTGTTTCTTTTTCAACAATTTCACTGGTTTCCAATTTTTCTTATTATTTTTTTTCACATGGTCCTGCAAAAAGCTTAAGCAGTTCAATAGTTCTAGAGCATGAGATTAGTGCACATAGACAACTCCACAGATAACTTAGCCAACTAAGCATATATAACATGTTCAAGTGCTCATGAGACACAAATTCAATTTAAATCAATTACTATGGATCATGACTTAGTTTTTCTCAATCATTAACCAATTAAGCATTAAACAAATTTTGAATTTTTAGCATTGATTCTCATTTGTTGATCTTAACCTTCGAACACATAGGCAAATAGAATCATGGAATCCAATTTTTTTCAAAAAATTTCAAAGGCATCTAGATGGTCCTATTTCCTATCAAAATCAGCAGATCAATATCACTAAAATAAAAAACCTAAATCTCTCCCCCCCCCCCCCCCACACTCAAACCTTACATTGTCCCCAATGTAAGAAAATCATGCAAAGAAGAAAGAACTACATGCAAAAATAAAAATAAAAAAAAAACTAAATAGTAAAGGGATAGAAAAATCAAATCTGATTTCTTGGGTTGCCTCCCAAGCAGCTGCCCTTGTTTATTGTCATTGGCTTGACATCTTCCCTCTCGTTCTATGTAATTGGAGTTGTGAACTTCAAGTGGATTGGTAACAGTTTCTTCCTTAATTGAGGAACATTGTGTACTTCATGATTTTGCTCCTTTTCAGCCACCAAATCCTCGTATAATTGTATTCGATCAAAAGATTCCTGCACTAAATAATCCACAACATCAATAACAAAAACAGATTTAATATTATCAAGATACCTTTTAGCCTAATCTGCGTTGAACTGGAACTTTGCATTGTCCAATTCCATGGTAAAGGTACGATGGTGTGTAGCACTCCTTGTTTCTGTTAGTTGTACTGATGGAGATGAATCCACGTCTTTCTTTTCGAGATCTGCAGAATTTATCAAATTATTCTCTTCTTCCTCTTGTTCATTCTCTTCGTCAAATTCCATATTACAGTCCGTTCCTGGAGTAAGCCCTGAATCCTCCTGCTCCTTTTCGTCAAATCCCATTGTACTAAAGTTCTCAACAAATGGAGGAGATAACTCCCCGAAGCCTTGAAATTCGAACCTTCCTACTGTGGTTGCAAGCTGGCCAACTTGATCCCTCAGATCTTGAACAGAAGTTCTTATCTCCTGTTGGAACTGCTGTGTCTGACTCATGAACTGTAGTGTTCGGCTCATGAATGCCTTGAACATATACTCCATAGATGTCCCAGAATTGATAGGTACTTCTTGGTTTTCTGTGTGGTACTGAGGTTGAGTTTGCTGAAGATCTTGCTGCATACTTGAAAGGACAGGTTGCATTGGTGGCCTAGTACCTTCATAGCTCAAGTCGGGATGATCTCTCCATCCGGAATTGTGAGTTTCTGCCCAAGGATCACATTGATGTGGATTTTTTCCAAAGAATGTCCCCACAGCATTAACTTGATGAACAATTACATCCTCTTGCACTATGGGACAATCATTTGTTGTATGCCTTGATTTTGAGTAAATTCCACATACTTTTGTAACCGGTACATTTCCTGTTGTTAATTGTTGCACCACATCAGTTAAGTTAGAAATCTGTTGTGCCAATTCACTCGTGCTTACCTCACTTACCCTTTGTGGAGCATGATCGTATTGTTGTGAGTTAGCGGCCATGTTTGCAATCAAATTTCTTGCAGCCTCCGGTGTCTTGTCTACTAATGCTCCTCCACTAGCCGCATCGATCATACTTCTTTCCGTTGGTATCAGTCCCTCATAGAAGTACTGAATCAAGTGTTGCTCATCAATTTGGTGGGGAGGGCAGCTGGAACACAACTTCTTGAACCTTTCCCAATACTCGTAGAGAGTTTCTCCATTGAACTGACTGATTCCACATATCCCCTTCCTTGAATCGGCAACTCTTGATGCAGGAAAATACTTCTCCAAGAATAGCCTTTGCATATCAGTCCATGATCGTATCGATCCTGAAGGAAGATAGTATAACCAGTCTTTAGCCAAATCTGCTAATGAGAAAGAAAAAAGTCTAAGTTTGATCCGCTCCTCTGACACTCCTTGTGATTTCATCATGGAACACACCACATGGAACTCCTTTAGATGCGTATATGGATTTTCACCTGTTAGACCATGAAAAATAGGCAAAAAGAGAATTAGTCCGTAGTTAAGTTCAAAAGAAACATCTAAGGTAGGATATTTAATACACAGGGATGGCTGATCAAGGTCTGGAGTAGCCAGTTCTTTTAAAGTCCGGTTGTTGTTCGGCACCACCATCTTTTCCTTTTTAAGTATTGGAACAAGAGCTACTTTTGTATCTGCAATTTTCTCTATCTCTTGAACAAAATTAGAGTGAGAGGATTGAGTCATAAAACAAAAACAAAACAAAACAAAACAAAATAATAAAAATAAACGAAAACAAAGAATAAACAAAAATAAATAACACTCCCTGGCAATGGCGCCAAAATTTGAGAGCTGTCGTTTACACTCCTAAATTAACCTCACTTTCACTTCACGAATTTAAATAATTAGCACAGTAGTAAGCAAGGATCGATCCCACAGAGAGTAAGTTTGTTTTAGATTTATTCTACTATTTTAACAGAAAATAAAGATGGGGGATTTTTGAAATTATTTTAAACTAAGAAAAACATAATTTAAATAAAGAGATTAACCAAATATGTAAAAACTTCAGTTCTGTAGTTCAGTTTCACCAAGCACAGCAATCAATTAATCAAGTTATTATTCTTTACCCTTCAATGAAACTATTAACCCTAGATAACAATAAGTTCTGCTATTCGAAATTCTCCTTAGATATTCACTGTATGAAACAAGCTCTTCACCAGATTCAACTAGCATATAACCTAGAACAAGCTCTCTAGATTTAATATGATAGAAGCATTAAGAAATAGAGAATTAGGCTAATCCAAGCAACAAACACATAAGCTCGATTTGTTTAACTTGTTTTCTGATAATCTTAGCAATACACAAAAGCTTGTCCACAATTAGTATCACTAATTTACTACTTGTGATGAAGACAGATATCAATTACACGTAATATCAATCTTAATCTAGCATATGATAATGATTAAATTAACTCAATTGGCCATATCAAATTAATTAGATCAATTAGCATGCAATCAATGAAAACAGATTATCAGAAGAAATTTTATACAAGAAAGAATAAATAATAATACTTAATTAATCAATTACTTGTAACAAGGTTCCACCTCCCTTTAGAACTGAATAAAGAAACTAGCCTGACATGATCCAAGTCTGCACTTCAATGAGGTATGATAGTTGGTAGAAGATTGAATGAATAAAACCTTAACTATCATCCTCTATTTATAGTGCTAGACAAGGGCCTAAATCCTATAAGAACTAGGAATCCAAATCCTAAAAGGAATTACAATTATAACTAGTTTCCATAAAGAAATAGAATCTAATAGCGAAATAAAATCTCAGTCCAAAGAAGTCCTAATTCTAATAGTAATATCAATCCAATTCCATGTAGGAATCTCCAAATATTGAGAAAGTCAACTGCTGGTCAAACTCCTCTTCAATTCAACTCCAAATCAACTTATTTCCAATCTTTTAGCTTTAATTCACCTGAAAATAATAAACAACTTATTAAGCTCATATACACATGAAACATGTAATAAAACCAAATGTAAAGGAATAAAAAATCATGAATATTGTGTACTTATCAGCATGCCAATGCTGACAAAACTGCAGGCGGTTGAAATTTCTTCAACGTATATATTTTGAAAAAAATTTCTGGCTGCTTTCAAACTCAAAAATCAGAATTTTTCTACAAAAAAACAAAAGTGGGGCCCACCCGTGTTTTTAATAAAAATATTTATTTTTTGTAACTTCAATAATTCATAATAAATAGCCCTTTTGTCAGAAAAATACAAATTCTGTGTCCTTTCCATAGAAAATTTAATTCTCTACAACTTTGTAGAAGGAAGATTTTCCAAATTTCAAACATAAATTATCCAAATTTCATAAACGGATGATTTTCCACACCAAAATACTGATAAAAACTCATCAGCACTAAGTCCTTCTTTTATATCCACAAAATAAATATTTTTTTATCATATAAATCAATAATTAATTATTCACAAATAATATTACAGAACTACAATATTGACAACCAGGTCGTTCCCAAGAAAGAGGTGGCCTTCCGATAAGGACTTCTCCTTACTAGCGCGCAATTAAATAACCCCTCCTAGATAGAACTTCCTTAGATATTGTCAATAATGCTATCTTATAATATTATTCAAATAATATGAATTATTGAGTTGATAATGTGAAATACTGTGCAGTGACAATTATTGAATCAATAATACAAAATATCAATGGTAGCAATTATTGAATCAATCGTATAAAATAGCAACGTAGCAATTATTGATATAAAATATGAACGTACCAAATATTGAATCAATAAAATATCATGCAATTATTAAATCAATAAAATATTAAACAGTAATTACTGTAACAATAATTGAGTAAGTGTCTTCTTACGTAAGAATCAATAATTCAAAATACTGTGCAATATCGTGTGTTACTGTGCAACACCGCGTATTACTGTATTTTAACCACCGGGTATTTCAACAGTACTAACGATAACAACTACGCCGTTATTTTATAAAAAGGTTATTTCTGTCGCTTTCAATATCCGACAGTTATTCCGTTGTGGGGCCCACAAATATTCCCGGACAACAAGAATATTCCACGACCAAACGAATATTCCCCGACAACAATGAATATTTTATAACCACTTGCTCATTTTGAAATATTTGCACATTTCACCCATAATTTTTCACATTTATCAAATCAACACCTTACTATTTCGAAATAATATATAAAAAAAATTAAATCTTTATTCATAAAAGTTGGGGTCTCACACGACAAACCAATATTCTCATTGTGTTAAGACCTTAAACCCGGATAACCGCTTTAAGGTCTTTCTGATGTACATTTTACAGAAAAACTGGCAGGGTACATTTGTAAAGGGGAGTTTGTCCATCGTGGGAATCAGATTCTGATCAGTTTGATCATGAATCCCACGATTCCTAGGCTCACAGAGGGAAGCCAATAAAACCTGCACAATTCGAATATGTACAGATATATATATATATATATATATATATATATATATTTACATCCAAATGTCGCCAGAACCAAGGCTTCATCAGTAAATCCTGGCTCGTAGATGGCCGAAGCATCTCATTCCCACTAGATAGCGATCTAAGGGCCGCGAGGTAGCTTTCATGACTGAAACTAGAAAATTGATAGATTTAAATAAATCTCAGCCATTCTAGCTTTTCGGTTCTGTCTGGACCTATTTTGAACCGTTTGAAACTTAGAGTTGGCGAGATTTAAAGAAATCTAGTTTGACCGCAGAAATGTCAGTGTCGATTCATATCAAATGAATATTAAAGTAGCAATTTAATCGTAATGAGTAAAATAATATATATATATATATATATTTATCTATATACGAAAGATGTAAAGGGCGATGGATTTGCACTCCGATGCCAGAACAAAAATGTATATATATATATATATATATATATATATATATATATATATATATATATATATATATATTTATAAAAGCTGTAAAAAGCCACCGAATAATCCAGGCTGGACAAAATTGAAATATATATATATATATATATATATATATAAGCGATAAAGGGCGGTGGGTTTTCACTTCGAAGCCCGAACTGGAATGGAAATATATATATATATATTTATATTTATAAAAGCTATAAAAAGTCACGGAGTAATCCAAGTTGGACAGAATTGAAATATATATATATATAAAAGCTGTAAAGGGCGATGAACATTTTATCCTTTGCCCGGACAGAAATGTAAGTATATATATATTTATAAAAACAGTAAAAAGGCCACAGAATGATCTAGGCCAAACTGGAATGTAAATAATAATATATATAGTAAATAATATATATATATTAAAGCAAGAAAAAGGCCACGAAGTATATAAATCCAGGCCCAAATAAGTCAGAAAAATTATATATATAGTTATATATATAAAAGCACTAAACTATCTCGGATTTGACATTCAAGATTGACATAAATGAAAAGTTAGTATATATACAGTTAAATATATACATTAAAAAGCCAAACCCGGACTGGGAAGATAACCCAGTCCGGAGAAGTTGCTAGAAATGAAGATATATTTATATATATATATATATATATATATATATATATATATATAAGCTGTTAGAAGCGACTGATTGAAGATCTGAGTTCCATAAATGCCAGAAAATGAGTTTATGTACTAAAATATACGAAAACAGGAGCAAAACGGCCACAAAACTGAGTTCCGGGCATAATCAGAAAGTGAAACTTAACATGCAAGTGTATAAAAGTGAAATGAAGTAATATAAATTTTTTGATCGTAAAAAAACTCACAATGGACTACTACACGGGCTTTTTGCCAAATCATAGGCTTTAAACGTCCGTTTTTACCTGTTAATTTTTTATATGTGATAGTATAGGAGTATATCTACGTGTTAGAGTAACAAGAATGGCGCTGAGAAATCAAACGGGCAAAGGTTCAGAGCGTTTTTTTCTCTTTTTAAATGAGCTGGGGGTCACCTCATATATATAGACCCGAGAGAAATAACTTTACATGCGGCAGCCGTAGGTAGAGGTGTGGCTCCATGTGGCAGGGCCCATGTGGTGGGTCCCGTTGCATCGAAGTACGTGCACTTTGAGCAACTCGAGGTCAGATTCAAAACTTTCTAACTTTTGATCGGAGCGTCCGTTGGAGGCGTGTTGTACCTTTTCGAAAAGCCCTCACCGAGAGTGTCGCAATGACATGGGAGTAAACCTCGTCTGAGTCCAAAAAGGCGGGTTCGTAACTAGGTCTTTGATTCCTCGTAGTTTGACCGTTGAGCTGTCTTGCTCTGTTTCCACTCGGGATCATTATTATGGTTTGTTCTGACGTTAGTGGCATCAATTCGGCCTGAGTTTGACCAAATCATCTTTAAGTAGTTAAAATGACCATTTTTCCCCTCTCGGGGTTGCCTTCAATGTGGCATGGCCTTCGGCAGACCTCCTGGGGTTGTTTCCAAGGTTTGGATCCCAATTGATTTTGTTTGTCCTCAGGGTTGTCTCTGAGGCTGATTTGGTTCTTTCAAGTTTGTCTCTAAAGATGATGTGAGGCTTCGGGGTAGTCTTCGAAGTTGAGTTGGCCTCCTGGGTTGTGATCAGAGCTCGACCTAACCTCCCGGGTTGAGACCAGGGCTGACCTGTACTTCTTATGTTGAGATCGGGGCTGACCTGTAATTCTTGGGTTGAGACTGGGGCTGACCTGTACCTCCCAGGTTGAGACCAGGGTTTACTTGTACCTTCCAGGTTGAGACGGGGGCTAACCTGTACTTCCCGGGTTGAGACCGGGGTTGACCTGTACCTCTGTGGTAGAGACTGGGGTTGACCTGTACTACCCTGGTTGAAACCGGGATTGACCTGTACCTCCCGGGTTTAGACCGGGGTTGACCTATACTTTCTGGGTTGAGACCAAGGTTGACCTGTATTTCTCGGGTTGAGAGCGAGGTTGACCCGTACTTCTTGGGTTGAGACCGAGGTTGACCTGTACCTCTAGGGTTGAGACCGTAGTTGACCCGTACCTCCCGAGTTGAGCTCGGGGTTGACCTGTACTTCCCGGGTTGAGACCGGGGTTGACCTATACTTCTCGGGTTGAGATCGGGGTTGTCCTTTACCTCCCGGGATTAGTCCGGGGTTGACCTGTACTTCTCAGGTTGAGACCGTGGTTGACCTGTTCCTCTCAGGTTGAGATCGGGGTTGACCTATACCTCCCGGGTTTAAACCGGGGTTAACATGTACTTCTCGGGTTGAGACAGGGGTTGACCTGTACATTCTGAGTTGAGACCGGGGTTGAACTGTACCTCCCGAGTTGAGACCGAGGTTGACCTGTTCCTCCTGGGTAGAGACTGGGGTTGACCTGTACCTCCCAGGTTGAGACCGGGGCTGACCTGTACCTTCCTAGTTGAGACCGGGGTTAACCTGTACCTCACGGGTTGAGACGGGGGCTGACTTGTACTTCCTGGGTTGAGACCGGGGTTGACCTGTACCTCCCAGGTTGAGACCGGGTTTGACCTGTACTTCCTAAGTTGAGATCAGGATTGACCTTTACCTTCCGGGTTGAGATCGGGGTTGACCTGTACTTCCCGGGTTGAAAACGGGGTTAACCTGTACCTCGCAGGTTGAGACCTGGGTTGTCCTGTGCCTCCCAGGTTGAGACCGAGGTTGACATGTACCTCCTGGGTTGAGCCCGGGGTTGACCTGTACTTCCCGAGTTGAGATCGAATTTGACCTGTACTTCCCGGGTTGAGATCGGGGTTGACCTGTACCTCCAGGGTTGAGACCGAGTTTGACTAGTACTTTCCAAGTTAAGACTGAGGTTGACCTGTTCGTCCTGGGTTGAGACCGGGGTTGACCTGTACCTCCCGGGTTGATACTGAGGTTGACCTTTACTTCCCGGGTTGACCTGTACCTCCCAGGTTGAGACCGGGGTTGACCTGTACCTCCCGGGTCGAGACCGGAGTTGACCTATACTTCTCGGGTTGAGACCGGGGATGACTTGTACTTCCCGAGTTGAGAACGGGGTTGACCTATACCTCCCGGGTTGAGACCGGGGTTGACCTGCACTTCCCAGGTTGAGACCGGGGTTGACTTGTTACTCTCGGGTTGAGATCGGGGTTGACCTGTACCTTTCGCATTTAGACCGGGGTTGACCTGTACTTCCCGGGTTGAGACCAGGGTTGACATGTACTTCCCAGGTTGAGACCGGGGTTGACCTGTACCTCCTGAGTTGAGATCGGGGTTGACCTGTTCTTATCGGGTTGAGACCGGGGTTGACCTATACCTCCCGGGTTGAGATCGGGGTTGACTTGTACCTCCCTAGTTGAGACGGGGGTTGACCTGTACCTCCCGGGTTCAGACTGGGATTGACCTGTACCTCCCGGGTTGAGACCGGGGTTGACCTGTACCTCCCGGGTTGAGACCGGGGTTGTCCTATGTTTAAAAGACAATTTTGCCCTCCTGCAGGGTTAGTAACAGGAATGCAAAATTCGAATGTCTACTACAGGACTGAAGAAAATTTTGAGTGTTTAAAGTGATTTCAAGGGTTTTGTTGGTAGAACATTGGTTTTGAGGATCAGGAATCTAAGTGTTTGTCTTTCCGGTCTCTTGACTGCCACCGGGTGTACCTGGTTCTGTATGACCCTATGTTTGTTTCCCTTTAAGAGCCTTACTATGTTCTCTCAGGAAAGTGGCCAATTCGGCTATTTGGTTCTTCAGTCCTTAAAACTCTTCCCTAGAGACAAGGATAGTTTCAGGTTGAGCACTGGAAGCCATATCTGGGGATGGACTTAGTGCTTTCTTAGACATAGATCTTGTGACAGGACCAAGTTTTCACCTATAACAAACGTAGGCATGTCAATTTCCTGAGGTAGGTATGGATATGATGCATGCCATGATGTGTTTTTAAAGGGTTTTTAATCTTTTCCTGCAAAAAAGAGGTCAGTTGTTTTGATGACATGATAATATGACAGGATTTACAAAAACATAGAATGTACATTATGACATTTACATTGGAATTGAAAACTTTACACTGAATTGAAAGGAGAAGGCATGAAGAATCTTCCCATCGGATTTGGTTAATCAAAAGCTGACCTATCTTAGGCTACTCTCGCTACTTTTCGTTATAAAGGTCCCCAGATCATCGCAATCTACTAGAGGAGAAATTAATCCGATCTTTTAATTGGAGCGGATCAAAGTGGAGCTTTTTTATGAGCCTCGAAGACTTAGCTGTCCTCGAATACATTACTCTGTCATCGACGGGTTTACCTCTTGGTGGAGGAGTCACACAACATACATTCACATACACCGCGTCTCACCATATGGATATGATGACCTTGGTGTGAAGCACTAATATAAAGCAGTAAATCATTCATTCACATTCATTCAATGTAAAAACGCAGCATTCACGCATTCATTTAATGTAGAGACGCAGCATTCACACATACGCAGATATGAAAGTGAATTTTTGAAAAGATTTGAATGCGGCCTAAGCCCTCTACTAGTCCACAGCAGAGTCGCCATCAGTCGACGTTGGGAAAAAATTCAGTTCGAGTTGTACCCGAATCTTTCTATCTTCCTAAGTTTTGTCTACCATTATTTTATCTTTTTTGAAAAAGGTTTTGAAGGGTTTTTTAGGAAAACGCCAACATGTATCATATCGACGATTTGAACATTTTACAGAGTCGCCAGTTGGTAAATTTGATATGGTGATACCAACTGTGACGCCCCCAAATTCAGGTACTTGAAACCCGAACTTGGTGCTACACGATATTATTTCTTTGAGCAGAATAATATAAATAACAAAATTAATATACATATCAGAGTTGTCTAATCCCAGTTACACGACCTTTAAAACATTCATTACATAATAAATAGTAAATATTATTGTCTTAATAAAGTCTAACTATTACACAAAATACCATAAAAACTTATTCTTACAACTTTTCTTTTCCTTTGTTTTTGCAAGAGCCTTCTGGTTGATCACGCTTAGCTGAAAATGTTTAATTTAAAACAAGAATGAGCATTTAACTGCTCAGCAAGTAATAGCAGTTAATAAACTTTTGCTGGAAAAAGTAAATATTTTTTTTGAAGTATACTTCTACAACGAATTAATAGTTGTGAAGTCTTTCGAAACATATCTTAATAACATATTAAATCGTTTAAAATTTTGAAACGACGTAGTGACTATAAATGCTGAGCTAAGCGTTTAAAATCAATAGATACTTTCTGGTCTTGCGGACATGTAGGGTGATTAGCCCCGTTATGTCCTATATTGATCAATACTATCTGTTTGAACGATAAATCGTTCACTATGTTCGCCTTGGGCACATAAACAATTTTCTCATTAAGGGTTGTTCATACTCATTCTGGAGTCCTAACTAAATAATTTAGTTAGACGACTTTATCATAACCAATACTATTCAAACTATGTCTAGCCGAGTCAAATAACTTAGACAGTCTTTAAACCATAAATGCATACCGAAGTTTAATAGTATGTAACATGGTTTGTTATATCAAAAAATTTCAAGTTCAAGAGTTCTTGTTTGAATACAGTAGTTTATACAAGTGGGGACACTTGTATAATAAAAGACAATAATGAGATATTAAAAATAATAACCGAATTGAATAAAATTTCATATATGAATCATTAATTATCATTATGGATATGAATAATTTACAATAATTATTCATGAACATGCCTTGTATTGGATACTTGCTCAATATAAAATTTTGAGTAAGGTTAGAGTACTTGCCTTGATAGCTGATTACTGCTACGCAGTATAGCTTACACTTTTATCTTTAATATGAAGTCCTATCATCAATAGAATTATTCTTTTAATTAAAATAATACAACTTAACACATAATACTACTTAAACATGTCGTCACATATTTATGTCAGTCATTACAACACATAAGAATGTATACCTAGTCAAACTATGTCAATTTGGTTTGAGTTCGGTATCTTTTCTGCATCCCGATTGCATTTTCGGATAATTAACGAATTTATTTTTAATGAAACTTTGTTCAAGAACTTAAATATTATATTAGATAATTTAATTATCATTTATAATATTTTTTTCAAACATTAAAATCATTTATAATGATTTATCAAACACTTGTATCATTTTTTTAATGATTTAATTGTCAATTAATATCATTATTATTAATATTTAAATAATTTAAAATATTAATGAATATCATGTCAACACTTTAAAAGTTATTTATTATAACCTAAAAACTTTTTTAAAACCTTAATATTACCTTGAAATGATTTTTAAGACATTAAAAGTCATTTTTAAATAATTACCATTATAATTAAAATATTAATGTATTTCATTTTCAAATATTAAAAGTTATTTATTATAACTTAAATCATTTGTAAAACATTAATATTACTTTCAAATGATTTTTAAAGTATTAAAATCATTTTTTAAATAATTACTGTTAATATTAAAATATTAATGTTATTCATATCAAAATATTAAAAGTTATTTATTATAACTTAAAATATTTTTAAAATATTTATTTTGTCTTTAAATGATTTATAAAGCATTAAAATCATTATTAAATGATTTATTTAATACAATTATTAAATAAATTTATTATCGTTAATATTAAAATATTAATGAAATTCTTATCAAAATATTATAAGTTATTTATTATAACTTAAAATACTTTTTAAAACTTTAATATTAGTTTTAAATGATTTTTAAAATATTAAAACTATTTTTAACTAATTTATTCAATATAATTATTAAATAAATTTATTATCATTAATATTAAAATATTAATGACATTTATCTCAAAATATTAAAAGTTATTTATTATAACTTAAAATATTTTTTTAATACTTTAATATAATTTAAAATGATTTTTAATATACTAAAATAATTTTTAACTTATTTATTTAATATAATTATTAAATAAATTCAATATCATTAATATTTAATTAAATTAAAATATTAATAAAATTTATGTTAAAATATTAAAAGTTAATTTTTATAACTTAAAATAACTTTTAAAATAATTTTATGAATTTTTAATAATTAATTTCTATTTATTTTAATTATTTTAATAAATATAATTATTTTTCAAAAATTTCTCCGTCGCTAAAGGACTATTGCGACGGAAAGTGTCGCTATAGGTGTTCTTGAGCCCTTAAGAACAGCCCTTAGGTACCTAGTTTGACCGCATGTAAATCTTTGTTCGTGATGTTTCTGGGCATGAGAGTGCTTCAGTAGTGTTCTTCAGTAGTGTTCTACTTATGTAATACTACAAGTGTATAGCAATCTCTGGGTTTAACTATATCATATGAAGAAGATATAAGAGATCAAACTAGCTGTCAGAGTTGTTCTTCATTTTTTAGAATTTCTAGAAAATGAAAACAGTGCGAGGGATAAATTTGTGACATATATACTACACTTGTGTAGTATGTATGTCAAGGTACAAATATAATACACTTATGTAGCTTAACAACGTCACAGAAGCAAGATCTAGCTTGGTCAAAGTACATGTCAGAAGTTGTTCTTGAAATTTTTAGAATTTCCAGAAATTCATATTTTCAGTTTGGTCAACCCATATGTGACCAAAAATAACTTTCAATCTACACATGCTATAATCATGATTCCACTTTCAAAATACTAACATCGTAGCATAGAACATATACAAACACATAAACACAACATATCATAAACAGATTGGGATCTATATGCCCTGACTTTGGGCTGTCAGTCAAAATTTTTAAATTTTTCCAGTTTTCAAAAATTTCAATTTTCGTGCATCTAGATGTTGTGTAAATGTTATTTCTCAACTCAGATCACTTATTAACATATCATAGCACCTATATTAACACTTAAACATAACATCTAACGAAAGATTAAAGATCTAGCTTGGTTAGGGTCTTATACCTTTTCTTGAGCAATCTTTTGATTTCTGATCTTTGATCTGTTATGGGTTAGTGTATAGGATGTTCTTGGCAGATATTATGACCAAGTTAGAGAGAGAATTTTGTGGGTTTTAGAGAGAGAAAATATTTTGGCTTGTGTGGTTGAAAATAATTGAAAGCTTTCTTTTCTTTTTCTATCTTTAATTCCTATCCATTTGGTTCAATGGATCTGATCAGCTAGGTGTCAAAGATTTGGTTGGTACAATTGATTTGCAACATGTGATGATATTTTAGCATAGTGAGTCATGAGATTTGGCTAGATTTGCAAGCAAACTAAATTAAATAAATTCAAAAATGTTATTTTTGTAAACTAACAAATATTTTTAAGGGCATTCTTGTCCATGGTGCTAAATTCTAGGGTTTAACCCTTAGGGTTTGCCAAATAATTCCTAGGATTTGGAAAAAATTAACTAGGAATTAAATTAAAATTTAGTTAGAACACACTAATTTAAAATTTAGGGTTTTTAATAGAAAATTAGGGTTTTGTTTAAAATTTAGGGTTTCTTGCTATAATTAGGATTCCCAAATTTATGAATTAGGATTTTCTAATCATTATTTTTAATCACATAATATCCACACTTTCATTTAAATATAAACATATTTAATTACTATGTTTAATATTTAAATTAAATAAATAAATAAATTCTTAACATATATTCATATAATTATGTTAATACTCATAATTATAATTAAAATTCATAATCATGAATCGTATTAATATACTTACATATATTTGAATACAAATATAGTTAATAATCATATTTAATATTCAAATTCCTTAAAAAAATAATTTCTTATTATTTATAACATAAATACACTTTCCTTTTAAATTCAATTATACAATAATTGTATTAATTTATGAAATTTCCTAACCTAGATCACAAATTTGGGTTTTGATCTATAATGACACTTACCTTTTATACCATTATTAATTAAGTTAAAACAATTAACTTAACTAATCTTGATAAATTCATATAATAAAATAATTATTATAATAATTCTAATAATTACTTCATATTTTATTTAAATAATATATTAATCATATTTTCATGAAAAATAAATAATAAAATATTTTTACTATCAAAATTAATTTATTATAAAAATATAATTTATAATAATCAACCATTCCTTTCTTGAAAAATACATTCGAACTCATACATGTAATCAATAAATATATATTTATCACATATTCACATATATTATTTCTTGATAAAAATAATATATATTAAAAAAAAATTATACGTAAATTTTTTTATTTAATTATATAAAAATATTGAGTTATTACATTCACCCTCCCTTATATGGATTCCGTCTCAAGAATCACCGTTTCAAAACTTATACACATAAGGCAAATAATATACACATTCATTGCGAGTAGATCTCGATCATATTCGATTGAACTGATCTTTAACTTATTTAGCATAAATCTTATTTATCTGATTAAACGGAAATTTGATTTCTAATTGAACTCAAATTCCTCCTTCAAAATTTCTTAATAAAACGATTTATTATTAATAAAAAAACCATATATAAGAAAATAAAAATGTATTCGAATAATACCTGGAATTCCATCCCCGGCTGGTACCGTATCTTGAACCACCATATTGAAGGTCCTCGCAGTTGGCTTGTTTGTCGGAGTTGGATACGTGATCGGCAGTTTCCCACTGCTTTTTTCAGCATTCGCATTTCCACCATCGACATTTCTTTTCGGACAATCCTTTGCCATATGATCAGTTGATCCGCAGATGAAACAACCACTATTCTTTCTTGGATTGGGGCAATTAGGAGAGATGTGTCCCTTCTGCCCGCACTTATAGCACACAAACTTTCCTTTGAGACACTCACCTGAGTGACTCTTCCGGCAATTTCCACATGGTTCCATTTTTTTCCTTATTCCTCCCTGACTATTACCAGTACTTCCAGAATTTGTTCACTTTCTTTTTCCACTTGCACTTCAACTGTTTCCTTCCACCTTAATTTTTCCTTCAACCTTACCCTTATTATTCTTTTCCTTGTTATAGAGGCTCATGGCCTCACTTGCTCCTTCAACAATAATAGCCTTTTCCAATAATGATCCAAACGAGTTAATTTACAGCACTGCAACCTTATTGTAAATCCAGGGCTTTAGGCCATGTTCAAACCTTCGTGCCTTTCTTGCCTCAGTGTTCACTTGTTGTGGAGCGAACCTAGCTAATTCATTAAACTTTGCAGCGTATTCCGAGACAGTCATATTTTCTTATTTCAATTCCAAAAATTTAACCTCCATCCTGTCCTGCATACTAGACGAGAATTAATTCTCGTTGAACAGTTCTTTGAACCTTGTCCATGTTACCACTTCTATTCCGGCTCGAGTTTGATTAGCCTCCCAACAGAAGTTCACTTTCCCTTTCAGCATGTAGGTAGCAAAAGATGTCTTTTGCTCCTCCGCTACCCTAGCAATAACAAAAGTTTTTCTATTTCCTTTACCCAAGTTTGGGCTTCTATAGGGTCGGTCGTTCCTTTGAATTCAGGCGGTCCTACTGCCTTGAAATCTTTGAAGTTCGCCAATTGATTCCCTAGAGGATTTCCTGCGGCTGGAGCTCGATTTTGCATAGCCTCAGCTAAGATATTCATAAAATCTTGCATAGGGTTTGCTTGACCTCCTGAATTGTTAACAAAGTCTTCCACCCTTCGGGTTCGTGGTTCTCTTCTTGGCGGCAATATTTGGTTAAACAAAATCTTAAAATTATTATCTTATCATTAATATATCATTATTAATGGTATCATAAAAGATAGAATATAAAATTCTAAATTTTAAACCAATCCAGCTTGCTGGATTCCCAAATTCATCTTGCCGAATTAATAAATTGTCATTTAATCAACATACTATCGTGACATATAATAATATCATAACATTTATATTCATATTCAAACAGTACATAGTACTTTTTATTACACAATACAGACTGTCATAGTCACTTACTATCCATTAGTGACAACAAAAGTCGGGATTCAACATGATACTTATGCAAAAGTAATACATTTCATACCTATACATACTATACATAATTCTATTTTACTTATCCTATTCATTTCCTACTCATTCCCTAGATCCTGGTTAAGACTTTGCCTGATGACCTACCAATCCACATACAAAACATATGCATTGTTTCGGATCAGGGCAATCAGATGAGATATGTCTTTCACGTCCACAATTATAGCATACATTCTGTCCTTTCATACATACGCCTTCATGTTTCCGATTACAGTTCCCACACGTTCCTACTTTCTTGAAGTTCCCTTGCTTAAAATCAGAATTTCCTAAATCACGGTCATTCATTTTTCTTTTCCCTTTATGGCTGGGAGCTGTACACGATTTGCTACATTTGGCTCCCATCTGTTCAATTTGAAATTTCAACTTATCTTGTTCTTCCATTATTTCGATTAACGACTTTTGTAACTGGTTGTTTAGTAACCTTTCCACTTCCAACAACCTTTCTAAATATAATAATTTGTTCTTTAGATTCTGCACTTTCGTTGATGCTTGGCCAGTTCCAACTTCAGTGTCTAGATCACTATCTGTTAATAACACTGTTTCTGGTTCTGGTTCTATGTTTTCCAAAATGATGACTTCATCTTGGTTGCTTTCAGGCGGAGTGATTTGCTCTTTCTTTATGATACGAGGGTCTTCTAATCTTTCCTTCCTGACATCTATACATAAATTGTCTTGATTAGCACATAATATATATACACATAACAAACAATCGTTTATATAAGTTACTTTTATTTCATTTTACGATGAATTTTCTTAATTCATCTCCTTTAAACTCTATTTGAGTTATTTGTTTTTCAACGCTTCTATTTAGCTTAAGGTATTCCCCCACCTAAGGTTTCTAACCTAAAGCTCTGATACCAACTGTGACGCCCCCAAATTCAGGTACTTGAAACCCGAACTTGGTGCTACACGATATCATTTCTTTGAGCGGAATAATATAAATAACAAAATGAATATACATATCAGAGTTGTCCAATCCCAGGTACACGACCTTTAAAATATTTATTACATGATAAATAGTAAATATTATTGTCTTAATAAAGTCTAACTATTACATAAAATACCATAAAAACTTATTCTTGCAACTTTTCTTTTCCTTTGTTTTTGCAAGAGCCTTCTGGTTGATCACGCTTAGCTGAAAATATTTAATTTAAAACAAGAATGAGCATTCAATTACTCAGCAAATAATAACAGTTAATAAACTTTAGTTGGAAGAAGTAAATATTTTCTTTGAAGTATACTTCTACAACGAATCAATAGTTGTGAAGTTTTTCGAAACATATCTTAATAACATATCAAATCGTTTAAAATTTTGAAACGACGTAGTGACTATAATGCTGAGCGGTCACTGGACCACGAACTTTTATTTTTTATTTTGGAAAAGGTTTAAACAGAAATTCATCTATAAACCGCTCTGGTCTTACGGACATGTAGGGTGATCAGCCCCGTTATGTCCTGTATTGATCAATACTATCTGTTTGAATGATAAATCGTTCACTCTGTTTGCCTTGGGCACATAAATAATTTTCTCATTAAGGGTTGTTCATACTCAGTCTGGAGTCCTAACTAAACAATTTAGTTGGACGATTTTATCATAACCAATAATATTCAAACTATGTCTAGCTGAGTCAAATAGCTTAAACAGTCTTTAAACCATAAACGCATACTGAAGTTTAATAGTATGTAACAGGTTTTGTTATATCAAAGAATTTCAAGTTCAAGAGTTCTTGTTTGAATACAGTAGTTTATACAAGTGGCGACACATGTATAATAAAAGACAATAATGAGATATTAAAATTAATAACCGAATTGAATAAAATTTCATACATGAATCATGAATTATCATTATGGATATGAATAATTTATAATAATTATTCATGAACATGCCTTGTATTGGATACTTGCTCAATATAAAATTTTGAGTAAGGTTAGAGTACTTGCCTTGATAGCTGATTACTGCTACGCAGTATAGCCTACACTTTTATCTTTAATATGAAGTCCTATCATCAATAAAATTATTCTTTTAATTAGAATAATACAATTAACACATAATACTGCTTAAACATGTCGTCACATATTTATGTCAGTCATTATAACACATATGAATGTATACCTAGTCAAACTATGTCGATTTGGTTTGAGTTCGGTATCTTTTCTGTATCCCGTTTGCATTTTCGGATAATTAACAAATTTATTTTTAATGAAACTTTGTTCAAGAACTTAAATATTATATTAGATAATTTAATTATTATTTATCATATTTTTTCAAACATTAAAATCATTTATAATGATTTTTTAAACACTTGTATCATTTTTTAATGATTTAATTGTCAATTAATATCATTATCATTAATAGTTAAATAATTTAAAATATTAATGAAATTCATGGCAACACTTTAAAAGTTATTTATTATAACCTGAAAATCTTTTTAAAACCTTAATATTACCTTTAAATAATTTTTAAGACATTAAAAGTCATTTTTAAATAATTACCATTAATATTAAAATAGTATTGTATTTTATTTCCAAATATTAAAAGTTATTTATTATAACTTAAAACATTTTTAAAACATTAATATTACTTTCAAATGATTTTTAAAGTATTAAAATCATTTTTAAATAGTTACCGTTAATATTAAAATATTAATGTTATTCATATCAAAATATTAAAAGTTATTTATTATAACTTAAAATATTTTTAAAATATTTATTTTACCTTTAACTGATTTATAAAGCATTAAAATCATTATTAAATAATTTATTTAATATAATTATTAAATAACTTTATTATCATTAATATTAAAATATTAATAAAATTCTTATCAAAATATTATAAGTTATTTATTATAACTTAAAATACTTTTTAAAACTTTAATATCATTTATAAAAGATTTTTAAAATATTAAAACCATTTTTAACTAATTTATTTAATATAATTATTAAATATATTTATTATCATTACTATTAAAATATTAATGACATTTATCTCAAAATATTAAAAGTCATTTATTATAACTTAAAATATTTTTTAATACTTTAATATCATTTAAAATAATTTTTAATATACCAAAATCATTTTTAACTTATTTATTTAATATAAATATTAAATAAATTTAATATTATTAATATTTAATTAAATTGAAATATTAATAAAATTTATGTCAAAATATTAAAAGTTAATTTTTATAACTTCAAATAATTTTTAAAATAATTTTATGAATTTTTAATAATTAATTGCTATTTATTTCTATTTTTCTAATTAATATAATTATTTTTCAAAAATCTGTCCGTCGCTAAAGGACTATCGCGACGGAAAGTGTCGCTATAGGTGTTATTGAGCCCTCAAGAACAGCCCTTAGTTACCTAGTTTGACCGCATGTAAATTCTTTGTTCATGATATTTCTGGGCATAAAAGTGCTTCAGTGGTGTTCTACTTATGTAATACTACAAGTGTATAGCAATTTCTGGGTCTAACTATATCATATGAAGAAGATATAAGAGATCAAACTAGTTGCCAGAGCTGTTCTTCATTTTCTGGAATTTTCAGAAAATAAAAACAGTGCGAGGGGTCAATTTGTGGCTTTAGTAACTTGGATTATGGGCTATATTTGTGTGTTAAAATGCTACACTTGTGTAGTATGTATGTCAAAATATAAATATAATACACTTATGTAGCTTAAGAACATCACAGAAGCAAGATCTAGCTCGGTCAAAGTACATGTCAGAAGTTATTCTTGAAATTTCTGAAATTTCCAAAAATTCATATTTTCAGTTTGGTCAACCCATATTTGACCATGAATAACTTTCAATCTACACATGCTATGATCATGATTCCACTTTCAGAATACCAACATCATGGCATAGAACACATATAAACACATAAACACAACATATCATAAACAGATTGAGATCTATATGCCCCGACTTTGGGCTGTCAGTCAAGATTTTTAAGTTTTTTCAATTTTCAAAAATTTCAATTTTCGTGCATCTAGACGTTACGTAAATGTTATTTCTCAACCCAGATCACTTATTAACATATCATAACACATATATTAACACTTAAACATAACATCTAACGAAAAATTAAAGATCTAGCTTGGTTAGGGTCTTATACCTTTTCTTGAGCAATCTTTTGATTTCTGATCTTTGATCTGTTATGGGTTAGTGTATGGGATGTTCTAGGCTAATATTATGACCAAGTTAGAGAGAGAATTTTGTGGGTCTTAGAGAGAGAAAATATTTTGGCTTGTGTGGATGAAAATAATTGAAAGCTTTCTTTTCTTTTTCTATCTTTAATTCCTATCCATTTGGTTCAATGGATCTGATCAGCTAGGTGTCAAAGATTTGGTTGGTACAATTGATTTGCAACATGTGATGATATCTTGGCATAATGAGTTATGAGATTTGGCTAGATTTGCAAGCAAACTAAATTAAATAAATTCAAAAATGTTATTTTTGAAAACTAACAAATATTTTTAAGGGCATTCTTGTCCATGGTGCATAATTCTAAGGTTTAACCCTTAGGTTTTAACCCTTAGGGCTTGCTAAATAATTCCTAGGGTTTGGAAAAAATTAACTAGGAATTAAATAAAAATTTAGTTAGGACACACTAATTTAAAAATTACGGTTGTTCAATAGAAAATTAGGGTTTTGTTTAAAATTTAGGATTTCTTGCTATAATTAGGGTTTTCAAATTTATGAATTAGGGTTTCCTAATCATTATTCTTAATCACATAATATCCACACTTTCATTTAAATACAAACATATTTAATTACTATGTTTAATATTTAAATAAAATAAATAAATAAATTCTTAACATATATTCATATAATTATGTTAATACTCATAATTATAATTAAAATTCATAATCGTAAATCATATTAATATACTTACATATATTTGAATACAAATATAGTTAATAATCATATTTAATATTCAAACTCCTTAAGAAAATAATTTCTTATTATTTATAACATAAATACACTTTCCTTTTAAATACAATTATACAATAATTGTATAAATTTATGAAATTTCCTAATCTAGATCAAAAATTTGGATTTTGATCTATAATGACACTTACCTTTTATACCATTTTTAATTAAGTTGAAATAATTATTATAATAATTCTAAGAATTACTTCATATTTCATTTAAATAATATATTAATCATATTTTCATGAAAAATAAATAATAAAATATTTTTACTATCAAAATTAATTTATTATAAAAATATAATTTTTAATATTCAACCATTCCTTTCTTGAAAAATACATTCGAACTCATACATGCAATCAATAAATATATATTTATCACATATTCACATATATTATTTCTTGATAAAAATAATATATATTAAAAAAAAATATACGCAAAATTTCTTATTTAATTATATAAAAATATTGGGTTATTACACTAACTCAACCGAGTTTTGTTTGAAAGGAGACCCAATTGTTGGACACTGTTGAAACTGAATCTCTAAAATGTAAGAAAACGTAAGCAAAAACGGCCACAGAACTATGTTTCGGGAAAAATCAGAAAGTGAAACTTAACGTGCAAGTGTATAAATGCAGAATGAAGTAGTATTAACTTTCTGATCGTAAAAATACTCACAATGGACTGCTACACGGGCGTTTTGCCACTTGGTAGGCTTCAAACGCCTGTTTCCACCAGTTAATTTCTGATATGTGGTAGTATATGAGTATATCTACGTGTTAGAGTAATAAAATTTGGGTTTGGGGTACAAGAGTATGGCTGAGAAATGAAACGGGCAGAGGTTCAGAGCGTTTTTTGAATTATCAAATGAGCCGGGGGTGCACTCATATATATAGACCCGATGGAAGCGGGCCTACCCGAGGCAGTCGCGGGTCTACCTGTGGCGCCACATGGCAGGCGTCGGGTGTTGGGTCCCGTTGTCTTGAAGTACGTGCACTTCGAGAAATGCGAGGTTAAATTTAAAACTTTCTAACTTTTGATCGGAGCGTCCGTTTGAGGCGTACTATACCTTTCCGGAAAGCCCTTGCCAAGAGTTTCACAATGACATGGGAGTAAACATTTTTTGAGTCCAAAAAGATGGGTTCATAACCAGGAATTCGATTCCTCGCACTTTGTCCGTTGAGCTATCTTGCTTGGTTTTCACTCGAGATCACCGTTATGGTTCTTTCTGACCTTGGTGGCATCAATTCGGCTTGAGTTTGATCGAATTGGCTTTAAGTTGGTAAAATAACCATTTTGCCCCTCCCGGGGTTACCTTTAGTGCTGGCATGGTCTTCGGCTGACTTCCCGGGGTTGTCTCCGAGGTTTGGATCCCAGCCGATTCAGTTTGTCCTCAGGGTTATCTCTGAGGCTGACTTGGTTCTTCCAGGTTTGTCTTTGGAGATTATAGGAGGCTTCAGGGTTGTGTCTGAAGTTGATTTGACCTCCCGGGATGTGATCGGGGCTGACCTGTATCTCCCGGGATGAGACCGGGGATGACCTGTACCTCCCGGGATGTGACCTGTAATACCCGAGAAATTCCATATATTATTAAATGAATATATTAATGGATATGAATATTTATTTGAATATAAATGAATTGTGTTATGAGATGAGTTAACTCAATTATATTAAATTGAATAATTATGATAATTGAGAAATTATGGAGTTTATTATAAACTCGTTGAATGCTTTGTGTGGCACCGTGATAGAAAATATTAATGATAATATTAATTAACGAAGAAATCATTAAACAATTAATCTATAATAATTGTTGGTATGTTGAATTATTATTATTGCAAGTAAAAGCATAGTAATAAGTATATTGGTTATAAATATAATAAGATTTATATTTATTTAGTGTGATAATTAATCATGTAAATGTTAGTTAATTATTATGGAAATTAATAATCAATAAGGAATGGATTAATTAATATTATCGTTAATTAATTGGTAAGTTGAATAATTTATTTATTTGACATTATGAATAATAAAGCAAATAAGTAAGTTATTAATATAATAAGATTATATTAATTGTTATGTACAAGCATGCAATAATTAATAATATAAAGTATATGGAATACAACTATATTATATAGTGTAGAGAAACACTTAAGTGTGACCATGCAAGTATATTTAAACTATACTATATGATTGTACATGTTGAAACTATATGTTATGAATACATCATAATCCCTATGTGACAATGTGAGTGTGTATACAATAAAATAATATATTATGAATATATTGTAATCAATTGTTGATTGTAGAATTTAATAACAAAGGAGATAATGTAATGTGATTATATCCGAGTAAATTATACCGGTATGATAAAATGTACATGGATTATATATAAATTACATTCACTACATTGTAACATTATTTCCTTATTGAAAACTACATTATGACTCTAAATGAATTTACTACCTAAGTGTACATATATACCTAAGTGTATGATATATGTATGTGTATATAGCCTAAGTATGTATATATGTATGTTGCTAGAAGGCTGAGTTGTTTTGCTTTGTCCCTTAATGATAGTCACTTTCCCCACACGTGAAATACTCATAAGGCCTAAGCCTATTTTCTCAAACTCACAAACTCAGGTTGCTAGCTATCATCATGAAGGAAAATGGCTGATTGCTACAGCTTCACTATTCCACCAACTAACTCACCAACTTTTCCTTAACCTATATGCAAACCTTCAATCCGTTAGTTTGATTCATGAGAAGATTGCATTGTCTGTGTAAGGATTCTTCTATAAATAGTAGCCATGTTTCTTTATTTTTAATTTGCTGAGAGTTTGCATAAGTGGCGAGTGAAAGAAATATACATATATCAGTAGAAAAAGTTTGGATTAGCAGCAAGTTCTAGTTTAATTCATAGCAGAGGTATAAAACTCTCCATTCATGTCCTTCATTTTTATTTTCTGTCAAATTCCAATTCTTGATTTTGATAACAATTCATGCTAGATTGGATTGGGACATGTTCTTAGTTGCTATATAGACTTATAAGTATAATAGAAGTACTATGTGGCTGTGTTAAACTAATTTCGTGAAAGAAATTTGGCATTCGGCCTGGAAACCTGTCGAAGCAGGCTGTTCTTGGTTCGAACTGCACACGGTGTAGCTGCGCCGGGTTTATACACAGGCTCAGCGCAGCTGCGCAGGCCCCCTGCATCAGTTGGTTGCATCCTACTTGTTTTCTGCTATGTGTTAGTCAATTGGTATGGCTTAAAACAGCATGCTAGCTTGTGTAACATATATATATATATATATATATATATATATATATATGAATATAATGAGGCAATGTAAGCATGTTTTATTATATTAGCATGCATGGTTAACGAAAAACATATGGTTTCCGAAATGAACTTAGAGTTTCAAAATGGACATCGACTTGTTTTATCCGTTTTAGACATTCTGACTTTTGAGACATATTTGTATGACCTAAAAACACATGAAATGTATGTTCACTTGCGTAGATAAGTTTAATAACGAAATACGAATATGCAAACCTTATTAGTAACGGAAATGTAAGTTTTTACAAACGAACTTTTGACATGTATGTACCATATATGAGTTCTAATTTTTCAAGCATGTGTATATGGCCTTGAAATGCATGAAAGGCATGTTGACTTGCTTATATATGTTTCATAGTATGACATGAGCATGTGGACTTCATTTGTGAACTTTACTAAATGAAAGTGTAAGTTTGAAACGTAAATCTTGACATAATATATCGAAGCCTAGATTCTAAAAATCGTGGACATGATTGATAGTGCCTTCGAACCTCACTAATGTGTCATACATATATACATGTGTACATACTATGTTAGGTGTCTTGATTGTTAAATAAACACAAATAAAGCATGATTTAAGCTAAGCGACAATACTCACGATGTGTATATGAAGTAGAAACTTGCAAGCATGTCTAAAATGTGATCACTTTACATGTTTACATGACAAGCATGATAACTTATGGGAACTTATGGCGTTTCTTGACCCTAAGTCGTTAGAAATCATGATTTAGAACTATAACATGTATGATTGAACTTGGAAAAGCTGAACGAACATGGAAAGACTCTTTAATATGAATACATGCTATGTGATATCATATGTTGATACTTGAATCCAGTTTTGATGGTTAACTTATAGCAAGACTATAATAGAGTATGTTTGCTAATTGTTGTGGTCTCACATGATAGTAATAATGTATGAAGATGTTTAACTTGAAAAGAGGAACGTTAGGGATAAAGGACAATAAAGGTTATACTAGTATGATACTATATATATAACTGTGTAGCTATGCTAAGACTTAGCTTGTGTGTTGATCGTATGTCCAAGATAAGACATGAAGCTATAATATATGACTAATGGATATCATATATATACGTAACTATATTACGATAGGGATTCGAAAGTGTTGATTTACTTTTCGTGGATAAACTACGCATAAGGCAAGTATCTTATCTTTGTGTTTACGTTATTCGAGGAACGTTGTAAGCAAGTTTCCTTAAACCCGTTCTTGTATTATTTGCTAGTATCTGAACCCTACTTTTAATGTGCAAGTTCTCTAACTTGAACTCTTATTTCATTAAGTCTTGTGAAAGCTATTATTCATGTTGAACTTGGTACTATTCTTGAATATTATGAAAGTGTCTATGCCATTTGATTCGGCTAGACTATATGCATGTTTATAAAACTGTCCAAACCAATTGACTGGTGCTAAAATCTTGAAAACTGAGTTGAACAACCCTTATGGTAAGGGAAGTGTATATTGTTGGAAGCCCCAACACACGCGTGAATATTACTGTGGTGTTATGCATAACATAGAGTATTGTAGACTGATCATCTATCGTACTTATTTCTTTTGGGTTATCAGTTAAATATTGATAATTCTAGTAGATGTTCGATAGTCCTTAGTGACTGCTCAGTATAAATTATTTTATTCAGTTGGATACGTTGATAGCCTTTGAACTCATATATATCTGTTGATCTATATTGAATTTCATATTCCAAAGATTTGATTCGAGAATTGTTGATATTCGTTGTTCATATTCTGAAACTCTGAATTATCTTTTAGAGATTATACTTTGATATTTCAAACTCGTGATATAATACTCACCACCCTTATTGTATATTACTTGCTGAGCAATTTGTGCTCATTTTTGCTTTTCCTAAAACTTTTCAGTGAAGGCAGAGCAGGGCGAACCTTCGAGTGTTGATAAGGGCAAGGGCAAGGCTACCAACTAGCTTGTTCCTTTATGTTTTAAATATTTTAATAATTGTATTAAGACTGTCTTCGGACTATGTTTAAGCTTAAGTTAGACTATGTAATAAGTCGTTATTTGATATTATTATGTAATCTATTAAGTACTATAGGTTGCGAGACTTGGGGGAATAATTATAATAAATCATTGTAAATTATTCTAGATTAGATCTTTCGCTGTAAATGTGTGTTTTTAGTTATTATTGTATTACCATGAGAACGTGACGAACCGAATTTGAGTGACCAAGTGGCTGTCAAAACAAGACCGGGGTTGACCTGTAGTTCTCGGGTTGAGACCGGGGCTGACCTGTACCTCCCGGGTTAAGATCGGGGCTGACCTGTACTTCCCATATTGAGATCAGGGCTGACCTATACCTCGCGGGTTGAGACCGAGGCAGACCTGTACCTCCGGGGTTGAGACCGGGGCTGGCCTGTACCTGCCGGGTTGAGACCAGGGCTAACCTATACTTCTCGGGATGAGACTGGGGCTGACCTGTACCTCCCAGGTTTAGACCGGAGCTGACCTGTACCTCCCGGGTTGAGACCGGGGCTAGCCTATACCTCCCGGGTTGAGATCGGGGCAGAGCTGGCATCCCGATATTTAGACCGGGGTTGAGTTGTCATCCCGGTATTGAGACTGAGGTTGAACTGGCATCCCGATAGTGACACCGGGGTTGAGTTGACTGTTTTGTCCTCCTACAG
Organism: Panax stipuleanatus; assembly: GCA_020205555.1. NCBI lineage: Eukaryota > Viridiplantae > Streptophyta > Magnoliopsida > Apiales > Araliaceae > Panax > Panax stipuleanatus. The sequence continues at coordinate 92,151,727 of CM035117.1, forward strand.
GGTTAGTAACAGGCAAACAAAATCTCGACTGTCTACAATAGAATTGAAGAAAATTTCGAGTATTTATAGACGCAATGCTTGTCCAAAGTAAAAGGGTGGCGTCGCAGCGCCACCTCCAGTCTCTAGGAAAACAACAGTGTATTATTGACCTAATTTGTTTTTATCACTCTTCCACTTATCATTTCCTAGCCTCCTTATCAGTTTTAGCACATAATAGAATAGAGGGAGAGATAGCTTAAAAGAGAAAGAAGTTGGACATTCAAAGCTACCAAGTTCATTGCCACCTTCATTGCTCAAATTCTACACGGCGAACGGAAGAGTTAGATCTAGAATACTTCAAAACAGGAGTTTTCTTTATCTAAATCATCTATTTATTTGTGTATTTTGAGCATGTTGAATACATTGATAATGTTGTTTAGTTCTATAGTTATGAACTAATTATATTTCTAGGATTGGAATATAACCTAATGATTAGTTTAATTGAATTTCTCTCCTATTTATTATAATGAATCACGTTTGAATGGGTTATTGTATTTCATGCTTATTTAATTGGCTAAGTAATTGATATGAATATTAATTGATATTTGAAAATAGATTTTAATGCTTAACCCTAAATATAATATCATTTGTTGTGATCATTCCAAAGGGAGTAAGAGCATATCTTGCATAAATGAATAAGAATATATCTATTTGCCTTGTGTAACCATTGAGAATTAAAGCTTAATGACTCTTAGTCTAATTATTTTCACCATAGGAATATTTTTCATTTGACCATCGGAAGAAGCTTACGTGTACACAGTATTCTCGGTTGACCATTCTTGTGATTTGTTAGAAAATTGGATAGTTAGGAGATTATACGAAGTATTAGGGGAGTTGTAATCCTAGCTTTCCATATTTGATATAACTCTTTCTCACCATTTACTGTTTTTAATCATATTGCTTTAAACACATAATCTTTATTTATGTTTAGATAAGATCGAATTGATATAATTTTAGCATTAGAATAGCGTTAGTACTATTTCCATGTGTCGACACTCAACTTATTACTGTATTACTTGTTTGACAGCGTATACTTGCGCGTGTTTATTTGATCGTTAAATCGACTAACAAGTTTTTGGCGTCGTTGCCGACGACCTAGTATTTTTTTTCAATATTATTACTAACTCAAGACGATCTTAATTTAATTTAATTTATCTGTTTAAACTTTTTTGTCAGGTACTCTTGATTGTGTATGCCACATCGCAGAAATTAGAATATAATACCTCTTGATCTTGAGGTTGACAGAACATTTAGACGACTGAGAAGAGAAAGAGCTCGGGAAATACCAACTCCAGTTATTATGGCCGAGGAAATTCAAAAATTTCTGTAGGATTATGCCATGCCCTGCATCACAGATATTCAAGCGAGCATACTAAGGCCCGCGATTCAAGCAAACAACTATGAAATCAAGCAGGGTAATATTCAAATGATACAAAACAATGTTCAATTTGGAGGGATGCCGAATGATGACCCGAATGATTATTTGATAAACATCGTGGAAATCTGTGACACTTTCAAATATAATGGAGTATCTGATGATCCTATCAGGCTCAAATTATTTTCATTTACTCTTCGGGACAAAGCCAAGAGTAGGTTGCATTCGCTTCCACCGGGTTCTATTACAACATGGGCTGATTTGGCTCAGAAATTCATGACAAAGTTCTTTTCGCCGGCGAAAATGGCAAGGCTCAGACATGATATCACATCCTTCACACAACATGAATTTGAGTCTCTTTACGACTCGTGGGACCGATTTAAGAATTTATTGAGATGATGTCCACACTATGGATTGCCCGATTGGCTTCCAATTCAAACCTTCTATAATGGACTATCCAGTTCTACTAGTTCGAGTATTGATGTCGCGGATGGTGGGGCCTTTATGTCGAAGAACTTTGATGAAGGTTATGACTTGGTGGAGACCTTGGCTACGAAATTATCAGTGGCCTAACGATAGGCAAGAACCACAGAAAGTGGCGGGTGTCTACGAGGCTGATGCAGTTACGGCGTTATCTGCTAAAGGATTGCAAACAGTGCATAGTGTGGTGGTGCCATGTGATTTGTGTGTAGGGAACCTGTGACGCCCCAAATTCGGGTACCTTCAAACCCTGGACATGGTGTTGCACGGTGCTACTATCTACTCATACATTCAACTGAAGACTTCTATAACATGCATAAGTTTACTAAATATTACATTATAATAATTGCTTCCCAAGTTCTTTATAACCTTACATTCATTCTGTATCATAATATCATTCATTACAAAAATAATAATATGCTACTAGAAGGATAACTATTTATCCATCCTAGACTTTCCCTTGTCCTTACCGGATCCTTCGGTCCGTTCGCTCTTAGCTGAAATCATATAATTTTAAGCATGAATGAGCATAACTAGCTCAACAAGTTTAACATTATAATTTGCAACCATAAAATCAAGAATCGTATGACTTCATCTTTAATAACTGTACAATAGTTATGAAGTATTACGAATAATCAAAATAGTGTTTTGATTTCCTTTAAAACCATTCCCAAGGACTCATAGTCTCTTAAGAATCTGAGCTAGTCAAAGACCATGAACATTCCATTTAGTTTTCATTCATGAAAAGAACAATCCGGCACTGATATCGCAAGTTGGATATAGCTTCAGAGCACATCCAGATGATCAGCCTTTAGTACTCTATGTTGATCAACACTCATTCATTAAACGTATTTACGTTTAAGTTTTGGCAACTTCAGGTGCCCGTCGATTTAACGACGTAAAAACCTTTGTGTGTTCATACTCAGGCTTACCTTTGAATCCGTACCAAAGCAATTGGCATATGATAGCAACATTATGAATATTTTGGAAAGATTTGTGGAAAACCAACGAAAATACTTTAAGTCTCAGTCTAGCCGAATCAAATGTCATCGACTATTCAATAACAGTTTTTGCATAGGAAACCATGCATATTGACAACTTATCCAACATAACGTGTAGACAAGAGTTAGGAAAATTGCCTTTGCATCTTCAATCCGGTAATTCTAATTTACTTGGGTCTTTATAACTTCTACAAGACATAAACATATAGTATACCAATGAGATTACCATAATTGATACACATTGTATAAACTATCTTCTCCTTCTTGTATAGCTTATCCGAATTGTTAAACTAATAACATTCATTTAAGTTATTTAACATTCGTTACGGATTATTAACATACATATTTTATAAGTCAACTCTTATCGATCATCGTTAAGCACAATGATAGATGAAACCCTAATTAAGTTGATAATTCGGACAACCTTCCCCAGAATTACTTATATCGAATTTCGTATAGAAATTACATGAGTTTTATCTTCATTTCTTATTATTTTCCTACTACTCACATCTATTTCATACCATATGACTATAAGACGTGCGTTAAACTCGACTACGATTCACGTTTTACGTTTTTCATATCTTGAGTTTTAAATTTAAATACGTTTATTCAACTTTTAATTCTTAAAACCGATCTTAAACATGTTGTTGAAGGGTTTTCTCTTTATGTATATTAATTATATACATGCCCCATAATTACTATGTATAAAGTAGGGTTCACAAATATCTATGTCAGAAAAATTTTCTTTAAGGGCGCTACGGCGCCGGGATTAACCCTTGGAGCCACGTTGCGGCGCCATACCTGCAGAGAATTCCTCTTGTACTGGCGCAGTGGCGCTGGGAAACAAGGCTTGGGCGGCGCTGCCGCGCTAGCCATGAGCCTTAGAATTTTTTTTCAAAACTTAAAATTCCGGAGCTCGTAACGCGATAGTTAGAACTCAGAATTGGCTCATTCCAGAGCCATTAGTTCACATATAACATGTTCTACAATTTCATCCAGTTGGAATTCATTTCTAAATCCGTTGGCGAGAAATTCTCCATTTAGTCCATTTTTATGTGTTCGTTAAACGTTCGTGAACGTTCGACGCTCATTACTTCGTTTTAAGTCTGATTTCATCCTTTCTTGCTCCCGCAAGTCTTATTTACCTAATTATTCGTTACACCATCGAAAACCAAGGTTTTCGAGTTAAACTATGACTTTTGAGTTGCATTATTGGAATTTTACGATTTCTACGTTTAACGTCTAATTCTCGTAACTTTCGTCATAACTTCGTTATTCAAGATTTTTACTCCGAACCAAATTGAATCAATTCATTGGTTATTCCTTTACGATTCTAACCAATATAAACTTTTATGTTTTAATGGTTTCCATGGTTTATAAACCATAATCTTAGGATTTTAGTGGTTTCTTCATTAAGTTCTTAATCAATCTTTATGATTTTACTTGTTCATGGCTTATTAGTATTTTAAGTCCACTAAAAACCATCCTTATTACTCCTTACATAGCATGCTTCACCAATTCACTGCTCTATCAATCGTCTAAAAGAAAATAGAGAAAGATTAATGTTTAAAATAGGTATACCTTTTGATGTTCTTCCTTGTTCTTGAAGTTGTCTTTGATAATAAGACCTAACTAGCTTCTTGGCTCCTTCATTCCTTGTTTCTCACTCTCTTCTCTCTCATGTAAAAACCCAAAACCCTAATAAGAATCGGTTATGTAAATTCTGAGTTTATCATTAAAATCTCTCCGTTCTGAATGCGTATTATGCTATTATATATATACTCTATTGAAGACTTAGGTCAAATAAAATATTCTCCGACAAAGGTCGTGCTTGACACGTCATGCTTAAAAATTTTTATTTCGTATTTGGACTTTTCAGTATATTATTTTATTAAGCTGCTTTGTCGTGCTTACACTGACAAAACGCTTTGTCGTGCTTCGCCTAAATTATATGTTAAACCCTAAATTATAAAACCCTAATACTAGATTACAAAACCCTAACCGACCTAATTATAAACCCTAATCCTAAATATAAACCCTAACCCTAATAGGGTAGTTTTAACCCTAATTAGGTTATCTTAAACCCTAATTATATTAACTAAACTTAAATTAGGTGTTAATTATATCATTAAGTTGTCCTAATCATAAAATCTAAAACACTAATCACAATTAGTAAGGATTAAGGCAAAATTAGCTTACTAATTAAAGTGAAGTAGCTCACAAGTTGGTGCTAACACCACAATCCTAGTTCCAAGGTATCACATGATCAGATATGTGATCCCCAGCAGCACAAGTACATTTATTAGGATATTTATGGAGGCAAGAAGGTGGAAAAGACCATAAAACCCTAAGTTGCAAAATACTATAAATAGCAACCCATTCTCTGGCTAAACCCACGAAATTCTGCCATCAATACACTTATATTACAAGCCATAAGAAGCCCTAGCAATAGCAACATCATAGTCAAAGCTTAGAAATTAAATTTTGCTCAAGAAATGAATAAACCCTAATTTTACTCTAGATCTTTGATGCTTTGTTTGGTTTGTTGTTTAATTATGTGTAATAACATGTTAGTAAGTGTTCTAAGTTGATAGATCATGTTTCCATAACATCTAGATGCATCAAAATGATGTTTTAAGCAATCTGGAAATTTCGTATGAATAGGCAGCCTAATGTAAGAGCCTCTAGATCTTCATGTGTTAATGTTTAGGTTTGTTAATTGTATGCTAGTTGTAGTATTACATGAGCTTAGTAAGCTAGAACAAGAATCAGATTCATTAGACTAACAGACTGAAAGATATAAGTGGTCAAAGGTCGTTGACCGATCACGAATCTCTAATTTTTGGAAATTCCAGAAATTTTCCAGCAGGCTCTGACAGCCGTTTGACCGGATTAGATCTTCGATCTGATTTGTTGTTAGGCTATAAATGTAATACCCGATAATTGTTGAATATTATTAAATGAATATATTAATGAAAATGAATATTTATTTGAATATAAATATTTACGTGTTATGAGGTGAGTTAATTCAAATGAATTTAAATTGAAATTATAATAAATTGAGGAAAATATGGAGTTATGATAAGCTCGTTGAAATATTTTGTGTGGCACAAGAATAGATTCGATGATGAATTAATTAATTCGAAGAGGAAGGAATTGTTAAGTGAGCAATTAATATATATTAATTGTTAATTGTTATTATGAGAAATATAATAATAGTATGTTGATAAGTAAATTGTTTATAAATATAGTAAGATTTATATTTATTAAATTGTTGAGGAATGTGATAATTTACCGTAGAATAATGTTAATAAATTGTTGTTAAGGGTAAATTAATGAGGGATGAATTAATTAATATTATTATTAATTAATTGATAAGATAAGTAATTAATTTATTGCCATAATATATAAACGAGTAGATTATTAATATAATTATATTTACTCAGTTAATTGTTATATGCCGAGCATGCGATAATTAAATATCGTAGCTAAAACTATATTATATAGTGTAATGTGACGATCAATGTGACTATATTAAATATAGAAACCATATATTAAGATTGATTAAATTATATAAGTTGCATATCAATGCTTATGTGAAAATATGTGTGTGTATTAACTTAGTATCTCTTGAATATATAATAAACAATTGCTAATTGGTGATATTTAAATATGTAATATAATTGAATAATAGATGAGATAATGTAATGTGATAATACTCAATTAAATTATACCGGTATGATAAAATGTACATGGATTATATATGTGCAAATTACCTTTACTATATTGAAGTAGTATTTAGTTGAATTACATTGTGACACTAATTTATAAACTAAACATATATTGTATGTATATGAAATATATAACTGAAGTATATAGTATGTATATTATAACACAAGTGTAGCATGTATTTCATTTGCCCAATTGTAGAGTTTCATTCTTTGTCCCATAATGAGAGGCATTTCCTCTTCACGTGTGCAAGCTCAAGGCTAGCCTACTCCCTATATTCTCAAAATCATCAACTTAGATGGTAATCATGCAATGGGGAGTGGGTATGATGATGGAATCCGACCACTACTCACCAACTTCTCTATAACCACCATGAAATGCATTCTCCCATTGGTATAATTTGAAGTGTATAAGCATTGTCTGTGTAATAATTCTTCTATAAATATAGTCCCTCCTCTACACAAATCAAATGCTGAGAATTTTCCTAAGTATAGAAGTGAGAGCAAATTATATATCAGTGATAGCATTCTAAGAATTTGAGAGAGTTCAGCTTAGCAAGCTCAATTCATATAACAGAGGTATGCTACATTTCCTGTTCGTCATTCTTGTTCTTCATTTCTTATTTTCTGTCAAAGTTCAAATTCTTGATCATGTTGAATTAGATTGTAACTGGAGTATAGAATGCTTGTTTAAGTGTTACGTGAACTATTAAGTATGTTAGTATACAATGTGGCTTGATTACCTTCAATTTCGTGAAGAAATTTTGAGGTTTGGCTTGCTTTCTGCCGAAGCAGAAGCTTTCAGCTCTGTCCAGGCAACGACGCAGCTACGCCCTGTTTATACTGGGGTGCAGCGCAGCTGCGCCATAACCTGCCTTTTTAAATTGCTGGCCGAGACCTGGCGTAGCTTCACCAATAGTGAACTAGGGCGAAGCGCAGCTGCGCCAGTCCCTGGTTCCAGATTCTAACTCCTGCTAAAAATCTGTTAGAGTGTAGTTAGTTAATATGTTTTAAACAAGTATGCTAATAGGTTTGACATGCCTATATGAGTACATTGAGATAACGTAAACATGTTTTACTAGATCGCATGCATAATTGATGAAAACTTATAGTTTTGAAATAAACTTAGAGTTTTAGAAAGGAACTTTGATATGTTAGACTCATGTTTGTATTCTGACTTTTGATGCATGCTCGTATGACCTAGAGAGGCATGAAAAACTTGTTGACTTGTGTATATATATTTCAGAATATAACATGTACATGTTGAACTCATTAGTGAACGATACTAACGAAATATGAGCTTTGAACGTGAACGTTGACATGTTATATTAAGATTTAGATTTTGATCTTTATAGACATATTTGATAGTACTCTTAACCTCACTAATATATCATACATGTATACATGTCATGTTAGATGCCATGAAAACTAGTTGAGCACAAGTGAAGCATGATTTAAGCTTGTAACAATACTAGTTATGCGTATATGAAATAAAAACTTGCAAGCATGCCTAAAACGAGTTATGTGATCACCTCATACGTTTAAAATTACAAGCATGAGAGCTAATGTGGTTTCATAACCTTGAATGGCCTTAAGTTATTAAATGTATTAACTTAGAACCTATATCATGTAAAATTGAACGTGAAAGGTTGAACAAAGCATGGAAGGACCCTTCAACATATATATAGGCTATGTGATATCGTGTGTTGATGCTTGAATCCGATTCTTGACAGTTAACTTATAGTAATGCTATAACTTACTAAATAAAATATGTTTGGTATTGGTTGTGGTCTTATGTGATAATAATGATATGCGAATACATTTAACTCAAAAAGAGGAACGTTAAGGATAAAGGACAATACAAGTTATATTAGTTGAGATAATTAGTATGATACTATATATGGTATGACTGTATAGTAAGGTTAAAGACTTAACTTATATGTGGATTGTATATATATATAAGATAAAGTATGATGTTAAACTATATGGCTAATGGATATCATATATATACATAACTATATTACGATAGGAATTTGAAAGTGTTGATTTACTTAACGTTGATAGACTACGCTTAAGGCAAGTTCTCTAATTTACACTCTTTTACGGTGCGAGTATCCTAAACCCTTGCATTACTTTATTCAACGGATATTGTAAGCAAGTACTTGAATTCTATTCTTATTGAATACGTATTAAGTTATTGTTGTGCAAGTGAGTTATTCAAATTATGACTTATTGCGTCATAGTTAAGATAAAGTCGATTATATTCTTCGAACTTTAATGCCAAGTATTGAACTTATAAAGAGTGGTCTATGCCATTTGATTCGGCTAGACTTATATGATGATTAGAAAGCTATCCAAACCAATTGATTGGTGCAGAGTCTTATATTGACTGAGATGAACAACCTTCTTTGAAGGGAAAATATAAATTATCGGGAGACCGACGTGCGCACATGAGTATGATTAAATGTTATGCATAACGTAGGGTACTTTAGGCTGATCACCTATTGTACTTGCTTTTGTTGGATTATCAGTATATTACTGTTAATTCTAGTAGAAGTTCATAGTCCTTAGAGAATGCTCAGTATTCAATTATCTTGAAGTCTTAAATTGATTTAACATTGAATAATATTGATATTATTCTTTTCTTAGCGACCGTTACTGAGAATTGTTGATATTCTTATTATCCTTCAACTATTATATCTTGTTATACCCTTTTGGATTTGAGAACTATATTAGTCACCCTTGTTGTTATATTACTTGCTGAGCAAACTTGTTACTCCTTGATTTCCCTAAAATATTTCAGTTAAGGCAGAGCAGGGTGGACCTTCGGGCGCCGACAAGAGCAAGGGAAAGGCTACAAAGTAGCTTTTATTTATGTAGAACTTTATGATTGTAATAAGAACTTATGTTGTTTTGTATTAGTTAGGTTTATATATGCTTAAGTTATGTTTAAGCTATGTAACCAATGTTTAAGTTACGAGACCTTGGGACGTGAATAAATTATGTTAATTAAATGTAATCTATTCGGTAGTAGTGATGTATATTATTTCGTTGTGCGATGCGACATTTAGTCGTAATATTATTATCAGTGTTAGACTGTAGAACGTGACGAACTGAATTCGAGAGACCAGTGGCGGTTTGAATTTGGGGGCAATAAAGGTGTCATGTTAGTGTACCCTGGCATATATACTACATAACTAAGACACTCTAATGTTTGATTAATTCATAGGATGACTAGAATTAAAGGTCAAATATGGTTGGCCATTCACGGCTTCACTTTTTGGGAAACCTAGAAAATGAAAAACACCAAGAACAACCGTCTGACAAACTTTTACTAACTTAGATTGGTACATTCTGATGTTACTCAGACCAAACCAGTGTCACACTTTAGCACTTTGGAATATAGACTACAATCTACAACAATTAAAACACACATCTATTACACAGATTGAAAGATATTAAAGCTTGAAAGTCATTGACCGACATTGACCAGTGTTTCTAGGTTACCCAGAAACACAAAAGTAGCTCTGACAATCACTTTGAATCTTTATAACTTATTGTTATGTTATGATTAGAGTCTAAACTTTGTACAATGTTGTAGTATTACATAAACACTACACCATTGAAACACTTAGAGATCAAAACACATAACCAGTTAGGAGATTAAGCTTGGTCAAACGACCCCCTGGACATTGACCAAGGCTGTTCTACAGGGCTGAAAAACACCTATAGCCACACTTCCCGTCGCTAAAGCCTTTTAGCGACAGACTTAAATAAAAATAATTTTAATAAATAAAAATAATTATTAAATAATTATAAATTAAGTTTTAAAAATTATTTAAAGTTATAATAATTAACTTTTAATATTTTTACATAAATTTTCTAAATATTTTATTTATTTAATTATTATTAATAAATAAATTGATTAATAATTTAATTCAAATAATTCATTTATATATAATAATTAATTATTTAAAAATGATATAAATGTTTTAAAAATCATATTAAATGGTTATTAATTATTTAAAAATAATACTAAGGTTTGAAAAATTATTCTAAGTTATTATTAATTATCTAAAAATAAAATTAATGACTTAAAAATTATTCTAATGGATAATTAACTACTTAAAAATTATTATAAGCTTCTAGAAATTATTATAAATGATAAATAAATGATCTAAAATTATAATAAAGCTTATAAGTAAAGTTTAACCTAGATATTAACTTAATAAATATCCGGTAAGGTTTTAGATCACCGAAATCATATCAAACATAGACCGGAGTTAAATAGTTTGAGTAGTTAAGTATTGTTATCAATACTAATGATCTATATAAATATATTTAACGTATTTAGGTATCATAAACACTTCGAGTAGCGATAGATAAACGTTCTTTGCACAGGCAAGTTTTCTAACTTCATTTGATTTTTTTTATTGAATTCAAGTATTCTATCCTTAAACTTTTTACTTTACGCAAGTTCTTGAACCCTACTTGAATTCTATTCAATATATTATACCGAACCAATTTGTTACCCATTTATTGTGAAATTAATGCTATTATTTCAACACGACTTAAGAAATGAATTACTTATTCATATGATATTGAACTATTGTTTACAACCATAAACTGTTGTGTCAAACCAAATTGTTTTGGTAAGACATCATCTTATACTGAGTTAAATTTACCCTTTATGGGACTTAAATTGTGTCTACAAATTGACACTAGAGGTAGGATGATATGCATACTCTTAGGATATAATATGGGCTGATCCCCTATATCATATCCGAATCGAACATATTTCTAAGTCTTTGTGACTGACAGAAATAGTTGATATAAAAATTCCAGTAATGGTCATCAACCCTCAGTCAAGTAAAATTGTTGAACTATCATTTCTTCAAATCAAACATTGTGTTTATAAATATAAACTTGCTTAGCATGTCATAGCTCATTTTTGCAAATCATTTTCTTTGCAGTTTTAAATGATAATCTCGGAACTTCTGGAATACATAATGGAAAGAGGTCATGTTTAGATTAGCTTTACATTATTATCTTTATTAATGTAAGTTTTATAAGACTTTTGTAATAAGAACTCAATGTTGAGAATTATGTAACCGAACTTATTATATGAAATATATTATCATCTTTTATTTTTACAATCGTGTATTTTTACATTCTTAGATGATTTAGCAGTAATGTTGAACTAATACAGTATCCTTAAGAACTATACATCTGAGTGAGGGTATTGGTAATATGGACTGATCATGTTAATGCTGATACTCTGGATTTCGGATAGATATGTACTATTGATATTAAAGAGATATTCATAAGATACAGTCTGTACATCCAAGTGAGTGTATCCAAACACATCAATAGTTATGACGAGAATTATTATCTGTTATGGGATACTGTGAACCTTGGATAGATGGGAATTATATCTTGTCGAATATTTATAGTTAAATCAGTTAGATGTGAGTACCAAATCGGATACCATGGGTGTATAGATTCGGGGGCGTCACCTTAATTGAATAGTCGTGAGCACCAGATCAGATACCGCGGGTGTATAGATTTGGGGGTGTCACATTTTGGTATCAAAGCTGTCGGCTATAGCTCTAAGGCTCTATATCTTAGGATATAGTCTTTGAGTCCGTAAAAATATGTAATTACACATACAATAGCATTAAAAGTTTTATATTTTGTGTAGAGTTTCTTAAAATATAATCAAGTAATGAAAGAAATTTCCTTTGTAGAAATGGCCAACTCAGATGCAGAGGATATGCCAGTAGTCATCAATCCACCCCAGATAGTGTTAGATCAGGATAGTGATCCCGAGGAAGAGGAGCTGCTGCATGACCAAGAAATATTAGATGCTGAAGAGGATGAAGATCTTATAGTAGGGCAGATAATGAGAATAGAAGAGCATGAGGAGGCACTTGCTGTAGTAGTTCAGTAGTCTGAAGTCAACATTGTTAATGCTGAATTTAGGGCACATATGTCTGAGGATGTTGTTGCATAATGCTCAGAGAGGAAGACAGGAAGCACATTTTTGGTTAACTAGGTCTGTTCGAGGAACTCGAGGTTCATTCGACGGTCTACAACGTCGAGTGATCAAATATCCAGTAAAGGATAGAAAGATTCCTTATCTTATAGATCGATCAATGGTATGCCACATGATCCAGGACTCCTATGGTGAAACTGGAAAATTTTAAATTATAGTATAGAAATCTAAGTGCTCAATTACTAGTAGTAATAGGTAATAAAGAGTAAATTTTGACGTGTTAGCTAGTTGTAGTATATAAACCACTAGTCAGATATATAACCTAGTGTTTGTGTTATATACAAGTTCTGTTTGAAACATCAGAGTCTTACTGTGTGTATTGATTATATTTGTATTTATAATTGTCTTTATTTTGATTATAAAATCATGCCACCAAGAAGGAGACCTTAATCAAAGATTGATAATGATCCTACCTAACATTTAGTATACTTATTGTTAGGAGCTGTACAAGGTAAACCAATCAATCAGAACACACTATTTAAAGACTTTAAATTAATAGGTCCACCGGAGTTTAGGGGTACCGCAGAGCTTGTTGAGGCCCAAATTTGGATCACTGAGATAGAAAAATTCTTCTTAGTGACCAATGTTAGTGAGAACCAGAAAATAGTCTTTGCAAATTTTTTCTTAAAAGGGGAAGCAAACTATTGGTGGGAGTTTACTAAAATTCGTGCATGAACTGAAATAGTCTCATGGGGTAAATTCAAAGAACTGTTCTTTGAAAATTATTTTCCCCAATCAATAAAAGATAGTATGGAGGTGCGATTACTGGAAATAAAATAAGGAGAACTTATTGTATCCCAGTATACAGCTAAGTTTAATGAATTAGCAAGATTTGCTTCGCATCAAGTTGATACGGAGGCTAGGAAAACCCAAAGGTACGAGGAGGGTTTAAAACCCCAGATTCGTAGCGAATTGTATGTTTTCCAGTTAAAGACTTTTTTTTAAATTCTCGAGAAGGCTATCATATCCGAGAACGAGAATGAGAATCTCATTAAATTCCATAAAGATAAAAAAAGTCATAATGAGGGGGGGAAATTTATGGGAGAACCCAGTTCATGTGGGTTTAATAATAAAAGGAAGTGAGATGCCACTTTTTCAAACAACTCTAGGAGGAAGGTGAATAATTTCAACAACAACAACTACACTAACAACAAGAACAACAACAAAATTGACCTTAGTGCTATTTGCGGCAAAAGTCATAAGGGTATGTGTCTGAAGAATAAATGTTTTAACTGTGGTCAGGAGGGACACTATTCTCCTCAGTGTGCTAACCCTAATAGAAATAGATGTTTCAACTGTGGATCATTGGATCATATAAATAAAAATTATCTGAAACCCAAGAACCAATGAGGAGGGGGAAACCAGGCACCAAATAATAAACCAACAGTAGCAGGAGCTGGAGGTCTGTGTCGTCCAACCGCTAGAACATTTAATATGTCGGTGAGGGAAGTTGGTGCTTCACAGGACGTGGTGACAGGTATCATCCCTATCAAAACTTTAAATGCATATGTGTTATTAGACTTTGGTGCTACTTGTTCTTTTGTGTCTAAAAGTTTTTCCAAAAATTTGAATATGCCATGTGAAAACCTAGACATACCGTTCTTCGTAGAAATTGGGAATAAAGAGAAATTTTGATCCCTGTTGAAACCATATATAGATATTATAGTGTGGACATTAAGGGACACCAATTTCTTGTGAACCTTATCCCTATACATCTAGGGGAATTTGATGTAATCCTAGGGATGGATTGGTTGGTTAATCATAATGCAATGATTGACTGCCATCAGAAGCGGATAAAACTATTGATTGCATCAAAGTCAAAGGTAGTGTTTAATGGTAGTTGTTCACCTAGGAAGTATCAATGTCTAACTATAACTCAGGCAGAAAGACTACTTAGAAATGGTTATACATGTTATTTGGCATATATAGTAGATAGTTGAAAGGAAGGAGTAAAGCTAGATCAAATACTTGTAGTTAAGGAATTTCCAGATGTGTTCCCAGATGACTTACCGGGTCGTCCTTCTGATAGGGAGATTGAGTTTGTTATCGACCTTGCACCTGGTACGGCACAAGTTTCTAAGGCACCATACAGGATGGCACCAGTAGAGCTGAAAGAGTTGATAGTACAATTACAGGAACTCTTAGATAAGAAATACACACAACCTACTTTTTCACCTTGGGGAGCACCAGTGTTGTTTGTGAAAAAGAAGGATGGAACTATGAGATTTTGTATCGATTATTGAGAGTTAAATAAACTAACCATAAAGAACAAATATCCTTTACCTAGAATTGATGATCTATTTGACTAGTTGAAAGGGGCGAACACTTTTTGAAGACCGACTTACGGCCAAGTTATCATTAATTAAAAGTAAGAAAAGAAGATGTGCCGAAGACAGCGTTTAGGACACGCTACGGACATTATGAGTTTCTTGTAATGTCTTTCGAATTGACAAATACATCGGCAACATTTATGGACATGATCAATCGAGTGTTTAAACCATGCTTAGAAAAATTTGTCATCGTGTTTATCGATGATATATTGATATATTCAAAAACATAAGAAGAAGCATGTCGAACATTTGAGAAGCGTATTGGAGATATTATGTAAGGAACAACTTTACACAAAGTTTTTCAAGTATGAATTCTGGTTGGAAAGAGTTCAATTTTTAGGTCATGTAATTGACAAAAATGGGATTGCAGTAGATCCAACAAAGATCAAAATGGTTGTGAATTGGGAACAACCAACAACTCCAACAAAAGTAAGAAGTTTTCTCGGTTTAGCGGGTTATTATCGGCATTTTATACAAGATTTTTCAAAAATAGAAACCCCATAAACTAATTTAACTCGAAAGACGGTAAAATACGTCTGGACAGATAAATGTGAGGAAAGCTTACAAGAGTTGAAGAAACGGTTGAGCATGGCTCGAGTGCTATCTTTACCAGATGATACAGAAGGCCTTGTAGTCTATAGTGATGTGTCACACAAAGGATTAGGATGTGTGTTGATGCAACATGGGAAAGTGATTGCGTATGCATCACGACAACTTAAAAATTATGAGAAGAGGTATCCTACTCATGACCTTGAGTTAGCCACTATAGTGTTTGCCCTGAAAATTTGGAGGCATTACTTGTAAGGGGAGAATTGGGAAATATACACAGATCATAAAAATTTGAAAGATATTTTTACACAAAAGGAATTAAATATGAGGCAGAGGAGATGGATATAACTGATAAAGGATTTTAACTGTGAAATCTTGTATCATCCCGGGAAAGCCAAAGTAGTTGCAGATGCGTTAAGTAGAAAGAACCAAGAAAAATTAAACATAATAACAAACAACGAGGTACTGATAAAAGAGTTTAATAAACTCGAGATTAAGTTAAGAGTTCCAACTATCTCTACCTAAAAATTGTTTGTTCTAGAGGGTGTTTCGACCCTATTAGAAAGAATTAAAGAGAAGCAAGAGAAGGATGCTATGTGTCAAAAGTGTAAATCTGATATAACTCATATAAAGAATGTTAAATTCAGAGTAGATAAAGAAGGGGTACTAAGATATGAAGATAGAGTTTGGGTTCCGTCAGATCAAACATTAAAAGATTAAATCTTAAATGAAGCTCATAATTCTAAGTTTGCCGTGCACCCGGGTAGTACGAAAATGTACAAAGACTTAAGTCGACATTTCTGGTGGTCAATTATGAAAAGAGAAATAGCAGAGTGGGTAAGCAAATGTCTCACGTGTCAAAGGGTTAAGGCTGAATAGCAAAAGTCGAGTGGATTACTTCAACCCTTAACAATTCTCAAGTGGAAGTGGGAATACATAACCATGGACTTCGTGGTAGGCCTTCCTGCAACATAGAAAGGCCACAATGCTATTTGGGTAATAGTTAACAGACTTACTAAATTAGCTCATTTCTTACCTAACAAAGTTACCTATAACTTAGATCAACTAGCCAAGTTATACATAAATGAAATTATCTCTAGGCATGGGGTTCATGTTTTTATAGTATCAGATAGAGATCCAAAATTCACTTCAAACTTTTGGGCGAGTCTTTAAAAACACTTAGGAACTCAGTTGAGATTATGTTCATTATATCACCCACAAACAGATGGGCAGAGGGAGAGGACCATTCAAACTCTAGAGGATATGTTAAGAACCTGTATCATGGACTTCGAAGGGAGTTGGGAAGATCAGTTACCTTTAGTTGAATTTTCTTATAACAACAGTTATCATTCTAGCATAGGTATGCCACCCTATGAAGCCTTATATGGTAGAAAGTGTAGAACACCTTTGTGTTGGGACGAGGTCGGGGAAAGACAAATGCAAGGACCCGAGATAATCTAACAAACCACCGAGACAATTCGAGTTATACGAGAGAGATTATAAGCGTCTCAAGATCGACAACAGAAATATGCTGATCCACATAAATTGTGACGCCCCCAAATCCACGTTCCTTTGAAACCTCGAATTCGGTGCAGTCACGATACTATTATCGTCAAACTATTACATCTTTTATTCATTACTAAAAGAATATAACTTGCTTTATTACAATTTAGAATATAAATTCTATTTATATCCAAGATCTCGTCTTTACATCATATTCGATGTTACTAAAATGCGGAATAATTTAAACTTTTCAATATCCTTTGAATAAATTCTTCTTATTGATTTTTAAATCTTGAATCGATTACATAACATTGAATCATACTATATTATGATTCGCTTTACACAAATTTCTGTATAAACGTTTATAACTCAACTTGATATCCTCTATGTATTAGCTAGTACATCTTTTACCATGCAACAAGTATTAAGCATTGTAAGCAACTATCAAGTACATCATCTAGAACCTAAACACGGTCCAAATAATAATATAAGTAGTATTTTTCAATGCGATACTATCTATCTTTATCAATCAAGAAGCACGAAATCTTTATCGTAAGTCTTTAACCTGCAAAAGTGGTTATTTGCAAGAGTGAGCTCGACAGCTCAGCAATTCTAACAGTTTTCATGCATCACATAGCATACAACATCATACTCAGTTCATGCATTTATAAATAATTTATATTTATTACGCATGTTACTTTCTCATAACAAGTATATCATCAAAGATCAACTTTCAATCTCATTTATATCTCATATACAGTTCATATATAAGTTCACATTATCACAGCATAATATAATTCGACTAAAGTTATTGAATTCATATATCAAATAGGAACTGAAAGACTTGCCTGATTCGTAGTTTAACAACTACGACTTAACTGCTTAAGAATATCTGCACTTCGTGTAATCCTACACAGTTATATTAACCATAGAGGTCACACTCATTAGTTATATGTATCCACCCATTCTCAATGTAATAATAAAGGTTACATTGTTGTCTAACTTGGTTCTTAGAACCTTGTTTCAATTTCCTTATCATACGCTTAGTATAGCTAGGTTCGTATAGATATACCTTAACCATACTTAATATCAATATTAACACACTTAACTATCTTAGTGTTCGACACATATTTAAAAATCATAAATCTATAATCCATATTGCTCTTACGTTTCTCAAACCTTATCGAAACCATTACATTCAAACTTTCTAAGTTTCACCTTTTAATATCCTTGTCATACTTAAACTAGTCATGCAAGGCTACTATGTTCATCATGCATACATGTTTATAAGTGTACTAACTCAAGTTTTAAAGCCTAGCATGCTCGTTCAAATCAAATTCAAAGTTACATGGTTTTCATGTCGGACTTTCATATACTTTAAGTAATTCAAGTTCATGTCTCAGGGGTCGACCACTAACGTCATATTACCACATAAAGAGGCTAAACAATGCTAAGTACTCATGCTCGTGCTTATACTACACACGTATACATAATCACGTAGTCTATGCTTTAGAAATTTCATTTTCTTGAATATGCGTGCATAGGTGAAATCCATGTTTCATCTCATGATGCTTATGTCAACATGTCTATAGGCATAATAACATCCTAATGCATATGCTTGCATGATCATAACATAATTCATATGGTAATTGATGTCCTTAGCTTTCACATTCTAAGCTTTTCATTGGAAATCGTACTAAGTCAACAAAGGCATCATAGTACATGCATGGCATCTATATATATTTCATATGCACTAGAAACTCATATTTAAACCATCTAAATATTCTCAAATGGTCATAATCTAAAAGACATTAGTCTTGGTCAAGTTCATTTTTGAAGGTCTTAAGTTTATTATTTCGAAAATTGTCTTAACTTCCAATACTAGTGTATAGTTAATACTTTAAGCATGCATTTCATGTTAATATAAACCATACTATCATGTTTAAAATATCAGATTATATACATATTACATATGTGTCTAAGTTCACAATCGAAACTATAAGTTTCATTTCAAAACTATAAGTTTTTCTTCAATCGTGTGTCCTAATATCGTTAAACATGCTCATTTCATATCAAGGTAATCATATATGTATGTTATCCATGTCCACATGCTTGTTCTAATTATATATCGGATGCTAGCACTTAACAATACTTAACAGAAAACAGAAATCAAAGTTTCTTGTTCAGGCCTGGCGCAGCTGCGCCGCTGGCCAGTTCAAAACTGGCGCAGCTGCGCAGGGCTCTGGCCAGAGGTAGACACAGGCTGCTTCGGCAGTTCTACTAACCCATTTCAGAAAATAGTTACGAATTCTATCTTAGCCATGCTATAATACATTCCTATAATGCTTATAATCTTTATATACCACTTAACAACATCTCTCAAATCAATTAACATCCAATTCAAATGAAATCAAGAATTTAAGAATTTGGAAATTTTACAAAAAATGAAGAGCAAGGATATAATGTTATACCTCTGTTAAACACTCAAGCTGCTAAAGCAATTCTTAGTCTCTTTCACAATGACAGTATACTCACTCTCTATAACCTCCTTAGCAATATAATTCTCAACAATTGAATTAAGAAGGAGAAGTGCTCTATTTATAGACAATTGGTTACCCAGGTATTACAATTACCTCACAAATTAAATCAATGGGAAGAAGAAGAATACACTGGATTGAGAGGGGTTGGTAAGAGTGGTTGATTTCCACTGTTTAGTTCACTCCCCATTTATCATTGCTATAATTCTTGCTGAGTTTGAGAAGGAATAAGCTAGACTAGCCTTATAGATATTCACGTGAGAAAGAAGTGTGCCTCTCATTATAGGACAAGGCTTAATAAACTCAACATTGTATTCCTTTGTGCAATATACATATGTATATTACATATATTCCTATATTAATGTATAATTGTACACTTAGGTTATATCCATTTGGACATTATAATTCACATTATGCTTACTTAATATTGACACATTAATATAAGTCATATGTACATATACACAAACACATATGTACACCCACCTAAGTATATCCATACTTTAGATATACACCAACACATATAATCATGTACCTCATGTACATTGAATTAGTATTTTAATTGGACTAGATATAAAATAGTTGATTATTCTCATCCCATAATTTTCCATAAATTATTATCTCAATTACACCCAAATATTATAATGATAACTAATATCAATTATTTATTAACTTGCCATTTCTTTTAATAATCATAGTTAAACCTCTAATTGATTTAACCATACCACTTATGCCACACAAGGCACAATTATGTAAGGTTAGTATTTAATAGACCTTAAGCTTACAAAATAATATTACTCTCAATGTCACATCTTATAATAAGTTCATGATGTAATACCATTACAATGCTTATTTACATGTTCTCTAATTATAGTAAACCTATTACCCTCCTATGGGAAATACCCAATAGTCAAAGAGGAGTTGGTGGTTAACTCCACCAAGTACTACTATTCATGGTCCTTCCTCATCATTTCACCTTATAACATGCTCATGTTGTAATTACATTTCTTATTATATGCTTTCTTAGATACAATGTAGTAATTGAATTAACAAACTCTACACACCAATGTATTGCATCTATTCATTATCAAGCTATTATCCTCCTATGGTTATTACCCAAAGGGCAAAAGGGAAGTTGGTGGCTAACTCCCACTAACTACCACTATTCATGTACCCTAACCACTTGATTGACCATTATTGTTCTCACATGGACTAACTTGCAAGCTTATATCTAATAACTTAATGTTATTAACATATGATATGATAGGGTCACACATACACCCCATCATATAATCCATATACATTTGACAATACCGAATATATTTTAATTGAGTAGTGTCACACCCCATTATTGTAAACTTTATTATTACACTTAATCATATAGTTTCCTATATTATATAGTTACCTTGAAGTGTCACACTTCAGTCCATATTATATAGATGTAGCTACTATATAACATATAATTACACATCATTGCACATAGGAATTTATTCACATAATAATAATAATTAATTCCTTTAATTATTCATTCATTAAATTATTTAATGAATGTTTATTCCATCACTTTGCCATACTAGGCATATCTCACAAGCTTACCTTAAGCTTATTATCATTCTTATCATTTATTCCTTTCCCACCATTTTTCTACTTATAATATGTTCAATTTACTTAGAACTATTAAATCACAAGGTTCACGTATAAAAATATATCGTGAATGAAAATATTCAAATATTCTTTACAATACTTATGGTAATATAATAACTCAAGTTATTTAGCAAATTGAAATAACTTAGTTTTCTTATATACTTTTACCCCTCTTGGAAATACATAAGATATAATTACTATTATGTATTCCGTCATAACATGATATGAAATATTATGTCTTCTCCAATTAAAGGCATTCATTATTAGAAAATAATTTACTTATTGTCTCATGATATTGTTCTTAATATAATATCAAATAACTATATATACGACACATGTACATATATTATATATAGAAAATAGATAATAAGTTTATTTTCTATTATAATAAATTATTTCCATCAATTTATTTACATATAGCAAATATATTTATCATATTAATTAATCATACCTATTACCTCATACAAAAACATATAAGGTAATATTATTATTCAAAAATAACATTTCCTCCTTTATTAAAATAATTCAATATTAGAATTTATTTTAATATCCTTTATTAAAATATATAATAACCATTTCTCTTTCTTTTCTATAAATTATCCCCAAAACAATTTCTTCAAATATTAAATATTTATTTAAATAAAATAATGATTTACATCTCCCTTTTAAGAACGTATATATATTTGTTAACGTTATTCGCACATTAAACTTTCTCACATATTACTATTCTAAGTAATATAAAAGTATCAACTATAATTACATATTTCACACACTTATTGATTTACTCATTTACTCAAGTAATTAAACACTGTACCATATTATTAAGGTTCAATATTAACATTATATTATTCCATAATATAACTCCCAACTTAAATTAACTAATATTTATTCTTATTAGTTAATTCCTTAACTAACTCATGCTTCACTATCCAAACCTATTCACGGATAGCTTAAGTGCTATTAATAACCTATATTATAAACATACTAGTTATTAATACACATACACAAGAATATGGTGATTATACATTAAGGATATTTAATGTCTCCAACTTACTATGATAAAATAATTCTATAAATTATTTAATATCGATAAGAATTTATTTACTTCCTTTATCTCAACTGAATCGTCTCTACGCTAAGTAACAAATATATATTAATAATATATTTATAAATCACAAAAACACATATTACAGAGTCCATATTACCCTATGTAATATAATACCATATACCTCATACCACATATATATATATTTTTATTCGAACCCATCTCACGGTTTAAGAATTTTATTTATTAAATCCTTATTTAATAATTTCTGAAAATCCGGGTTCTTACATAGACAACAACGAGACTTTATTGTTGGAAGCCATGTATTCTTGAAATTGTCCCCTTAAAAAGGCAAGATACATTTTGGCAAGAAAGAAAAATTGTGTCCAAGATTCATTAGACCATTTGAAGTTTTGAGAAGGATAGGTGAGGTAGCTTATGAAATAGCTCTACCTTCTAAATTAAACCATATCCATAATGTGCTTCATGTGTCCGTATTACGACCATATAAACACGACTACAAACAAGTTATAAATTATGAACCTGTCCTAATCGAGATAGATCTATCTTATATAGAAGAACCTTTTCAGATCATCGACTGGAAAGAACAAGTCTTAAGAAACAAAGTGATAGCATCGGTTAAGCTGATCTGGAGAAATCAGAACGTTGAAGAGATTATATGGGAGCTCGAGAATAAAATACGAGAGAACTATCCCCACTTATTTACTTAACTTATACTGTAATTTCGAAGAAGAAATTCTTATTAGAGAGGGTGAATGTAAAAACTTAAAACCCTAATAAGACTTAGTTATGTAAATTCTGCGTTTATCAATAAAATCTCTACATTCTGAATCCGTATTGTGCTATTATATACTCTATTGAAGACTTAGGTCAAATAAAATTTTCTCCGAAAAACGTCGTGCTTGACACGCCATTCCTAAATTTTTTATTCCGTATTTAGACTTTTCAGTATATTATTTTATCAAGCTACTTTGTCGTGCTTACACTGACAAAACGCTTTGTCGTGTTTCGCCTAAATTATATGTTAAACCCTAAATTAGGAAACCCTAATACTAGATTACAAAACTCTAACCCTAATTACAAACCCTAGCCATAATAGAGTAGTTTTAACCCTAATTAGGTTATCTTAAACCCTAATTAGGTTAACTAAACTTAAATTAGGTGTTATTTACATCATTAAGTTATCCTAATCATAAAATCCAAAACACGAATCACAATTAGTAAGGATTAGGGCAAAATTAGATTACTAATTAAAGTGAAGTAGCTCACAAGATGGTGCCAACACCACAACTCTAGTTCCAAGGTATCACATGATCAAATATGTGATCCCCAGCAGCACAAGTACATTTATTAGGATATTTATGGAGGCAAGAAGGTGGAAAAGACCATAAAACCTTAAGTTACAAAATACTATAAATAGCAGCCCATTCTTTGACCAAACTCAATAAATTCTGCATCCAATACGCTTATATTAAAAGCCATAAGAAGCCCTAGCAATTGCAACATCAGAATCAAAGCTTAGAAATCATATTTTGCTTAAGAAAGGTACAAACCCAAATTTTACTCTAGATCTTTGATGCTTTGTTAGGTTTGTTGTTTCGTTGTTTAATTATGTGTAATAACATGTTAGTAAGTGTTATAGGTTGATAGATCATGTTTTCATAACATTTAGATGCATCAAAATGATGTTTTAAGAAATCTGGAAATTTCATATGAATAGGCAGCCTAATGTCAGGGGCTCTAGATCTTCATATGTTAATGTTTAGGTCTGTTAATTATATGCTAGTTGTAGTATTATATGAGCTTAGTAAGCTAGAACAAGAATCAGGTTCTATAGACTAACAGACTGAAAGATATAAGTGGTCAAAGGTCGTTGACTGATCATGAATCTATGATTTTTGGGAATTCCAGAAATTTCCCAGAAGGCTCTGACAGCCATTTGATCGGCTTAGATCTTCGATCTGATTTGTTGTTAGGCTATTAAGGTGTCATGTTAGTGTGCCCTGACATATATACTACATAACTGAGACACTCTAATGCTTGATTAATTCACAGGATGACTAGAATTAATGGTCAAATATGGTTGACCGTTCACGGCTTCACTTTCTGGGCAACCTAGAAAATGAAGAACACCAAGAACATCAGTCTGATAGACTTTAACTGACTTAGATTGGTACCTTCTAATGTTACACAAACCAAACCAGTGTCACACTTTTGCACTTTGGTATATAGACTACAATCTACAACAATTAAAACACACATCTATTACATAGATTAAAAGATATTAAAGCTTGAAAGTCATTGACCGGCATTGACCCGTGTTTCTGGGTTACCCAGAAACACAAAAGTGGCTCTGACAGTAACTTTGAATCTTTATAACTTATTGTTATGTTATGATTAGAGTCTAAACTTAGTACCATGTTGTAGTATTACATAAACACTATACCATTGAAACACTTAGAGATCAAAACACATAACCAGTTAGGAGATAAAGCTTGGTCAAACTACCCCCTAGATATTGACCAAGGCTGTTCTTCAGGGCTGAAGAACACCTATAGCGACACTTCCCGTCGCTATAGCCTTTTAGCGACAGACTTAAATAAAATTAATTTCAATAAATTAAATAAATTAAAATAAATAGAAATAATTATTAAATAATTATAAAATAAGTTTTAAAAATTATTTAAAGTTATAATAATTAACTTTTAATATTTTTACATAAATTCCATAAAGATTTTATTTATTTAATTATTATTAATAATTAAATTGATTAATAATTTAATTATTATTAATAATTAAATTGATTAATAATTTAATTCAAACAAATCATTTATAAATAATAATTAATTATTTAAAATTGATATAAATGTTTTAAAATTATATTAAATGGTTATTAATTACTTAAAAATAATACTAAGGTTTTAAAAATTATTCTAAGTGATTATTAATTATCTAAAAATAAAATTAATAATTTAAAAATCATTCTAATGGATAATTAAATACTTAAAAATTATTATAAGCTTCTAGAAATTATTATAAATGATAAATAAATTATTTAAAATTATAATAAAGGTTATAAGTAAAGTTTAACCGAGATATTAACTTGATAAATATCCGATAAGGTTTTAGACCACCGAAATCATATCAAACATAGATCGGACTTAAATAGTTTGAGTAGTTAAGTATTGTTATCAATACGAATGATCTATACAAATATGTTTAACGTATTTAGGTATCATAAACACTTTGAGTAACGATAGATAAACGTTCTTCGCACAGGCAAGTTTTCTAACTTCATTTGATTTTCCTATTGAATGCAAGTATTCTATCCTTAAACTTATTTCTTTACGCAAGTTCTTGAACCCTACTTGATTTTTTTTGATATATTATACCGAACCAATTTGTCACCCATTTATTATGAAGTTAATGCTATTATTTTAGCATGACTTAAGAAATGAATTACTTATTCATATGATATTAAACTATTATTTATCTAGCGTAAACTGTTGTGTCAAACCAAATTATTTTGGTAAGACTTCATCTTATACCGAGTTAAATTTACCCTTGATGGGACTTAAATTTGAAAGTAGTATGCATACAAGCCAATCATGTACGATGATAAAGCATACACTTTATAAACGATCTTTTTTATTTATTAATAAAAGTATTCATTTATTAAAGGCATTTAATTATCTACATGCTGCTATTTTTATGATATATAAATAACTCATAGTTTTAAGCAATAGTTTTAGAATCATGATTTTGATCATGCTAATGAGATCTAAATTCTTAGAAACCTTAAAACTAAAATAGTTCCCAATCATTCGATTACTAAAAAGGAGATTAGTAAATCCGGATAGATTGGTACATATGTTGCTTGCTCATTGGATGAGGATGACAAATTTAATGATCATTTGTGTGGAGACACTAAAGCAAGTTTGTAGGTGCTTATTGGAGAATAAGTTCACTGAACGTGACTCGCTATGGAATACCTAATGGAGTTTTACCTGCATGTCAATAGGAATTCTTAATGTGATAGTAGTACAAGTGATCATTGGACTTGAGATCATCACAGTATCTTGTGTGTAATGAATTATACTTTGACTTATTCCTTAAGACCCTTAGGGTATATCAAAGGGTGTGCTTGGGTGTAATAAGTTGCATATGGAGATAATGAATGGTCAATATAGAATCTACCACTTGTAGTAAAAGAAGAGATATTTCCTATGTTATTCGTTAAATGACAACCCAGTAGTCCTTGGCCAAGGCAGAATGAAATTACAAAGGTGTTTCTAATTTGCATTATTTGGAGTTGTGCATTTTCTAATCGAAATACATATAATTAACTAAAATAAGACTTGACAGTAATTCTATGTCTTATATTTAATTGGGGTATAGTATGGTGGAAGGATTGAACTGCATAGTAACTATTTACTCACAAGTTCTTTTATGATTAATGTTAAAATTTATATTATCTAAAAAGTTATTGATCGCTAGGGAGACTTATCCCTATTGTAGAATAAATATTATTTATTTAAATAAATTATTAGTTTAATTTATTTATTTAAATAAGATTAAAATTGTTCTAATTGATTTATTCGCAACCGGTTTAATATGGAGAACCTAAAGGGTCACACCATAAAAGAAAGAATAATTATTTAAGAAAGTAATGACATAATCATAATAATATGCTAAGTGTAATTAATTTAATCTATGGTGATATAATAAATTAAATAGCTTAATATTTATTATTTAATATTTTGAAAATATTAAATATAAATTAATAAGAGTAGTCATATTAATATTATTGTAATTATTTTTATTTTTATTTCTAAAGGAGTTTAGAAATTAATTTAATATTAGTACTCTCATTTATTCCTAATAAGATTAGAAGGCAAATTAATTAAAGAAATTTAATTAATTATTCCCAATGTGGTGGTAAGCCTAAATTAATTAAAGGAGTTTAATTAATTAAATGAAACCCTATGTTTAATAGGATTAGAAGGGTTGACCAATATCTATATAAGCGGAGTCTTATGTTGGATATCAGTTGATGCAATTCCAATTGTTGGAGAGTACTCATTTTCTATAGAGGATAGAAAACTAGGGTTTAGCCAACCATTCTCCTTCTTGATAATTCGTCTTCATTGGTGGATCAACTTTAGAGGCCAAACACTTGGGTGGCTAACGTTGATCAAAGGAAGGAATCAATCCTGGATATTCAAGGAGATCGCGAAGAACAAGGAGTTGAACTTATACGTATGGAAGCTTCGTTCTAAGAACAACCATGTCTTAATGGTGGATGATTCTTCTAAGAGTTGGAAGAGGCCCAAGGGATCTTCTGAATGGAAGAAATCTAAGAAGGCTAAAGGCAAGGCAAAAGTGAAGGATTAAAAGAAGCCTGATCCAGCTAGCAAAGGAATGTACTTTCATTGCAACAAGTCAGGTTATTGGAAGAGGAACTGCAAGAAGTTTTTGGTAGAGAAGAAGCTTGGAGAAGCTTCGACTTCCAATCAAGGTTTGTTCATGATTGAAATTAATTTTTTTGAAAGTCAAAATTCTACTTGGGTATTGGATACCCGCTGTGGTTCTCACATATGTAATACTGTGCAGGGACTGGTCAGAAGTAGAAAGATGAACAAGAATGAGGTTATCCTACGAGTGGAAAATGGTTCAAAAGTTGATGCATTAGCTGTAGGCACTTATTGATTAGCACTGCCTACGAGCAAAGTCCATTTATTTAAATAATTGTTATTTTGTTCCGAATATCATTAGAAACATTATTTCTATTTTCGTATTAGATATGGATGGATTTGACATTATAATAAAGAACAACAATTGTTCTATTTATAAAAATAATGTTTTATATGGTGTTGGTAATTTGCGAAATGGACTTTAACATACTTGACTTGCATGAAAATATATTTTAAATAGAACAAACTAAGAAAAAAAAGAGACGATGTTAATTATACATATATGTGGCAATGTAGACTCGGTCATATCAATGAAACAAGATTATCCAAGTAGCATAAGAATGGGCTCTTAGAGTTATTCGATTATGAATCATATCCAACTTGTGAATCTTGTCTCATGTCTAAAATGACTAAATCTCTTTTTAGTGGAAAAGGAGAAAAGAGTTACAAAGTTATTAGTGTTGGTTCACACAGACGTTTGTGGACCTATGACAACGAATGCACGGGAAGGGTATTCTTATTTTATTACTTTCACTGATGATCACAATAAATATTACGACAAAATGTCGCATCGCACGACGAAATAATACACAACTACTACCGAATAGATTACATTTAATTAATATAATATATTCACGTCCCAAGGTCTCGAAACTTAAACAGTGATTACATAGCTTAAACATACCTTAAGCATATATAACCCTAACTAATACATAATAAAACAAGTTCTTATTACAATCATAAGTTCTACATAAATAAAAGCTACTTAGTAGCCTTTCCCTTGCCCTTGTCTGTAACCGAGGGTCCACACTGCTCTGCCTTAACTGAAATATTTTAGGAAAAGCAAGAATGAGCAACAAGTTTGCTCAGCAAGTAATATAACAATAAGGGTGAGTAATATAGTTCTCGAATCCCAAAAATGGTATAGCAAGGTATGATAGTTCAAGAATAGCAAGAATATCAACAGTTCTCAATAACAGTCGCTAAGGATAGAATACTATCAATATGATTTAATACTAAATCAATTTAAGATTTCAAGATAACTGAATACTGAGCAGTCACTAAGGACTATGAACTTCTACTAGAATTAACAGAAATATACTGATAATCCAATAAAACAAGTACAACAGATGATCAGCCTAAAGTACCCTACGGTATGCATATCGTTCAATCGTACTAAAGTGCGAACGTCGGTCTCCCGACAAGTATAATTTTCCTTCAAAGAAGGTTGTTCATCTCAGTTAAACACAAGATCTCGCACTAATCAATTAGTTTGGGTAGCCTTTCAACAATATAAGTCTAGCCGAATCAAATGGCATAGATCACAACAATTATAAGTTCAATCCCAAGATTTAAAACTCGAAGAATATGAATCGAGTTTTATCTTATTCATGAAGTATATAGTTTATAATACATGACTTGAAATCTCAAAGATTTACTTGTACGATAATAATAGCACAAGATTTATGAACGCTCAATAAAGAGTAAGGTTAGGAACTTGCTTACAACGTTCCTTGGATAAAGTAAATACAAGGATAGAATACTTGCCTTATGCGTAGTCTATCTATGTAAAGCTAATCAACACTTTCGAATCCCTATCGTAATATAGTTACATATATATGATATCCATTAGTCATATAGTTTAACATCATACTTTACCTTATATACACCATCCACATATAAGTTAAGTCTTTAATCTTACTATACTGTCATATATCACTTCACGAATCTAGATTGACATAACTTACATTATCTTTTATCCTTAAAGTTCCTCTTTTTGGGTTAATTAAGTTTACATATCGTCATTATCACATAAGATCACAACGAATAGCAAACATACTCTTTTTAGCAAGTTATAACATTGTTGTAAGTTAACCGTCAAAGTCGGGTTCAAGTATCAACATATGATATCACATAACATATATACATGTTAAAGGGTCTTTCCATGTTTGTTCAACCTTTCCAAGTTCAATCATACATGCTATAGTTCTAAATCATGGTTTCTAACGACTTAGGGTCATAAAACGCCAAAATTTGAGGTTTGTTCATAAAATGCTAAGTTTATTTCAAAGCTATAAGTATGCGTGCAACTCTTAGTAAAACTTGCTTGCATTGTCTCAATATATTCATATATATGTATTAGTCATGCTAGCATACTTTGTCTAAGTTATAATAATCAACTACACTTAACAGAATCAAACAGTAAGCAAGCAACTGGTTCCAGTGACCGGCGCAGCTGCGCCGCTACTGGTTCTCACCAGATAGCAGCTAGTAACGACAAACTACAAACCCACACACAGAAATTTCCTATGAAATTGCTATCAAACCAACTACATTACCTTACTAACACATATACTAGCTTATATAACAATTAATTAACATCCTCAAATCACAAAATCATGAATTCCATCTAAAATCAAGAATTTGAACTTGGCAAAAAATAAGAAATGGAGTCCACGAAATGAAGAACAATGAAATGGAACTATATATCTGTAATGCAATTGTTGTTAACTGAATTCTCAACTCTTAGAATACTTAACACTGATATATATGCTCTCACCCAACTCTTAAACAAAATTCTCAGGAAATGAATTAGGAAGAGGAAAGGCCATATATATAGAAAAACCAATACACAGATATTGCAATTGCACTCTAAATTAAACCAACGGGAATGTAGGATTGCATGGGGGGCAAGAAGAAGTTGGTGATTTAGTTGTTGGAGTTCATCATCATGCCCACTCCCCCCACAATCATGAGCTAGAATGCTGAGTTTAAGGAATAGATAGGCTTAGGCTAGCCTTGAGTATTTCACGTGTGCAAGGGTTGTGACTATCAATATGGGACAAGCAAATCAACTTCAGCATTTGTAGCAACATTCATGTATACACACACTTATGTTACTTTGCACATGTTATATACCTAGGTTGTATTCATATAATACATGCTTAGGTTGTAGTTTTAATGATATAATGTAATTCATATAATGTAGTAAGTGTAATTTGCACACATATAATCCATGTACATTTTATCTTACCGATATAATTTAACCGGATATTCTCACATTACATCATCTTCTTTATTAAAAATAATTGTTTACAATATATCCATGATGTATTATTTTAATGTCCACATACTCACATTGTCACATAGACATTATCCATGTAGCTTACATAGTTTAATTAATCTTAATATATGATTTCTATATATAGTATAGTCACATAAATGTTGCACTACACTATATAATATAGTTGTATCTCATATACTTTATGTTTAATTTTTGCATACTTGCACATAATAATTAATATAATCTTATTATATTAATAACTTACTTACTTGTTTTATCATCCATAATGACAATTAATCAATTAATAAAATATTAATTAATTCATCCCTTATATATCAATGTAATCATTAATAACACTTAATTAATATACATAGGATTAATTATCACATTAATAAATATAACTCTTATTATATTTATAAACAAGTTGCTTATTATTATTCTATTATTTGTAATAATAATAATCAACATATTATTAACCACCATTAATATTCCATCTTTCATAGTAACAATTAAATAACCATTATTATTTGATTAATTGTTCACGTAGTAATTCCTTCATTAATTAATATAATTATTAATATTTCTCATCACTTTGCCACATAAGGCATTCAACGAGTTTATCGCAAACTCCATATATTCTCAATTATTACAATTATTCAATTTAATATAATTGAGTTAACTCATCTCATAACATAAAATCATTTATATTCAAATAAATTCTCATTCCCATTAATATATTCATTTAATAATATATGAAAATTCTCGGGTATTACATCCTCCCCCCTTATAAAAATTTCATCCTCAAAATTGCTACAAGGTTACACAAATAGTGGGGATAATCCCTCATCAGCCTATCTTCTAATTCCCACGTAGCCTCCTCGACATCGTGGTTACGCCAAAGTACTTTTACAGATGAAATAACTTTTTTTCTTAAGGTTTGCTCTTTCCTATCTAGTATCTGGACAGGAATTTCTTCATATGCCAAGTTCTTCTCCACTTGAATGGGCTCATAAGAAATCACGTGCTTGTAGTCGGCCTTGTACGGTCGTAACAAGAAAATGTTGAACACGTTGTGGATGTGCTCTAACTCGGGTGGTAATGTAACTTTGTATACCACTTCGCCCACTCGCTTCAGTATCTCGAACGGTCCTATGAATCTTGGACTCAACTTTCCTTTCTTGCTGAAACGCATCTTTCCCTTCCATGGAGATACATTCAAGAATACGAAATTGTCGACTTTAAAGTCTCAGTTCTGCCGATGCAAATCTGCGTACTTTTTCTGGTTGTCTTAAGCTGCTACTAGTCTGGCTCTTATCACTATCACCACGTCTACGGTTTATTATACTAGCTCTGGTCCGAGTATTCGTCGTTCTTCGACTTCGTCCCAACATAACGGCGTTCTGCATTTTCTCCCATAAAGAGCTTCGTACGGTGGCATGCCGATACTCGCATGGTAACTATTGTTATACACAAATTCAACTAAGGGTAGGTGGTCGTCCCAATTTCCCTTGAAGTTCATCACGTAAGTCCTAAGCATGTCCTCCAGCGTTTGTATAGTTCGCTCGCTCTGTCCGTCTGTCTGAGGATGATAAGCGATACTCAACCTCAACTGTGTTCCCATTCTCTCTTGCAAGCTTTTCCAAAAATTTGATGTGAAGCGCGGATCTTGATCAGAGACAATTGATACTGACACTCCATATCGTGAAACAATTTCCTTTACATATAGGCTTGCTAACTGATTCAAACTATAGCGAATCTTGATCGGTAGAAAATGCGCGGTCTTCGTTAGTCGATCCACGATAACCCAAATGGCATCATATCCTTTTTGTGTGACTGGAAGTCCTACAACGAAGTCCATCCTAATATGCTCCCATTTCCACTCCGGTATTTCCAACGTTTGTAGTAAACCACTCGGCCGCTGGTGCTCTGTTTTAATGCGTTGACAAGTCAAACATCTACTAATGCACTCTGCGACTTCCCATTTCAGATTGGGCCACCAAAAGTGTTGCCTCAAATCTCGGTACATCTTAGTGCCTCCCAGATGAACAGAATACGTCGTATTGTGTGCCTCATGCAAAATTTCTTCTCTCAACTCGGTTACCGCTGGTACCCACATTCTTTATTCGAATCTTAAGGTACCGTCTTTATCCATTCGAAATCTTTCTTCTCCATTTTCTGCGATCCTCTTTCTGATTTTTTGGCACTCATCATCTTTCTCTTGTGCTTCTTTTACTCTATCCAACAAGGTTGGACGAGCTTCCATTATAAACAACTTCTCTTCAGACCTCTCCGGTCCTTTTACCTCTATTTCCAATTTCTCCATCTCCCTTATCAACTCCTCTTGAGTCGTCAAGTGAAACAATTTCTCCCTTTCTTTCTTGCTCAGAGAGTCGGCAACTACGTTTGCCTTACCCGGGTGATAAAGAATATCGCAGTCATAGTCTTTGATCAATTCTAACCACCTTCTCTGACGCATATTCAACTCCTTCCGTATGAAGATATATTTCAGACTTTTGTGGTCCGTGTATATCTCACATTTCTCCCCATATAAATAGTGCCTCCAAATCTTCAACGCAAAAACTATTGCCGCTAACTCTAGGTCGTGAGTAGGGTATCGTTTTTTGTAGTCCTTTAATTGTCGTGATGCATACACCATGACCTTGCCGTGATGCATAAGCACACAGCCGAGTCCCTTGTGCGATGCATCACTATACACCACAAAATTTCCCACATCATCTGGTAGTGACAACACAGGTGCTTCGCTTAATCTCTTCTTCAACTCCTGAAAACTCTCTTCACATTTGTCTGTCCACACAAACTTCACCGTCTTCCTCGTCAGATTGGTCAACGGGGTCGCTATCTTAGAAAAATCCTGAAAAAATCTGCAATAGTACCCAGCTAACCCTAAGAAACTTCTCACCTCTGTTGGTGTTCTCGATTGCTCCCAATTACTTACTGCCTCGACCTTCAC
Organism: Panax stipuleanatus; assembly: GCA_020205555.1. Lineage (NCBI taxonomy): Eukaryota > Viridiplantae > Streptophyta > Magnoliopsida > Apiales > Araliaceae > Panax > Panax stipuleanatus. The sequence goes on from CM035117.1 coordinate 92,185,759, forward strand.
AGGGTCTACTGAGATTCCATTCTTAGCCACCACGTAACCTAAGAATTGAACATTCTCCATCCAAAATTCACACTTAGAAAATTTCGCATACATCTTCTCCCTTCTTAACGCTTCCAGAACTATCTTCAGATGTTCGGCGTGTTTTTCTTCTGTCTTCGAGTAGATCAAGATGTCGTCGTTGAAAACTACCACAAATTTATCCATGTATGGCTTGAAAACTCGGTTCATCAAGTCCATGAATGCTGCCGGAGCATTAGTCAATCCAAATGACATTACCAAAAACTCGTAATGTCCATAACGGGTTCAAAATGCAGTCTTTGGTATGTCCTCATCCCGTAATTTCAGTTGGTGATAACCTGTCCATAGGTCTATCTTCGAAAAACACCTCGCTCCTTTCAGTTGATCAAATAAGTCGTCTATCCTCGGTAGCGGATATCTGTTCTTGATCGTTACTCTGTTTAATTCTCGATAATCAATACAGAGCCTCATCGATCCGTCTTTTTTCTTAACGAATAACACTGGTGCTCCCCAAAGAGACACACTCGGTCGAATGTAACCCTTATCTAATAACTCTTGTAGTTGTATCATCAATTCCTTCATTTCTACTAGCGCCATACGATATGGAGCTTTCGAAATCGGTGCCGTTCTCGGTGCTAAGTCTATTACGAATTCAATTTCTTTGTCTGGCGGAAGACCGGGCAGATCATCCAAAAATACATCTCGAAATTCATTCACTATGGATATATCCTTAATTTTTACTCCCTTTTTTCGAGTATCAACAATGTAAGCTAAGTAACCTACACATCCTTTCCTTAACAATTTCTTGGCCTGCATCATCGTAACGCAACACGATTGCTTAAGCGATGAGCAACCATAAAACACTACCTTAGACTTACTCGAAGTCTGAAGGTTCACACATTTGTTATGACAGTCAATTCAATCGTGGATCACGATCTGACACAATCGATACTGGTACCCCATGTCTCGAAACAATCTCCTTGACATAAAGCTTAACTAACTGGTCCAAGTTATACTTGACTTTTATCGGCAAGAAATGAGCCGATTTAGTCAAACGATCTACTATTACCCAAATAGCGTCGTATTTTTTCTTCGTTGTTGGAAGTCCTACCACAAAGTCCATCGTGATATGCTCCCACTTCCATTCCAGAATTTCCAATGATTGTAGCAAACCACTGGGTCGTTGGTGTTCAGCCTTAACCTTTTGACAGGTTAAGCACCTACCTATATATTCTGCTATTTCCCACTTCATGTTTGGCCACCAAAAGTTTGGTCGAAGGTCTTGATACATCTTGGTACTACCAGGATGAATTGAGTACCTCGAGTTATGTGTTTCGTCCATTATCTCTTCCTTCAACTCTGTATCACACGAAACCCAAATTCGTCCTTTAATTCTTAATAACCCTTTGTTATCAAGACTATACTTATCCTATGAACTGTCTGCAATCTTTTTCTTTATCTGTTCACACTCATCATCTCTGAGTTGTACTTTCTTCACCTTTTCCACGATTATAGGATGAACCTCCATTGCAAACAGCTTCTCCCCTTCCTCACTTGGAAATCTTACTTCTATTTCCATCATTTCCATCTCTGTTATTAGTTTCTCTTGAGCCGTTTAGGTTGATAGTTTCTCCCGACCCTTTCTACTTAAAGCGTATGCAACCACGTTCGCCTTCCTTGGGTGATACAGGATATCGCAATCGTAATCCTTTATCAACTCCAACCATCTTTGTTGTCTCATATTCAACTACTTCTGTGTGAAGATATACTTCAGACTTTTATTATCTGTATATATCTCACATTTATCCCCGTACAGGTAATGCCTCCAAATTTTTAAGGCAAAAACCACCACGGCTAGTTCCAGGTCATGAGTAGGATAACACTTCTCATACTCCTTTAGCTGCCGAGATACATATGTAATGACCTTGTCATGCTGCATGAGCACGCAACCCAGTCCTCTATGCGAAGCATCACTATATACTACAAAATTTATTGTATCATCTGGTAAAGATAATATAAGTGCTCGACTTAACCTTTTCTTCAGCTCTTGAAAGCTGTCTTCACACTTCTCTGTCCACACGTACTTCACGGTCTTCCTTGTCAAATTTGTCAACGGAGTAGCTATCTTAGAAAAGTCCTGAATGAACCTCCGATATTATCCCGTTAACCCTAGGAAACTCCACACATCGGTCTATGTTTTTGGTTGTTCCCAATTAATAACTGCTTCTACCTTTGCTGGATCAACTGAAATCCCTTCCATGTCGATAACGTGCCCCAAAAACTGCACTCTCTCCAAATAAAATTCACACTTAGTGAATTTCACACACAACTTCTCCTTTCTTAGTGCTTCCAGCACTAATCTTAAATGTTTAGCGTGATCTTCTGGCATCTTGGAATAGATTAAAACATCATCAATGAACACTATGACGAACTTGTCCAAATATTGTTTGAACATTCTGTTCATCATATCCATGAATGCATTTAGCACATTAGTTAATCCAAACGACATCACCAAGAACTCGTAATGACCATAACGTGTCCTGAATGCTGTATTAGGTACATCCTCTTCTCTAACCTTCAACTGATGATACCCCGTTCGCAAATCTATCTTAGAAAAATACTTCGCCCCTTTCAACTGATCGAAAAGATCATCGATTCTGGGCAATGGGTATTTATTATTTATCATTAGTTTGTTCAACTCTCGATAGTCGATACAAAGCCTCAACGATCTGCCCTTTTTCTTTACAAATAATATCGGTGCTCCTCATGGAGAGACACTCGGTTGAATGTACTTTTTGTCCAACAGTTCTTGCAACTGAATCATTAACTCCTTCAGTTCTACCGGCGCCACACAATACGGTGCCTTAGAAACTGGTGCCATCCCTGACACAACATCTATTACAAATTCGGTCTCCCTATCGGGTGGAAGACCTGGCAAATCGTTCAGAAATACATTCGCAAATTCATTGACTATAGGTATCTATTCTGTTGGGAATTGCATATTCAAATTTGATGTTGAAAGTAAAAAAATGTGCTTATATGTAAAGTCCTTGACAGAACACATGTACAAGGACTTAGATGGTAGATAAAAGTTGTTAGGTTGATCTGAGCTAAAACTGTGACAAACGAGAATTTTGTAATTTAATTTAAATATTTATTAAATTAAATAAATATTTTTAATGATTTATTTAATGAGTTTTTGATGTTTTAATTATTGAGTTAAATAATTATTTGATAGAATTGTGGTAGATTAATTTATTTATATGTGTTACATTGATTAAATTAATGTAAAGAATTTTTATAGTTCAAAATATGTATTTAATTGAGTCTATTTAATTAAATGAATTATTTTATAAGGATAATGTTATTCTAAATAATTTAATAATTAATTAGAGAGTTAATGATTTGACATAATTAATAAATGAGAATTTTAATTATGTGATGATGTGATTTAATGTGGAATATTATATTTTATTTAATTAAATTTAAATAAGATTATTTGATTAATTAAAGTGTGACAATTAAACTATATAATAAGCACTTTAATTAAATTAAATGAGAAAAGAGTTAATAAGTGCCTAACCAAACATGGCCTTAGTGAGTGGGAGCAGTTAAACCCATTGAGGGGATTAACTGACAACCCATTACGTCTTCAGTTATTTCCCTAAACGTAGTACAATATATATATATATATATATATATATATATATATATATATATATTATATCAGTATTCATATATTGTATATCAGAGAAAACTTAGAGAGAAAATTTCGGAGAGATTGAGAATTGAAGGAAAAAAAGTTAGAGAATTAAAGTTTATATCAATCTTAACAGAGAATTGCAAGGGTAATTTTCTAATCCCAATTTTTATATTTACGTTATTTTATTTTCTCCATTAAAGCCAACTTGAGTTCTCTGTAAATAATTTTTATGACTAATGCATGAGATATGATTATATGTGTGTTAATAGACGGGTATAACATGTTTTATATCAATTATTCATGTGTTAAAATAATCAAAACCATATAATTATGTTCTATTTAGAAATTTGAAAGTTACAGAGTTTGAAGAACATGAATATGGCACTTATGTACAATTTTCATGATTTAGTTATCTATTAAACGTTAAATTGAAAATTGATTATTATTATGCATGTTAAAACGAACAAAACGAATTTTAAATGGATAGATTCGGAGTTATAAAGAACCGGTAATGATGAATTTCATGATTTGTCTCAAAACATTACAAAATACCAAAAACAGTGAATTTAAGCATTCCAATTTGAATGATTATGTGATCTAAAGTGTTAAAAGCATGCTAGAAACATTGTATGATGCTTTTATGAAGTTTATAGTTCATTGGTAACGTTAAAATTTGTTATGTTAGTTTAATTTGGGATTTATTTGGGCTGATGAACAGTGCATTCGCGAACTGTAGTTCATCATGCCGAGGACCCCCGCCCCGACGGGCTTTCTAGCATAGGAACCCCTGCCCCGGCGGCGTCTTACAGCACAAACCCCCGCCCCGATGAGGATCACTGAGAAGAAATGTTTTGCTTTGTGTGTTTTTAATCCATAGCATGATTAGTTAACTTAATGTAATGAACATGATTACATGTTAAGCATATATTGAGATATTAGAACAATTTATTAACTTATTTTACGTGATTAATTGATAAGTTAAATACGTTATGTAAAACCGTTATTCGCAAAGTCTAATAACGCGTTCAAAACTGATGTTTGTGATTCGATCAGACTTTGAATTAATTATTATTACGAGTGTAATGATATGTAGGTTTAATTGAGGAACGAGAATTTTATTTGTAGCTTGTGCGTGAGGCAAGTGTTCTAAACTCAAACCTTTTATTGAGAAAGTTTTCTAAACTTTACTTTTTATTAAACAAGTTCTTATCCTTGATTCATTATCATGATGCAAGTTTCTTAAACTCTAAGTTATTCATTTATCAAGTTCTAGACTTATATTTCTATATTGAGCAAGTTCTTATTCTTGTTTATTCAAGTTGAGATTCCATATGAGATATTATAATTCCTTTAAAGTATTACTTCAGTTATACAATACTTATTCGATTGTATACTCTTGAGATTTTTTATTCTATTTGAATATCAATTATTGTTGAACCTTATAAGACTAGCGAACCCTTATTCATTCGACTAGTCCATAGTTGATGAACGTTCAAAATTCTAGAACTGTTATTGAGCTTATCCAACCTAAACTTCCTTTGGTGCGGACTCTGATGTCAAACTGAGATGAACAACCTTGTTATAGGGGATTATTTACACATTAACGTTGAGATGATGTGCACATTATGTTACTAAGGGCTGATCCCCCTAAGTACGAGTAGTAGAGTCCATATAGTCTTATAACTGTTAAAGGTTTAAAGTTGAGATACTTGACAACCTAGGACATAGTTCATGGCTTATGACACTCAGATGTACTTTTGATTCTTGTTATTCATTCTTGATTCAAAAGTCGAGATTTCTTTATTAAGAATTCTTTGATTCACTCGCATGTTATTATTATTGTTATATTGTTGTACTTGTGGGAAATCATGCTCACTCTTGCATAATAACATTGCAGTTAAAAACGAAAGATTCGACGAGCCTTCCACTAGAAAAGGCAAGGGCAAAGCTAACAAGTGCTGAAGACTTGTTATTTAATTTGAGAATGTTATGTTTAAGATTTGATGTGTTAAGACTTATGTATTTTATTATGTTTCCGCATTTGAGATTAAGGATAGTTCAACCTGGGATTTATTTATTTATTTAGATATTGTAACCCCTTAAGGGGAGGATTTCTATTTATTTCATGGTTTGCTTTTATTATGGGTAGATAGATATGTGATATTTGTACAGTGAACACCAAATCCCGTGGAAATTGAAGTACTCGGATTTGGGGGTGTCACAAGTTGGTATCAAAGCCGTAGGTTATAAACCTTATATGGAGGAAAATCTTAGGGTAGAAGCCTTCGATAACATAGTAATGATAAACTCTTATCGAGTTCTAAGAAAGATAATAAATTACCTTATGTGTTATGTGTTTATTTTTATGTACTTGCGCGAGTATCGATTAGCATCACGTAATAACTAAGACTTAAAATTTTGATTGTCAGGATGTCGGATGTTGGAGGATCAAGTTAGCCGAGGGAGGTTGTACCCCGAGTGGCTATTGAGGAGGAGCCCCGAGACATTCATACAGTATGGGAGAAGTTGGTTTGTAGAGAGAAATCTCCTTTGATCACTGTTGTTGGTCAGGAGCATTACCCAGTGTTTGACTTAGAGGAGGACTCTAAGGAGATTGAGGTTGAGGTAGAGGCTGAGTCAGCTGAGGATGAAGACCCTGATGAGTTTCCACCAAACTCTATCAGTGCTAAGATGTACGATAAGCTCTATGACCGTAACATTGAGTTATAGGATACTGTTCGGGAGCTAAAGGAGGAGACAGTTGCTCAGCGGACTACCATCGAGCAAAAGGATGGTGTGATCGAGACTCTGGATACACGTCTTGGAGACGTGGAGTGGGAGTTAGTCCATGAGAAGGGCCAAAGTGAAGAAAAGTCAGCTGAGATAGAAAAGCTGAAGAATGATTTGCGTGAGGAATCAACAAAGCGTGCCATAGCGGAGGATGCTTGGATGAGGGCTTCCCGACGTGCAGATCTTGTCGAGGATAACGATCGGGCAAAGAAGGATAAAATTGATGAGACTGACGATACATTTTAGACAGCAATTGATAAGTCCTAGGATAGGGTTATGTGCTATCCAGTGCAGTTTGAAGATCTACCTTAGTATATGCTGGATTGCAGGCCGATGTTCCGCATTATGGAGGAAGAGCGCAACAAAGCTGTTCGACGCTTTAGTAGGACATGATAGGAACATCATGATTATTTGAATATTCCTTTGTTAGTTAATAATGTAAATTCCGATGTGATTATAAACAAAGGAATATGTTGATGATTTAAATCCTGAAGATTCTTTATCTCGAGATAGTTGATGTAAATAGCAATGATGTTATCTTGTTTTGTTAAAAACTTTTGATTAAATAAAATATCAGAGTTTATTTGAGATGTTATGTATTAAGTGTTATCTTAAATTATTTAAGTTAAGCCTTAAATATTTAAAGAAATGAATAAAGATCTAATAAGCATATATCTTAATAGAAATATACTGCCGAGAAGACGCCCTAACAGTCGACCAGCCCAAGAAAGGTCAACTAATAATAACGACGCCAATGCCAACCACGTTCAACAGTTGGTGCATCTATTGACGGGAGCTCTAAACAATCAGCCGCAAGCTACACCGAACACTTCATTCAAGGACTTCAAGGCGGTGGGACCGCCAGAATTTATGGGATCCATAAACCCAATAGAAGCACAGACTTGGGTCATGGAGATGGAGAAAGTTTTTGACATCGCTAGGGTCAGTGAGGATCAGAAGACTGCTTACAGAACATTCATGCTGAAGGCAGAGGCCAGTTATTGGTGTCAGGTAAACAAGGTCCAGGGAGGACAAGGTGTGATCACCTGGGAGAGGTTCAAAGAACTATTTTTTGAGATGTACTTCTCGACAAGCTCATAGAACTAAATGGAGGTTCAGTTTTTGGAGCTAAAGTAGGGCAACATGTCTATGCCAGACTATGCGGAAAGATTTAATGAGTTGTCCAGGTTTTCCACGTATCAAGTGCACACTGATGAGAGGAAGGCTAGGAGATTTGAATAGGGACTGAGTCCATGGTTGTATAGCAAGGTGTCGATGTTTTAGTTAAACACCTTTGCTGGAGTATTGGAGAAGGCTATCATCGCTGAAGGTGGGAGTGATGCTATAACCAAGTACAACTAGGAGCTGAAGAAGAAGAAGAATGAAGTTGATGGAGATAAGACTAGTGGTAGCAACACTGGGTGAAGCAACAGTCAGAAGAGAAGGTGGAATGACACATCATCGACCTGAAATCAGCAACGAAACCAGAAGAAGAGGGTAGAAGCATGTCCGACCTACGGGAAGAACCACCTTGGGGTCTGTATGATGGGAAAATGAGTTTGCTACAATTGTGGTCAGGAAGGCCACATAGCACCTAACTGCCCTAACCCTAAGAAGAGCGCCTGCTTCACATATGGGTCGAAAGACCATCTGGCGAGGGATTGCCCCAAGAAAGTATCTGGAGGGGCATGAGCAGGTGGAAACAGGGGAAACAGTGGTGGCAACGCTCTGAAGATTACAGGACTGACATCAACCAATCGACCTACTGACAGGACTTTCAACATGACAGTGCAGGATGCTGTGCAGTCTCGCGATGTGGTGTCAGGTGGCATTCCAATCAATAAAGTTAATGTTTATATTTTATTTAATTCGGGTGCTACTTGCTCATTTATATCCGATGACTTTGCTAAAAACTTAGAATTGCCTAAGGATGAGTTAGAATACCCTATGAACATAGAGATTGTGAATAAGGAAGTGATTCCTGTTAAGTACGTACATAAGAACTGTAGGGTGGATATTAAGGGTAATGTGATGAATGTAGATCTTATTCCGATTAGACTTGGGTAATTCGACGTTATATTGGGAATGGATTGTCTATTCAAATATGGGGCAATAATTGATTGCTAGAGGAAATGTATTAACCTTATGACTCTATCAAAGGTTGTATTTTATGGCAGCAGGTCTCCTAGACAAGCGAGTTGTCTGACGATAATGCAGGCCAGAAAGTTGTTGAGACAAGGATGTGTAGGATATTTAGCCTACATAGTCGATAGTCGTAAAGAGAGCCCGAAGTTAGAGGAGATACCAGTCGTGAGTGACTTCGTGGACGTATTTTTGGATGATTTGCCAGGACTTCTGCCAGATAGGGAAGTGGAGTTCGTGATCGATTTGGTGCCAGGAACCGCTCCAATATCGAAAGCCACGTACCGTATGGCCTCGATAGAGATGAAGGAATAAATGGTACAACTACAAGAGCTTTTGGACAAGAAGTAAATACGGTCGTGCGTATCGCCGTGGGGAGCGCTGGTGTTTTTCGTTAAGAAGAAGGAGGGAACGATGCGGCTTTGCATCGATTATAGAGAGTTGAACAAGGTCACAATCAAGAATAAAAATCTATTGCCTAGGATTGACGACCTATTTGACCAGTTCGAGATACTTTTCAAAGATAGATCTGAGAAGTGGTTATCATCAGTTGAAGGTGAGGACAGAGGACGTTTCAAAGACAGCATTCAGGACTCGATATGGTCACAACAAATTTCTGGTGATGTCATTCGATTTAACAAATGCGCCTGCAGCATTTAAAGACATAATGAACAAAGTGTTCAAACCATTCTTGGAAAAATTTGTGGTGGTGTTTGTCAATGACATTCTGGTATATTCGAAGACCAAAGAAGAACACGTAGAGCACCTGAAGGTGACATTGGAGGCGTTGAGAAGAGAGAAGTTGTATGCCAAATTTTTGAAATGCAAATTTTGGATTGAGCGGGTGCAATTTCTTGGACATGTGATCGATAAGGACGGAATTTTGGTAGATCCCTCAAAAGTCAAAGCTGTGATGAACTGGGATCAGTTGAAGACACCGTCGAAAGTTAGAAGCTTTCTTGGATTGGTAGGATATTATAGAAGATTTATTCAAGACTTTTCAAAGATCGCAACTCTGCTGACGAATTTAACTACGAAATCGGTGAAATTCGTTTGGACAGAGAAGTGTGAGGAAAGCTCCCAAGAGCTTAAGAAGAGGTTGACCTCAGCACCTGTGTTATCTCTTTCGGATAGCACAGGAAATTTTGTGGTGTATAGTGATGCATCGCATAAAAGACTAGGATGTGTGCTTATGCAAAACGGCAAAGTCATTGCGTAAGCGTCACGACAGCTGAAGGATTATGAGAAGGGGTATCAGACCTATGATTTGGAATTGGTCGCAGTAGTATTTGCTTTGAAGATTTGGAGACACTATCTCTATAAGGAGAAGTGTGAAATATATACATACCACAAGAGTGTGAAATATATTTTTACACAAAAGGATTTGAATATGCGCCAGAGAAGATGGTTAGAATTGATAAAGGACTACGATTGTGAGATCTTATACCATCCGGGTAAAGCAAATGTGGTTGCCGACTCCTTAAGAAGAAAGGGTCGAAAGAAGTTGATGATGTTGACTGCCCAAGAGGAGTTAATTTCAGCGATGGAGAAACTGGAATTGGAGGTGAGATATCCGAAGGAGTCAGACGAGAAGCTGTTCCTGTTGGGAGTTGGTACAACTTTGCTTGATAAGGTTAACGAAGCACAACTTCATGATGAAGACTGTGAGAAGATAAAGAAGAAGATATCCGAAGGCAATGAACTAAAATACAAGGTGGACAGTGAGGGACTGTTAAGATTTGAGAGCAAAATTTGGGTACTGCCAGTGCCAGATATTTAAAAGGAAATTTTGAGCGAGGCTCATAGTTCGCGATATTCGATTCACCTCGGGAGTACCAAGATGTACCAGGATCTCCGACAACATTTCTAGTGGCCGAATATGAAATGAGATGTTACCGATTGTGTTGCTAAGTGCCTGACGCGTCAGAAAGTGAAAGCAGAACATCAGAGGCCAAATGGGTTGCTACAACCACTAAAAATCCCAGAATGGAAATGGAAACATATAATTATGGATTACGTAGTTGGCCTTCCGATAACTCAAAAAGGTTACGACGCAGTATGGGTTATCGTTGATCGACTGACGAAATCAACACACTTGTGACACCCCCAAATTCGGGTACTTCGTTTTCACAAGATTTGGTGTTCACGTTCTAAATAAAACATGCATCTACCCCATAATAAATAATTACAAAGTAGATTACAACCATCATAATTACTTAAATAAAAATCATCTTCCTTAAAAAAGGATTACAACCTTGTCCAAAATAAATCACAGGGTTATCTAACCTTAACATAACAAATAAGTGCGGAAATAAAATATTATGAACTAAGTCTTATTACAACCAAAATTGAAGACAACAAGTCTTCACTTGCTCATCTTTCCTTTCCCTTTACTTGTTGATGGTACGTTAACATTCTCGGCTTTAACTTCAAGGGATTATAAAATGTGCAGGAGTGAGCAAACAAAAGCTCACTTCAAATATAACAATGATATGACATAACTGAATAACTTCAAAAAGGGTTTGAATAACATTACTTTCATCAAAATAAAGAATTGAATAATAATTCTTTCATCATATTTAAAATTTTAATAGAGAATTTATCTGAGGGTCATACGACCTTAAACTATGTCCTAGGTTATAAATATTTCTATTTAAAACCTTTAACAGTCATTGAGACTATGGACCTTTAACTCGTACTTAGGGGAATCAGCCCTTCGTACTATGTATTGTGCACAAACATTCAACGCTTTCGCGTAGTAACCTCCCCTAATAAATAGGGTTGTTCATCTCAGTATTTGAATACAAGTCCGTACCAAAGAAAGTTTGGTTTGGATAAGCTTAAAGGAAATTTGGAGTTTCAACTATCATCAACTAAGGAGTAGTTGAATCGACTCACAATACTTTATCAGTTCGATAATATATGAACTATGAACTAATTGTAAGATATAACAATAGACTTCATAATAAGTATGCATGCTTTAGAAATAACTTAAAGCAATTGAAAGATTAAGTAGATCTTGCTTGAACAATTAAGTCAAGATCGCAATACTTCAATAATACTTCAATACTTGTGCATTATGAATATTAGAATACAACATAACTTGTACAATACATAATAAGTTAAGAATCAAAAATAAACTTGCATGATATAATGAGCAAGGGTTAGAGGACTTACACAATGAAAAGATACAATGAGAAAACTCGAATAAACGTAAAAGAACGGTCTTAGGAAACTTGCTTAACGTAAAAAAATAAGGATTAGAAAACTTGCCTCAAGCGCAAGCTACACTATATATTTACAAACCACTTCCACAATTACCCTACATATTACATTGTTTTTATAATATCAATTAGTACACGATTGTTACGTTAACATCGTTGAACTTCTTACTTAAGTTCAACTCACAACATACACTTCACAAGCTTTTAACGCTTTAAACTATCAGGCGTACCTTATGAAAGTAATACACACGTACACATATAATATATTCATATAAGACTTCAAGTCATCTTAAACATATCAAAAGTATGTTATCTCATTGTCTATTACACTTAACAAGTCATTGATATACGTTAGCTAAACAAAAATTGCACAAAAACTCAACGAAGCACAAATAAAATTCCCGGATAGCATGTTGCCCAGTTGGGGAGGGTCCCCCAAGGCTAACAGCCACGCTGGGGCGGGGCACACTACTGGTGGGTTCCCCCAGCTTGCGAACGACAGAGAAATAAGCCAATTTGGCTTATTTCTGCACACCAAAGTCTGATTTTTCTCCACATGATGTACATGAAACTTAATGAAAAAACAATTTAGACTCTTAACATTATTATAACATACAAAATTATTACAACACATAATCAAAACACAGTTTAAATGATTTTTGAAAAAAACGACATTCTTAAGCGTTCTTGACGAAAATTGCTACTGTGAATTCATTTTTAAATCAAATCATGAAATTCCAATTATGTAAACTCTATTTCTTAATATATTAACATAATCCATGATCAATTTAAACACCAATTGACAAACACATACCAATTTTGATTACTTAAAGACTATTTTCAAAATAAGCTCACAATAAATTACTATGAACATGATTTCTTCACGTTCATCGTAATTACGTGGACTGAATTGCTAAAACAACTATATAATTCATATATAAGCATAAATATATATATATATATATATATATATATATATATATATGCATCACATATATACATCATGATCAAGTAATTTACATAAAAAAGATTTTTTTACAGAGAAGTTTTATTTATAAAAAACATGGAATACGTAAAACACAATATAGAAAAGATTGAACATAGAGATTATACCCTTTCTAGTTTGGATTAGGAGAAAATATGAAGATGATGATGGTGTGTTTGCTTCCTTTTGCTTTCTCAAAGCCTTCTACTTTTTCTCTCTTCTTCCCTTCCTCTCTATCTTTTCTTTGTTCTTTCTTTTCTCTCTGTTTTGTTCTTTCTTTCTCTAACTGACTAACTTTTCTAAACTAACGTATATTATAGATATATAATATACATATAACATATATAACATATATGTAACTTACAATAATAATGTAGCTAATAAGTATTATACTAATTACATATACTAACTACTACTTAATTCTATAAGTTACAAAATTTTGAATTTAAAAAGCCCTAAAGCTATGTTTGGCAAAACAAAATAATTTTTAAAACAGATTAATAGTAACTAAGGCCATGTTTGGTAAAACGGGTTTAAAACAAAAGTAAGGGCCTTGTTTGGTAAAATTAATTTTAAACCCTTTTCAATTCTTTTAATAAATCTTTTACCCCATAGTTTAAATGCTACACTTTATTTAATTAAATTGCAACCTTCTAATTCAATTAAATAAAAGCTAACATTTATTAATTAATTAAAATTGCACATAATACCAACTTGCTACACAATTATAGTTCCTTTATTAATCACAATTCATGTAACAAATTAGTAAATCATTATAAACACTTAGCACATAATATTGCCCTAATTTAATTATTCTCAATTAAATTATAATTATGCTACACCATTACTTACACATTAATTTAATTAATTATATTGCACTTAATTAAATTACTCCACAACAATCACATAATTTATTTATTTAGCTCAATAAATAAATCAAATCAAATATTTATTTAATTCAACAAATATTTACAATTAATATATAAAATTCTCATTCGTTACAATCTTTCCTCTCATAAAAGGATTCTGTCCCTAGAATCACATAAAAAAAAATCTCATCTGTTATATTCTTCCCCCCTTAAAAAGATTCTGTCCCTAGAATCGATATATAAAGGGTTACACAAAGGCTAAGCAAATAATTGAGGATACGATTTTCTCATTACATCTTCGAGTTCTCACGTGGCTTCTTCAGCATTGTGGTTCCTCTAGATTACCTTAACAGAAGGTATCACTTTATTTCTAAGTACTTGTTCCTTCCTATCAACTATTTGAATAGGAAATTCTTCATAAGTTAAGTCTTTATCAAACTGTAAAGTCTCATATTTTATTACATGTTTATAGTCATGTTTGTACGGTCGTAACACGGAAATATAGAATATGTTGTTTATATTGTCTAGCTCCGGAGGTAACACCACCTCGTAAGCCACTTTGCCAACTTTTCGTAGTACCTCAAAAGGTCCAATAAATCGGGGGCTCAACTTCCCCTTCTTACCAAATCAAATCTTCCCCTTCAAGGGAGATACCTTTAGGAAAACGAAGCTTCCCGGTAAGAATTCTCGATTCTGTCGATGTTGATCGGCATATTTCTTTTGTCTATCTTGAGCAGCAACCAATCTTGTTCTTATCAGCTTCACGATTTTAGCAATTTGTTGTACCAGTTTCGGTCCCAACAGTTGATGTTCACCGACTTCATCCCAGCACAAAGGCGTTCTGCATTTCCTACCGTATAACGCTTCGTAAAGCGGTATGCCAATACTCGCGTGGTAACTATTGTTGTAGGCGAACTTCACCAACGGTAGATGATCATCCCAACTTCCCTTGAAGTCCATAACGCAAGCTCTCAGCATATCCTCTAGTGTCTGAATCGTTCTCTCGCTCTGGCCGTCAGTCTGAGGATAGTATGCCGTACTCATTTATAATTGCGTTCCCAGACATTCTTGTAATCGTTTTCAGAAATTTGATGTGAAACGTGAATCTCTATCGGACACAATTGACATCGGAACACCGTGTCAAGAAATGATTTCCTTAACGTACAGCTTCGCTAGCTGATCCAAGTTGTACTTAATCCTGATCGGTAGAAAGTGGACTGACTTTATCAGTCGATCCACAATCACCAAAATTACGTTGAAACCCTTCTGAGTCGCTGGAAGACCCACTACAAAATCCATCATGATATGCTCCCACTTCCACTCTGAATTTTCAACGGTTGTAGCAATCCGCTAGGTCTCTGGTGTTTTGCTTTGACTTTTTGACACGTTAAGCATTTTGCAACGCATTCAGCAACGTCCCTCTTTATATTCTGCCACCAAAAATGGTGTTTGAGATCCTGGTACATCTTCATACTCCCAAGGTGAATAAAATATCTCGAGCTGTGAGATTCGCTCAAAATCTCCTCTTTGACTTCTGATACTGGTAGTACCCAGATTCTCCCTTCAAATCATAAAAGTCCTTCGTTATCGATCTTAAACTTGAACTCTTCACCATCGGCTAATCTCTTCCGGATCTTTTCGCACTCTTCGTCGTGAAGTTGTGCTTCTTTCACTTTGTCTACCAGAATAAAACCAGTAGTTACTTGAAATAACTTCTCATCCGATTCCTTTAGAAACTTTATTTCTAGTTTCAATCTAGCCATCTGTTCTATTAACTGGTCCTGATCAGTTAACATGTTCAGCTTCTCCTGACCTTTTCTGCTCAAGGCGTCGACAACGACTTTAGCTTTACCCGGATGGTAAAGAATCTTGCAGTCGTAGTCTTTGATCAGTTCCAACCATCTCCTTTGGCGCATGTTTAAATCCTTTTGTGTAAAGATGTACTTCAGACTCTTATGATCTGTGTATATCTCACACCTTTCTCCATATAAGTAGTGTCTCTATATCTTTAGAGCAAACACTACTGTTGCCAATTATAAATCATGGGTCGGATACCCTTTCCCATAATCTTTTAGCTGTCTTAATGTATAGGCAATGACCGTGCTGTTCTGCATTAGCACGCAGCCTAATCCCTTATGTGAGGCATCACTATATACTATAAAATTTCCCGTACTATCCGGTAAAGACAATACAGGCACAGTACTCAACCTCTTCTTCAGCTCCTGAAAACTTTCCTCACTCCTTTTTGTCTAAACAAACTTAACTATTTTACGAGTCAAATTCGTCAACGGAGTTGCGATTCTAGAAAAGTCTTGGATAAATCTCCTATAATAACTTGCCAATCCCAAGAAACTCCTCACTTCAGACGGCGTCTTCGGCTGATCCCAATTCATTACAGCTTCAACCTTCGACGGATGTACCGAAATCCCATCTTTGTCAATCACGTGGCCAAGAAATTGCACACGTTCTAACCATAATTCGCACTTCAAGAATTTTGCATAAAGCTTCTCTCGTCTCAGCGATTCTAAGGTTAGTTTTAAATGTTCTATGTGTTCCTCCTCGGTCTTGGAATAAACCAGGATGTCTTCTATGAACACTACTACAAACTTATCTAGGAATGGCTTAAACACCCTATTCATTAAGTCCATAAATGCAGCTGGGGCATTCGTTAGACCAAATAACATCACCAAGAACTCGTAATAACCATACCGAGTCCTAAAAGATATTATCGGTATATCTTCTCTCCTCACCTTCAACTGATGATACCCACTTCTCAAATTAATTTTCGATAAGTATCTAGTTCCCTTAAGTTGATCGAACAAGTCATTGATCCTAGGTAAAGGATACCTATTCTTGATCGTAACTTTGTTCAACTCCCTATAATCAATACAAAGCCGCATCTATCCATCCTTCTTCTTCACTAATAAATTTGGCGCTCCCCATGGTAAAACGCTCGATTGAATATATTTCTTATCCAACAATTCTTGCAGTTGAACCATCAGTTCTTTCATCTCAATCGAAGCCATTTGGTACGAAGCTTTCTTAATCGGAGCAGTCCCTAGCGCTAAGTCGATCACGAACTCTATCTCCTTATCTGGTGGAAGTCCTGTTAAATCATCCAGAAACACGTCCATAAACTCCCTAACCACCGATATCTCTTATATCTTCGGGCTCTCCTTACGCGTATCTACTATGTAGGCTAGATATCCTACACAGCCTTGCGTCAAAAGTTTCTTGGCTTGCATAACCGTCAGATAACTCTCTTGTCTAGGTGATTTACTACCATAGAACACTACCTTCGATGGAGTTGTAAGGTTTACTGACTTCTTCTGACAGTCGATTACCGCCCCATGGTTGAACAACCAGTCCATACCTAGTATGACATCGAATTCCCCAAGTTTAATCGAAATCAAATCTACCCTTAATTCCTGACCCTTAATGTCCAATCTAAAGTTTTTGCAAACAAACCTAACAGGAATAACTTCCCTATTCGCAATCTCTATGTTCAAGGGGTAAACTAATTCCTCTTTAGGTAAGTCTATGGTCTTAGCAAAATCATTAGATATGAATGAACAAGTAGCACCCGAATCAAATAATACATATGCATTTATACTATTCACCGAAATAATACCTGCCACCATATTTTTTGACTGCACAACGTCTTGCATTGTCATGTTGAATGTGCGGGCAGTGGGTCGAACGGCTTACAGTGGTCCATCTATAGTCAGAGTGCTGCCGCTGCCATTTCCTTTATTCCCTGTTGACCTTGCTGCTGGCTTCTTCAGGCAATTACGAGCCATGTGATCCTTGGATCCACATGTGTAACAAGCTCTTTTCTTCGGGTTCGTGCAATTTGGAGCAATGTGGCCTTCTTGGCCATAGTTGTAGCACACCCGCTTCCCTTTCATGCACACTCCAGTGTGATTCTTCCCGCATGTAGCACATGCTTCGAACTTCCTCTTCTGCTGGCCTCCCTGCTGACTCCCAGCAGAGGTATTGTCGTTTTATTTCCTTTTCTAGTTGATAGCCCCGCTACCACCAGCCTTGTTCTTCGTCTCATTCTTCTTCTTCTTATCTTTATTGAATTTAGTCACGGCGTCGCTCCCTTCTTTTTGCGAGAATGGCCTTTTCCAGCACAACTGCAAACGTGTTTAGCTGGAACATGGAGACCTTGCTGTAGAGCCAGGGTTTCAGTCCCTGCTCAAACCTTCTCGCCTTCCTAGCGTCAGTACTGACCTGGTAAGTAAAAAACCTGACCAACTCGTTAAACTTTGTGGTGTATTTCGACACCGACATCCCTCCCTGCTTCAGCTCTAGAAATTGGACCTCCATCTAGTCCTGCGAGCTCACGGGAAAGTACATTTCAAAGAACATCTCTTTGAAACGTTCCCACGGTATCACTCCTTCACCCTCTCTGGTCTTATTGGTCTGCCACCAGAAGCTAGCATCCGACTTTAACATGAAAGTCGCGAAAGCTGTCTTCTAGTATTCGCTAACCCTAGCCATGTCAAAGACCTTCTCCATCTCCATTACCCACGTCTGGGCATCTATTGGGTTTACCGATCCCTTGAACTCCGGCGGTCCTACTGCCTTAAATTCTTTAAAGGTTGTGCCCTACACTTGTGGCTAATTCACAAGTGATCATGTTAGTAGGTTCATAAACTGTTGAACCGAGTTGGGATTTAGCCCATCGTTATTGTTGTTGTTGTTCGTCGAACCCTCAGGGTTTTGACATGTAGGTCTTCTTCTAGGAGGCATTTCTGTTAAGAAATACTCTTATTAGATAATTTACTAAATTCTTAAGTATTCAAGTTTATACTTAAACATTTAAATAACTCAGTTCGTATATGAACACATAGCACATCAATAACTTCTTTTATTCATTACTCGTAGTTTTGAAAAACATAGAATAGATAGCATCTTTACTATTTACATCATCTTTCCTGAACTGGAACAAGTTGCAGGACTACATCATCACTTTATCCCATTATTATCTCAAATTATGGAATTTACATTTATTTATTACATAAAGAAACACATAGTTAAGGACTCTACTGTCTAAGCATGTTAAGACGTCGCACAGCCTCTCTGCGTTCTTCCTCTATCACCCGAAACACTATCCTTTGGTCCACCATATACCATGGTAAACCTTGGAACTGAGTTGGGTAATAGAAGACACGATCCTGGGCCCTATCTATGGCCGTATGGAATGCGTATTCTGTTTCCCTCAACTTGGACCTCTTGGCTTTAGCCTCGTCTTCAGCTCGATCGACTCGTTGAGTGGCCCTCTAGCTTGTTTACTCCGCTCTGGCACGCTTTGTTGACTCTTCCTG
Organism: Panax stipuleanatus; assembly: GCA_020205555.1. Lineage (NCBI taxonomy): Eukaryota > Viridiplantae > Streptophyta > Magnoliopsida > Apiales > Araliaceae > Panax > Panax stipuleanatus. The sequence continues at coordinate 92,204,823 of CM035117.1, forward strand.
GATGTCTTGTTTCAGCTTCACTAGCTCGGCCAGTGCCTCCTCTCTATCATTCTCTACGTAGATTAGCTTCCACTGCACTTCTCATAGCTCACTATCTATCTCCTCGATAGTCTCATTCTGCGGCTGTATAGTAGTCTGACTCTCGTCCAACAATTCTTGAAGCTCCACGTGCAGTCGTAGACTGCCTCGTACATCTCAGCACTAGTAGAGTGAGGTGGGAATTCCTCCTCGGGATCCTCTTCCTCCTCTAACTCCTCTGGCTGATCCTCGTGCTCCTCTTCTGGTGTCAGCTCATTCTCCCAACCAGCTACGGTGATCCCTGGAGATGGCTCTCTCCTAACCAACTCCTCCCAGACAACATGGATGTCTCGGGTCTCGTCCTCTCTAGGCATCTGAGGTATTTCCTCTCTAGCCTGACTGGACTCTCCAACGTTTGTCATCTTGACAAAAGAATTTTAAAGTTTATTATTACGTGATATCGAGTCGTCACTCTTCGAATACTTATATGTAAACATATAGCACATAAGGTAGTTTATTATCTTTACCTATCACCAATATCTTTTCGATCTTCTTATAAGACTACTACCTAAGGTTTTTTCTCCACCTAAGGTTCATAACCTACTTCTTTGATATCAACCTGTCACACCCCTAAATTCGGGTACTTCGTTTTCACAAGATTTAGTGTTCACTTTCTAAAAAAACATGTATCTACCCCATAATAAATAATTGCAAAGTAGATTACAACCTTCATAATTACTTAAATAAAAATCATCTTCCTTATAAAAGGATTACAACCTTGTTTAAAATAAATCCCAGGGTTATCTAACCTTAACATAACAAATAAGTGCGGAAATAAAATATTATGAACTAAGTCTTATTACAATCAAAATTGAAGACAACAAGTCTTCACTTGTTCATCTTTCCTTTCTCTTTACTTGTTGACGGTACGTCAACATTCTCGGCTTTAACTGCAAGGGGTTATAAAATGTGTAAGAGTGAGCAAACAAAAGCTCACTTAAAATATAGGAATGATATGACATAACTAAATAAAAGGGTTTGAATAACTTTACTTTCATCAAAATAAAGAATTTCATAATAATTCTTTCATCATATTTAAAATTCGAATATAGAATTTATCTGAGGGTCATACGACCTTGAACTATGTCCTAGGTTATAAATATTTCTATTTAAAACCTTTAACAGTCATTGAGACTATGGACCTTTAACTCATACTTTGGGGTATCAGCCCTTCGTACCATGTATTATGCACAAACATTCAACGCTTTTGCATAGTAACCTTCCCTAATAAATAGGGTTGTTCATCTCAGTATTTGAATACAAGTCCGCACCAAAGAAAGTTTGGTTTGGATAAGCTTAAAGGAAATTTGGAGTTTCAGCTATCATCAACTAAGGAGTAGTTGAATCGACTCACAATACTTTATCAGTTCGATAATATAAGAACTATGAACCAATAGTAAGATATACCAATAGACTTCATAATACGTAGGCATGTTTTAGAAATAACTTAAAGCAATTGAAAGATTAAGTAGATCTTGCTTGAACAATTAAGTCAAGATCGCAATACTTTAATAATACTTCAATACTTGTGCATTATGAATATTAGAATACAACATAACTTGTACAATACATAATAAGTTAAGAATCGGAAATAAACTTGCTTGATATAATGAGCAAGGGTTAGAGGACTCGCACAATGAAAAGAGACAATGAGAAAGCTCGCATAAACGTAAAAGAAAAATCTTAGGAAACTTGCTTAACATAAAAGAATAAGGATTAGAAAACTTGCCTCAAGCGCAAGCTACACTTTATAATTACAAACCACTTCCACAATTACCCTACATATTACATTGTTTTTATAATATCAATTAGTACACGATTGTTACGTTAACATCGTTGAACTTCTTACTTAAGTTCAACTCACAACATACACTTCACAAGCTTATAGCGCTTTAAACTATCAAGCGTACCTTATGAAAGTAATACACACGTACACATATAATATATTCATATAAGAATTCAAGTCATCTTAAACATATCAAAAGTATATCATCTCATTGTCTATTACACTTAACAAGTCATCAATATACGTTAGCTAAACAAACACTGCACAAAAACTCAACGAATCACAAACAAAATTCCTGGACAGTAGGTTGCCCCGCTGGGGTGGGTCCCCCAAGGCTAACAGCCCAGCTGGGGCAGGGCGCACTACTGGTGGGTTCCTCCAGCTCGCGAACGACAGAGAAATAAGCTAATTTGGCTTATTTCTTTACACCAAAGTCCGATTGTTCTCCACATAATGTACATGAAACTTAATGAAAACAAAGTTTTAGACTCTTAACATGATTATAACATGCAAAATCATTACAACATATAATCAAAACACAATTTTCATGATTTTTGAAAAAATGACATTCTTAAGCGTTCTTGACAAAAATTACAACTGTGAATTCATTTTTAAATCAAATCATGAAATTCCAATTGTATTAACTCTATTTCTTAACATATTAACATAATCCATGATCAATTTAAACAACAATTGACAAACACATACCAATTTTGATGATTTAAAGACTATTTTCAAAATAAGCTCAAAGTAAATTACTATGAACATGATTTCTTCACGTTCATCGTAATTACGTGGACTGAATTGCTAAAACAACTATATAATTCATATATAAGCATCAATATATATATATATATATATATATATAAATATAAATATATATATATATATATATACATCACATATATACATCATGATCAAGTAATTTACACAAAAAATATTTTTTACAGAGAAGTTCTATTTATGAAAAACATGGAATACGTAAAACACATAGAAAAGATTTAACATAGAGATTATACCCTTTCTAGCTTGGATTAGGAGAAAATATGAAGATGATAATGGTGTGTTTTCTTCCTTTTGCTTTCTTAAAGCCTTCTTCTTCTTCTTCTCTCTTCTTCCTTTCCTCTCTATCTTTTCTTTGTTCTTTATTTTCTCTATGTTTTGTTCTTTCTTTCTCTAACAGACTAACTTTTCTAAACTAACATATATTATAGATATATAATATATATATATTTATATATAACATATATGTAACTTACAATATTAATGTAGATAATAAGTATTATATTAATTATATACTAACTACTACTTAATTATATAAGTTATAAAATTTTGAATTTAAATAGCCCTAAGGTCATGTTTGGCAAAACAATATTATTTTTAAGACAGATTAATAGTAACTAAGGCCTTGTTTGGTAAAATTAATTTAAAACCCTTTTCAATTCTTTTAATAAATCTTTTACCCCATAGTTTAAATGCTACACTTTATTTAATTAAATTGCAACCTTCTAATTCAATTAAATAAAAGCTAACATTTATTAATTAATTAAAATTGCACATAATACCAACTTGCTACACAATTATAGTTTCCTTATAAATCATATTTCATGTAACAAATTAGTAAATCATTATAAACACTTAGCACATAATATTGCTCTAATTTAATTATTCTCAATTAAATTAGAATTATGTTACACCATTACTTACACATCAATTTAATTAATTCTATTGCACTTAATTAAATTACTCCACAACAATCACACAATTTATTTGTTTAGCTCAATAAATAAATCAAATAAAATATTTATTTAATTTAATAAATATTTATAATTAATATATAAAATTCTCATTCGTTGCAATAGTTTCTACCGATCAAGATCAGATTCAACTTAGATCAGTTGGCAAAGTTGTATGTGAAGGAGATTCTTTTACGGCACGAAGTTCCATTGTCGATTGTTTCCGATCAAGATCCGCACTTCACATCAAATTTCTGGAAGCGACTACAGGAATGCATGGGGACGCGGTTGAGAATGAGTACGACATATCACCCTCAGACAGACGGGAAGAGCGATAGAACGATCTAGACATTGGAAGATATGTTAAGAGCGTGCATCATGGATTTTAAAGGAAGTTGGGATGATCACCTACCACTCGTGGAATTTGGCTACAACAATAGTTACCACGCAAGTATTAGCATGCCGCCTTACGAAGCGTTGTACGACACAAAGTGCAGAACTCCATTATACTGGGATGAAGTTGGCGAACGACAATTGCTAGGACCAGAACTGGTATAACAAACAGCCGAGATCGTCAAGGTGATCTGGACAAGATTGGTAGCGGCTCAAGATAGGTAGAAGAAATATGCCGATCCACACCGCAAGAATGTTGAATTTGAATCGGGTAGCTTAGTTTTCTTGAAAGTCTCTCCCTGGAAGGGAAAGATCAGATTCTGCAAGAAGGGATAATTGAGCCTGAGGTTCATTGGACCTTTTGAGGTGCTGCGAAGAATCGGAGAAGTTGCGTATAAGGTAGCCTTACCTCCGGCGCTAGAGCATATCCACAACGTCTTCTATATGTCAGTGTTACGACCATATAAACCCGATTACAAACATATAATTGAATATGAACCCCTGCAATTTGTGAAAGACTTATTCTATAAAGAAGTTCATGTCCAGATTGTTGACAGGAAAGAACAAGTTCTCAGAAATAAAGTGATACTTTTTGTTAAGGTAATATGGAGGAACCACAACGCTGAAGAAGCGTGGGAATTCGAAGAACATATGATGAAGACTTACCCACATTTATTTGCTTAATTTATGTGTAAGCGATTCTGGGGACAAAATCTTTATAAGGGGGGGGGGGGAGAATGTAACGGGGCAGAATATGTGACAAACGAGAATTTTGTAATTTAATTTAAATATTTATTGAATTAAATAAATATTTTTAATGATTTATTTATTGAGTTATCGATGTTTTAATTATTGAATTAAATAATTATTTGATGGAATTGTGGTAGATTGATTTAGTTATATGTGTTACATTGATTAAATTAATGTGGAGAATTTTTATAGTTCAAAATATGTATTTAGTTGAGTTTATTTAATTAAATGAATTATTTAATAAGGACAATGTTATTCTAATTAATTTAGTAATTAATTAGAGAGTTAATGATTTGACATAATTAATAAATAAAAATTTTAATTATTACATGATGTGATTTAATGTGGAATATTATGTTTTATTTAATTGAATTTAAATAAGATTATTTGAATAATTAAAGTGTGACAATTAAACTATATAATAAGAACATTAATTAAATTAAATGGGAAAAGAGTTCATAAGTGCTTAACCAAACATGGCCTTAGTGTGTGGGAGCAGTTAAACCCATTGAGGGGATTAACTGACAACCCATTATGTCTTCAGTCATTTCCCTATACGTAGTATAATATACATATATTATATCAGTATTCATATAATGTATATCAGACGAAACTTAGAGAGAAAACCTAGAGAGAAAATTTTGGAGAGATTGAGAATTGAAGGAAAAAAAGTTAGAGAATTAAAGTTTATATCAATCTTAATAGAGAATTGCAAGGGTAATTTTCTAATCCGAATTTTTATATTTACGTTATTGTATTTTCTCCATTAAAACCAACTTGAGATCTCTGTAAACAATTTTTGTGACTAATGCTGAGATATGATTATATGTGTTAATAGATGGTTATAACATGTTTTATATCAATTATTCACGTGTTAAAATAATCAAAACTATGTAATTATGTTCTATTTAGAAATTTGAAAGTTATAGAGTATGAAGAACATGAATATGGCCCTTATGTACAATTTTTCATGCTTTAGTTGTCTATTAAACGTTAAATTGATAATTGATTATTATTATGCATGTTAAAACGAACAAAACGAATTTCAAACGGGCAAATTCGAAGTTATAACGAACCGATAGTGATGAATTTCATGATTTCTCTCGAAACTTTATAAAATACCAAAAACAGTGAATTTAAGCGTTCCAATTTGAATGATTATGTGATCTAAAGTGTTAAAAGCATGCTAGAAACATTGTATGATGCTTCTGTGAAGTTTATAGTTCATGGGTAACGTTAAAATTTGTTGTGTTAGTTTAATTTGGGATTTATTTGGGCTGATGAATAGTGCAGTGGCAAACTGTAGTTCATCATGCCGAGGATTGTGACGCCCCCAAATTCCAGGACCGTCACAAGGTCGCTCGAATTCGGTTCGTCACGTGCTCATGGTAATACATCACAATAATAATACGACTAAATGTCGCATCACACAACGGAATAATACACAACTAATACCGAATAGATTACATTTAAATAATATAATTTATTCACGTCCTAAGGTCACGTAACTTAAACAGTGATTACATAGCTTAGACATATCTTAAGCATAAATAACCTTAATTAGTACATAATATCATAAGTTCTTTATTACAATCAGAAGGTCCTACATAAACAAAGCTACTCAGTAGCCTTTCCCTTGCCCTTGTCGGTACTCGAGGGTCTGCACTGCTCGGCATTAACTGAAATATTTTTAGGGAAAGCAAGAATGAGCACAAATTGCTCAGCAAGTAATATACAATAAGGGTTTGTAATATAATTCTCAATTCTCGAAAGGGTATAGGAAGGTTTGATAGTTCAAGGATAACAAGAATATCAACAGTTTTCAATAACAGTCGCTAAGGACAGAATAATATCAATGTGATGAATACTGAGCAGTCGCTAAGGACTATGAACTTCCACAGGAATTGACAGTAATAAACTAAAAATCCAACAAAAACAAGTACAACAGGTGATCAGCCTAAAGTACCATTTGTTATGCATAACACTCAATCATACTAATGTGCGCGCGTCGGTTCTCCGACAGTTATATTTTGTTCTTCTCAGTCAAATACAAGATCCCGCACGAATCAATCGGTTTGGGTCGCCTTTCAATATTATAAGTCTAGTCGAATCAAATGGCATAGATCTCAACAATTATAAGTTCAATCTCAAGATTTAAAGTTCGAAGAATATAAATCAACTTTTATCTTATCCAGGAAGTATATGATTCATAATATCTGGATTCCAATCTCAAAAGCTTACTTGTATAATAATATTGCAAGCTAAATGAATGTTCAATAAAGAGTAGAGTTAGGAACTTGCTTACAACGTTCCTCGAATAACGTAAATACAAAAATAGGATACTTGCACTTATAAATGAGTGTAAGTAAGGAAACTTGCACTTTAAAAGAGTGTAAGTTAGAGAACTTGCCTTTAGCTTTGTGTATCCACGAAAAGCAAATCAACACTTTCGAATTCCTATCGTAATATAGTTACGTATATATATGATATTCATTAGTCATATGATTTAACTTCATATTTTATCTTCGAATATACGATCAACACATAAGCTAAGTTTCAACCTAGCTACACAGTTATTTATTACCTAATTTTTATCCTTAACTTTCTCTTTTCTCAAGTTGATCATATTCATACATCATTACTATCATGTGAGACTACCACAATTAGCAAACATACTCGCATATTATTAATATCACATAAGACCACAATCAATATTAAATATATTTTATTTTAGCAAGTTATGGCATTCCCATAAGTTAACCGTCAAAATCGGGTTCAAGTAACATCGTAGCATATAGCCATTCTTGAGTTCATTGTCACAAATTTTAACTTACATTTTACATGGTATTAAGGGATAGAAAAGCCATGTGGTTATCATGCTTTATAACTCGGCTATATGTTTACATAGATGTCACATAATCTGTTAATACACACGCTTGTAGTGTTCACGTTATTTATTCATAACTGTTATTGTTTAGTACTTGGGAGCATACTTTAAACTCATGTTATCATTATGTCTACCACATACGAATCATGTTTAGAGGCATATCAAACCCGAACATGCCATCATAACCCTTTAGGATCTAGATACTCACGTGATGTAACTATCTTTTTGAAAACATGTTCAAGGTTTACGTTTCAAAATCATACTTTTACTTAGCAAGGTTCACAAATGAAGTCCACATGCTTATGTCATGCTATGAAACATATCTAAACAAGTCAACATGCCTTTCGTGCAGTCTTAAACCATATTAACATGCTTGTACGGTCAGAATATCAACATAAATATAATTTATCAAAGTTTATTTTCAAAATCTATGCTTTCGTTAGAAATGTTAAATGATGGAGTTCGCATGCTCACATTTCATCATGAAGCTTATGTATGTAAGTCAACACGTATTTCATGTGTTTCTAGGTTATACCAATATTTCTCATAAGTCAGAACCTAACTATGGCGCTTATATATCAAAGTCCATTCTTAAAGCTTCTAAGTTCACTTCGGAAACCAAACGCTTTCTGTTAACCATGTATGCTAATATTCTAAATCACGCTTACATTGCCTCATTATATTTATATATATATGTTACACAAGTTAGTATGCTTGTTTAAACCAAACCACATAATATATACACAACATAAATCAAGTAGGAGGCAGGGAACTGCTGCTGGCGCAGCTGCGCAGCTGCCTAGTGTAAAACTGGCGCAGCTGCGCCGGCTCCCAGCCAGCGGCAGACAATTCCAGAAAATGGCAGTTTCAAGACCCAAACACATAAATTCCAAACGAATTTGATTTCTAATTAACCACATTGCTTCCTTATCACATTATAAGACTATATAACCACTAAATAATCATTCTAATAACCAATTGTCATCAAAGTCCACAAAATTAAACATTTAAGTTTTGACAGAAAAATGAAAACGAGAATGGAGAACAACTACATTCCAATCCCAACATGTAACATAAGTCCATGTAACTACTAAGAAAGCTTTGTATAAATCAATTAGCATGTATAGCGTCCATAACCAACAATTAAGAAATCTGAGAAATTTTTGCAGAAACAGAAATGGAGAATGAAGAACAAGGAATGTATATTATACTTCTATAAGTGATTAAACTTGCTGCTATTCAATTCTTACAACTCTAGACTGATATTATATATGCTCTCAATTTATCAAACTCAAACAATTCTCAGCAATTAAAAATATGAAGGAGAAGAGTTCCTATTTATAGAGAAATCCTTACACAGGCAATGAAATTATACCATAAATCAAACCAATGTAAATTTGAATTGTATAGAGGTTAATGGAGAGTTGGTAAGGGTTGTTGAATCAAATCATTGTGCCCACTCCCCATATAATTATGAGCTAGGATTGAGCTTGGGAGAAGAATGAGGAAGTAGACTAGCCTTTGAGGTTTTCACGTGAATGAGAGGAAGGAGGGGTATTGGTCATTCCATGTGGGATATAATACTCAGCATTCTAGAAATTATATATACACGACACTTATGCCAAAACATGTTACATGTATACATACTATATAATTAGGCCACAATTATAGTTACAATGTAATTCTAATGATACTAACATGGATTCACATAATGTAGTAAATGCAATTTGAGCACATATAATCCATGTATATTTTATCATACTGGTATAGTCTTATCAAGTATCCTCACATTACATCATCTTCTTTATTAAAGACAATTGTTTAATAATTAATAAAGGTAACATAAGATAGCTAAGTATTATTAAATTATCTACCACATACTCATGATATCCCACTTTAATGTATATTCACATTGTTACATATGCATTTCATGTAACTCTCATAATTCAATAACTTTACTATATAGTTTATGTACATAATATAATCACATTATGCTTCATATAATATATGGTTTCTATGTGTAGTATAATCACATTGCACTATAGTTTATATATACATGCATGGTCACACTTAAGTGTCTCTCTACACTATATAATATAGTTGTATTCCATATACTTTATATATATTCAAGTATTGCACATTTGCACATAATAATTAATATAATCTTATTATATTAATAACTTACTTATTTGTTTTATTATTCATAATGTCAAAAAATAAATTATTTATCTCATTGATTAATTAACGATAATATTATTTAATCCATTCCACATTGATTATTAATAACACTAAATTAATAATCGTAGGATTAATTATCACCTTAACAACTATAGATCTCAGCATATTTATAAACAAGTGGTTTATTATTATTATTATATTTCTTACAATAATAATAATCATATATTATTAATTAATCACCATTAATATTCTATAACAATTATTCTACGATGATAATTAATTAATATTCTACGATTAACAATTAATATAGATTAATTGTTCGCTTAAATTAATATAATCATTCTTATATTACGTCACTGTGCCACACAAGGCTATCAACGAGTTTATCGCAAACACCATAAGTTTCTCAATTATTATTATAATTATTGAATTAATCCTTCTCATAACACAAAATCATTTATATTACAATAAATTCTCATTTTCATTAATATATTTATTTAATAATATTAGGAAATTCACGTGTATTACAAGGACCCCCGCCCTCGCGGACTTTCTAGCGTAAAAACTCCTGCCCCGGCAGGCATGCCGCCCCGGCGGGCGTCTTACAGCACAAATCCCCGCCCCGGCAGGGATCACAGAGAAGAAATGTTTTGCTTTGTGTGTTTTTAATCCATAGCATGATGAGTTAACTTAATGTAATGAACATGATGACATGTTAAGCATATATTGAGATGTTAGAACAATTTATTAACTTATTTCACGTGATTAATTGATAAGTTAAATACGTTATGTAAACCCGTTATTCGTAAAGCCTAATAATGCATTCAGAACTGATGTTTGTGATTCGATCAGACTTAGAATTAATTATTATTGCGAATGTAATGATATGTAGGGTTAATTGAGGAATGAGAATTTTATTTGTAGCTTGTGCATGAGGTAAGTGTTCTAAACTCAAACCATTTATTGAACAAGTTTCCTAAAATTTACTTTTAATTAAACAAGTTCTTATCCTTGATTCATTATCATGATACAAGTTCCTTAAACTCTAAGTTATTCATTGAGCAAGTCCTAGACTTATATTTCTATATTGAGCATGTTCTTATTCTTGTTTATTCAAGTTAAGATTCATTATGAGATATTATAATTCCTTTAAAGTATTACTTCAGTTATACAATACTTATTCAACTGTATACTCTTGAGATTTATTATTCGATTTGAATATCAATTATTGTTGAACCTTGTAAGACTAGCGAACCTTTATTGATTCGACTGGTCCATAGTTGATGAACGTTCTAAATTCTAGAACTGTTATTGAGCTTATCCAAACCAAACTTCCTTTGGTGTGGAATCTAATGTCAAACTGAGATAAACAACCCTGTTATAGGGGATTATTTATGCATTAGCGTTGAGATGATGTGCATATTATGGTACTAAGGGCTGAGCCCCTTAAGTACGAGTAGTAGAGTCCATATAGTCTTATGACTGTTAAAGGTTTAAAGTAGAGATACTTTACAACCTAGGACATAGTTCATGGTGTTATGACCCTCAGATGTACTTTTGATTCTTGTTATTCATTCTTGATTCAAAAGTCAAGCTTTCTTTATTAAGAATTCTTTGATTCACTCGCATGTTATTATTATTGTTATATTATTGTACTTGTGGGCAATCATGCTCACTCTTGCATAATAACATTGTAGTTAAAAACGAAAGATCCGACGAGCCTTCCACTAGCAAAGGCAAGGGCAAAGCTAACAAGTATTGAAGACTTGTTATTTAATTTGAGAATGTTATGTTTAAGATTTGATGTGTTAAGACTTATGTATTTTATTATGTTTCTGCATTTGAGATTAAGGTTAGTTCAACTTGGGATTTATTTATATATTCAGATGTTGTAACTTTTAAGGGGATGATTTTTATTTATTTCATGGCTTGCTTTTATTATGGGTAGATAGATATGTGATATTTGTACAGTGAACACCAAATCCCGTGGAAATTGAAGTACCCAGATTTGGGGGTGTCTCAAAAATGTTTATCATTCTATAATTGAATGTATAGAAGAAAGATCAAACTTGTTAGGTTGATCTCTTGAAATGTAATAGATAGGCCATAACAGATTCGTAGTCTGTTAAGCTAGTCAAGAGTTTGCAGAAGCCAAGGCAGAATCGTGGAGTGTCGATGAAGTCACTCTCGGAATCGTAGTCTGTCAAGGAAGCCACACACAGAATTGTGGAAACAGTCCGAGCGCCTGCCGATCCAAGTCAAGAATCGCAGTCAGCTTTTAGAAACTTGGAGTTTGTAAAATGAGCAAGTAGAGATCGTAGCCAATCAAAGCTTAAGCAGAATTGTAGAGTCCTCTACGATCAAGACTGAATCAATTACGAGCACACCAACACACAACGATCGTGGTATGAAGATAACGATCGTGGTGCTTCTTCAGTTAGCATCAGAGTATCAAGATTTGCCTATCTGTTGAAAGAAGATGTCTAATAGATGAAGAATGGCTTGTAAACGTTGATATTTTGGGATTCCCAATTCCCTAGCACTATCCTTAGTTTGAATCAAAGAAACATATGGAAAAAGCTAATGAGACTACTTTCTGTCTGCTGAAAGCACCTTTTCAGGTGTTAGGTGAGAAAGCAGTCTGCTGTGTCAAGCAAGTCAGACAGCAGAACACCATATTCTATGGAAGTCAACATTAGTGCTTAGAAATGTCTGAAGCATTAAATGCTCCAACGGAAGCCTTTCAACGGGAAGTTTTCAAAGGCTCCTTCATAAGGCAATCAGATTTAAGATTTAGACTAAGCAAGCAAGAACGAACAAAGCTCAAGAACACACAAAGCCAAACACTACGATCCTGAAAGAAAGCTTGCTTCGCTACTCAGTTCTTTCGAACTTATGCTTAATAGCAACTGAGTAGCACACCAAAGAACTCAACTCTCATCATAGTGCATCCCAAGTTTGCTGGACTTGAAGAGTTCTCAGTGAACTAAGAAGTTAGAAGACTGCTGGTCTTAAAGGAATCTCAGTGATTCAAAGTTGTAAAGATATCCTTAGTGGATTTCCTACTCGTGGAGTAGAAAAGTAGATTAGGAGTCTTAAGTGCTCTGAACCACTTAAAATCACCGTGTCTTCTATAACTGCTTATCAAACTATAAACTTGCTTTATCTTAAGGGGAACAAACAAATCATATATTCTGTTGTGGTTAATTAATTTATTTAATTAACCAATCTGAAAAGTATTTTGAAAAATAAAAAGTTTTAAATATCTATTCAACCCCCCCCCCCTCTAGATAACTATTGTGCCTCAAGGAACTAACAATTGGTATCAGAGCAAGTTCTCTCAACTAGCCTACAATCTGATGGCACACATGATAAGCGATTCCAAGATCGGTGGAGGCAGCAAGCCACCAATGTGCAACAAAGATAAATTTGCCAACTAAAAAGTTCGTATACAAGCTTACATAGATTCAATAGATGACGGTCTATTTGAAACTGTTATAAGTGGGCCCTACATTCCAACAAAACTTGCACCAAATCCAGAAGATCCAAACAGAGTTCAGATCAAGATTAAATCAGAATGGACTGACAACGAGAAGGAAGTTGTCCAGCTAGACAAAAAGGCCATGAACATTTTGTTCCAGTCTTTAGAGGATGATCAGTTCGAGAATGTGGTCAACAGCAAAACTACCAAGGAAGACTGGGAAGCATTGCTCATTATGTACGAAGGAACAGAAGAAGTCTGAGAAAACAAGTAATCTCTTCTGACTCAATAGTATGAGATGTCAGCCCATGTACTAGGAGAGAACGTCAATTCCACTTATGAGAGATTCAATGTACTGCTCAACTCTCTTCAAGCTTTTGGAAAGATCTATCCAAACAAAGATCTTATCATCAAGTTCATGAGGTCCTTGCCAAGAAAGTTAGATGCTAAAACCACTGCTATTAGAGAATCAAAGAATCTCCATGAAATGATAGTACAACAGCTTTATGGCAACCTTCTTACCTACGAGCTGGAGCTAACTTAACGAGCATAAACTTTATCGGAAGGTAGAAGGAAGGACAAAGGAGTTTCTCTCAAGGCAACAGAAGCCACTTCCAAAGCTCGTGTTGAAAATGAATCTGACTCTAAAGAAGATGATGATGAAGATATTGCAATGCTGGTCAGAAGTCTCAAAAGGTTCATGCACAAAGGCAGAAGTAGCAGACCTAAGAGATTCAACAACAACAACAGTCTAGAGCAAATCAATGACCTATGCTACAACTGCAAGAAGCCTGGCCACTTCATTGCAAACTGCAATAAACCTCTTAGAGAAGAGTTGAAGAGGAAAATAAATCCAAAGAAGGAGTTCAAAGGCTACAAAAAGCTTCAGAAGAAAGACAAAGGTCATGTAGCTGGAGGATCATGGAGTGACTCAAACAACGACACAAACTCTGAGTCTGGAGATGATGAAGAACCTCAAGTGGCCAATCTATGTCTAATGGCCAAAGATGTAAAAGACAAGAAGAGCACTGACCATCATGAAGTAAGTATCGATGTGGTATTTGACTTTAAATCTCCTGATGTAGACATTGATGATCTAAGAACTGCACTACATGACATAGCATCTGATCTGCATCAAAACATGAAGTTGTTCAGAGTTCTGTCTAAAGATTATTCTCTTGTTCAAAAAGAGAAAGAGAAAGTTCAAGTAGAACTGGAGACAACTCTAATCAGTACTATCTTTCTCTAAACTTGAAGCTGAGAATAAACTCTTAAGACAGAACGATGAACTTAGTACACAAAGAGGGTTAAATCTAACCTCTAAGATTAAAGAGTTAGAAAATATTATTCTAATGTGGAACAGGTCTTCTTCATCCATGGACTCCCTAATCTCCAGTCAAAGAAAGGCATCTGACAGAACATGCTTAGGTTTTGGGGAATCTACCTCAGAACTATGTGTGGAAAATCCCAAGGAAACTAACATTAGTAGTGCTTCAAATATTAATAGAAGCATTACATTTATGAAATCCACACAAAGGGAAGAGCCAATGCATCCTTGCTCTTCTGATCCAAGTCATGTCCCAAGACATAATGTGTTAGAGTTTATGCCCTAGAGGCTAATTCTTTGATGTAATTATTTAAATATTTTTGATATTATATTTGATTGAATAAATGAATTATTTTATTATGGTTTTATTTATTGCGTTATATAAATGTTAACATAATAAATGTCCTTAGAATAGTGATACAAATTATATGGCTTTAAGTATGTGACTTGAACATGAGATCATATAGTTATAATTAGTATCATTACTCTTAAATGTCCCTAGTCGAGTGTCATTGTTAATGGGACAACAATGATACATTGAGACTAGTATGTGGATTGACTGATGGCCAAATCTCATTGGTCATAAATATATGAGATATTGAGTCAATGCATAGGTACATGTTAGAGAACAATGTACTGGGCAGACCCACCATGAGAATTCTACGTGGAGCATTATGCAAAGTGTCATAAGCAATTCTCATAGTGACAATGATGTAATGATCCTCCGACCTGAAATCACTATATTACTACACGAGAATTTATGTACTTTGATATCATCAAAGGCCACCTTTAATAGGTGGACGATAAAGGTGATTATTGGGTATATCATGAATCGTGTGAGGAATATGAGTGATCTAGATGGAATTTAACCCTCCTATATATTAGGGGTGATATCAATAGGCCTCTTGATTGAGTAGGACTATGAAATGCATGGCCATGCTCAAATAGTGATTTGTTTCATATAGTCTACTCATCGATCAAGAAAACTCAGATTAAATTATGAAGAGGATGACACATTCCATGCCTCGAGTTTAATCTAGGATGTCAAGGTTAAAAGGATTAAATTACATTGAAACATTGGTCACGAAAAGGTTGTATCGAATCACCGATCTTATTATTATTTGGGTAGCAGTGATGCATTACTAGATGCCGCTCACTGTTTATAATTTTATAATATGATTTAAAATTATTGCCAACATAATAATAACCTATAGGGTCACACACTTAGAACGTAATTAAAAGGGAATTAATTTAAATTGTATGAATTTAAATATATCAATATGATTGATAGTATTTAAATTAATAGGATAATTTGTATATATATATATATATATATATATATTAATTAAGTAAGACTTAATTAAGATATAATATATATATATATATATATATAAATTCGGATTTTATATTTCTAATTGGATTAGGTTTTGGTTAATTCCTTTAACTGCTATATATATGATATATCAGCCGTTTAGGGTATCATCGATATCAAAACCCTAGCCGCTCTTAGAGAGAGACTAGAGAGAAAAATTTCAAAAAAGTCCAGATCCTTGGCGGCTAGTACCGCAGCTTTCCTTGCTGCAGATCGTGTGACGATTCGCGGGACGTTCGTGTGGATACCGTAGAGGCGCAGTTCCGTTGGATTGCGTTGAGGATTCGAAGCAGTTCCAGAATCTCCATCGTCTCCTTTCAGGCTTGAATAATCGGTAAAATATATCTTAACCTCTGAATTAATATGTTTTCGCATGGATCCTGTTTTAGGGTTTCGAAAATTTTTAATTTTCGCTGCGTTTATGTGCCGAAAACCCTACATAATGGATCCCATGCTGGCCTGGGTTTCAGAAAAGTGAAGAGTGACATATTCTCTACTCTCCAACCTCGAGGGTCGTGGAGTCAAGTAGAACCAGCTCCACGAACCAACCAAGAAGGAATCGTAGAGTTGAGGTTCACTCTACACAAACCCTGAATCACAAAGCTGCATGGAAAAAGAAGAGTCAGTATAAGGGAAATGCTACCAAGTATCCACACACGTCCAAATGGAGAAAGAAACCACACACACACACCAGCATGCATCATGCTAGATGCTTTGTATATGATAGGAATGGTCATAAGGCTACATCATGCTATTATAACCCTCTACATAATAGACCCAAAGTCAAATAGATTTGGGTCCCCAAGGGAACTAACAAAGTAGGACCCATGCAAGTCTGGGTACCAAAATGAAAGCTTAATCTTACTGCAGGAATAGAGCTCCACGATCACAACCTGGTATCTGGATAGTGGATGTTCACGGCACATGATTGGGAATAAATCCCTCTTGTCTAAATTAACAAAGAAGAAAGGTCCAACAGTCATCTTTGGAGACAACGGCTCTAGTAAGACAAAAGGATATGGATCAGCTGGAAATGGTGCAGCGTCCATTAGCAAAGTTGCCTATGTGGAAGGATTGAAGCACAATCTCCTGAGCATCAACCAACTGTGCGACAAGGGTCATCAAGTCACCTTCCTCAGCAATCAGTGTCAAGTCAGAGATCTGAAGACTTCCTCTCTTAAGCTGACCAGAACTAGAGAAGGAAATGTCTACATTGTCAACCTTGCTGAACTAAGTTCTGATGAGACAATATGCTTTCTTCCTAAAGCTTCTTAAGAAATTAGCTGGCTATGGCATAGAAGGTTATCTCATCTCGACTTCAAGAGTATGTTAAAACTGGCCTCCAAAGATCTAGTAGCAGGCTTGCCCAAACTCAGCTTCGTCAAAGATGCCATGCAACGCTTGTCAGCTTGGAAAGCAAACAAGGACATCATTCAAAGGCAAAATAGTCAACTCAATTGGTAAGCCCCTACAGTTACTTCACATGGATCTTTTTGGGCCAATTCCAACTGTAATCCTTGGAGGGAAAAGATACTCATTGGTCGTAGTGGATGACTACACCAGATTCACATGGGTATTCTTTCTAAGTTCTAAAGATGAAACAAGCTCCCAACTTATCAAGATGTTCAAGCTGGTGATAAACGAGAAAGGAGAAAAGATCAAGGCCATAAGGAGTGATCATAGAAGAGAGTTTGACTTCTGTAAGATGGAACAGTTCTGTGTAGACAACAACATCAGTCATAACTTCTTAGCTCCACAAACTCCACAGAAAAACGGAGTAGCTGAAAGGAAGAACAGAACCCTGATTTATGCAGGAAGGCCTCTACTAGCAGCAGCTCATCTACCTAAATACTTTTGGGCAGAAGCCATCAACACTGTTTGCTATACTCAGAATAGGTCTCTTGTTCACTCTACACTAAAGAAGACTTCGTAGGAGCTGTGGAAAGGAAGAAAGCCTAACGTTAGCTATTTCCATGTGTTCGGTTGTGCATGCTACATTCTCAACAATGGAAAACAATATCTTACTAAGTTTCAACCAAAGTCAGACAAAGGAATCTTTCTAGGATATGCTATAGACATCAAAGCTTATAGAGTGTTCAATAAGAAGACGCTAAGTGTTGAAGTCTCGATTCACATCATTTTTGATGAGACAGACTCAGACATGTCTATACCACAAGACACTGCAATCGTCAATCAAGAAACAATGAATGAAGTGGTCGATCCCAACACCACGATCGCAGTCCCAGAAAATGGAATCGGCGAGCCAGAAGAAGGCATCGTGGTGAGAGCTACACCAGACGACGAACCTCTGCAACAAGAAGCAGAAGCCGATCTTGAAGTATTCAGACAAGAAGGCACAAGAACAAATGTTCCAATAAGGAGTAGATGGGCAAGAGATCACACTCAAGACGTGATTATTGGAGATCCAAATACAAGAATTAAGACTAGATCTGCTACATAAAATGAATGTTTCTATCTAAGCTTTCTGTCCCAAATGGAACCAAAGAAGATAGAAGATGCAATGGAAGATTCAAGTTGGATAAAAGCAATACAAGAGAAGCTGAATCAGTTTGAAAGAAGCAAAGTCTGGAGATTAGTTCCTAGACCAAGGAATCACACCCAGTCATTGGCACCAAATGGGTTTTCAGAAACAAAATGGATGAAGATGGGGTGATCACAAGGAACAAAGCAAGACTGGTGGCCAAACTGTTATTCACAAGAAGAGGGTATCGACTATGATGAGACCTTTTCACCTGTTGCCAGACTAGAAGCAATCAGAATATTCCTTGCCTTCGCTGCCCACATGAAGTTCAAAGTCTTTCAAATGGATGTCAAAAGTGCATTTCTGAATGGAGAACTTCAAGAAGAAGTCTATGTGGAGCAACCTCTAGGTTTCATTAATCCAACTCTCTCTAATTATGTCTATAGATTAGATAAAGCTTTATATGGACTTAAACAATCACTTAGAGTGTGGTATGAAACACTAACAAACTTTTTTATTAGAAAAGTATTCACTAGAGGTAGAGTAGACAACACATTATTTCTTAGGAAGCACAAAGATAAAGTTTTACTGGTACAAATATATGTAGATGATATTATCTTTGGTTCTACTAATGAAAATATGTGCAAGAGATTTGCTAAGCTTATGAAGAGCAAGTTTGAAATGAACATGATGGGTGAGCTAAATTTCTTCCTTGGACTACAAGTGAAGTAGACTAATGAAGGTATCTTCATTAACCAAGCCAAGTACATCAAAGACTTACTTAAGAAGTTTGGTATGGAATCAGCCTCTCCCATGAAGACACCAATTGCTCCAGTAACTAAGCTTGATAAAGATGAGAAAGGTAAATGTATTGACATTACTCAATATAGAGGTATGATAAGCTCTCTTCTATACTTAACTGCTAGTAGACCAGATATTATGTTTGCTAAATGTATATGTGCTAGATTTTAAGCTAATCCTAAGGAATCACACTTAACCGCTGTAAAAAGAATTTTCATGTATCTCAAAGGCACACCTCACTTACGACTTTGGTATCCCAAGGAGTCCTCCATTGAACTGACAAGATATTCAGATGCTGATTTTGCAGGCTGCAAAATTGATAGAAAAGTACCAGTGGCACTTGTCAACTGCTAGGAAATAGACTGGTGTCCTGGTTTAGCAAAAATCAAAACTCAGTATCAACTTTAACAGCAGAAGCTAAATACATTACTGCAGGCAACTATTGTGCTCAAATCCTATGGATGAAGAACCAGCTAGCAGATTATGGGTTTGAATTCAAATTTATACATGTTCACCGTGATAACACAAGTGCCATAGAAATAGCACATAATCCTGTCATGCATTCTAGGACTAAGCATATAGAAATAAGATATCATTTTATTAGGGATTATGTTCAAAATGGAACTATATCTTTATAGTATATCCCTACTGAAAATTAACTTGCTGATGTCTTTACAAAACCCTTAGATGAATCCAGATTTAACAAACTAATAAGTGATTTAGGAATGTCAAATTTACAACCATAAATTATATGCTCTAGTTAGTGCTAACCATACAGATAAAAAGGCTATGTCAAAAACTATAGAGATGACATAGTGAAACTACGATCGTGGAGGAATCTCGACACGACAGAGAAGCCCACTGTGATGATAGCATTTCTACCAAGTCTAAGCAGTTCTTCTAATAAGCGCCTCAAGGATAAACCTTGCCCTTAGTTTTAGACTAAGAGGTCGGCCCTTCCTGAGCAACCTTAACCCATAAAAAGTACTAATATAGAATGCATCACAAGGACCAGTGCAGAAGCATGAGTAAAGACGACGATCGTGGAGCAGTTTCAACAATGAAATCAACGATTGTGGAGTAGTACTGACGATCGTAGTCATCCAGAAGAATACACTAGCTCAGGGGGAGCTAAGGGCAAATCAGTCTTTTTTATACGATTTAAAATTGTGGAGCCCTGCAGAACACGATACGTGTCCCACACTACAGAACATGAAGAGGGAAGTTACAAATACATTTGAAATGTCCTTTTGTCAGTTCACCTTTGAACTTCAAAAGTTTATCTATCTCTCTCTCTCTCTCAAAGAAACCCTAGAATCAAGTACACTCAGCTAATCTTGTTCGTCTCAGGAAAATAAATGAAATCAATGGCTGCTTCCAATGTTGTATCCGGCTATCAATTGTGCTTCGACTAGTTCAAGACCGCCGATCCACAGTTTCATAATATTCTATCCCTTTTGAAGAGAGCAGGTCTCGAAAAAGCTCTGAGCACTAGCACAAAGATTTACCCAAAGCTTGTGAAAGAGTTCTACTGTAATGGAGTATTTGAGAATGACGTCATCATAACGAAGGTCAAGAATGTACAGATTTTGCTCAAAGCTGCAGATATAAACCTGGCCCTAGGGTTTAAATCAAAGGGCCTCTTGTCTCTGCGTGTCATCGACTTCCATGAAGGACTGAAGAAGATGCACCACAAGAAACTCAATGACATCAAGTGATAAAAGAATAAAGAATTTCCCCAAAAGTACGAGTTTCTGGCTGACATTGTTGGGAAGTGCATCTGCTGCAAAAGCTCTGGCCACGACTGTATGAATGAGAACCAACTGAAGCTCGTGACAACCATCTGCTTCAAAGCCCAACTCAACTATGGGGCTTTACTCATGGGATGGATTGGGAAGTGGATTCTCAGCTCAAAGAAGGCGAAGAGCACATGCAAGATGCTATATGGGAGATTTATAAGCATTATTCTCCAATCGTCTCTGGGAGACAAAATTGGAGAAAAGGAAGGTTCACCCATCAACGCCAACAGAAGAATGACCCACCAACTCTTTAAAAATTAGAAGAGGAACCCTGCAGATAACGTGAAGACTATGTCTGAGTCCAGTGGAAGGATTGGTGATGTGAGGAAACCTAACCTGCAAAGAAACATGTCTGTGGTGAGGGAAGCTTATGAAGAGGAAGAAGTCAACCACAAAGGACCCTCCACTCTGGTCAGAAAGAGTAAGGGGAAAAGGAAATTGAAAGAGAATGTTCAGATGGCAGAAGAGCCTCAAGGCTCAACCACTGATGTACCCCAAGGGGGTTTCGACACTAAAGTTCTAGGGCACTCCACACAAAGGGAACTAACTATGGAAGTGACTAAATCTACAAAAGAAGTTTTGAAGGAGAAGAAGAAGAAGAAGCATAGTGAAGAAAGGGCTGAAGGAAGTTCTGAGCCTCAGAAAAAGAAACGTAGTCATCAGTAAAGAAGTCTACACTCACCGCGATCGTGGAGTCCTTAATCTCACGGATCATGGAGTCCAGACTTTCCATCATTCTAGAAGAAGGTGCTGTATGATGAGTGCATAATATTTATTTATTTTTATTCCTTTATATTTATTTTATTATATATTTTATAGTGTATATAGACTTATTAAGATGTTTATTGATTTCAGGAGGAATTAGAGTTAAAAGGGCTGAAATGATGAAAAAGGAATAAATTGTAGGCTTTTAAACCCAATTCGAAAATTGCAAAGAAAGATGTGGGTAGCTTGATTGGAAAAAGGAATTAAGTGAAGCAGCCCAACTTTGCCTTTCATTAGCAGCTTGCTAAGTAATCAAATTAATGTCCAACTCCTAATGGTTCTAGCAGCTCACGAGATAAACAACTTGCAAAGGAGTGTACATGTGGGCCAAGAAGATTTCAAGCTATTCAGCATATGTGGACTAGAGATATTGAAGCAGGCCACGATTTTGGCTAGTTGGCAAGGGAATGTACATGGGCCCGTGGTTTTAGCAGCCCATTATCATGCCAAGCAGCCTTTCCAATTGGGCCACGGAATTAGGCAGCACATGCAAAGGAGAGTATAGCAAGCAATTTAATTACATGTTCAATTCTTATTCCTAGCAGCTCTCGGATTTCTGAAGCAACATGGCAACATCATATTCATCATATATATGAATGAAGTGGGCCACGCATGCAAGTACATGCATTCCTTCCAAAGTGGAGCAGCTCACGGATTCCATGCAAGCAAAGGATTCCTATCAAATTATGTGGGGCCAACGGTTGAGAAGCTTGCAATTCCAAATTCAACAAAGTTACATGAAATTCCTTTGTCACGTTGGCAGCAGCTTGAAAGAGGAAGGATGCTACATGGGCCCACGTGCATGCAAGAATCTTTACAGCTCATGCCTTGGACATATCACAAATTGAAGCAATCAAAATGCAGAGCAGCAAACATCATGGAGCGAATTTGGCTCACGGTTTGGGTCATGTGGAATCCACGTCACCAGCTTGCTAAGGGATATAACATGTGGGCCACGGTTCAGCCAACTTACAAAAGGATTGCATGCAAGGCTATTCCTAATTGGAGAAGGCTTGTATGCATACCGAAGCAGCTGGCAAATAAAGGAAGTCACACGGAAGTTGTGGGATTTTTATTTTTAGTAGATTTAGGATTTTCTTGAGATTAATATTTATTTTTAAATTAGATTCTATTTCTTTATGGAAACTAGTTATGTTTTGTAATTCCTATTAGGATTTGGATTCCTAGTTCTCATAGGATTTAGGTCTTTGTCTAGCACTATAAATAGAGGATGATAGTCAAGGTTTTAATTGATTCAATCTTCTACCAACTATCATACCTCATTGAAGTGCAGACTTGGAGCATGTCAGGCTAGTTTCTTTATTCAGTTCTAAAGGGAGGTGGAACCTTGTCACAAGTAATTAATTAATTGAGTATTATTATTTATTCCTTCTTGTATGAAATTTCTTCTGATAATCTGTTTTCATTGATTGCATGCTAATTGATCTAATTAAGTTGATATGGCCAATTGAGTTAATTTAATCATTATCATATGCTAGATTAAGATTGGTATTACGTGTAATTGATATCTGTCTTCATCACAAGTAGTAAATTAGTGATACTAATTGTGGACAAGCTTTTGGGTATTGCTAAGATTATCAGAAAACAAGTTAAACAAATCGAGCTTATGTGTTTGTTGCTTGGATTAGCCTAATTCTCTATTTCTTAATGCTTCTATCATATTAAATCTAGAGAGCTTGTTCTAGGTTATATGATAGTTGAATCTGGTGAAGAGCTTGTTTCATACAGTGAATATCTAAGGAGAATTTCGGATAGCAGAGCTTATTGTTATCTAGGGTTAATAGTTTCATTGAAGGGTAAAGAATAATAACTTGATTAATTGATTGCTGTGCTTGGTGAAACTGAACTACAGAACTGAAGTTTTTACATATTTGGTTAATCTCTTTATTTAAATTCTGTTTTTCTTAGTTTAAAACAATTTCAAAAATCCCCCATATTTATTTTCTGTTAAAATAGTAGAATAAATTTAAAACAAACTTACTCTCTGTGGGATCGATCCTTGCTTACTACTGTGCTAATTATTTAAATTCGTGAAGTGAAAGTGAGGTTAATTTAGGAGTGTAAACGACAGCTCCCAAATTTTGGCGCCGTTGCCGGGGAGTGTTATTTGTTTTTATTTATTCTTTGTTTTCGTTTATTTTTATTATTTTCTTTTTATTTTATTTTATTTTTCTTTTTGTTTTATGACTCAATCCTCTCACTCTAATTTTGATCAAGAGATAGAGAAAATTGCAGATACAAAAGAAGCTCTTGTTCCAATACTTAAAAAGGAAAAGATGGTGGTGCCGAACAACAACCGGACTTTAAAAGAACTGGCTTCTCCAGACCTTGATCATCCATCCCTGTGTATTAAATATCCTACCGTAGAAGTTGCTTTTGAACTTAACTACGGACTAATTCGCTTTTTGCCTATTTTTCGTGGTCTAACAGGTGAAAATCCATATACGCATCTAAAGGAGTTCCATATGGTGTGTTCCACGATGAAATCACAAGGAGTGTCAGAGGAGCAGATCAAACTTAGACTTTTTCCTTTCTCATTAGCAGATTTGGCTAAAGACTGGTTATACTATCTTCCTTCAGGATCGATACAATCATGGACTGATATGCAAAGGTTATTCTTGGAGAAGCATTTTCCTGCATCAAGAGTTGCCGATTCAAGGAAGAAGATATGTGGAATTAGTCAGTTCAATGGAGAAACTCTCTACAAGTATTGGGAAAGGTTCAAGAAGTTGTGTTCCAGCTGCCCTCCCCACCAAATTGATGAGCAACACTTGATTCAGTACTTCTACGAGGGACTGATACCAACAGAAAGAAGTATGATCGATGCGGCTAGTGGAGGAGCATTAGTAGACAAGACACCGGAGGCTGCAAGAAATTTGATTGCAAACATGGCCGCTAACTCACAACAATACGATCATGCTCCACAAAGAGTAAGTGAGGTAAGCACGAGTGAATTGGCACAACAGATTTTTAACTTAACTGCTGTGGTGCAACAATTAACAATAAAAAACGTACCGGTTGCAAAAGTATGTGGAATTTACTCAAAATCAGGGCATACAACAAATGATTGTCCCATAGTGCAAGAGGATGTAATTGTTCATCAAGTTAATGCTGTGGGGGCATTCCTCGGACAAAATCCACATCAATGTGATCCTTGGGCAGAAACTCACAATTTCGGATGGAGAGATCATCCCGACTTGAGCTATGAAGGTACTAGGCCACCAATGCAACCTGTCCTTTCAAGTATGCAGCAAGATCTTCAGCAGACTCAACCTCAGTACCACACAGAAAACCAAGAAGTACCTGTCAATTCTGGGACATCTATGGAGGATATGTTCAAGGCATTCATGAGCCGAACACTACAGTTCATGAGTTAGACACAGCAGTTCCAGCAGGAGACAAGAACTTCTGTTCAAGATCTGAGGGATCAAGTTGGTCAGCTTGCAACCAAAGTAGGGAGGTTGGAATCTCAAGGCTTCGAGGAGTTACCTCCTCCGTTTGTTGAGAACTTCAGTACAATGGGATTTGACGAAGAGGAGCAGGAGGATTCAGTGCTTACTCCGGGAACGGACTGTAATATGGAATTTGACGAAGAGAATGAACAAGAGGAAGAAGAGAATAATTTGATAAATTCTGCAGATCTCGACAAGAAAGACGTGGATTCATCTCCATCAGTACAACTAACAGAAACAAGGAGTGCTACACACCATCGTACCTTTACCATGGAATTGGACAATGCAAAGTTCCAGTTCAACGCAGATCAGGCTAAAAGATATCTTGATAATATTAAATCTGATTTTGTTATTGATGTTGTGGATTATTTAGTGCAGGAATCTTTTGATCGAATACAATTATACGAGGAGGATTTGGTGGCTGGAAAGGAGCAAAATCATGAAGTACACAATGTTCCTCAATTAAGGAAGAAACTGTTACCAATCCACTTGAAGTTCACAATTCCAATTACATAGAACGAGAGGGAAGATGTCAAGCCAATGACAATAAACAAGGGCAGCTGCTTGGGAGGCAACCCAAGAATTCAGATTTGATCTTTCTATCCCTTTTCTTTTTAATTTGTTAGTTGTAGTTCTTTCTTCTTTGCATGATTTTATTACATTGGGGACAATGTAAGGTTTGAGTGTGGGGGGAGAGATTTAGGTTTTTATTTTATATTTAGGGATATTTAATCTGCCAATTTTGAAATGAAATAGGACCATCTTGATGCCTTGAATTTATTTTTTTTGAAATTTTTTGAAAAATTTGATTTCCATAATTCTATTTGCCTATGTGTTCGAAGGTTAAAGTCAAAAAATTGGAAATCAATGCTAAATTTCAAAAATCTGTTTGGTGCTTAATTGGTTAATGATTGAGAAAAAACTAAGTCATGATCCATCGAGATTGATTTGAATTGAATTTGTGTCTCATGAGTACTTGAATATGTGATATATGCTTAGTTGGCTAAGTTATCTGTGGAGTTGTCTATGTGCACTAATCTCATGCTTTAGAACTATTGAACTGCTTATGCTTTTTGCAGGACCATATAAAAAAAAATCTGAAAAGTAAAAAAATCAATGAAATTGTCGGGAAAAAAAAACGCAAAAGAGAAACCATGTGGTGGGATGAGATGGAGCGTAAAACGCACTCTCCCATAAACACGTGCGGATAAGTGAGATGGAGCATAAAATGCACTCACTTACAAAAGAATGATTGAGGAAGGTGAAACGGAGCATAAAATGCATTCACCGAAAATAAAAAAAAAATTAAAATGAAAAGATTCTGATAAAAAATGAAGCAGAAAAAGTATGTTTTGAGTTTTTGAGTGGTGTGCACGGTTTTTGCTCTATGGTAACTAAGTTGAGTAAGTATGTGGATCATAGACAAGGGCTTATGTGGTTACAATTTAACTTAATAAAACTCATTGGTGAAGTGGTGAGGTACTTATCTTGAGTTGATTGATGAAGCGTTGATTATGTTTTTGTGGGTTTAATGTTGATAATCATGATTTGATCTAGAAATCTTTTGACACTATGGTTGAATAGAATTTTCTTAGAAATCAAATTTTTGATTTACACGAGGACGTGTAAAGGCTAAGTGTGGGGGAAATTGATGAGTGCATAATATTTATTTATTTTTATTCCTTTATATTTATTTTATTATATATTTTATAGTGTATATAGACTTATTAAGATGTTTATTGATTTCAGGAGGAATTAGAGTTAAAAGGGCTGAAATGATGAAAAAGGAATAAATTGTAGGCTTTTAAACCCAATTCGAAAATTGCAAAGAAAGATGTGGGTAGCTTGATTGGAAAAAGGAATTAAGTGAAGCAGCCCAACTTTGCCCTTTCATTAGCAGCTTGCTAAGTAATCAAATTAATGTCCAACTCCTAATGGTTCTAGCAGCTCACGAGATAAACAACTTGCAAAGGAGTGTACATGTGGGCCAAGAAGATTTCAAGCTATTCAGCATATGTGGACTAGAGATATTGAAGCAGGCCACGATTTTGGCTAGTTGGCAAGGGAATGTACATGGGCCCGTGGTTTTAGCAGCCCATTATCATGCCAAGCAGCCTTTCCAATTGGGCCACGGAATTAGGCAGCACATGCAAAGGAGAGTATAGCAAGCAATTTAATTACATGTTCAATTCTTATTCCTAGCAGCTCTCGGATTTCTGAAGCAACATGGCAACATCATATTCATCATATATATGAATGAAGTGGGCCACGCATGCAAGTACATGCATTCCTTCCAAAGTGGAGCAGCTCACGGATTCCATGCAAGCAAAGGATTCCTATCAAATTATGTGGGGCCAACGGTTGAGAAGCTTGCAATTCCAAATTCAACAAAGTTACATGAAATTCCTTTGTCACGTTGGCAGCAGCTTGAAAGAGGAAGGATGCTACATGGGCCCACGTGCATGCAAGAATCTTTACAGCTCATGCCTTGGACATATCACAAATTGAAGCAATCAAAATGCAGAGCAGCAAACATCATGGAGCGAATTTGGCTCACGGTTTGGGTCATGTGGAATCCACGTCACCAGCTTGCTAAGGGATATAACATGTGGGCCACGGTTCAGCCAACTTACAAAAGGATTGCATGCAAGGCTATTCCTAATTGGAGAAGGCTTGTATGCATACCGAAGCAGCTGGCAAATAAAGGAAGTCACACGGAAGTTGTGGGATTTTTATTTTTAGTAGATTTAGGATTTTCTTGAGATTAATATTTATTTTTAAATTAGATTCTATTTCTTTATGGAAACTAGTTATGTTTTGTAATTCCTATTAGGATTTGGATTCCTAGTTCTCATAGGATTTAGGTCTTTGTCTAGCACTATAAATAGAGGATGATAGTCAAGGTTTTAATTGATTCAATCTTCTACCAACTATCATACCTCATTGAAGTGCAGACTTGGAGCATGTCAGGCTAGTTTCTTTATTCAGTTCTAAAGGGAGGTGGAACCTTGTCACAAGTAATTAATTAATTGAGTATTATTATTTATTCCTTCTTGTATGAAATTTCTTCTGATAATCTGTTTTCATTGATTGCATGCTAATTGATCTAATTAAGTTGATATGGCCAATTGAGTTAATTTAATCATTATCATATGCTAGATTAAGATTGGTATTACGTGTAATTGATATATGTCTTCATCACAAGTAGTAAATTAGTGATACTAATTGTGGACAAGCTTTTGGGTATTGCTAAGATTATCAGAAAACAAGTTAAACAAATCGAGCTTATGTGTTTGTTGCTTGGATTAGCCTAATTCTCTATTTCTTAATGCTTCTATCATATTAAATCTAGAGAGCTTGTTCTAGGTTATATGATAGTTGAATCTGGTGAAGAG
The DNA here is from genome assembly GCA_020205555.1 of Panax stipuleanatus. Classification (NCBI taxonomy): domain Eukaryota; kingdom Viridiplantae; phylum Streptophyta; class Magnoliopsida; order Apiales; family Araliaceae; genus Panax; species Panax stipuleanatus. Next base: position 92,233,526 of record CM035117.1, read on the forward strand.
CTTGTTTCATACAGTGAATATCTAAGGAGAATTTCGGATAGCAGAGCTTATTGTTATCTAGGGTTAATAGTTTCATTGAAGGGTAAAGAATAATAACTTGATTAATTGATTGCTGTGCTTGGTGAAACTGAACTACAGAACTGAAGTTTTTACATATTTGGTTAATCTCTTTATTTAAATTCTGTTTTTCTTAGTTTAAAACAATTTCAAAAATCCCCCATATTTATTTTCTGTTAAAATAGTAGAATAAATTTAAAACAAACTTACTCTCTGTGGGATCGATCCTTGCTTACTACTGTGCTAATTATTTAAATTCGTGAAGTGAAAGTGAGGTTAATTTAGGAGTGTAAACGACAGCTCCCAAATTTTGGCGCCGTTGCCGGGGAGTGTTATTTGTTTTTATTTATTCTTTGTTTTCGTTTATTTTTATTATTTTCTTTTTATTTTATTTTATTTTTCTTTTTGTTTTATGACTCAATCCTCTCACTCTAATTTTGATCAAGAGATAGAGAAAATTGCAGATACAAAAGAAGCTCTTGTTCCAATACTTAAAAAGGAAAAGATGGTGGTGCCGAACAACAACCGGACTTTAAAAGAACTGGCTTCTCCAGACCTTGATCATCCATCCCTGTGTATTAAATATCCTACCGTAGAAGTTGCTTTTGAACTTAACTACGGACTAATTCGCTTTTTGCCTATTTTTCGTGGTCTAACAGGTGAAAATCCATATACGCATCTAAAGGAGTTCCATATGGTGTGTTCCACGATGAAATCACAGGGAGTGTCAGAGGAGCAGATCAAACTTAGACTTTTTCCTTTCTCATTAGCAGATTTGGCTAAAGACTGGTTATACTATCTTCCTTCAGGATCGATACAATCATGGACTGATATGCAAAGGTTATTCTTGGAGAAGTATTTTCCTGCATCAAGAGTTGCCGATTCAAGGAAGAAGATATGTGGAATTAGTCAGTTCAATGGAGAAACTCTCTACAAGTATTGGGAAAGGTTCAAGAAGTTGTGTTCCAGCTGCCCTCCCCTCCAAATTGATGAGCAACACTTGATTCAGTACTTCTACGAGGGACTGATACCAACAGAAAGAAGTATGATCGATGCGGCTAGTGGAGGAGCATTAGTAGACAAGACACCGGAGGCTGCAAGAAATTTGATTGCAAACATGGCCGCTAACTCACAACAATACGATCATGCTCCACAAAGAGTAAGTGAGGTAAGCACGAGTGAATTGGCACAACAGATTTTTAACTTAACTGCTGTGGTGCAACAATTAACAATAAAAAACGTACCGGTTGCAAAAGTATGTGGAATTTACTCAAAATCAGGGCATACAACAAATGATTGTCCCATAGTGCAAGAGGATGTAATTGTTCATCAAGTTAATGTTGTGGGGGCATTCCTCGGACAAAATCCACATCAATGTGATCCTTGGGCAGAAACTCACAATTTCGGATGGAGAGATCATCCCGACTTGAGCTATGAAGGTACTAGGCCACCAATGCAACCTGTCCTTTCAAGTATGCAGCAAGATCTTCAGCAGACTCAACCTCAGTACCACACAGAAAACCAAGAAGTACCTGTCAATTCTGGGACATCTATGGAGGATATGTTCAAGGCATTCATGAGCCGAACACTACAGTTCATGAGTCAGACACAGCAGTTCCAGCAGGAGACAAGAACTTCTGTTCAAGATCTGAGGGATCAAGTTGGTCAGCTTGCAACCAAAGTAGGGAGGTTGGAATCTCAAGGCTTCGAGGAGTTACCTCCTCCGTTTGTTGAGAACTTCAGTACAATGGGATTTGACGAAGAGGAGCAGGAGGATTCAGTGCTTACTCCGGGAACGGACTGTAATATGGAATTTGACGAACAAAAGGGACAAAAATCATTTTTAGGATTCCATCAAACACAAGGAAGCAGTTCTCCTTCTCTAGAAGACTCAAGAATCTCAAAATAATGTTATTGTTGATCAGGTTCACAAGCTGAGTACTTCCCTGCAAGAGTTCAAAGAGTATTCTTTAACTTAAGTAAAGCAGACAGACAATGACCTGGCCATGCTGCATTAACAGAGAGCAAATATTGAAGCCTTGGTTAAGGAGAATCGTAATGACATTGCCCAAATGTGCTCTCAAATGCATGAGCTGGTGCAAGGAGTAAATCGTCTATCGAAAGACATTCGAACCCTGGATGCTGACATAAAGGTGGAGAATAAAGAGGAAGGGGAGAAAGGAAAAGGCAAAGGGAAAGGGAAATAAATTGTACAGTCTACAATTTATTAGTAAGTTATTTAGTGATCTGGGTTGCTAAAACATGGATCTATAATATTTAAAAGCATCAAAATAGAGTTTTAAGCCAAACTTTCAAAGTTACAAAACAGGGTCTGACAACGAATGTCAGCCCTCGTATCTCGTTAATTGTTTGTTGTTTTGATGTTTTAAGGGTTGGTAGTCATAGTTTGCAGCGTTGTTAATCGATTAGAAGTGGTAGATTAGACATCAGAACACTGGATCGGGAGTTATAAGCAGGCAAAAGTCGTTGACCGACCATGACCGCCAGCTTTCTGGGCAACCCAAAAAGCTTGAGAACGAGCCTGACAGCCTAGTTTGACCGGCCTAATCTCTCTCCTGTCAGTCGTTTTAGATGTAAATTGTTAATCAGATTATGCTTTGACATGGGTACTATAGTACCAGAGCACTATAGAGCCCTAAACATTAACCGATCAAACGCTATAAAAGGTCAAACTGCATTGACCGTTAAGCTTATGTTTCTAGGTAACCCAGAAACCCAAAGCAAGGCTCTGACAGTTTTTTTGAATGATTAGATCTTATAGCTTGATGATACTTAGACTATTTAAGTGCTACATTGGGGTACCCTGATAATTGGTCTGCACCACCCGAGCACTGCAATCCCTAAGATGTGAACAGATTGCAAGATATAAAGCCATCGAAACCGTTGACCGGCGTTGACCGTTCGTTTCTGGGCAACCCAGAATTTCAAGAACAGTCTAGGTTAGGTGATTCGACCGGCCATGGGGACTTGTAGACATGTTGTTAGGTAGTGAAATGAGCATTGGTGTGTAGTATTACAATAGCACTACAAATTCATTACACTAGCACTACAAATTCATTACATTAGACTGCCCAGAAACCAATTGGATTACAAGAAAAATCAAGTCAAACGATGGACCAGCGCGTTGACCAAAGTGTTATTGGCCCAGCCAAGAACACATATAGCGACGGACAGAAAATAAAAATTAATTAAAATAATTACAATAAATATAAATAAATACTAAATAATTAATAAAAAATTCTAAAAAATTATTTTTAATTATAATAAATAATTTTCAATATTTTGACATAAAAATTTATTAATATTTAATTTATTTAAATATTGATAATAATAAAAGTAATTAATAATAAATAACTTAAAAATAATATTAATGATTTAAAAATCATTTTAAAAATAATAAATTATTTTAAAATGAAAATAATGATTTAAAAATCATTATTAATAAAAATCATTATTACTAAAAATAAATTATTTAAAAATAATATTGATGATTTAAAAATCATTATAAAATGTTATTAAATATTTAAAAATAATATTAATAACTTAGAAATTAGTTTAAATGATATTAAATCATTTAAAAATTATTTTGAGCATTTGTAAATTATTATAAATAATAACTAAAATATTTAAATAAGATATGAAAACTTTTAAATAAAGTTTATCGAAAAACTAATTCGATAGCTATTCAATGAAGCTATAAAATACCGAACGGACTTCAAAATCAACCCAGACACTAATAGTTTAATTAGAAATTAATTGTTATCGTTTCTAATGACTGCTATAACATATATAGGTTGCGAATATACTTTCAAATAACCTAAGTAGCCGATCGTGATAAAGGCAAGTTTTTCTAACTTCATTTAATTTCAATATTAAATGTAAGTCTTGTAAATTGATATGCGAAATTGTTATAAACCTTATTCGTGATATCTGTGATTTGAAGAAGGTTATGACTTATTGTTCAAGCATAACCAAGACATATAAACTGTTACTTGCGTAAATTATTTTGATTTGATGTCAAAGTATAGAATGTGGTAAAACCAATATTGATTGGTACAGATATATATACTGATATTATCAATGACTGATAATTTTACATTGACCGGGTAGTTATTAATGACCGACAGTTTTACACAGACCGGGTAGTTGTGTAGGATGGTATGCATACTCCTAAATGGTGTGGTTGGCTAAATCAACCCGGGTTGCCAAGTCTATATGACTGACATAAACTCGTAATATGTGGGGTTTGGCAGATCAAACCTCAGAATATATATGTGGAAAATACTCTGAACTAAATGTTCCTTCAATTCAGATATTATGTGAGTATAAACTGTAAATGTTTAAAACTTGCTTGAGCATTTTAAAGCTCATCCTTGCAAATATTCTTTTCCTTTGCAGCTGCATCTAACACCCGAGAAGGTTCAGGAAATCATACATGTGGATAGAAGTAAATCTATAAGAACGAATTTTATTGTATTAAGACTAAGAATGTAATTTGGTATTTCTCTGATGTAATAGTTGAACAAGATATAACCAGATATTATTATGTTGTTAAGTTATTAGTTGAATGGTTTTACCTTATTAATAGTGAATAGTATCAAGTACAGTATCTATATGAACTATACATCTGAATGAGGGTATTGAATGATCTTGGGAGTTCTGTAAGTACTGAGGTCACTCCTCAGTTCCAAGAACAATCTTATCATTTGTACTGTGAATTTCAGATAGATAGGAATTATTGATATGCAAGAAATATCTGTAAGATTATAAATCTATACATCCAAGTGAGGGTATCCAGATATGGTAATTGTTCTAACGAGAACTCTTAACTGATTGAATTAATGTGAATTTTGGATTTATAGAAATTATGGTCTTATAGAATATTTACGTGAGCACCAAATCTGTTACAGGAAATGTAGAGAATTTGGGGGCATCACAATTTGGTATTATAGCCTTAGGTTAAAAACCTTAGGAGGAAACCCTTAGGCTATAACCTCGAAAGTATTTAGACGATAAAGGATATAAGCTCAAATAGAGTTATTATGAAAGAGGGAAAGTTGTTAGGAAAGTTAATAGATAAGAATATCAGTAAAGTATTAAGTTATGATTTTTAGATACTAATCGATTTTATAAATCTGATTGTAGGATGTCAGAAGAACGTCAATTGATCATGGCAGAGCCAGTCATTGATGTAGTACCATTGCATATGGAAGTACTATAGGTTGCGAGACTTGGGGGAATAATTATAATAAATCATTGTATATTATTCTAAATTAGATATTCCGCTGTGAATGTGTGATTTTAGTTATTATTGTATTACCATGAGCACGTGACGAACCGAATTTGAGAGACCAAGTGGTGGTCCCGGATTTGGGGTCGTCACAGGTTGGTATCAAAGCTGTAGTTATAAACCTTAGGAACGAGTGTCCTTAGACTATAACTTAGGCGAACTTAGAAGTTGGAAAGGAGATAAAACTCACATAGAGTTTTCCCTAGAGCGAGACTTAGTGTGTTATGAAATGTAACTTCATTCTATACAATGAACTTATGTTTTATTTAACATTCTAATGGAGTTGCTGTTTGTTTGTCTTGTGTTTGTGATTGTAGGATGACGGACACAGGTGTACCTAGTAGAGTGGCAGAGGAGGAGCCTAGGGATATACATGTAGTATACGAGGCACCTCTAGAGGCTACACCAGTGCAGGCTGTTGCACCATTCGAGTCTGACAACGAGGACGAGATTGAGATAGAGTCTGATCCAGAGGAGGAGTCGATGGAGGACGAGCCAATGGAGGATGTGCCAGTAGAGGACTCTTATGAGGCTACTGTAGAGGAGCAGATGCTAGGAGAGTATGAGAAGCGGATCCTAGAGTTAGACTGCAGGGTTCAGGAGCTGGAGGCAGAGGCCCAAGAGAGAGAGTCCGAGTTCCAGAAACTGAGGGACGAGTATCACCAGAGGAAGCTGGCCATGCAGGAGTTAGAGGTAAAGATCGCTTACCGCAGGGAGGTAGGGATCCAGATGGGAACCTTATTCCACAGGTCGGTGGCGAGAAATGTAGATATAGCAGGGAAGCTAGAAGAAGTAGAATAGAGAGAATTGAGTGAGAAGACTGAGAAAGAGGCACTCCGTACTCAGCTAGAGTTGGAGGTGATGGATAGGTTACACTTCGAGGAGAAGTGGGAAGCGGCAAATGAGAGAGCTGACGACCTAGAGGACGATGTCAGGTGTAAGAAGAGGAAGATGAACAAGATGGGGAATGTGTTTCGCTCAGCTTTTGAGAGGGTGATTGATGGTGTGTACCACTACCCGGCAGAGCAAGGACATACTCTACATACTATGAGTCGAGAGCTGGTAGCTTATATAGCACAGTTAGAGTACAAGAGCGCTGTGGAGCGTGGGATGATGTGATGAGATTTCCTTAAATGGTCTAGTAGTAGTTAGTAGCATTTATCTTTATGTGTTGTACATTCTATGTTATAATCCCTATCTTTTGTGTAAGATATGGGATAGTGATGTAAACCCCGTGTAAACTTTTAATAGAGGGGTAGTATGGTAGTAAGTTGGTATATTCCCTATCTTTTGTGATATTAGGGGATATATGTGATAACATTTATAGCAGTATGCTAGGATAATCATGTAATGAAATGATTTGGCATATGAATATAAATGAAGTTTATTTCAGAAATGTGTTATAAATTTATTCCTTTAGTATTAAAAGAAATACTTAAGTAATATACTTGAATAATAATAAAATGAAAACTTGTGATGCAGATAATGCCGCCCAGACGTAGATTGACTGCACCAGAAGAATCTGTTAATAACGAGAGGGAACAAGTTGACCCGATCCAGAAACTTGTAGACTTGTTAGGAGAAGCCTTAAGGGGAAGGAACAATGAACCCGTTCGCCCAAACCCTCAGACTGTGCCAGTAACAACCTTTAAAGACTTTAAGAGTGTAGGACCCCCGGAGTTCGAGGGAAATACCGACCCAATTGTCTCACAAACGTGGATCAAGGAGATCGAAAAAGCTTTCACTATAGCTCGCGTAGGCGAAGATCAAAAGACGGTATTTGCCACATACATGATGAGGGGAGAAGCGAACTACTGGTGGGAGGCTAATCAACAAAGAGCTGGAGAAGGGATATTAGCTTGGGATAAGTTTAAGAAGCTGTTCTTCGAGAATTACTTCCCGAAGAGTATGAAGAATCAGATGGAGGTGAAGTTCTTAGAACTAAAACAAGATGATATGACGGTGGCGCAGTACGCAGCTAAGTTTAATGAACTAGCGCGATTTGCGGAAATCAAAGTTGGAGATGAAGAGAGGAAGGCTAGATGCTTCAAACAAGGGTTGAAGCCGTGGCTATTCAATAAGGTATCAGTTCTTCAAATTGATTCCTTTGCAACATTACTAGAGAAGGCAATCATTGCGGAAGGTGGCAGTGAGGCCTTAAGTCTGTATAACAAGGAGAAGAAAGGAAAGAATACTGGAGGAGAGAACCGTACGGGAGGAAACAGTAGCGGAGGAAGCAACTTGGGAAAGAGAAAATGGGAGAATAAAAACAAAAACAACAATAATCAATCAGGGAATTTTCGTGGAGCTTTCAAAAAGAGGGTTGAAGGATGCTCAAAGTATGGGAAGAATCACCAGGGCGAGTGCTGGAAGGGACGTGGCACTTGCTACAATTGCGGACAGGAAGGGCACATCTCGCCCAACTGTCTGAAGCCAAAGAAGATCCAAGGGTGTTTTGCTTGCGGCTCAACTGAGCACCGTATTAAGGATTGCCCAAAGAAGAGAAGTGGCGGGGGTAGCAATCAGCAAGGAGGCAACAAGCTGATGATCAGCGGGCCGGCACAATCCAACCGCCCAACCGCCAGAACCTTTAACATGACCGTCCAGGACGCCGTGGCTGCGAAGGACGTGGTGTCAGGTATAATCCCAATCAATGATATAAATGCTTATGTATTATTTGATTCGGGTGCCACCTGTTCTTTTATATTTGAAGAATTTGCGAGTAAACTTAGTACACCCCGAGAACGATTAGAAAATCCTTTGATCATAGAAGTTGCTAATAAGGAAGTGATCCCTATAGAATACGTTTATCGATATTGTCGCGCAAATATTAGAGAACATGAACTAAGCGTAGACTTGATTCCTATTAGACAGGGAGAATTTGACGTAATACTGGGGATGGATTGGTTGTATAACTATGCTGCGATTATTGACTGTCAGAACAAGTGTGTGAACCTTCAGACTCCGAATAAGTCTAAGGTAGTGTTTTATGGTAGCTCATCGCTTAAGCAATCATGTTACGTTGCGATGATGCAGGCCAAGAAATTGTTAAGGAAAGGATGTGTAGGTTATTTAGCTTACATCGTTGATACTCGAAAAAAGGGAGTAGAAATTAAGGATATATCCGTAGTTAATGAATTTCAAGATGTGTTTCCGGACGTTCTGCCTGGTCTTCCTCCAGACAGAGAAATCGAATTCGTAATAGACTTAGCACCGGGAACGGCACCGATTTGAAAAGCTCCATATCGTATGGCGCCAGTAGAAATGAAGGAATTGATGATACAATTGCAAGAATTGTTGGATAAGGGTTACATTCGATCGAGTGTTTCTCCTTGGGGAGCACCAGTACTATTCGTTAAGAAGAAGGGCGGATCGATGAGGCTCTGTATCGATTTTCGAGAATTAAATAGAGTAACGATCAAGAACCGATATCCGCTACCGAGGATAGACGACTTATTTGATCAACTGAAGGGAGCAAAGTGTTTCTCAAAAATTGACCTACGAACAGGATATCACCAACTGAAAGTGAGGGATGAGGACATACCAAAGACTGCGTTTCGAACCCGTTATGGACACTAGGAGTTTTTGGTAATGTCATTTGGATTGACTAATGCTCTGGCAGTATTTATGGACTTGATGAACCGAGTTTTCAAGCCATACTTGGATAAATTTGTAGTGGTTTTTATTGACGACATTTTGATCTACTCGAAGACAGAGGAAGAACACACTGAACATCTGAAGATTATTTTGGAGGCACTAAGGAAGGAGAAGATGTATGCAAAATTTTTAAAGTGCGAATTTTGGATAGAGAAGGTTCAATTCTTAGGCCACATGGTGGATAAGAATGGAATCGCTGTAGACCTTGCAAAGGTTGAAGCAGTAAGTAATTGGGAACAACCGAGAACACCGACGGAGGTGTGAAGTTTTTAGGGTTTGCTGGGTACTATCGAAAATTCATCCAAGATTTTTCTAAGATAGCAACCCCATTAACCAATTTGACAAGAAAGACGATAAAATTTGTATGGACGGTAAAATTTGTATGGACAGACAAATGCGAAGAGAGTTTTTAGGAGTTGAAGAAGAGATTGAGCGAAGCGCCTGTGTTATCACTACCAGATAATGCGGGAAATTTTGTGGTGTATAGTGATGCATCGCACAAGGGACTTGGTTGTGTGCTTATGCAGCGCGGCAAGGTCATTGCGTATGCGTCACGACAATTGAAGGATTATGAAAAGCGATACCCTACTCATGACTTAGAGTTAGCGGCAGTAGTTTTTGCATTAAAGATATGGAGGCATTATTTATATGGAGAAAAATGTGAGTTATTAACGGACCACAAAAGTCTGAAATATATATTCACACAGAAGGAGTTGAGCATGCGGCAGAAAAGGTGGTTAGAATTAATCAACTCTATGACTGCGATATTCTTTATCACCCGGGAAAGGCAAACGTGGTTGCCGTAGCTCTGAGCAGGAAAGGAAGGGAAAAATTGTTTAATTTAACGACTCAAGAAGAATTGATAAGAGAGATGGAGAAATTGGAGATAGAAGTGAAAGGACCAGAAAAGTCTGGTGAGAAGTTAATTGTAATGGAAGCTTGTCCGACGTTGTTGGATAGAGTGAAGGAAGCCCAGGAAAAGGATGAAGAGTGTGAGAAAATCCGAAAGAGGATCACAGAAAATGAGGAAGAGAAATTCCGAATGAATAAAGACGGTATCTGAAGATTTGAAGGAAGAGTGTAGGTACCAGCGGTAACCGAGTTGAGGGAAGAGATTTTGCACGAGGCTCACAATACTACATATTCCGTTCATCCGGGAGGCATGAGATGTACCAAGATCGAAGGCAACATTTTTGGTGGCCCAATTTGAAACGGGAAGTCGGAGAGTACGTCAGTAGATGTTTGACTTGCCAACGCGTTAAAGCAAAGCATCAACGGCCGAGTGGTTTACTACAACCGTTAGAAATACCAGAGTGGAAATGGGAGCATATTACCATGGACTTCGTGGTAGGACTTCCAGTTACACAGAAAGGTTATGATGCTATTTGGGTTATCGTGGATTGACTAACGAAGAACGCATATTTTCTACCAATCAAGATCCGCTACAGTTTGAATCAGTTAGCGAGCCTATACCTAAAAGAAATTGTCTCACGACATGGAGTGCCAGTGCCAATTGTCTCTGATCGAGATCCGCGTTTCACGTCTAATTTTTGGAAGCGTTTGCAAGAAAGAATGGGAACATAGTTGAGGTTGAGTACGACTTACCATCCTCAGACAGACGGACAGAGTGAGCGAACAATACAAACGCTGGAGGACATGCTTAGAACTTGCGTGATGGATTTCAAGGGAAATTGGGACGACCGCCTACCCTTAGTAGAATTCGCATATAATAATAGATACCATGCGAGTATCGGCATGCCACCGTACGAAGCTCTTTACGGAAGAAAGTGCAGAACGCCATTATGTTGGGACGAAGTCACAGAACGACGAATACTCGGACCAGAGCTAGTACAACAAATCGCAGACGTGGTGACAATGATAAGAGCCAGATTAGTAGCAGCTCAAGATCGCCAGAAGAAATATGCAGATTTGCATCGGCAGGACCGAGACTTCAAAGTCGGCAGTTTCGTATTCTTGAAGGTATCTCCATGGAAGGGAAAAATTCATTTCGGCAAGAAAGAAAAATTGAGTCCAATATTCATAGGACCGTTCGAGATACTGAAGCGAGTGGGCGAAGTGGCATACAAAGTTGCGTTACCACCCGAGTTGGAGCACATCCACATCGTGTTCCACATTTTCGTGTTGCGACCGTACAAGGCCGACTACAAGCACGTGATTTCTTACGAGCCCATTCAAGTGGAGAAGAACTTGGCGTATAAAGAAATTCCTGTCCAGATACTAGATAGGAAAGAGCAAGCCTTGAGAAATAAAATTATTTCATCAGTAAAAGTGCTTTGGCGTAACCACGATATCGAGGAGGCTACTTGGGAGTTAGAAGATAGGATGATGAGGGACTATCCCCATCTATTCGTGTAACCTTGTAGCAATTCCGGGACGGAATTTTTATAAGTGGGGGAGGATGTAATACCCGAGAATTTTTGAATATTATTAAATGAATATATTAATGGAAGTGAATATTTATTCATATATAAATGATTTTGTGTTATGAGATGAATTAATTCAATTATATAAAATTGAATAATTATAATAATTGAGGAAAATGTGGAGTTTATAATAAACTCGGGAAGCCTTGTGTGGCACCGCGATGAGATATGTTAATAATGATAAGTGAACAATTAATCTATATTAATTGTTAATTGTTGTTAATTGTTATCGTAGAATATTAATTAATTATTATAGAATATTAATGATAATTAATTGATGATGTGGGAATTATTATTATTGCAAATAATATAATATTAATAATAAGCAACGTGTCTATAATATAATAAGATTTATATTCATTTGATGTGATATTTAATCATATAAGTGTTAATCGATTATTATGAAAATTAATAATCAATGAGGAATGGATTAATTAATATTATTATTAATTAATCAATGAGATGAATAATTTATTTATTTGACATTATGAATAATAAAATAAATAAGTAAGTTATTAATATAATAAGATTATATTAATTGTTATGTACAAGCATGCAATAATTAATAATATAAAGTATATGGAATACAACCATAGTATATAATGTAGAGAGACACTTAAGTGTGACCATGCTTGCATACATAGACTATGTTATATAATGCAATGTGAATATATTACATTGAGACCATGTATTAGGATTGATTGAAATATATAAGCTATATGTTTATGCTAGTCTGACAATATGTAGTATACATTAACATAATATGAATATATTGTAATCAACTGTTGATTGTAGAATTTAATAATGTGGTAATATTTGATTTGAATTATATCCGGTAAAACAAATGTACATGGATTTTATGTGTGTGGATTATACTTACTACATTATGTGAATAACATGATTATTGGGATTACATTGTAATTCTAATTGTAATCTAAATATATAGTATGTATATATATATGATAACTTAAGTATACATATATGCCTAAGTGCATATAAAATGTGTATGTATTGGGTCATTTTAATTTACTGCATTGTTTCATTTTAATTTACTGCATTGTTTCATATTGCTGAGCCTTGCTTGTTTTTAAATAATAGACTCATTTTGCTCTTCACGTGTGCACTCAATTAGCCTAAGCCTATGGCCTCTTCTATCAAACTCAGCATTCTAGCCATCATGATCATGAAGGGAGTGGGCAGAACAGTGGAGATCACTAACCAATTACCTACTCTCTATTAACCATCAAGCAAATCTAAAATCTCGTTGGTTTAATTTGGTGTGTATAAGCAATGTCTGGACAATGGTTTTTCTATATATATGGCTCTCATCCTCTCTAATTCATTTGCTGATAAATTGCTTAAGTTAAGTTGAGAATAATACACATAGTAGTATAATAGCATTGTGAAGTAGTAGCAAGTTCAGATTCTAGCAGAGGTATAATAAAGCTTCCTTGTTCTTCATTTTTGTTTCTCTGTATATTTCAAGATTTCTTGATTTTGCCATATTAGAGTGTGATTGGATTATAGAATGCTTTGTTAAGTGTTATATAGACATATAAGTATGTTGGTATTGCAATGTATTTATGTAGAATCGAAATTGTGAAGTAATTTTGTGATTTGGGCTTGATTCTGCCGAGGCTGGAGCTTTCTGGTCTGGAAGGGTAGCCGCGCGGCCGCGTGTCTCCCTAATACAATTTTGGCGCGGTCGCTCACCGCTGCAGAATTTGTTGATGATTTCTTTTATATCTTCTGATGTATTGAACATGTTGTACTAGTAGAGTATGCTTATAACTCACACTAACATATAGAATAAGGTTACTAGGTTATAGAAATCCATGCTAGTTGTTTTAGTTAAGTATTTCAAAGAAAACTTAAAGTTATGAAAAAAGGAACTTTGATATATAAATACCATAATAGTATTCTGACTTTTGAGACACCTTTATATGACCTAGAAACACATGGAATACATATTGACTTAAGTATATATGTATCATGATATAATATGAACATGTGAACCTAACTAGTGCACCTTTCTCACAAAAACACAAGTTTTGAAGGTTGATATTGACATGTAAGGACCATATATACATTCTGACTTTTCGAGCATGTTATATGACCTTAAAATGCGTGTCAAACATGTTAACATATGAATCTAGATAGCATGAGCATGTTAGGCCTTATTAGTGAGCTTTACTAATGAGAATACAAGTTTTAAACGTACACCTTGACATGTTAACTTGAAGTTTAAATTCTGAAGTTTATGAACGTGTTGGATAATACTATTGACTTCATGAACGTCATGCATATATACATACCATGCTAGATGTCATGATTTAGTGTAAACGAAGCATGTTTTCAACTAATAACTGTAATAGTTACATATATGAAATTTGAATACTCATAAGTATGCCTAATGCAAAGTATATGAATACCTTATGTGTTTAAAGAGTGAGCATGATAGGCCTTGTGAATTCCATGACCTTGAATGGCTTTAAATTATTGAAAGTGTTAACTTCGAATCTATTGCATGTATGATTGGAACAAGGAAAGGTTGTATACACATAAAAGTATCCTTTCAACATGTATACATGCTACGTGATATTATATGATGTTACTTGAACTCGATTTTGACGGTTAACTTATGAGAATGTCATAACTTGCTAAAATGAAATACATTTAGTGTTAATTATGGTCTTATGTGATATTAATAATATGAGAGCATGTTTGCTAATTGTTGCGATCTTATATAATATGAGAATGTGTTTAAACTCAAAAGGAGGAACGTTAAGGATAGACATTATATTCAATATAACTGTGTAGCTAGGATAAGACTTAGCTTATGTGTTAATCGTATATACGAGATGAGGTATAATGTTAAACTATATGACTAATGGATATCATATATACGTAACTATATTACGATAGGAATTCGAAAGTGTTGATTTGCTTTTCGTGGATAAACTACGCTAAAGGCAAGTTCTCTAACTTACACTCTTTTAAAGTGCAAGTTTCCTAACTTACACTCTTTTACGGTGCAAGTATCTAAACCTTATCTCTTTGGATGCAAGTATCCGAACCGATGCATTTACTTCATGCAAGTATTCTATCCTTGTACATTGCGAACTAGTTTCTTTACTTAATCGTTTGAATTGAATTAGCATACTTGAACTCTTATTTCATTAAAGCTATTATTCATGTGGAACTTGGTATTGTTCTTGAATATTATGAAAGTGTCTATGCCATTTAATTCGGCTAGACTTATATTATTGAAAGGCGACCCGAACCGATTGATTGGTGCGGGATCTTATATTTGACTGAGAAGAACAAAATATAAATGTTGGAGAACCGACGCGTGCACTTGAGTATGATTGATTGTTATGCATAACGATGATACTTTAGGCTGATCACCTGTTGTACCTGTTTTGATTTGGGTTATCAGTTTAATACTGTTAATTCTAGTAGAAGCTCATAGTCCTTAGTGACTGCTCAGTATTCAGTTATCTTGAAATCTTGAATTGATTTATTATTGAATCACATTGATATTATTCTGTCCTTAGCGACTGTTATTGAAAGTTGTTGATATTCATGTTATCCTTGAACTATCAAACCTTGCTATACCCTTTCGAGAATTGAGAATTTTATTACTCACCCTTATTGTATATTACTTGCTGGGCAATTTATGCTCATTCTTGTTTTCCCTTAAACATTTCAGTTATGGCAGAGCATGGTGATCCTTCAGGCATTGATAAGGGCAAGGGCAAGGCTACCAACTAGCTTGTATCTTTTATGTTTTTAAATATTTTAATGTTGTATTAAGATGATGTAGTAAGACTAGATTTGATTATGTTTAAGCTTAAGTTAGATTATGTAATAAGCCATTAATTGATATTATTATGTAATCTATTAAGTACTATAGGTTGCGAGACTTGGGGGAATAATTATAATAAATCATTGTATATTATTCTAAATTAGATATTCCGCTGTGAATGTGTGATTTTAGTTATTATTGTATTACAATGAGCACGTGACGAACCGAATTTGAGAGACCAAGTGGCGGTCCCGGATTTGGGGGCGTCACAGGTTGATATCAAGGCTGTAGTTATAAACCTTAGGAACGAGTGTCCTTAGACTATAACTTAGGCGAACTTAGAAGTTGGAAAGGAGATAAAACTCACATAGAGTTTTCCCTAGAGCGAGACTTAGTGTGTTATGAAATGTAACTTCATTCTATACAATGAACTTATGTTTTATTTAACATTCTAATGGAGTTGCTGTTTGTTTGTCTTATGTTTGTGATTGTAGGATGAAGGGCACAGGTGTACCTAGTAGAGTGGCAGAGGAGGAGCCTAGGGATATACATGTAGTATACGAGGCACCTCTAGAGGCTACACCAGTGCAGGCTGTTGCACCGTTCTAGTCTGACGACGAGGACGAGATTGAGATAGAGTCTGATCCAGAGGAGGAGCCGATGGAGGACGAGCCGATGGAGTATGAGCCAGTAGAGGACTCTGATGAGGCTTCTATAGAGGAGCAGATGCTAGGAGAGTATGAGGAGCAGATCCTAGAGTTAGACTGCAGGGTTCTGGAGCTGGAGGCAGAGGCCCAAGAGAGAGAGTCCGAGTTCTAAAAATTGAGGGACGAGGACCACCAGAGGAAGTTGGAAATGCAGGAGTTAGAGGTAGAGATCGCTTACCGCAAGGAGGCAGGGATCCCGATGGGAACCTTATTCCACAGGTCGGTGGCGAGAAATGTAGATATAGTAGGGAAGCTGGAAGAAGTAGAATAGAGAGAATTGAGTGAGAAGTCTTAGAAAGAGGCACTCCGTACTCAGCTAGAGTTGGAGGTGATGGATAGGTTACACTTCGAGGAGAAGTGGGAAGCGGCCAATGAGAGAGCTGATGACCTAGAGGACGAGGTCAGGTGTAAGAAGAGGAGGATGAACAAGATGGGGTATGTGTTCCACTCAGCTTTTGAGAAGGTGATTGATGGTGTGTACCACTACCCGACAGAGCAGGGACAGACTCTACATACTATGAATCGAGAGCTGGTAGCTTATATAGCACAGTTAGAGTACAAGAGCGCTGTGGAGCGTGGGATGATGTGATGAGATTTCCTTAAATGGTTTAGTAGTAGTTAGTAGCATTTATCTTTATATGTTGTACATTCTATGTTATAATCCCTATCTTTTGTGTAAGATGTGGGATAGTGATGTAAACCCCGTGTAAGCTTTTGTTAGAGGGGTAGTATGGTAGTAGGTTGGTATATTCCCTATCTTTAGTGATATTAGGGGATATATGTGATAACATTTATAGCAGTATGCTAGGATAATCATGTAATGAAATGATTTGGCATATGAATATAAATGAAGTTTATTTCAGAAATGAGTTATAAATTTATTCCTTTAGTATTAAAAGAAATACTTAAGTAATATACTTGAATAATAATAAAATGAAAACTTGTGATGCAGATAATGCCGCCCAGACGTAGATTGACTGCACCAGAAGAATCTGTTAATAACGAGAGGGAACAAGTTGACCTGATCCAGAAACTGGTAGACTTGTTAGGAGAAGCCTTAAGGGGAAGGAACAATGAACCCGTTCACCCAAACCCTCAGGCTGTGCCAGTAACAACCTTTAAAGACTTTAAGAGTGTAGGACGCCCTGAGTTCGAGGGAACTACCGACCCAATCGTCGCACAAACGTGGATCAAGGAGATCAAAAAAGCTTTCACTATAGCTCGCGTAGGCGAAGATCAGAAGACGGTATTTGCCACATACATGATGAGGGGAGAAGCAAACTACTAGTGGGAGGCTAATCAACAAAGAGCTGGAGAAGGGATAATAGCTTGGGATAAGTTTAAGACGCTGTTCTTCGAGAATTACTTCCCGAAGAGTATGAAGAATCAGATGGAGGTGAAGTTCTTAGAACTAAAACAAGATGACATAACGGTGGCGCAATACGCAGCTAAGTTTAATGAACTAGCGCGATTTGCGGAACACCAAGTTGGAGATGAAGAGAGGAAGGCTAGACGCTTCGAACAAGGGTTGAAGCCGTGGCTGTTCAATAAGGTATCAGTTCTTCAAATTGATTCCTTTGCAACATTACTAGAGAAGGCAATCATTGCGGTAGGTGGCAGCGAGGCCTTAAGTCTGTATAACAAGGAGAAGAAAGGAAAGAATACTGGAGGAGAGAACCGTACGGGAGGAAGCAGTAGCGGAGGAAGAAACTTGGGAAAGAGAAAATGGGAGAATAAAAACAAAAACAACAATAATCAATCAGGGAATTTTCGTGGAGGTTTCAAGAAGAGGGCTGAAGGATGCTCAAAGTATGGGAAGAATCAACAGGGCGAGTGCTGGAAGGGACGTGACACTTGCTACAACTGCGGACAGGAAGGGCACATCTCGCCCAACTGTCCGAAGCCAAAGAAGATCCAAGGGTGTTTTGCTTGTGGCTCAACTGAGCACCGTATTAAGGATTGCCCTAAGAAGGGAAGTGGCGGGGGTAGCAATCAGCAAGGAGTCAACAAGCTGATGATCAGCGGGCCGGCACAATCCAACCGCCCAACCGCCAGAACCTTTAACATGGCCGTCCAGGACGCCGTGGCTGCGAAGGACGTGGTGTCAGGTATAATCCCAATCAATGATATAAATGCTTATGTATTATTTGATTCGGGTGCCACCTGTTCTTTTATATCTGAAGAATTTACGAGTAAACTTAGTACACCCCGAGAACGATTAGAAAATCCTTTGATCATAGAAGTTGCTTAGAAGGAAGTGATCCCTGTAGAATACGTTTATCGAGATTATCGCGCAAATATTAGAGAACATGAACTGAGCGCAGACTTGATTCCTATTAGACAGGGAGAATTTGACGTAATACTGGGGATGGATTGGTTGTATAACCATGCTGTGATTATTGACTATCAGAACAAGTGTGTGAACCTTCAGACTCCGAATAAGTCTAAGGTAGTGTTTTATGGTAGCTCATCGCTTAAGAAATCGTGTTGCGTTACAATGATGCAGGCCAAGAAATTGTTAAGGAAAGGATGTGTAGGTTATTTCGCTTACATCATTGATACTCGGAAAAAGGGAGTAAAAATTAAGGATATATCCGTAGTTAATAAATTTCAAGATGTGTTTCTGGACGATCTGCCTGGTCTTCCGCCAGACAGAGAAATCAAATTCGTAATAGACTTAGCACCGGGAACGACACCGATTTCGAAAGCTCCATATCGTATGGCGCCAGTAGAAATGAAGGAATTGATGATACAATTGCACGAATTATTGGATAAGGGTTATATTCGATCGAGTGTTTCTCCTTGGGGAGCACCAGTACTATTCGTTAAGAAGAAGGACGGATCGATGAGGCTCTGTATCGATTTTCGAAAATTGAACAGAGTAACGATCAAGAACCGATATCCACTACCGAGGATAGACGACTTATTTGACCAACTTAAGGGAGCAAAGTGTTTCTCAAAAATTGACCTACGAACAGGATATCACCAACTGAAAGTGAGGGATGAGGACATACCAAAGACTGCGTTTCGAACCCGATATGGACACTACGAGTTTTTGGTAATGTCATTTGGATTGACTAATACTCCGACAGCATTTATGGACTTGATGAACCGAGTTTTCAAGCCATACTTGGATAAATTTGTAGTGGTTTTCATCGACGACATTTTGATCTACTCGAAGACAGAGGAAGAACACGCTGAACATCTGAAGATTATTTTGGAGGCACTAAGGAAGGAGAAGATGTATGCAAAATTTTCAAAGTGCGAATTTTGTATGGAGAAGGTTCAATTCTTAGGCCACGTGGTGGATAAGAATGGAATCGCTGTTGACCCTGCAAAGGTTGAAGCAATAAGTAATTGGGAACAACTGAGAACACCGGCGGAGGTGAGAAATTTTTTAGGGTTTGCTGGGTACTATCGAAGATTCATCCAAGCTTTTTCTAAGATAGCAACCCCGTTGACCAATTTGACTAGAAAGACGGTAAAATTTGTATGGATCGACAAATGCAAAGAGAGTTTTCAGGAGTTGAAGAAGAGATTGAGCGAAGCGCCTGTGTTATCACTACCAGATGATGCGGGAAATTTTGTGGTGTATAGTGATGCATCGCACAAGGGACTTGGTTGTGTGCTTATGCAGCACGGCAAGGTCATTGCGTATGCGTCATGACAATTGAAGGATTACGAAAAGCGATACCCTACTCACGACTTAGAGTTAGCGACAGTAGTTTTTGCGTTAAAGATATGGAGGCATTATTTATATGGAGAAAAATGTGAGATATACACGGACCACAAAAGTCTGAAATATATCTTCACACAGAAGGAGTTGAACATGCGACAGAGAAGGTGGATAGAATTAATCAAAGACTATGACTGCGATATTCTTTATCACCCGGGAAAGGCAAACGTGGTTGTCGACGCTCAGAGCAGGAAAGGAAGGGAAAAGTTGTTTAATTTAACGACTCAGGAAGAATTCATAAGAGAGATGGAGAAATTGGAGATAGAAGTGAAAGGACTAGAAAAGTCTGGTGAGAAGTTAATTGTAATGGAAGCTTGTCCGACGTTGTTGGATAGAGTGAAGGAAGCCCAGGAAAAGGATGAAGAGTGTGAGAAAATCCGAAAGAGGATCACAGAAAATAAGGAAGAGAAATTCCGAATGAATAAAGATGGTATCTTAAGATTCGAAGGAAGAGTGTGGGTACCAGCGGTAACCGAGTTGAGGGAAGAGATTTTGCGTGAGGCACACAATACGACATATTCCGTTCATCCAGGAGGCACGGAGATGTACCGAGATCTAAGGCAACATTTTTGGTGGCCCAATTTGAAACTGGAAGTCGTAGAGTGCGTCAGTAGATGCTTGACTTGCCAACGCGTTAAAGCAGAGCATCAACGGCCAAGTGGTTTACTACAACCGTTAGAAATACCAGAGTGAAAATGGGAGCATATTACCATGGACTTCGTGGTAGGACTTCCAGTTACACAGAAAGGTTATGATGCTATTTGGGTTACCGTGGATCTACTAACGAAGACCGCATATTATCTACCAATCAAGATCCGCTACAGTTTGAATCAGTTAGCGAGCCTATACGTAAAAGAAATTGTCTCACGACATGAAGTGCCGGTGTCAATTGTCTCTGATCGAGATTCACGCTTCACGTCCAATTTTTGGAAGAGTTTGCAAGAAAGAATGGGAACACAGTTGAGGTTGAGTACGACTTACCATCCTCAGACAGACGGACAGAGTGAGTGAACAATACAAACGCTGGAGGACATGCTTAGAACTTGCGTGATGGATTTCGAGGGAAATTAGGACGACCACCTACCCTTAGTAGAATTCGCATATAATAATAGCTACCATGCAAGTATCGGCATGCCACCGTACGAAGCTCTTTAAGGAAGAAAGTGCAGAACGCCATTATGTTGGGACGAAGTCGGAGAACGACGAATACTCGGACCAGAGCTAGTACAACAACCGCAGACGTGGTGACAATGATAAGAGCCGGATTAGTAGTAGCTCAAGATCGCCAGAAGAAATAAGTAGATTTGCATCTGCAGGACCGAGACTTCAAAGTCGGCAGTTTTGTATTCTTGAAGGTATATCCATAGAAGGGAAAAATTCATTTCGGCAAGAAAGAAAAATTGAGTCCAAGATTCATAGGACCGTTCGAGATACTGAAGCGAGTGGGCGAAGTGGCATACAAAGTTACGTTACCACCCGAGTTGGAGCACATCCACAACATGTTCCACATTTTCGTGTTGCGACCGTACAAGGCAGACTGCAAGCACGTGATTTATTACGAGCCCATTCAAGTGGAGAAGAACTTGGCTTATGAAGAAATTCCTGTCCAAATACTAGATATGAAAGAGCAAGCCTTGAGAAATAAAATTATTTCATCAGTAAAAGTGCTTTGGCGTAACCACGATATCGAGGAGGCTACGTGGGAGTTAGAAGATAGGATGATGAGTGACTATCCCCATCTATTCGTGTAACCTTGTAAAAATTTTGGGACAAAATTTTTATAAGGGGGGGGGATGTAATACCCGAGAATTTTCGAATATTATTAAATGAATATATTAATGGAAGTGAATATTTATTCATATATAAATAATTTTGTGTTATGAGATGAATTAATTCAATTATATAAAATTGAATAATTATAATAATTGAGAAAAATGTGGAGTTTATAATAAACTCGGGAAGCCTTGTGTGGCACCGCGATGAGATATGTTAATAATGATAAGTGAACAATTAATCTATATTAATTGTTAATTGTTGTTAATTGTTATCGTAGAATATTAATTAATTATTAGAGAATATTAATGATAATTAATTGATGATGTGGAAATTATTATTATTACAAATAATATAATATTAATAATGAGCAACGTGTCTATAATATAATAAGATTTATATTCATTTAATGTGATATTTAATCATATAAGTGTTAATCGATTATTATGGACATTAATAATCAATGAGGAATGGATTAGTTAATAATATTATTAATTAATCAATGAGATGAATAATTTATTTATTTGACATTATGAATAATAAAATAAATAAGTAAGTTATTAATATAATAAGATTATATTAATTGTTATGTACAAGCATGCAATAATTAATAATATAAAGTATATGGAATACAACCATAGTATATAATGTAGAGAGACACTTAAGTGTGACCATGCTTGCATACATAAACTATATTATATAATGCAATGTGAATATACTACATAGAGACCATGTATTAGGATTGATTGAAATATATAAGCTACATGTTTATGCTAGTGTGACAATATGTATGCAAGTATACATTAACATAATATGAATATATTGTAATCAACTGTTGATTGTAGAATTTAATAATGTTGTAATATTTGATTTGAATTATATCCGGTAAAACAAATGTACATGGATTTTATGTGTGTGGATTATACTTACTACATTATGTGAATAACATGATTATTGGGATTACATTGTAATTCTAATTGTAATCTAAATATATAGTATGTATATATATATATATATATATGATAATTGAAGTATACATATATGCCTTAGTGCATATAAAATGTGTATGTATTGGGTCATTTTAATTTACTACATTGTTTCATATTGCTGAGCCTTGCTTGTTCCTAAATGATAGACTCATTTTGCTCTTCACGTGTGCACTCAATTAGCCTAAGCCTATGGCCTCTTCTCTCAAACTCAGCATTCTAGCCATCATGATCATGAAGGGAGTGGGCAGAACAGTGGAGATCACCAACCAATTACCTACTCTCTATTAACCACCAAACAAATCTAAAATCTCATTGGTTTAATTTGGTGTGTATAAGCAATGTATGGACAATGGTTTTTCTATATATATGGCTCTCATCCTCTCTAATTCATTTGCTGATAAATTGCTTAAGTTAAGTTGAGAATAATACACATAGTAGTATAATAGCATTGTGAAGTAGTAGCAAGTTCAGATTCTAGCAGAGGTATAATAAAGCTTCCTTGTTCTTCTTTTTTGTTTCTCTGTATATTTCAAGATTTCTTGATTTTGCCATATTAGAGTGTGATTGGATTATAGAATGCTTGATTAAGTGTTATATAGACATATAAGTATGTTGGTATTGCAATATAGTTATGTAGAATCGAAATTGTGAAGTAATTTTATGATTTGGGCTTGATATTTGTCGAGGCTGGAGCTTTCTGGTCTGGAACGGTAGCCGTGCGGCCGCGCGTCTCCCTAGTACAATTTGGGCGCGGCCGCGCACCACTGCAAAATTTGTTGATGATTTCTTTTATATCTTCTGATGTATTGAACATGTTGTACTAGTAGAGTATGCTTATAACTCACACTAACATATAGAATAAGGTTACTAGGTTATAGCAATCCATGCTAGTTGTTTTAGTTAAGTATTTCAAAGAAAACTTAAAGTTATGAAAAGAGGAACTTTGATATATAAATACCATAATAGTATTCTGACTTTTGAGACACGTTTGTATGACCTAGAAACACATGGAATGCATATTGACTTAAGTATATATGTATCGTGATATAATATGAACATGTGAACCCAACTAGTGCACCTTTCTCACAAAAACACAAGTTTTGATGGTTGATATTGACAGGTAAGGACTATATATACATTCTGACTTTTCGAGCATGTTATATGACCTTGAAATGCGTGTCAAACATGTTAACATATGAATCTAGATAGCATGAGCATATTAGGCCTTATTAGTGAGCTTTACTGATGAGAACACAAGTTTTAAACGTACACCTTGACATGTTAACTTCAAGTGTAAATTCTGAAGTTTATGAACGTGTTGGATAATACTATTGACTTCATGAACGTCATGCATATATACATACCATGTTAGATGTCATGATTTAGCTTAAACGAAGCATATTTTCAACTAATAATTGTAATAGTTACATGTATGAAATGTGAATACTCATAAGTATGCCTAATGCAAAGTATATGAATACCTTATGTGTTTAAAGAGCGAGCATGATAGGCCTTATGAATTCCATGACCTTGAATGGCTTTAAATTATTGAAAGTGTTAACTTAGAATCTATTGCATGTATGATTGGAACAAGGAAAGGTTGTATACACATAAAAGTATCCTTTAAACATGTATACATGCTACGTGATATTATATGATGTTACTTGAACCCGATTTTGACGGTTAACTTATGAGAATGCCATAACTTGCTAAAATGAAATACATTTAGTGTTAATTGTGGTCTTATGTGATATTAATAATATGAGAGCATGTTTGCTAATTGTTGCGATCTTATATGATATGAGAATGTGTTTAAACTCAAAAGGAGGAATGTTAAGGATAGATATTATATTCTATATAATTGTGTAGCTAGGATAAGACTTAGCTTATGTGTTAATCGTGTATACGAGATGAGGTATAATGTTAAACTATATGACTAATGGATATCATATATACGTAACTATATTACGATAGGAATTCGAAAGTGTTGATTTGCTTTAGTGGATAAACTACTCTAAAGGCAAGTTCTCTAAATTACACTCTTTTAAAGTGCAAGTTTCCTAACTTACACTCTTTTACAGTGCAAGTATCTAAACCTTATCTCTTTGGATGCAAGTATCCTAACCGACGCATTTACTTTATGCAAGTATTCTATCCTTGTATATTGCGAACTAGTTTCTTTGCTTAATCGTTTGAATTGAATTAGCATACTTGAACTCTTATTTCATTAAAGCTATTATTCAAGTGGAACTTGGTATTGTTCTTGAATATTATGAAAGTGTCTATGCCATTTGATTCGGCTAGACTTATATTATTGAAAGGCGACCCAAACTGATTGATTGGTGCGGGATCTTATATTTGACTGAGAAGAACAAAATATAACTGTCGGAGAACCGACCCGCGCACTTGAGTATGATTGATTGTTATGCATAACTATGATACTTTAGGCTGATCACCTGTTGTACCTGTTTTTGATTTAGGTTATCAGTTTAATACTGTTAATTCTAGTAGAAGTTTATAGTCCTTAGTGACTGCTCAGTATTCAGTTATCTTGAAATCTTGAATTGATTTATTATTGAATCACGTTGATATTATTCTGTCCTTAGCGACTGTTATTGAAAGCTGTTGATATTCATGTTATCCTTGAACTATCAAACCTTGCTATACCCTTTCGAGAATTGAAAATTTTATTACTCACTCTTATTGTATATTACTTGCTGGGCAATTTGTGCTCATTCTTGCTTTTCCTAAAACATTTCAGTTAAGGCAGAGCATGGTGAACCTTCAGGCATTGATAAGGGCAAAGGCAAAGCTACCAACTAGCTTGTGTCTTTTATGTTTTTAAATATTTTAATGTTGTATTAAGATGATGTAGTAAGACTAGATTTGATTATGTTTAAGCTTAAGTTAGATTATGTAATAAGTCATTAATTGATATTATTATGTAATCTATTAAGTACTATAGGTTGCGAGACTTGGGGAAATAATTATAATAAATCATTGTATATTATTCTACATTAGATATTCCGCTGTGAATGTGTGATTTTAGTTATTATTGTATTACCATGAACACGTGACGAACCGAATTCGAGAGACCAAGTGGCGGTCCCGGATTTGGGGGCGTCACAGGTTGGTATCAAAGCTGTAGTTATAAACCTTAGGAACGAGTGTCCTTAGACTATAACTTAGGCAAACTTAGAAGCTGGAAAGGAGATAAAACTCACATAGAGTTTTCCCTAGAGCGAGACTTAGTGTGTTATTAAACGTAACTTCATTCTATACAATGAACTTATGTTTTATTTAACATTCTAATGGAGTTGCTGTTTGTTTGTATTGTGTTTGTGATTATAGGATGACGGACACAGGTGTACCTAGTAGAGTGGCAGAGGAGGAGCCCAGGGATATACATGTAGTATACGAGGCACCTCTAGAGGCTACACCAGTGCAGGCTGTTGCACCATTCGAGTCTGACGACGAGGATGAGATTGAGATAGAGTCTGATCCAGAGGAGGAGCCGATGGAGGATGAGCCAGTAGAGGACTCTAATGGGGCTACTATAGAGGAGTAGATGCTAGGAGAGTATGAGGAGTGGATCCTAGAGTTAGACTGCAGGGTTCAGGAGCTGGAGGCAGAGGCCCAAGAGAGAGAGTCCGAGTTCCAGAAATTGAGGGACGAGGACCACCAGAGGAAGCTGGCCATGCAGGAGTTAGAGGTAGAGATCGCTTACCGCAGGGAGCCAGGGATCCAGATGGGAACCTTATTTCACAGGTCGGTGGCGAGAAATGTAGATATAGCAGGGAAGCTGGAAGAAGTAGAACAGAGAGAATTGAGTGAGAAGGCTGAGAAAGAGGCACTCCGTACTCAGCTAGAGTTGGAGGTGATGGATAGGTTACACTTCGAGGAGAAGTGGGAAGCGGCCAATGAGAGAGCTGACGACCTAGAGGACGGGGTCAGGTGTAAGAAGAGGAAGATGAACAAGATGGGGTATGTGTTCCGCTCAGCTTTTGAGAGGGTGATTGATGGTGTGTACCACTACCCGACAGAGTAGGGACAGACTCTACATACTATGAGTCGAGAGCTGGTAGCTTATATAGCACAGTTAGAGTACAAGAGCGCTGTAGAACGTGGGACGATGTGATGAGATTTCCTTAAATGGTCTAGTAGTAGTTAGTAGCATTTATCTTTATGTGTTGTACATTCTATGTTATAATCCCTATCTTTTGTGTAAGATGTGGGATAGTGATGTAAACCCCATGTAAGCTTTTGTTAGAGGGGTAGTATGGTAGTAGGTTAGTATATTCCCTATCTTTTGTGATATTAGGGGATATATGTGATAACATTTATAGCAGTATGCTAGGATAATCATGTAATGAAATGATTTGGCATATGAATATAAATGAAGTTTATTTTAGAAATGTGTTATAAATTTATTCCTTTAGTATTAAAAGAAATACTTAAGTAATATACTTGAATAATAATAAAATGAAAACTTATGATGCAGATAATGCCGCCCAGACATAGATTGACTGCACCCGAAGAATCTGACGAGAGGGAACATGTTGACCCGATCCAGAAACTGGTAGACTTGTTAGGAGAAGCCTTAAGGGGAAGGAACAATGAACCCGTTCGCCCAAACCCTCAGACTGTGCCAGTAACAACCTTTAAAGACTTTAAGAGTGTAGGACCCCCGGAGTTCGAGGGAACTACCGACCCAATCGTCGCACAGACGTGGATCAAGGAGATCGAAAAAGCTTTCACTATAGCTCGCGTAGGCGAAGATCAGAAGACGGTATTTGCCACATACATGATGAGGGGAGAAGCGAACTACTGGTGGGAGGCTAATCAACAAAGAGCTGGAGAAGGGATAATAGCTTGGGATAAGTTTAAGACGCTGTTCTTCGATAATTACTTCCCGAAGAGTATGAAGAATCGGATGGAGGTGAAGTTCTTAGAACTAAAACAAGGTGACATAACGGTGGCGCAGTACGCAGCTAAGTTTAATGAACTAGCGCGATTTGTGGAACACCAAGTTATAGATGAAGAGAGGAAGGCAAGACGCTTCGAACAAGCCGTGGCTGTTCAATAAGGTATCAGTTCTTCAAATTGATTCCTTTGCAACATTACTAGAGAAGGCAATCAGTGCGGAAGGTGGCAGTGAGGCCTTAAGTCTGTATAACAAGGAGAAGAAAGGAAAGAATACTGGAGGAGAGAACCGTACAGGAGGAAGCAGTAGCGGAGGAAGCAACTTGGGAAAGAGAAAATAGGAGAGTAAAAACAAAAACAACAATAATCAATCAAGGAATTTTCGTGGAGGTTTCAAGAACAGGGTTGAAGGATGCTCAAATGATGGGAAGAATCACCAGGGCGAGTGCTGGAAGGGACGTGGCACTTGCTACAACTGCGGACAGGAAGGGCACATCTAGCCCAACTGTCCGAAGCCAAAGAAGATCCAAGGGTGTTTTGCTTGTGGCTCAACTGAGCACCGTATTAAGGGTTGCCCAAAGAAACGAAGTGGCAGGGGTAGCAATCAGCAAGGAGGCAACAAGCTGATGATCAGCGGGCCGACACAATCCAACCGCCCAACCGCCAAACCGTTAGAACCTTTAACATGACCGTCCAGGACGTCGTGGCTGCGAAGGACGTAGTGTCAGGTATAATCCCAATTAATGATATAAATGCTTATGTATTATTTGATTCAGGTGCCACCTGTTCTTTTATATCTGAAGATTACGAGTAAACTTAGTACACCCCGAGAACGATTAGAAAATCCTTTGATCATAGAAGTTGCTAATAAGGAAGTGATCCCTGTAGAATACGTTTATCGAGATTATCGCGCAAACATTAGAGAACATGAACTGAGCGCAGACTTGATTCCTATTAGACTGGGAGAATTTGACGTAATACTGGGGATGGATTGGTTGTATAAGCATGCTGCGATTATTGACTGTCAGAACAAGTGTGTGAACCTTCAAACTCCGAATAAGTCTAAGGTAGTGTTTTATGGTAGCTCATCGCTTAAGCAATTGTGTTGCGTTATGATGATGCAGGCCAAGAAATTGTTAAGGAAAGGATGTGTAGGTTATTTAGCTTACATCGTTGATACTCGAAAAAAGGGAGTAGAAATTAAGAATATATCCGTAGTTAATGAATTTCAAGATGTATTTCTGGTCGATCTGCCTGGTCTTCCGCCAGACAGAGAAATTGAATTCGTAATAGACTTGGCACCGGGAACGGCACCGATTTCGAAAGCTCCATATCGTATGTCGCCAGTAGAAATGAAGGAATTGATGATACAATTGCAAGAATTGTTGGATAAGGGTTACATTCGATCGAGTGTTTCTCCTTGGGGAGCACCAGTACTATTCGTTAAGAA
The DNA here is from genome assembly GCA_020205555.1 of Panax stipuleanatus. Lineage (NCBI taxonomy): Eukaryota > Viridiplantae > Streptophyta > Magnoliopsida > Apiales > Araliaceae > Panax > Panax stipuleanatus. The sequence goes on from CM035117.1 coordinate 92,262,381, forward strand.
GAAGGGCGGATCGATGAGGCTCTGTATCGATTATCGAGAATTGAACAGAGTAACGATCAAGAACCGATATCCGCTACCGAGGATAGACGACTTATTTGATCAACTGAAGGGAGCAAAGTGTTTCTCAAAAATCGACCTACGAACAGGATACCACCAACTAAAAGTGAGGGATGAGGACATACCAAAGACTGCGTTTCGAACCCGTTATGAACACTACGAGTTTTTGGTAATGTCATTTGGATTGACTAATGCTCCGACAGCATTTATGGACTTGATGAACTGAGTTTTCAAGCCATACTTGGATAAATTTGTAGTGGTTTTTATCGACGACATTTTGATCTACTCGAAGACAGAGGAAGAACACGCTGAACATCTGAAGATTATTTTGGAGGCACTAAGGAAGGAGAAGATGTATGCAAAATTTTCAAAGTACGAATTTTGGATGGAGAAGGTTCAATTCTTAGGCCACGTGGTGGATAAGAATGGAATCACTGTAGACCCTGCAAAGGTTGAAGCAATAAGTAATTGGGAACAACCGAGAACACCGACGGAGGTGAGAAGTTTTTTAGGGTTAGCTGGGTACTATCGAAAATTCATCCAAGATTTTTCTAAGATAGCAACCCCGTTGACCAATTTGACTAGAAAGACAGTAAAATTTGTATGGACCGACAAATGCGAAGAGTGTTTTCAAGAGTTGAAGAAGAGATTGAGCGAAGCGCCTGTGTTATCACTACCAGATGATGCGGGAAATTTTGTGGTGTATAGTGATGCATCGCACAAGGGACTTGGTTGTGTGCTTATGCAGCACGGAAAGGTCATTGCGTATGCATCACGACAATTGAAGGATTACGAAAAGCGATACCCTACTCACGACTTAGAGTTAGCGACAGTAGTTTTTGCATTAAAGATATGGAGGCATTATTTATATGGAGAAAAATGTGAGATATACACGGACCACAAAAGTCTGAAATATATCTTCACACAGAAGGAGTTGAACATGCGGCAGAGAAGGTGGATAGAATTAATCAAAGACTATGACTGCGATATTCTTTATCACCTGGGAAAGGCAAACGTGGTTGCCGACGCTCTAAGCCGGAAAGGAAGGGAAAAGTTGTTTAATTTAACGACTCAGGAATAATTGATAAGAGAGATGGAGAAATTGGAGATAGAAGTGAAAGGACCAGAAAAGTCTGGTGAGAAGTTAATTGTAATGGAAGCTTGTCCGACGTTGTTGGATAGAGTGAAGGAAGCCCAGGAAAAGGATGAAGAGTGTGAGAAAATCCGAAAGAGGATCACAGAAAATGAGGAAGAGAAATTCCGAATGAATAAAGACAGTATCTTAAGATTTGAAGGAAGAGTGTGGGTACCAGCGGTAACCGAGTTGAGGGAAGAGATTTTTCACGAGGCACACAATACGATATATTCCGTTCATCTGGGAGGCACGAAGATGTACCGAGATCTAAGGCAACATTTTTCTGGCCCAATTTGAAACGGGAAGTCGCAGAGTACGTCAGTAGATGTTTGACTTGCCAACGAGTTAAAGCAGAGCATCAACGGCCGAGTGGTTTACTACAACCGTTAGAAATACCAGAGTGGAAATGAGAGCATATTACCATGGACTTCGTGGAAGGACTTCCAGTTACACAGAAAGGTTATGATGCTATTTGGGTTATCATGGATCGACTAACGAAGACCGCATATTTTTTACCAATCAAGATCCGCTACAATTTGAATCAGTTAGCGAGCCTATACGTAAAAGAAATTGTCTCACGACATGAAGTGCCGGTGTCAATTGTCTCTGATCGAGATTCACGCTTCACGTCCAATTTTTGGAAGAGTTTGCAAGAAAGAATGGGAACACAGTTGAGGTTGAGTACGTCTTACCATCCTCAGACAGACGGACAGAGTGAACGAACAATACAAATGCTGGAGGACATGCTTAGAACTTGCGTGATGGATTTCAAGGGAAATTGGGACGACCACCTGCCCTTAGTAGAATTCGTATATAATAATAGCTACCATGCAAGTATCGGCATGCCACCGTACGAAGCTCTTTACGAAAGAACGTGCAGAACGCCATTATGTTGGGACGAAGTCGGAGAACGACGAATACTCGGACCAGAGCTAGTACAACAAACCGCAGACGTGGTGACAATGATAAGAGCCAGATTAGTAGCAGCTCAAGATTGCCAGAAGAAATACGCAGATTTAAATCGACAGGACCGAGACTTCAAAGTCGACAGTTTCGTATTCTTTAAGGTATCTCCATGGAAGGGAAAAATTTGTTTCGGCAAGAAAGAAAAATTGAGTCCAAGATTCATAGGACCGTTCGAGATACTGAAGCGAGTGGGCGAAGTGGCATACAAAGTTGCGTTACCACCCGAGTTGGAGCACATCCACAACGTGTTCCACATTTTCGTGTTGCGACCGTACAAGGCCGACTACAAGCACGTGATTTCTTACGAGCCCATTCAAGTGGAGAAGAACTTGGCGTATGAAGAAATTCCTGTCCAAATACTAGATAAGAAAGAGCAAGCTTTGAGAAATAAAATTATTTCATCTGTAAAAGTGCTTTGGCGTAACCACGATATTGAGGAGGCTACTTGGGAGTTAGAAGATAGGATGATGAGGGATTATCCCCATCTATTCGTGTAACCTTGTAGCAATTCCGGGACGGAATTTTTATAAGGGGGGAGGATGTAATACCCGAGAATTTCCGAATATTATTAAATGAATATATTAATGGAAGTGAATATTTATTCATATATAAATGATTTTGTGTTATGAGATGAATTAATTCAATTATATAAAATTGAATAATTATAATAATTGTGAAAAATGTGGAGTTTATAATAAACTCAGGAAGCCTTGTATGTCACCGCGATGAGATATGTTAATAATGATAAGTGAACAATTAATCTATATTAATTGTTAATTGTTGTTAATTGTTATCGTAGAATATTAATAAATTATTATAGAATATTAATGATAATTAATTGATGATGTGGGAATTATTATCATTGCAAATAATATAATATTAATAATGAGCAACGTGTCTATAATATAATAAAATTTATATTCATTTAATGTGATATTTAATCATATAAGTGTTAATCGATTATTATGGAAATTAATAATCAATGAGGAATGGATTAATTAATATTATTATTAATTAATCAATGAGATGAATAATTTATTTATTTGACATTATGAATAATAAAATAAATAAGTAAGTTATTAATATAATAAGAGTGTATTAATTGTTATGTACAAGCATGCAATAATTAATAATATAAAGTATATGGAATACAACCATAGTATATAATGTAGAGAGACACTTAAGTGTGACCATGCTTGCATACATAAACTATGTTATATAATGCAATGTGCATATATTACATAGAGACCATGTATTAGGATTGAATGAAATATATAAGCTACATGTTTATGCTAGTGTGACAATATGTATGCAAGTATACATTAACATAATATGAATATATTGTAATCAACTGTTGATTGTAGAATTTAATAATGTGGTAATATTTGATTTGAATTATATCCGGTAAAACAAATGTACATGGATTTTATGTGTGTGGATTATACTTACTACATTATGTGAATAACATGATTATTGGGATTACATTGTAATTCTAATTGTAATCTAAATATATAGTATGTATATAAATATAAATATATATATATATATATGATAACTTAAGTATACATATATGCCTAAGTGCATATAAAATGTGTATGTATTGGGTCATTTTAATTTACTGCATTGTTTCATATTGTTGAACCTTGCTTGTTCCTAAATGATAGACTCATTTTGCTCTTCACGTGTGCACTCAATTAGCCTAAACCTATGGCCTCTTCTCTCAAACTCAGCATTCTAGCCATCATGATCATGAAGGGAGTGGGCAGAACAGTGGAGATCACCAACCAATTACCTACTCTCTATTAACCATCAAGCAAATCTAAAATCTCGTTGGTTTAATTTGGTGTGTATAAGCAATGTCTGGACAATGGTTTTTCTATATATATGGCTCTCATCCTCTCTAATTCATTTGCTGATAAATTGCTTAAGTTAAGTTGAGAATAATACACATAGTAGTATAATAGCATTGTGAAGTAGTAGCAAGTTCAGATTCTAGCAAAGGTATAATAAAGCTTCCTTGTTCTTCATTTTTGTTTCTCTGTATATTTCAAGATTTCTTGATTTTGCCATATTAGAGTGTGATTGGATTATAGAATGCTTGATTAAGTGTTATATAGACATATAAGTATGTTGGTATTGCAATTTAGTTATGTAGAATCGAAATTGTGAAGTAATTTTGTGATTTGGGCTTGATATCTGCCGAGGCTGGAGCTTTCTGGTCTGGAACGGGAGCCGCGCGGCCGCGCGTCTCCCTAGTACAATTTGGGCGCGGTCGCTCGCCACTGCAGAATTTGTTGATGATTTCTTTTATATCTTCTGATGTATTGAACATGTTGTACTAGTAGAGTATGCTTATTACTCACATTAACATATGGAATAAGGTTACTAGGTTATAGCAATCCATGCTAGTTGTTTTAGTTAAGTATTTCAAAGAAAACTTAAAGTTATGAAAAGAGGAACTTTGATATATAAATACCATAATAGTATTCTGACTTTTGAGACACGTTTGTATGACCTGGAAACACATGGAATACATATTGACTTAAGTATATATGTATCGTGATATAATATGAACATGTGAACCCAACTAGTGCACATTTCTCACAAAAACACAAGTTTTGAAGGTTGATATTGACATGTAAGGACCATATATATATTCTGACTTTTCGAGAATGTTATATGACCTTAAAATGCGTGTCAAACATGTTAACATATGAATCTAGATAGCATGAGCATGTTAGGCCTTATTAGTGAGCTTTACTAATGAGAATACAAGTTTTAAACGTACACCTTGACATGTTAACTTGAAGTTTAAATTCTGAAGTTTATGAACGTGTTGGATAATACTATTGACTTCATGAACGTCATGCGTATATACATACCATGTTAGATGTCATGATTTAGCGTAAACGAAGCAAGTTTTCAACTAATAACTGTAATAGTTACATGTATGAAATGTGAATACTCATAAGTATGCCTAATGCAAAGTATATGAATACTTACGTGCTTAAAGAGCGAGCATGATAGGCCTTGTGAATTCCATGACCTTGAATGGCTTTAAATTATTGAAAGTGTTAACTTAGAATCTATTGCATGTATAATTGGAACAAAGAAAGGTTGTATACACATAAAAGTATCCTTTAAACATGTATACATGCTACGTGATATTATATGATGTTACTTGAACCCGATTTTGACGGTTAACTTATGAGAATGCCATAACTTGCTAAAACAGGAGCACCCCAAGGAGATGCACTAGGACGTATAAAACTGATGTCTAACAACTCCTGTAGTTGGACCTTTAACTCCTGAAGTTCTATAGGAGCCATTCGATATGGGGTTTTAGAAATGGGTTTTGTACCGGGTTCAAGGTCAATAAAGAATTCAACTTCACGTTCCTGGGGTAGACCGAGAAGTTCTTAGGGAAATACATCTTGAAATTTATTAACAACAGAAATATCATTCAAACCTGACGTATTCTGGTTTAGATCAGTGACATGGGCTAAGAAAGCTTGACATCCATTTTTCAATAAACGAATAGCTTTATGACTTGAAATAACATTGATTGATTTTAGTGGTTTGGTTGTTTGAATTCGCACAATAGGTTGGTTAGGAATATGAAAACTAACAACCTTACGAAAACAATCAATTTTGGCATGATAAGTGGTCAACCAGTCAGTTCCTAAAATCACATCAAATGCAAGTATTTTCAACGATATAAGATCAACAAGTAGGGTGAGGGCACCAATTTGAATCAAGCAAGATTTGTAAACTGTAGATGTAACGAAGGTTTCTCCCAATGAAGTTTCAACAAATAAGTCAAAGTCTAATTTCTCAGGTGTCAAGTTCAAACGTTGAGCATAAGCAGGTGAAATAAATGAATGGGTAGCACCAGTATCTAATAAAGTGTAAACTTCGCAAGAGTTTATTATCAGCTTGCCCGTAATAACCTCGTTCGGGTTCCTTGCTTGTTGGGCAGTCACGACAAAAGCTCTTCCAGGAACCACTGACTTTGACTTGTCAGGGATAGCCTTTGGAGTCACCATCCCTGCTGGACTTGGTTTCGCTACAGGACACACTCGAGCTATGTGCCCTTCCTTTCCATAATTATAACACACCTTAGATTGTTGTGTGCAGTTGGGGCTGATGTGTCCTTTTTGCCAGCATTTATAGCATACGACCGACGGTCGTTCTCCTCCCCTAGAAACAGTTGATGTTGGTGCTGCTATCGATGCTTTCACGTTCTCATTGTTGTACCTTCTCTTCTTGAAATCTCCCCCCGACTCCCTTCTTCTATTATCATGGCTACGATTACCACCGGAGTGGTTATCGCTTCTGGCATGATACTTTTCTCCCTGCTGGTTGTCATTGTTCCGATGACTGCTGCCATCGGTACGACCTTGGTTGTCGTCCCTTGGTTGAACATAATCATTATCTCGTTCTAATAACTGGGCCCTATTCACTACATCCGAATATAGAGAAAATTTATGAGAAATGAGGTATTGACGAATCTCGGGTTTCAAACCTCTCAGAAACATCTGCGTCATACGTTCCTCATTCTCCACCAAATGAGGTGCAAACCGGGATAACTCCATGAATTTAGCCTCGTACTGGGACACAGTCATGTTATTCTGTTCTAGTCTGATGAACTCTACTTCTTTCATGTGACGAATACTTTCTGGAAAGTACTTGTCATTGAACAGTTTCTGGAACGCCCCCCAAGTCATCTTGAGTGCGGCAGGCTGGGTACGCTTCACAGATTCCCACCAGTAATCTGCTTCTCCACGGAACATAAAGGTGGCAAATGGAACCTTCTGTTCCTCCGTGCATCCCAAGACATCAAATATCTTGGTAATTTGCTTAATCCAATTTTCTGCTTTGATTGGATCTGGCTTTCCCTGAAACTCTGGTGGTCCCAATTCTTTAAACTGCTTGGCAGTGACAAGCCGCGAGTTGTTATTTCCACCAGTATTATGAACACGAGTCTCCCTCGTCTGGTTTTGCATGAACTGCAAAAAGCTTCTAAACATCTCGTCATTTATCATTTCTTCGGTAGGGTTGTTTACAGGAGGAATATAGCCTTCCTGTTGCACGTTCTCCTCATTGGTGATTAAAGGTGTCTCAACGGTCTCATTCACTCCATTATTTAAATTTTCAACTGCCATTCTCAAATACTTCCACAAAACAAGGTTTAATCAAATAAATTAACATATCACATATTAACCCTATGTTCCAACCGACCAATTAAATAACAATTAAGCTTAGGTAGGACACACTAGTGAAGGTTTTACTCGTCTCTCCCTTCCTAGTTCTATTCCCAGATCTCCGCCAGAGATCATATTCCTAAGCTCTGATACCAACTGTGACGCCCCCAAAATAGGTTCAATACTCAACCCATTTTGAGTCGCCAAATACATTCAACAAAATTCAAATACAATCTTTCATATCACACGTTCGTGCAAAATACGACCACACAACTGTGAGTGTCAATACAGACATGTAGAAATATTAACATTCAAACTAAGTCCTTATTACTTTTATTATCACATTATTTTAAATAAAAAAAATAGTGAGGACTTCTACAGCTCTAACTCGGACCATCACTCCATTCCCCGACTAGTACCAGCGATATTCTCATTTCCTAAAAAGAACAATGGAAGAAAAGAGTGAGCTCAACTAGCCCAGTAAAGAATATTATGACTAAGATAATGAAAAATAAATTATCGTTAGCCTTCAATAAATCAGATAAAATATTATGGACAACAAGTTTTAGATCAATATTCGCAGCGGAAATAACAATTCATTAGAAGAGTTAAGTAGAGAATGATGTCTACTATCTTCTTTGATTTAAAAGTCCATCATCAATATTTTATCCCTGTAACATCAATCAATATACATCTCGAAAAATATCCATCTTTGTACTACGGGCCAAAGATAGTCATTTGTATCATCAGTTGGTCATATTCATCTCAACACCTGTCCATCTTTGCACTACGGGCCAAAGATATTCATCAGGTAATCATTCATCTTTGCACTACAAGCCAAAGATATTCATCACGTAATTATTCATCTTTGCACTACAGGCCAAAGATATTCAGTTATATCACCATTTAGAACTGAGGATGATGAAAAATAATACGAATAACGGATCCAGTGAGATAAAGGACAAATATTAGAGAAGTTATCCAGAGTTCAAGAATGAAGATCAAAACTTGGATCCAATAAAAGATTATTTGGAAGAAAAAAAAAATATTTTTTTATCGTGAATAGTACCCTGTGAATAGTAACTCGTGAATAGTAACTCGTGAATAGTAACTCGACATGAAAAGAAAAAAATTTCACAAGAAAGTTCAGACCAATATTCCAGTGAAATAATATTAGATGAAGCGCAAAACTCAAATAATATCTGATCATTTCAGGAATTATATAAGTAATACTTACCATAGTAAGTTTAGAGTTAGGAATCTGAAATGAAACAATATACAAAACTGTAATTAGATTTTCATCCGTCTGGCGGTAGTCCACTCAGACAGATTATTTCCACAATTTAATAACAACTGAATACGAAGGGTTATTCACCAGGTATGCGGTAGTCCGCGTAGACAGGTTATTCCCACAGAGTAATAAAGAATGGAATAACAACAGAATTTCATCATGCATGCGGTAGTCCGTGTAGACAGGTTATTCCAACAGAATAATAAAGAATGGAATAACAACCCTTACGAGTATTGAAAGAAAATCACTCTCTTCATGAATACGAAAGAAATAATACCCTTTACCTTAAAATTTGGAGACTGCACTAGCGTAATAGCAGAATACTCTTCTTCTTTCTCTCTTATTCTCTCTATACTTTCTCTCTGTATAGCTTTAATGAATTGGTGAGAAATAATAAAGAAATGAGCTTCTTTTTATAGGCTCGGCAGAGTAAGGGTAAAATAATATTTTCGCCATAATTTATGACATCATCGCTTACATCATCGATCTATGACATCATTGCTTACCTCATCGCTCCGATGACATCATTGCTTACCTCATCGCTCCTATAACATCATTGTTTGCATCATAAGAGTTCAAATTCAATTTTCACTCTTCCACCTCGTTTAACTTTTATACCATGAATTTACTATAATAATGTTACCATTCAAATTATAAAAATCATACTACTATATAATCACATCATACTACTATAATGTAATATTATTATAATATATTTGAATGAAATATTTTATCGGATAAAATACCAACTTTCAACAAATGTCACATGTTAAAAATTTCTCTGTTTAAATCCACATTGAATAAATATTTTCTTATCATATATATAAAAAATTAATTATTCACAAATAATATTACAGAACTATAATATTGACAACCAAGTCGTTCCCAGGAAAGAGGGGGCCTTCCGATAAGGATTTCTCCTTACTGGCGCCCAATTAATTAACCACTTTCCTAGACAGAACTTCCTTTGACATTGCCAATAATGCTATCTAATAATATTATTCAAATAATATAATTTATTGATTTGATAATTTGAAATATTGTGCAATGACAATTATTAAATCAATAATATAAAATAGCAAAGTAGCACTTATTGATATAAAATATCAACGAAGCAAATATTGAACCAATAAAATATTATGCAATTATTGAATCAATAATATAAAATATTGAGCAGTAATTACTTTAACAATAATTGAGTAAGTGCATTCCTACGTAAGAATCAATAATTCGAAATACTGTGCAATACCGTGAGCTACTGTGCAACACCACGTATTACTGTATTTTAACCACCGGGTATTTCAACAGTACTAACGGTAACAATTTTGCCGTTATTTTTATAAAAAGGTTATTTCTGTCGCTTTCTATATCCGACATTCATTCCATTGTGGGGTCCACCAATGACTGCGCCGTCGTACGAATATTCTCCGACAAAAAAAATATTCCTCGACCAAATGAATATTCCCCGACACAACGAATATTTTATAACCACTTTCTTACTTTGTAAACTTTGCACATTTCACCCATAACTTATCACATTTATCAAATCAACACCTTACTATTTCAAAATAATATATAAAGAAAATTAAATCTTATTCATAAAATTTGGGGTCTTACACCTAATGAATCGAGTGTTTAAATCATGCTTAGACAAGTTTGTCGTAGTGTTTATCGATGATATTTTGATATATTCGAAAACACAGGAGGAGCATGCTGAACATTTGAGAAGCGTATTGGAGATATTACACAAGGATCAACTTTACGCAAAGTTTTCCAAGTGTGAATTCTGGTTAGAAAGAGTGCAGTTCCTAGGTCATGTGATTGACAAAAGTGGGATTGCAGTAGATCCAACAAAGATAGAAACGGTTGTAAATTGGGAACAACCAACAACTCCAACAAAAGTATGAAGTTTTCTCGGTTTAGCGGGTTATTATCGGCGTTTTATACAAGATTTTTCAAAGATAGCAAGCCCGCTAACCAATTTAACTAGAAAGACGATAAAATATGTCTGGACAGATAAATGTGAAGAAAGCTTCCAAGAGTTGAAGAAACGGCTGAGCATGGCTCCAGTGCTATCTTTACTAGATAATACATGAGGCCTTGTGGTCTATAGTGATGCGTCACACAAAGGATTAGTTTGTGTGTTGATGCAACATGGAAAAGTGATAGCTTATGCGTCACGACAACTCAAGGATTATGAAAAGAGGTATTCTACTCATGATTTAGAGCTAGCTGCAGTAGTATTTGCTCTAAAAATTTGGAGGCATTACTTGTACGGGGAGAAGTGCAACATATATACGGATCACAAAAGTCTTAAATATATTTTCACACAAAAAGATTTGAATATGAGGCAGAGGAGATGGTTAGAACTGATAAAGGATTTTGACTGTGAAATCTTATAGCATCCCGGAAAAGCCAATGTGGTTGCAGATGCGTTAAGTAGGAAGAACCAAGAGAAATTGAACATAATAAAAGACAACGAGGTACTGATAAAAGACTTTAATAAACTCAAAATAGAGGTGAGATTTTCAACTACCTCTACCCAAAAATTATTTGTTCTAGAGGGTGTTCTGACCCTATTGGAGAGAATTAAAGAAATACAGGAGAAAGATGAGATGTGTCAAAAATGTAAATCAGATATAACTCATATAAAGAATGTCAAATTCCGAGTAGATAAGGATGGGGTACTAAGATATGAGAATAGAGTTTGGGGTCCGTCTGACCAACAATAAAAGATGAAATCTTAAATGAAGCTCATAATTTTAAATTTGCCGTTCACCCAGGAAGTACAAAAATGTATAGGGACTTGTGTCAACATTTTTGGTGGTCTAATATGAAAAGGGAAATAGCAGAATGGGTCAGTAAATGTCTCACGTGTCAAAGGGTTAAGGCTGAACATCAAAAGCCAAGTGGATTATTACAACCCTTACCAATTCCGGAGTGGAAGTGGAAACATATAACCATGGATTTCATGGTAGGCCTTCCTGCTACACACAAAGGCCACAATGCCATTTGGGTAATAGTAGACAGACTTACCAAGTCAACTCATTTCCTACCTATAAAAGTTACTCATACCTTAGATCAACTTGCCAAGCTATACATAAATGAAATTATTTCTAAGCATGGAGTTCCTATTTCTATAGTGTCCGATAGAGATCTAAGATTTACTTCAAATTTTTGTGGAAGTCTTCAAAAACACCTAGGAACTTAGTTGAGATTAAGTACAGCATATCACCCGCAGACAGATGGGCAGAGTGAGAGGACCATTCAAACTTTAGAAGACATGTTAAGAACCTGTGTCATGGACTTCAAAGAGAGTTGGGAAGATCAATTACCTTTAGTAGAATTTGCCTACAACAACAGTTATCATGCTAGCATAGGTATGCCACCCTATGAAGCTCTTTATGGTAGAAAGTGTAGAACACCTTTGTGTTGGGACAAGGTCGGGGAAAGACAAATGCTAGGACTTTAGATAATTCAACAAACTACAGAAATGATTCAAGTTATACGAGGAAGATTGCAAGCATCTCAAGATCGACAATGAAAGTATGTTGATCCACATCGACAGGAGCAGAACTTTAATGTTGGAAGCCATGTATTCTTGAAAGTATCCCCTTGGAAAGGCAAGATACGTTTTGGCAATAAGGGAAAATTAAGTCCAAGATTAATTGGACCATTCGAAATTTTGAGAAGGATAGGAGAGGTGGCTTATGAAATAGCTTTACCTCCTGACTTAAACCTTATCCATAATGTGTTTCATGTGTTCGTATTACAACCATATAAACCCGACTACAAACATGTTATAAGTTACGAACCTATCCTAATCGAAAAAGATCTATCTTATATAGAAGAACCTGTTCAGATCATCAACCGGAAAGAGCACATCCTAAGAAATAAAGTGATAACATCGATTAAGGTGATCTGGAGAAATCAGAACGTTGAAGAGGCTACATGGGAGCTCGAAAATAAAATGCGAAAGAACTATCCCCACTTATTTACTTAACCTGTACTGTAATTTCGAGGACGAAATTCTTATTAGAGGGGGTGAATGTGAGATCCCGAAACCCTAATAAGACTTGGTTATGTAAAATTCTAAACTATCAATAAAATCTCTCCGTTTTAGTTCTGTATCGTGTTATTGTATACATTATTAAAGACTTAGGTCAAAAATATTTTTCTCCAAAAAACGTCGTGCTTGACACCTCGTGCTTAAAATTTTTTATTTTATTTTTGGACTTTTTGGTATATTATTTTATCAAGCTGCTTTGTCGTGCTTACATTGATAAAAAGCTTTGTCGTGATTATATCGGAGAAACGCTTTGTCATGCTTTGAAAAGGATTAGGTCTTAAAACCTAAATTAAAAACCCTAATATTAAATTAGGAAACCCTAAACCTAATTTAAAAAATCTTAACCCTAATTACAAACCCTAAAAACCCTCATTAAGGAATTTAAACCCTAATTAGGTTATGTTAAGCCCTAATTATGTTAACTAAACTTAAATTAGGTGTTAATAATTTTATTAAGTTATTCCAAACACAAAGATCAAAACTCTAATTCATAATTAGTGAAGATTAGGGCAAAATTAGCTACTAATTAAACCTTAAAGTTGCTCACAAGCTAGTGCCACCTCCTACTTCAAAATTTGTCATCAATCAAATCTCCAAGCACCTTGTCATAGCCGCACAAATTCAGAGGACAGATATTTTTGGAGGCAAAGATTGAAAAATGACCTAAAAACCCTAACTTTAAAATCCTATAAATAGCAGCCCTAGATCAGTGTTTAAACACACAATTCCTTCATTACTATACTTATACTATCTTCCATAAAGAGCTCTAGCAATAGCAACATCAGAATCGAAGCTTAGATAGAAAAATTTGAGCAAGAGAGGTATAAACCCTAATTTTACGATTGATCTTTAATGTTATGTTAATTTTGTTGTTTAGTTATATGTAATAACATACTAGTTAGTGTTCTGGGTTGTTAGATCACGTTTCCATAACATCTAGATGCATCAAATAGGTGTTTTAAGCATTCTAAAAAATTGTTAAAAACAGGCCTGACAGCCATATGTCAGAGCCTGTAGATCTTCATGTGTTAATATTTAAGTTTGTTAATGATATGCTAGTTATAGTATTACATGAGCTTAGTAATCTAAAAGAGGAATCAAGTCCATGGGATTAACAAAATGAAAGATATAAGTGGTCAAAGGTCATTGACCGATCACGAAAATCTGAAATCTGGGAAACCCAAAAAATTCCTAAAAAATTCTGACAGCCGTTTGACCGGCTCAGATCTTCGTCTCAGATGGTTATTAGAATATGAAATTGCTTTGTTTTTGTACTCTGATATGTGTAGTATACTACTAGAGCAGTCTAACACCTTAAAAGTTCATAGGATGACCGGAATTTATAGTCAAAACCCGTTGACCGTTCACGGATTCATTTTCTAGAAAACCCAGAAAATGAAGAACACAAAGAACAGTCTCTGACAAGACTTTGACTGACCAAGATCTATGCCTTAAGAGGTTATTTGGTCCTGACCAGTGCTATCTCGTTCAAGTATAACATATAGACTACACACTACAATCATTAAAACAAAAATCTAATATACAGAATCAAGCCAGTAAGCCTCACAAGGTCGTTGACCGACGTTGACCAACGTTTTGGGTTACCCAGAAAACCCAGAATGGCTCTGACAGGTACTTTGAACCTTAATAACTTGCTGCTAGATGTTGTTTAGAGTCCAAAATTGATAAACACTATAACCCCAATGCACTTAACAACATCAAAATTAACGCGAGCTGCAAGAACAAGCTTGGTCAAAGTAGCCACTCGGCATTGACCAGGGCTGTTCTTCAGAGCTGAAGAACACCTTCAGCGACGCTTTTCATCGCTGAAGGCCTTTAGCGATGGACATAAAAAGAAAAATAATTAAAATAAATTAAATAAATAAAAATAATTAGTAAATAATTATAATTTCAGTTTTAAAATTTATTTTAAGTTATAATAATTAACTTTTAATATTTTGACATATATTTTATAATTATTTTTATATATTAATAATTAAGTTAATTAATAAAGTAATTAGTTAAATCATTTATAAATAATAAATAATTATTTAAATATTCTAAAAATCATAATAAATGATTATAAGTTATTTAAAAATAAAACTAAGGTTTTAATAAATATACTAAGTAATTGATAAATTATTTAAGTATAAAGTTAATGATTTAAAAATCATTCCAATGAATAAATAAGTATTTAAAAATTATTATAAGCTTTTGAAAATTATTATAATGATAAATAAAATTATAATAAAGCTTATAAATAAAGTTTTAATAAGTTTCAAACTTATTCAATATCCGGTGATATTTTAGAGCACCGAGATCGTACCGAACATATATCGAACATGTCTAGTTTGATTAATTAAATATTGCTATCAATACTAATGACAATTATAAATATGTTGAACATATTTTTAGGTATCCTAAACACTTCAAGTAACTTTAGATAAACGTTCTTCGGACATGCAAGTGTTCGAACTTTATCTTTTCATTGTACACGTAAACTTACTATGTTACGCAAGTTTTATACTTAATCTTATGACATTTACTTGAATACCTTTCGATACCTTCTACCAAACCTGATTATTATCACTGAAAAAGTCATTGCTATTGTTTCAGTATGACTTAAGAAATGAATCATTTATTCATATAGAATTGAATTGTTGTTTATCAAGTATAAACTGTTAGTCAAACCAAATTGTTTTGGTAAAGCATCCTATACTGAGTTGAATTTACCCTAAAATGGGGTTTTCTATATGTGTGTCTTTAATAGACAATAGAAGTAGGATGATATGCATACTCCTAGGATACTGAATAAGCTGATCCCCTATCTCAGTTCCGAATACATAGATTTCTAAGTCTGTGTGACTGACAGAAATGGTTGAGTGAAATAAAAATTCTAGAAAAGGTTGTCAACCCTCAATAAAAATTGTTGAACTCTTGTTTATTCGAAATAAATCATTTTGTTATATAAACTTCCTGAGCATGTCATAACTCATTCTTGCAAATTATTTTCTTTGCAGTTTTAGATGTTAATCCCGGCCCTTCTGACAAATATAGTGTAAAAAGACCCTGCGTAGAATAGCTTTATTTACTGCAAGTCTACTTAGACTTTTTGTTGTAATAAAAACTCAAGTTTGAGAACCATGTAACTGAACTTAGTGTAAAAAATATATATTATCATCTTTTATTTCTGCAACCGTGTATTGGTACATACTTAGATGATTTGTAATACGAGTTAAACGTTACAGTATCCTTAGTGATTATATATCTGAGTAAGGGTATTGGCAATATGGATTGTTCATGTTATTGCTAGTACTCTGAATTTCGGATGGATATGAACTACCGATATGAAAGGGATATTCATAGGATACAGTCTATTTATCCCGGTGAGGGTATCCAAACACAACAATAGTTCTAAACAAGAATTGTTATCTGTTATGGGATATTGTGAACCTTGGATAGATAGGAATTATATCTTATTGAATATCTATAGTATTTGGATAATCGTGAACTCCAGATCGGATACCACGGGTGTATAGATTTGGGTGCGGCCCATGAATAACCAATAATAATTATCACTAATTATGCTTTGAAATTAATAACTCAAGTTGAGTTAGGAAACTTACAATAAATACGAATATTCAATAATAATCATAGATGTAAAATAATCAACAATAATTATCCACTAACATGCTTGAAAGATAATAACTCGAGTTTGAGTTAGGGAACTTGCCTGATCTGTTGACTACTGCTATGCAATTTAATTTAGCTTCTTATGAAAGACCTATCATTAATAAGATTGATCTCTCAATTAGCATCACATATCTTATTTATAATATTATTATTTCATAATAACTTATCTAATATGTAATCACATAATCAAACATTTGATACTACCATAAATCATTAGTAATATTATCGTCCATTGATAATATTTCAATCATAATACCATATTAAGATTTAGCACTTATTCTTTTATTTTACAAGTTCTTCTTTATAATCTAATAAGCCGAATACTAATACAGCAAACCGAATACTAATACAACAAATCGAATGCTCATACAACAAACCGAATACTAATACAACAAACCAAAATTCTAATACAGCAACTTGAATGCTAATACAGCAAACTGAATGCTAATACAACAAACCGAAATGCTAGTACAACAACTCGAATACTAATACCTTAATCATTTATAAATATTATTATTTTATTTAATAATATTTTAATATTACTAATATTATTAATTATTTAATAATTTTTTAATTTAACTTTATTCTAATATTAATAATCATTTAATAATATTTTAATAATTTATTAAACTTATAAATAATTTATTTTAATTGTTTAATCTTTACTAATTCATTTATTTAATAAACCTAAAATATCATAAATATAACATCTTCTTAAAAATGACCAAAACACCCTCTAAAAATCTGATTATATCATATTAATGGCCTTTTGTTAAGAAAATCACAATTACATAAATTTTAACATTACATAACTTATTATTCTTATTTATTCGTATCTCAAAAACATCTATGAAACATACCAAAACAACTCTAAAATTTTGTCTTTTCTGGGATATCTCCGTATAAAATATCCTCATGAACATTTATTTTTTTCTAGAATTTTTGAATTTCATTTACTATATTTTAAATGTCCAAAACAGTCGGATCTTGCAACATTTATCAAGAACGGACCTTAAGTCCAAAAATTACGAAATTTTTAGGGGATGTTCCTGTTATATATATGTACTTCCAGTAACACTTTTACAATTTTTGGAGTTATACACAAAACGTTACTCAAGTTTACTTTTAAAGTAGTCCTTACTTATAAAATCCATAACTCTCATTCTACATATCTAAAATTCACCATCTTTGGACTGGATCTAGATAACTCATTATATTATAACATCCCAAATTTTCTCAGAAGTTTTAAAATACATAAAAATTACAAAACTGCCCCTGGAAAGGACTGATCTGTAGCAGTCCATTTCTCTTTTTGAAAAATTCGAACTATTTTTTGCCAAAACAGTCACCACGACTTCAAAAATCATTATTTTTGAGTGCTACCACTTGGGTTTGAAATCTAACTTACGTATCTAACAACCCTCTTTGACGGATCTCAAACAAAATGTGTAGATCTCAAGTTATAACCTTTCAAAGTAGTAGAAAGTTAGGGTTTTCTAGCCCTTTAAAAACTAGTTTTATTTTTCTTTCTTTTGATCCAATTTTTGACACTCAAAAGGGTTAAATCTAAACATAAAATACTTATTAACATGTAAATCTAAGATTTTAAGGTTTGGAATCATAAACCCAAGATTTGATTGAAAACAACTAAAATAAATTACATAAACTAGTTTAGGATTATACCTTTGCTCAAGATCTTTCTTCTTCCTCTTCCTAGGTTGATTATGGAGCTAGATGGCTTGAAGGTTTTTTCCTCCTTCTCCTCCCCTCTTGATCGAACTCCCTCTCTTCTCTCTCTCTTGATTTTATTTTTGTTAGCTATTAAGAAGTGAGATGAAAGAGAAGAAAAAAAAGATTTTATTTGATGTTAGTAAATATACATTATATATATCTAATACATCCTCCCATACTTCATTCTCTTTCTCTCTCTCTCTCTCTCTCTCTCTCTCTCTCTCTCTCTCTCTCTCTCTCTCACTCATTATAAGGTTGCTTGCAAGCTTAAGGTTGCCTGTAGCTTTGGTAATGAGTGTTGGTTAAATAAAAGGTTGACACCTTGCTTGGAGTTAATAGGAGTTGGTAAGGAAAATAATTAACATCACATGCGTCATTATTCCTCCCCCCTTAGCCGAATTTTGGCCTCCTTTTTCTCCCATTTTGGATTAATTTTTATTGTAATATTTACTTAATCAAATGACCAAAATGTCCCTTAACAAGTTGGGCTAAGTTTGGGTTATTTCCTTAATTCTTTTGGGCTTTCTAATTAAAATATTTGGGCCATGAAAATTAGGTTAGGTCTAATACTTTTAATTTTATCATACCCTAATTATTTAAATAGAGTTTGTATTCCACTCATTTTGGAATTTAAATATTCACTCATGTACATTTAATTTTTATAACCAATTAGATTTGCTTTTATTAGGTTTCAAATAAATAATAAATTGAGATAATAAAATTAATTTTTTAGGTTAGTATAAATTTTAAATACTAACATTCTTTCATATTATTACCCTTAGGTTATTTAGTTCACATTTCTAAAATATATATTAGGTTACAAGGCTTTATTCTTAATTCTCCTTATATAATAAATATATATACATATTTATAATATATATTTATTTAGTGACATACATATTCTATTAATTTATTAACTTAATTAGCCCTAATTGGCTTGATAAGTTATTACCATTCATATAATTACTTTACATAATTCATATCGATAATTAATCACTTAAAGATTATAAATATTTTTAATTTACCATTCAAGGTTAATATTCAAGCTATGTTAATTTTTAACATAACATATCTTACTCTTTTTTAATCAAATTGATTAAGTATTCATCTTAGTTAACTTAAAATAAATAAATTAACTATCTTGCTTAATTCACATATTAACTTATATGGTCCAAGTACTTTATAATAAAAAAAATTATTCGTAAAAATTTACATATATATTGTGACACACCCAAATCCGAGTACTTCGTTTCCACATGATTTGGTGTTCACTTTTTAACTATAACAAACATCTATCCAATATATCTCAAAATAAATTACAATCTTTATATAAAATCTACCTTAAAACAAGGGTTACAACCTTAAAAAAAACAATCCCAAGGTTACTCTAACCTTGACATAAACAATAAAGTGCGGAATAAAAATATGACATAAAAGTCTTATTACAATCACTTCAAAATAATTAAACAAGTCTTTACTTGTTCATCTTTCCCTTGCCTTTACTCGTAGACGGGGCAACAACGTTATCAACATTAACTGCAATTGTTATTTAATGCAAGAGTGAGCAAATAACAGCTCACTGGAGTTTAACAATAATAAATACATGAAAGGATATCTTTAAAAAGATCTGAATAACTTAGCTTACTTCAACAATAAAGAATTGAATAATAATTCTCTATCAACATTAAAATTCGAATATAGAATTTATCTGAGGGTCATAAGACCTTTGAACTCTTGTCCTAGGTTATAAATACTTCTATTTAAACCTTTAACAGTCAATAAGACTATGGACCTTAACTCGTACTTAGGGGGATCAGCCCTTTGTACCATGTATTGTGCACAAACATCTTAACGCTATGCATAGTAACCTCCCCTAATAAAAGGGTTGTTCAACTCAGTAATTTGAATTAAAGTCCGCACCAAAGAAAGTTTGGCTTGGATAAGCTTACAAAAGTAATTTAGAATTCACGTTCATCAACTAAGGATTAGTTGAATCGACTTTCAATAATTCATAAATAAAAAAATTATGAATTAACATATGCTTTAGAAGTAAACTTAAAGCATTTAAAATAATAAACTGGATCTTACTTGAATAATAAGTCAAGATCTCTTCGGTTAAGTAAATAATTGTTCAGTACAGAAATGAAAAGGACATTCTCAACAATGAATATATGAACTGAAAGAAACTTGCGTAGAAATAGCGAGTTTAGGGTTTAGAAGACTTGCCTTACGCGCAAGCTACTTAACTCAACCACGTACTTAAACACTTCCTACACATATATATTTAATCACAATAACCTAAATTAGTTAACACATAACTAACTCACATAATTGGTCAACCCTCATGGTTAACTCATTCTAATTAAATAATAATTAAGCATCACATATGCATGCTCACATAACCAAATTAATTATGTGTTTAACTAAATTATAATTTAAACACTTAATCTAATTATAATTACTTAAATTATAATTATCTCTTAAATTATAAACAATTATAATTTATAATCAATTAAACTATATCATGCATTATAATTACACAAATTATAGTTAATCATGAAATCACCCAATTATAATCTATAATTAAACATGCATTTATTAAATTATAATTACATAAATTATAATTTAAATTATATTCAATTGATTAAAATAAATCAACTACTATTCATTATAATTTAACAAAATTATAATTTAAATTAAACATTTACTTTTAATTATAATTATTCAAATTATAATCACATATCACATTTAAATAATAATTCAAATCCTACTTTAAGGTTTTTCAAACCTCTTTTCTTTTCTAAATATAAATATGTCGAATTTATGTTAACAACATGTTGTAGAAATTAGATACATGTTCACTATCATAGACTAATGAAACAAAGCTTAAACTATACACTGCACAACTAGCTAACCTTCACTGCCTTTGATTAGGCAACGGCGCAGCTGCACAGCCGTGGGCCTTGGCACCGGCGGTAGCTGCGTAGGTGACCAGCCTGAGAAAACCCTGTGGCTCAGCTGCGCTGCTTCTGGCTGTGCTACCGGCGCAGCTGCGCAGGTACGCAGATAGAAGCAGGCAGTGCAGCCTCCCTGTTTCACCGATTAAACCCAACATGCCATCAAACAGCAATAACAAGCTACTATAATAATGTATAGCACATACTTGATACAATACACTCATATAACATACCTCCAAACACAAAAACCATTTAACCAACAATAATCAAAAGTTTTAGAAATTAAATTTGATATTTTCATAAAACTTATATATTTTATAAAACCATTCATTGTAAATCACTTTCTCAAGCAATTCAACTCTATATACATGCATTATATACGTAATTGAAGATAGCATCAAACAAATTCCTAATCAGCATATTAACACATACTAATTTCATCAAATTTTTACTCTACAGTCACCCAAAACATGAAACTCCATATGAACTCATATTCTTCATTTAAAACTTGTTTTTAGAGTACTTTAATTTCTGAAAATCCTCTTATGTCATATAATTACTACAATCAACACATGGATATAACACATATATTAAATTCATGATTTTACAATTTCATGAAATTCACAGAAAACTAAAATTTACAGAAACTCAAAACAACGAAGAATAACTAATTAAAATTCTTTAAAACTATAAGATAGTAATTACCTTTTTGATGATTGGAGAAGAATACAAAGATTAACTCTAGCCTTCACAAGTTTCTTCTTCCTTCTCTTCTCTAACTTCTCTGCTCTTCTTTTCTCTCTTTGTTCTTAGTTTTACAGACTAACTTCTAATCTAACGTAGTATAGGAACAATATATAACTGATATATCACTAATACATATAATTATTTATAATAACTAACAATTAATGTATATCAGTTATAAAAATCAAAAGCTACAAGGCTTTGTTTGGCAAAACAAGGTTATTTTCAAAAATAAATTATTAATGCTAAGGTATTGTTTGGTAAACAGTTGATTTAAAACAGCTTTTTGATTGTTAGGGCCCCGTTTGGTAGAAATAGGTTTAAAACAATTACAAGGGCCTTGTTTGGTTGAAATCATTTAAAATTCTTTTTTTTTAATTTTAACAAATCATTTTAACACATACTTTAATGTCATATTTTAATCAATTAAATATTAATCAACTAATTTAATCAATTAAAATCTAACATCAATTAATCACATAAAATTTTGTCACATAATTATAATTACTCGCTAATTATAATCCATGTAACACTTAACACATAATTCATCTAATTTAATTCTCTCAATTAAATCAGAACTATATTATAAAATTAATATACATCAACTAGTTAAATATTAAACATTCATTTAATTAATATATAACACTTAATTAAATCACTCCATAAATCACATAATTTATTTATTTAACTCAATAAATAATTCACATAAAATATTTACTTAACTCAATAAATATTTAAAATTAAATATAAAATCTCAATCGTTACAATCTTTCCTCCTTAAAAGGATTCTGTCCAAAGAATCACTTATAAAAAAAAAATTTCTCGTCTATTACATTCTTCCCTCCTTAAAAAGATTCTGTCCCCAGAATCGGTACACAAGGGGTTATACAAAACTAAGCAAATAAATGCGGATAAGATTTCATCATAACATCTTCGAGTTCCCACGTAGCTTCTTCAGCACTATGGTTCCTCCAGATTACCTTAACAGAAGGTATCACTTTATTCCTAAGTACTTATTCCTTTCTATCAACTATTTGAACATGCACTTCTTCATATGTTAAGTCTTTATCAAATTGTAAAGGTTCATATTCTATTACATGTTTATAATCATGCTTGTAAGGTCTTAACACAGAAATCTGGAAGACATTATGTATATTCTTGAGCTCCGTAGGTAATGCAATCTCGTAAGCTACCTCGCCAACTTTTCGCAACACCTCAAAAGGTCCAATAAATCGGGAACTCAGATTTGCACTTCGAGAATTTAGCGTAAAGCTTCTCTCGTCTCAGGGCTTCTAAGGTTAGTCGTAAGTGTTCAGCATGTTCCTCCTCGGTCTTGGAATAAACCAGGATGTCATCAATGAACACTACCACGAACTTGTCTAAAAATGGCTTGAACACCCTGTTCATTAAGTCCATAAATGCAGATGGGGCATTCGTGAGACCAAATGACATCACCAAGAACTCGTAATAACCATATTTAAGTCCTAAAAGTCGTTTTAGGTATATCTTCCTTCTTCACCTTCAATTGATGATACCCGCTTCTCAAATCAATTTTTGACAAGTACTTCGCACCCTTCAGTTGATCAAACAAGTCATCGATCCTAGGTAAAGGATACCTATTCTTGATTGTAACTTTATTCAACTCCCTATAATCAATGCAAAGACGCATCGATCCATCCTTCTTCTTCATAAACAAAACTGGCGCACCCCACGGTGAAACGCTTGGTTGAATATACTTCTTGTCCAGTGATTTTTGTAGTTGAACCATCAGTTCCTTCATCTCAACTTGAGCCATTCGGTGCGGAGCCTTCGAAATTGGAACATTTCCCGACGCTAGATCGATTACGAACTCTGTCTCCCTATCTGGCGGAAGTCCTGGAAAATCGCTCGGAAAAACATCCACAAACTCATTAACTACCGATATCTCCTCCACCTTCGGGCTTTCCTTACGCGTATCTACTATATAGGCTAGATATCCCACACAGCCTTGCGTCAGAAGTTTCTTGGCTTGCATAACCGTCAGACAACTCGCATGTCTAGGCGATTTGCTACCATAGAACACTAACTTCGACGGAGTCGTAAGGTTTACCGACTTCTTCTGACAGTCAATTATCGCCCCATGGTTGAACAACAAATCCATACCCAATATGACGTCGAATTCCCCAAGTTTTATCAGAATCAAATCTACTCTCAGCTCCTGACCCTTAATGTCCAGTCTATAGTTCTTATAAACACACCTAACAGGAATAACTGATGTGTGGTATTTATATCGCATATCAGATTCTCTAAAGCTTAAGACGTTGCTTGTTTTTTGTATTATTTGTTGTGCTTTTGTATATATTCTGTTGTTGTTATGCTCTTCCTGTTTGATGCAGGGCTGTTTAGGTTATTTTCAGCTTGCAGGGGCAAAATTATCATTTTCTACACTCTGGCGCCGCAGCGCCAGAGCCTAGTCTTAAGCCCGCGCCGCAGCGCTAACTCCTGGTCCATGCTGATGTCATCTGGCGCTGCAGCGGCCCGATCCTTCTTATTCTCGCACTGCAGCGTGAGTGGCGCCGCAGCGCCACCAAGCAGTTATAGGCTCCGCGCCGCAGCGTCACCTCCGGTGCCTAGCCAGTGGTTCGCGTTTAATGACCTAAAATAAAGGAGGGAAGAAGAAATATATAGCAGGAGAGGACGGCGGCTAGGATATCACCATAGACAGTGATAACAGAGAATATTTGTGGAGATTCTAGACCAGAAAGAAGCTGTGTTTTAGGGGAGAATAGTTATTGCATCATACACAGCTCAGGAGTTACACGGAGAAGAGAAGACTTGGAGATAGAAAACCTTACAACAGGATTTTTCTTATTCTAAATCTCTCAGTTATTTGTGTATTACTGAGCAATGTTGAATGAGATAGAAATGTGTATTAGCACCATGGTTATGAACTAATTCCTTTTTAGGATTGCAATGTAACCTAGTGTTTAGCCTAATTAACTTTCTCTCCTATTTATACTAATGAATCATTTTGGGAATGGGTTGTTGTATTTCTTGCTTATTGACTAAATGCTTGACAGAGTTTTTGGCAGTGATATTAATGGATATTGAATATCGGACATTAATATCTGGCTTTTAAAATACAATAACACTTGTTATGCCCTTGCCTAAAGGAATGTGTGCATAAACTGCTTAATAGGATAGACATATCTCTATTTGCCTTGTGTAGCCTTGAGACTGAGCTTAATGACCCTAGCCTAGTTATTTTCATCAATAGATATATTGTGATTCATCTAGCTAGGGATGTGCATTTGGCCTTCGACAGAAACATAAGCATAGTTCTATTCTCGGCTGACCATTCCTTGATTTGTTTGTATTGTGGAGAGTTAGGAGATTAGGCGACGCATTAGGGAAATTGTAATCCTAGCTTGTCTCCCTATTACTTCAATTTCTCCCGCTTCCTTTAGTGTAATCGTATAGTTTAAAATACCACCTCCAATCATTTGTTTAGATAAGATAGTATATAACTTACATTAGTATTTGATTTGCATTTAAGACTTCGTCCTCGTGGGTACGACACCCTACTTATCTTATATTACTTGTTGACCGCGTATACTTGCGCGTTAATTGTCGTTACATAAATCGACCAACAATAACTTCCCTATTCGCAATCTCTATGTTCAAAGGGTAAACTAACTCTTCTACAGGTAAGTCTAGGGTCTTAGCAAAATCATCAGATATGAATAAACAAGTAGCACCCGAATCAAATAATACATATATATTTATACAATTGACCAAAATAATACTTGACACCACGTCTTTTGATTGCACATCATCCTGTACCGTCATATTGAATGTCCGTACAGTGGGTCGAACAGCTTGCAATGGTGCAGCGATAGTAACGGTACTGCCGCTTCCATTCCCTCCGCTCCTTGTTGACCCTGCCGTCAGCTTCTTAGGGCAGTTGCGAGCCATATGATCCTTGGATCCACATGTAAAGCAAGCTCCCTTCTTCGGGTTTGGGCAATTAGGTGCAATGTGGCCTTCCTGACCACAGTTGAAGCACACCCGCTTCTCCTTCATGCACACGCCAGTGTGATTCTTACCGCATGTAGCACATGCTTCAAACTTCCTCTTCTGCTGGCTTCCTTGCTGACTCCCAGCAGAGGTGTTGTCATTCCATTTCCTCTTCTGGTTCACAGCGCTGCTACCCCCAATCTTGGTTTCTACCTCATTCTTCTTCTTCTTATCTTGGTTGAACTTCGTCACTGCTTCGCTTCCTCCCTCAGCAAGTATGGCCTTCTCTAGCACAGCCGCAAATGTGTTCAGCTGGAACATAGAAACCTTTGTAAGAACCAGAATTTTCAAAAATTATTAAATAAGGATTTAATAAATAAAATTCTTAAGGCATGAGATGGGTTCGAATAGGAATATATATATGTGATATGAGGTATGTAGTATTGTGTTACATAGGGTAATATGAACTATGTATTATGTGATTTTGTGTTTAATAAATATATTATTAATATATATTTGTTAATAAAGAGGCAAATTATTGGGAGTGAGAAGACGGATAAGAATTATCTATAGATATTAAATAATTTATAGAATTATTTTATCCTCATAGTAAGTTGGTGACATTAAATATCCTTAATGTATAATCACCATGTTCTTGTGTATGTGTATTAATAACTAGTATGCTTATAATATAGGTTATTAATAGCAATTAAGCTATCCGTGAATAGGTTTGGATAGTTAAGCATGAGTTAGTTAAGGAATTAACTAATAAGAATAAATATTAGTTAATTTAAGTTGGGAGTTATATTAGGGAATAATATAATGAGAGTATTGAACTTTAATTAACTATGATGATATAGTACAATATTTAATTTACTTAAGTAAATGAGTGAATTAATATGTGTGTTGAATATGTAATTATAGTTGATACTTTTTATATATATTACTTAGAGTGGTAAAATGTGAGAAAGTTTGACGTGCGAATAGCGTTAATAAATATACATACGTTATTAAAGGGAGATGGAAATCATTATATCTTTAAATGAATAATTAATATTTGAAGAAATTATTTTGGGGACAATTTATAGAAAGGAAAGAGAAATAAATATTATATATTTCTAATAAAGGATATTAAAATAATTTCTAATATTGAATTATTTTAATAAAAGGAGGAAATGTTATTTTTGAATAGTAGTATTACCTTATATATTTTGTATAAGGTGTGATTGATTAATATGATAGAAATATTACATATTTGCTATATATAAATAAATTGATGGAAACAATTTATTATAATGGAAAATAAACTTATTATCTATTTTCTATATATAATGTACATGTGCCGTACATGTGATTATTTCTAATAGATATTATATTAATTATAATATCTTGAGACAATAAGTAAATTATTTTCTAATAATGAATATCCTTATTTGGAGAAAACATAATATTTTATGTTATGGCTAAATACAGAATTTCTAATGTATTTTCAAAAAGAGTTTAATTTATAAAGGAAACTAAGTTATTTTAATAACTTGAGTTGCTATAGTACCGTATGTGTTATAAATAATATTTGAATATTCTATTTGTAATATATTTATATGTGGACCTTGGACTTAATAGTTCTAATTTAATTGAACATGTTATAAGTAGTAATGTGATGAGAGATGAGTAAGTGATGAGAATAATAATAAGCTTAAGATTAAGCTTGTGGGAGATGCCTTGTGTGGCATGATAGTAGTTGATGAATTAATTAATTCAAGGATGGAAGAATTTTTAATTAAACAATTAATCTATATTAATTGTTATTTTAGTAGTATATTGCTTTATTATTATGGGTAGTGGTAATATAATAATAAAGAGATTGATTATGAATATAATCAAAAATTGTATTGATAAGGAATGAGGTATATTATCCAATTATATTATTATTATAGATAATATAATATTATCAAGTAATTATGTGATAATCTGTTGATTAATGAGTAAATGAATTATAAATATAATAAGATTTATATTTATTTAACGTGATAATAAATCATATAAAGTGTTAATCAATTAGTGCAGAAATTATAATTCTATTGATTAATGAGAAATGGATTAATTAATATTATTATTAATTAATTGATGACATAAGTAAATTATTTACTTCTATATGCAAGCATGCGAATAAAAAGTATAACGTATGGTAGTTAACTATATATTATACGAAGTGTAAAGTGCGATGTGACAATGTTATTTATGTATATAAACTATATAGTAAAGTTTATTGAGTTGTAAGAGTTATACGAAATGTGTGTGTGACAATGTGTATATGAGTATACAATAAAATAATATACCATGGATATAATGTAAATAATTATTGAATTAATAAAATTTAATAATAAAGGAAACAATGTAATGTAATACTAATACCCAATTGTATTATATTTGGTATTAAGGAAATGTACATGGATTATATGTGATGTATATCTATGTGTAACTTTACTTGATACATTGTAACTAGAAATTACATTTGTAATTTATTTATAACCTAAGTTATAGGAAATGAAATATGTGTACATGATAGGTAATGTATAACCCAAGTGTGGTAGTACATATGAATTGCAAATTGCTGAGTTTCATTATTTGTCCAACATTGAGTGCCCAATTCTTCTTCACGTGTATACCCACATGGCTAGTTACCCTATACTCTTCTCTCAGATTCATCAAAGTCTAGCATATGATTTCAAGGGGAGTGGGATTCATGATGAGGATCACCAACTCCTCACCAACTACTTGCTAACCATTAGATAATTGCTTCATCCATTGTTTTGAAATGGTAAGCAAAATCATGAACCGTGTATTGATTTTGCCTATAAATTAGCTCTTCTCCTTCTCATTTTGAATTGCTGAGATTTTCATATAAGTGTAGAATTGATAGTAAGCTATTGAGAGAGATATTAGTGAGGGAGAATTGGTTGTAGCAGCAAACTCAAATAGGAATTTCTGAGGTATAATTTCTATATTCCCATTCATGTTCTTCAATGGCAAATTCTTGATTATGTAGTTTAGACGTTTAATGAATTATGGAATATGATTGTTATGTGATATACAAGCTTCTAGATACTATAGAACTGTTACATGACTGGAATTGAAGTGAATTTGTAAGAATTTTCTGAGTTGGGATTACAATACTGCCGAAGCAGTCTATTTCTTGGTCTGGCCTGAGCCCTGCGCAGCTGCGCCAGTTTTGAACTGGCCAGCGGCGCAGCTGCGCCAGGCCCAGGTCCTGAAATCTGTTTTCAAGTTTATGCTAGAATCAGTTATATACTAACATAGTATCTTATTAGAGCAAGCATGTGAACTAGATTGACATGCATATATGACTATCTTACCGTAGCATGATGCATGTATGGCCGTGTTAGTATGAGATATGGAAGGAAAACATGGTTTTAAAATAAACTTATAGTTTTAATATGAACTTTGACATGTGTGTGTCATGTGTGCATTCTGATTTCGTGAACACAATCGTATGGTCTATATTGGCATGAAATGCATGTTTAAAGTGTTGAACATACTAGCACACATGATTGAAAGATTCAAATGATTTCAAAGGAGAAACATAAGGACTTTTTGAAGTGAACTTGACAAGACTTATGTCTTGTAATTTCTAACCGTTTGAATACATTTTTGTGGTTTAGCTAAGTGTTTAGAGGCAAGTGAGTTATAATTTCAAGATACGTTGTTTATACTAAATGACCTTTGTGAGCTTAGTGTAATTTTCAATGAAAACTTAGGATGTGAAAGGTAATATCATCAATCACTGTGAGAATTATGTTATGATCGTGCAAGCATGAAGATTAGGAGTTTATTATGCCTCTAGATAAGTTGACATAAGCATAAACATGTTTGACTTCATTAGTGTACGTTGACTAAAGAAAGTGTAAGATTTGAAAATGGACTTCAACATATACTTGAGATGGTTATGTTCTTACTTTCCAAGCATGTGAGCATGGTCTAGTTTTGCATAAGCATGAGGAGAGGTTCAAGGTTGTCTTGCATGTGCTAAGTTACTTTGACATTTATTTTGAAGAATAAAATTAAGGATGTTTTGAAAATAAGATGAATAAGTATTGAGTTACTTGCATTCTACTTTATGAACAAGCATGATAGGACTTATGTGCCTCTAGTCATGATTGGTATGTGTACTCCGCTAGTTAGACGTGATATGAACTATGCAAGCATGTTTTAAAGATGTACTACACTAGCTATATGTAAATAGATTAGTTGTAGGCAGGCATGTGTATATGAAAGATGATAGTAAGTGTGTAAGGTTAAGGTATACCTATACGTACATAGTTATTCTAAGAATACGATGAGTAAGCAAAATGATGGTTCTAAGAACTAATATAGAAAATAATGTAATGCTTATTCTTATATTGAGAACGTATGAATGTATGACTGATGGATATGAATCCATGATTATATAACTGTGTAGGATTACACGAAGAGCAAATATCTTTAAGCAGTTAAGTCGTAGTTGTTAAACTACGAATCAGGCAAGTCTTTCAGTTCCTATTTGATATATGAATTCAATAACTGTTAGTTGAATTATATTATGCTGTAATAATGTGAACTTATATATGAACTGTATATGAGATATAAATGAGATTGAAGTTGATCTTTGATGATATACTTGTTATGTGAAAAGTAACATGCGTAGTAAATATATATTATTTATAAATGCATGAACTGAGTATGATGGTGTATGCTATGTGATGCATGAAAACTGTTAGAATTACTGAGCTGTCGAGCTCACTCTTGCAAATAACCACTTTTGCAAGTTAAGGATTCCCGGTAAAGATTACGTGCTTCGTGGTTGATAAAGTAAATAGTATCGTAACGAAGAATACTATTTAGATCATTGCTTGAACCAAGTTTAGGTTCTTGGAGTTATACATGATAATTATTACGATGTTTAATACTTGTCGTGTTGTAAAGAGGTACTAGTTGATACATAGAGGGTATCAATTTGAGATGTAAACCTTTATACAGTAATTCGAATATAGTGAATCATATATAGTTTGATTCAAGGATATGTAATTGATTCAATTTATGAAATCAATAAGAAGATTTTATTCTAAAGAGATTGAAAAAGTTTAAGTTATTCCGCATTTTTGTAACATCGAATTTGATATTTAGACAGGGATGGTAAATGACCAATATTGTAACTTGTAAAAGTTTGGGGTTATTATACGAGATCTTGATAATGAATAGAATTATATTTCTATATTGTAATAAGTGAAATTTATTCATTAAGTTTTGAATAAAAGATGTAAATATTTGACTAGTAGTATCGTGACTGCACTAGATCCGAGGTTTTGAAGGAACGTGGATTTGGGGGCGTCACAGGTTGGTATCAAAGCTGTAGGTTATAAACCTTAGGTAAGTGTACCTTAGACTATAACCTAAGAGAGGGAAAGATAAAGATTAAAATATATCTAAATGAAGATTCAAAGAAGAATCTCGAAATATCTAGAGAATGAGAATCAGGAGTTTTCTAACTCCGGTAATAAAAATGTTAAGACGATGTCTATAAGATGTATATGACAAAGATAGTGAGAATAAACTCAGATGGAGTTTGGTTGATAATAGGGAAAGAACCCTAAGGTATACCGATGATCACGACGTGATCAGATTGAACTGTGAAATGATAGATAGTTTGTAACGACTAAGTATGTATAGCTTGATGCTATTAGTGAATGTAATATGAAAAGTACGAGATGAACTCATGAGGAGTTGTATGTGATGAAACATAAAAAGTTCGTAACGAGGAAGTGATAGAGTAAGATAGAGTTAAGTGTTGGACTTCCATTGAGAACTCATGTGATGGCTTAGTTGTACAAACTTTTGTATGGGCAGAAGTTTTGTGCTTGCACTGAGTGCGTCACATTGATAATTGTTGGAATGTTAGTGTCGCGGTATCATTATACATATGGTGGAAAGGTGATTCTTTTCTCATATTTATTTTGATAGATAGAGATTTCTAAGATATAATTAGATAATATTAAGATTAGGTGCGAGTTCTTAAGACTCATGCCTATGACAAGTTCGTGACTCATAATCGTATGGTGGGACCCCTCAGCGAATGGACGATTTTGGTCTGACTAGGATAAGTTCCTCAACCCATATGATTGTGGTAAGTTCCTGAGCTTCCATGGTATGGTAAGTTGGTGAACTATACTGAGAATAGATATATTATATAAGAGTTTTGGAATAGTGAGCATTGATGGTAGTATGAGATTGAAGTGATGGAGAAATTTGGATTTTTTCTAAATCTTCTAGCTATGCTAGGTTTTCAAAATTTATTGACTTCGTGCTAGTGTTTGCACTTCGGTTTTCTTGAGAAAAACATTGGATCGGGTGACTAAACCAATGAGTTTTAAAATTAACACCGTTATTCGTATGTCTAAGCTATTTATTTTGGCCAAGACAAAAATGATTTGAAAATCTTTCAAAATGTATTTTGACCATGTGCATCATTTAATATGATGTAGAATGGTAAACGATGGAGTCATCAATGCAATCGAACCTAGCGTTGGTTGTGATCGAAAAATCGTCAGCCCACTATGGTATGATGTAATATGACAAAGTCATAAAATGGCGGAATCCTCAACGTACTACTAATCTGGTATGGTATCATGACGTCATAAAAGAATTTTTGGTTTTCTTGTAAATTATGAAGAAGGTCAATTAAGTTGGCTAAATTATTTCGATTGATGTCCGAATTGTTGATGAGAGTCTAATCTATTTGATTCGGCTAGGCGACTGTTGAAAAGAGATTATAGAATTCAAGCATTCTTGTGTATTTATGCCAAATCAAATTGCTCTGGTGCGGATTTTGATGTTGAAAAGCTGAGGTGAACAACCCTATAAGGGAACATGTTTTCGGGGACAATGGTTCCGAGCGTAACACATATAGTCATTACACAATACTACGTTGCGGCCCAACGTAGTGGTACAATAGGCTGGCCACCTAGAGTACGCGTAGAGGGTGTTTTCAGTCTTTGTGATTGATAAACACTCTGGTTTGCGGTGTGAAGAATTGTGTTAAAGCATTAGTAAACCTAGAGAAAAGTTCACGATCTTGTGTGACCCCTCAGCATAATTTGAAATATGAGTTATTCATACTACTTTTCGATTATTGAAAAATCATGAAAGATTCTTATTCTTCTAAAGGATGAATGTAGTAAGTAGAATGTTCCTTAGAAAGGAGAAAATGGTAGAATGCGATTAAGAAGGTCATAATAATAAAACTTCTGAAAAGAGAATAAATAAAAAATTATTCAAGAGAATATGTAATAATCGGAATAGCACCGAGTAGAGGAAGTTTCGGTGATTCCGAGGACGGAATCCTTATAAGGGGGAGAGGATGTAAGAACCCGAATTTTCAGAAATTATTAAATAAGGATTTAATAAATAAAATTCTTAAGGCATGAGATGGGTTCGAATAGGAATATATATATATATGTGATATGAGGTATGTAGTATTGTGTTACATAGGGTAATATGAACTATGTATTATGT
Organism: Panax stipuleanatus; assembly: GCA_020205555.1. Classification (NCBI taxonomy): domain Eukaryota; kingdom Viridiplantae; phylum Streptophyta; class Magnoliopsida; order Apiales; family Araliaceae; genus Panax; species Panax stipuleanatus. The sequence continues at coordinate 92,295,793 of CM035117.1, forward strand.
GATTTTATGTTTAATTAATATATTATTAATATATATTTGTTAATAAAGAGGCAAATTATTGGGAGTGAGAAGACGGATAAGAATTATCTATAGATATTAAATAATTTATAGAATTATTTTATCCTCATAGTAAGTTGGTGACATTAAATATCCTTAATGTATAATCACCATATTCTTGTGTATGTGTATTAATAACTAGTATGCTTATAATATAGGTTATTAATAGCACTTAAGCTATCCGTGAATAGGTTTGGATAGTGAAGCATGAGTTAGTTAAGGAATTAACTAATAAGAATAAATATTAGTTAATTTAAGTTGGGAGTTATATTAGGGAATAATATAATGAGAGTATTGAACCTTAATTAACTATGATGATATAGTACAGTATTTAATTTACTTAAGTAAAGGAGTGAATTAATATGTGTGTTGAATATGTAATTATAGTTAATACTTTTTATATATATTACTTAGAGTGATAATATGTGAGAAAGTTTGACATGCGAATAGCGTTAATAAATATATATACATTATTAAAGGGAGATGGAAATCATTATATCTTTAAATGAATAATTAATATTTGAAGAAATTATTTTGGGGACAATTTATAGAAAGGAAAGAGAAATAAATATTATATATTTCTAATAAAGGATATTAAAATAATTTTTAATATTGAATTATTTTAATAAAAGGAGGAAATATTATTTTTAAATAGTAATATTACCTCATATATTTTGTATAAGGTGTGATTGATTAATATGATAGATATATTACATATTTGCTATATGTAAATAAATTGATGGAAATAATTTATTATAATGGAAAATAAACTTATTACCTATTTTCTATATATAATGTACATGTGCCGTACATGTGATTATTTCTAATAGATATTATATTAATTATAATATCTTGAGACAATAAGTAAATTATTTTCTAATAATGAATATCCTTATTTGGAGAAAATATAATATTTTATGTTATGGCTAAATACAGAATTTCTAATGTATTTTCAAAAGGAGTTTAATTTATAAAGGAAACTAAGTTATTTTAATAACTTGAGTTGCTATAGTACCGTAAGTGTTATAAATATTATTTGAATATTCTATTTGTAATATATTTATATGTGGACCTTGGACTTAATAATTCTAATTTAATTGAACATGTTATAAGTAGTAATGTGGTGAGAGATGAGTAAGTGATGAGAATAATAATAAGCTTAAAATTAAGCTTGTGGGAGATGCCTTGTGTGACACGATGGTAGATTCGTTGATGAGTTAATTAATTCAAGGATGGAGGAATTATTAATTAAATAATTAATCTATATTAATTGTTATTATAATAGTATATTGCTTTATTATTATGGCTAGTGGTAATATAATAATAAAGAGATTGATTATGAATATAATCAAAAATTGTATTGATAAGGAATGAGGTATATTATCCTATTATATTATTATTATGGATAATATAATATTACCAAGTAATTATAAGATAATATGTTGATTAATGAGTAAATGAATTATAAATATAATAAGATTTATATTTATTTAACGTGATAATAAATCATATAAAGTGTTAATCAATTAGTGCAGAAATTATAATTCTATTGATTAATGAGAAATGGATTAATTAATATTATTATTAATTAATTGATGACATAAGTGAATTATTTACTTCTATATGCAAGCATGCGAATAAAAAGTATAACGTATGGTAGTTAACTATATATTATACGAAGTGTAAAGTGCGATGTGACAATGTTATTTATGTATATAAACTATATAGTAAAGTTTATTGAGTTGTAAGAGTTATACGAAATGTGTGTGTGACAATGTGTATATGAGTATACAATAAAATAATATACCATGGATATAATGTAAACAATTATTGAATTAATAAAATTTAATAATAAATGAGACAATGTAATGTAATAATAATACCCAATTGTATTATATTCGGTATTAAGAAAATGTACATAGATTATATGTGATGTATATCTATGTGTAACTTTACTTGATACATTGTAACTAGAAATTACATTTGTAATTTATTTATAACCTAAGTTATAGGAAATGAAATATGTGTACATGATAGGTAATGTATAACCCAAGTGTGGTAGTACATATGAATTGCAAATTGCTGAGTTTCATTATTTGTCCAACATTGAGTGCCCAATTCTTCTTCACGTGTATACCCATATGGCTAGCTACCCTATACTCTTTTCTCAGATTCGTCAAAGTCTAGCATATGATTTCAAGGGGAGTGGGATTCATGATGAGAATCACCAACTCCTCACCAACTACTTGCTAACCATTAGATATTTGCTTCATCCATTGTTTTGAAATGGTAAGCAAAATCATGAACCGTGTATTGATTTTGCCTATAAATTAGCTCTTCTCATTCTCATTTTGAATTGCTGAGATTTTCATATAAGTGTAGAATTGATAGTAAGCTATTGAGATAGATATCAGTGAGGGAGAATTGGTTGTAGCAGCAAACTCAAATAGGAATTTCAGAGGTATAATTTCTATATTCCCATTCATGTTCTTCAATGGAAAATTCTTGATTATGTAGTTTAGACGTTTAATGAATTATGGAATATGATTGTTATGTGATATACAAGCTTCTAGATACGATAGAACTGTTACATGACTGGAATTGAAGTGAATTCGTAAGAATTTTCTGAGTTGGGATTACAATACTGCCGAAGCAGTCTATTTCTTGGTCTGGCCTGAGCCCTGCGCAGCTGCGCCAGTTTTGAACTGGCCAGCGGCGCAGCTGCGCCAGGCCCAGGTCCTGAAATCTGTTTTCAAGTTTATGCTAGAATCAGTTATATACTAACATGGTATCTTATTAGAGCAAGCATGTGAACTAGATTGACATGCATATATGACTATCTTGCCGTAGCTTGATGCATGTATGGCCGTGTTAGTATGAGATATGGAAGGAAAACATGGTTTTAAAATAAACTTATAGTTTTAATATGAACTTTGACATGTGGGTGTCATGTGTGCATTCGGATTTTGTGAACACAATCGTATGGTCTATATTGGCATGAAATGCATAGTAAATATATATTATTTATAAATGCATGAACTGAGTTTGATGGTGTATGCTATGTGATGCATGAAAACTGTTAGAATTGCTGAGCTGTCGAGCTCACTCTTGCAAATAACCACTTTTGCAAGTTAAGGATTTTCGGTAAAGATTACGTGCTTCTTGGTTGATAAAGTAAATAGTATCGTAACGAAGAATACTATTTACATCATTGCTTGAACCAGGTTTAAGTTCTAGGAGTTGTACATGATAATTATTACGATGTTTAATACTTGTCGTGTTGTAAAGAGGTACTAGTTGATACATAGAGGGTATCAATTTGAGATGTAAACCTTTATACAGTAATTCAAATATAGTGAATTATATATAGTTTGATTCAAGGATATGTAATTGATTCAAGTTATGAAATCAATAAGAAGATTTTATTCTAAAGAGATTGAAAAAGTTTAAGTTATTCCTCTTTTTTGTAACATCGAATTTGATGTTTAGACAGGGATGGTAAATGACCAATATTGTAACTTGTAAAAGTTTGGGGTTATTATACGAGATCCTGATAATGAATATAATTATATTTCTATATTGTAATAAGTGAAATTTATTCATTAAGTTTTGAATAAAAGATGTAAATATTTGACTAGTAGTATCGTGACTGCACCGGATCCGAGGTTTCGAAGGAACGTGGATTTGGGGGCATCACAACCTTGCTGTAGAGCCAGGGCTTCAGTCCCCGCTCTAACCTTCTCTCCTTCCTAGCGTCAGTGCTGACCTGATAAGTAGCGAACCTGGCCAGTTCATTGAACTTAGCGGTATACTCGGACACCGTCATCTCTCCCTACTTAAGCTCTAGGAACTAGACCTCCATCTGGTCCTGCGAACTCACTGGGAAGAACATTTCGTAGAACATTTCCTTGAAACGTTCCCACGTTATGACTCCTTCTCCCTCCCGGGTCTTATTAGCCTGCCACCAAAAGCTAGCACCCGACTTCAACATGAAAGCCGCGAATGCTGTCTTCTTGTCTTCACCTACTCAGGCTACGTTAAATACCTTCTCCATTTCCATAACCCACGTCTGAGCCTCAATAAGGTTGGTCAATCCTTTGAATTCAGGCGTTCCTACTGCCTTGAATTCCTTGAACGTAGTACCCTGTACTTGCGGCTGATTCGCAAGAGCTCCGGTCAACAGATTCACCAACTGCTGAATCGAGTTGGGATTCGTCCCATCGTTATTGTTGTTGTTCGTCGAACCCTCGGGGTTTTGACGTGTTGGTCTTCTTTTAGGAGGCATTTTCTGTTAAGAAAATATTATTATTAGATCCTTTATTCAATTTTTAAATATTCAAGCTCATACTTAAACGTTTTAAACAATTTAGTTCACATAGAACACATAGCACGTCAATAAACTTCTTTTATTCATTAGTCGTAGTTTAAAAACATCAACATTTCTGCCATTTACATCATCCTTCCTGAACTGGAAAAGTTGCAGGATTACATTATTAACTTATCCCATTCTTATCTGAAATTGTGGGATTTACTTTATTTACTACAAAAAGCAACACATAAACAAAAGCTCTACTACTACTGCCTAGGCATATTAATACGTCGCACAACCTCTCCGTGTTCCTCTTCTATTACCTAAAACGCCGTTCTTCGGTCCATCACATACCACGATAAACCTTTGAACTGAGCTAGGTAGTAGAAAACACGGTCCTGAGCTCTCTCTATCGCTGTATGAAAAGCATATTCTGTTTTCCTCAGCTTGGCCCTCTTGGCTTCAGCTTCACCTTCAGCTCGATCGGCTCGTTGATTAGCCCTCAAAATTATCTCTTCAGCTCTGGCTCGCTTCCTTGACTCCTCCTAGATGTCTTGCTTCAACTTTGCCAGTTCAAATCAAGCAGCATCTCTATCAACCTCTATATGTATCAGGTTCAACTGTGCATCTCCAAGGTCACTTGCCATTTCCTCGATCGTCTCGTCTCGCTGCTGGACAGTTTGTGACACCCCCGAATCCGGGTCCTTTGACCCTGGTCCAGTCGTCACGATATAACATAAACATCCACCTCTAAACAACATACAATAACTAAATGCGGAATATAATAAACGTATGTCGTTCATTCAAAAGGTGTTACTAGTCCCAAGATTCGATAACCTTAAATACAAAACATACAAACATACCCTAGAATAGTCAATAGGGTTCATATTACACAACAGTAAATTAATTAAACATAAAGATAAAGTCTGCTCCTTGCAAACTAATCCTACATCTTCCCTTTACCCTTGTCCTTTCCTGAAGTCTCGGGCTTAACTGCAATATAAGTCATGATATAGCAAGGATGAGCAACAAGTTTGCTCAGCAAGTTGAAATACAATAAGAACGGATATATCATGATGAAAGGAATATATCTGATAATGAATTCAACAATATGAATATCGGAAGCAAGAATAATAAGTTCTTTTAGAATAACTGATAGTCAAGTAGACTTTTGAACTATAAAACTCCAACGAAATCAATAGTTGATTGACCCTTTGGTTACTGGCTACAGAATAAGTACTTGAGGGGATCAGCCTCGCGTACGCTATGTATATGCATAACATTCAACTTTGCTGTTTGTATCTTTATAATAGATACCTGGGGTACTCCCCTATATATACAAGGGGTGTTCTTTTAGTCTAAGAATCCTTACCATCAATTGGTTTGGATAGCTTTTATAAAAATTTTATACAATTGTCTGACCGAACAAGGATTCAGACTCTATCTGACGCAGTTCAAGAATTATAGAAATTTAAATAATGTATAAGTCCAAGACTGTACGAAATCAAGTGCACCAAGTGCGAATAACAATAATATCGATGTGGAATAATTGTAAAGTAATTAAACCACCTATTAGCATGCTTGGAAATAAAGTTCAAGCTTTAAATAATTAACTGTCAATACGATAATAACCTTCTCAATACAATATGAGAAGGATAGGAACTTGTACAAATAAGAATTTAAGAACTTACACACCCAAATAGTGAAGTTCGGAGACTTGCCTGATTGCTCAGCTACAATTAAGTTCTAGCTTTAATTAAATCTCGCTGAAATAACCTAACATTAATAAGTCGGTATTCCAATTAGCATGTGTAAACTAATACGGGTCTACACTTACAAGAATCTGCTTATCATATCAATCTATCCATAATTCACGTAAGTCAATCTAATCATGTCATAGATTTAATAACTTTAGATTATCTAGTTTCTATGCATCAATATAGACTTGAACACATAATACTTCAAGTTACTTATTTTTTATCAACACACATGCTTTATGATTATAATTTTCAAGTTTGAAAACCTAGCATGCTCATCCTAATCCAATTTAAAATCATATGTCTTTATGCCGACCATTTACATACTTTAAGCAATACACGTTCATGCTTCAAAATCGGTTACTAGAGTCACGTCATCATATAACAAGGCTAAACAATATTTAATATGCATGCTTGAGTATACTACACACATATACTTTAATCACGTAGTTCATGCTTCAAAAATTCATTTCTTATGAATACGTGCATATGCAAAATTCACGCTTTGACCAAACGAGGTCTATGTTAATATGCTTATAGGTATAATGAACGTTAATACACATGCTTGCATGATCAGAACATCATTTTCATAGTAATCGACGCTATTTAACTTTCATTTTCTATGTTTTCTTTCAAAATTGCACTAAGTCCATAAAGGCAACAAAAAACATGCAAAGCATCTCGTGGTCATTACTCACATGTGTTAGAACACACATATAAGTCATATAAATGTTCTCATGTGGTCAGAACCTACAAGGCATCATTTTGGTCAAGTTCGTTCCCTCAAGGTTCTTAAGTTTCTTTCTTTGAAATCGTTGAATCTTGCAATCACGTATGCTAGTGTGTGAACACACTTTAGACTCGCATTTCATGACAATATAAATCACACTATTGTGTTTACAAAATCAGAATGTTCACGTGATACGTCCATGACAAGGTTTACTTTTGAATTACAAGTTTCCCTTTTTAAAACATATGGTCATGGCATATACGTTTAGCATCAACGAATACATACTTATATCATGTTATTGTACTAATATCTACATTTAAATCATGTTCACACGCTTGTTTCAATGGTATATCACATGTTAGTATATCACAGCAGCTTAACAGAAGCAGAAAACAAAAACTGGCCGCAGAAACCTGCGCAGCTGCGCAGGCACCAGGTATAAACCCGGCGCAGCTGCGCCGGTGTCCGGCCAATCCAAGAGCAGGTTGTGGCGCAGCTGCGCAGGCTGTCGGCCAGACCAGAAGCTAAACTGCTTTGGCAGTTCTGCAAACCCAACTTAGAAAACAATTACGAAATTTGTTTCTATCATGACATATTGCAATTCTAACATATTAAGAAGTTTGTATAACACTTATCAACATATCCCAAATCAATTATCAACAATTACATGCTTAATTCCAATAATCAAAGATTAAGAATTTTACAGAAATTGAAATGGAGTTATACCTCTGTAAATGAAAACTAAACTTGCTACTATCTCTCACTCTCTCAATAAAATTGTTCTACTTACCAATATCACAGCAATTGTAAATGAGAAGAAGAGAGGGCTTAATTTATAGGCAATTTCAATAACTAGGCAATGCCATTGTCTTTCAAATCAAACCAATGGAAGGAATGAGAATTTGATGGGTAATTGAGGTTTGGTAGAATTATTGAAAAACACTTTTATGGCCTCTCCCCTCATGATCATTTGCTACTCTTTGCTGAGATTGAGAAGAGAGAATAGAGTAGGCTAGCCTCTTGAGTGTTCACGTGAGGAAGGGAATGGTCACTCATTATGGGACAATGCTACTAGCCTCAGCAATATGAATACAACACATGGGGTATATCATATATACACATAATATATACACTTAGGCTATTCTTAGTTTATACATTTAATTTGTTATAATGTCATTTCATTTAATAACACAATGTATTAAATAGGGGTACATCACATATAATCCATGCGCATTTTCTTTAATACCAACTATAATTTAATTGGGTATTATCATTACTCAATACCATAACTGATACTTATTGAAATCATTATCAGTTAACAATTGTTTATTGATATTAATATAAGGTAGTGGGGTTATATATTAATGTCTATCATGTTACATAAGCAATAATATGTAACTCACATAATGTAATTAATCATACTATATAGTATACATATAAAACATGTAGACGTATTAATACGTCACCTTGTACTATATATATAATATATAGTTAACTACCATATATTGTAAGGTTTACTTATCACATGCTTGTGTATAACAGTAAATCAAGTAAATATAATAATATTATATTATCAGTTCTCTTACTCATTAATTATTATTTATTCATAATAATAATTAAACAACACATTATCGATTAATTAATCATAATTAAAATTAATCAATAGGTTCAAATCTTGCCACTATATTCAAATAAATTGAATATTTAATTGTTAATAATCCTATCAATTTTCTGATATTAAAGTCTCAGGGCTAGTCCACTAATTTAAATAAACCATTAGTGACTTCCTTAATTATTTCACAAATTCTCATAACCACATAAGGTTTAAATAAACTCACAAAACTAACTCGTTAAAATTAAATCACATATTTAATAAATAAGGAGTTTAAAATTCATGGTCGTTACATCCCTCCCCCCTTATAAAAATTTCGTCCTCGGAATTGTAAAAATAAGGTTACTCAAATAAAAACGGATAATTTGCTCTCATTTTCTCTTCTAGCTCCCATGTAGCTTCTTCAACTGCGTGATTCCTCCAAAGAATCTTAATGGAATGAATGATCTTATTCCTCAGCTTCTGTTCCTTCCTATCTAGTATCTGGACAGGAACTTCCTCGTATGATAAGTCTTTCTCGACTTGGATTGGTTCATAGGAGATAACGTGCTTGTAGTCTGATTTATACGGCCGTAATACTGACACATGAAACACGTTGTGAATGTGCTCAAGTTCAGGAGGTAACGCCACCTCGTACGCCACTTCACCGACTCTCCTCAGAATCTCAAACGGTCCTATGAACCTAGGGCTCAACTTGCCTTTCTTCCCAAAATGAATCTTCCCCTTCTAGGGAGATACTTTCAGAAAAGCATAGCTTCCTACTTCAAATTCTTTCTTCATGCGATGCAAGTCCGCATACTTCTTCTGGCGATCTTGAGCAGCTACCTGCCGTGCTCTTATCACCTTGATAATCTCTACAGTCTGTTGTACCAATTCTGGTCCCAACAGTCGACGTTCACCAACTTCATCCCAACACAACGGTGTTCGACATTTTCTCCCATATAGCGCTTCGTACGGTGGCATTCCGATACTAGCGTGATAACTATTGTTGTACTCGAACTCTACTAATGGAAGGTCATCCTCCCAGCTACCCTTGAAGTCCATCACACAAGCTCGGAGCATGTCTTCAAGTGTTTGAATTGTTCTTTCGCTTTGCCCATCGGTCTGCGGATGATACGCGGTACTCATTCGTAATTGTGTCCCCAATCTCTCTTGAAGACTCTTCTAGAAATTCGACGTGAATCGCGGATCTCTATCTGATACAATAGATACCGGCACCCCATGTCTCGAGATAATTTCTTTGACATATAATCTGGCTAGCTGATCCAAACTATACTTAATCTTTATCGGCAAAAAGTGAGCTGACTTCGTAAGACGATCTACAATTACCCATATGGCGTCGTGCCCTTTCTGCATTGCCGGAAGTCCTACCACAAAGTCCATCGTGATGTGTTCCCATTTCCATTCTGGAATCTCTAACGGTTGTAATAACCCGCTTGGTCGTTGGTGCTCTGCCTTGACTCTCTGACAAGTTAAACACCTACTTACGCATTCTGCAACTTCCCTCTTCATGTTTGGCCACCAAAAGTGATGACGCAAATCTTGGTACATCTTCGTGCTTCCTGGGTGTATTGAGTATCTCGTACTATGCGCTTCTTGTAAAATTTCTTCTCTTAATTTCGGTATTAATGGTACCCAAATTCGTCCTTCAAACCTTAGCAGTCCAGTGCAATCAATCTTGAATTTCAAATTATCAGCCTCAACAATCCGCTTCTTGATAATATCACAATCTTCGTCCTTCTCTTGCGCCTCCTTAACCTTATCTAATAAAGTCGGGCTCGCTGTCACTGTAAATAATTTTTCGTTGGTCTCCATCGGATACTTAACCTCCAAACCTAGTCGTTCGAAATCTTTCACTAACTCTTCTTGAACGGTTAACTTCGATAACTTCTCTCTGCCTTTTCTGCTCAAGGCATCTGCCACTACATTTGCTTTGCCTGGATGGTACAGAATCTCACAATCATAATCTTTGATCAATTCTAGCCATCGGCGCTGCCTCATATTTAATTCTTTCTGCGTGAAGATATACTTCAGACTCTTGTGGTCCGTATAAATCTCACACTTCTCACCATACAAATAATGCCTCCAAATCTTCAAGGCAAAAACTACTGCTGCTAATTCCAGGTCATGAGTCGGATAACCCTTCTCATAATCTTTTAGCTGACGTGAAGCGTACGCAATGACCCTGCCGTGTTGCATCAGTACACAGCCAAGACCCTTGTGGGACGCATCACTATACACTACGAACCCTCCTGTGTTATCTGGTAAAGCTAACACAGGTGCTTGACTAAGCCTCTTCTTCAACTCTAGGAAACTCTCTTCACACTTCTCCGTCCAAACGAACTTAACTGTCTTTCTAGTAAGATTGGTCAACGGCGATGCTATTTTTGAAAAATCTTGGATGAATCTCCGATAGTATCCCGCTAACCCTAAGAAACTCCTGATTTCTGTTGGCGTCTTCGGCTGCTCCCAATTGATAACCGCTTCTACCTTTGCTGGATCCACCGAAACACCATTCTTGTCGATAATGTGCCCCAAAAACTGCACTCTCTGCAACCAAAACTCACACTTGGAGAATTTTGCATACAACTTCTCTCTCCTTAATGTCTCCAACACTATTCGAAGATGCTCGGCGTGTTCTTCCTCCGTCTCGAAATACACCAGAATGTCATCGATGAATACGACAAAGAACTTATCCAAATACTGTTTGAATACTCTGTTCATCAAGTCCATAAATGCTGTCGGCGCGTTCGTCAATCCGAATGACATTACCAGAAACTCAAAGTGTCCATACCGAGTTCTAAATGTCGTCTTTGGAATATCCTCCGGCCTCACTTTCAGTTGATGATAACCGGTCCTCAAGTCAATCTTTGAAAAGTACTTCGCCCCCTTCAACTGATCAAACAAATCGTCGATCCTAGGCAATGGGTACTTGTTCTTAATGGTGACCTTGTTCAACTCTCAGTAGTCGATACAAATTCTGAGCGATCCATCTTTCTTCTTCACGAATAAGACTGGCGCTCCCCACGGTGATACGCTCGGTCGAATGTATCCCTTATCCAATAACTCTTGTAATTGAGCCATCAGTTCCTTCATCTCTACCGGTGCCATACGGTACGGCGCTTTGTATACCGGTGCTGTCCCCGGTGCCAAATCAATAACAAACTCAATTTCTCTATCCGGTGGCAATCCAGGAATCTCGTCTGGGAAGACATCGGCGAATTCCCTTACAATAGGTATCTGACCCAGTTCACCCTCGACTCGTCGAGTATCAACCACGTGAGCCAAATAACCTACACAACCCTTCCTAAGCAATCTCTGTGCTTGCATCATCGTCAGATAATGAGATTGTCTCGGCGATTTACTACCATAAAATACCACCTTTGACTTATTCGAAGTCTTAAGGTGTACGCACTTCTTCTTACAGTCGATAACTGCTCCGTGATTCGATAACCAATCTATTCCAAGGATTACATCGAACTCCCCCAAACGAATCGGTATCAAATCCACTCTGAGCTTAAATCCTCGCAATTCGGTATAACAGTTCCTATGAATGTATTCTACGGGAATAATTTCCTTGTTCGCTACTTCTACGTTCATAGGGTGTTCTAATCTTTCACGGGGTAAGTCTAACCGTTTAGCAAATTCTTCCGAAATAAAAGAACAGGTAGCACCCGAATCAAATAACACATATACATCTATATTGTTGATTGGGATGATACCTGACACCACGTCCTTAGACTTCACCGCGTCCTGAACGGTCATGTTGAACGTGCGTGCCGTTGGACTGTTGGCTTGACTGGCTGGCCCTCCGATGCTCACTCCGTTGTTGTTGTTATTGTGATTGCCGCTAGCTGCGTCGCCCTTTCTCTTTGGGCAGTCCTTAATTTGATGGTCTAGGGCTCCACACGAGAAACACCCTCCTTTCTGCTTATTCGGACACTGAGGAGCCATGTGCCCCGGTTGTCCACAACGGTAACAAGCGTTCTTTCCCTTCATGCACTCCCCCGAGTAATTCTTCCCGCAGTTGTTGCACTTTACACTTTTCTTGGCCTCTCCCCCAGACTTGTTGCCTCCAGAGGATTGGCTCTCTGTCCATTTACTCTTGTTGGGGTTGCTCCCTCCGCTGCTTCCCCCTTTCTGTCCCTCCTGACCAGTCTTCTTTTCTTGCTTGAATCGAGCAATGGCTTCATTACCTCCTTCGACAATGATAGCCCTTTCTAGTAGATCAGAGTAAGTCTTAATCTTCAATACCGCAACTGCATTCTGCACCCATGGTTTCAGTCCTAATTCGAACCTCCTTGCCTTCCTGGCTTCCGTGTCAACCTGATGTGAAGCGAATCGGGCTAACTCGTTAAATCTTGACGCGTACTCTGCGACAAACATACTACCTTATTTCAGTTCCAGAAACTTAACTTCCATATCCTGTTGCGTATTCTCCGAGAAGTAATTCTCGAGAAATAGCTCCTTAAATTTATCCCAAGGAATAACTCCTTCGCCTGCTCGTCCCTTATTGGCTTTCCACCAATAGTTAGCTTCGCCCTTCATCATGAAAGTGGCAAAACTCGTCTTCTGTGCTTCGGCCACTCGTACAACCTCAAACACTTTCTCCATCTCTTCTATCCAGGTTTGGGCTTCGATTAGGTCCAAGGTTCCCCGGAACTCTGGCGGTCCTACCAATTTAAAATCTTTGAAACTAGCCAAGTGATGTCCTGGCTGCCCTGCTGCTGGCTGGGGTCTGTTCTGCATTGCCTCAGTTAACAAGTTAACGAAGTTTTGCGTAGGGTCGATATTTTCCCCTCCGCCATTATTAACGAATCCTTCCTCCCTCTGGTTCCGCGGTAGTCTCCTAGGCGGCATGATCCTGAGGAAAGGAAGAAAACATTAGGCTTTACGTGATATGCTATTTATGTTAGCATTAAGAAGTTTAAGACGTCTATCAATCATATGTGATTCAAATAAACAACTTCAGTATCACAATAAAACCCGATGGATCTCCTCAACCCATCACTTACATACTCTACTTGAGTTTCTACTAAGGTTATAACCTAGGTTTTGCATTCCTAACGTTTATAACCTAAAGCTTTGATACCAACCTGTGACACCCCCGAATCCGGGTCCTCTGACCCTGGTCCAGTCGTCACGATCTAACATAAACATCCACCTCTAAACAACATACAATAACTAAATGCGGAATATATTAAACGTATGTCGTTCATTCAAAAGGTGTTACTAGTCCCAAGATTCGATAACCTTAAATACAAAACATACAAACATACCCTAGAATAGTCAATAGGGTTCATATTACACAACAGTAAATTAATTAAACATAAAGATAAAGTATGCTCCTTGCAAACTAATCCTACATCTTCCCTTTACCCTTGTCCTTTCCTGAAGTCTCGGGCTTAACTGCAATATAAGTCATGATATAGCAAGGATGAGCAACAAGTTTGCTCAGCAAGTTGAAATACAACAATAACGGATATATCATGATGAAAGGAATATATCTGATAATGAATTCAACAATATGAATATCAGAAGCAAGAATAATAAGTGCTTTTAGAATAACTGATAGTCAAGTAGACTTTTGAACTATAAAGCTCCAACGAAATCAATAGCTGATTGACCCTTTGGTTATTGGCTACAGAATAAGTACTTGAGGGGATCAGCCTCGCGTACGCTATGTATATGCATAACATTCAACTCTGCTGTTTGTATCTTTATACTAGATACCTGGGGTACTCCCCTATATATACAAGGGGTGTTCTTTTAGTCTAAGAATCCTTACCATCAATTGGTTTGGATAGCTTTTATAAAAATTTTATACAATTGTCTGACCGAACAAGGGTTCAGACTCTATCTGACGCAGTTCAAGAATTATAGAAATTTAAATAATGTACAAGTCCAAGACTGTACGAAATCAAGTGCACCAAGTGCGAATAACAATAATATCGATGTAGAATAATTGTAAAGTAAGTAAACCACCTATTAGCATGCTTGGAAATAAAGTTCAAGCTTTAAATAATTAACTGTCAATACGATAATAACCTGCTCAATACAATATGAGAAGGATAGGATCTTGTACAAATAAGAATTTAAGAACTTGCACACCCAAATAGTGAAGTTCGGAGACTTGCCTGATTGCTCAGCTACAATTAAGTTCTAGCTTTAATTAAATCTCGCTGAAATAACCTAACATTAATAAGTCGGTATTCCAATTAGCATGTGTAAACTAATACGAGTCTACACTTACAAGAATTTGCTTATCATATCAATCTATCCGTAATTCACGTAAGTCAATCTAATCATGTCATAGATTTAATAACTTTAGATTATCTAGTTTCTATGCATCAATATAGACTTGAACACATAATACTTCAAGTTACTTATTTTTTATCAACACACATGCTTTATGATTATAATTTTCAAGTTTGAAAACCTAGCATGCTCATCCTAATCCAATTTAAAATCATATGTCTTTATGCCGACCATTTACATACTTTAAGCAATACACGTTCATGCTTCAAAATCGGTTACTAGAGTCACGTCATCATATAACAAGGTTAAACAATATTTAATATGCATGCTTGAGTATACTACACACATATACTTTAATCACGTAGTTCATACTTCAGAAATTCATTTCTTATGAATACGTGCATATGCAAAATTCATGCTTTGACCAAACGAGGTCTATGTTAATATGCTTATAGGTATAATGAACGTTAATACACATGCTCGCATGATCATAATATCATTTTCATGGTAATCGACGCTATTTAACTTTAACTTTCTAAGTTTTCTTTCAAAATTGCACTAAGTCCATAAAGGCAACAAAAAACATGCAAAGCATCTCGTGGTCATTACTCACATGTGTTAGAACACACATATAAGTCATATAAATGTTCTCATGTGGTCAGAACCTACAAGGCATCATTTTGGTCAAGTTCGTTCCCTCAAGGTTCTTAAGTTTCTTTCTTTGAAATCGTTGAATCTTGCAATCACGTATGCTAGTGTGTGAACACACTTTAGACTCGCATTTCATGACAATATAAATCATACTATTGTGTTTACAAAATCAGAATGTTCACGTGATATGTCCATGACAAGGTTTACTTTTGAATTACAAGTTTCCCTTTTTAAAACATATGGTCATGGCATATACGTTTAGCATCAACGAATACATACTTATATCATGTTATTGTACTAATATCTACATTTAAATCATGTTCACAAGCTTGTTTCAATGGTATATCACATGTTAGTATATCACAGCAGCTTAACAGAAGCAGAAAACAAAAACTGGCCACAGGAACCTGCGCAGCTGCGCAGGCACCAGGTATAAACCCGGCGCAGCTGCGCCGGTGTCCGGCCAATCCAAGAGCAGGTTGTGGCGCAGCTGCGCAGGCTGTCGGCCAGACCAGAAGCTAAACTGCTTTGGCAGTTCTGCAAACCCAACTTAGAAAATAATTACGAAATTTGTTTCTATCATGACATATTGCAATTCTAACATATTAAGAAGTTTGTATAACACTTATCAACATATCCCAAATCAATTATCAACAATTACATGCTTAATTCCAATAATCAAAGATTAAGAATTTTACAGAAATTGAAATGGAGTTATACCTCTGTAAATGAAAACTAAACTTGCTACTATCTCTCACTCTCTCAATAAAATTGTTCTACTTACCAATATCACAGCAATTGTAAATGAGAAGAAGAGAGGGCTTAATTTATAGGCAATTTCAATAACGAGGCAATGCCATTGTCTTTCAAATCAAACCAATGGAAGGAATGAGAATTTGATGGGTAATTGAGGTTTGGTAGAGTTGTTGAAAAACACTGTTATGGCCTCTCCCCTCATGATCATTTGCTACTCTTTGCTGAGATTGAGAAGAGAGAATAGAGTAGGCTAGCCTCTTGAGTGTTCACGTGAGGAAGGGAATGGTCACTCATTATGGGACAATGCTACTAGCCTCAGCAATATGAATACAACACATGGGGTATATCATATATACACATAATATATACACTTAGGCTATTCTTAGTTTATACATTTAATTTGTTATAATGTCATTTCATTTAATAACACAATGTATTATAGGGGTACATCACATATAATCCATGCGCATTTTCTTTAATACCAACTATAATTTAATTGGGTATTATCATTACTCAATACCATAACTGATACTTATTGAAATCATTATCAGTTAACAATTGTTTATTGATATTAATATAAGGTAATGGGGTTATATATTAATGTATATCATGTTACATAAGCAATAATATGTAACTCACATAATGTAATTAATCATACTATATAGTCTACATATATAACATGTAGACGTATTAATACGTCACCTTGTACTATATATATAATATATAGTTAACTACCATATATTGTAAGGTTTACTTATCACATGCTTGTGTATAACAATAAATCAAGTAAATATAATAATATTATATTATCAGTTCTCTTACTCATTAATTATTATTTATTCATAATAATACTTAAACAACACATTATCGATTAATTAATCATAATTAAAATTAATCAATAGGTTCAAATCTTTCCACTATATTCAAATAAATTGAATATTTAATTGTTAATAATCCTATCAATTTTCTGATATTAAAGTCTCAGGGCTAGTCCACTAATTTAAATAAACCATTAGTGACTTTCTTAATTATTTCACAAATTCTCATAACCACATAAGGTTTAAATAAACTCACAAAACTAACTCGTTAAAATTAAATCATATATTTAATAAATAAGGAGTTTAAAATTCATGGTCGTTACACAGTTTCCTCAAGATCTCCTACTCGTCCATGAAGCTCCACGTTGCTATCGTAGACTGCCTCGTACATCTCGGCACTAGTAGAGTGAGGTGGGAATTCCTCTTCGGGATCCTCTTCCTCCTCCTCCTCTTCAGACTCGTCCTCGTCCTCTTCTTCTGGAATAGGTGTTAGCTCACGCTCCCGACCAGCTTTGGTGATCACTAGAGATGGCTCTCTCCTAACCAGCTACTCCCAGACAATATGTTTATCACGGGGCTCCTCCTCTTTAGGCACCTGAGGTACATCCTCTCTAGCCTGACTAGGTTCTCCAACGTTCGACATCCTGACAAAAGAATTTTAAAGTTCATTATTACGTGACATCGAATCGACACTCTTCGAATACTAAAACGTACACACATAGGCACATAAGGTAGTTTATTATCTTTACCTAGCATCACTATCTTTTTGATCTTACCATAAGGCTACTACCTAAGGTTTTTCCCCACCTAAGGTTTCATAACCTACAGCTTTGATACCAACCCGTGACACCCCCAAATCCGGGTACTTCGTTTCCACATGATTTGGTGTTCACTTTCTAACTATAACAAACATCTACACAATATATCTCAAAATAAATTACAATCTTTATATAAAATCTCCCTTAAAACAAGGGTTACAACCTTAAAAAAAACAATCCCAGGGTTACTCTAACCTTGACATAAACAATAAAGTGCGGAACAAAAACATGACATAAAAGTCTATTACAATCACTTCAAAATAATTAAACAAGTCTTCACTTGTTCATCTTTCTCTTGCCTTTACTCGTGGACGGGGCATCAATGTTATCAACCTTAACTGCAATTGTTATTTAATGCAAGAGTGAGCAAACAACAGCTCATTGGAGTTTAACAATAATAAATACATGAAAGGATATCTTTAAAAAGATCTGAATAACTTAGCTTACTTCAACAATAAAGAATTGAATAATAATTCTCTATCAACATTAAAATTCTAATATAGAATTTATCTGAGAGTCATAAGACCTTTGAACTTTTATCCTAGGTTATAAATACTTCTATTTAAACCTTTAACAGTCAATAAGACTATGGACCTTAACTCGTTCTTAGGGGGATCAGCCCTTTGTACCATGCATTGTGCACAAACATCTTAACGCTATGCGTAGTAACCTCCCCTAATAAAAGGGTTGTTCAACTCAGTAATTTAAATTCAAGTCCGTACCAAAGAAAGTTTGGTTTGGATAAGCTTACAAGGGTAATTTAGAGTTCACGTTCATCAACTAAGGATTAGTTGAATCGACTTTCAATAATTCATAAATAAAATAATTATGAATTAACATATGCTTTAGAAGTAAACTTAAAGCATTTAAAATAATAAATTGGATCTTACTTGAATAATAAGTCAAGATCTCTTCGGTTAAGTAAATAATTGTTCAGTACAGAAATGAAAAGGACATTCTCAACAATGAATATATGAACTCAAAGACACTTGCGTAGAAATAGCGAGTTTAGGGTTTAGAAGACTTGCCTTACGCGCAAGCTACTTAACTCAACCACGTACTTAAACACTTCCTACACATATATATTTAATCACAATAACCTAAATTAGTTAACACAGAACTAAGTCACATAATTGTTCAACCCTCATGGTTAACTCATTCTAATTAAATAACAATTAAGCATCACATATGCATGCTCACATAACCAAATCAATTATGTGTTTAACTAAATTATAATTAAACAATTATAATTTAAACACTTAATCTAATTATAATTACTTAAATTATAATTATCTCTTAAATTATAAACAATTATAATTTATAATCAATTAAACTATATCATGCATTATAATTACACAAATTATAGTTAATCATGAAATTACTCAATTATAATCTATAATTAAACATGCATTTATTAAATTATAATTACATAAATTATAATTTAAATTATATTCATTTGATTAAAATAAATCAACTACTATTCATTATAATTTAACAAAATTATAATTAAAATTAAACATTTACTTTTAATTATAATTATTCAAATTATAATCACATATCACATTTAAATAATAATTCAAATCATACTTTAAGGTTTTTCAAACCTCTTTTCTTTTCTAAATATAAATTTGTCAAATTTATGTCAACAACATGTTGTAGAAATTAGATACATGTTCACTATTATAGACTAATGAAACCAAGCTTAAACTATACACTGCACAACTAGCTAACCTTCACTGCCTCTGATCAGACAACAGCGCAGCTGCGCAGCCATAGGCCTTGGCACCGGCGCAGCTGCGCAGGTGACCAGCCTGAGAAAACCCAGTGGTGCAGCTGCGCTGCTTCTGGCTACCGGCGTAGCTGCGCTACAGGCATAGCTGCGCAGGTATGCAGACAGAAGCAGGCAGTGCAGCCTCCCTGTTTCACCGATTAAACCCAACATGCCATCAAACGGCAATAACAAGCTACTAGAACAATGTATAGCACATACTTGATACAATACACTCATATAACATACCTCCAAACACAAACCATTTAAACAACAATAATGAAAAGTTTTAGAAATCAAATTTGATATTTTCATAAAACTTATATATTTTATAAAACCATTCACTGTAAATCACTTTCTCAAGCAATTCAACTCTATATACATGCATTATGTACGTAATTGAAGATAGCATCAAACAAATTCCTAATAAGCATATTAACACATACTATTTTCATCAAATTTTTACTCTACAGTCACCCAAAACATGAAACTCCATATGAACTCATATTCTTCATTTAAAACTTATTTTTACAGTACTTTGATTTCTGAAAATCCTCTTATGTCATACAATTACTACAATCAACACATGGATACAACACATATATTAAATTCATGATTTTGTAATTTCATGAAATTCACAGAAAACTAAAATTTACAGAAACTCAAAACAAGGAAGAACAACTAATTACAATTCTTTGAAACTATAACATAGTAATTACCTTTTTGATGATTGGAGAAGAATACAAAGATTAACTCTAGCCTTCACAAGTTTCTTTTTCCTTCTCTTCTCTAACTTCTCTAACTTCTCTGCTCTTCTTTTCTCTCTTTGTTCTTAGCTTTACAGACTAACTTCTAATCTAACGTAGTATAGGAACAATATATAACTGATATATCACTAATACGTATAATTATTTATAATAACTAACAATTAATGTATATCAGTTACAAAAATCAAAAGCCACAAGGCTTTGTTTGGCAAAATAAGGTTATTTTCAAAAATAGATTATTAATGCTAAGGTATTGTTTGGTAAACAGTTTATTTAAAACAGCTTTTTGATAGTTAGGGCCCCGTTTGGTAGAAATAATTTTAAAACAATTACAAGGGCCTTGTTTGGTTAAAATCATTTAAAATTCTTTTTTCTTTTATTTTAATAAAACATTTTAACACATACTTTAATGTCATATTTTAATCAATTAAATATTAATCAAGTAATTTAATCAATTAAAATCTAACATCAATTAATCACATAAATTTTGCCACATAATTATAATTACTCGCTAATTATAATCCATGTAACACATAATTCATCTAATTTAATTCTCTCAATTAAATCAAAACTATATTATAAAATTAATATACATCAACTAGATAAATATTAAACATTCATTTAATTAATATATAACACTTAATTAAATCACTCCATAAATCACATAATTTATTTATTTAACTCAATAAATAATTCACATAAAATATTTCTTTAACTCAATAAATATTTAAAATTAAATATAAAATCTCAATCGTTACATATATAATCATATAAAATTCTTGGTCCTTACATTCTTTCCGCCTTATAAGGATTCCGTCCCCGGAATCACTATTATCTTGCATTCAAATTATATCTATCCTTAGACACTTATTTTTTTAGTAATCAATTAATTTTTCTTGAATTACTCTAATCGTATTTATTACTTCATTAATTCATTCCTATTCCGATTTAGGGAGAAAAAAATATGTGTTTAACTCAAGTCTCATTTGACATGGCATAGCTCATATTTACATGTTATATTTAGGTATCAACATCTTACTCACAATAGTATTCCTTTAATATATTAAGCAACTTGTGTTTTCTCTCATTCTACTTTGGAACCTATAAGGGTTACCATAGACTACGTGGATATACTCGTATTCTAATAACTTTTTAAAGTTATATCATCAATTCCTTCATTTCTATATACGCGATACCAACTGGTGACTCGGATACTAACCTATGACTCAGATTCGTAAAGGAACAACACCTCATAGTGATATCGAACAAATAATACGTACGCAATTATATTACTAATTGGAATTTTACCTGGCACTACTTCCTTCGAAGCGACTGCATCCTGAACCGTCATGTTAAACGTGTGCGCCATCGATCTTTCCGGCTAAGCAAGTCCTTTGATAATTAACGTCCCACTGCTGTTTCCTCTGTTGTTGCTTCATTTTTCTACATTCTTCTTTGGACAGTTACGGATTTGATGATATGGAGATCCACACAAAAAAAACCTTGTAACTTCTTTGGACTGGACAATTGGGAGATATTTGTCCCTCTTGGCCACCATTAAAACACACTCATTTGTCCTTTAAATAGACTCCTTGATGATTCTTATCGCAAACTGCACACGACTCACCTCTCTTCATACTCTCTCCTGACTTGTTTCTCATTTGGGTGTTGTCATTCCACTTACGCTTTTTCTTCTTCTCTTGATGATACTTTGATACGGCTTCACTTCCTCCTTCGGTAATGATTACTTTTTCCAACAGAGCCGAAAATGTATTGATCTACAACACAGCTACTTTGCTAAATATCCCTGGCTTTAGACCGTTCTCAAACCTCTGCGCCTTTCTTACCTCAGTGTCCACTTGATGTGGAACGAATCTAGCTAACTCGTTAAATTTGGCGGCGTACTCTGAAACTGACATATTCTCCTGTTTCAACTCTAAGAATTTTACCTCCATTCTTGCTAGCATACTTGGTGAGAAATAATTCTCAAAAAATAATTACTTAAACCTTGTCCATGTTACCACCGCTGTTCCAGCTTTATTCTGGTTTGTCTCCCATCAGTAATTCGCCTCACCCTTCATCAAATAGGTAGCAAAAACTATCTTTTGCTCCTCTGCTACTCTAGAAATAACAAAAGTCTTCTCCATCTCCTTTATCCAAGTTTGGGCTTTAATAGGGACATTGGTTCCTCTAAATTCAAACGATCCTACTGCCTTAAAGTCTTTGAAGTTCACCAATCTATTATCTGGCCGATTTCTTGCTGTTGGTGCTCTAGTCTGCATAGCTTGAGCTAACATGTCTACAAAGTTCTGCATTGGGCCTGCTTGACCTCCTTCATTATTCACCGATCGTTCCTCCCTTTGGTTTCTATTTTATCGTTTTAGTGGCATTATCTGATTAAATAAAACCTTACATTATTTCTTCATCTCTTACATCTTTATACCACATCTTATTAGTTGTATCATAAAAATTTAACACAAAAGTTTTAAACTCAAACCAATTCAGCTTGCTGGATTAACGAATTTAGTTTGCTAAATTATCAAATTCAGCTTGCTGAATTAACGAATTTAATTTGCTGAATTAATGAATTATCAGATAGACATCGTATTATCTTAATCCTCAAAATTTATTTAGTTAATCAAATATATAATTATATCATTGTATTTATATTTATATTTTTTCAAATAGTACATAGTACTTTTCATCCTACAACGCATATTGCTACAAACATTTACTATCCCTTTGGGACAAAAGTCGGGATTCATTACTACAACTTTATACAAAAAGTTGAGAATTACAAAAGTTATCTTGATATTCATACAAAAATGAGGAATACATTCATATAGATATATGTTTACATATACCTACTCATCGTCTACGATACTATATTCCTAACATATTATATTACTTCAAAAGGTCCTACCTCTCATACTTAATCTTTCTTCCACCCACTTCCTTCACCTGTCCTCTTCTTAGGATAATTCCTAGCCTGGTGTCCTTTTTCTCCGCACGAAAAACATTTTCCTTTCTTAGGTTTTGGATAATTTGGTGAAATATGTCATTCCTCTCGATAATTATAACATACATTCTTACCCTTCATATATTTCCCCAAAAGATTCTTTCCACACATACCACATGCTTGTTTCTTCTTTGAATATAAATTCGCTGAGTTGTTGTCACTGTCGTTGTTCCTTTTCCTTTTATTATTATTACCTTTCTTTTTCTTACTTACAGCTTCAGACGATAGACTGCACTCAACCCTAATTCTATCGACTTGTGCCTTCAGATCATATCGTTCTTCTGTCATCTTGACCAATGCCCTTTCCACCTTCCATAATTCCTCTAGGAGAAACACATAATTCCTTAGTTATTAAACTTCCGCGGATATTTAACCTTCTATGATTACTATTTTGATTTTTTCTCCATCATTGGCCATTGTTTCTAGCTCCACCTTAGTTTCTTTGGAATCTATTTCTTCATCATAATTCAGTTCCATCTCGGGGTAGTCGTCATGATGGCTTCCTAGATGTCGACGTCGGGAAAAAAAATGCGGGTCGAGTTGGACCCGAATCTTTCTCTCTTCCTAATGTTTTGTCTACCCTTATTTTATCTTTTTTGTGAAAAAGTTTTTGAAGGGTTTTTTTTAGGAAAAGGCTAACATGTATCATGTCGACGATTTGAACGTTTTACAGAGTTGCCAGTTGGTAGATTTGAAATGGTTGTACCAACTCAACTGAGTTTTGTTTAAAAGGAGGCCCAATTGATGGACACTGTCGAAACTGGATCTTTTAAACCGAAGTTCTAAGTTCAGGGGCTTGGTTAAGTGTGGGGAAGGTGTTAGGCATCCCATAACTCCCGTGAAAACACGGTACCACATCTTTTCAATATTTCCCTTTTAAATCTAAAATATGTGTGTGTGAATGCTAGAAGAAATTGGGCCTATGTTTTATTGATTTGAAAGTATGGACGTGCTTCGTTGAACCCATATACGAAGGGTTTGATTTGATTTGCAAAAGTCTCTCTTTTAGACAAGATTATTAAAATGATGTTTTGAAAGCAGGTTTTCAAACCCTTACGCACACATAGGAATTGAAACATATCAATACTTTAGTTTTATCTTTTCAGCCTTTTGGCTCAATTTGAATGGTGATTGTCGGGCTGCGAAGCATCCTCGACCACAAAATATACAAGTGTTGGTCTTCTCATGGGTATGACAGCTATCGGAGTGACTCTGACACGACAAACCATATTCTCATTATGTTGAGACCTTAAACCCGGATAACCGTTTTAAGGTCTTTTGAATGTACATTTTACAGAAAAATTGGCAAGCTACATTTGTAAAGTGGAGTTTGTCCATCATGGGAATCAGATTATGATCAGTTTGATTATGAATCTCACGATTCCTAGGCTCACAGAGGGAAGCCAAAAAAACCTGCACCACTCAAATATGTACAGAAAATATATATTTACATCCAGATGTCGCTAGAACCAAGGATTCATCAGTAAATCCTGGCTCGCGTATAGCCGAAGCGTCTCGTTCCCACTAGATAGCAATCTAAGGGCCGCGAGGTTGCTTTCAAGAATGAAACTAGAAAAATTGCTAGATTTAAATAAATCTCAGCCATTCTAGCTTTCCGGTTCCGTCTGAACCTATTTTGAATCGTTTTAAAGCTAGAGTTGGCGAGATTTAAAGAAATCTAGTTCGCCCGCAGAAATGTCAATGTCGATTCATATCAAATGAATATTTACAGCAGCAATTTAATCACAATGAATAAAAGATATATATATATATATATATATATATATATATATATATAAATTATTATATATATATATATATATATATGAAAGCTGTAAAGGACGATGGGTTTTCACTCCGATGCCCGGACTAGAATGAATATATATATATATATATATATATATATTTATTTATTTATAAAAGCTGTAGAAAAGCCACGGGATGATCCAGGATTGACAAAATGGAAATATATATATATATATATATATATATATATATATATATATATATATAAGCTGTAAAAGAGCCATAGAATGATCCAGGCTCGACAGAATTGAAATATATATATATATATATATATATATACATATAAAGGCTGTAAATGAGCCACAAAATTTTCCAGGTTTAGAAAAAAGTATATATATATATATATATATATATATATATATATATATAACTGTAAAGGGTGACGGACATTCTATTATTTTCCCGGACAGAAATGTAATTATATATATATATATATATATATATATATTTATAAAAGCAGTAAAAAGGCCACAGAATGATCCAAGCCAAACTGGAATGTAAAAAGTTAATATATACAGTTAGTATATATATATTAAAGCAATAAAAAGGCCACGAAGTAGAAATCCAGGCCCAAATAAGTCAGAATATATATATAGTTATATATATATATATATAGTTATATATTTAAAAGCAGTAAACTGCCACGTATTTGACATCCGGGCTTGACAGAATTGAAATGTTAGTATATATATAGTTAAATATATACAAAAAAAAAACCAAAACTCGGACTGGGAAGATAACCCAGTTCGGCGAAGTTGTTATAAATGTAGATATATATATATATAAGCTGTTAAAAGCAACAGATCAACGATCCGAACTGTGGAAGTTCCAGAAAACGTGTTTATGTACTACAATGTACGAAAAACATAAGCAAAAACAGCCACGGAACTGAGTTCCGGGCATAATCAGGAAACGAAACTTAACGTGCAAGTGTATATAAGTGCAATGAAGTATTATGAACTTTCTGATCTTAAAAATACTCACAATGGACTGCTACACGAACTTTTTGCCGAATCGTAGGCTTCAAACGTCTGTTTCTACCGGTTAATTTTTTATATGTGGTAGTATATGAGTATACCTACGTGTTAGAGTAACAAAATTTTGGTTTGGAGTAAAAGAATATGACTGAGAAATGAAACGGGCAGAGGTTCATAGTGTTTTTTCTATATAAAATGAGTTGGGGGTGCAGTCATATATATAGACCCGATGGAAGCGGCTCTACCTGCGACAGCCGCACGTAGAGGTGCGGCTCCACCTGGCAAGGACCACGTGGCAGGGATCACGTGGCAGGACCAATTGCATCGAAGTACGTGCACTCCGAGCAATGCAACGTCAGATTCAAAACTTTCTAACTTTTGATCAGAGCGTCCGTTTGAGGCGTGCTATACCTTTCCGGAAAGCCCTTGCCGAGAGTGTTGCAATGACATGGGAGTAAAACTTTTCTGAGTCTAAAAAGACAGATTCATAACCAGGTCTTCGATTTCTCGCATTTTATCCGTTGAGCTGTCTTGCGCTGTTTTCACTCGGGATCATTGTTATGGTTCTTTCTGACCTTGGTGGCATCAATTCAGCTCAAGTTTGACTGAATCAGCTTTAAGTTGATAAAATGATTATTTTACCCCTCCTGGGGTTATCTTCAGTGCTGACATGGCCTTCAGCTGACTTCCCGGGGTTTTCTCCGAGGTTTGGATCCCAGCCGATTCTGTTTGTCCTCAACTGTCACCGGCCTGTACCCGACGCTTCGCTGGGATTATGCCAACGGCTGAACTGTCATTGGTCAGTACCTGACGCTTCGCTGGGGTTGTGCTAACAACTGAACTGTCATCGGTCAGTACCCGACGCTTCACTAGGGTTGTGCCAACCGCTGAACTGTCATCAGTCAGTACCCAACGCTTCGCTAGGGTTGGGCCAACGACTAAACTTTCATCGGTCTATACCCGATGCTTCGCTGGGGTTGTGCCAACGGCTGAACTGTCAACAGTCTGTACCCGACGCTTAGCTGGGGTTGAGCCAACAGCTGAACTGTCATTGGTCAGGACCCGACGCTTCGTTGGGGTTGTGCCAATGGTTGAACTATCATCGGTCAGTACCCGACGCTTCGCTGGGGTTGTGCCAACGGCTGAATTGTCATCGGTCTGCACCCGATGCTTCGTTGGGGTTGTGCCAACGGCTGAAATGTCATCGATCAATACCTGACGTTTCGCTAGGGTTGTGCTAACGACTGAACTGTCACTAGTCAGTACCCGACGCTTCGCTGGGGTTGTGCCAACGGCTGAACTATCATTGGTTAGTACCCGACGCTTCGCTGGGGTTGTGCCAATGGCTGAACTGTCATCGGTCAGTATCCAACGCTTCGAAAGTGGCAGTTTTGTGCAGTTATCATCATTTGTCCCCGAATATTGCTTCGGGATGTTAACCCGTGGTTTTCATGAAGTTCCTCTTTCTATCAGTACATCGCTGCTTAAAAGTGGGATTTCAGGACAAACCGCTCAATCGCGTAGCAATTTTTTCTCAGATTTGACTTTTTAACTCATATAAACTCCATTTCAACTCGAACTGGACCGAGCCGGAGGGGGCAGGGCCCACCCTGGGGAGCCACAGGTAGTGGTGCGACAGTCTTAAGTGGGCCCGCTCCTTCCTGCAGTTTTAAAATGGGCAGCAGAAAGCTCATATTTTCATTTTCAGTTTTGAATCCAAATAAAAATCCGATTTTCTTTTTCAGATCTACAGAGTTCGGGCAAATTTTTTTTCAGATTTTGTCAACGGCCACGCGTTCTGCACGTCTCAGGTGACGTTTTCATCCCTTCTTTTCTAGTTTTAACCGATAGAATTGTGTAAACCACGTAAGGTGCTTTTGAACGCAATGTATCAAAAATGTATGCTTATATGAATTAATAAAAAAATTTCGACTTCATAAGTATGCATATTTTATTGCAATGCACGTTTTGACGTAAGAAATTTTGAATTTTGAGACGGTCAATTTTTGCTCTTTTTGATCAGTTTACTCATCCTTTTTGAGGCATAGTGAGCCTTGATTTTCAACTAAAAAAAGTCCATGGTAATTTGGCTACCATGTGAAGTTTTTTTTTTTTTTTTCATAAATTTGAACTGTTTCTATTTTTGGAAATGTGTGCTACTGAATGGCCACTTTGGCATGCCTGTGTTCATGCGAACAGTCCATTTTACAAAGGAGACTCTGGCTAAAAAATTTCAAAAGCATGAGCATTTAATAAACATGCAATTTTGACTTTACTGGGGATTCTGACTGACCCATGCATATTTTAAGATTGAAATGCATAAAATACTGATTTAAATTAATAAGCCACATGTTTTAGGCTTACCTCGCCCTTTTTGAGGTGATTTGGAGACTTTGTCCAGGTTATGAACTGAGATAGACCCGAGAGTGCTAGCAGGATCGTTTCAGGAATTAGACGGAGGAGAGTCTCCGATGTTCCTCAGCCACGGCCAGCCCGGCCGCCTCGTAGATTGGCTGAGTCAGTGATTCGTCCGGTCGGGGCTGAGCCGCCGGTTGACATATATGATGAGGAGGCTCCGTTTGTTGCTCCTGCCCCAGCTCAAGCTCCACGTGCGGAGCTCCCAGGCATTGTAGTGCCACTTCAGGATCTACTGGGAGATTTGAGTCGCCATCCATCGAGATTCCTTCACGCCAACGAGGTGACTGAAGTTTTCTTCTTTTTGGATATTTTTTTTTTGCCATTCTCGGGGCACAGGTTTGATATGGGTTGGCTTTTGATGCAGGTTCCTGGCATCACGCAGCCTCGAGGGAACTGTTTTAATGTGCATTCTCTTTATCACACTCTACACCAATATTATTGGGACATTGTTGACACTTGGGGGTTTCAGGCGTTATTTTCTATCCTTCCCCAATGTTGCCCCTGGCGTTATATGAGGGCTTTTTCCGAGCGCTGGTTCTACCAGACTCAGTGTAACACCCCCTTTCCGAAATAAAAAGAGAGGTTATCCGAAATACAACATAACCGAAGAAATCATAATAAAGCTCTAAACCACAAAAGAATAGTCTTTATAACCAATAAATATCAAAAGGGCAAACCAGAATAAATGCCAAACTGGCCCAAACCACAATCTAGAGTATTTATAACAACTCCAAATAAATCATTTGACAACCTAAATAAAATATCTAAATCATTTGGATAAAAGGGAGCTCTCGTCACACTTGCCCTTGATCCTCCTGATTACATGCCGAAAGAAAACACAGCATGAGCTAAATGCCTAGTACGAATATAAAATACAAGAATAATGAACTGAGATAACTAACTTAATTTAATGAACTGAACTACAACAAAAAAAAACTAACACAACGAAATAATAGGCTGAATCAAATGGCTGGGTGTTATTTCATACCGACCTCAAAAGTATACCTCGCTACATAGGCAAGTCAAATAATGCCACACAGGCAATCAAAATAATGCCACACTAGCAATCACACATCGGACTGCGCAATCCAGATGCATGCAAAATTAGAAGATGTGTTTAGCACAAACATCACCAATCCGCAGAATAGAACAGAACAGAAAAACTAGGGTTGACCCATACGCCTCCCACAACAAAACACCAAATGGCTAACTCCCACCGGAGCACAAAACGGAGATGCCGTGGATTGATCACATAGCTACGGAAGGTGTCATGCCTCGGTGCCAAGAGGACATGCCTGTGGTACCCCCACAGATGGTTATAGCTCAGGTATACCTTACGGTACATTCTAACAAAATATCATGTCACAACACATGCGACACAATATCAAAACAAAGGGGTTCTAATAAGTACATGTTAAACTGAAACGAATTATCAACACAAGTCTCCAAAATATATTACATGTACTTTTCTACAAGGATCGAAATAAATATTAAACATGATACACTAGATCAAGAGTACGAACATGAGTTCTAAATATCAATACCAAGACGAAACTATATCACAAGAGTTTGAGAATGAACAATTATGGGAAATAATAACTAATTTTCAAAACGAGAAACAAAACGAAGAAATTAAATTTAATAAGAGAATCGCTGAAGGAGTACAAAATTCGTACCTGGAATAAGTAATGTAATACCCAAAATTATATTCCAAAATTTATTCGTTAAACTTCTTCCGTCCGAACTAAACAAAAAGAATAAATAAATATAAATACGTTTGCAAAATATTTCTTCCATCTTTAACCCGTTAATAAACTCATTTCATTATTATTATTATTATTATTATTATTATTATTATTATTATTATTATTATTATTATTATTATTATTATTATTATTATTATTATTATTATTATCATTATTATATAAACAACACATACACGAATTAAGCTCACTGCCTTCCGTTTTGTTTTTCCTTAACATTAGATTTAATAACAATTATCTTTTATAATTATGTTAATATAAAAATGTCTAATTATTAAATTTTATTACTGTATAATACTTACCCGTGACTCTTATTGTTGGACAAGAGCTTTTGTCCAAGTGTAAAGCAAGATACCAGGATTATCAATGCTCTGAACCATGCCACAATTTAATAGTTTACTTTCAAGAATATTATTATTTTTCATTTTACATGTTCTCATTCAACTATTAAATGAGTTATCATACCCATCAAGTTCAATTCAAAGACATGAAATCAGACGCTGCGAATGAAAAATAATCAAATCAAATATATGACTTACCTGTATTCGTTCTCTCTTTTTTCTGGGTATTAGCGAGACTTGGTTTCTTCCCCCCCTTTTTTTATGCGGCTGCCACAATCTCAATTCGCAGCTAAAGTAGTATACTTATCATTAGGTTTTAGTTACTCATTTTTATTTAATATATCTTATTAACTCTTCAAATTTTAATATTACACAAATATAAATTAGACCAAATAAATTTTAAGGCCTAAATTAATGTAATCCATTACTTATTATAGTCCATATAAATTAAATACAAAGTTTGACCCAAACAAGTAAAGTCCAATTAAAATATTTAAAACAAAACTTTAAAATACCATTTATTTATTTATTTATTTTCTGGGTATTACATCACCTACCCCTTAAAAATGATTCCGTCCCCGTAATCAAAAGAAAAGAACGAACCTAATAATCAAAAAGATGCGGATACTCCGCTTGAATAGACTCCTCCATCTCCCATGTAGCTTCTCGCTCCGAATGGTTCCTCCACAAAATCTTGACAAACGGAATTGTCTTCCTCCTCATAACCCGCTCTTGACGATCCAAAATCGCCTCGACTTTCTCCTCACAAGTAAGGTCCTTCCGAATCTTATTGAACAGATATTGCACCACATGCAACGGATGATACTGATAACTCCTCAACACCGACACATGGAACACATTGTGCACATGAGCTAGCTGTGGAGGCAAAGCTAATCGATATGCAACCACAAACCCTTTCCAAAATCTTGAATGTACCAATATAACGCGGACTAAGTTTCCCTTTTAGGCCAAATCGTCGAATACCCCTCCATGGAGAAACTTTTAGAAACACATGCTCACCAGATTCAAACTCTAAAGTCCTCCTATGTTTATCAGCATAACTCTTCTGTTGTGATCGAGCCGACTTTAATTTCTCCTTAGCCACCGCCATCTTCTCTGTAGTGATTTGAACTAACTCAGGCCCTTCTATGGCTCTCTCGCCAACCTCATCCCAACAAGTTGGTGCCCGACACTTCCTACCATACAACGCCTCAAACGGAGCCATCCCAATACTTGCATGCTAATTGTTGTTATAAGCAAACTCAACTAGGCTCAAGTAATCATCCCAATTACCTAACCACTCAAGTGCATAAAACCTCAACATATCCTCCAATGTCTGAATGGTCTGATCGAATTGCCCATCAGTTTGTAGATGGAAAGCAGTACTAAAGTTGAGTCGAGTACCCCAAGCTCGTTGAAACCCTTTCCAAAACTATGAGGTGAACCGTGGGTCCTAATCTGAAACAATAGATACTAGAGTACCATGAAGTCTAACAATCTCCAGCTAGAAGATCTGTGCCAACCTACCCACCTAGTAACCCTCATGGATAGCCAAAACGTGTGCCAATTTGGTCAACCGATCCACCACAACCCAAATAGCATCATTCTTCCTAAAAGTCCTCTGCAAACCAGTCACAAAATCCATCGTGATATCCTCCCACTTCCAAACTGGAATGTCTAACTGTTCCAACAACCCACTAGCTCGTTGAAATTCTATCTTAACTTGTTGGCAAGTGAGGCATTTCCCAACATATTCAGCCACATCTCGCTTTATCCCATTCCAGCAAAAAAAATTCTTCAAATCCCTGTACATCTTTGTAGAACCTGGATGAATAGAAAATAGCGAACTATGAGCCTCCGCCAAGGCCGCCTCCCGAATGATTGGATCAGACGGAACACACAACCGCTCACCCGACCAAATCACACTATGGTCATCAATACGAAAGTCGGGCTGCTTGCCCTCCTCCAGATTCTGCGCTATACTCCACAATTCTCCATCTTACTTTTGAGCTTCTTTAACCCTCGAAATAAGAGAGGGCTCTACTCTCATACCTGCCAAATGCCCATCTGAACATTGAACATACAACTCTAACTCTAGCCGCTCCATATCCGAAATAAGCTGAGGTTGTGTAATAAGAGCTGATACACTTCCTGAACTTTTTCGGCTAAGAACATCTGCAACCACATTTGCCTTCCTCGGGTGATACTGAATCCTCGCATCATAATCTTTTAGAAGCTCCAACCAATGCCTCTGCCTTATGTTAAGCTCCTTTTGAGTGAAAATTTATTTAAGACTTTTGTGATCGGTGAAGATATCACAAGTCTCTCCATACAAATAGTGCCTCCAAATCTTTAAAGCAAAGAACATTGCTGCCAACTCCAAATCTTGAGTGGGGTAGTTCACCTCGTAAGGTTTAAGCTGTTTAGAAGCATAAGCAATCACATTACCGTGTTGCATCAAAACACACCCCAAGCCCATCTTAGAAGCATCACTATAAATCTGGTAACCTCCTATCCCCGACGGTAATGTAATTATAGGAGCTGTCACAAGTAATTTCTTCAACTCCTCGTAACTTCTTCTGACGCTCCTCACTCCACTCAAACTTCGTCCCCTTTTTTTATCAACTCAGTTAATGGTAAATCAAGCAAAGAGAATCCTTCCACAAATCTCCTATAATACCCTGTTAAACCCAAGAACTCCTAATCTCTGTCACAGTAGTAGGTCTCGGCCATTTAGTGATAGCATTAACCTTCGCAGGATCCATCTTAATGCCTTCAGCAGAAACAACGTGGCCTAAGAATGCAAAATGCTCCAACTAAAACTCGCATTTAGAGAATTTAGCTTATAATTTCTCTTTCTGCAAAATTCCCAACACTGTTCGAAGATACTCCTCATGCTCCTCGCTAGACTTGGAGTAAACCAAAATGTCATCAATAAAGACAATAACATATTAGTCCAAGTACTCCTTGAACACCCGATTCATCAAATCCATAAACAC
The DNA here is from genome assembly GCA_020205555.1 of Panax stipuleanatus. Classification (NCBI taxonomy): domain Eukaryota; kingdom Viridiplantae; phylum Streptophyta; class Magnoliopsida; order Apiales; family Araliaceae; genus Panax; species Panax stipuleanatus. Next base: position 92,329,417 of record CM035117.1, read on the forward strand.
CGTCGGAGCGTTAGTCAACTCAAATGGCATCACCAGAAACTCATAATGCCCACAACGAGTGCGAAAAGTTATCTTAGAGATATCCTCATCTCTCACCCTTAACTGGTGATAACCCAATCTCAAGTCTATCTTCGAAAAATACTTTTTTCCCTGAAGTTGGTCAAACAAGTCATCAATCCTCGGTAATGGATACCGATTCCTGATGGTTATCTTGTTTAACTCCCTGTAGTCTATGCACAATCTCATAGACCCATCTTTCTTCTTTAGAAACAAGACCGGAGCACCCCACGGTGAAACACTCGGCCAAATCACCCCACGATCTAATAGCTCCTGCAACTCTAATGGTGCCATTCGATACGGCGCCTTAGAGATTGAGTCCGCACCAGAAACAAGCTCAATAGTAAACTAAATTTCCTGGTGTGGTGGCAATCCTGACAACTCCTCAGGAAACACATCGAGAAAGTCACGAATAACTGGAATATCCTCAATACATGACTCACCCTTAGAGGTATCCATCACACATGCAAAATACCCCTCACAACCCTTTGCCACTAACTTCCCAGCCCTCAAAGCTGAAATCAACTATACAACTCTACTCGGTCGTGAACCCTAAAACACGAATTCTGGAGACTTCACATCTCCAAATATAACCTTCCTCGCCTGGCAGTCGATAGTGGCCTAGTGTTTATCCAACCAATCCATCCCGAGAATCACATCAAAATCGTGCATACACATCGGAAGAAGATTAGCCCTACGAATCTTTTCCCCAAAACTGATCGGACACCCTCCATATAAATCAAAAATAATAACAGAAGTCCCCATCGGGGTAGCAATATACATAACATAATTTAAGGACTGAGATGGCACACTCAGGTGTCGAACAAAAGACTGAGCAACAACTAAATGAGTAAAACCAGTATAAAACAAAATAACACCCTCACGACTGCCAACTAAAGAAATACCAAAAACAGTACATGGCACACCTGCCACCTGGTTATGTGTTAAGGTAAACACCCGATTAACGATGACCTCCATTGCCACCATTATCACCGCCTTTAGTGTTACCACGTGGACTGGTACAATCTCTAGCAATATGGCCCATCTACCCACACAAAAAGTATGCACCGATAACTCTATGACGCTGCCTCCCCGGATGATGACCCCCAATAAGTAGCACAAGGAGCTATCAAAAAACAAAATTAGGGTTACCCCTACCAGCTTGTCTCAGATAACAACCTTAAATCTACCATAGCTGACGATTCTGCCACTGCTGGCGATTCTGATCTTGATGAGGTAGCTGAAGCTAACGATTATGCCCTTACTGAGGCATCTGTTGATAACCTCTATTCTTATTCTAGCTATGTCATTCCCACCATTAGCACTCTCTCTAGCTTAAAAGTAGCCAACAACACCTTTTGGTTATTTGAGTTCCCCAACAAATCAAAGATATTATCTAAATGAGCAATCCAATTCTCTACATCAATTGGACAAAAAGCTGAACTGAATGAATTGGGTTTTTGTTTTCGAAACCTTCTAACCACACGTACGTCAAAACCACATGCTAATTAACACCATCTGTATTTCACTCCTCTTCTTTTGGGTGTGGAACATTATTTCTCGGGTTTCACTGATCAAGAATCTATGGCAGTTGTTGCATCGCCTGTATGACTTGTGCCACCAATTATGGCAAAGCCTGATTAACCGCCTAATTCACCAAGGTAGTCAACGTAGAATTATTCTGGTTGTTAGGCTACGTATTGGGCTACTCCTCGCCCCTTCCCCCACCGTTGCCTCCTAGTAACTCTAGCGAATTACGAGCCATCTAAGAAATAGATTAACGAATATAAGCAAAACAAATTAGAGATAGATTCTAATATAGCTGAACAGAAAATCAAACTAAACAAAACCTAACCCAGAAGTCTACCCATAACTCACAGGTCAAACCTAAATAGGTTTTCTACAAGAAAGAACCTAAGCTCTGATACCAACTCTATAACACCCCCTTTCCGAAATAGAAAGAGAGGTTACCCAAAACACAACATAATCGAAGAAATCATAATAAATCTCTAAACCACAAAAGAATAGTCTTTATAACCAATAAATATCAAAAGGGCAAACCAGAATAAATGCCAAACTGGCCCAAATCACAATCTAGAGTATTTATAACAACTCCAAATAAATCATTTGACAACCTAAACAAAATATCTAAATTATTTGGATAAAAGGGAGCTCTCGTCACACTTGCCCTTGATCCTCCTGATTACATGCCAGAAGAAAACATAGCATGAGTAAAATGCCCAGTACGGATACAGAATACAAGAATAATTAACTGAGATAACTAACTCAATTTAATGAACTGAACTGCAACGAACAAAACTAACACAACGAAATAATAGGCTGAATCAAATGGCTGGGTGTTATTTTATATCGAGCTCAAAAGTATACCTCGCTACATAGGTAAGTCAAATAATGCCATACAAGCAATTAAAATACTGCCACACAGGCAATCACACATCAGACTGCGCAATCCAGATGTATAAAAAATCGAAAGGTGTGTTTGGCACAAACATCACCAATCTACAGAATAAAACAGAACAAAGAAACTAGGGTGCCCATACGCCTTCCACAACAAAACACCAAATGGCCAACTCCCACCGGAGCACAAAACGGAGATGCCGTGGACTGATCACACAGCCACGAAAGGTGTCATGCCTCGATGCCAAGAGGACATGCCTGTGGTACCCCCACAGGTGGTTATAGCTCAGGTATACCCTACGGTACATTCTAACAAAATATCATGTCACAACACATGCGACACAATTTCAAAACAAAAGGGTTCTAATAAGTACATGTTAAACTGAAATGAATTATCAACACAAGTCTCCAAAATATATTACATGTACTTTTCTACAAGGATCGAAATAAATATTAAACATGATACACTAGATCAAAAGTACGAACACGAGTTCTAAATATCAATACCAAGACGAAACTATATCACAAGAGTTTGAGAATGAACAATTATGGGAAACAATAACTAATTTTTGAAATGAGAAACAAAACGAACAAATTAAATTTAATAAGAGAATCGCTGAAGGAGTACGGAATCCGTACCTGAATTAAGTAATGTAATACCCAAAATTATATTTCAAAATTTATTCGTTAAACTTCTTCCGTCCAAACTAAACAAAAAGAATAAATAAATATAAATACGTTTGTAAAATATTTCTTCCATCTTTAATCCGTTAATAAACTCATTTCATTATTATTATTATTATTATTATTATTATTATTATTATTATTATTATTATTATTATTATTATTATTATTATTATTATAATATAAACAACACATACACGAATTAAGCTCACTGCCTTCCGTTTTATTTTTCCTTAACATTAGATTTAATAACCATAATCTTTTATAATTATGTTAATATAAAAATGTCTAATTATTAAATTTTATTACTGTATAATACTTAACCGTGACTCTTATTGTTGGACAAGAGCTTTTGTCCAAGTGTAAATCAAGATAACAGGAATATCAATGCTCTGAACCATGCCACAATTTAATAGTTTACTTTCAAGAATATTATTATTTTTTAATTTACATGTTCTCATTCAACTATTAAATGAGTTATCATACCCATCAAGTTCAATTCAAAGACACGAAATCAGACGCTGCGAATGAAAAATAATCAAATCAAATATATGACTTACTTGTATTCGTTCTCTCTTTTTTCTGGGTATTAGCGAGACTTGGTTTCTTCCCCCTTTTTTTATGCGGCTGCCACAATCTCAATTCGCAGCTAAAGTAGTATACCTATCATTAGGTTTTAGTTATTCATTTTTAATTAATATATCTTATTAACTCTCCAAATTTTAATAGAATTTTAATATTACACAAATATAAATTAGACCAAATAAATTTTAAGGCCCAAATTAATGTAATCCATTACTTATTATAGTCCACATAAATTAAATACAAAGTTTGACCCAAACAAGAAAAGCCCAATTAAAATATTTAAAACAAAATTTTAAAATACCATTTATTTATTTATTTTTTTTCTAGGTATTACACTTAGTCTCTCCACTTGCTGGATTACGAGGTGATGATGACGCCTATGGATTGGAGGTTCATCACTGGGATAGAGTTTTAGGGTGAGCTAGTGCCTATTGTGGCTGACATTACACCCATTGCCGTTCGGTCAATGCTGGAAGTCCCTGCGACAGCGATCAAGGTTCGGACGGTCTGATCTGGTCCCTTGAGCGTAGATGCCCAGAGTGGGGCTTTGCTTGAGCCTCTGCGTGATGATCAGAGGGTTAGAGATCGCATCCTACGGAGATTATTTCTGATGATCATCAGGGGATGTTTCCTGGCAGACAACTCTGTGACGATGTCCTTTGCCCTAGTCAGTGCCACTCGACATGTGGAGCGCCTCGGTGACTTTAATTGAGGCACCTATACCTTTGCCTATTTTTTTTGAGGTATGCACATGCGCTCGGAGGGTGTGAAAGGAGGCTTGGTTAGGGTTCTACCCATTCCTACTGGTGAGTATATCTTTCTTGTACCTTTTTAATTTCTGCATTTACATTTGTCAGTCTTGGTCACTGAGGACTTTTGATATTTACATGGCCAGTTCTAGACATATGAGAGGCTTTCTTGCCTACGTCCCGCCACCACTTTAGGCCTGGAGACTTATCCTCGAGGACGGTGTTGGCACCACACCACTCTGACGGAGGTCCTTGTAGTTGAGGGATTCACCCATTCCCGCCTACAGCTTGAGCTTTTGACAGCCGAATTGATCTCATGGGTACCGTATACCTTAGATTTTTTGACAGTCGGGTTTGAGGGTGGTTTCCCCAGTGGCCGAGAGTTTGCATTGTCTATCCACAAAGTCCCATTCTTGACAAAGGGAGATTGGGAGCTCTATTTCGGAGAGCGTGCTATCAGGAGCATCACGTCGCAGATCCGTGCTCCCTTTGTTCCTCCTGCTTGGCATCATTGGCCACTAGTTCATCCACTCGCAGATATTCCGATGGAGGCGTAGATGGCTTTACCCTGTTAGAGGGTCCATACAGCCAGAAGGCATTTAGTAGTTGGTGGAGTCCTCGAACTATTGCGGCTCAGACTCGTGCTACCTAGTTCATGGCAGATATGGTGCTAGGGTCTGTGATGATGACAGATTGGACAGCATGCCTCAAAGAGCCTACTCACTTGGACCAGATTACAGGACTGACCTAGCAGTTGGAGAGAGCTCATTTGTTTATCAGGCATCTTGGCAGAGATCCATCAGAGGCATCTTCTTTTTATCTTTTCGGCTCTGGAGCGGGCCCTTCCACAGGTCCATTTTCTAGCAGTTATACAGGGGCTGATCCTCCCTTGTACCGCCCTGACATTATTGAAGGCTGAGACTTTGTGTCCACGGAGGAGATGGAGCAGGTTAATAGCCTGAGTGTAGATATTTTGGATATTTTTGGATAGCTTTTGCAGCTATCTCTTTTGATAGACCACTATTTCGGCTTTTAGGCGGCTGTGCCCCATTTTGATAGGCCACTGTTAGTAGTTGGGTGGTGGTGCCCCATATCCCTGTACTTTTTATTTTATATTTTATTAGCAGACAGAGATGATGCTTGCAGTAGATAGTTTATTATAGATATGCATGATATTTCCTATCTATTGCATCATGCTTATCATTGTCATTATGCATGTATTATATCATGGACATGCACTTAGACAGATGAGTTCAGATTTGACCCTTGGATGGTCTTGTGATACGGTGATACAGATGTCATCATCGACATTTAGCCGCATTGACCATTTACCAGTGTCCGTGGTAGCATCGTTTTTGAGGTCGTGGTATGATAGCTTGCCCTTCCCAGCCAGAGGAACAGTGGATCGGATGTTAGGGCATTCATTGGCCCTTGTGTACTTCCAGGTTCCATATAGATTCATAGATGGACTTTTATCCTGTTGGATACCTGAGAGGCAGGTTTTTCGCTTCGGGCGGCACGAGTTAACTTCGACTTTGGAGGAGTACGAGCGGCTTACTGGTCTGGCTTTGGACTTATCTTGTGCTCGCACTGCTATTAGTGATATGATGAGACTGTTCCTACGGATGTCGGGTCTACTTCAGAGTGTAGTCACGGATAAGATCGTTTCTGAACGGGTGATCTCGATTGACTTCTTGATCGATCATTTCGGCAAACTGGATAGTTACAATCGACATGCTGGTGATTTCATTATCTCGGCAGAGGCGTGGCATTCAGCCAGGATAGATGTTTTGCGAATGTGCATCGTGGCCTATGTGTACATGCCACTGTATTTGGACCATTTGGACTTGGACTTGATGGTCGTGGTCCGTGCCCTTTGATAGGGTAGCACCATCCTGCCAATGATACTGGCCGAGATATTGAGGTCAGCTACCTATTGCAACACCCATTCAAAGGGGTTTTTTAGAGGTAGCTCTGTACTTCAGTATGTATGGCTCATGACCCATTTGCATCCGATCGGCTTCTTCAGACATCAGGGGTATTGCTTCACCCATGAGATAGCTACGTCCTACTCATTTCAGCCAGTAGAGTGCTCTGATGTAGAGACATGGTCAGCTTTTCTATCAGATATTGAGCATCCTTTTTCGATTTTGCCATGCTTAAGGCTAGTCTCCCCTTATAGTTTCATCACCCATACATCTGGTATGGACTACTTACCCCTAGCGGGATTGAGAAAGGTGACCACTTACCATCCGTTAGTAGTTCGATCAGTTTTATAGCCTGCACCAGTTTAAGGGGGCCATTGATCAGTGGATGTCAACTTCTTCTATGTCGTCAGCTGGCCTGATCAGGATTTATGAGTGTTGGACTCATAGGGAGAGGGCTGATTTCTCTACTAGCCATCCGAATTCCTCTCCAGAGTATTCAGCATGGTTAAAAGCTTATACAGCAGCGGCTGCACTTATCCAGTCCGCTCCAGTTGTGGCTTCAGATGAGGAGGAGCCTATAGAGGATCCTGATTCTCCTACGGAGGCTGAGTTATTTATAGGTCTGACAGCAACGTTAGTTAGTGACCCTTCGAGTATCCCTGCTAGGACAGATCCAGCTTTGGCAGATTCATTAGCTAGGATGACTTTAGAGCAAGATCAGGCTAGGGCGCTGATGTTGACTGCCCTGTCTGGAAGAGATATAGCTTTTACTAATAGAGATGAGGCTCGAGCCACTCGGGATATGGCATTGGTCGAGAAGGATGAGACTCGATCTTCTCGAGATGCTGCTTTTGTTATGATTGAAGAGACTTTGATTGCTAGAGATGCTGCTTTTGTAGAGAGGGATGAGGCCATAGCTTCCCGAGATTTCCACATTGCCGACAGTACTGCCCTCCGATCATATACTCATGGCCTGGTTGCCAATATGAGTGTTTACATTGATGATATGGCTGTGGATGTTTTGGCCCGTATAGAGGCTAAGGGTATTGCGCTTGCAGCGGCTCCTCCATCTTCAGAGAAAGATGCCATGTTGGCACTGCTGTCCCGTTTATCTTTGGGTCCATAGACTAGCTTTGTTTTTCCTGCACATACTAAATCAGCCATTTTTGTCATGTACATGACACATTGTGTATATCAAACAATATTATATATCAGAGAAATATATTTTGATTCACTTCCCTGCTTGGATATGTATTGTCATTGCTGAGTGATTACCACTTCTTTCCTGACTTGCTGTTGTTGATGTATTATGAGCTTCTCCTTGAGGGATTGACATTGAGATGTCATAGAATATCTCGAATGGGCCCGTTGACCATGGAGGCTTGATAAGATTTAGGTTTTATATGGTTATTTGTATTTTCTTGAAGGTTAACCGCACCGTGAATGGCTGCCTACGTACTCCCAGGTGTAGGGAGATCAGGTCATTCGTAGTTCAATTTTGTGTGAGAGAGGTTTGAGAAGTATCTCTTTTGAGTTTGGTTTGATGAGTTTTTGAGTTTTGTGTTTGGTTTGACCGCACCAGAAATGGCTGCCTACGTACTCCCGAGTTGAAGGAGATCAAGTCACTCATATTTCCATCTTCTAGTGAAATATAAACTGATTTGATTGATTCACAGGACTAGGATGCTGGTATGCATGTGTTTCAGATATAGTACCTTTTTATGGTGTCTGAGTTGATAAGTTGGGGAAATTCATTCCCATCCATTTCTTGCTATCTGTTAGCTCCTCCTGTCAACACTTCCTTGGCAATGAAAGGGCCTTCCCAATTAAGGGCAAACTTTCCTTTAACTTCATCTTGATTGGCCAACACTTTCTTCAGCACCAAATCATTTTCTCTGAATTGTCGGATTTGGAATTTCTTGTTGTATGATCGAGCAATTCTTTGCTAATATAACTGCCAGTGGAAAATGGTTGTAGCCCTCCTTTCATCTATCAGGGACAATTGATGGTATCGATCTAGCAACCACTGATCTTCGTCCATCTGAGCATCTGTTAATACTCGCAAGGACACTATCTCTACTTCTATGGGAAGGACTGCTTCCATGCCATAGACTAATGAATAGGAGGTAGCCCCAGTAGAGGTACTCATTGATGTCCTGTATGCTAACAGGGTTAAAGGCAACAGGTCAGGCCATTCTTTGTGATTGGCGGATATTTTTTACATGATCTTCTCTAAGTTCTTATTAGCCGCTTCAATGACACCATTCATCTTTGGCCGATAGATAACTGAATTGAGATGCTTAATGTGGAATTTGCTGCATTGTTCTCTCATTATCTGATTGTTTGGGTTCTTAGCATTATCTGATACGATCACCTCCGGTTGTCCATATCGATAGACGACATTATTTCTGATAAAGCCAATGATGACCTCTTTGGTGACTTTGGGAAAAGAGGCCGCTTCAACCCACTTGGTGAAGTAATCGATTATAGTGAAGATGAATCGATGACTATTGATGGCTTTAGGTTCTACTGGACCTATCACATCTATTCCCCACATGGAGAAAGGCGATGACGACCTCATGTTGTGTAGCTTACTTGGAGGAGTGTGTATGGCATTTTCATGTACTTGACATTGATAGCATCTCTTGATGTGATCGTCGCAGTCAGCTTTAAGAGAGATCCAATAATGCCATTTTCTTAATATCTTCTTGGACAGCAGATGACCGCTCATGTGTGAACCGCAAACTCCACCGTGGACTTCATCCATCAATATCAGTTCTTGCTCTTTATCAAGGCATCTTAATAGGTCGATTCTAGCATCCTTCTTATAGAGTGCATCTCCGCTCAGATAGAACTTCAGGGCCATCTTGTGAATCTTCTTTCGTTCAGCTTTGCTTGCCCCAGCGGGTGTGGATCCATCTCAGAGATATTCTTTGATATCTTGACACCAAGGCTAGGAGGTATTTCATCTGATACTCCTCCAATGTTATTCCCATATGTCGGGGTCTTTTGGCTTGTGAATTTGATGTCGGGAATCCCACTCCTATCAAATATGCGAATCAAGGAAGCTAACGTTGCCAATGTATCAGCGAAGTCATTCTTACCCCGAGGAATATGGATGAAAGTTATGTCTTCAAACTCCATGGATATTTTAACGACCTATCGATGATAAGGCAGCAAATGCAGTTCTTTGGTGTGATATGCCCCAATGGTCTGTCTAATAACCAATTCAGAGTCTCCAAAGACCAATAGATGCTTGACGCACATGGACTGGGCTAATTCAACCCCGTTATATAGCCTTCATATTCAGCCGTGTTGTTGACAAACTGCAGCTTAGTGGCCACGGGATATTGTTCTCCTGTACCAGAGATAAGGACTTCCCCAGCTCCGGCACCTTCCATGTTTACTTCTCCATCGAAATACATTTTCCATGGTTGGACTGCATTTCCTTGAAGACCTTGCTAAATTGTCATAATCCCATCATCCGGGAAATAAGTTTCTAGGGGTTCAAACCCTCATGACGGTGCTTCGGCTAGTTGATCTGCAATGCCTTGACCTTTGATGAACTTCTGAGTCACGTAGACAATGTCGAACTATTGGAGGATCAACTGCCATTTGAACAGTCAAAAATTCAACATTGGCTTGTTGAATATATATTTCAGCGGATCCATACGAAAGATGAGGTAGGTCGTGCGCCCATGCAGATAGTGTTGCAACCTCATGGCGGCCCATGCTAACGCACAACTTGTCTTCTCGATCAGGGTGTACTTTTGCTCACCGTTACTGAATGTTTTGCTGATGTAGTAGATGAATCTCTCCTTGCTACTATCATCTTTCTGTCCTAGAATACAGCCCATGGCGTTGGCATTGACAGACAAGTACATAAACAGGGGAACTCCGTCCCTTGGGGGTACTCAGACTGGTGCTTTGATCAACTGCTTCTTGATTGCAAGGAAGGCTTTCTGACAATCCTCATTCCATTTGGCGGAGGGATTCTTCCTTAGTAGCTTGAAGATGGGTTCACAAGTTGCTGTGAGCTGGGAAATGAACCTGCTTATGAAATTGATCCTTCCCAGGAACCCGCGTATCTATTTCTCTGTTCGAGGTACGGGCATCTCAAAGATGGCTTTTATCTTGGTAGGATCTAGCTCAATGCCTCTATTGCTCACTAGGAATCCTAACAACTTGCCTGATTTGAGGCCAAAAGCACATTTGGCTGGATTTAGCTTGAGGTTGTACTTACACAACCTGTTGAACAACTTCCTGAGATGGTCGATGTGATCGTCCTCCTTCTGGGATTTGATGATGATGTCATCCTCATAGACTTCTATCTCCTTATGCATCATGTCATAAAATAGGGCCATCATGGCTCGCTGGTATATGGCACCGGCATTGATGAGGCCGAAGGACAAACATCTTTAGCAGAAAGTTCCCCAGGGAGTAATGAAAGCTATTTTCTCCTGGTCTTCTTCAGCAACCATAATTTGATCGTAGCCAGCAAAGCAATCCACGAAGGAATACATGTCGTACTGCGCCGTATTGTCTATCAGGATGTGGATGAAAGGTACAGGGAAATTATCCTTGAGACAGGCTTTGTTCAAGTCCCTGTAATCCACGCATACTCGTACTTTCCCTCCGGGCTTTGGCACGGGGACTATGTTTGACAGCCACTCCAGGTATGTTGATACCATGATGATGCCGGCTTTGAATTGTTTAACAACTTCTTCTTTGACTTTAAGACTCCATTCAGGTTTTAATCGCTTAAGCTTCTGCTTGACTGGCTTGAATCCATCTTTGATAGGCATTCGATGGATGACAATATTAGTAGACAAGCCAACCATGTCTTTATACGACTATGCAAACACATCCTGGAACTGTGTTAGGAGTTCAATCAGGTCAATTTTTTGATCTTGGGTGAGGTCTATGCCTATCTAGATTTCGTTGAGGTTTTCTGAGGTTCCGATATTGACAGTGGTGGTTTGGTCAAGGTTTGGTTTGGGTTTGTCTTCGACCCATTCTTTGATTTCCTCGGGCACCTCATAGTAATCTTCCCCCTCTTGATCAATTTCCATCAAGTCGAAGTTCAGTTTTACATCAAAGTTGTAGTCACTGTGACAGGTTGGCATCTCATCAGCAGGGATAAACAAATCCAATCTTGGAATCCTGAAAACAAAATGTTTTAACTTTAATATATGCAACTGTTTAAACATGCAAAGCATTTGGTAAATCATGATAAAAGTTACTACTATTTCTGTACAATAAAACAAGCAGTAAATGAAACCATGTTATAGGGCAGATGGATACTCTGCCCTTTTACCCTTTGTGGACTAGGCAAGGGACGCTGCTCTAGTTGTCCAGGGTCAGATCCTCATGAATAGGGAGGATACAAGATTTGTGGCTGTCTGCCTCATCTCTGATAATGACTAAGACATCCTTCAGATCAGGGCCGAGATTTTTCTTTGAACTGCCCCCTTTTCTTTCTTGATGTGAGGAATTTGGATGTGATCCTCCTCGTCACTGTCTGGGATATCATCATTAATTCCCTCGTAGTGTATGAGCACACGCATGTTAGCAAATGGGTCTCGTCCTTCATATAAGAACTTTTCTTTTCCCTTTTTGCTTTCCCCTTCATGCTTTGGGATCTTTCTCTCACCTACCGGTATGATTGGAGGAAACAGCATGGCTGATACCACAGCTGTAACGACCATGAATTTTAAACTACTTATTAATTAAATATGTGATTTAATTTTAATGAGTTAGTTTTGTGAGCATATTTAAATCTTAACTGATTATGTGATTATGTGAGATAGAGCCTATGCAATAAATTGCTAGGATTATTTAAAGGAAGTCACTAATGGTTTATTTAAATTAGTGGACTAGCCCTGAGACTTTAATATCAGAGAAATGATAAGATTATTAAAAACTAAATATTCAACTTATTTGAGTATCGTGGTAGGATTTGAACGTGTTTGATTAATTTCAATTATGATTAATTATTTGATAATGTGTTGATTAATAATTATTATGAATAAATAATAATTAATGAGTAAGAGATTAATAAATATAATAACATTATATTTACTTGATTAATTATTTCATACAAGCATGCGATATGTTAATCCTTTCATATATGGTAGTTATCTGTATTGTATATAATATAATGTGACTTTTGATATGGCTATATATATTATATATAGACTATATAGTAAGATTTATTTGCATTAGTAGAGTTACACAATAATATTGTTTATGTGACATGAAGTGAGTGAGTAATGTATACCTCATCTATATATAATAATATCAATAAACATTATTAATTGATAATGATTTTATTAAGTTGTTATGATTATAATAATAACAGTTATGGTAATAAATAATGAGCAATACATAATTATATTATATTTGGTGTTAATAAAAAATGTACCTGGATTATATGTATGTACACTACTTGATACCTTGTAATTAAGAAATAACATTGTAGCACCCATTTAATTGTATAACTTAAGTATATACTATGTGTATATATATAGTATACAACTTCGTGTATTAGCAAGTGCTAAGTTATTACATTATCCCTAAATGAGAGTCCTACCTTCATTTCTCCTTTACGTGGCTACACTACTCTACTCCTTTTCTCAAAATCAGCAACCTTAGCTAGCAATGATCATGGGGGAGTGGAGAATATGATGAGAATCACCAACTACTCATCAACCATTCCTTGCCCATTGTATAATCTGGATTTCCATTGTTTTGCAAAGTCATGGACTGGTTATCCATTTGTCTATATAAGAGCTCTCCTCCTTCATAATTAACATTGCAGAGATTTTCTCTAAAGTATAGAATTGAGTTAGTAGACTGAGTTTTCAATTGAGTTGAGAGAGTTATCAGTGAGGGAGAATTGGTATTGCAGTCCATTCCTTTGACAGAGGTATAAATTCCAATTCATGCTCTCCCTATCTTATTCTCTATAATATTTGTAAGTTCTTGATTCTTTGAATTAAGCATGTATTTGTTGATAATTGATTTGGGATATGTTACTTAGTGTTATACAAACTTCTAAATATGTTAGATTAGCAATGTGTTATGTTAAAAATGAATTTCGTATGAAAATTTCTGAGTTGGGCTAAGTTCTGCCGTTGCTGGGCAGCTACTGTCACTGGCCAACAGCCTGCGCAGCTGTGCTAGTTATGTACTGGCCAGCGGCGCAGTTGCGTCGGGCCCTGGACAGAGTTTTCTATTTCCTACTATAAACTGTTAGGTGCTATCATGAAGTACCTTGTTAAAGCAAGTATGTGAACATGATTAAACTGTAGATATTAGTACAATGACATGATATAAGTATGTATTCCTTGATGCTACACGTATATGCCATGACCATATGTTTTAAAAAGGGAAACTTGTAATTTCAAAAGTGAACCTTGTCATGGACGTATCACGTGAACATTTTGATTTTATGAACATGATAGTATAGTTTATATTAACATGAAATGCATGTTTAAAGTGTTAATCACACACTAGCATACTTGATCGAAAGTTAAGATGTTTTCAAAATAGAACTTGAGAACTTTTTAAAGTAAACTTGACATGGTTGATGTCTTTTAGATTCTAACCATATAAGAGCATTTATATGGCTTAGTAGTGTGTTTTCATACATGTGAGACATGGTTACAAAACACTTTGTTCATACTAAACGACCTTTGTAGGCTTAATATACTTTTCAACGAAAAGCTTAGAACGTGAAAGATTATATCATCGATCCCCATGTGGATTACTATTGATCATGCAAGCATGTATATTAGAGTTCATTATGCCTATAGACATATTAACATGGAACCCATTTGTTTATACATGAGTTTTGCATGTGCACGCATATTCATAGAAAATAAATTTCTAAGGCATAACCTATGTAATTTATGTATATATGAGTAATATACGCACAAGCATGCTTACTAAGTATGGTTAGTCCGTGATGTGGTAATATGACTTATATTGCAGTTAAGCCCGAGACTTCAGGGAAGGACAAGGGTAAAGGGAAGATGTAGGATTAGTTTACAAGGAGCAGACTTTATCTTTATGTTTAATTAAATTAATGTTATGTAATATGAACCCTAATGACTATTCTAGGGTATGTTTGTAGTGATGTATTAAGGTTATCGAATCTTGGGACTAGTAACACCTTTTGAATGAACGACGTACATTTATTATTTTCCGCATTTAAGTTATCGTATGTTGTTTAGAGGTGAATGTTTGTATTAGATCGTGGCGACCGGACCGGGGTCAGAGGACCCGAATTTGGGGGTGTCACAACAGCAGGGATCTTCCTCATTGGTTTCACAAATCTAGCATCCATGAGGTTTGGCAATAGTATGGTGGAAGCATAAGCCTTAGGATGCTTATGTGGGTTCCGGTGGCTTGACCCGGATGTGTAACCTAATCCGGCTTTCCCCGACTGGCTCGAGATTTGCAACTGACTCTTGATTCCTTTTTTATTCTTTCCTAACCCTTTTCCAGGGCAAAAACCCAAAGATACCATCTCCTGGCCGACGGTCATCACTTCGGGGGAGACTTTAGGCTTCAGAGCTGGTGCCCTCACTGGTAGGTACTGAGTATCGCTTACCTCCAAGGTTTGAAAACTAGCAGGTTCAATCTCTGTATCCAGGCTTATCACTGGAATGTCACCCTATATGCAACCAGGGTATTCTGGTTTGGCATTCACAGTGATTAGGTTGCCATTGATAATGTATTTGAGTTACTGATGAAGGGTAGATGGAACAGCTCTTGCCATGTGGATCAATGGCCTTCCCAATAACAAGTTGTATCCTATGGTGATGTTGAGCACCTGGAAAGATACATAGAAAGTGTGGGGACCGATCTCTGGAGGAAGCTCAATTTCTCCCGCGGCTTCTCGGCAAGATCCATCGAAAGCCCGAATAACCACATGACTGGTCTTAATCTGGTTCGGGTTGATCTTTATTCTCTCCAAGGTGTCATAAGGACAGATGTTTAGGGACAATCCTCCATCTATCAGCACACCTCCGATCACATACCCTGATGACATCACCGCTATGTGTATTGACTTACGATGACCCGTCCCCTCTGCGGGTATATCATCGTCAGTGAAATATATTATATTGTTGTTAAAGATGTGTTATACCACATGACGGAATTTCTCAACATCCACTGTCTTTGGCAGGTGGGCCTCTTCAAGTACTTTCACCAGAATGTTGCGATAATCCACCAAGGATAAGACCAAATCTAAGATGGACATTTGCTTGGGTGTATCCTTCAAACTTTGCACCACCTTGATTTTATTGTGTCCCATTTTACTGAGGAACTCTTCGATGTTCTCTTCAGCAACTTTTTCTCTGGCCTTGATGATTATTTTGATCACCTGCTGAGGCAGGTACAATGGATTCTCCTTTGGTACGATGGCAATATTGTTTAAAGTTGACCCTTCATCCTTTCCATAGTTCCAGGGAACTCTCTTCAGACTGATCACTGGATACTGGGGTCTGAATCGCAATATCAATGGTTCGGGCGCTGCCAACTTCACTGGATTTTATGTTTCCTGGACCTTTTTCTTGGGAATTGCATATTCATATTTGATATTGAAAGTAAATATAAATGCTTAAGTGTACAGTCCTTCAATGATCATATGTACAAAACTTAGATGATAGATCAAAAATGTTAGGTTAATCTAAGCTTTAATGTTTATCATTTATGTAAATAAATGTATAAAAGGAAAGATCAAATTTATTAGGTTGATCTATTTGTGCTGTAAATGTTAAAGCCTTGACAGAATCGTAGTCTGTCAAAGGTAACATTCAGAAGACAAGGCAGAATCGTGGAGCTTAAATGAAGATGTCTAGAATCGTAGTCTGCCAAGAGAATCAAGCTTCAGAGACCAAGGCAAGATTCGTGGAGCTTAAGTGAAAGTATCAGAATCATAGTCTGCCCTTGGAAGTCACATTGAGAATCATGGAGAAAATCCGAGCCAAGTCAAGAAACGCAGCGTGCTCTTGGAAGTGTGAAGTCTGCAAGACAAGTAAGCAGGAATCGTAGTCTACCAGAGAGCTTAAGAGAAATTGTAGTTTTCTCTATGATCAAGTCTGAGTCAAGCTGTGCAAGCCAACACACAACGATTATGGTACAATGACCATAATCGTAGTGCTCCTCCAGTCAGCATCAAAGATTATAGTTCTGATGAAGGGAGGAAGAGCAACAAATGAAGAAAGGCTAATAGCCATTGATAATTTGATAGTCCCACTGATTCCATATTCATCCTTAGTTCAAATCAAAGAAGCGTATTGAAGAAGCTAAGGAAAGGACTAAATCGCCTGCAAAAAATACCTTTTCAGGTGTAAGGTGAGTTTGCAGTCTACTGTGTCAATGGGCCAGTCTGCAGTGCTGCAAGAAAGCAAGATGTCAACATCAACTACACAGAAACATCTGAAGCATTAAATGCAACAACGGGAGCATTCAAACGGATATATTTTTAATGGCTCTTTTATGAGGACAACAGACAAAGATTCAGACTAAGCAAGCAAGATACAAAAAGAAAGATTATCAAGAGAAAAGCTCAAGAACACTCAACGATCAACTCTACGATCCTGAAAGAGAAAAGCTTGCTTTGCTACTCAGTCCTTCAGAATTGATGCTTAATTGCAATGGAGTAGCACACCTCAAACAACTACTGTCAATCCAAGTAAGGAATCAAGTCAGAGGACTTGAAGAGTTCAAAAGTGAACTAAGTAAAGATCCAAGTCAGAGGACTTGAAGAGTTCAAAAGTGAACTAAGAGCAGATCCAAGTCAGAGGACTTGAAGAGTTCAAAAGTGAACTAAGAGAAGTTCCAGGGCTGCTGGCCTTGAAGGGATCTAAGTGATCCAGTTGTAAGAGACATCCTTAGTGGATTTTCTACTCGTGGAGTAGAAGAGTGGATTAGGAGCCTTGTGTGCTCTGAACCACTTAAAACCTTGTGTCTCATTATCTCTCATTAAGTGCTATAACTGTCATATCTGTTATAACTGCAATAACTGCTTATCAAACCATAACTGCAATATCTTGAAGGGGAACAAAATATATAATCCGCTGCTGTCAGTATAATCAATACTGACAAAGTATTTTAAACAAAGAATTTTTAAAATATCTACTCAAACCCCCTTCTAGATAACTAACGTGCCTTTGGGAATTAACATTTTTTCCCTGGTATCATTAGGGGTGTGAGGGCTAGCTCCTTATCATAGGAAATAATAGACACTGTATCCTGACTCCACACAGTGGGAATAAAGAGAGTTTCTTCATCTGGAAGGCCATAATCCTGATTCCCTCTTATCAGTTCACCATTTTAAATCAGATTCTGAATTAAGTGACGAAGTCCTCAGCAATCTTTGGTGTCATGACCAGGTGTATTGGAGTGATACTGACAAATTTGGTCAAGCTTGAATTTCCTGGGTTGAGGATTTACTGGGGGTAACAGATCTGTAACCATTCCCTTATTGATTAACATTTGGAGGATCTCCTTCATCAGCTGGTTTAGGTTAGTGAAATTCCTCTAAAAAGTGAATTCCCTATCAGCTTGAAACTTCTCCTCCTTGGCCACCTTATCGGTCCAAGGTTTATGCTCATGAAACCGGTAATGGTCCCTCATAGCGATAGGGCTGATCTTCAGTGTAGGAGGACTTGCTTCAGACTTGTTGGTCTGGTTTATTAGCTGTCTAGTGATCTAATGTTGGTATATAACCAATTCTGCCAACTATCCCATCTGTTCCTTGATAGACTTGATCTCCTGTTCTATTATGAATTGCCTTTCTGATAACTCCCAACTGTCTGGGCTGGATTAAGTTGATTTTTCGATGTACCGGAGGTATTTGGATCCTTCTTCATTTTACATGCTAATCGTGTTAACACTCTCCTCTTTGTGCTGAATGAGGGGATTATCTTGCACATGCGGTTGCTCCGGTTTGGTCACCACAATCTCTTTATTGCCTATCAAGTCTTAGATTTTGTGCTTGAGAGACCAACAGTCTTGTGTGTCATGGCACGAAGATCTGGAATGGTAGGCACACTTTTTACTTGGGTCAAAATTTTGTCCACCAGTATTAGTTGGTGGAAAGAGTTGCACAATCTTTTTCTGTGCCGTCAACAGTTTTAGCACATTTTCGAGTGAATCCCCTAAGGGGGTAAACGTTCTTCGACGCCTGGCCTCCAAATTTTTCTGGAATGGCCGGTTTGAAGGTTGTGTTGAAGCTTGAAAAAAGGAATAGTTCCTTCTTTGAATGGGCATACTGCTCGAATCGCTCCTTTGATTCTGTCGTTGCAATACTAAGGCTACTTCTTCGTCTTTCTTCTTGTGTATCCTCCGGGGATTATTCCCATAACTTTCGGACTGGATATGCTCGACAACAGCTTCTAAGGAGGTCAAATCCGTTATCTTCCCAAATTTTAGCCCCATTTCTGCCATTTCACTAGGCTGGATCATTTCTGAGAATGGCTTTCCTATACCTGCTAGGACCCTTTCATAATACGGGGCTTCTTCAATGTCGATGAAGGTCATGACTATCTCAGACTCAGTCATAGGTGGAGTGACTTGTGCTTCCATTCGTCTCTAGCGTTGAGCAGATTCTCTGAATGATTCAGTGTTTTGTTTCTTGATTTTGGTTATTTGATATCTATCTGGAGCCAGTTGAGACTGGAAACTATATTGATTGAGGAAGACATGTGTCAGCTCTTCCCCGCTGTGAATTTTAGAGTTGTCCAAACGGGCGTACCAGGCTCTAGCCTCTCCGGTCAGATTTTTCTAAAATAACTGCATTCGGAGTTTCTCGTCCTCTGTATAGGATCCGAGCTCTCCAATGAATACTTTCAAGTGAGTGTAGGGGTCTCCCAATCCATCGTATTTCTCAAAATCAAGAGCTCAAAATTTTTCAGGATAACGAGCCCCAAGAAAAATACATATGTCTGAATAATTGACACTACCAAATGCCCCAGTCCCTTTGATGGACCGGATGGTCTCTTCCATCTATTGGACTTTCTTCAAAATGTCACCAACTTCCTGTTCTTTGTTAAGGATGGTGATTTCAAGGGTTTTGTTGATAGTATCCTGATTCTGTGGTCCAGGAATCTGAGTATCTGTCTTTCCGGTTTCTTAACTGCCACCGGGTGTTCCTGGTTCTATGGGACCCTGTGCTTGTTTCCCTTTAAGGGCTTTACTTTGCTCTCTTAGGAAAAGAGCCAATTCGGCTATCTGGTTCTTCAGTCCTTCAAACTCTTCCATAGAGACAGTGGTGGATTCTGGCTAAGCACTGGAAATCATGTCCGGAGATGGACTTAGTGCTTTCTTTGACTTAGATCTAGTGACAGGACCAATTTTTTCACCTACAATAAACATAGGTGTGTTAATTTCTTGAGGTAGGTATGGATAGGATAGGATGCATGCCATGATGTGTTTTTAAGGTTTTTTAATCTTATCCTGCTAAACAGAAGTCAGTTATTTTGATGACAGGATTATGACATTTACATTGAAATTAAAAACTGGACATTGAATTCAAAGAGGAAGGCATGAAGAAGCTTCCCATCAGATTTGGTTAATCAGAGGACGACCTATCTTAGGCTACTCTCGTGCCTTTTCGGCATGAAGGACCCCAGATCATCTCAATCTACTAGAGGGAAAATTAATCCAATCTTTCAACTAGAGCGGATCTAAGTGGTGCTTTTTCATGAGCCCCGAAGACATAGCCGTCCTCGAAGATATTACTCTGTCATCGACGGGTTTGCCTCATGATGGAGGAATCACACAACATACATTCACATACATTGCGTCTCACCGTATACATATGATGATATTGGTGCAAAGCACTAATATTTGTGCGAGGCACTAATATAAAGCAGGAAAGCATTCATTCACATTCATTCAATGTAAAGACGCAACATTCACACATTCAATCAATGTAGAGACACAACATTCACACATACGCGGATATGAATGGGAAATTTTGAAAAGATTTGAACGCGGCCTAAGCCCTCTAAAATCCCCAACAGAGTCGCCACCTGTCGACGTCGGGAAAAAAATGCGGGTCGAGTTGGACCTGAATCTTTCTCTCTTCTTAATGTTTTATCTACCCTTATTTTATCTTTTTTGTGAAAAAGGTTTTGAAGGGGTTTTTTTAAGGAAAAGTCCAACATGTATCATGGTGACGATTTGAACGTTTTACAGGGTCGCCAGTTGGTAGATTTGAAATGGTTGTACCAACTCAACCGAGTTTTGTTTAAAAGGAGGCCCAATTGCTAAACACTGTCGAAACTGGATCTTTGAAACCGAAGTTCTAAGTCCGGGGGCTTGGTTAAGTGTGGGGAAGGTGTCAGGCACCCCACAACTCCTGTGAAAACACGGTACCGCATCTTTTCAATATTTTCTTTTTAAATCTGAAATGTGTGTGTGTGAATGCTGGAAGAAATTGAGCCTATGTTTGATTAATTTGAAAGTATGGACGTGCTTCGTTGAACCTATATACGAAAGGTTTGATTTGATTTGCAAAAGTCTCTTTTTTAGAAAAGATTATTAAAATGATATTTTGAAAGCAAGTTTTCAAACCCTTACGCTCACATAAGAATTAAAACATATCGATACTTCAGTTATATCTTTTTAGCCTTTTGGCTCAATTTGAATGGTGATTGTCGGGCTGCGAAGCATCCTCGACCACAAAATATACAAGTGTCGGTCTTCTCATAGGCATGATAGCCATCGGAGTGACTCTGACACGACAAACTATATTCTCATTATGTTGAGACCTTTAACCCGGATAACCGTTTTAAGGATTTTTGGATGTACATTTTAAAGAAAAACTGGCAGGGTACATTTGTAAAGTGGAGTTTGTCCATTGTGGGAATCAGATTCTGATCAGTTTGATTATGAATTCCACGATTCATAGGCTCATAGAGAGAAAACAATAAAACCTGCACAGCTCAAATATGTACATAAGATATATATTTACATCCAGATGTCGCCAGAACCAAGGATTTATCAGTAAATCCTGGCTCTCGTATAGCTGAAGCGTCTCGTTCCCACTAAATAGTGATCTAAGGGTCGCGAGCTTGGTTTCAAGAATGAAACTAGAAAAATTGCTAGATTTAAATAAATCTCAGCCATTCTAGCTTTCCGGTTCCATCTGGACCTATTTTGAACAGTTTAAAATCTAGAGTTGGCGAGATTTAAAGAAATCTAGTTCGCCCGCAGAAATGTCAGTGCTGATTCATATCAAATGAATATTTACAGCAGCAATTTAATCACAATGAATAAAAGATATATATATATATATATATATATATATATATAAAATGTAAGACCCCGAATTTTTATGAAATAAAAGTATTCAATTTTCTTATAATTATTATTCTGTTCAGTAAATGGTTAAATTAAATAAATGTTATAGTTATGGGTGATTTGTGCAAATTTTACAAAGTAAGCAAGTTGTCATAAAATATTCGAGGAATATTCGTTTGGTCGGAGAATATTATTTTTGTTGGGAAATATTCGTACGACGGCGCAATCATTGGTTGACCCCATAACGGAATAATTGTCGGATATAGAAAGCGACAGAAGTAGCCTTTTTATAAAAATAACGGCAAAACTTTTACCGTTAAACTGTTGAAATACCTGGTGGTTAAAGTACAGTAATACGCATTATTGCACAATAGCACAAGGTATTGCACAGTAATTTTTAATTATTGATTCTTACGTAAAAAGTCACTTATTCAATAATTGTTACAGTAATTACTGTTCAGTATTATATATTATTGATTCAATAATTGCTACATTGATAAATGCATATTATTTTATATTATTGATTCAATAATTGTTACAGTAACCACTGCACAGTATTTCACATTATTAATTCAATAATTGTCACACGTATTATTGAAATGATATTATTAGATAGCATTATTGACAATGTCTAGAAAGTTCTGTCGAGGAAAGGGGTTAGGTTATATAATGGCGCGCCAATGAGGAGAAATTCTTATCGGAAAGCCTCATCTTTCCTAGTACGATCTGGTTGTCAATATTGTGATTCTATAATATTAATTGTGAATAATAATTGATGAATAAAATAAAAATTGTTCATAAATATGATAAGAAAATGTTTAATCAATTTTGATATAAATGGAGGAATTTTTAGCATGAAACTTTTGTTGAAAGTTGGCATTTTATCTTCTCCGATAAATAAATTTATTCAAATATATTATTATAATATTACATTATAAATAGTATAATGTGATAATATAGTAGTATAATTTTATAATTTAAATGGTAACATTATTATAATAAATTCATGGTGTAAGAATAAAATGAGGTAGAAGAGAGCAAATTGAATTTGAATTGTTTAATCATTATAAATGTTTTTAAAATTAAAAACATGTAAAAGGGAAAAGGTGTGGAGGTGAGCATGTGGTGTCCTTGTTAGTATGCTACATTCAAAAAAAATCATCCGTAGGAGAAATTGGTCAGAAGTGGTGTTCTAACATTTTTCTATAAATAAGTTGCTTAGTTAGAAATGAAAATTACATCAGAATCAAAAAATTCTTTCTCTATAATATTTGGCGTATTTCTTGTGAGTATACGGATATTTTGAGTGCGGATAACAGTGTAAGATTTTCTCAACATAATCTTCGTTATTCCAGTCAGAACTACTTTCTTATTAAGGTAAAAGATATTATTTTTCTCGTAAAAGATGTTGTTTTCGTTCAATATTCATAAGGAATAATATTTTCTTCCATACTCTATAGTATGTAAGTAATAATATTTCATTTCAGATTCCTAAATTTAAACTTGTTATGGTAAGTATTGCTTCTATAATTCCTGAAATGATTAGAAATTGCTTAAGGTTTTCGCTTCATCTAATATCATTTCACCGGAATATTTGGCTAAACTTTTTTATGGAAATTTTAAATATTTTCATCTGGGTACTATTTATGCCGGAGTACTATTCATCTAGGGTACTATTCATATCAGAGTACTATTCATCCGGGGTACTATTCATATCGGAGTACTATTCACGATGAAATTTAGTTTTTTTTCTTTGTCAAAATTATCTTTTATGAAACTTATTCTTGAAGTTGAATCCATGTTTTTATCTTCATGTGGATAATTTGGACATTATTGAACTCTTGATATATTGAATTATAAATCTCTAATATTTGTTCTAGATCTCACTTGATTCATTTCTTATATCATTATCATAATCGTCAGACTTAAATTATGGTGAAAGTTATCTTCGGCATGTAGTGCAAAGATGACCTGTTGATTGATATTTTTGGCCTGTAGTGCAAAGATGAACTGTGGATTGATATCTTTAGCTCTTAGTGCAAAGATGAACTGTTGATTGAATATCTTTGGCCCGTAGTGCAAAGATTTACTACCGATTGATATCTTTGGCCCGTAGTGCAAAGATGGACAAGTGTATGGCATGATCATGACCACTGATGATACAAATGAATATCTTTGACATGTAGTGCAAAGATAGATAGTTGATTGGTACGATCATGACCATGGTTGTTACGTTTGAATGTTTTTGGTATAGGGTGTAAAGACGATACGATTATTAAGTGTCTTTAGCCTTTGTGGTAAGGACATTGAGTGAAAGTTCTATTAACCCTTTGTGGCAAGGAGAAACTGTTGATTTACATGATTATGAACATGAATTGTGAATTAATATAACCATAATCTTTGGAGTTACAGGTAAAGAGAGGTGACGAAAATTATCTTCGTCCTGGGTGCGAAGAGGAATTTATCAACATAATTATGATCATGAACTATTTATATGATTGTGGACAGGAACTATTGATTTATGTTACATAGATAAAATATTGTTGGTGGACTTTTAACATGGAGAAGATAATAGATATTATGGTCTATTTGACTCTTCTAATAGATTGTTCGTTCCGCTGCAACTATGGTTGAAAGCTTTTATCATCTACCATATGTTCTAAATATATGATTTATTACTGATGAAGGCTATTGATAATTTAATTATCTTTAGTCATGATATTCTTTACTGGGCTATTTGTGCTCATCCTTTTGCTTCACAATTCCTTTTAGACAATAAAAGTGTAGCTGGGTCGAGCGGGGATAACAGGGGAATAGAACGATGGTCTATAACTGTTGAAGTTTCTCATAAAACAGTATGAAAATAATTGTATTGAGAACTTTATGTGTGGTCGTATTGTGCACGATAATTTGATATAAAAGATTTATATTTGGATTCTGTACCATGTATTTCTGGAGACTCAGAATAGGTTGTGTGGACCTATTCTGGGGGCGTCACAAATGGTATCAGAGCTTAGGGATATGGTCGCTGACGGAGATCTGAGATTAGAACTAGGAGGGGAGAGACGAGTAATATACTTCGCTAGTGTGTGACTTACCTAAGCTGAATTTTTTTACTTAATAAATTGACAAATTGTGATATGTCAATTAACCTTTGTTTTGAAGCTGTATTCTAGAATGATATCTGAAATCTAAGAGATGAGCAATTGAGAAATCATGATACAGAATAAATGACCGGGAAGATAGAATCTGAAATGAAAGCAAGATATCCTCACCTCTTCGAACTACCAGGTACGTTAATTTCGGGGACGAAATTTTATAAGGAGGGGAGATTGTAAGACCTTGAATTTTTATGAAATAAAAGTATTTAATTTTTTTATAATTATTATTCTATTCAGTAAATGGTTAAATTGAATAAATGATATATTTATGGGTGATTTGTGCAAATTTTACAAAGTAAGCAAGTTGTCATAAAATATTCGAGGAATATTCGTTTGGTCGGGGAATATTATATTTATCGGGGAATATTCGTACACGGCGCAATCATTGGTTGACCCCATAACGGAATAATTATCGGATATAGAAAGCGACATAAGTAACCTTTTTATAAAAATAACAGCAAAACTTTTACCATTAAACTGTTGAAATACCCGGTGGTTAAAGTACAGTAATACGCATTGTTGCACAGTAGCACAGGGTATTGCACAGTAATTTCTAATTATTGATTCTTACGTAAGAAGTCACTTATTCAATAATTATTACAGTAATTACTGTTTAGTATTTTATATTATTGATTCAATAATTGCTACAATGATAAATGCATATTATTTTATATTATTAATTCAATAATTATCACAGTAACCACTACACAGTATTTCACATTATTAATTCAATAATTGTCACACATATTATTGAAATTATATTATTAGATATCATTATTGACAATGTCTTAAAAGTTCTGTCGAGTAAAGGGGTTAGGTTATATAATTGCGCGCCAATGAGAAAAAAATTTTATCGGAAAGCCCCCTCTTTCCTAGGAATGACCTGGTTGTCAATATTGTGATTCTATAATATTAATTATGAATAATAATTGATAAATAAAATAAAAATTGTTCATAAATATGATAAGAAAATATTTGATCAATTTTGATATAAATGGAGGAATTTTTAGCATAAGACTTTTGTTGAAAGCTGACATTTTATCTTCTCCGATAAAATAATTCATTCAAATATATTATTGTAATATTACATTATAAATAGTATAATGTGATAATATAATAGTATAATTTTATAATTTAAATGGTAACATTATTATAATAAATTCATGGTGTAAGAATAAAATAAGGTGGAAGAGAGCAAATTGAATTTGAATTGTTTAATCAATATAAATTTTTTTTTAATTAAAAACATGTAAAAGGGAAAAGGGAAAAGGGGTGGAGGTGAGCATGTGGTGTCCTTGTTAGTATGCTGCATTCAAAAAAAATCATCCGTAGGAGAAATTGGTCATAAGTAGTGTTCTGACATTTTCCTATAAATAGGTTGCTTAGTTAGAAATGAAAATCACACCAAAATCAGAAAAATTTTTCTCTATAATATTGAGCGTATTTTTGTGAGTATAACGATATTTTGAGTGTGGATAACAGTGCAAGATTTCCTCAACATAATCTTCGTTATTCCAGTCAGAACTACTTTCTTATTAAGGTAAAAGATATTATTTTTCTCGTAAAAGATGTTATTTTCGTTCAATATTTGTAAGGAATAATATTTTCTTCCATACTCTAATAGTATATAAGTAATAATATTTCATTTTAGATTCCTAAATTTAAACTTACTATGATAAGTATTGCTTCTATAATTACTGAAATGATTAGAAATTGCTTAAGGTTTTCACTTCATCTGATATCATTTCACAGGAATATTTGCCTGAACTTTCTTATAAAAATTTTAAATCTTTTCATCTGGGGTACTATTCATGCCAGAGTACTATTCATCCGAGGTACTATTCATACTGGAGTACTATTTATCCGGGGTACTATTCATGCCAGAGTACTATTCAAGATGAAATTTAGTTTCTTTTCTTTGTCAAAATTATCTTTTATGA
Organism: Panax stipuleanatus; assembly: GCA_020205555.1. Lineage (NCBI taxonomy): Eukaryota > Viridiplantae > Streptophyta > Magnoliopsida > Apiales > Araliaceae > Panax > Panax stipuleanatus. The sequence goes on from CM035117.1 coordinate 92,356,260, forward strand.
AACTTATTCTTGAAGTTGAATCCATGTTTTTATCTTCATGTAGACAATTTGTACATTATTGAAATCTTGATAAATTGAATTATAAATCTCTAATATTTGTCCTTGATCTCACTTAATTCAATTTTTATGTCATTGTCATAATCGTCAGACTTAAATTGTGGTGAAAGTTATCATTGGCCTATAGTGCAAAGATGACCTGTTGATTGACATCTTTGGCCTGTAGTGCAAAGATGAATTGTTGATTGATATCTTTGGGTCGTAGTGCAAAGATGAACTGTTGATTAAATATCTTTGGCCCATAGTGCAAATATGAACTGTCGATTGATATCTTTGGCCCGTTGTGCAAAGATTGACAAGTGTATGGCATGATCCTTACCACTGATGATACAAATAAATATCTTTGGCATGTAATGCAAAGATAGATAGTTGATTGGTACGATCTTGACCATGGTTGTTACGTTTGAATGTTTTTGGTATAGGGTGTAAAGACGATACGATTATTAAGTGTCTTTAGCCTTTGTGGCAAGGACATTGAGTGCAAGTTCTATTAACCCTTTGTGGCAAGGAGAAACTGTTGATTTACATGATTATGAACATAAATTGTGAATTAATATAACCATAATCTTTGGAGTTACAGGTAAAGAGAGGAGATGAAAATTATCTTCGTCCTGGGTGCGAAGAGGAATTTATCAACATAATTATGATCATGAACTATTTATATGATTGTGGACAGGAACTATTGATTTATGTTACATGGATAAAATATTGTTGGTGGACTTTTAACATGGAGAAGATAATAGATATTATGGTCTATTTGACTCTTCTAATAGATTGTTCGTTCCGCTGCAACTATGGTTGAAAGCTTTTATCATCTACCATATGTTCTAAATATATGATTTATTACTGATGAAGGCTATTGATAATTTAATTATTTTTAGTCATGATATTCTTTACTGGGCTATTTGTGCTCATCCTTTTGCTTCACAATTCCTTTTAGACAATAAAAGTGTAGCTGGGTCGAGCGGGGATAACAGGGGAATAAAACGATGGTCTATAACTGTTGAAGTTTCCCATAAAACAGTATGAAAATAATTGTATTGAGAACTTTATGTGTGGTCGTATTGTGCACGATAATTTGATATAAAAGATTTATATTTGGATTTTGTACCATGTATTTCTGGAGACTCAGAATAGGTTGTGTGGACCTATTCTGGGGGCGTCACAAATGGTATCAAAGCTTAGAGATGTGGTCGCTGGCGGAGATATGAGATTAGAACTAGGATACTTCGCTAGTGTGTAACTTACCTAAGCTGAGTTTTCTTACTTAATAAATTGACAAATTGTGATATGTCAATTAACCTTTGTTTTGAAGCTATATTCTAGAATGATATCTGAAATCTAAGAGATGAGCAATGGAGAAATTATGATACAGAAGAAATGACCGGAAAGATAGAATCTGAAATGAAAGCAAGGTATTCTCACCTCTTCGAACTACCAGGTACGTAAATTTCGGTGATGAAATTTCATAAGGAGGGGAGATTGTAAGACCCCGAATTTTTATGACATAAAAGTATTAAATTTTCTTATAATTATTATTATATTAAGTAAATGGTTAAATTGAATAAATGTTATAGTTATGGGTGATTTGTACAAATTTTACAAAGTTTGAAAATAATTAGCTACAGACTAAATCCGATAAGTGTAGATTTGTGGGATACCCTAAAGAAACCGTGGGGTATTATTTCTATCATCCAACTGATCAAAAGGTGTTTGTTGCGAAACATGCTACCTTCTTGGAGAAAGAGTTTATCCATGAAGGGGTCAGTGGGAGCAAGATATATCTTGAAGAAGTTCAAGAACCACAAGTTACCACGGACCAAAGTCAGGTACCTAACCAAGTAGAAGAACCTACTGTACCACACCCTGTTCGTAAATCTGGAAGAGTACCGAAGATACCTGAGAGGTATGAATTCGTTATAGAGGATAACGATGAGGTACACATCATGAATGATGATGATCCATTGAATTACGAACAGGCTATGAGTAATAAAGACTCAGGAAATTGGCTTGAAGCCATGAAATCCGAAATGGACTCCATGTATGAAAACAAAGTATGGTCTTTGGTTTCACCGCCTGAAGGTATTAAACCTATTGGGTGTAAAAGGGTTTTTAAGAAAAAGACTGGAGCAGACGGAAAGGTAGAGACCTATAAGGCCCGACTGGTTGCAAAAGGTTTCAAACTAAGACAAGGAGTTGACTATGATGAAACCTTCTCACCAGTAGCCATGCTCAAGTCCATTCGGATTTTGCTTGCGATTGCAGCTTACAACGACTATGAGATCTGGCAGATGGACGTGAAAACAGCCTTCCTCAATGGGAAACTTGAGGAGGATGTGTATATGACACAGCCAGAGAGATTTATTTCAAAAGTTAGAACAAATCAAGTCTGTAAGCTACAACAATCCATTCATGGGTTGAAGCAAGCTTCTCGTAGATGGAACATTCGTTTTGATGAGACAATCAAAGAGTTTGATTTTATCAAAAACGAGGATGAACCATGTGTATACATGAAGGTTAGTGGGAGCGCAGTATCATTCCTTGTATTATATGTTGATGATATATTACTGATAGGGAATGACATTCTTATGTTACAATCCATTAAAATTTGGTTATCTAAAAACTTCTCCATGAAGGACTTGGGTGAAGCATCCTATATTTTGGGGATAAAGATCTATAGAGATAGATCTAAAAGGATGCTCGGCTTATCCCAAGGAACGTACATTGATACGATGCTAAAGAGGTTTAGCATGGAAGATTCCAAAAGAGGTCTCACGCCGATGAGCCATGGAATAAATCTCTCCAAGAAACAGGCCCCAAAGACACCTGAGGAGAGAGGCCGTATGAGTAAGATCCCTTATGCTTCTGCAATAGGATCTATCATGTACGGTATGATATGTACTAGACTGAATGTTGCTCACGCACTTAGTGTGACAAGCAGATACCAGTCGAATCCAGGAGAAGAGCACTGGAAGGCAGTGAAAAATATCCTAAAGTACTTGAGAAGGACTAAAGATATTTTTCTTGTCTACGGTGGGTCTGAATTAAAACTCGAGGGATTCACGGACTCAAGTTTTCAAACAGACCAAGATGACAGTAAATCTGTTTCAGGGTATGTGTTTACCTTGAACGGAGGTGCAGTGAGTTGGAAAAGTTCCAAGCAGCAAACGGTTGCTGATTCAGTGACAGAGGCAGAGTATATAGCTGCAAGTGAAGCTGCAAAGGAAGCTGTTTGGATGAAGAAGTTCATAACTGAACTTGGTGTGGTTCCTAGCATTGGAGAAGCAGTTCCCGTATACTGTGACAACACCGGAGCGGTTGCACAGGCTAAGGAACCCAGGTCTCATCAGAAATCTAAACACGTGTTGCGGCGATTTCACTTGATCAGGGAGATCATTGAAAGAGGAGACGTCACCTTGGAGCGTGTAGACTCTCAAGACAACATTGCAGATCCATTTACTAAAGCTTTAATACAACAGCAGTTTGATCGTCACTTAGAGAAGATGGGTATGAGATACCATGGCGATTGGCTTTAGTGCAAGTGGGAGATTGATAGTAGTGTGCATACAAGCCAATCATGTATGATGATAAAGCACATACTTTGTAAATAATCTTATTTATTTATTAATAAAATATTCATTTAAGGCATATAATTATCTACATAGTGCTGTTTTATAATATGTAAATAACCCATAGTTTTAAGCAATGCTTTTAGAATCATAATGAGATCATGATAATGAGATCTAAATTCTTAGAAAGCTTAAAAAACTAAAATAGTTCCCAATTGTGGGATTACTAAAATGGGGATTAGTAAATCCGGATAGATTAGTACATATGTTGCTTGCTCATTGGATGAGGATGACTGATCTCATGGTCATTTGTGTGGAGACACTAAAGCAAGTATGTAGGTGCTTATTGGAGAATAAGTTCACTGAACGTGACTCGCTATGGAATCCCTAATGGAGTTTTACTCGCCTATCAATAGGAATTCCTAATGTGATAGTAGTACATGTGATCCTTGGACTTGAGATCATCATAGTATCTTGTATGTAACAAATTATACTTTGACTAATTCCTTAAGGCCTTTTAAGGCATATATAGGGTATGCTTGGGTGTAATGAGTTACATATGAAGATAATGAATGATCAATAAAGAATCTACCACCTCTAGTAAAAGAGGAGATATGTCCTATGTGATTCGTTAAATGACAACCCAGGAATCCTTGGCCAAGGTAGAATGAAATTAGAAAGAGGTTTCTAATTTGCATTATTTGGAGTTGTGCATTTTCTAATCGAAATACATATAATTAAATAAATTAAGACTTGACAGTAAATCCATGTCTTATATTTAATTGGGACATTGTATGGTGGAAGGATTGAATTGTACGGTAACTATTAACTCACAGGTTCTTTTATGATTAATGTTGAAATCTATATTATCTGGAAAGTCGTTGATCGCTAGGGAGGCTTATCCCTATTGTAGAATAAATGTTATTTAATTAAATAGATTAGTAGTTTAATTTGTTTATTTAAATAAGATTAGAATTGTTCTAATTGATTTATTCACAACCGGTTTAATATGGAGAACCTAAAGGGTCACACCATAAAAGGAAGAAGAATTATTTAAGAAGAAAATGGCATGATAGTAATAATGCATTAAGTATAATTAATTTAATCTATGATGATAGAATAAATTAAATAGCTTAATGTTTATTATTTAATATTTTAGAAATATTAAATATAAATTAATAAGAGGAGTCTTATTAATATTATATTATTATTATTATTTTAATTCTAAAGGAGTTTAGGAATTAATATAATATCAGTACTCTCTCTTAATCCTAATAAAGATTAGGATATAAATTAATTAAAAGTATTTAATTAATTAATTAAATAAAACCCTATTCTAATTGGATTAGGAGGGTTAACCTAATATCTATATAAGAGAGTCTTATATCAGAAATAAGGCACGTGAATTTTTCAAGAGTTGGGAGTACACATATTCTATAAAGATAGAAACAAGGGTTAAGCCAATAACCCATCTTACTGAGTTCTTCATCTTCCTTGGTGGATCACCGTTAGAGGCCAAACATTTGGGGGGCTGACATTGATCAAGGGAAGGAGCCACTACAGAGGAATCAAAGGAATCAATGGAGTAGAACTTGTATCTGAGGAAGCTTGGATCTTCAAAGGTATAATTTTGTTTTTCTCCTTCCTCATTCACTGATAATTGATGCATAAGAATGATCATGGCAATGGGTTTGTATAAATTTTTGAAAACCTAGTTTTTACGCTTCCGCCCTATTTATGTGATTTGATTGCATGATTGCGTTACGTACAAACCCAACAATAGTATGTAAGTAATAATATTTCATTTTAGATTTCTAAATTTAAACTTACTATGGTAAGTATTGCTTCTATAATTCCTGAAATGATTAGAAATTGCTTAAGGTTTTTGCATCATCTAATATCATTTCACCGGAATATTTGCCTGAACTTTCTTATGGAAATTTTAAATCTTTTCATCCGGGGTAATATTCATGTCGGAGTACTATTCATCTGGGGTACTATTCAGACCGGAGTACTATTCATCCGGGGTACTGTTCATGCCGGAGTACTATTCACGATGAAATTTAGTTTCTTTTCTTTGTCAAAATTATCTTTTATGAAACTTATTCTTGAAGTTGAATCCATGTTTTTATCTTCATGTGGACAATTTGGACATTATTGAACTCTTGATAAATTGAATTATAAATCTCTAATATTTTTCCTTGATCTCACTTGATTCATTTCTTATATCATTATCAAAATCGTTAGGCTTAAATTGTGGTGAAAGTTATCTTTAGCCTGTAGTGCAAAGATGACCTGTTAATTGATATCTTTGGCCTGTAGTGCAAAGATGAACTATTGATTGATATTTTTGGCCCATAGTACAAAGATGAACTGTTGATTGAATATCTTTGGCACGTAGTGCAAAGATGAACTGTCGATTGATATCTTTGGCCCGTAGTGCAAAGATGGACAAGTGTATGGCATGATCCTGACCACTGATGATATAAATGAATATCTTTGGACTGTAGTGCAAAGATAGATAGTTAATTGGTATGATCATGACCATGGTTGTTACGTTTGAATGTTTTTGGTGTAGGGTGTAAAGACGATACGATTATTAAGTGTCTTTAGCCTTTGTGGCAAGGACATTGAGTGCAAGTTCTATTAAGCCTTTGTGGCAAAGAGAAACTGTTAATTTACATGATTATGAACATGAACTGTGAATTAATATAACTATAATCTTTGGTGTTACAGGTAAAGAGAGGTGACGAAAATTATCTTCGTCCTGGGTGCGAAGAGGAATTTATCAACATAATTATGATCATGAACTATTTATATGATTGTGGACAGGAACTATTGATTTATGTTACATGGATAAAATATTGTTGGTGGACTTTTAACATGGAGAAGATAATAGATTTTATGGTCTATTTGACTCTTCTAATAGATTGTTCGTTCCGCTGCAACTATGGTTGAAAGCTTTTATCATCTACCATATGTTCTAAATATATGATTTATTACTGATGAAGGCTATTGATAATTTAATTATCTTTAGTCATGATATTCTTTACTGGGCTATTTGTGCTCATCACTTTGCTTCACAATTCCTTTCAGGCAATAAGAGTGTAGCTGGGTCGAGCAGGGATAACAGGGGAATAGAACGATGGTCTATAATTGTTGAAGTTTCCCATAAAACATTATAAAAATAATTGTATTGAGAACTTTATGTGTGGTCGTATTGTACACGACAATTTGATATAAAATATTTGAATTTGAATTCTGTACCATGTATTTCTGGCGACTCATAATAGGTTGTGTGGACCTATTCTGGGGGCGTCACATGAAAGCTGTATAGGGCGGTGGGTTTTCACTCCGATGCCCGGACTAGAATGAAATTATATATATATATTTATAAAAGTTACAAAAAAGTCACGGGAAAATTTGATATAAAATATTTGAATTTGAATTATGTACCATGTATTTCTGGCGACTCATAATAGGTTGTGTGGACCTATTCTGGGGGCGTCACATGAAAGCTGTACAGGGCGGTGGGTTTTCACTCTGATGCCCGGACTAGAATGAAATTATATATATATATTTATAAAAGTTATAAAAAAGTCACGGGATGATCCAGGCTTGACAGAATGTATATTTATATATATATATATATAAGCTGTAAAAGAGCCACACAATGATCCAGGCTCGACAGAATTGAAATATATATGTATATATATATATATATATATAAAGGCTGTAAATAAGCCTTGAAATTGTCCAGGCTCAGAAAAAAGTAAATATATATATATATATATATATATATATATATATATATATATATATATATATATATATATATAAACTGTAAAGGGCGACGGACATTCTGTAACGAATGAGAATTTTATATATTAGTTTTTAATATTTATTGAATTAAATAAATATTTTAATTGATTTATTTATTGAGTTAAATAAATAAATTATGTGATTGTGTAGAGTAATTTAATTAAGTGTAATATATTAATTAAATAAATATTTAATATTTAATTTAATTGGTGTGTAATAATTTTATGGTATAGTTCTAATTTAATTGAGATAATTAAATTAGATGAAGTTTATGTGATAATTATTACATGAAATTATAATTATAGAGTAATTATAATTGTTACGTGGCATTTTTATGTGGTTAATTGATGTTATCTTTTAATTAATTAAATTAGAATGTTAAGATTTATTTAATAAAGTGCAACATTAAAAATATGTGCTAAATAATTTATTAAAAGAATAAAAAGGGTGTTTAAATTAGTTTTGCCAAACAAGGCCCTTGCACTTGTTTTAAATAAATTTTTACTAGACAATGCCTTAAGTTCAAAAATCTGTTTTTAAAAATAAAGTGTTTTGATCAGACAAGCCTTATGGCTTTTAAAATTCAAATTTTTGTAACTTATATAGATTAAGTGGTAATTAGTATATGATATAATTATAGGTATTAATAGCTGAAATTTATGTATATAATATAATTATATGTATAATATATCTATATGTCAGTTTACATTCGTTTTATAACTACGTTAAGTTAGAATTGGTCTGTAGAAAGAACAAAGGAAAGAGAGAACAAGTGTTAGAGAGAAAATATACATAGAGAGTTAGAGAAAAAAGAAAAGAAAAGAGGAAGAAAGAGAAAGGAGGGACGAAGCTAGAGAATCATCATCTTCTTCACTTCAATCAACAAAAAGGGTATAATTCCTAATTATTAGTTTTTAAAAGTATGTTTGATGTTCTTCGTGATTTTATTCTCTATATATATGAGTTTTAATGAAATCGTATAAACATGATGTATATATGATGTTGTATTTATAACATGTTTATATATGAATTGTATGCATAAATTAATGGTTTAATTCATATAAAGATGATGAACATGAAGAATTCATGTTCATCAAAAGTTATAGTGGATTGGTTTTGATAAATGGCAATTTTAAAATCAAAATTTGAGTTTAATTGTTAATTGTTATATAAATTGGTTTTAGATTATGATAATATATGGAGATATGAATTCAAGGTGCTTTGAATTGTATATTTTGATTGAGTAACAAATTCACATTGTTCAATTTTATCAAGAACACTGAAAAATGGTTTTTCTTCAATTTTTACAAAATTAAGAGTTTTAAATTGTGTGTTTGATGTCTATATGTGTTAGAACTGTTAGAGTTTATTCCCTAGAGGCTAATTCTTTGTTGTAATTGCTTAAATATTTTTGATATTATATTTGATTGAATAAATGAATTATTTTACTATGGTTTTACTTACTGCGTTATATAAATGTTAACATAATAAAAGTCCTTAGAATAGTGATACAAATTATATGGCTTCAAGTATGTGACTTGAACATGAGATCATATAATTACAATTAGTATCATTACTCTTAAATGTCTCTAGTCGAGTGTCATTGTTAATGGGACAACAATGATACATTGAGACTAGTATGTGGATTGACAGATGGCCAAATCTCATTGGTCATAAATATATGAGATATTGAGTCAATGCATAGGTGCATGTTAGAGAACAATGTACTGGACAGACCCACCATGAGAATTCTACGTGGAGCATTATGCAAAGTGTCATAAGCAATTCTCATAGTGACAATGATGTAATGTTCCTCCGACCTGAAATCACTATATTACTACACGAGAATTTTTGTACTTTGATATCATCAAAGGCCACCCTTAATAGGGTGGACGATAAAGGTGATTATTGGGTACATCATGAATCGTGTGAGGAATATGAGTGATCTAGATGGAATTTAACACTCCTATATATTAGGGGTGATATCCATAGGCCTCTTGATTGAGTAGGACTATGAAATGCATGGAAATGCTCAAATAGTGATTTGTTTCATATAGTCTACTCATCGATCAAGAAAACTCAGATTAAATTATGAAGAGGATGACACATTCCATGCCTCGAGTTTAATCTAGGATGTCAAGGTTAAAAGGATTAAATTACATTGAAACATTGGTCACGAAAAGGTTGTATCGAATCACCGATCTTATTATTATTTGGGTAGCAGTGATGCAATACTAGATGTCGCTCACTGTTTATAATTTTATAATATGATTTTAAAATTATTGCCAACATAATAATAACACCTATAGGGTCACACACTTAGAACGTAATTAAAAGGGAATTAATTTAAATTGTATGGATTTAAATATATCAATATGATTGATAGTATTTAAATTACGAATTTAAATTAATAGGATAATATGTATATATATATATATATATATATATATATATATATATATGTATATTAATTAAGTAAGACTTAATTAAGATATAATATATATATATATATATATTCGGATTTTTTATTTCTAATTGGATTAGGTTTTGGTTAAATCCTTTAACTGCTATATATATGATATATCAGCCGTTTAGGGGATTATCGTTATCAAAACTCTAGCCGCTCTTAGAGAGAGACTAGAGAGAAAAAATTTGAAAGTCCAGATCCTTGGCGGCTAGTACCGCAGCTTTCTTTGCTGCAGATCGTGTGACGATTTGCGGGACGTTCATGTGGATACCGTAGAGGCGCAGTTCCGTTGGATTGCGTTGAGGATTCGAAGAAGTTCCAGAATCTCCATCGTCTCCGTTCAGGCTTGAATAATCGGTAAAACAAATCTTAACCTCTGAATTAATATGTTTTTCGCATGGATCCTGTTTTAGGGTTTCGAAAAAATTTTAATTTTCACTGCGTTTATGTGCTGAAAACCCAACAGTGGTATCAGAGCTACTTGCGAAACGATTTATTCAGATTACGTGTTTTAATTGTATTCGTTATATATGATATATGATGATGCATGTTTACCGATCTGAAATTGAATATATGATATTCTGCATGTATGCGTATTCTGGAAATCTGTAATATATATGCATGTATATGATGTTCTAATAATCATATCCTAGAAGGTGGAATAACAATTCAACTTCTGTTCTAATTGGATTAGAAACATGAAGATTCGATTTAATATGATTAATCAAAACTAGACATTTATGATATGTTCTGGGTGTATTGTTATTATGAATGTGTTAGCCGGACCACCACCAGGGGGAGACCCCCCCCCCCCTTGGACCCCCCGTCGTAGCGCACGATGGTCGTGACCCCAATATTTTGTATTTTTTTTAATTATATAAATTATGTCATGTGCTTATTGTGATATGCATGGTGCACAGTTATGGCCCTTTTGACCCATAGGTTAGTGGTTTTTGGTTTTGAAATACGGCTTGCATGTCGTGCCTTTTTATAAATTCTGATGTAATATTCTCTTCTCATCTAAATCCCCTCGAATGTAACTCGAGATTTCTTTATGTCATGTAATGATCAAGATGACAAGATGATAATGGAGAGGAGACACATGCATGAGGAAGGTCCAAGGAAGCTACTATTTTGAAGACCTTTTACCACCTTAGACTGACCTTCAATGTTTTCATTAGCTTAAAAAGATTGACATAGGGTTGGGGCCATAACTGTGACACATTTAATTTTGCGCTTTATTTATGCTTGTATACGATATGATATGTTAAATAATGTGCATGTTTAATAAGATTAAAATTGGTGAGATCTAAATTAATTATTCTCATAAAATTATTAAGTCTAAATCAGATGCCTTCCAATGAATAACACTCATCAAGACCTTGACCGATGGATGTAGGTTTGCCAAAGTAAAGTACCCCATTTATCTTGGTAAGATGCAATAGGATAATTGTGATATCCAAACTGTTAAAATCATTGGGCCAGACTTAACTAAGTTATCACAATAGGATTGTGGACTTAGAGGCATAGAGTTTGGTAGGTACCATTAGATGGACTAGAAACAAATGTTGTTCACCAAACTATCTAAGAGTTATATATGATATAATTGACAAAGGGTTGTCTACCTAAATAATTATGTTTTGAGAGAATAGCCAAAGCTAACTTAAGACATAATGAAATATGGATCTTAGCTCACTAGAAAGATTTAATTGAAAATGCTTTCCGAATTAATGGTGAGGGCTATTAATTTGAATAAAATAGTGGGAGGTATATTTTGAATGTACTATTATCAATTACATAATATCAAAATTCTGCAATTTGACTTATTATTTTTGCATTTATAAATTGTAGATATCAATGGCAAACAGCAACACAAATAGTCTTTCACTACGATCAGTCCTTGAGAAGGAAAAGCTGAGTGGAGTTAATTTCCTAGACTGGCATAGGAACTTGAGGATTGTCCTCAAACAGGAGCGCAAGCTATATATTCTTGATGGGCCCATTCCTGCAGCACCAGCTAACACTGCACCACGTGTAGAGCATAATGCTTACAAGAAGCATTAAGATGATGCTCTGGACGTGAGTTGTCTCATGCTAGCAATTATGAACTCTGAGCTTCAGAAGCAACATGAGTTAATGGATGCTTATGAGATGATCGAGCATCTCAAGAAATTGTTCGAAGGGCATGCTCGACAGGAGAGGTATGATGTAAGCAAGGCGTTGTATCACTGCAAGATGGGTGAACGTGATCCAGTTGGTCCACATGTGCTGAAAATGATTGGGTATATTGAGTACCTTGGTAGGTTGGGTTTTTCGATTACTCCGGAAGCCCAAACTGATCTTGTTTTGCAATCTTTGTGCAGCAGCTACTCTCAATTTGTTATAAATTACCTCATGAATGAAATTGAGAAACCACTTACTGAGTTGTTGAGCATGTTAAGAACTGCCGAGAACAACATGAAAAAGGCAGGACCCGCTCCCATAATGATGGTGCAAAAGGGGAATGCTAAGGGAATGGGGAAAGGCAAGAAGAAGATAGGATCTAAATCTGCCAAACCCAATCCCAAAACCAAACAGGCTTTAAAACCTAAAGGTGGGGTGGCTAAAGAAGGTGATTGTCACTTCTGTGGAAAATCTGGACACTGGAAGAGGAATTGTCATGCTTATTTGGAAGAACTGAAGAAAAAGAAAGGAAGTATGACTTCTGATTCAGGTATATATGTTATAGAAGTCAATTTATCCACTTCTACATCATGGGTATTGGATACTGGATGTGGTTCTCACATTTGTGTTAATGTGCAGGAACTCCGAAGGAGTAGGACTTTGGCGAAAGGCGAGGTTGACCTACGAGTTGGGAATGGAGCAAAAGTTGCTGCACTAGCCGTAGGAACTTATCATTTATTTTTGCCCACTAGGCTAGTATTAGAATTAGAGGATTGTTATTATGTGTCTGCTATGAGCAAAAACATTATTTCTATTTCTTGTTTGGACAAGAAAGGTTTTTTATTTTTAATAAAGAACAACAGTTGTTCATTTTACTTAAATAAAATATGTTATGGTGTTGCACAATTGTTTAATGGTCTTTATATTCTTAATTTAGAAATGCCTATCTATAACATAAATACAAAACGATTTAAATTAAATGATTTAAATCCGACATATCTTTGGCACTGTCGTTTAGGCCATATAAATGAGAAACGCATATCCAAACTCCATAAAGATGGGTTTTTGGATTCATTTGATTTTGAATCATATGAGAAATACGAGTCTTGTTTATTAGGCAAGATGACTAAAGCCCCTTTCACTGGACACAGTGAACGGGCTAGCGATGTATTGGGACTTATACATAGTGATGTATGTGGACCCATGAGTTCGTTAACAAGAGGTGGGTTTTATTACTTCATTACATTTACTGACGACTTCAGTAGATATGGATATGTGTATCTTATGAGACACAAATCCGAATCCTTTGAAAAGTTCAAGGAATTCAAGAATGAAGTTCAAAACCAATTTGGCAAAAGCATAAAAGCCCTTCGATCCGATCGAGGAGGTGAATACTTAAGCCAAGACTTTAATGACCTTCTAAAGGAGTGTGGTATTATATCACAGCTCACTCCACCTGGAACACCACAATGGAATGGTGTGTCTGAGAGGAGGAATCGCATCTTGTTGGACATGGTACGATCGATGATGAGTCATGCAGATCTTTCAATAAGCTTCTGGGGTCATGCCCTAGAGACAGCTGCATTCACACTTAACCGTGTTCCTACAAAGACGGTTCATAAGACACCATATGAGATGTGGACTGGGAAACGTCCTAGTATGTCGTTCATGAAGATTTGGGGTTGCGAGTCGTTTGTAAAACGTCTGGCTTCTGACAAGCTCGGACCCAAATCTGACAAATATAATTTTGTGGGATACCCAAAGGAAACAAAAGGGTATTATTTCTACAAACCTTCTGAGAACAAAGTATTTGTTGCTCGAACTGGTGTTTTTCTAGAAAGAGAATTTGTCTCTAAAGGAAACAGTGGGAGGAAAGTAGAACTCGAAGAAGTTCGAGAACCACAAAATATCATTGAACCTGAGTTGGAACATGAGAAGGAACCACAAGATATTGTGGAAAGTGAACCTGCTCAAATTACACGAGGCATTCGTAGATCTAGTAGGACACGCCAAGAGCCCGAGAGATATTATGGATTTCTTGTGACTCAAAACGGCGATGTGATGCTCATAGATCATGATGAGCATGCTTCCTACCAAGAAGCTATGAATGGACCAGATTCTGAGAGATGGCTTGAAGCCATGAAATCTGAGATGGAGTCCATGTATACTAACCAAGTATGGACTTTGGTTGATCCACCCGAAGGGGTAAAACCAATTGGGTGCAAGTGGGTTTTCAAGAAGAAAATCGACATGGATGGTAATGTACAAACCTATAAAGGCCGACTGGTAGCAAAAGGTTTCAAACAAGTTCAAGGTGTTGACTATGATGAAACCTTCTCTCCAGTGGCAATGGTTAAATCCATCAGGATCTTACTTGCTATTACAGCCTTTTATGATTACGAAATCTGGCAGATGGATGTCAAAACTGCTTTCCTTAACGGAAATCTCCTTGAGGATGTGTATATGACACAACCTGAGGGTTTTGCCAATCCAAAGGATGCTGGAAAGGTATGTAAGCTGCAGCGATCCATTTATGGATTGAAGCAAGCCTCTCGGAGTTGGAATCTTCGATTTGATGAAGCAGTCAAAGAGTTTGGCTTTATAAAAAATGAAGATGAACCTTGTGTATATAAGAAGGTTAGTGGGAGTCACATTGTATTCCTGGTATTATATGTTGACGACATATTAATTATTGGGAATGACATTCCTTCCTTACAGGCTGTAAAAACATGGTTAGGAAAATGTTTCTCCATGAAAGATTTGGGCGATGCAACCTATATTTTAGGTATCAAGATCTATCGAGATAGATCGAAAAAAATGCTCGGCCTAAGTCAAAGTACATATATTGATAAAGTGCTGAAACGGTTCAGCATGCAAGAGGCAAGAAGAGGACACTTTCCCATGTCTCATAGTGTTAAGATCTCTAAGGCCCAATGTCCTAAATCACATGATGATGAGGAGAGTATGAGAAAGATCCCTTATGCTTCGGCAATTGGATCTATCATGTATGCAATGATATGTACTCGTCCGGATGTCTCGTATGCTTTGAGCATGACGAGAAGATACCAATCGAATCCAGGTGAAGGTCACTGGACAGCAGTCAAGAATATCCTCAAGTACTCGAAAAGGACTAAGGATTCATTCTTGGTATATGGAGGTGAAGACGAACTGATAGTAAAGGGTTACACAGATGCTAGTTTCCAGACTAACACAGATGACTATAAGTCTCAGACAGGTTTTGTGTTTTGCCTTAATGGTGGTGCTGTTAGCTGGAAAAGTTTGAAGCAAGAGACAGTAGCCGATTCTACAATAGAGGCTGAGTATATTGCTGCTTCTAGTGCGGCCAAGGAGGCTGTATGGATTAAAAAGTTCGTCACTGAACTTGGTGTTGTTCCAACCATTGTTGATCCAGTTGAGCTATACTGTGATAATAATGGAGCCATTGCACAGGCTAAGGAACCCAGATCTCACCAACGATCCAAGCATATACTTAGGCGGTACCATCTTATCCGTGAAATCATTGATAGAGGAGATGTACATATAAGCAGAGTGCCAACAGATGATAATGTTGCAGATCCACTGACAAAAGCTTTGTCGTAGCATAAGTACGAAGGTCACACTAGTTCCATGGGTATTAGATACATGAGTGATTGGCTCTAGTGCAAGTGGGAGACTGTTAGAGTTTATGCCCTAGAGGCTAATTCTTTGATGTAATTGCTTAAACATTTTTGATATTATATTTGATTAAATAAATGAATTATTTTATTATGGTTTTATTTACTGCGTTATATAAATGTTAACATAATAAAAGTCCTTAGAATAGTGATACAAATTATATGGCTTCAAGTATGTGACTTGAACATGAGATCATATAATTACAATTAGTATCATTACTCTTAAATGTCCCTAGTCGAGTGTCATTGTTAATGGGACAACAATGATACATTGAGACTAGTATGTGGATTGACTGATGGCCAAATCTCATTGGTCATAAATATATGAGATATTGAGTCAATGCATAGGTACATGTTAGAGAACAATGTACTGGACAGACCCACCATGAGAATTCTACGTGGAGCATTATGCAAAGTGTCATAAGCAATTCTCATAGTGACAATGATGTAATGATCCTCCGACCTGAAATTACTATATTACTACACGAGAATTTTTGTACTTTGATATCATCAAAGGCCACCCTTAATAGGGTGGACGATAAAGGTGATTATTCGGTACATCATGAATCGTGTGAGGAATATGAGTGATCTAGATGGAATTTAACACTCCTATATATTAGGGGTGATATCCATAGGCCTCTTGATTGAGTAGGACTATGAAATTCATGGCAATGCTCAAATAGTGATTTGTTTCATATAGTCTACTCATCGATCAAGAAAACTCAGATTAAATTATGAAGAGGATGACACATTCCATACCTCGAGTTTAATCTAGGATGTCAAGGTTAAAAGGATTAAATTATATTGAAACATTGGTCACGAAAAGGTTGTATCTAATCACCGATCTTATTATTATTTGGGTAGCAGTGATGCATTACTAGATGCTGCTCACTGTTTATAATTTTATAATATGATTTTAAAATTATTGCCAACATAATAATAACCTATAGGGTCACACACTTAGAACTTAATTAAAAGGGAATTAATTTAAATTGTATGAATTTAAATATATCATTATGATTGATAGTATTTAAATTACGAATTTAAATTAATAGGATAATTTGTATATATATATATATATATATATATATATATATATATATATATATATATATATATGTATATTAATTAAGTAAGACTTAATTAAGATATAATATATATATATATATATAAATTCGGATTTTATTTTTCTAATTGGATTAGGTTTTGGTTAATTCCTTTAACTGCTATATATATGATATATCAGCCGTTTAGGGGATTATCGATATCAAAACCCTAGCCGCTCTTAGAGAGAGACTAGAGAGAAAATTTTTGAAAGTCCAGATCCTTGGCGGCTAGTACCGCAGCTTTCCTTGCTGCAGATCGTGTGACGATTCGCGGGACGTTCGTGTGGATACCGTAGAGGCGCAGTTCCGTTGGATTGCGTTGAGGATTCGAAGCAGTTCCAGAATCCCCATCGTCTCCGTTCAGGCTTGAATAATCGGTAAAACAAATCATAACCTCTGAATTAATATGTTTTTCGCATGGATCCTGTTTTAAGGTTTCGAAAAAATTTTAATTTTCGCTGCGTTTATGTGCTGAAAACCCAACAAGAACATGTTAGAATCATGAACTGATGTTTTTATAAAAGTTTATGTGAATTGTGTTGACTGAATTCTGAAATTTATATGGAGAAATAAGCCAATTTGGTTTTTTCTCTACAAAGTTCGCTAACTGTCAGTCGTGTATGCGCAGTGGCGCGGTCGCGCCGCTACCAAGGCCATTTGGAGCGCGGCCGCGCTGGTCCTGCAGATTGGGCAGAAAGCTGTTTTTAATTGTACAAAATTATAAGATTTATTATGTAATAAATTATAAAATATGTTGATAAAATTAAAATGCGAAATGGAAAGTTATGAATTATATTAATAAAATATAATATGTAATTATAATTTGAATAACTATAATTCAGGAAAATGTGTAATTTAAATTATAAATTGTTGATTATAATTTAATTAGTGCATGAATTGAAATTGATTAATTATAATCAATGTAATTGTTTAATTTAAATTATAATTAGTTTAATTAAAATTTAATTAATATAAATGCATAAATTTAGTTTGATTAATTTTAATCAAAGTACATGTTTAATTTAAATTATAATTTGTTTAATTATAATTTTATTTATATAAAATGTAATTATAATTTGATAAATTACAATTAAAGTGAATGATTAATTTAAATTATATTTTTTTAATTATAATTTTATTTATGTAAGATGTAATTATAATTTAATTTAATTATAATTAAAATAAATTGTTTAATTTAAATTATAATTTATTTAAATTATAATTTAATTAATATGAGTACGTAATTATTATTTGATTAATTATGTTAACATGTGATGTGATGTGATTAATTATGTGATAATTAATTATTAACTTAATAATTAAAGAGGAATGAGTTAACCTAATGAGTTAACTAATTATGTGAATTAGTTATATGATAACTAATTTAGATTATTATGGTTAAATATATATGTGTAGGATTTATTAAAAAACGTGAGTTGTAACTGTAGCTTGCGCTTGAGGCAAGTTTTCTAAACTCAAACTTGTTATTGTTATACAAGTGTTTTAAATTCAAATATTTATTGTATTTGAGATTGTCCTTTTATTTCTGCAATGGACAAGTACTTATTTAAAGTTCATAAAATTATTGAAGTGACCTTGACTTAATTGTTCAAGTAAGGTCTATCCTATTTTCGTATGCTGTAAGTTTAAATTCTAAAGCATAAGTTATTTCATAATTCGATATTATTGAATTATTTTAGATTATTGTGAGTCGATTCAACTACTCCTTAGTTGATAATAGTTGAAATTCCAAATTTCTTTTTAGCTATCCAAACCAAACTTTCTTTGGTGTGGACTTGTATCAAATACTGATATGAACAACCTTATTTATTAGGGGAGGTTACTACGCGAAAGTGTTAAATGTTTGTGCACAATACATGGTACGAAAAGCTGATCCCCCTAAGTACGAGTTGAGAGTCCATATTCTAAATGAATGTTAAAGGTTTTAAATATAATGTTTATAACCTAGGACAAAGTTCAAGGTCTTATGACCCTCAGATGATTTCAATATTCAAAATTCTAAATATTGATGAAATAATTATTATTCAATTTTTTATTGTTGACGAAAGTAAAGCTATTCAAATCTTTTAAAGTTATTCAGTTATGCCATATTATTGTTGTATTCCAAGTGAGCTTTTGTTTGCTCACTCTTGTATATTTAATAATCTCTTGCAGTTAATGCCGAGAACGTTGACGTACCATCAACAAGTAAAAGGAAAAGCAAGATGAACAAGTGAATACTTGTTATCTTTTGATGTTGATTGTAATAAGACTTTATGTTATGTTTTTGTTTCCACATTATTATTTATGTTAAGGTTAGATAAACCCTGTGATGATTTTGGATAAGATTGTAATTCTTTTTTCAGGAAGATTTTATTATTTATTCAAGGTTGTAATTTATTTTACATTCCTTATTATGGGTAGATGTATGTTCTATTTAGAAAATGAACATCAAATCGTGTGGAAATGAAGTACCCGGATTTGGGGGTGTCACAGGTTGGTATCAAAGCTTTAGGTTATGAACCTTAGGTGGGGGAAACCTTAGATAGTAGCCTTATAGGAAGATCGCAAAGATAGATGATAGTTAAAGATAATAAATTACCTTATGTGCCATGTGTTTACGTTCTAGTATTCAAAGAGTGTCGATCGATATCACGTAATAATTAAACTTTAAAATTTTCTTATCAGGATGACGAACGTTGGAGAGTCCAGTTAGGCTAGAGAGGAGTTACCTCAGATGCCGAGGGACAAGGAGCCCCGAGACATCCATGTTATATGGGAGCATTTGGTTAGGAGAGAGCCATCTCCATTGATCACCATAGCTGGTCAGGAGCATGAGCCGACATCTGATCCAGATAATGAGGATGAGGATGAGTCAGAAGAAGACTAGGAGTAGGATCCTGAAGAGGAATTTCCACCTCACTCTACTAGTGCTGAGATGTACGAAGAGATCTACGACCGTAACGTGGAACTTTAGGAACTGGTGGACGAGAGTCGGACTACCATACAGCAGTGAGACGAAATGATTGAAGAGCTAGAAAACGTAAAGTGGGATCTAGTCCACGTAGAGGGTGAACGGGATGACGCACTGGTTGAACTAGCAAAGCTGAAGAACGACATCTAGGAGGAATCAGCAAAGCGTGCCAGAGCGGAGGAAAATGGCTTGAGGGCTATTCAACGAGCAGATCAAGCTGAAGACGAGGCTAAAGCAAAGAGGGCCAAACTGAGGGAAACGAAATACGCTTTCCATACGGCTATAGATAGGGCCCAGGATCGTGTCTTCTATTACCCAGCTCAGTTCCAAGGTTTACCATGGTACGTGGTGGATCGCATAATAGTGTTTCGGGTGATGGAGAAAGAACGTAGAGAGGCTATGCGACGTCTTAACATTCCTAGACAATAAAGCTATTATATTATGTGTCTCTTTATATAATAAATAAATGTAATCCCATAATTGAGATAATAATGGGATGAGATAATAATGCAATCCTTTAACTTGTTTCAGTTTAGGAAAGATGATGTAAATAGCAGAGATGCTATCTATTCTATGTTGTTAAAACTACGAATGAATGAATAAAGAAGTTTATTCACGTGCTATGTGTTTAAGTGTGAATTATTAAAATATTTTAAATTGAACTTGAATATTTAAGAAATGAGTAAAGGATCTAATAAGAATATTTCTTAATAGAAAGATGCCTCATAGAAGAAGACCTAGACGTCAAAACCCCAAGGGATCAATGAACAACAATAATGATGGGCCGAATCCCAACTCAGTCCAGCAACTGGTAAACCTGCTGACAGGAGCACTTGTAAATCAGCCGCAAATGCAGGGCACGATGTTTAAGGAATTCAAGGTAGTAGGACCGCCAGAGTTCCAAGGATCAGTGAATTCTATAGATGCCCAGACGTGGGTAATGGAGATGAAGAAGGTCTTCGAAGTGGCTAGGGTTAGCAAAGACCAGAAGACGGCATTCGCGACTTTCATATTAAAGTCGGATGCTAGCTTCTGGTGGCAAGCCAATAAGACCAGAGAGGGGGAAGGAGTGATACCGTGGGAATGTTTCAAAGAGATGTTCTTTGAAATGTACTTCCCTGTTAGCTCGCAGGACCAGATGGAGGTCCAGTTTCTAGAGCTTAAGCAGGGAGGAATGACGGTGTCGGAGTATGCCACGAAGTTTAATGAGCTGGCCAGGTTCGCTACATACTAGGTCAGTACCGACGCTAGGAAGGCGAGGAGGTTTGAGCGGGGACTGAAGCCCTAGCTCTACAGCAAGGTCTCCATGTTCCAGCTCAATACGTTTGTAGCTGTGCTGGAAAAGGCCATCTTCGCTGAAGAAGGGAGCGACGCCGTGACCAAATTCAATCAGGACAAGTAGAAAAAGAATGAGACAAAAACCAAAGCTGGTGGTAGCGAGGCTATCAACTAGAAAAGGAAGTGGAACGATAAAACTTCAGCGAAAAGTCAACAGGGAAACCAACAAAAGAAGAAGATTGAAGCATGTGTGACATGCGGGAAGAATCACACTGGAGTGTGTATGAAGGGGAGACGGGTGTGCTTTAACTGTGGTCAGGAAGGCCACATTGCGCCAAATTGCTAGAACCCGAAGAAGGTAGCTTGCTACACATTTGGATCCAAGGATCACATGGCTCGTAACTGTCCTAAGAAGCCAGTAGCAGGGTCAACAGGGAATGGAGAAAATGGCAGCGGCAGCACTCTGACTATCACTGGACCACTGCAGGTTGTTCGACCCACTGTCTGGACATTCAACATGACGATGCAGGATGCTGTGCAGTCAAAAGATGTGGTGTCAGGTATTATTCCGATCAATAGTATAAATGCATATGTATTATTTGATTCGGGTGCTACTTGTTCATTCATATCTGATGATTTTGCTAAGACCCTAGACTTACCTAAAGAGCAATTAGTTTATCCCTTGAACATAGAGATTGCGAATAGTGAGGTTATTCCTGTTAGGTTTGTATACAAGAACTGTAAATTGGACATTAAGGGTCAAGAATTGAGTGTAGATTTGATTTTGATAAAACTTGGGGAATTCGATGTGATTTTGGGTATGGATTGGTTGTTCAACCATGGGGCGGTAATCGACTGTCAGAAGAAGTCAGTAAACCTTACGACTCCGTCGAAGTTAGTGTTCTATGGTAGCAAATCGCCTAGACAAGCGAGTTGTCTAACGATTATGCAAGCCAAGAAACTTTTGACGCAAGGCTATGTAGGATATCTAACATACATAGTAGATACTCATAAGGAAAGCCTGAAGGTAGAGGAGATATTAGTGGTTAGGGAGTTTGTAGACGTATTTTTGGATGATTTGCCAGGACTTTCGCCAGATAGAGAGATAGAGTTCGTAATCGACTTAGTGCCGATAACTGCTCCAATTTCGAAAGCTCCATACAGAATAGCTCTAGTCGAGATGAAGGAACTGATGGTTCAACTTCAAGAATTGCTGGACAAGAAGTATATTCAGCCGAGCGTTTCACCGTGGGGAGCGCTAGTATTATTCGTGAAGAAGAAGGATGGTTTGATGCGGCTATGCATTGATTATATGGAATTGAACAAAGTTACGATCAAGAATAGGTATCCTTTACCTAGGATCGATGATTTGAGAAGTAGGTATCATCAGCTGAAGGTGAGAAGGGAAGATATACCAAAGACGGCTTTTAGAACTCGGTATGGTCATTACGAGTTCTTGGTGATGTCATTTGGTCTAACGAATGCCCCAGCTGCATTTATGGACTTAATGAGTAGAGTGTTTAAGCCATTCCTAGATAATTTCGTAGTGGTGTTCATAGATGACATCCTGGTTTATTCCAAAACTGAGGAGGAACACACTGAACACTTAAGACTGACCTTAGAATCGTTGAGACGAGAGAAGCTTTACGCTAAATTCTCAAAATGTGAATTCTGGTTGGAATGTGTGCAATTTCTTGGCCACGTGATCGACAAGGATGGGATTTTAGTAGATCCATCGAAGGTTGAGGCTGTAATGAATTGGGATCAGCCGAAGACGCCGTCGGAAGTGAGGAGTTTCTTGGGATTGGCGGGTTATTACCAGAGATTTATTCAGGACTTTTCCAAGATCGCAACTCCATTGACGAATTTGACTATTAAAACAGTTAAATTTGTTTGGACGAAAAAGTATGAGGAAAGTTTCCAGGAACTGAAGAAGAGGTTGAGTACTGCACCTGTGTTGTCTTTACCAGATAGTACGGGAAATTTCGTGGTATATAGTGATGCCTCACATAAGGGATTAAGCTGCGTGCTGATGCAAAATGGCAAAGTCATTGCCTATGCGTCGCGACAGCTGAAGGATTATAAAAAAGGGTATTCGACCCATGACTTAGAGTTGGCGGCAGTAGTGTTTGCTCTGAATATTTGGAGACACTACCTATATGGAGAAAAGTGTAAGATATACACAGATCACAAGAGTCTGAAGTACATCTTTACACAAAAGGATTTAAACATACGCTAAAGGAGATGGTTGGAACTAATCAAGGACTACGACTGCGAGATACTTTACCGTCCGGGTAAAGCTAACGTCGTCGCCGACGCTTTAAGAAGGAAGGGTCTGGAGAAGTTGAGTATGTTAACTGATCAAGATTAGTTGATAGTAGAGATGGCTAAGTTAGAGCTGGAAGTGAAGTATCCGAAGGAATCGGATGAGAAGTTATTTTAAGTAGCTACTGGTTCTACGCTGGTAGACAAAGTGAAAGAGGCACAATTTCATGATGAAGAATGTGAAAAGATCCAGAAGAGAATAGCTGATGGTGAAGAGTTCAAGTTCAAGATCGATAACGAAAGACTGTTACGATTTGAAGGAAGAATATGGGTACCGCCAGTACCGGACGTCAAAGAGGAAATTTTGAGCGAATCTCACAGTTTGAGATATCTGATTCACCTTGGGACTACGAAGATGTACCAGTATCTCAGACATCATTTTTGGTGACCAAACATGAAGAGGGACGTTGCTGAATGTGTTGCGAAATGCTTAACGTGCCAGAAAGTTAAAGCAGAACACCAGAGACCAAGTAGATTGCTACAACCATTGGAGATTCTGGAATGGAAGTAGGAACATATCACGATGGGAGGGAATAGAATAAAGGAGGACCGCTTCTGAGCCCAACCTCCCCCGAGGGGAGGAAGGAGGGGGTAACGTCCTTCCTAGAGCGAAGGGAATACAAAATCAGTCTTTCGGAGCATACTGTTTCAGCGGAAGTAGCTGTCCGCTCCCCTTTCCAGTAACCAGTCTGAGTGGGGCTAGAACTATGACAGAATGCCTAGCTCCGCTAAGCAGACACTTAACACTAAAACAAACAGCACCTACGAGGGCACATATACTTTGTCATCTCCTTATTTTGCTTTTATTTTCGAATATACTTTGTCTTGCTTGCTGGGAGAGAGGAAGCTTTCGGACCACCCTTTTAAGCCAAGGGCTCCTCCTATTACTGAAGACCCGATACCTGGCTGGAAACAGAAGGGAAAGCCAAATTGGTTGGTCTTCTAGCAACTCAGAAGGGTTTCGATGTGGTATGGGTTATAGTAGATCGACTGACGAAGTCAGCCCATTTCCTACCGATCAAGATTAAGTTCAACTTGGATCAGTTAGCAAAACTCTACGTGAAAGAAATTATTTCTCGACACGGTGTGCCGGTGTCAATCGTGTCCGACAGAGATTCGCATTTTATGTCAAATTTCTAGAGGCATTTACAAGAGTGTCTGGGAACGCAATTGCGAATGAATACGGCGTACCATCCTTAGACTGATGGCCAAATCGAGAGAACGATCCAGACTCTAGAGGACATGCTGAGAGCTTGCATTATCGACTTCAAAGGAAGATGGGATGATCATCTACCGATGGTGGAGTTTGCCTACAATAATAGTTACCACGCAAGTATTGGCATGCCGCCTTACGAAGCATTGTATGGCAGGAAATGCAGAACCCCATTATGCTGAGATGAAGTCGGTGAACGTAAACTGTTGGGACAAGAATTGATACAACAAACCGCTGAAATCGTGAAGCTGATCAGAACCAGATTGGTTGCTCCTCAAGACCGACAGAAGAAGTATGTCGATCAACATCGACAGAACCGAGAGTTTGTAGCAGGAAGCTTTATTTTCCTGAAGGTATCTCCCTGGAAAGGAAAGATTCGATTTGGTAAAAAGGGGAAGTTGAGTCCTCGATTCATTGGACCTTTTGAGATACTGCAAAAGGTTGGCGAAGTGGCTTACGAGTTTGCGTTACCTCCGGAGCTAGATAATATACACAACGTATTCCACATTTTCATGTTGCGACCGTACAAACACGACTACAAGCATGTAATAGAATACGAGCCTTTATAGTTTGATAAAGACTTAACGTATGAAGAAGTGCCGTTTCAAATAGTTGATAGAAAAGAACAAGTGCTTAGAAATAAAGTGATACCTTCTGTTAAGGTAATCTGGAGGAACCACAGTGCTGAAGAAGCCACGTGGGAACTCGAAGATGTAATGAAGAAAACATATCCCCAATTATTTGTTTAGCTATTTGTGTAACCCCTTATAGACCGATTCTGGGGACAAAATATTTTTAATGGGGGAAGAATGTAACAGATGAGTTTTTTTTTGTTGTGATTCTGGAGACAGAATCCTTTTAAGGAGGGAAGATTGTAACGAATGAGAATTTTATATATTAGTTTTTAATATTTATTGAAATAAATAAATATTTTAATTGATTTATTTATTGAGTTAAATAAATAAATTATGTGATTGTGTAGAGTAATTTAATTAAGTGTAATATATTAATTAAATAAATATTTAATATTTAATTTAATTGGTGTGTAATAATTTTATGGTATAGTTCTAATTTAATTGAGATAATTAAATTAGATGAAGTTTATGTGATAATTGTTACATGATATTATAATTAGCGAGTAATTATAATTGTTATGTGACATTTTTATGTGGTTAATTGATGTTAGCTTTTAATTAATTAAATTAGAATGTTAAGATTTAATTAATTAAAGTGCAACATTAAAAATATGTGCTAAATAATTTATTAAAAGAATAAAAAGGGTGTTTAAATTAGTTTTTCCAAAAAAGGCCATTGCACTTATTTTAAATGAATTTTTACCAAACAATGCCTTAAGTTCAAAAATCTGTTTTTAAAAATAAAGGGTTTTGACCAAACAAGTCTTATGGCTTTTAAAATTCAAATTTTTGTAACTTGTATATATTAAGTGGTAATTAGTATATGATATAATTATAGGTATTAATAGCTGATATTTATATATATTATATAATTATATGTATAATATATCTATATGTCAGTTTACACTCTTTTTAAAACTACGTTAAGTTAGAATTTGTCTGTAGAAAGAACAAAGGAAAGAGAGAGCAAGTGTTAGAGAGTAAATATACAGAGGGAGTTAGAGAGAAAAGAAAAGAGAAGAAGAAGAAAGAGAAAGGAGGGAGAAAATTAGAAAATCATCATCTTCTTCATTTTAATCAACAAAAAGGGTATAATTCCTAATTATTAGTTTTTAAAAGTATGTTTGATGTTCTTCGTGATTTTATTCTCTATATATATGAGTTTTCATGAAATTGTATAAACATGATGGATATATGATATTGTGTTTATAACATGTTTATATATGAATTGTATGCATAAATTAATGGTTTAATTCATATAAAGATGATGAACATGAAGAATTCATGTTCATCAAAAGTTATACTGGATTGGTTTTGATAAATGACAATTTTAAAATCAAAATTTGAGTATAATTGTTAATTGTTGTATAAATTGGTTTTAGATTATAAAAATATATGGAGATATGAATTCAATGTGCTTTGAATTGTATATTTTGATTGAGTAACAAATTCACAGTGTTCAATTTTATCAAGAACACTGAAAAATAGTTTTTCTTCAAGAATATGCAAGTATGCTTGCATTGATAAAAGCTGTAAAGTCCTTTGATAGATAATAGGAATATATGTACAAGGAATTAGAATGAATTTGATCAAATATGTTAGATTGATCTTAAAAAGTGTAATAGATAGGCTTGTCTGATATCGAGCACTGCACCAGCATCGTAGTCAGCCAGGAGAGACAAGGAAGACTCGAGAACTATCAAGGCGAAATCGTAGTCTGCAAGGATAGTAGATCTCGAAGTTCGTAGTCTGCCAGGAGAGACAAGAAAGGATCGTAGTGTGTCGGGAAGAACTTTCTCAGAGCCGTAGTCTGCTGAGAAAGTCATGTTCAGAATCGTAGAGACAGCCTGTCTATGAGCCGACCGAGCATCTGCCAGAGCTAAGTCAAGAATCGTAGATCACACTTGTAATAGTGGAGTCTATTGATCATATCAGAAGCAAAGATCGTAGTCGAGCAAGATCAGACGAGGACAGCAAGCATGAAGGAAGAAATCGTAGTCTGTCAAGATCTGATCTCAGAGTCGTAGTGTCTGCAGAAACAAGGCTAAATCGTAGTCTGCAGGACTAAGACGTCTACAAAGGTTGCTCACAATGCCAAGGCAGAATTGTAGTGTTAACACGATTCTCAACAGATGAGCACTCCCATAGAATCCAAAGATGAAGCCTCACTTAAGGAATTAGGCTGCGTGCTGATGCAGAATGGCAAAGTCATTGCCTATGCGTCGCGTCAGCTGAAGGATTATGAAAAAAGGTATCCGACCCATGAGTTGGAGTTGGCAGCAGTAGTGTTTGCTCTAAATATTTGGAGACACTACCTATATGGAGAAAAGTGTGAGATATACACAGATCACAAGAGTCTAAAGTACATCTTTACATAAAAGGATTTAAACATGCGCCAAAGGCGATGGTTGGAACTGATCAAGGATTACGACTGCGAGATACTTTACCATCCTGGTAAAGCTAGCGTCGTTGTCGATTTAAGCAGGAAGGGTCGGGGGAAGTTAAGTATGTTAACTGATCAAGATCAGTTGATAGCAGAGATGACTAAGTTAGAGCTGGAAGTGAAGTATCCGAAGGAATCCTATGAGAAGCTGTTTCAAGTAGCTACTGGTTTTACGTTGGTAAACAAAGTGAAAGAGGCACAATTTTACGTTGAAGAATGCGAAAAGATCCGGAAGAGAATAGCTGATGGTGAAGAGTTCAAGTTCAAGATCTATAACGAAGGACTGTTACGATTTGAAGGAAGAATATGGGTACCGCCAGTACCGGACGTCAAAGAGGAAATTTTGAGCGAATCTCACAGTTCAAGATATCCGATTCACCCTGGGAGTACGAAGATGTACCAGGATCTCAGACATCATTTTTGGTGACCAAACATGAAAAGAGACGTTGCTGAATGCGTTGCGCAATGCTTAACGTGCCAGAAAGTTAAAGCAGAACACTAGCGACCAAGTGGATTGCTACAATCGTTGGAGATTCCGGAATGGAAGTGGGAACATATCACGATGGATTTCGTGGTTGGTCTTCCAGAAACTCAAAAGGGTTTCAATGCTATATGGGTTATAGTTGATCGACTGACGAAGTCAGCCCATTTCCTACTGATCAAGATTAAGTTCAACTTGGATCAGTTAGCGAAACTCTACGTGAAGGAAATTATTTCTCGGCACAGTGTTCCGGTGTCAATCGTGTCTGATAGAGATCCGCATTTTACGTCGAATTTCTGGAGGCGTTTACAAGAGTGTCTGGGAACGCAATTGCGAATGAATACGGCGTACCATCCTTAGACTGATGGCCAGAGCGAGAGAACGATCCAAACTCTAGAGGACATGCTGCGAGCTTGCGTTATGGACTTCAAAGGAAGCTGGGATGATCATCTACCATTGGTGGAGTTCGCCTACAACAATAGTTACCACACAAGTATTGGCATGCCGCCTTACGAAGCATTGTACGGCAGGAAATGCAGAACCCCATTATGCTGGTGTTGTGAATGTTTTATATACTCGCAAGTGCATGAATCGAATACTTAGAATAGCTTACAAGTGCGAGGTCGAATCCTAAGGACTTGACGGATGGAACGTGTTTATCTCACTCACTAATTCTAATTAATTTTTAATCTATCTTAGAAATTTTGAGGGAATTTTTATCAACTAAAATTATGTGAATAAAATAATCAATAATAAAATACTAGGGTGGCAGAATCATATAATTGATTTCATTTTCCTAATATTCCTGCCCAATAAACTCTACTTTTTATCTCGCACTAATTTGGTCTCTCGACTTTATTAGATGCAGAAAATAACATCAATTAAGTCCATTTAATTTGTAAAATCAAATTGTTAATTCTTTCATAGCCAAACATATGTATAAAATCAAAACACTCAATATTTCCATTAAAACACAGTTTATATCTGCTTTGAGCAAATCATAAACTGAATCCAATAAATAATAATGAGAGTCCAACCTTATTTTTTTTATCAATAAAAATAGGCATTCAATAGAAAGAATTATTTTTAACGCGAAAGCACTAAATTGGTAGAATCAATTGGCATGAATATGTGCAATAGAATCAATCAATTATACTCATCCCCAACCCTAGAAAATAATCTAGCCTAGCATGCTTAAAATTAGAACACAAAACAGAATAAAATAATACATGGTTAAATAAACACAAAACTTATTTCAATGTACCAATTAGTTGAAGAAGACAATAAAATAAATTATAAATTTCAATCTACAAAAATACTCTGCTCTAAATAATAAACAATGATCTCCTTAACATTCAAAGAAAAAAAAATATAATAACATTTAATAAACGAATTGTGTTCATCAATTGCTAAACAAAATAAAGTAAAATAAATAAATAAATAACATAAAATACCAATAAGCATGTAAATTGCTTTCCTCCCGCAAATAGTTCCTGGAACGAAATCTTAATGCTTGGAAAAAATCAAATCCACTATCCAAAAGGATGAACAACTCCCTCCAGGATAACCACCCCCTTTTTTCATATATCTACATATATATATATATATATATATATATATATATATATATATATATAAAGTCAAGTATGCTCTCTCCCTCTTTTTTGAACTCCTGCTCCACATTTTTCTCTTCTCCAATTTTTATCTCCTCGAGCGGCTGCTCCTTTCTTTTAAATCCTTCTTGATTTTTTTTCTTCTTTCTTTAGGGCTTCACTTAAAAGGGTTGGGCTGCTAAGCTTCCTTCAATAAGTTATTGGGCTTGACCCGTAATTTAAAATAATTGGCTTATAAGCTCTAAATTACTCCGTTTGAAAAGTCCAATTTCTCCATTAAATTCCAGACCTGAAAAACATTAAAAACAAAACAATTGTAAAAACATATGCTCTCCAAAATATAAATTAGCAGGATAAAATTTACTAATTTCTTGATACATCAAATTCCCCCCAACTTATACTTTGCTAGTCCTCGAACAAAGCAAAAACTAAGAAAATGGAACAAATTAAATCTTACATAACTTAGGCCACTTTCGTAGGGAACACGATAGTATTTAGCGTTTACTACAAGCCTTTAAACTTCTAGGTGTCCCTAGTAGGAGGAGTTTTGTCTCCTGATGGTTTACAGTGAATATACCAACAAAATTCGAATGCAATAGTTCTTTTCTAAAATATGTTTCCCCTTTCTTCACCAATGCGGATAACTCAACAAAGAAATCAAAACACCCACATGCCAAGGCAATATGACACACATGCAACATCAAAGTTCTCAAACTAGCAAGATCAATAAAAATATTTCATTCTCGTCAATCTCATTGTGAGTGTGTGAATTGACAACAACATAACATCATTGATATCAATGTAAGCAAAACTCTCAAACCTCATCCAAACTATGCTTTGACTCAACTCCTCACACGACATTACACTCAACAAATAAAACATTCATGAATAGGGTGTAATTACTCTCATTACATGCGGGCTATAAAGAGTAAATGTATTCAAATTCAAATGCCTCTCACATGTATATATGAAAAATGCTATAAATGAAAGAACAAAAGTCTCATGAACATAGATAAATCCCACTAAAAAGGTGAAATGCATAAATGGATCCCCTCTACTACTCTCACCTCTAAACCATATTCCAAAGGATCATTAGGACTTTTTATGGTTGTAATGCAAGGCGCAAGGCAAGGATTATGAAACGAAGGGGCATATAAGGAATTCAACGATCTAAGAAACATGTTGAGATATAAAATTATCACTTGGGCTTAATTCAAGTTCACTCAAGCTTTTCTTCATTTTTTTCCAAAAAATTTTCACATCTCCTTTCCATGCAAATTTTATTGTTATTTTCTTTGATCTTTAAAAAAGATTTCATCACTTTGCATTTTTATTTTTTTTCATTCTTTCAAGCTCACTTTTCACTATTTCCCATACATAGAAACAATCTCAACACATCCATAGAAAAAGGGTAGGTCATAAATATGGTTTACACTCCAAGTTGGAGTAGGGTAAGGATATCGGGCTACCAAATAAAGGCTATATAAAAGGCTCAAAAGGGTGACTAGCGGTCCATATGTAAAGGTGGGATTAGGCTCACATGTCAGCTATCAAAGATGGCCTAAGTCACTTCCTAAGGTCAAGAGTTCTTCAGTTCAAGCAGTATTAGGAATCCTTCAAAAGAATTTGCATTTCATGGATATACCTTTCTAGTGTTCAATCAAAGCAAAGAATAATGAGACTACTCAACACAATACGCTTTTTAAAAACAATTGAGAGTTGATGTAAAAACCCTCAAATAAGACGATTGGCTCAAATCTCACAGGTTTTTTAGTCTCCGTATTTATGTTTTCAGGAAATTCAAGTTGTACTCACCCATTCATCTAGTCATGCATTTGTTGTCTTATGTGCTCAAATAAAATGAGGATTGAAGATCATAAAAATTTCTCTTAATAATGATAGTAGAATAACTAAGCATGCACATGTAAAGCATTAAGACGAATGCGTCATTGTTATTGCATCAGCTAGACAAAGGGAAACTCAATATCAGCTCAAGAACCATTACATAAAAGATTATTATTATATTTTTATTTTATTTTTATTTTTATTTTTTTGATTTTTTTTAAAGAATAAAATAATTTGCTCATGTCCTAACAAAGTGGCATCTGTGAACTGCATGAAATAATAAGGCAAATAAAATCCCACCATCCAACTTAAATCTTACATTATCCGCAATGTGTAAAGACAAGTAAATAAGTAAAGGAAAGATATCACCTGAATATAAATGTATGCTTCGTATGGACAACTCAATAAATTCCATATTTAAAGCTCAAATCAAAGAGATAATCCTGCACTTTTGTTAGAAATAGAACAAAGAAAAGCAAAAAATAGAAAATTCAAATATACAATAATATACATGAATCATGGCCTCAAAAAAATCAATCCCGATAAACAAGATCCTCCGAAAGCATAACTTCAACTTCTGGATTTTTCAACTCCAAAAATGGTTTTAAACGATGGCCATTCACTTTAAACATAGTACCATCTTTGGGATTCTGAATCTCAATGGCCCCATGAGGATACACCTGCTGGACTATGAAAGGACCGGACCATTTAGACTTCAACTTCCCTGGGAATAGATGCAAACGAGTATTATATAAAAGGACTTTCTGGCTAGGGTGAAAGGATTTCCTAAGAATCTTTTGATCATGCACCCTTTTCATCCTCTCCTTATACGATTTTGCACAATCATAAGCATCATTTCTTATCTCTTCTAGCTCGGCAATTTGAAGCTTCATATGATTACCTGCCTGGTCGACATCAAAATTCAGATGTCTAACAGCCCAAAAAGCTCTATGTTCCAACTCAACAGGTAAATGACATGCCTTGCCATACACTAAGCGGTAAGGAGACATTCCAATGGGAGTCTTGTACGCAGTACGGTATGCCCACAAGGCATCAATTAGTCTGACTAACCAATTCTTCCTGTTGGGATTTACCGTCTTCTCTAAGATGTGCTTAATCTCCCTATTTGAAATTTCAGCTTGCCCACTAGTTTGTGGGTGGTACGCGGTTGACACTTTATGAATTACTCCATGCTTCTTCATTAGATCTTTAAATTGTCTATTGCAAAAGTGTAACCCCCCATCACTAATGATAGCGTGGGGTGTACCAAATCGTGCAAGAATATTCTCTTTTAAAAATTTAACCACCACTTTGCGATCATTTGTTCTGCACACAATAGCCTCTATCCACTTTGACACATAGTCAACGGCTACCAAAATATAGAGATTGCCAAATGAGTTAGGAAAGGGTCCCATAAAATCTATCCCCCACACATCAAAAATTTCCACTATTAAAATGGGATTAAGGGGCATCATACTTCGTCGCGTGAGACTACCTAACTTTTGACATCTCTCACAAGCAACACAATAGGCATGTGCATCACGAAACAAGGAAGGCTAATAAAATCCACACTGTAATACTTTAGCAGCTGTCTTTTTTCCACTAAAATGGCCTCCACACGGCTGATCATGGCAAAAGGAGAGAATTTGCATTTGATCCTCCTCAGGGATACATCTCCTAATTACCTGATCAGGACAATACTTGAAGAGATAAGGATCATCCCAATAAAAGTGCTTCACCTCAGACAAGAATTTGCACTTATCTTGCTTAGACAAATGATTTGGCATTTCATCTGTGACAAGATAGTTAACCATGTCCGCATACTAAGGTGACTGAGAAACATGCATAAGTTGTTCATCAGGGAATGTCTCAGCTATGGGCTAAGGATCATTTGAGAATTATACTATAAGCCTAGATAAATGGTCCACAACAACATTCTCAGCTCCTTTCTTATCTTTAATCTCCAAATCAAATTCTTAGAGCAATAAGACCCACCGAATCAGCAGCGACTTTGCATCTTTCTTGGAAAGCAAGTATTTTAAAGCAGCTTGATCTGAATAGACAATGACTTTAGATCCCAAGAGATAGGACCTAAACTTGTCTAGAGCAAATACGACTGCTAGTAACTCTTTCTCTGTGGTAGAGTAATGGAGCTGAGCATCGTTCAAAGTTTCGCTCGCATAGTAGATCATATGAGGGATTTTATCAATTATTTGACCTAAAGCTGCCCCAACTGCATAAACAGAGGCATAACACATGATCTCAAATGGAAGGTTCCAATCAGGGGACCGGATTATAGGTGCAGAGGTCAAAGCAAATTTTAACATCTTAAAGGCTTTTTGGCATGCTTCATTGAAGTCAAATGGGGCATCTTTAGCGAGGAGATTTCACAGAGGTTTAGCAATCTTGCTAAAATCCTTAATAAAACGCCTGTAAAAACCAGCATGGCCTAAAGATGAACGAATCACCTTAACCGTTTGCGGGGGCGGCAGGTTAGAGATTAACTATACTTTAGCCTTATCTACTTCGATTCCCTCTTTAGAGATGATATGCCCAAGAACAATTCCCTTTTGTACCATAAAATGGCACTTCTCCCAATTAAGCACTAGGTTTTTCTCTCTACACCTCTCTAAGACTAGAGCTAGGTGTTTCAAACATTCA
The DNA here is from genome assembly GCA_020205555.1 of Panax stipuleanatus. Taxonomy (NCBI): domain Eukaryota; kingdom Viridiplantae; phylum Streptophyta; class Magnoliopsida; order Apiales; family Araliaceae; genus Panax; species Panax stipuleanatus. Next base: position 92,390,586 of record CM035117.1, read on the forward strand.
TCAAAAGAAGACCCAAACACAAAAAAATCATCCATGAAAACCTCTAAGAATCGCTCTACCATATCTGAGAATATAGAAATCATGCACCGCTAAAAAGTGGCAGGTGCATTGCATAGCCCAAAAGACATGTGTCGGTAGGCGAATGTACCAAAAGGGCACATGAATATTGTCTTCTATTGATTAGATGGATCGACTGGAATTTGGTTATAGCCGTAATAATCATCCAAAAAGCAGTAATAAGCATGACCGACTAACCTTTCCAGCATTTGATCAATGTAAGGAAGGGGAAAGTGATCCTTCCTAGTCATTAAATTCAACTTCCAGTAGTCAATACAAACACGCCATCTCGTCTGAACACGAGATGTAACTAACTCATTATGCTCATTAACTACCACTGTAATCCCTGATTTCTTAGGAACTACTTGCAAAGGGCTCACCCACTTACTACCTGATATCGGGTATATAATTTCAGCATCAAGAAGCTTGAGTATCTCAGCCCTAACTACTTCTTGCATCACTGGATTCAGCCTTCTTTGTGGTTCACGGGAGGGTTTTGTATTCTCCTCTAAGTGAATCTTATGCATAACAACCGATGGGCTGATTCCTTTCAAATCTACAATAGACCACCCAATAGCTTCCTTATGCTCATGAAGGACTTCAAGTAATTTTTTCTCTTGAGCATTATCGAGATTAGAAGCTATGATAACTGGCAACGACTCTGCTGGACCTAGAAATACATATTTCAAATTATCTAGCAAGGGCTTTAGGTCCAACTTCGGTGGTTCTTCAATGGAAGGAGGTCGGGGAGATGATGAAAGATTGAGAGGCACTGGTTTTGGTTGGAAAGAATGTGTACCCATGACAGACACTGAATCTAAAAGGGCATTGACTGCTCTATAGATTCATCAATATTAAAATCACAACCAAAATGGGATAGGCAAGCTTCTAATGGGTCCTCTTTACAAGTTTGCAAGCAAGATTTCTCTACTAGAGTATCAATCAAGTAGACTTGTTCAAAATCATTATCATCAGTGTCTATCGAGGTCTTGCTAATGTCAAAAACATTTAGCTCAGCTGTGAGATTCCCAAAAGAAATTTTTATCACTCCATTTCTGCAATTGATGAGGGCGTTGGATGTAGCAAGAAATAGTCGCCCTAAAATCACCGAAATTTGGCCTCTTGTGTTCTGAAAAAGCTCAGTATCAAGGACAACAAAATCCACAGGAAAATAGAAAGTATCTACCTTGATCAGAACATCTTCAATGACACCCCTAGGAATATTCACTGACCTATCAACAAGTTGGATTATCATTAGTGTGTGCTTCAACTCTCCTAAATGCAACTGCACATACACAGAATATGGCACTAAGTTCACACTAGCCCCCAAATCTACCAAAGCTCGCTCAATATGATGATCTCTTATCTTGCATGAGATTGTTGGACATACAGGGTCCTTATACTTGACAGGGATCTTGCATTAAATAATAGAGCTTGCATGTTCAGCTAAAAATGCCTTTTTTAAAACATTTGTTCTCCTCTTTTGAGTGACCAAGTCTTTGAGAAACTTGGCATAAGAAGGTACTTGCTTGATGGCATCAAGTAATGGAATGTTTATCTGAACTTGCTTAAACACTTCCAAAATTTCTTCGAATTGAGTACTCTTCTTATTGTCTTTTAGCCTATGAGGAAATGGGGGTTTAGGAACAAAGGTCCTACTCAAGAGATCTTCACTTCCTTGCTTAGCAAGAGGATCTTGGTTCACAACTTGAGGTGTAGGCTCAACCTCAACTGGATACTGCTCTTCTTCTTTCTCTTCCTCTTCGCTATTAATTTCCTTTCTCGACCTAAGGGTCTTGATGGCTTGAACTTGCCCATGTGTTGGTGTATTTGGTGGGTTAGGAGTTATCCCACTCAAGGAAACACCTTTAGGATTCAGAATCGGCTGACTCAAAAATTTACCCTTTTCTCTCTCACCCAAATGAATAGCCAATTGACCCATTTGACTCTCTAACTTGATGATGGCTTGAGTGTTCATGAGGCCATTGTTCCTAACTTCTTGCAAAATTTGACTTAAAGTCTGGTTATTTTGGGTGGTCACCTGAATGAATTGTTTTAGATTGTCTCCAAAAGATGAGAATTGTTGTGGAGTGACATGGGATGATTGAGCAGGCTGAGCAGATTGAAATGGTGGATAAGAATTTATTGGTGGACGAAAACCAGGAGGTGGTTGCTGTCGTGGAACATTAGCTGATGGGGCACCCATATTGGGCATGGGCTGAGCTAGTGCCCATGAAAAATTTGGGTGATTTCTCCAACCCGGATTGTAAGTCTCTGTGAATGAGCTATTGAATTGCTTTTTGTAATCATTCATCGCATTTACTTGTTGTGGCATGAATTCGGAGAATCCTACCATAGAGGGGCAAGCTTGCGATGTATGCATAGGACTAGCACACACAGAGCACCCTTCAGCTTGAACTTGATTGACAGAATTATTATCTAACCGCAAAGTTAACGCTTCAAGTTTCTTTGAGAGACTATCTAACTGCCTTCTAGTCTCTACGTCTTCGGTTAGCTCATATATTCCTTCTTTCTTAGCTTCCTTCTTGACTTGAGAAGATGAATTCCTACGAGATGAGAAATCCCATTGCTGAGAGCTCTCGGATAGATTCTCAAGAAAATTGTAAGCTTCGTCTTCTGTCAGACTAAGGAAAGTGCCACTGTTCATGGATTAAATCATATTTCGGATGGTTTTAGTCAACCCATTATAAAAATATTGGACAAGTCTCCATGTCTCAAAACTATGGTGGGGACATCTCAAAAGTAGGTCCTTAAATCTTTCCCAAGATTCATAGAATTTTTCATGATCTTTTTGACTAAAATCGGATATTTGTCTTCGAAGTTCATTGTTCATTTGTCTCCCAACCAAAGATGGACCTAGATGGTAATGAGTTAAGCCATGCCTTTGCTTTCCCTTTCAGGGAGAAAGAAAATAAACGTAGGCGGACCGATTCATCAGAAAAATTTTAAAATTTGAAAGTGGCACAAATTTCTAAAAAATCCTTAATATGGAGGTAAGGATCTTCCTGATCGATTCCATAAAAAGTGGGAAGAAGTTGCATCACTTGCGGTTTAAGCTCGAAATGATTTGCGGTTGTGGGAGGCAACACGATGCATGAAGGCGGGTTGGTTGTTATAGGAGAGAAATGTTCTTTTAAAGTTTTTGCTTCTTCTTGTTCTTCAGCCATTGTTTCTTTCTCAAATAAAGGACTTAACTCAAAGTTCTCTATCTTAGTCAATCTCTTATCACCACGCTTCCAAACAACAATCATGCACTACTCAACTCCTATTTTTATTTTATTTTATTTTATTTTATTTTATTTTTTTTAAAGAAACTAGTAGAAAGAAGTAATCTAAATTAGTGAGATGTTGGAAAAAAAATTTCAAGTCCCCAGCAACAGCACCAAATACTTGTTGTGAATGTTTTACAAGTGCGAGGTCGAACCCTAAGGACTTGACGGATGGAACGTGTTTATCTCACTCACTAATTCTAATTAATTCCTAGTCTAGCAGAAATTTTGAGGGAATTTTTATCAACTAAAAATATGCAAATAAAATAATCAATAATAAAATACTAGGGTGGCAGAATTATATAATTGATTTCATTTTCTTAATATTCATGCCCAATAAACTCTACTTTTTATCTCTCACTAATTTGGTCTCTCGACTTCATTAGATGCGGAAAATAAAATCAATTAAGTCCATTTAATTTGTAAAATCAGATTGTTAATTCTTTCATAGCCATACATATGTATAAAATCAAAACACTCATCATTTTCATTAAAACACAGTTTATATCTGCTTTGAGCAAATCATAAACTGAATCCAATAAATAATAATGAGAATCCAACCTTATTTTTTTTTATCAATAAAAATAGGCATCCAATAGAAAGAATTATTTTTAATTTGAAAGCACTAAATTGGTAGAATCAATTGGCATGAATATGTGCAATAGAATCAATCAATTATACTCATCACCAACCCTAGAAAATAATCTAGCCTAGCATGCTTGAAATTAGAACACAAAACAGAATAAAATAATACATGGTTAAATAAACACAAAACTTATTTCAATGTACCAATTAGTTGAAGAAGACAATAAAATAAATTATAAATTTCAATCTACAAAAGTACTCTGCTCTAAATAATAAACAATGATATCCTTAACATTCAAAGAAAAAATAATAATAAATAAATTCAATAAACGAATTGTGTTCATCAATTGCTAAACAAAATAAAGTAAAATAACATAAAATACCAATAAGCATGTAAATTGCTTTCCTCCCGCAAATAGTTCCTGGAACGAAATCTTAATGCTTGGAAAAAATCAAATCCATTATCCAAAAGGATGAGCAACTCCCTCCAGGATAATCACCCCCCTTTTTTCATATATCTCCATATATATATATATATATATATATATATATATATATATATATAAAGTCAAGTATGCTCTCTCCCTCTTTTTCGAACTCCTGCTCTGCCTTTTTCTCTTCTCCAATTTTATCTCCTCCAACGGCTGCTCCTTTCTTTTAAATCCTTCTTCTTTTTTTTCTTCTTTCTTTAAGGCTTCACTTAAAAGGGTTGGGCTGCTAAGCTTCCTTCAAAAAGTTATTGGGCCTGACCCATAGTTTAAAATAAATGGCTTATAAGCTCTAAATTACTCCATTCAAAAGTCCAATTTCTCCATTAAATTCCACACCTGAAAAACATTGAAAACACAACAATTATAAAAACATATGCTCTCCAAAATATAAATTAGCAGGATAAAATTTACTAATTTCGTGTTACATCAGCTGGGATGAAGTCGGTGAACGTAAACTGTTGGGACAAGAATTGGTACAATAAATCGCTAAAATCGTGAAGCTGATCAGAACCAGATTGCACTACAAGAAAGGAGGCTAATTTCGACGGAATTTTCTGTCGGACTTAAGGCGTTTCCATCGAGATTACGTTTAATTCCGATGAAAATTTCAATCGGCAATTCTGTCGTCATTACACTCCTCGGCATTACGTCCGTCGATAGTTCAGTCAGAATTAGTTAATTACAACGGACTATTTTTGACTGAACCATCTGTCGTGGTTAAAATAAGTTCGACGGAAATATCTCAAGTCCGAGGGAATTTTTCGTTGAATTTACATTTCTGAATAAGTCTGAATTTAATGTAGAAATAATTAAGTTCGACGGAATTGTACCTAAAGTCGACGCACTAGCCCGTCGAAAATAACTTTTTTAATAAACTGAATTTAATATATTATATTAACGTGGACGGAATTTCCCTCGGGATTAGCTTATTCCATCGAGCTTACCAATTTTTTTGTTTTGTGTTTTTTTTTTATATTTTTGCTATCCAGGGTTTTCAACCCCAATACTGTACCTGTAACCTATTCCATCTCAATCATACAAATAATAATATATTCCCAAATCCAAATTACAATCAAAACCTGTTATATCCAATCACTACGCTAATACCAATAACGCACACTACAACGTTAATCCATAACGATTACAAATACACGCTATAACGTTCCATAACGTTTAGTCCCATAACAATTACAAATATACGCTAATGTTAAGCCAGCATAACAAGTTTAAATATCAACTAACTCATAAAGAATGATAACAAATAATACGATACGCTAACGACAAACTGATAACAAACCTGTTTGATTTATAAAACTCGTACAAAGTAAACTAAATTTTAAACAAAATGTACAAATGTTCTACAATATAATGAATACAATCTATACAAATGAGCTAGCACGTAAAACTAGCTAGGAGGAGGAGGATCATCAGACGAGGATGGGCGACGCTGATGCTCATCGCCACCGCCACCCTGCAGATAAGATTAAAGATATAAATCATTAGTCTATATAATATGTGAGAATGAAAAGACTACTAAATGAAAATAAAATAACATGCAGAATACCTGACTCTCGGACTGCTCACCAAAAGCCTCCACTAGTAGAGTAACCACCATCCGGAGCACCTCACCGCTTAACGCGGTGAACTGCTCGGGCGGTAATCCAGTGCTCTCTACGGTGGCCCCTGCTGCAATATCCTGAGCGAGCTGGTGAAAGCGCGTATGGGTAGGTAAGTGCTGACGTTAAAAAGTCGGATCCGTCCGAAACCTCTTCGATACCGCCGCTATAACCCTCTGGAAGAGCGCATCATCTAAGCCAGCGCCCGAATCAGATGATCCAACGTGTGCTCTCGGGCGATGGCGCTGGCTAGAGCTTGCGATAATAAACCAATTTATTACGTAGTATATATAAATTTTATTTTATTTTAAAACTTAAGATATATTATATATTACCTCTAGGTAGGGTATACACGGGTATCCTCGGCAGGCCCAACACACGATACCTGCCGGTACTCAAAGTAGGGGGATCCTGAGAAGCAACACATAGTCTCAGCTCCTCGTCCCGAGATAACTCAATCTCAGGCAGAGGAGTGGTGGAATCTAACGGTTCAGGATCTCCCCTAGCAGCCCGCAACTCAGCTAGACGGGTGTCCCGAAGCGACTGAAATCGATCCTGAAATGTTATTTGTATACGTGAGTTAATTATATTATTTGATTAACATTCTAATATTAATAATAACTTCAAATTTAGACTATGTCTTACCCGTATAGCTAAGGCTGCAGGAGACAGTACGATAGAGTCCTTAGGGGTGTGGGCCCTATCCCAGAACTCAGTTATCGTAGGAGGTCGGCCCAAGCTCGAGCTCATGGCCTAATAATTAAGATAATTAAAACTGTATTAAGTATGTTACTAACAATTGACTAACTAAATAACAAAATACGCAATACTTACCAACTTCACCTCCTCAAAGGACTGTGAGCCAGTCGTGTGTACGACTCGGAGCTGGCTCCTATTTTTCTTCGCTTGCTCCGACTTCTTCTTGAACACCTCATCCTCCCAGTGCCGACACATAGCCTCCCAAGCCTAATCACCGACTATGCGGGGTTGATGAAGTCTGATTGTAGTCCCAGGCTGCTCGTCAATCGCCCGGGCCGCCCGATGTCTCATCTCGTAAAGCCAGCCGAAGTAGTTCTTCGCGACATGTGCAGTAATAACACTGTCTCCGGCTGCTAGAGACACGACATCCTCGTATTTATAATAAACCTATAAGAAATGTTATTTGGTCTATCAGAATTCATTTGAAAAGTGTTTAATTGTAAAATGATAATGCATTGTTTACTTGAAGCTATATTTTGACTTACGTGAAACTCGCGCAGCACAGTATCCATAAATGAGGCATCATACTGGGCGAACTGGGTAAAGCTCATACAGCCAACAGGCAAGTGTGTCAAGCAGATGGCGTGTAGGGTCGCCTTAGCGACAGTGTCCAAGATGCTACAATATAATGCGAGAAAAATAAAATAATTTGTTATATTAATAATGTACTTATATATATACATGTTAATTTATTACAATTGACAGATTAAAAGTAATACTTACTGCGCCGAGTCGACATCTACCCGGACAATGTGTGGCTGTGTCGGCGGTCAGCCAAATAATCTGAGGTAAGTGCCTCGCTGACGTCGACGAGCACTATCTGTATAAATAACATTATACAAATATAATATTTTCATAATTCCAATAAATTTAATATTTAAGTTTGGAAACATACTATCTGATGAAGATCCAGCGCCTTGGGTGCCGTCATCTAGTCCCGAACGACCACTACCACGACAACCTCCCCCGCTATGTCTAGCCATAGATCAGCGTACTACTGAAATAACCAACATATTAATCTATTAATTAAGTTGTAGTTAATTTATCTAAATTAATTTATCGTTCGATTACAAAAAATCATTTAAGTTAAGACTACGTACGTCATTAAACCTGTCAGAATCAATCTCAACGTCGTCATCTGATTTTGACTCCTCTGCCTCCGTTTTGGTTTCTTACTCATCGTCTTCGTGTACAACGATATAGTCATTGAAAACCACGTCTTCCTCATATGTTGAGCCGTATAGAGCGACATGAATAGCTGTTGAAGCCTCAACATAAGAGGAAAGTACCGTAAGATCTTCCTGGGAACATATTTCTCTTTCCCCCCACGTTTTGTCACCTTGAAGCGAGGCAAGCTGCATATATCACACTGTCCCTTATCTCTATCCGTCCCATAATATAACATGCAATCCTTCTCACAAGCATCAATATTCTGATACCCCATATTCAAACCCTTGACCATCTTCTTCACTTCGTAATAATTTGCAGGTAAGGTATTATCTATGGGTAAAAAATCGCAGATAAGAGCAAGCAAATTATTGAAACCTCTCTCACTGCAGTTTTCATCATTCTTAAAGTGTAAGAGCTTAGTCACTGCAGATAGCCTGGTGTGCTTGTCATTTCCAGGATACAATGCGACCCCCGATTCATGTAGCATCTTGTAAAAGGCAGCAGCTGAATCATTTGGTTCTTGCTGAGCATTACCTGACACATGCTCATTATTGGCCCAGTTTATAGTGTTAGGCCCATACGCATCGACCAACATCTCTACGGCATCATAGTTATCCACAATTGAATCCCTCACCTCAGCTGGTTGGTCTATACTGTTTGAAAGTTCCCTCAACTCAGTTGATTCCCCGTGATGAATTCATAGGGTGTACCCATCCACAAATCCACGTGAAAATAAGTCAAATCTAATCTCGTCGGCTTTCTTCCAGATAAGATTTTTACATTTGACACACGGACATCGCATTTTTCCTTTCGGATCCTCAGCATGTTTTATTGCTTTGTTCAAAAAGATAGACACCCCATCACGAAAAGCTGGCAATAATCCCCTCCCATCAATGGGTATCCTACAGTATATCCAACTCTGGTCGGCTGACATATTGATGCTGCATGTACATAAGACGCATTTAGTACAGTTTCTTTGGATACTTTAATTGTGGTCCATGCATGTATTATATTTTTCGGCAGCATCTCCTCTAGAGGACAGGGGTAATTCAGGCTTCTATCCCGTTCCTGGATGCGTCTCTTCACTAGTGCCAACAGGTTAAGCACGTTTCTTGTAAGACCCCAACTTTTATGAATAAAGATTTAATTTTCTTTATATATTATTTTGAAATAGTAAGGTGTTGATTTGATAAATGTGATAAGTTATGGGTGAAATGTGCAAAGATTTCAAAGTAAACAAGTGGATATAAAATATTCGTTGTGTCAGAGAATATTTGTTTGGTCAAGGAATATTCTTTTTGTCGGAGAATATTCGTACGACGGCGCAGTCATTGGTAGACCCACAACGGAATGAATGTCAGATATAGAAAGCGATAGAAGTAAATTTTTATAAAAAAATAACAGTAAAACTGTTACCGTTAAACTGTTGAAATACCTGGTGATAAAAGTACAGTAATACGCGGTGTTGCACAGTAGCACACGGTATTGCACAATATTTTGAATTATTGATTCTTACGTAGGAAGGCACTTACTCAATTATTGTTACAGTAATTACTGTTCAATATTTTATATTATTGATTCAATAATTGCATAATATTTTATTGGTTCAATAATTGCTACGTTGATATTTTATATCAATAAGTGCTACTTTGCTATTTTATATTAGTGATTCAATAATTGTCATTGCACAGTATTTCAAATTATCAAATCAATAATTCATATTATCTGAATAATATTATTAGATAGCATTATTGGCAATGTCTAAGAAAGTTCTGTCTAGGAAAGGGGTTGATTAATTGCACGCCAGTAAGGAGAAATCCTTATCGGAAGGCCCCCTCTTTCCTAGGAACGACCTGGTTGTCATTATTGTGGTTCTGTAATATTATTTGTGAATAATAATTATTGATAAATATGATAAGTAAATATTTATTCAATGTGAATTTAAACGGAGAAATTTTTAGCAAAAGTGACAATTATTGAGAATGGATATGTTATCTGTTCTGATAAAATAATTCATTCAAATATGTTATTATAATATTACATTATAAGTGTATAATGTAATAATAAAATAATATAATAATGATGATATTTTTTACAACAAATTCACGATATATGATTAAAATGAGGTGGAAGAGAGAAAGTGAAATTTGGAATTCTTTTAATAATTATAAATGTTTTAATATATATATATATATATATATATATATATATATATAAACATGTGGTGGAATTCATTATTTCAAAAATAGAGGCTTTGGAATTTTGAATGTGTTGAAGATTTTCAAAAGTGATGAGTGTGGAAAAATCATCCGTATGTAAATTTGGGTCATTTTTTCGTTCGAAATTTGGAAAAACTTTCTTCTACAAAGTTGTAGAGAATTAAATTTCATATGGAATGGACATAAAGTTTGTATTTTTCTGATAAAAGGGCTATTTGTTATGAATTATTAAAGTTTCGGAATATTGAGTCTGAATTGATTTTTGGTGGAGGATTTTCTAGAATGTGTGGGCCCCACTCTTGTTGTAAAATGTTGAAGTTTGGTTTTCAAATATGATGGATTTGAAAAATCATACGTATAAAAAAAATAATATTTTATTATTTTTTTCCCCTTTGCTGTGCGAAGCATTTCCTATAAATAGGGTGCTTAGTTAGAAATGAAAATCACACTAGAATCAGAAAATCTTCTCTCTATAATTTCGAGCGTATTTCTTGTGAGTATAAGGATACTTTGAGTGTTGATAACAGTGCAAATTTTCGTCAGCATAATATCCGATAATCCAGTCAGATAAAGTATTATACTGAGGTAAGGGATATTATTTTTCGAGTAAATGATGTTATTATCTTTCAATATTAATAAAGAATATTATTTTTTTTCAATATTATGGAAGTAATAATATTTCATTTCATATTCCTAAATCTGAACTTACTACGGTAAGTATTGCTTCTATAATTCCTGAAATGATCAGAAATTTCTTGAGTTTTGCGCTTCATCTAGTATCATTTCACCAGAATAATTTTTTGAACTTTCTCGTGAAATTTTTATCTTTTCATGTTGAGTTACTATTCACGATAAAAAAATAATATTTTTTTTATATTTGATTGGATCCAGGTTTTGATCTTCTTTCTTGAACTCTAGATAAATTCTTTAATATTTATCATTTATCTCACTAAATTCGTTATTCGTATTATTTTTTATCATCCTCAGTCCTAAATTGTGATATAACTGAATATCTTTGGCTTGTAGTGCAAAGATGAATGATTACTTGATGAATATCTTTGGCCTGTAGTGCAAAGATGAATGATTACCTGATGAATATCTTTGGCCCGTAGTGCAAAGATGGACAGGTGTTGAGATGAACATGACCAACTGGTGATACAAATGAATATCTTTGGCCGTAGTGCAAAAGATGAATATTTGATTCGAGATGTATATTGGTTGATGTTACAGGGATAAAATATTGATGATGGACTTTTAAATCATAGAAGATAGTAGACATCATTCTCTACTTAAATCTTCTAATGAATTGTTATTTCTGCTGCAGTTGTTGATCTAAAATTTGTTGTCCATAATATTTTATCTGATTTGTTGAAGAGTAACGATAATTTATTTTCCATTATCTTAGTCATAATATTCTTTACTAGGCTAGTTGAGCTCACCCTTTTCTTCCATTGTTCTCTTAAGGAAATGAGAATATCACGGGTACTAGTCGGGGAATGGAGTGATGGTCCGAGTTAGAGTTGTAGAAGTCCTCACTATTTTTTTTGTAAAATAGTGTGATAATAAATGTAATGAGGACTTAGTTTAAATGTTTATATTTTCTACATGTCTGTATTGACACTCACAGTTATGTGGTCGTATTCTGCACGACCATTTGATATGAAAGATTGTATTTGGATTCTGTACCATGTATTTGGCGACTCAAAATATGTTGGTATTGAACCTATTTTGGGGGCATCACATTTCTACTGTTTTAAGAAAATTTCGACAACACCTCCCCATGGTCTCCAAGTACACGAAATAGATTAAGATAACTTAATCTAAGTATGTACTCGAAGAACATGTAGAGATAACAACCGAAAAATTCTCAAAACTACAAAAAACGTACTGTTTCGTATTGGCACTGGCCTAAGTGAAAGACATAACATCCAGTAACAGTCCCAAACTGGGGACTATTCGACATTCACTCCTACTGAGTGAATGTCAAACGGGTTTTTAAGTTGACACCTCCAAGTATGATGCAACCTTAACACTCAAAGTCAATGTGAATAAGTCATATTGAGTTTATTGAATATTACGACAAACTAAGCAAATGCTACTTAATTTATTTTACCAATTCAAAACTAAATAAATGCTACTTAGTTTATTTTTTTTAATTTTTTTAATTTTATAGAAGATTAAGCAAGTACTACTTAATTAGTATTATCTTTTTTTATTAAATTTAATTTATTTTCATTTAATTTTCTTTAGTTATGAAGACTAAGCAAGTACTACTTAGTATTTTTTTGATCTTATTTGATTTTAATTTGATTTTATTTAATTTATTTAATTTACTTAATCTACTTTAGTTGTAGAAGACTAAGAAAGTACTATTTAGTATTTTATTTTAAATTAATTTAATTTAATTAATTAATTTTAATTTATTTTTTATTATATTATATTATATTATATTAGTTTGTCACTTTAATTCAATTTAATTTAAGTAAATTAAGTTATATTAAATTTAATTAATTAATTTATTTATTTATTTTGATTTATTTATTTATTTATTTTAATTTATTTAATTGTAATTTATTTTGAATTATATTGTTTTTATTTTATTAAATAAAAAATTTAAATTAATTTATTTAAATTAAATTAAATTTTTTATTTAATTTATTTAAATTAAATTAAATTAAATTTTTTTTATTTTTTATTATAATATATTATATTACCTCATTTAATTTAATTAGGTTACATTTAATTATATTATATTAAATTAAATTAAATTAAAATTTTTATTTTATTAAATTAAAATTAAAATATTTAATTTATTTTTGTTTTATTTTATTTATTTATTAAATATAATATATTAAATTAAAATTTAATTATTTATTTTATCTTATTTAGTATTACATTATAATATATAAATTATTTTCATTAAATTAATTTATTTTAATTAAATTATTTAATATCAATTAATTTATTTTAGTACTAATTAAGTAAATGGTACTTAGTTTCTTTTAATAATTGAAAACATAAGAAATATATTAAACATTAAGGACCCACAAATTTTGGAATTGATTAATTCTGACAGAAATTTCATTGAGAATTCCGTCAGAAATAGCAAATATACCTACCATTATATACTCAATATCAAACCCAAATTCAACAATTAATTCCTCAATATCAGTCCAAATTGAATAACAATTTCATATATATGCCCAAATTGAACAATGTATCAATATCAGTTTCATCTATATACATATCCAAATTGCACAAGCTGTTTCGTATACACATATCCAAATTGCACAAGCTGTTTCATATCAGTTTCATATGCACAAGCTGTTTCCTATACACAAATTGAACAAATCAAAACCAAATAGAAAAGGTCAATATCAGTTTCATATATTCAAATAGAACAAATCAAATCCAAATTGAACAAATCAAACAATACAATAAATTGTAGACTATTAAATAGGGGAACAATTAGGGCAGAACCTTAAAGCCTTAAGCTAGTTGTTGCCGAAAAATCGAGCTTCGATCGCCACGAACCACTACTGAGCCACCACGAACTGCCACTGAGGACGAAGAGAGAGGGGGCCTGAAAAACGGGAGAGATTCGGCCGAAAAATGGGATAGCTTCGGCCGAAAAATGGGAGAGCTTCAGTCGGCAGAGATGAGAGATTTAAGTGAACTGGTCGTAGAGAGGAGATGAGATACAGAGAAATGAAAACGGGGCGAGGCCTTCTATTCTAATTTTAGGTTTTAAAGGATTAATTTCGACGAAATATCCGTCGGCCTTAGGTCCTTTGAAATTAAACTATCCTCGACGGACAGTCCCTCGAATATAATATTATTTTGTCGAAGTTATTTTTCGTGCGAGTGAGAAACTTGGCATCAGGGGGTATTGTATTCCCGACGGGCTTCCGTCGTAAATAGTTTATTTCTGAGGGATTTAATGCCGACGGTCTATTCTGTCGTAATTAAACTTATTATCGAGGGATTAAATTCCGTCGGGGTTATGTCGGTTGAAATTAGCCTCCTTTTTTGTAGTGCTGGTTGCTGCTCAAGACCGACAGAAGAAGTATGCCGATCAAAATCGACAGAACCGAGAGTTTGTAGCAGGAGTCTTCATTTTTCTAAAGATATCTCCCTGGAAAGGAAAGATTCGATTTGGTAAAAAGGGAAAGTTGAGTCCCCGATTCATTGGACCTTTTGAGATACTACGAAAGGTTAGCGAAGTGGCTTACGAGGTTGCGTTACCTCCGGAGCTAGATAATATACACAACGTATTTCACATTTCCGTGTTGCGACTGTACAAACACGACTACAAGCATGTAATAGAATACGACCCATTATAGTTTGATAAAGACTTAACGTATGAAGAAGTACCTGTTCAAATAGTTGATAGAAAAGAATAAGTGCTTAGAAATAAAGTGATACCTTCTGTTAAGGTAATCTAGAGGAACCACAGTGCTGAAGAAGCCACGTGGGAACTCGAAGATGTAATAAAAAAAACGTATCCCCAATTATTTGTTTAGCTATTTGTGTAACCCCTTATAGACCGATTCTGGGAACAGAATCTTTTTAAGTGGGGAAGAATGTAACAGATGAGTTTTTTTTTGTTGTGATTCTGGGGACAGAATCCTTTTAAGGAGGGACGATTGTAACGAATGAGAATTTTATATATTAGTTTTTAATATTTATTGAACTAAATAAATATTTTAATTTATTTATTTTTTGAGTTAAATAAATAAATTATGTGATTGTGTAGAGTAATTTAATTAAGTGTAATATATTAATTAAATAAATATTTAATATTTAATTTAATTGGTGTGTAACAATTTTATGGTATAGTTCTAATTTAATTGAGATAATTAAATTAGATGAAGTTTATGTGATAATTGTTACATGAAATTATAATTAGCGAGTAATTATAATTGTTATGTGGCATTTTTATGAGGTTAATTGATGTTAACTTTTAATTAATTAAATTAGAATGTTAAGATTTAATTAATTAAAATGCAACATTAAAAATATGTGCTAAATAATTTATTAAAAGAATAAAAAGGGTTTTTAAATTAGTTTTTCCAAACAAG
Organism: Panax stipuleanatus; assembly: GCA_020205555.1. NCBI lineage: Eukaryota > Viridiplantae > Streptophyta > Magnoliopsida > Apiales > Araliaceae > Panax > Panax stipuleanatus. Next base: position 92,405,854 of record CM035117.1, read on the forward strand.
GCCCTTGCACTTGTTTTAAATGAATTTTTACCAAACAATGCCTTAAGTTCAAAAATCTGTTTTTAAAAATAAAGGGTTTTGGCCAAACAAGCCTTATGGCTTTTAAAATTCAAATTTTTGTAACTTATATATATTAAGTGGTAATTAGTATATTATATAATTATAGGTATTAATAGCTGACATTTATGTAAATTATATAATTATATGTATAATAGATCTATATGTCAATTTACACTCTTTTTAAAACTACATTAAGTTAGAATTGATCTGTAGAAAGAACAAAGGAAAGATAGAGCAAGTGTTAGAGAGAAAATATACAAAGAGAGTTAGAGAGAAAAGAAAAGAGAAGAAGAAGAAAGAGAAAGGAGGGAGGAAACTAGAGAATCATCATCTTCTTCACTTCAATCAACAAAAAGGGTATAATTCTTAATTATTAGTTTTTAAAAGTATGTTTGATATTCTTCGTGATTTTATTCTCTCTATATATGAGTTTTCATGAAATCGTATAAACATGATGTATATATGATATTGTGTTTATAAAATGTTTATATATGAATTATATGCATAAATTAATGATTTAATTCATATAAAGATGATGAACATGAATTCTTCATGTTCATCAAAAGTTAAAGTGGATTGATTTTGATAAATGGCTATTTTAAAATCAAAATTTGAGTTTAATTGTTAATTGTTGTATAAATTGGTTTTAGATTATGTTAATATATGGAGATATGAATTCAATGTGCTTTGAATTGTATATTTTGATTGAGTAACAAATTCACTGTGTTCAATTTTATCAAGAACACTAAAAAATGGTTTTTCTCCAATTTTTACAAAATTAAGAGTTTTAAATTGTATGTTTTGATGTCTATATGTGTTAGAACATGTTAGAATCATGAACTGATGTTTCTACAAAAGTTTATGTGAATTATGTTGACTGAATTCTAAAATTTACGTGGAAAAATAAGCCAATTTGGCTTTTTCTCTGCAAAATTCGCAAATTGTCAGTTGTGTCTGCCCAGTGGCACGGCCGCGCCGCTCCCAAGGCTGTTTGGAGTGCGGCCGCACTGGTCCTGCAGATTGGGCAGAAAGCTATTTTTAATTGTACAAAATTATAAGATTTATTATGTAATAAATTATAAAGCATGTTGATAAAATAAAAATGCTAAATGGACAGTAAATGAACTATATTAATAAAATATAATATGTAATTATAATTTGAATAATTATAATTAAGAAAAATGTGTAATTTAAATTATAAATTGTTGATTATAATTTAATTAGTGCATGAATTGAAATTGATTAATTATAATCAAAGTAATTGTTTAATTAAAATTATAATTGGTTTAATTATAATTTAATTAATATAAATGCATAAATTTAGTTTGATTATTTTTAATCAAAGTACATGTTTAATTTAAATTATAATTTATTTAATTATAATTTTATTTATATAAAATGTAATTATAATTTGATAAATTATAATTAAAGTGAATGATTAATTTAAATTATAATTTGTTTAATTATAATTTAATTAATGTAAGATGTAATTATAATTTGATTTAATTATAATTAAAATGAATTGTTTAATTTAAATTATAATTTAATTAATATGAGTACGTAATTATTATTTGATTAATTATGTGAACATGTGATATGATTAATTATGTGATAATTAATTATTAACTTAATAATTAAAGAGGAATGAGTTAACCTAATGAGTTAACTAATTATGTGAATTAGTTATGTGATAACTAATTTAGATTATTATGGTTAAATATATATGTGTAGGATTTATTAAAGAACGTGAATTGTAACTGTAACTTGCGCTTGAGGCAAGTTTTCTAAACTCAAACTTGTTATTGTTATACAAGTGTTTAAAATTCAAATATTTATTGTATTTGAGATTGTCCTTTTATTTCTGCAATGGACAAGTACTTATTTAAAGTTCATAATTTTATTGAAGTGACCTTGACTTAATTGTTCAAGTAAGGTCTATCATATTTTCGTATGCTTTAAGTTTAAATTCTAAAGCATAAGTTATTTCATAATTCATTATTATTGAATTATTCTTAATTATTGTGAGTCGATTCAACTACTCCTTAGTTGATGATAGTTGAAAATCCAAATTTTCTTTTAGCTATCCAAACCAAACTTTCTTTGGTGCGGACTTGTATCAAATACTGAGATGAACAACCCTATTTATTAGGGGAGGTTACTACGTGAAAGCGTTAAATGTTTGTGCACAATACATGGTACGAAGGGCTGATCCCCCTAAGTACGAGTTGAGAGTCCATAGTCTAAATGATTGTTAAAGGTTTTAAATATAATGTTTATAACCTAGGACAAAGTTCAAGGTCTTATGACACTCAGATGATTTCAATATTCGAAATTCTAAATATTGATGAAAGAATTATTATTCAATTCTTTATTGTTGACGAAAGTAAAGCTATTCAAATCTTTTAAAGTTATTCAGTTATGTCATATTATTGTTGTATTCCAAGTGAGTTTTTTTTGCTCACTCTTACATATTAAATAATCCATTGCGGTTAAAGCCAAGAACGTTGACGTAACATCAACGAGTAAAGGGAAAGGAAAGATGAACAAGTGAAGTCTTGTTATCTTTTAATGTTGATTTAAATAAGACTTTATGTTATGTTTTTGTTTTCGCATTATTGTTTATGTTAAGGTTAGATAAACCCTGGGATGATTTTGGATAAGGTTGTAATTCCTTTTTCAGGAGAATTTTATTATTTATTCAAGGTTGTAATTTATTTTACATTCCTTATTATGGGTAGATATATGTTCTATTTAGAAAGTGAACACCAAATCGTGTGAAAATGAAGTACCCGGATCGAGCTGAAGACGAGGCTGAAGCAAAGAGGGCCAAACTGAGGGAAACGGAATACGCTTTCCATACGGCTATAGATAGGGCCCAAGATTGTGTCTTCTATTACCCAGCTCAGTTCCAAGGTTTACTATGGTACGTAGTGGATCGCAGAATGGTGTTTCGGGTGATGGAGAAAGAACGCAGAGAGGCTATACGACGTCTTAACATGCCTAGACTGTAAAGCTATTATATTATGTGTCTCTTTATGTAATAAATAAATGCAATCCCATAATTGAGATAAAAATGGGATGAGATAATAATGTAATCCTGCAACTTGTTTCAGTTCAGGAAAGATGATGTAAATAGCAGAGATGCTATCTATTCTATGTTGTTAAAACTATGAATGAATGAATACAGAAGTTTATTGACGTGCTATGTGTTCAAGTGTGAATAATTGAAATATTTTAAATTGAACTTGAATATTTAAGAAATGAGTAAATGATCTAATAAGAATATTTTTTAACAGAAAGATGCCTCCTAGAAGAAGACCTACACGTCAAAACCCCGAGGAATCAACGAACAACAATAACAACAATAATGATGGGTCGAATCCCAACTCGGTTCAACAACTGGTAAACCTGCTGACAGAAGCACTTGCAAATCAGCCGCAAGTGCAGGGCACGACGTTTAAGAAATTCAAGGCAGTAGGACTGCCAGAGTTCCAAGGATCGGTGAATCCGATAGATGCCCAGACGTGGGTAATGGATATGGAGAAGGTCTTCGAAGTGGCTAGGGTTAGCAAAGACTAGAAGACGGCATTCGCGACTTTCATGTTGAAGTCGGATGCTAGCTTCTGGTGGCAAGCCAATAAGACCAGAGAGGGGGAAGGAGTGATACCGTGGGAACGTTTCAAAGAGATGTTCTTTGAAATGTACTTTCCCATTAGCTCGTAGGACCAGATGGAGGTCCAGTTTCTAGAGCTTAAGCAGGGAGGAATGACGGTGTCGGAGTATGCCGCGAAGTTTAATGAGCTGGCCAGGTTCGCTACATACTAGGTCAGTACCGACGCTAGGAAGGCGAGGAAATTTGAGCGGGGACTGAAACCCTGGCTCTACAGCAAGGTCTCCATGTTCCAGCTGAATACGTTTGCAGCTGTGCTAGAAAAGGCCATCCTCGCTGAAAAAGGGAGCGACGCCGTGACCAAATTCAATCAGGACAAGAAGAAGAAGAATGAGACATAAACCAAGGCTATCAACCAGAAAAGGAAGTGGAACGATAACACTTCTGCGGGAAGTGAACAGGGAAACTAGTAGAAGAAAAAGATTGAAGCATGTGTGACATGCGGGAAGAATCACACTGGAGTGTGCATGAAGGGGAGACGGGTGTGCTTTAACTGTGGTCAGGAAGGCCACATTGCGCCAAATTGCTAGAACCCGAAGCAGGGAGCTTGCTACACATGTGGATCGAAGGATCACATGGCTTGTAACTGCCCTAATAAGCCGGCAGCAGGGTCAACAGGGAATGGAGGAAATGGCAGCAGCAGCACTCTGACTATGGCTGGACCACTGCAGGCTGTTCGACCCACTGCTCGAACATTCAACATGACGGTGCAGGATGTTGTGCAGTCAAAAGATGTGGTGTCAGGTATTATTCCGGTCAATAGTATAAATACATATGTATTATTTGATTCGGGTGCTACTTGTTCATTCATATTTGATGATTTTTCTAAGACCCTAGACTTACCTAAAGAGGAATTAGTTTATCCCTTGAACATAGAGATTGCGAATAGGGAGGTTATTCATGTTAGGTTTGTATACAAGAACTGTAGACTGGACATTAAGGGTCGGGAATTGAGTGTAGATTTGATTCTGATAAAACTTGGGGAATTCGATGTGATTTTGGGTATGGATTGGTTGTTCAACCATGGGGCGGTAATCGACTGTCAGAAGAAGTCGGTAAACCTTATAATTCTATCGAAGTTAGTGTTCTATGGTAGCAAATCGCCTAAAAAAGCGAGTTGTCTAACGATTATGCAAGCCAAGAAACTTTTGACGCAAGGCTGTGTAGGATATCTAGCCTACATAGTAGATACTCGTAAGGAAAGCCCGAAGGTAGAGGAGATATTAGTGGTTAGGGAGTTTGTAGACGTATTTCTGGATGATTTGCCAGGACTTCCACCAGATAGAGAGATAGAGTTCGTAATCGACTTAGCGCCGATAACTGCTCAGATTTCAAAAGCTCCGTACAGAGTGGCTCCAGTCGAGATGAAGGAACTGATGGTTCAACTGCAAGAATTACTAGACAAGAAGTATATTCAGCTGAGCGTTTCACCGTGGGGAGCGCCAGTATTATTCGTGAAGAAGAAGGATGGATCGATGCGGCTATGCATTGATTATAGGGAATTAAACAAAGTTACGATCAAGAATAGGTATCCTTTACCTTGGATCGATGACTTATTCGATCAACTGAAGGTTGCTAGATACTTCTCGAAAATTGATTTGAGAAGTGGGTATCATCAGTTAAAGGTGAGAAGGGAAGATATATCGAAGATGGCTTTTAGAACTCGGTCTGGTCATTACGAGTTCTTGGTGATGTCATTTGGTCTAACGAATGCCCCAGCTGCATTTATGGACTTAATGAATAGAGTGTTTAAGCCATTCCTAGATAAGGTCGTAGTGATGTTCATAGATGACATCCTGGTTTATTCCAAAACTGAGGAGGAACATACTGAACACTTAAGGCTGACCTTAGAATCGTTGAGACGAGAGAAGCTTTACGCTAAACTCTAGAAATGCAAATTCTGGTTGGAACGTGTGCAATTTCTTGGCCACGTGATCGACAAGGATGGGATTTCGGTAGATCCATCGAAGGTTGAGGCTGTAATGAATTGGGATCAGCCTAAGAAGCCGTCTGAAGTGAGGAGTTTCTTGGGATTGGCGGGTTATTACCAAAGATTTATTCGGGACTTTTCCAAGATCGCAACTCCGTTGACAAATTTGACTTGTAAAATAGTTAAATTTGTTTGGAGGGAAAAGTATGAGGAAAGTTTCCAGGAACTGAAGAAGAGGTTGAGTACTACACTTGTGTTGTCTTTACAAGATAGTACGGGAAATTTGGTAGTATATAGTGATGCCTCACATAAGGGATTAGGCTGCATGCTAATGCAGAATGGCAAAGTCATTGCCTATGCGTCGCGTCAGTTGAAGGATTATGAAAAAGGTATCCAACCCATAACTTGGAGTTGGCAGCAGTAGTGTTTGCTCTGAATATTTGGAGACAATACCTATATGGAGAAAAGTATGAGATATACACAGATCACAAGAGTCTGAAGTACATCTTTACACAAAAGGATTTAAACATGTGCCAAAGGAGATGGTTGGAACTGATCAAAGACTACAACTACGAGATACTTTTCCATCCGGGTAAAGCTAACGTCGTCGCCGATGCTTTAAGCAGAAAGGGTTGGGAGAAGTTGAGTATGTTAACTGATCAAGATCAGTTGATAGCAGAGATGGCTAAGTTAGAGCTAGAAGTGAAGTATCCGAAGAAATCAGATGAGAAGCTATTTCAAGTAGCTACTGGTTCTACGCTGGTAGACAAAGTAAAAGAGGCTCAACTTCACGATGAAGAATGTGAAAAGATCCAGAAGTGAATAGCTGATGGTGAAGAGTTCAAGTTCAAGATCGATAACGAAAGACTGTTACGATTTGAAGGAAGAATATGGGTACCGCCATTACCGGACGTCAAAGAGAAAATTTTGAGCGAATCTCACAGTTCGAGATATTCGATTCACCCTGGGAGTACGAAGATGTACCTGTTGGGTAAAATCTAATTACGCACAACACGCAAGTATACGTGATCAACAAGTAATAAAATGAAAGTAAAGTATCGTTTTCACGATGAATTATTTAATAAAAATCACCAAATACTAACCCGTAACCAACTCAATCTTATTTAAACGAATGAATTTCAAAATATATAATTAAACTACTATTAAATCCCACTAGTTAAATTAAGATTACAAAGATTTAAGATCATAACTTCACTTATTACTTCATTTAAGTTAACACACTTCTCATCAATTATTCTTTATCTTGAATTGTTAATCAAGAACACTAAAGCAAATAAAACCACCCCTCAATGCATAATACCCATACTCACTTAAATCCACAGATGATAGAATTAAGCAAGACGCCCTAATTAACTAATCCACTATATCTCTATGTGAATTACAATTAAAAAGGATTTAATCACAAGTTCTCTATAAGATTACATATGGCGTAAAGGCATATCTCTATCCTAAACACGAATCATAATTTTCATCTAAGCAGAAATCTCGAACACATGCTATTATGATCAGATCCAAATCTATACTCCTCTCTCAATTCATATAGATTATCCCGGTAATTGATAATTAGGCAATTAAATAATTATTTCAAATCATAATAGACAATTCACAACGATAGATCACAATAATATATAGAGAAGCATAGTAAAATAAATTACACAATAAAATCCATTGCAATCTTAAACAAAGAATTAGTTCATTGAATTAAAACTAAGAATCCACAATTGAATACACATTAAAAAATAAGAATAAGATTAAGGAAAAGAATTGAATCTGTTGCCGACAAATTCGTGCTCCTTCTTGCTCTTGATATGGATCTCCAATGACTTCCAAGTGTTTCAATCTCCAAATCTCCTTTCAACTAGGGTTTATTATTTTAATTCAAAACTAAAATAATACTAATAATATATTATATACTAATAGTAATACTAAACTAATACTATCTATTATATTCTATCTCCTGCAGCCTAAACTATATAATATCCATATTATACAAGCTCCCTCCCTCTTATATAAGTTAATGGGATATATATATACCTCCGTCCAGCAGGTTAAGTCCCTTTTAATATCTACGTGGTCCTCCTCTATTATTGTCAAATTCGAATGAGAAAAGGAGTCAACAACTTGCCCACGTGTATCATTCCAATCGACAGCCCCACAATCCGAATTGGTAAAAGAAATTAACCAGCTGCTTCGTGGCTTGCATGAATTAAGCCCATAACATGCATCAACTCCAATTCGGTAAAGGCATAAAATAGATCAGCAACTGGCCCACTATCTCTCTGCTTTGCACGAATCCGAACTGGTAACGGAGAAGGACAACTGTACTCCGCCTCCCCGCCCCAGCGGGGATTCCCTTTAGCCAAGCCCCGCCCCAGCGGGATATTATTCTGTCCAGCCGACTTTTGCATGAAGCTTGCACGAATCCTTTTTCAAGTAGGACAGCTGTTGCCGCACTTACTAAACTATATATTATATATCATCCCTCCTTCAGGTTCTGTTCCAGTCCCTTTTATCCTCCTATACTTGCAGCCCATTAACTCTCCAATTGGAAAAGGAACATAGCCGGCCCACTTGTATCAAATCCAGCCCCTTGCATACATAAGCTACTCCTCCTTTTGTCAAATCCGTGACCTATGTCATTTGCCAGATGCTAGAAATCCAAACCGTGGCCCACATCTTACCCACATGCTTTAGCTTCACTTGGTATGTTATTCAAAGACCCATATGCTGCCCATTTCGTGACTGATAGGAATAGGAAGTGAGCTTTCTCCAATTTTAATGCATGCAATGTTTTTCATGGATATGAACATTTAGTTAGAACACCCACTTAATAATTATCATGACAACCGAACCGTGGACTTCATAATTTGATTACTTGCTTAGCATGATCCCTTGGTTCATTAATTATCGAATTGGGTTCAGCCCAATTGGTCCCAAATTTAGCATCCACATCTCCTTTTATGCCACTTTTGCATCCATTCCGTTACCTACACACAAGAGTATAAACCAAGTAAAAATGATAGGAAACTTACTTAAAAATAACGAGAATCAAGCTCTAACGAATACCGATGAGTAGGTATAAAACCCACTCATCAAATACCCCCAAACTTGAGACTTTGCTTGTCCTCAAGCAAACACACAATTTAGACAGATTCATTCTCTAGTAATGATCCACTCAGGCAATTAGTCAATATGAATTATACTGGCCTCAAAGGTTACAACAAATGATAACTCAAAAAAAATTTCAAAACAATGTCATGTCTAAAAATTTTAACAAATTTTATTAGTTCTACATCTACTCATGATCCTTTAAGTGCGTGTGTACATCCAAATGTTCAAACTAGTCATGATTTAGATAAGATCAACCAATACTCATAAAAGATTTTCAAAGAAAATAAGTCTCAAAATTTCTTATTACATTAATCGCCGCTAATAAAGGCAAAACATAATATATTTTTTATTGAGGATCAACCGGATTAAACATTTAAGCACATATGAAAACCCTTCCCAAGTATTTCAAACATATCTTCTTTTCTCTATCTTTTTTTTGAGTGCATTTTACGCTCCATCTCACTTTCCATTTTTCATTGAACGAGTGCGTTTTACGCTCCATCTCGACCCACCACATGCTTCAATTATTCAACTCGGGAAGGTTCTAATTTATTTTTTCAAAAAATACTCCACGATTTCCCCCAAACTTATGTGAGTTCCTCATTTTAACTTTGAATGATGCTCAAATAAGATTTCTCAAGTTGCAATGATATCTTTCATAAGCATTTAGCCAAAAAAAATTTTCAATCCCAACTGGCTAAACACATGGATATGTGTAAAATTTTTCAAAAATTTCGCAAGTAGTGTGAAACCAACTAATGAGTTGAAATATAGACTCAGCATGCTCATCAATTTTCCAAGATTTAACAATATTAACTACCCACTTATCATTGGCCATCAAATTCCATCAAAACATTGCCCAAGTAAATACTAAACATGATAAATACCCCCAAACTTAAAACAGACATTGTCCTCAATGGCTAAGATAGGGAAAATTAAAGTAAAGGACTTCCCTGAAAATATAGCAATGTTCCTCCTTGTTTGCTAAGTCTGAAGAATAAGCTAGCTCATTGGAATGAATCGGGCACCACATTTGAATTGGACTTGACTAACCTGTGAATACAATAGAAGCAAGTTTATTAAATCCTAAAATTGAAAAATCTAAAAACTAATATGAAACCTAAAAAAATTAAAAATTAAAATTAAACTTGGGTTGCCTCCCAATAAGCGCTTGATTTATAGTCCTTTAGCCGGACTTTTTCTGGCAACTGATAAGTGGTATTTATATCGCGAATTAGATTCTCTAAAGCTCAAGACGCTGCTTGTTTTCTGTTATTTGTTGTGCTTTTGTATATATTTTGTTGTTGTTATGCTTTTCCTGTATGATGCAGGGCTGTTTTGGTCATTTCCAGCTTGCAGGGGCAAAGTTATCATTTTCTACATTCTGGCGCCGCAGCGCCAGAGCCTATTCTAAAGCCCACGCCGCAGCGCCAACTCATGGTCCTGGCTAAATTCATCTGGCGCTGCAGCGGCCCGGTCCTTCTTATTCTCGCGCTGCAGCGTTAGTGGCACCGCAGCGCCGCCAAGCAGTTATAGGCTTCGCGCCGCAGCGTCACCTCCGGTGCCTAGCTAGTGGTTCGCATTTAATGACCTAAAAATAAGAAAAAGAACGAGAGAGAGAACGACGGAAGGATATCGGAGATAGAGAGAAAATACAGAGAATATTTTTGGGGATTCTAGAACAGAAAGAAGCTGTGTTTTAGGGGAGAATAGTTATTGCATCATATACAGCTCAGGAGTTACACGGAGAAGAGAAGACGTAGAGACAGAAAACCTTAGCTCAGGAGTTTTCTTATTCTAAAATCTCTCGGTTGTTTGTGTATTACTGATCAATGTTGAATGTGATAGAAATGTGTATTAGCACCATGGTTATGAACTAATTCCTTTTTAGGATTGCAATGTAACCTAGTGTTTAGCCTAATTAACTTTCTCTCCTATTTATACTAATGAATCATTTTGGGAATGGGTTGTTGTGTTTCTTGCTTATTGACTAAATGCTTGACAGAGTTTTTGGCAGTGATATTAATGGATATTGACTATTGGACATTATTATCTAGCTTTTAAAATACAACAACACTTGTTATACCCTTGCCTAAAGGAATGTGTGCATAAACTGCTTAATAGGATAGACATATCTCTATTTGCCTTGTGTAGCCTTGAGACTGAGCTTAATGACCCTAGCCTAGTTATTTTCATCGATAGATATATTGTGATTCATCTAGCTAGAGATGTGCATTTGGCCTTCGACAGAAGCATATGCATAGTTCTATTCTCGGCTGACCATTCCTTGATTTGTTTGTATTGTGGAGAGTTAGGAGATTAGGCGACGCGTTAGGGGAATTGCAATCCTAGCTTGTCTCCCTATTACATCTATTTCTCCCGCTTCCTTTAGTTGTAATCGCATAGTTTAAAATACCACCTCCAATCAATTGTTTAGATAAGACAGTAAAGAACTTACATTAGTATTTGATTTGCATGTAAGACTTCGTCCTCGTGGGTACGACATCCTACTTATCTTATATTACTTGTTGACCGCGTATACTTGCGCGTTAATTGTCGTTACATAAGCCGGACAACAGCAACACTATCCAATTCCTCTTCGGAAGTTGAGGAACCCTCCAACCATCAGTAGCAAATAATCCTTTGGGAGGTTCCCACACGCGATGGCCAGTGCATCAAAATCACCTAACCTGCTCTGATTAGGTATGATCTCCATGAATAAGGTCTCACAGCTAGGTGTTTTATCCGTTGTGTATGTGATCACTTTGGGGGATGGAAGCTTGTCACACACAATGGGCTCTTCGTCTATGTAACGACCAGGAATTTTAAGCTCCTTATTAATTTTATATGTGATTTAAAATTTTTAGGAGTTAATTTTTCAAACTTATTTAAACCTTATGTAGTTATGTGCTTATGTGAATTTAACCTATGCGAATAAATGCTAGAATTTTTATTAAAGGGAATCACTAATGGTTATTTAAATTAGTAGATTAACCCTGAGACTTTTATATCAGAATATTGATAAAAGTGTTAGTAATTATATATTCAAATTTACTTGAATATAATGTAGAGATTTAATCGTGATTGATTAATTAATATTTAAGTAATTAATTGATAATGTATGAAATTATTATTGTTGTTGATTAATAATTATTATGAATAAATAATAATTAATGAGTAAGAGATTAATTAATATAATAATAATATATTTACTTGGTTAATTGTTTTATACAAACATGTGTTATATAGATAGTAGTTAACTATGAGGTGACCTTTGATAAGGCTATTATATATAGACTATATAGTAATCTTAATTGTATTATGTGAGATTGATAAGTGTAATGTGTACTTAGAGCATGTGACATGATGAGGGTAGGAAAACTATTATGAATATCTTATATTAATATCAATAACATTATTAATTGATAAATGATCTCAATAAGTTATTATAATAATAACAGTTATTATGATAAGCAATAATAAAACCCAATTGCTTTATATTCAGTGTTAATAAAATGTACATGAATTATATGTATTTACATTACTTGACACCTTGTAATTTGAAAATACACTGTATACTTTTTTTTTACTAATTATAACCTAAGTTACATAGAATGAAATGTGTAACATAAGTGTGTATTATATAAACCAAGTGTTGTATTTTACAAATGCTGAGCTCCTACCTTGTCCCTAAAAGAATGTCTCACCTCTTATTCACGTGAACTCAAAGCCTAGCTACTCTACTTCTCCTCATTTTCTTCACCAAGTATAGAGCTAATGAGTTTGGGGGAGTGGGTTTCATGATTTGAAATACCAACTCCTCAACCACTTCTTGTTAACCACCATGTTCTTGTGCAATCCATTGGTTTAAACTTGTAGGAAATAGCATTGTATGGATATTGATTTGCCTATATATATAGCTCATCCTCTTCATAAATTCTTTTACTGAGAATTGCTTGAGTGTTGGAGTAAGAGTAATACATATCAGTGTAGTAGCATTGAGAGAGTAAGAGATAGCAACAAGCCATATTACAGAGGTATAATTACTTACATTCAAGTTCCTCATTCTCTATTAATTTTCTAAAACTGTTGAAATCTTGAATTGTTCATGGTTTGGGTAATTGAATTGTGGAGTATAGTTATTAAGTGCTAGATGACGATATAAGCTTACTAGAACTATTTCATGACTACAATAGAATCGAATTAGTAATTGTTATTTTTGAGTTGGGCTAAGAATTGTAGAAAACTGCACTGCTCTGCGTCTGGCCGCCAGCCTGCACAGCTGCGCCAGTGTTGCACTGGCCAGCGGCGCAGCAGCGCTAGTGCCTGTTCTGAGTTTTTTAATTTCTGTTGCAACACCTGTTATGCTATCATGTACTATCCCTTAGAACAGGCATGTGGACTAACTTAATACACTTATAGGAGTATATACAAGTAATTGAACATGCATAACAATGATGATACACATGGTTGACATATCACTTATGGTTTTGAAATAAAACTGAAGATTTCATGAACGAATGTAAACATATATGAAGCATGTTAGTGTTCTGACTTTGCAAGCATATTAGTATGATTTAAAGATGTATGAGGAGCATGCTAACTCGCGTATATAGGTTCCATAATGAAATGTGATCATATGAACCTTACTAATGCACGTTTCTAACAAAAATGTAAGTTTTGAAACACAAACCTTGACATGCTATGCCATGTTACTATTCTGATTTTTGTGAGCGTAATAGTATGGTTAAGAAATGCATGAACAACCCATTAACTTGTGTTTATATGATTTATAATGAAGCGTTAGCATATTGAACTCATTAGTGAACGTTACTAACAACGACATAAGTTTTAAATGTGAACTTTGACGTATACGTAGTATGTATGAATTTTGATTTCATGATCATGATCGTGTGTTCTATATAAACATGAGAACTAAGACTAATGTGATAGAACATACTAGTATACTTGATCGTAAGTTAAGACGTTTTCAAAAGAGAAACTTAAGACTTTCAAAGTGAACTTAACCAAGACTTGTGTCTTTTAGATTGTGACCACTTAAAGACATGTATGTAACTTATTGTATGCATTCTAATACATGTGAGTAACGGTTACAAGATACTTTACATATACCGTGTTGTCTTTTTGACTTGGTGTACCTTGTAATAGAAACTTAGAATGTGAAATAGCATTGATTACCATGTGAATTATATTATGATCATACAAGCATGTTTATTAGGATGTCATTATGCCTATAGACATATTAACATGAACCGCACTTGGTTAAACACATATTTCAACTATGAACGGATACGCATAGAACGTGGATTCCTAAGGCATGAGTTATGACGATTAAAGTGTACACTTGTAGTATACGCACGAGCATAACTACTTAAGTATTGTTTGACCTTGTTATGTGATAACATGACTTTAGTAACCAATCTTGAAGCATGAACTTAGATGGTTTAAAGTATGTGAATGTCCAACATAAAAACATGTGGTCTTGAAGTGAACATAGAATGACCATGTTAGCTTTCGAACTTGAATTAGATAAACTTGATAAGTATGTGTGTTGATTTATATTAGTAACTGGAAGTGCTATGTGTTCAAGCCTATATTGACGCATAGAAACTAAGTAATCTAAAGTTAGTAAATCTAAAGACAGGATTAGATTGACTTACGTGAACTATGTGATAGAATTATATAATGACTAGATTCTTGTATGTGCGAACTTATATTAGTTTATATATACTAATTGGAGAGATCGACTTGTTAATATTAGGTCGTTCCAACGCCATTTAATTAAAGCTAGAATTATTTGTAGCTGAGCAAATAGGCAAGTTCCCGAACTTCACTCTTTGATTGTGCAAGTTCTTTTGAACCCATTCTTGTATTATATGCAAGTCTCCCTAACTTTACTCAAATTTATATCGAGCAGGGTATTATTATATTGCAAGTTTTCCTGAACTACTCTTTTATTTGAGCAAGTTTTTCTTAACTTATACTTATTTATTGTACAAGTATCCGGACCCTATTGTGCAAGTATTCTAAATTCTTGTACTACCTTATTCAATGAACCGTGTAAGCGAGTTTCTAAACTTCACTTGTTTTTGGTGAAAGTTTCCTATCCTTCTCATATTGTATTGAGTAGGTTATTATTGTATTGTGTAAGTTCCCCGAACATGACATTTTGAGTATTGTGAAAGTTCCCCGAACTTCACACTTTGGTTATTGTGAAAGTTCCCCGAACTTCACATTTTGAGTATTGTGAAAGTTCCCCGAACTTCACACTTTGGTTATTTTGCAAATTCCCGAACTTCATTTCTTTATTATGCAAGTTCTCTAAACTTATACAAACTCGTATATTGTGCAAGTATCTTATCTTTGTGTTTACTTTACTCAAAGAACGTTGCAAGCAAATGTCCTAACCTATGCATTTATTTATGCAAGGGATCTATTATGGTAAAATTCCCCGAATTTCACTCTTTGATGTTGTAAGTGTCTAAGCCTATGCATTTATTTTATGCAAGGAATCTATTATCGTGCAAGTTTCCCGAACTTCACACGTTGAGTATTGTGCAAGTTCCCCGAACTTCACACATTGAGTATTGTGCAAGTTCCTCAAACTTACACAAATTGCTATATTGTGCAAATTCTAAACTTCACTTTGTGCAAGTTCTCTATCCTTCTCATATTGTATTGAGTAGGTTATTGTTGAATCGAAAGTTGTTTACTTAATTGCTTGAACTTTATTTCCAAGCATGTTATTTAGTGGTTTAATTACTTATCAATTATTCCACATTGATATTATTGATGTCCGCACCTAGTGCATTTGAGCTCGTACAGTCTTGGACTTGTACATTATTCAAGATTCTAAATTTCTTGAACTATGTCAGTAAGAGTATGAACCTTTGCTCGGTCAGACTAGTGTATGAAGTTTTCTTTGAAGCTATCCAAACCAATTGATGGTAAGGATTCTTAGACGAAACAGAACACCCCTCATATGTAGGAGTGTGCCCAGGTATCTAATATATATGATACGAGTAAGCAGATATAAGTGTTATGCATATTCACGTTATACCCAAGGCTGATCTTCTCGAGGTACTAAGTTTCTGTAGCCAAAAGCCAGTAATCCAAAAAGGGTCAATTAGCTATTGAACCCATTAGAAAGTTATAGTTCAAAGTCTACTCGACTATCAGTCATTCTAAAGGCAATTATTATCTTTGCTTTTAATAGTCATATTATTGAATCTTTCAGATATTCATAGTGTTGAATCATGCAGGTTGTTGAACCTTTTCCGTTACCTACACACAAGAGTATAAACCAAGTAAAAATGATAGAAAACTTACTTAAAAACAACGAGAATCAAGCTATAACGAATACCGATGAGTAGGTATAAAATCCACTCATCAGTACCAAGATCTCAGACATCATTTTTGGTGGCCAAACATGAAGAGGGACATTGTTGAATGCGTTGCAAAATGCTTAACGTGCCAGAAAGTTAAAGTAGAACACCA
Organism: Panax stipuleanatus; assembly: GCA_020205555.1. Taxonomy (NCBI): domain Eukaryota; kingdom Viridiplantae; phylum Streptophyta; class Magnoliopsida; order Apiales; family Araliaceae; genus Panax; species Panax stipuleanatus. The sequence continues at coordinate 92,422,164 of CM035117.1, forward strand.
GAGACCAAGTGGATTGCTACAAACGTTGGAGATTCTGAAATGGAAGTGGGAACATATCACGATGGATTTCGTGGTTGGTTTTCTAGCAACTCAGAAGGGTTTCGATGCGATATGGGTTATAGTAGAACGACTGACGAAGTCAGCCCATTTCCTACCGATCAAGATTAAGTTCAACTTGGATCAGTTAGCGAAACTCTACGTGAAGAAAATTATTTTTCGGCACGGTGTTCCGGTGTCAATCGTGTCCTAAAGAGATCCGCGTTTTATGTCGAATTTCTGGAGGCGTTTACAAGAGTGTCTAGGAACGCAATTGCGAATGAATACGGCGTACCATCCTCAGACTGATGGCCAAAGCGAGAGAAAGATCCAGACTCTAGAGGACATGTTGAGAGCTTGCGTTATGGACTTCAAAGGAAGTTGGGATGATCATCTAACGTTGGTGGAGTTCGCCTACAACAATTGTTACCACGCAAGTATTAGCATGCCACCTTACGAAGCATTATACGGCAGGAAATACAGAACCCCATTATGCTGGGATGAAGTCGGTGAACGTAAACTATTGGGACCATAATTGGTACAACAAACCGCTGAAATCGTGAAGCTGATCAGAACCAGATTGGTTGCTGCTCAAGACTGACAGAAGAAATATGCCGATCAACTTCGACAGAACCGAGAGTTTGTAGCAGGAAGCTTCGTTTTCCTGAAGGTATCTCCCTGGAAAGGAAAGATTCAATTTGGTAAGATGGGGAAGTTGAGTCCCCAATTCATTGGACCTTTTGAGATACTGCGATAGGTTGGCGAAGTGGCTTACGAGGTTGCGTTACCTCCGGAGCTAGATAATATACACAACGTATTCCACATTTTCGTGTTGCGACCGTACAAACACGACTACAAGCATGTAATAGAATACGAGCCTTTACAGTTTGATAAAGACTTAACGTATGAAGAAGTGCCTATTCAAATAGTTGATAGAAAAGAACAAATGCTTAGAAATAAAGTGATACCTTCTGTTAAGGTAATCTAGAGGAACCACAGTGCTGAAGAAGCCACGTGGGAACTCGAAAATATAATGAAGAAAACGTATCCCTAATTATTTGCTTAGCTATTTGTGTAACCCCTTATAGACCGATTCTAGGGACAGAATCTTTTTAAGGGAGGAAGAATGTAACAGATGATTTTTTTTTGTGATTTTGGGGACAAAATCCTTTTAAGGAGGGAAGATTGTAACGAATGAGAATTTTATATATTAGTTTTTAATATTTATTGAATTAAATAAATATTTTAATTGATTTATTTATTGAGTTAAATAAATAAATTATGTGATTGTGTAGAGTAATTTAATTAAGTGTAATATATTAATTAAATAAATATTTAATATTTAATTTAATTGGTGTGTAATAATTTTATGGTATAGTTCTAATTTAATTGAGATAATTAAATTAGATGAAATTTATGTGATAATTGTTACATAAAATTATAATTAGCGAGTAATTATAATTGTTATGTGGCATTTTTATGTGGTTAATTGATGTTAGCTTTTAATTAATTAAATTAGAATGTTAAGATTTAATTAATTAAAGTGCAACATTAAAAATATGTGCTAAATAATTTTTTAAAAGAATAAAAAGGGTGTTTTAATTAGTTTTGCCAAACAAGGCCCTTGCACTTGTTTTAAATGAATTTTTACCAAACAATGCCTTAAGTTCAAAAATCTGTTTTTAAAAATAAAGGGTTTTGGCCAAACAAGCCTTATGACTTTTAAAATTCAAAATTTTATAATTTATATATATTAAGTGGTAATTAGTATATCATATAATTATAGGTATTAATAGCTGACATTTATGTATATTATATAATTATATGTATAATATATCTATATGTCAGTTTGCATTCTTTTTAAAACTACGTTAAGTTAGAATTGGTCTGTAGAAAGAACAAAGGAAAGAGGGAGCAAGTGTTAGAGAGAAAATATACAGAGAAAGTTAGAGAGAAAAGAAAAGAGAAGAAGAAAAAAGAGAAAGGAGGGAAGAAACTAGAGAATCATCATCTTCTTCACTTCAATCAACAAAAAGGGTATAATTCCTAATTATTAGTTTTTAAAAGTATGTTTGATGTTCTTCGTGATTTTTTTCTCTATATATATGAGTTTTCATGAAATAGTATAAACATGATGTATATATGATATTGTGTTTATAACATGTTTATATATGAATTGTATGCATAAATTAATGGTTTAATTCATATAAAGATTGATGAACATGAATTCATGTTCATCAAAAGTTACAGTGGATTGATTTTGATAAATGACTATTTTAAAATCAAAATTTGAGTTTAATTGTTAATTGTTGTGTAAATTAATTTTAGATTATGTTAATATATGGAGATATGAATTCAATGTGCTTTGAATTGTATATTTTGATTGAGTAACAAATTCACAGTGTTCAATTTTATCAAGAACACTGAAAAATAATTTTTCTCCAATTTTTACAAAATTAAGAGTCTTAAATTGTGTGTTTTGATGTCTATATGTGTTAGAACATGTTAGAATCATGAACTGATGTTTCTACAAAAGTTTATGTGAATTGTGTTGACTGAATTCTGAAATTTATGTGAAAAAATAAGTCAATTTGGTTTTTTCTCTGCAAAGTTCGCGAACTGTCAGTCGTGTCTGCGCAATGGCGCGGCAGCGCCGCTCCCAAGGCTCTTTGGAGCGCGGCCGTGCTGGTCCTGCAGATTGGGCAGAAAGCTATTTTTAATTGTACAAAATTATAAGATTTATTATGTAATAAATTATAAAGCATTTTGATAAAATAAAATTGCTAAATGGACAGTAAATGAACTATATTAATAAAATATAATATGTAATTATAATTTGAATAATTATAATTAAGGAAAATGTGTAATTTAAATTATAAATTGTTGATTATAATTTAATTAGTGCATGAATTGAAATTGATTAATTATAATCAAAGTAATTGTGTAATTTAAATTATAATTGGTTTAATTATAATTTAATTAATATAAATGCATAAATTTAGTTTGATTACTTTTAATCAAAGTACATGTTTAATTTAAATTATAATTTGTATAATTATAATTTTATTTATATAAAATATAATTATAATTTGATAAATTATAATTAAAGTGAATGCTTAATTTAAATTATAATTTGATTAATTATAATTTAATTAATGTAAGATGTAATTATAATTTGATTTAATTATAATTAAAATGAATTGTTTAATTTAAATTATAATTTGTTTAAATTATAATTTAATTAATATGAGTACGTAATTATTATTTAATTAATTATGTGAACATGTGATGTGATTAATTATGTGATAATTAATTATTGACTTAATAATTAAAGAGGAATGAGTTAACCTAATCAGTTAACTAAGTATGTGAATTAGTTATGTTATAACTAATTTAGATTATTATTGTTAAATATATATGTGTAGGATTTATTAAAGAACGTGAGTTGTAACTGTAGCTTGCGCTTGAGGCAACTTTTCTAAACTCAAACTTATTATTGTTATACAAGTGTTTTAAATTCAAATATTTATTGTATTTGAGATTGTCCTTTTATTTCTGCAATGGATAAGTACTTATTTAAAGTTCATGAAATTATTGAAGTGACCTTGACTTAATTGTTCAAGTAAGGTCTATCATATTTTCGTATGCTTTTAGTTTAAATTCTAAAGCATAAGTTATTTCATAATTCGTTATTATTGAATTATTCTTGATTATTGTGAGTCGATTCAACTACTCCTTAGTTGATGATAGTTGAAAATTCAAATTTTCTTTTAACTATCCAAACCCAACTTTCTTTGGTGCGGACTTGTATCAAATACTGAGATGAACAACCCTATTTATTAGGGGAGGTTACTACGCGAAAGCGTTAAATATTTGTGCACAATACATGGTACGAAGGGCTGATCCCCCTAAGTACGAGTTGAGAGTCCATAGTCTAAATGACTGTTAAAGGTTTTAAATATAATGTTTATAACCTAGGACAAAGTTCAAGGTCTGATGACCCTTAGATGATTTCAATATTTGAAATTCTAAATATTGATGAAAGAATTATTATTCAATTCTTTATTGTTGACAAAAGTAAAGCTATTCAAATGTTTTAATGTTATTCAGTTATGTCATATTATTGTTGTATTTTAAGTGAGCTTTTGTTTTCTCACTCTTGCATATTAAATAATCCCTTGCGGTTAAAGCCGAGAACGTTGACGTACCGTCAATGAGTAAAGAAAAAGGCAAGATGAATAAGTGAAGACTTGTTATCTTTTGATGTTGATTGTAATAAGACTTTGTGTTATGTTTTTGTTTCCGCATTATTATTTATGTTAAGGTTAGATAAACCCTGGGATGATTTTGGATAAGGTTATAATTCCTTTTTGAGGAAGATTTTATTATTTATTCAAGGTTGTAATTTATTTTACATTCCTTATTATGGGTAGATGTATGTTCTATTTAGAAAGTGAACACCAAATCGTATGAAAATGAAGTACCCGAATTTGGGGGTTTCACACATTCAATCCTTTTCCCGGACAGAAATGTAAGTATATATATATATTTATAAAAGCAGTGAAAAGGCCACAGAATGATCCAGGCCAAACTAGAATATAAAAAGTTAATATAAACAGTTAGTATATATATATTAAAGCAATAAAAAGGCCACGAAGTAGAAATCCAGGCCCAAATAAGTCAGAAAAATTTATATATATATAGTAATTATATATATAAAAGCAGTAAACTACCACGGATTTGACATCTAGGCTTGACAATATTGAAATGTTAGTATATGTATAGTTAAATATATACAAAAAAAAAAAGTCAAACCCGGACTAGGAAGATAACCCAGTCCGACATAGTTGCTATAAACGTAGATATATATATACATATATATATATATATAGATGCTGTTAAAAGAGCGGATCAACGATCCGAGCTGTGAAAGTGCCAAAAAACGTGTTTATGTACTAAAATGTACGAAAACGTAAGCAAAAACGGCCACGGAACTGAGTTCCGTGCATAATCAGGAAACTAAACTTAACGTGCAAGTATATAAAAGTGCAATGAAGTATTATGAACTTTCTGATCATAAAAATACTCATAATGGACTGCTACACGCTCTTTTTGCCAAATCGTAGGCTTCAAACGTCTGTTTCTACCGGTTAATTTTTGATATGTGGTAGTATATGAGTATACCTACGTGTTAGAGTAATAAAATTTGGGTTTGAAGTATAAGAATATGGCTGAGAAATGAAACGAGAAGAGGTTTATAGCGTTTTTTCTATATAAAATGAGCTGGGGGTGCGCTCATATATATAGACCTGGTGGAAGCGGCTCTACTTGCGGCAGCCACAGGTAGAGGTGCGACTCCACGTGGCAGGGCCCACGTGGCGGGTCACGTTACATCGAAGTACGTGCACTCTGAGTAATTCGAGGTCAGATTCGAAACTTTCTAACTTTTGATCAGAGCGTCCGTTTGAGGCGTGCTATACCTTTCCGGAAAGCCCTCGTCGAGAGTGTCTCAATGACATGGGAGTAAATTTTTTCTGAGTCCAAAAAGACGGGTTCATAACCAGGTCTTCAATTTCTCGCAGTTTGTCCTTTGAGCTGTCTTGCGCTGTTTTCACTCGGGATCATTGTTATGATTCTTTCTGACCTTGGTGGCATCAATTTGGCTCATGTTTGACCGAATCAACTTTAAGTTGATAAAATGACCATTTTGCCCCTCCTGGGGTTGTCTTCAGTGCTGGCATGGCCTTCGGCTCACTTCTTGGGGTTTTCTCCGAGGTTTGGATCCCAGCCGACTCTGTTTGTCCTTAGGGTTGTCTCTGAAGCTGACTTGGTTCTTCCAGGTTTGTCTCTAGAGATGATGTGAGGCTTCGGGGTTATTTTCGAAGTTGAGTTGGCCTCCTAGGTTGTGACCGGAGCTCGACCTAACCTCCCGGGTTGAGACCGAGGCTGACCTGTACCTCCTGGGTTAAGACCGAAGCTGACTGTAGTTTCCGGGTTGAGACTGGTGCTGACCTGTACTTTTCGGGTTGAGATCGGGACTGACCTGTACTTTTCGGGTTGAGACCGGGACTGACCTGTACCTCCCGGGTTGAGACCGAGGCTAACCTGTACCTCCCGACCCACTACAAGAAATTACACAAAAAATGTCGCTAAAATTTGTCATATAAAATTCATTTTTCGTCACTAAAATAATTAGTGACGAGTGTTAATCATCACAAAGATCGTCACCGTATGAGCGTGGTATTAAGTTTATTTGACAATATTTGATGTCGTCACTAAATATTTTAACATATGGTGACGATCTACACCATTGTCATTATAATTAATTACTTGTAGTGACGTTAATAGCATTACTATTTGAATTACACTTTCGTCACTCTATATTATGTTTCGTCATCAAAACGTAGTACATTAAATGACGCCAAACTTTTTTTATCATTAAATAATATTATTTTAGTTACGAAAATATGTTACTCTATTTAAATCATCTAATTTTAATGACGACAATATTGTCATATTTATGATTATTCTTTCGTCATGTTATTGTGTTTATCGTCACCAAAAATTAAAAAATAAATGACGACAAAACAATTCGTCACCTAATAATATATTTAACATGACAATTATGTCTTTATCATTTCATATTTTAAATAATATTACAAAATAATTTGTCACCAAAGAGTTACTTTTTAGAACACATTTTTCAATGTCACTAATTGAATACTTATGGTGACAATACATTTCGTCACAAAAAGAGTTATTAATAGTGACAAAATTATTTGTTGTGACTAAATGAATATATAATAGTGACCATATAGTTTGTCACCAAAGAGTTACTTTCTATGACACATTTTTCACCGTCACTAATTGAATACTTATGGTGACGATAAAACTCTTCACAGAAAGAGCTATTAATAGTGACAAAATTAAAGGTCATCACTAAATGAATATATATATATATATACTGTAAAATCACAAGTGTTTACTGTAAATATCTTTTCTGTACATTTTACTGTAAATTATTTATTACACATTTTGCTGTAAATTACTACAATTTCTGGATAATCAAATTCCCAATGATTGTTCCTGGATTTGGCACAAAATCTTAAAGCTGAGGTCCCTTGCAAAATAGTTCATTAAGTACCGGATTGGAAATGGGGCATCTACAAGCTTGTGGTTCGATCCTTGGCACAATGGTGCAACTCTTGCTCTATCCCCTTTAGCCCCTATGATATCCTTATCTCGGCTGGGGCCTAGGGCCAAAGTTCAGGACATTCTTTCCGCGGATGGATGACAATTACCTCAACGCAACCGCGCTGCTATGATTCAGTTTCGGGCTGTCCTGAACACATTTTACTGTCATGAACAATATTTGATGGAGGTCAATAAGATAAATTATATTATATAGAAAAGTGAAATATGTACCAGGTTGATTCAAATTCAATAAACCACTTGAAGGTGATTCCTCAATCATTGCCACAACATCCTCATCTTAGTTTTCATAGATAACACTATCCTCTGTATCCGGCATGTTACAGCTCAAAATCTATTCCTCGTGATGAGTGAATACATCCACAAAATAAATCAAAGCTGAAAGCAAAGGTAGTGCACCTTATGCTCAAATTCAGCCATCTTTAGGACTATATGAACAATTATTGGTTCAGCAGCACCTGACTTTTCTTTTTTAACGAGTGGGTTTCTATCTGCCTCTGGATCTTTAGTTTATTCACCTACATGACCAAAGAAAATGTTGGATTTAGCTGTTATCTTACCAGCCTGGATGTTTTGTGCTTTATCAAGTCCAGAAGGGAAATCTCATATAATACGCTTTATAATTAAAGAACCAAATCCTACTTAAAAGATAAATAACTATGTACAACACGGGTTATAGCTAAACCTTTATCTGCAGCACTTCTAACAATGTCAAATGACTGCAAGCCATCTACAACCTCACTCAATTCATCTGCAGGAGAATGGCGACTGTAACTACCACAAGCAAATCTACCAAATATAAAAGCAAATCTACCAAATAAACAACAACTAAGAACACAATAATACCCATCTAGAAAAGCACATTGCAATCAACAAAAATTATCTTAAAACAGAAAATAAGACCCCTAATTTAGACAATCAACATTGCATCAGAGAGAGATAAAATGCGTCCCTGGTATCTGTATTGTACTCATGCACTCAGCAATTAAAGAAAAAAATATATATACAGATAGAAAATAGTAATTTTCAGGGTCAATAAATAATTAAAAAAGAAAAATTATCTTGTACATAGTATAATATTAACATAGCGTCATAACCCATTATGTTAAGTGTCTGGCGCAAAAGTGAAGGATGCTAAACAATTTTATGATAATAAAGTAATAAACTTCCACCCAAGTCTCAACTGGCATTTTCATGTTGAATATTCCCCTGTACGAGTGCAGACGAACAAATGCGCAACCAGTTAAGTGCTAAAGTAAAATATAAACATTATATGATTGTGATGCCTACTCTTATGTGTAGGTTGATGTTTGTTGTTTAGGGCTTTATTGCAGTTCCAATATTTGCAGACTCGCATGATTATTCCCCTCAATGATTGTACTTGTTAATAAAACTATCCAAATTACACACAGAGAGATTAAAGTACCAGTATATCTTATAAAAACATTAATTATGTTTAAACTATCACATTGTAAATCTCCGTTCTTATCTTTCTTTTTATGCAAAATAACTGCAGGCTACACTGCAAATTACCATGTTGAACACGAACCGGAAATAGCATAACTAGAAGCATTTCTAGTTCCATACAAACTCACCTTCATGGTTGTCACTGATGTCATTACACCATTAGGTTCTGTCCGGCTTAACACGCTTGATTCCTGATAAAATCTATAAACCAACTCTAGGGATTCGTAAAGAATGTTGTAGTATTGTTCAACAAAGGTATTCCCAACCACTTAGGCACTGGGAGGAGCTGGAGGAATTTCTGTTTGCATAGCCATTGTACTGCAAATCAACAATAAATTATTGTTACAAAACACCATAGTTTACAAAACACCATAGATTTGAACATCACGATCAATGCCCAATGCAGTTAATACTAGAGCAGTTTCTTCAGGTGTTAAATGACACAAACCTTCTTTCCTTTTGAAGTCCGAATCTATATTTTTTTCCTTCCACCAGGGGAAAGCATATCTGGTGAAGCACACTTCAATCATGTCAAGAAGACAACTTCATAAAGAAAAAAATGGTATAACTACTTATTCTCTCAAGTAACAAACAGACATTACCTCATTCTTTTTAGTTCTTCCACCTCTTCATTGTTGCAGCCATGACTACAGCCAGAGAAAGCGAACATATCCATCTCATATCTAAGATGGAGGACTACAAAAGGGCCACTTTGCCTCAAGATGCTGACAACCTTTCTACCTAGTTCCTCTATTTGAGAAGTGAATTTCAGAACACTAAAATTAACTTTGCAACGCAACTTCTGAATTTCTAGTGGTAACCCATTATTAGCAAGTCGAGCATCGGTTCTATTTAAATGCACAACTTTATACTTTTGAAGTAACGGAAGAATATGTTTACAAAAAAATTTAGATCAATAGTTGATTACAGTTTGCAAGAACAATAGAAAATCATGCAAAGGTGGAAATGGCAAAAGATGAAGATTGTGCTGCTGCTCCCCCAAAAACGAGGCTATATTTAAGGTGTCTTCCCATGAGATGCTATCAACTAGTTCAGATAGTAGCATCCCTTTACATTTAATTATTTATTTTATTTATTTCTTTATTTTATTTATTTCTTTATTTTATTTGTTTTTTTTTTCATATGCCAAATGAGAAATCAACTTCCCTGCAATTATCCAGAATCAGATCAGATTAAGCAATTACATCAAGAATGTCTTTACCATCCCATGACACAACTCTATACGACCCGTTTTTTCAAAAATAATAATCCCACTAGCTAGAACACCAGGAATGTGATTCTTTAGAAGGAATTCAAATTTCCGCAATAGATTGTAAAATTCAAGCTCAATGCCTATAGAATGAAGAGAAGCTTCCATAACCATTCTCTTAGTTTTCATTATCCTATACAGTTACTTGAGCTCCATAAAGCATTGTAGTGGTCTCTCTCTTTGTCCATAAAAAAATTGCCAAGAAATTTATATCATAAGAAAATTCTAGATTACTCATATCATGAATTTTGATGGCACCACTTTTAGCATTCCATAAGAAAACAATTAAGAATTTGACACATACTAATCCATGACTCTTTGGCTAGAAACTTAAACTAAAAATTAATAATTTTACCTCAGAAAGATAAATTTTTAAAAAAATCTATAGGTGAGGAATTTGGATAATTAGCAGTAACAAGTATTCACACTAGAAAATTGGCGATGACTCGTACTGCAGTTTTAAATTTTCAACAAGAGTACGTAGAGCATTATACGAGCACTTGATTATGGTTCCATCGCTATGGAATAGTAATTGGCAGATACTCTCCCACCATGTTTACACAATATCATATGTACATATGGGTACAACATTTTTCTCTCTTTCTAAGGCATTTAACCAAATATGTTATGTACAATTTATAATTTTGAAACTACAGGGCAGTGAGGCTTGAAAGTTTTTAATATAAGCAATATCATAAAATCATAATTCGCCAAATAACAATATCAATACATTGAATATAGGTAAAACTCACCTTGATAAACTGAAAATATAGAACTCAGTTTGTAGCTCTTAAGCTTGTATTATTCATGAACATAAAAGAGGCTTTTATACAGCCATTACAAAACAGGAATGATAGAAATTGCATCCACGATTCACATGATCTATATCGTGGCTATGTTTACGGAAGAATAAATCAACAACTAACTTCACCCTAAATTATAGGGCTTATTCAACAAACACGAAATAGACTAAATCAACAGTACTTGACCAAGTTTCCCAACAACTCCTCCCTTAAACTGTACTGTAAACATACAGTCAGTTTACTCCTTGAGCACTGCACACACCGAGCTGCTCTCTCATCTTCAAGAACAAGTCTAGCTTCAAAGGTTTTGTCATTATGTCAGCCAACTGATCCTTAGAGCCACAATGCACCAACTCTACTACTCCATCATTAGCCAAGTCTCGAAGAAAATGAAATCGAACATCGATATGCTTACTTCTACCATGCATAACAGGATTCTTCGAGAGTTTAATGGCCGAGTTATTATCACAGAATATAGTGCACTTACATTGCTTCAGTCCAAGCTTCCCAAGAACTCGCTGCATCCATACACTTTGACAAGCACACGCAGCAGCAGCAATGAACTCTGCTTCGGTGGTGGAAAGTGACACAACCGATTGCTTCTTGGAACTCCATGCTACAACTCCGGAGCTTATTTTAAAAACATAACCTGAGGTGCTTTTGCGGCCATCAAGATCACCCGCATAATCACTATCTGAATAAGCAAACAAACTCTCTTCTCCTCCTTTCTTGTAAAGTATTCCTAGTTCAGTTGTTCCTTTCAAATATCGAAACACTCTCTTCACTGCTTGTTGATGCAATACAGTAGGAGCCTCCATGTAACGAGCTATCAAGCTCACTACATATATAAGATCCGGTCTAGTGGCAGTCAAGTACATAAGACTACCTACCATTTGCTTGTAAACTGTGGAATCAATCCTTGTGCCTCCTTCATCTTTAGCAAGTTTACTTCCAGGAACAATAGGATTTTTCACAGGATTACAATGCTCCATTCCAAATCTCTCCAGTACCTCATTGGCATATTTCTTTTGGCTTATGAAAATCCCAGCTGAGCTTTGCACCACCTCCACTCCAAGGAAGTACTTCATACAACCAAGATCAGACATGTCAAACTCTTCTTTCATTGAACTCTTGAACTTCTCAAACATCTGCTCATTGTTTCCTGTGAAAATAAGGTCATCGACATACAAGCTGACTATAAGAATACCTCCATTTTCGTCCTTCTTTGTAAAAAGTGTATGATCACTCAAACATCTTTCAAACCCCTCCTTGATGAAATATGATTCAATCTTACTGAACCATGCCCGTGGGGCTTGTTTAAGCCCGTAGAGTGCTTTCTTCAACTTGTACACTTTGCTCTCTCCACCCTTCACCTCATAACCCCGTGGCTGTTCCACAAACACCTCCTCACTGATCTCACCATGCAAAAAAGCACTTTTAACATCGAGTTGGTATACTTTCCACCCTCGATTAGCTGAAAGTGCAAGTATTAGTCGAATAGTATCCCAACGAGCTACCGGAGCAAATACCTCAGTGTAGTCGATACCGGCTTGCTGTGTGTATCCCTTTGCTACAAGTCGAGCCTTGTATTTATCCACTTCTCCCTTATCGTTCAACTTGGTCTTGAAAACCCATTTAACACCTATCTTCTTTGCTCCTCTTGGCAACTCAGTTAGTTCCCAAGTACCATTCCTCTCTATAGCTTGAATTTCTCGGTCCATAGCTTCTCTCCAAGTTGAACTCTTAGCAGCTTCTTCAAATATTGTGGGATCATTTGAAGCAAACATGGCAAGTTGTTGCATCTCCATAGCTAGTTTTTGCACATCATCTTCTTCCTCGGACAGGCCTTCACCACTCACATAGTCCCCCATCCACACCGGTTCTCTTCTTCTTCTCCCTTGAACTGGATTTGTCACATTAATTGGTGTAGACAGGTCTGAATTGCTGGCTTTATTCTCTTCTTCTTCACTTTCTTTTCCTTCATCTCCCCACTCAAGACCATCACAACAAGCTTCTTCACTTGTTTTGCCCCAACTCCATTTTTCTTTCTCTTCAAAAACCACATCTCGGCTTATGACAATCTTCTTAGACTCCGGATCATACATTCGAAAGGCCTTGGATTCTTCACTGACTCCAAAGAACACACACTTAAAGCTTTTATCATCAAGCTTCTTTCTTGTGACATCAGGTATGTGAACATGCCCTATGCATCCGAACACTTTAAAGTACTCCACCGAAGGCTTGATTCCTTTCCATGCTTCCTCAGGTGTTTTATCTTGTATTGCTGAAGTGGGACACCTATTAAGCACATGCACTGCCCAATTTGCCGCTTCCGCCCAGTATTCTTTTGGAACCTCCTTTGCAATTAGCATACACCGTACCATGTTCATTAGGGTTCGATTTCTTCTCTCTGCGACTCCATTTTGTTGTGGAGAGTAAGCCGCAGTGAGTTGTCTACCAATCCCATTTGAAGTTGTTGGGAAACTTGGTCAAGTACTGTTGATTTAGTCTATTTCGTGTTTGTTGAATAAGCCCTATAATTTAGGGTGAAGTTAGTTGTTGATTTATTCTTCCGTAAACATAGCCACGATATAGATCATGTGAATCGTGGATGCAATTTCTATCATTCCTGTTTTGTAATGGCTGTATAAAAGCCTCTTTTATGTTCATGAATAATACAAGCTTAAGAGCTACAAACTGAGTTCTCTATTTTCAGTTTATCAGTGGTATCAGAGCCCCACAACGAGGCCTGATTTGTGAAGTAGTGAGCGAGTGAAATATTGAGAGAAAGAGTGTTTGAGTGAAACACTGTGAGGAAAGAAAGAGGGAGAGATGGCTGAAGGAAATAATTTCCTGAGCATTCCCAAATTTGATGGAGACTATGATCATTAGTCAATGTTGATGGAAAATTTGTTGCGGTCAAAAGAGTACTGGAGCCTCATCGAGAATGGATACACCGAGCCTGACGCCGAAGAAATTCTAACAACTCCACAACGGAAAACCTTGGAAGATCAGAAGCTAAAGGATTTGAGGGCAAAAAACTACTTATTCCATTCGATTGACAAATCCATTCTAAAAACAATCATTCAGAAAGACACCTCCAAGCAGCTATGGGACTCCATGAAAAGAAAATATCAGGGGAATGTTCGAGTTCAACGAGCCCAACTACAGACGCTTCGCAGGGAATTTGAAGTCTTAGAGATGAAAACTGGTGAGTCTGTGAATAATTACTTTTCCAGAGTGATGCTGGTAGCAAATGATATGAGGAACGCAGGAGAAGACATGCAAGATGTGAAAATAGTTGAGAAAATCTTGCGCACACTTACAGAAAGGTTCAATTACATTGTATGCTCTATAGAGGAGTCGAAAGACATTGATAGTCTTTCGGTGGATGAGTTACAGAGCTCGTTATTGGTCCATGAACAGAAGTTTCAGAAGAGCAGTGTAGAAGAACAAGCTTTGAAAGTCACAGGAGGTGATAGGTCTGAAGCAAAGGAGGAAGACATGTTCGGTGGAAGAGGTAGAGGTCGTGGAAATTTCAGAGGAAGAGGAAGGGGTCGAGGAAGAGCTTTCAATAAAGCTACTGTGGAGTGCTGGAGATGTCACAAGTTGGGACATTTTCAGTACGAATGTCCTAGCTATGCCCATTATACTGAGTATGCAGAGTTAGATGAAGATCAAGAGATGTTACTCATGTCTTACATTGAGACACACAATTTGAAAAGAGAAAATGTGTGGTTCTTGGACTCAGGATGTAGCAACCACATGAGTGGAGACAAGCAGTGGTTCATTGAGCTCGATCAGTCCTTCAGGCACTCAGTAAAGCTTGGAAACGACTCGAAGATGGTTGTCATGGGGAAAGGAAATGTCAGAATACAAGTTGAAGGCAGAACTCAGGTGATCACTGAGGTATTTTACATTCCTGAGCTCAAGAATAATTTGCTTAGCATTGGACAACTTCAGGAGAAAAACTTGGCTATTTTGATTCAAAGTAATGTCTGTAAAATCTACCATCCAATGAAGGGGCTAATTCTGCAAACAAATATGTCTGCAAATCGAATGTTTGTGTTGCTTGCCTCTATGCCTACTAATGTTCCAGGACCGACTTGCTTTCAAGCATCTTCAGATGATTCAACAACAAACCTATGGCATCGAAGGTTTGGTCATCTTAACATGAAAGGGCTACGGACGTTGGCATATAGAAATATGGTCAGAGGCTTACCAATGCTGAAAGCTAGTTCCAAGTTATGTACTGATTGCGTTGTGGGAAAGCAACATCGTGACCCCTTTCCAAGGAAAAGTTTGTGGAGAGCCTCTCAACCATTGCAGCTTGTGCACTCGGACATCTGTGGTCCGATTACTCCTGAATCAAATAGCCACAAGAGGTACATAATTACATTTATTGATGATCACAGTCGTAAGATGTGGACGTATTTCTTGCATGCTAAGTCAGAGGCATTCACTGTGTTTAAAAAGTTCAAAAGCATGGTAGAAAAGGAGATAGGGAATTATATTTGTTGTTTGCGTACTGATCGAGGTGGGGAGTTCACCTCATCTGAGTTCAACACACCTCACGCTTGGTTCTATGATGCTAGTGGAAAAAGATAAAGAGTTGCTACAGCAAATCCCCAACTCCCCCCCCCCCCAATTTTGCTGATTAGGGTTTGCCGCTACCCCAATTTTTGCTCTTCGCCACTCTATATCTCTCACTGAATGCTTTGCAGATTGAGGGAGGGAGGGAGGGAGGGAGGGAGGCAGGAAGAGAGAGTGAGAGTTTACTTCTGAAGGGAGGCCTTGGGGTTCTTCTTCGGAGAGTTAGAGCGTGTGGATACCAAATTCCTAATTTGGGGTTTTTTTTCAAAATGAAATGGAAGGGGCAGGGGAGTATAATTTGATTTCTCTTCCCAAAATAATTTGTTTATAACAATTTATTAAATATAATAAATATAAATTATTATATTTACCCTATCACATACATCCACATATTATACCAAACGTATTCACACATACAATACAATATAATAAACTATTAAAATAAAAATTTATTTTACTAAATTTTATTTTAATATTATCTAAAAATTCAAAACGTCACAGTTGCAATAGAAAAGCCTTAGGAAAGAGATGACGGCTTGTGTTAACTTTAAAGAAGTAATAGACACTTTTTTTTATAATAATAATAATAATAATAATAATAATAATAATATAAGTAATAAATAAAAAGAATGTAATAAATTTAATCACATTTTAAAAGATAATGTAAATTTAAAAATTTTAGTTATTTTTCAAAATACTCATAAAATAAGAATACTTTTGATTGAGTTAATAATCATGGACAACATATGTTCCACCTAATTTATTTATTTATTTTAAAGTATAAAACAATATGTAAAGTAAATAAGTGTTAATACTACCATAGTCCACAAGCTTCCTTGGCATAAAGATTTTGCATAGTTAAAAATTAATTTTATTTGTTGTTTTGTTTTTAACTACACATAATTTGGAAAATCATGTGCTCTAAAGAAAATTGGTACATGATAACTATACCTATACTTTTTTAACCCTACTTACCATAAAATTGAAATAATTTTTTTTATGGATTATATGTAGCTCTAGTTAGGTAGTGTTGCAAATGAGTCAAACCAGTACCACTTATAAATTATTCAGAACTCAACCTAATAACAACTCAATTATCTATTGTAATGAAGTTTGTCTAACAAATAAACTAAGCTCATGTTAGACAAAACTTAACTTATTGGACTCATTAATTGACTCAATTCTAAAATCGAGAGTTAACTTTTAAGTTATATATTAATAGTTTAAAATTCAATTTTACATATAGCATACATAGAAATACTTGGTTAAATATATTTATAAAACGGTTCTTAGTAAAATAGTAAGTTTTATTATTGGCTGAATGACACTTCTGTCCCTCTAAGTTATCACCCACTTTCAAAGTCGTCCATAAAGTTCAATTTTCGTCAGTTAAGTCCTTAAAGTGGTATTTTGTTAGCGTTTCCGTTTCTTCAGTACAATTTGACCTCAACTCGACCTGTTTTGACCAATTTTAACCCAACCCTACTCAGTTTGACTCAACCCAAATTTTTAATATTTTAAAATATAATATTATTTTTAAAATAAGTTTAAAATAATAATTATATTTAACATTTAAAAAAATAATAATTAATATTTTAAAATAAATTATTTTTTTAAAAATAATAATTATTTTAATATTTTAAAATAAAATAATTATTTTAAAAATAGTTTTTTAAATATTTAAAAATAAAACATTAGTTTTTTAAAAAATAAAATAAAATAAAAATTATATTTAATATTCTAAAATAATTGTTTTTTAAAATAATTATTATTTTTAATATTTTGAAAGTAAATATTATTTTTTAAATAATTTGAAAATAATAAATATATTTAATATTTTAAAATAAAATAGTATTTTTTAAAAGTTATAAAAATAATTATTATTCTAATTTCTAATATTTTTTTTCAAAAATGAGTAAAGTTTCATAAAATATCGATTCAAAAAAATTACATAAGAAAATAAAACTTTATCTTATAAAAAATAAAGTAGAGTTTTACATTTTTTATGTAAAACTTTATTTTCAAAAAAAAAAGAGTTAATATCTTTATCATTAGTATATGTATTCACAATATTAGAATTTAAAAAAAAATTAAAATGGAAATTAAAATTAAAAAACAGTAAAAGATAAATCAAAAAATTGATTTAAATTATTTTAAAAAAATTATAAATAATTTTTTTTAAAAAATAATTATTATTTTTAGGAATTTTTTTAGAGATAATTAAGATCGAATCCCTAAAGTTCAAAAAAAAATTCTAAATTTTTTTTCAAAAAATAATAATTAAATTTTTTTAAAATTATTTATTTATTTATTTAAAAAATATTGAATCTCTTTTTTAAATCTTTTACTATTTTTGTATTTTAATTTCTAATTTTAGTTTTTGTTTTTTAAAATTTTAATATTAAGAATACATATAATAATGGTTAAGATACTAAATTTTTTTTTCTGAAAATAATTTTTTACATAAAAAATGAAAAAATCTACTTTCTTTTTAAAAAAATAAAATTTTATTTTCTTATGTAATTTTTTTGAATCTATATTTTATGAAACTTTACTCATTTTTGAAAAATAAAAGATTTTAATATTTTTTCCATAGAATAATAATTATGTTTATAAAATTTTAAAAATAATTTTTTTAAAATTAAAAAATAAATATTTATTTAAAATATTAAATATAATTATTATTTTAAAAATAATATTTTCTTTTAAAATATTAAAAAAAATAATTATTTAAAAAATATTTAAAATATATATTTTATTTTAAAATATTTATTTTTTTTTTTTAAAAAAAACTAATATTTTATTTTTATATATTAAAAATAACTATTTTTAAATAATTATTTTGTAAAAAATATTAAAATAATTATTATTTTAAAAATAATAATTTATTTTAAAATATTAAATATTATTATTTTTGAAAATGTAAAATATAATTATTATTTAAAACTTTTTTAAAAAATAATATTATATTTTAAAATATTAAAATTTTGGGTTGGGTCAAATTGGACTGAAGGAATAGAAACGCCAACAAAATGCTACTTTAAGGACCTAACTGAAGAAAATTGAACTTTAGGGACGATTTTGAGAGTGCGTGATAACTTGGAGGAACAAAAGTGCCAATCTGCCTTTTATTATTATCTCTTCTGTTTATTTTTAAAAAAAATGAAATTTGGGCATTTAATGGCTTTAAAAATCATGTTTTTAAAAATTTGGGCGTTTAGTGACGAACAATTATTTCGTCATATAAAATTGGAATTTGTGACAATAAAAATTGTCATAAATTATTATTTTTTCGTCTTTACAAAATTTGCCTCCAAAATTTCGTAATTTTTTTTGCCTCCAAATAAAATTGTGACAATATTATGTACTTTGTCACTAAATATAAGAATTTATGACGAAATATTTTTGTCACTTATCCACTCATCTAATTAGTGAAGAACTATTATCTCGTCATATAAAATTGGTATTTATGACAATACAAATTGTCATAAATTATTATTTTTTCGTCTTTAAAAAATTTTCCTTCAAAATTTTTCAGAAAAAATTTGCCTCCAAATAAAACTATGATGAATTTGTATTTGGCGTCACTAAATGTGAACATTAGTGACGAAATCACATTGTTATTAAATTTTACAAATAATTAATGACAAACTATTATGTTGTCATCGAAAGAAATATTGTGTGACAATAAATACTGTCATCAATTATTACAAATATGTCACTAAAAGGTTTTCTTCCAAAATTTTGGTACGAAATTCTGCTTTCAAAATAAATTGTGACGAAATTTTGTTAATCGTCATCAAATGTATAAATTAGTGACGATATAAATGATTAATAGTAACAAAATTAAAGGTCGTCACAAAAGCAAAAGTTTTAGTGACGACTATGAATTTCGTAATTATTAATTAACAAATTATGACAAATTTTTATGCGTGAAAAAAAATTCGTCATAAAATGTGTGATTTCTTGTACCTCCCAGGTTGAAATAAAATATATATTTTAAATAAAATAAATATATTAGGAACAAACCGGGGCTGACCTGTGTTAGATTTTTTGGTTTATAAAAATTAAAGGAATTTCAAAGTCAAGTTAATTTGTGTGTTTTATTGTCAAATTAAATATCATAATGTTTGAGTTACAAAATTGATTTCCTACAAATTAGAAAATCAATGAGCTTTCTTAGTAATTGAGTAATAGTTTTTCTAGCCGTTATACCTTTAAGTTCCTAGCCGTTACACTTTTAATCTTCTAGCCGTTACAAAACCTTTTTGGTTCATAGCTTAACCTTGCATGATGTTATATATATAGTTAGGTTTCTACTCTTATAAAGGGGGATAGATAAGCATGCATGTCTTCTACTTTATATAAAATATTACATTACAATATTTTCTCTTGAATCATTTTTTCAAAAACTAAAGAATAAGCAATGGGCTGTTCATGTCACCTTCTCTATTTGAGTGCACATTAGAGAAGATATAATTGTTGAATCTTGGAGGGTATCCGCTGTGACATTTTGCACCGGTGATATACAATATCGGAGGGACGAAAATTATCCTTAAAGACAGTGCTCTACGCATGCCTCAATTCAATCTTGGTGATATCCTTTTCATTTTCTTTTAATTTTCATAGCAGTTTTCAATTATTTTACAATAATCTCAAGGATAATATATTATTCTGCTATGTTAACCGCTACTAATGTTTCACCTTTCCTTCCTTGTGATCCTGTCATGGGATGAATGATGAGGTAAATCATAGTAATTTGGAAACTCTCTTTTCTGATTTCACGGAAAAATAATATGACGGTAGTAAGTAAGATTCATAATTTATTTCATTCATTTTTAACACATGATTTTTAATTTTGCTCAAGCTTGATTCATAAATTATATGTGTATTTATTTTGTTATTAATTGTTTGCATATGTTGTTCATGTTTGTTTATGATTCTTCCTAAACAAGAAAGATATGGTTTTATAATTTATTCAATTCTTATGAGACACCACCAATACGTAAATTTCTAGCAGAATCTAAAACATGCAAAGACGAACATGGTGGATGTGAAATATATATGTATATGAGTTTTAGGTGATTTTAATAGCCTAAGTTGCCCTTTGTCAAAAGGTTTGATTGATTGTTAATGGAGGAGTAATTGTGCATTTGCTAAAATTTCATATATGCACTTAGACAACCAGTTGTGTACTCTCTCTATTCATGTATCCCTCTCCTAATTAATAATCTCTTTCTTAACAAGAAGGTAATTGTTTTGTTTGTGATGACATTGGTCATCATACTATGCAATGTAGACACAAGAAGAGGAACGATAAACGTGCCCACCAAATGCAAATTTGGTTGAGGTAGATGTTATTGTTGCAGTCGTTTATGAGGTTAACGGTGGCACGTGATAATAATTGGGTGGTAGACTCTGGGCACATTTGTGGCATTAAAAATGCATTTTCCTCCTATAAATCATTGGGAGAAGGAGAGTAATAAGTTTACATGGGAGATTCTACTCTAGCACCTGTTTTGGGAAAAATGATGTTTTGGGAAAAAGAAAAGTCCTTATTAGGCTTACCTTCTTCATGTCCCAAATATTCGTTGAAACCTTGTGTCTATGTCTTTGCTAAGCAAAATGGGAATAAAAATTATTTTTGAGTCGGACAAAATTATAATGGGTTATTTGTACTTAATGTTTCTAATGTTTATAATGAAAATGCTAGATGTTTCTAATGTCTAGAATGAAAATGCTAGTTTTCCTGCTTATTTGCTTGTGTGATTCTTTGTGGCATGTTAGAATAATTTGTGATAACACTACTAAGGTTAATTTCATGTAGTGAAGATTCAGTCTTTTGATTGTTATGTAGAAACTTGTCACTATATTTGTTGATCAGAATATGAATTCATGTGATGCCCATTGATATATAATTACACAAAAGTTTCTGATATTATCTTCATATGCATGCATTTTGTATATCGCGAGAATGAAAAATGGCATAAAGTATAATTGTTTGGGTACTACAGGTATATATAAACTCTTTGTTAATATAATTGCAACATGTAAATATTTTAAATTAATGGTAAAGTTTGAATTAAATGATTTTCAAAAGTAATGCAATAAAAATAGAGGGAATTCTGATGTAACCTAAATATTTTTAGTTGTTTATTTGAGTAAAAGACATCCTTGATAAAATCGTTTGATCGTGTGTTGAGTTACATTAATTAAGAACGAGGAATATTAACTTAGATTATTTTAAATCTAAACAACTAGTTTATGCATGATACATTATATGGTCAAGTCATTGTAATTGCTTTGTTGCTTGAGTTCTATTACCTTGTATAATTAGTAACAAATGCATAATTAATATTGGTAAAAAGATGCATACATGTATCATTATAGATTTTAAAATTTCATGTATATGACTGAAATGCACATATTTATAATTATGGTAAATATGTAAAGGAAATTGTCCTGTGTTTCCAGAGAATTTTGAGCTAATAATAGTGGTTGCAATCTATAAATTTTAATAGGCCTTGTTGCATTCAAGTGTATATAAACATATAGTTAAGTGGTGCTTTAACTTGTGAGGAAATTGATTTGCTCTTTCCTCTTCTTTCTAAAAAATAATTCATTCCTAAATTGTGGTGCAATGCTATGTCATGTAGTCTTGGATCTAATCCAGACTGTGACACTAAGTGATCATATGGAAAAGTCAATGGGTAACATTCAGTTTGACGATGTTTCAGTCTCTAGATCTCCTGCTTTGAGAAATTTCTAATTTATATTTTTAGAAATTTATATTGGAGTTAGTTTGACAGTGTTGGTCGTTTTCCCGATCAATATATGCGTGCAAGTATACACGGTCAACAAGTAATAAAGAGTAAGTAAAGTATCGTTCCCACGGAGAATTAACTAATAAAATTCACCAAGCACTAACACATAACCATTTCAGTCTTATTTAAACGAATGATTTAATATATAGATTAAACTATGAAATTAAACTAATTTTAATTATCCCTAGAATGAAACTAGATAATGAAGACATGAGATTATAATTTCTCCTATTGATTCATCTAAATCAACACACTTCCTGTTAAGCCAAATCAATTATCACAGATTGTTAGCCGAGAACACGAAAGTAAGACAAGACCATCTTTCGATGTACCAAGTCCATATCACATGTAATCCACAGATGATAGAATACACATGAACACCCTAATTATATAAAACACTATATTTCTATGTGATTTATCAATAACAAGGGTTTAAGTGCAAGTCCTCAAATGGCTACAAGCGATGCTTCGGTATATGTCTATCCGAAACACGAATCATACATTCTATCACCATGTAGAACATACAAACACAAGCTATTACGATCATATCTAAATTCATACTTCATCTTTCAAGTTCATATGAATTATCACAGTATTTGATGGCCAATCAAATAAGCAATTTAAGCATGAATCATAATAGACAATCCCATAACAATCAATAAGACCAACAATGAAGTGTATCAATATAAACTACTTAATAGATTCCATTGCAATCCCAAAATAGAGTTTAACTCATACTTGAATCAAATCTACCATCCACAAATAGAATAAACATTGAAAGAATACAAATATGAATCAAAGAGAGTGTGGCGCCCCCAAACCCGGGTCCTCTTACCTCGGATTTGGTGCTCACGTTCCATCATCATCATAAGTATTCTAAGACAATTGCGGAATAATAAACATACATTGTTCATTAATATAAAGTCTTCATCATAAATTCCAAGGTCTCAACCTTAACATAAAACATACCCTTAATATTACAAAAGGTTTACATCAATATTAAAGATAAATACTTTCTTAGTTCACAATCAAACTACTCCGGAGACTTGCCTTTTCCTTTGTCTTTCTTAGACGATCCTGGCTTAGCTGAAATAAATGTCATGATATAGCAAGAGTAAGCAACAAATTTGCTTAGCAAGTATAAACACAAGAAGATATATCATGATAGAAATGAATTTATCGCTCAATGTTCAAAAATAGAATATGATGGTAGAAGAACAAGAATTTACTTTCTTCTTA
Source organism: Panax stipuleanatus (assembly GCA_020205555.1). NCBI lineage: Eukaryota > Viridiplantae > Streptophyta > Magnoliopsida > Apiales > Araliaceae > Panax > Panax stipuleanatus. The sequence goes on from CM035117.1 coordinate 92,445,608, forward strand.
TTCGAACAATTGAAAAATAGGTTTGGGGTAGTCACTCTTGACCATGAACCATAGATACAAATAGGTTCGGAGTGGTCACTCTTGACCATGAACCATAGATACTGAGTGGTCCTCCTGACCATGAACATCTGTAAATGGTGTCAGTATTCAAACTGGTCCTTTACGATTTGGTAGTCAAGGGGATCAGCCTTTCGTACCGGTGTAATATGCATAAACACTTGACAGCAACTATTGTATCCTTGTTTCTAATATGATGTAGCAATAACATTCTTTTCTCAGTCAAGAGTCCTTATCAAATTAATTGAATAGGCACAACTCTTTAATTTTTTTTTAAACATGCTTGATCTAGCTGACACAACTAGCATAGATCCATCTCATAGCAATGTTAAACATACTTGATCTAGCTGACACAACTAGCATAGATCCATCTCATAAACAAATTTTAAACATGCTTGACCTAGCTAACACAACTAGCATAGATCCATCTCATAAGCAATATTAAACATAATTGATCTAGCCGACACAACTAGCATAAATCTATATCATAAACAGATCAACATATAGTAGAACATGAATTCAATTTGCACTAAGTGTGATTTCACAATAATTCATCAGGATGTGGAAAAATAAACAATATTTATCCACTAGCATACTTGAACAATAATAACTCGAGTTTGAATTAGGAAACTTGCCTGTTCAGCGAGCTACAACTTTCTAGCTTTAATTAACAATCTTTGAATGACCTATCATTGATAAGGTAGATCTGTCAATTAATACTGCATATATTTCATCAATACGCTAACTTGTATTATTATCTCACCAATAATACATTCACCGGGTACATGCTTCTAATGTACTATTATTAATCCTATAAGATATTTAATTGATCTTAGGTTAATGATTTAATAATTAATAAGGCTTTTCTTAAGGGATAAACACTTATTAGATATTTAAATAATTTATTTTAATTGTTTAATTAAGGAGTTATTTAATTTTGTTCAATTGTTAACTTCCTCTTTCTTCGATTACCATTTAATATTAGTTAAATAGTAATTAACTATTTACCTTTAGTTATTACTTACAAATAACTAATTATAACTCCTCATTATTTAATGTTAATTAAATAATGAACACTTAAATTATTATTTGTCTTTAAATAATAATTAATAACTCCCTCCTCTTTGAATAAATCATATTTAATTTATTCACTTCATTCTTCTTTAATTATTCCTTATTATTTTAAAAGGATAATTAATTAACATTCATCTTTATTTATTATTCAAATAATAAATAATTAATTCTATAAACTTTCATGTCAAAGTAAGTAATTACTTAATCTTACTTAATTATACTTTAATCATTATTTAATATTAATTAATTAATTGATTAACTCAATTTATTATTTAAGCTTAGTTAAATAATAAGTAGTTATCTTACTAACACTAATCCATTTTAATTATTACTTAACATCATTTAAATAATAATTAAATAATTAATTATATTTTATTTTATATGTAATTAACTTAATAGCCCATTAGTGGCCTTAAAGTTATTTATTACAATATCTTGCTTTCATTTCGTTCCATAATGATACTCAAATTTTCGCTCAAAATTTTTAGATTTGGGGTCCTTCACGGAAACGCCCGTAGAATGAAGTCTACAACTCGAATTTTGGTTCCGTCGGAGGCGTTGGATTTGTATCTTCCCAAAATCCAATTTTCATTCATCAAACATCAGATTCTATTTTGTTTAGGTCCCGGAAATCAATGCCAAAGTGACTAATCAGCAATAAAATTTGCGACAGTTTAGTCGTTTTCCAGATTTGAGGTCATTTACGGAAACACTCATATCTCGATATCTACATCTCGGATTTGGGTCCATTTGGTATCGTTGGATTTGTATTTTCCCGAACTATGTTTTTCATATATCAAACACCAAATTTGAGTTTATTTTGGTTACCTAAAATAGTCCACAAGTGATTGATCAGTAACACATTTTCAACAGTTGGGTAGTTTGGGATTAAATTCATAACTTGTTCATTTTAAAACATATTTGAGTGATTCCAAAGGGGTTTAACCCTTAACTCATGCATCTAGCAAACCAAGAAAGAAAACCTCAAATATAACGTGTAGATTTTAACATGCACATGATAAAGCATACTAGTTAAACAAAAATTCCTTCAATAATTTATTTAACTATCTTTTTTCAAAACTCACCATATGAACTCATATAAATCCATAAGCATCATTTGTTAAACCCATGATCTAACACTTTAATCATGATATTAACCATATTCAACATGCATCACAAGAATCTATCATAAAATCACCTAGTGCATGCATTCATGTGCCTTTCTTTACTCTTATGGCACAAATCTCCCTTTTTGATCTTAGATTCAACTTCAAAAATGTTTTGATCATCAAATAAAAATTTATACACCAATAAATGAAGAGTTTATCAAAGGTCAAGCTTAAGACTTTTGTTTCATCAAAAACCCACCAAATAAAAAATCAAACTTTAAAAATAAAGAGAATCAATACCTAGTTTTTCTTGCTATCTTCCTTATCTTGCCAAAGTGGCTTACAAACTTGGTATGCATGAAGCACAAGATCCTCTCTTCTTCTTCCTCTTGGCTGAAAATCTCTCCCTTTTTTCTCTCTCTGTTTCCTTTCTTTCTCTAGCTAAAGGGGCTTTGAAGTGTAAGTGTGCAAATGAAGTGTAGTTAGTGGGAATGTGTATAATTAAAATTGTAAACAAGCATCCCACTCACTTCCAACATAATCATTACTTGCAAGCTTAGTCACTAAACATATGTGTTGGGTATGCTAAGAGGATGACACTTTGAAAGTAGTATGCATACAAGCCAATCATGTATGATGATAAAGCATATACTTTGGAGACAATCTTTTTTATTTATTAATAAAAATATTCATTTATTAAAGGTATTTAATTATCTACATGGTGCTGTTTTTATAATATATAAATAACCCATAGTTTTAAGCAATGCTTTTAAAATCATGATGATGATCATGCTAATGAGATCTAAATTCTTAGAAAGCTCTAAAACTAAAATAGTTCCTAATCGTGGGATTACTAAAAAGGGGATTAGTAAATCCGGATAGATTGGTACATATGTTGCTTGCTCATTGGATGAGGATGATTGATCTCATGATCATTTGTGTGGAGACACTAAAGCAAGTATGTAGGTGCTTATTGTTGGTCGATTTATGCAACGAAAATTAACGCGCAAGTATACGCGATTAACAAGTAATATAAGATAAGTAAAGATCGTTCCCACGGAGAATTAATAAATAAAAGGTCGCCAAACCACTAGCACATAATCGCCTCAGTCTTATTTAAACGAGAGATAAAGAGTTGGAATTAAAACTAAGTTAAACTACTGAAGGAAATTAATTTAAACTAATTAATTCCTAGAGTAAAATCAGACAATGACGGCATGAGATCCCAATTTCCCCTAATGATTCATTTAAATCAATAAACTCCCAATTAGGTCAAGTTAACCGTCATGGTTGTTAGCATAGAACACGAAAGTGAGAGAAGGCCATCTTTCGATGCACCTACTCCATACCACGTGCAATCCACAGATGGTAGAACGCACTTGGACACCCACATTATCTAAACCCCTATATGTCTATGGTGTTTACAAATAATTAGGGATTAAGGTCAAGTTCTCTATTGACTACGAGCGGTGCTTCGGAATATGTCTATCCTAAGCACAAATCATATGTCTAACGCCATGTAAACACAAAATCGCCCGCTATTACAATTTGATCTAAACCTACATTTCATCTTTCAAATCCACATAGGTTATTACAGAAATTGCTAGCTAAACAATTAAGCAATGAAGGGATGAATTGCAATAGACAATCACATAACAATTAACAATAACCAACACGGAAGCAAATCAATATCGATTACTCAAAAGTTTCCATTGGAATCTCAAAATAAGGTCTAAGTCATAAATGACTCAAATATATCATCCACAAAAGGAATACACATCATCCGGATACAAATGAGTAACAAGGAGAGTAAAGTAAGAGAGTGCAACTATGTGTTCCTTCTCAAAGCTTGGATCTTTGATGTCCTCCAATTTTTTCAACCATCAAGTCTAATCTAACCCTAGATAACTATATACTAACAACTAATTTTTACACTAATCTACTCCTAAGCTATCCTAATGTAAACAAGAATTGGAAAGGAAAGAAGAAGGGAAAACTAGGGCTGAAGGCCTTTTTTCAGACTGCCTTGAATGCTGCACACGAGCCCCCTTTAAAGCTTCTCCTGATTAGTCAAGCAAAAAGTCAAACAATTTTTTGCTGGAGACATGCGCGGCCGCGCGCGCCCCAAGCCAATTTTAGGCGCGGCCGCGGGGCACCAAAAAGCTGGAATCTGCAGCTGCTTGCTGGTGCAGGTTTGCCTCGTGCGTTCTTGAGTTGCTTTCTCCTGCCCCTCTTGCATTTGCCTCTTATTAGCCTTGCTTGTTACCTCTAGCCTCATGCCATTCCATTGCTTTAAGCTCATTTCAGCTCCTTGCCCCATTTAGGCGATCTTTTGCTCTTTTAACGGGCAAGTACTGCTAAGAGAGTTCCTTAACCTGAAAAACATAAAACAAGGGAAAAACACATGAAACTCACAACATTGCTTAAGTTTAAGCAACCGAATGAGTTGGAAAGTATCTGAATAAGTGGTCCTAAAACCACTTATCAAATACCCCCAAACTTAAACGTTGCTTGCCCTCAAGCAACCAAAACAAAGCTAAACGGCATATGCAATGCACTATTTACAATGTATGCAACCTACGCTATTATGAATGCAAATCCAAGTTCCAGTCAGCATTGAACTTCAAAGCAATGCCTCAGAAAAACCACAAGATAGTCAAACCGAAAAGCTACCCAAGGCAAAACCATAAGGCATATTCTTGCAAATCCAAAACTGTCAGCACTGATGTATTGTGCGTTGTGTGCCTAGCAACCATTAAACATGCATTCAGATAAATAACTCACCTACTATGCTTCTTTGGGGAAAAACAAGTTTTAACTTAAGAAAAGCAGTAAATCATATAAGTTCTAACCAAGACCATGCATTACTAAAGTTAAGAGTCAACATGGGGGGTTTCATTAAGCTTTTATTAACTCACGAGGGCGTAAACGCACTTACCCGTGTACACATTCAACTGTGCAATGCCTAGTCCTCTTAGGCTTTTCAATGATATCCATGTAGTGAGCTTTCGACCAACGACTCCCAGACCAGATGGTCTTAGGGCGCTGGGTGTAGAGACACCCCGAGGGCTTACTTGCTCAAATATCAAAGGCCACAGAACTCGACGTAGCCGAAGTGTTTATTCTATTTTTTTTCAATGCGTTTTCTTTTGCTTTCTTTTTCTTTTTCTTTTCTTGCAAGGGAGTGCGTCTTAAGCTCCATCTCCCCGCATATATCATGCATGTCCCCTGTTTCCCCCAAACTTAAGCTTTTTACAGTCTAGTTATTATCATATGAGAACTAAAATTCCTTTATTAAAACAAAGATTTCCCACCAGAAGATAAGTATGTGAACATTTAAACTTAGCATGTCATGATGGTTACTCTATCGTGCTCATTGGTTACACAGTATCTGACAGATAAGGATTTACATATATAACAATGAAATCAAGCTTAAGTCTCAACTTAGTTCGAAAATTAAGAAATTTTAGTTTTCATCATAGGCCACTAACTCACAAACCAACTTCAACCTGGATTTATGCAGTATGTCATGCAACATGTCCTAACACAGTTAACTAAAACAAAACAAAATTTTTAAAAAATTAGACAATTTTTAACAAAATACGAATACGAACTATATGCACTAAATGAACTAAAAAAATGCAATATGATATGAATTAAACTATATGCAAATAAACCCCCTAATACCCCCAAACTTAAAGTGTTCAATGTCCGCATTGAAGGTAAAAGGGTAAAAGGGAACTCCCCTACTCGGACTCGTCGTCCTCCTCCTCATCATCCTCCTCAGGAGGTGGTGTGTCTGGAGGTGGATAAACAGCGGCGGACCCATATATAGGAAACTGCACCTCAACTCCCATCTGGCCGAATGCGTAGGACAGTGCCCCGCTGAATTCTGTAGTGAAAGCCTGGAAGTTGGTGCTCATTGCGTCCATCCTGCACTGTAGTCTCCTCTCCATCCTGTCTATCCGCTCATGCACTGAGTGAGAGGACTCAGACTGCTTTGGTGGCGGTACTCTCTATGCAGTCTCCTCAGCCTCTGTCTGATCAGGTAGAATAAACCCTGCTCCTAAGGAATGAGATCTTCCCCCTTTCCACACTTTGAAGGATTCAATGGCTGGGTGGTCAAGAGTATTCATCGGCATCTGCATCGGCTCAGCATCTGACCACGTCACTCCATTGGCTATGCATAGCCTAGTGATCACTGCTGCGTGGGGGATACTTGCTGAGTTTCCGCCTCTCAGAAATTTGCGGATAGAACTACTAATCATGTATCCCAAGTCGATTCGCATGCCTTTGATAATCCCGTAAAGCAACACAGCTCGGTCCTTAGTGACCTCGTTCTGATGCTGTGTAGGCATCAGATTCGCACAGATAAAGCTGTACCACGCCTTCCCGTACCTACTCAAAGCGGACTGGGGAAAATGTAGCTTCTGATCAGTTCCCTGTTTTAGCTTCCAAACGGTGCCCGGCTTGCATAGGTAATCACTGATAGCATCCATCTCGGAACCCCACTCCCTAGCATACAAAGAATCGCGCGCGTCCAATGCAATGTTGGGTAAGTCAAACAACTCATTGATGTGCTCCTTCGCATAGGACACCTCACAGCCTCGCACAAATACTTTATTGGACGTCGTGTGTTTCGCGTTGGCATAAAATTCTTGCACCACTGAGATTGGGGCAGCCAAAGGCTCATCACAGAATGCATTCCATCCCCGCCCTCGGATCATAGAAGCTATACGCCCGTCCAGGTTCTCATCAGGCTCTAACCCCCGCTCGGGCACAAAAGTCCTGCCCACCAATATACTGTAATAGAATCTCTGGGCTTTTAGACTGATGAATTTGCGGTCATCATAGTGGATACCACCACCCTCTTGCTCGGAATCACTGCCCCTTGATGTAGACTCCCTCCTGCTGCGTTTGGATGCCATTTGATGACCAAAATGCAATACTTCTCTCCACTAATCAATCAATATGCCCTCAGACCCCAATTCACTATCCCAATTTATCAAGTTGAGATGATGGCAGGGTTGGGTTTTTGTTGGAGAAACTGTGAAGGTAGGCGAGTTTTGATTCTGACTTAGAACTAGGGCTTGGATAAGGTGAGGGTTGTGATGGAGATGAGGATAGGAGGATTGTAGATTGAAGTATTCAGAGGTTGAAGGGTTAGGAATTTTCAAATTTGAGAGAGAAAGGGATGTCTTGAAGTTCGGCTAGTTTGGAATGACCTGAAATGGCTTAAAATATGCCGCAAACTACTTAAGTCTGGCACTTTCTGTCCGTCTCGCGGCCGCGCGCCCTTGCAGGCCAAAACAGGCGCGGCCGCGCGCCCTGCTGTTTTCAAATTCTGCAGCTTTTTGCTTTAGGGAGCTAATGGGGCAATAACTTGGCTTCATGCAGCAACTATGGCACCTGAAATGGGTACGCGACTTATTAAGCCCTCTACGCTATCAAAAATATATTATCTATTTAAATCAAGAGAATTAAATATAGAAAGATATACGCATTTAAATTCCCAAAAATTCTCTAAGTGCGTATAAACAATGCAAGTGCATCAAAAATATGCTATAAGCTTTTTAATCCCAAAAAATTATACGCATTCATGCCTAAGTTCAGAAATGTAGGCACTGAACTCCTAATTCCTACAGTATGCAAAATTTTTAAACTAAATACTAAACTAATAAGAATTAAACAAGGGGGAGGGAAGTATGATAGAAAGCAGGAAATGGAGAATTAAACAAGGAGGGAGAAAGAGAAATGATGGGGTGCCTCCCATTGAGCGCTTGATTTATAGTCCTCTAGCTGGACTGTGTCTGACCACTGCTATCCAACTCCCCGACGGTATTAGAGAACCCCTCCATCCATCAGAATAGCTGTGTGACTTTGGCGGCTTCCCAATGGGAGAAGATGCAGATTTAAACTACCTAGCACATGATATGAACAAGAATTTCCCGTACGGAAGGTAGGGGAGCTAGGCAATGGTTCCGTTGTGTATGTGAAATGATCGGGGCATGGAGGCATATAACACACAACGGACTCTTCTTTTCTTCTCTTTTCTTCTGACCACCATGGTGTCAAGACTACGGAATCTCTCGTGTCATCGAGACCCGTCTCTGTGATGTGGCTACCAAGGGGGCAAGGGTGTGCAAACTTGACTGGAATCTCAAACTTCGGCGGGGGAGGCTCTTGTGGTATTATCACTGTTGGTTCATACTCCACATCCCCAATTGGCTCCTCTATTTCCATTGCTTTCGGCTCGCCCAGTTGCAATTGCACTTCGGATTTTCTATCAGTTTCTGCACCCATGTCATAGCACCAAGTATCCTGGGGATCATTACTCACGGCTTCAGTCATCTGAGGTATTGGACTTTGAAGATCATGAGCGGTTCCTTCCTCAATCACCTCCTCATTCCTTAAAGCTGTGCTAATTTTCTCCACCCAAATATGAAGATCCTCAATTGATTGTTCTTGCTCAACCAAGGTCTCCTGTGTTGATGCTATGGAATTCCCCCACATAATTTCCAATCCTTCCTTTTCTGTTTCAGCCACGGGCTCCATGAAATGAGTCTCATTTGTTGGAGTATTGTTGATTAGGGCCATCTGATTCTGAAAATTCTGGTTCGATAGCTCTTGGCTCCTAATCATCTCCTCTTGGTTCGCTAAGGCTCTATACATGAAGTCCACTGTTGACTGTTCTCCTTGTAAACACGGGGATTGATAAGTGGGTTCTGGTGCAAAATTTAGACTTGGCTCGCATTGTTCTTGATAGCTCACAGTATGGGTCTTCCTTTGCTCCTCCTCTACCATCAAGGCCCTACTAATTTGCTCTGCCCAGTTCTGGATATTCTTGACTGACTTCTGTTGCTCAATCAAGATGTCCTTCAATGATATGTCACCTTCTTCCTCCAAGCTTGCATTTTCTGTGTCACCCTCAAAATTGTGTTGAGGCTCGTAAACTGGAGTCTGGAAGGTGCATTCTGGGGCGTATGCGGGATTTGGATCCCAGTGTTGGTCTTGATAGTAGTTTACTGAAGGGTGTGAGTGATACCCCCACTCTTGCTGATAGTCGGGATAAGGTTCAGTGTAGGAATAACCACCCCCATACTGCTCCTGTCCATAAATGATAGGCTCCTGATGGCTCATATAAGCTCCAGCACCATAGTCATATGAAGTCACTGGCTCTTGACTCTGTTGGACTGAAACAGTATCCAGCTTTCTCGAGAGCTCCTCTAACTGTGCTGAGAGTGTGGCAATTGGGTCGAGTCCATCAGTGCTTGCTTCCCTTAGTTGCTCTTGTCTTGTACAGTTCCATGAATAGAAATTTAAGTCCATTGTACCTGAAAAGAGAATATGAGAAGAGAATTAAACACAAATAAAAAGTTTAAATTAAGACTAATTTGATTTAAACTAATGTTGGCAAACAGTTATCCAATTAATTCCCCGGCAACGGCGCCAAAAACTTGTTGGTCGACTTATGCAACGAAAATTAACGCGCAAGTATACGCTGTCAACAAGTAATATAAGATAAGTAAAGATCGTTCCCACGGAGAATTAATAAATAAAAGGTCGCCAAACCACTAGCACATAATCGCCTCAGTCTTATTTAAACGAGAGATAAAGAGTTGGAATTAAAACTAAGTTAAACTAGTGAAGGAAATTAATTTAAACTAATTAATTCCTAGAGTAAAATCAGACAATGACGACATGAGATCCCAATTTCCCCTAATGATTCATCTAAATCAATAAACTCCCAATTAGGTCAAGTTAACAGTCATGGTTGTTAGTCGAGAACACGAAAGTGAGAGAAGGCCATCTTTCGATGCACCTACTCCATACCACGTGCAATCCACAGATGGTAGAACGCACTTGGACACCCACATTATCTAAACCCCTATATGTCTATGGTGTTTACAAATAATTAGGGATTAAGGTCAAGTTCTCTATTGACTACGAGCGGTGCTTCGGAATATGTCTATCCTAAGCACAAATCATATGTCTAACGCCATGTAAACACAAAATCGCCCGCTATTACAATTTGATCTAAACCTACATTTCATCTTTCAAATCCACATAGGTTATTACAGAAATTGCTAGCTAAACAATTAAGCAATGAAGGGATGAATTGCAATAGACAATCACATAACAATTAACAATAACCAACACGGAAGCAAATCAATATCGATTACTCAAAAGTTTCCATTGGAATCTTAAAATAAGGTCTAAGTCATAAATGACTCAAATATATCATCCACAAAAGGAATACACATCATCCGGATACAAATGAATAACAAGGAGAGTAAAGTAAGAGAGTGCAACTATGTGTTCCTTCTCAAAGCTTGAATCTTTGATGTCCTCCAATTGTTTCAACCATCAAGTCTAATCTAACCCTAGATAACTATATACTAACAACTAATTTTTACACTAATCTACTCCTAAGCTATCCTAATGTAAACAAGAATTGGAAAGGAAAGAAGAAGGGAAAACTAGGGCTGAAGGCCTTTTTTCAGACTGCCTTGAATGCTGCACACGAGCCCCATTTAAAGCTTCTCCCGATTAGTCAAGCAAAAAGTCAAATAATTTTCTGCTGGGGACATGCGCGGCCGCGCGCGCCCCAAGCCAATTTTAGGCGCGGCCGCGCACACCAAAAAGCTGGAATCTGCAGCTGCTTGCTGGTGCAGGTTTGCCTCGTGTGTTCTTGAGTTGCTTTCTCCTGCCCCTCTTGCATTTGCCTCTTATTAGCCTTGCTTGTTACCTCTAGCCTCATGCCATTCCATTGCTTTAAGCTCATTTCAGCTCCTTGCCCCATTTAGGCGATCTTTTGCTCTTTTAACGGGCAAGTACTGCTAAGAGAGTTCCTTAACCTGAAAAACATAAAATAAGGGAAAAACACATGAAATTCACAACATTGCTTAAGTTTAAGAAACCGAATGAGTTGGAAAGTATCTGAATAAGTGGTCCTAAAACCACTTATCACTTATTGGACAATAAGTTCACTGAACGTGACTCGCTATGGAATACCTAATGGAGTTTTACTCGCCTGTCAATAGGAATTCCTAATGTGATAGTAGTACAAGTGATCCTTGGACTTGAGATCATCATAGTATCATGTATGTAATAAATTATACTTTTACTTATTCCTTAAAGCCCTTTAGGGTATATAAAAGGGTATGCTTGGGTATAATGAGTTACATATGGAGATAATGAATGATCAATAAAGAATCTACCACCTCTAGTAAAAGAGGAGATATGTCCTATGTGATTCGTTAAATGACAACCCAGAAATCCTTGGCCAATGTGGACTGAAATTAGAAAGGAGTTTCTAATTTGCATTAAATGGAGTTATGCATTTTCTAATCGAAATACATATAATTAAATAAAATAAGACTTGACAGTAAATCCATGTCTTATATTTAATTGGGACATTGTATGGTGGAAGGATTGAATTGTACAGTAACTATTTACTCACAGGTTCTTTTATGATTAATGTTAAAATCTATATTATCTAGAAAGTCGTTGATCGCTAGGGAGGCTTATCCCTATTGTAGAATAAATATTATTTATTTAAATAGATTATTAGTTTAATTTATTTATTTAAATAAGATTAGAATTGTTCTAATTGATTTATTCACAACCGGTTTAATATGGAGAACCTAAAGGGTCACACCATAAAAGAAAGAATAATTATTTAAGAAGGTAATGACATAATCATAATAATACATTAAGTGTAATTAATTTAATCTATGATGATAGGATAAATTAAATAGCTTAATGTTTATTATTTAATATTTTAAAAATATTAAATATAAATTAATAAGAGGAGTCTTATTAATATTATTACAATTATTATTATTTTAATTTCTAAAGGAGTTTAGTAATTAATTTAATATTAGTACTCTCATTTATTCCTAATAAGATTAGGAGATAAATTAATTAAATAAATTTAATTAATTATTCCCAATGTGGTGGGAAGCATACATTAATTAAAGGAGTTTAATTAATTAAATAAAATTTCATGTCTAATAGGATTAGAAGGGTTGACCAATCTATATAAGAGGAGTCTTATAATAGATATCAGTTGATGCAATTCTAATTGTTAGTGAGTACTCCTTTTCTATAGAGGATAGAAAACTAAGCCAACCACCATCCTTTTTGATAATTCATCTTCCTTGGTGGATCACCTCTAGAGGCCAAACACTTGGGTGGCTAACGTTGATCAAAGGAAGGAATCTAACCCAGAAATTCAAGGAGATCACGAAGAACAAGGAGTCGAACTCGTACATGTGGAAGCTTCGTTTTATAAGGGTATGATTCTATAATTTCTTATTTATCGTTTTAAATTAATAATTTACATAAAAAATGATCCGGATAATGGTTTTGTAAAAAATTTTAAACTCTGATATACCATGCTTCCGCTAATTTTTACAATTTATTGCGTCACGATTTCGTACAAACCCAACAGTGGCATCAGAGCCAAACCTTTATGTAATTATTAATTATTTTGATTTCATATACATATGGGTATGTATTTAGAATAATTTATTGGGGCATAATTTTATTGTGTAAAATTATTTTTGGGTTAGTCACGTTTTTTCCCCCTCTTGTTGGGAGCGGATTGGTTTTAAAAAGGAATCCGTGTTATTAAACAAGGGATTGTTTTTAAAAAAAAAGAAAAAAAAAGAACCCCACGCATTCCTTTTAAAAGGTGAAAATGTGATCAGGAGATACATTACAAAAGTATTTCAAAAAGGTGACTAATTGGATTCAAGTCATATATAAGGTTTTTACCTGATTCGCGAAAAAGGAAGCTACTAACTTGCATGAAGTTTATATTATATTCTTAATAATTTTACAATTAAAATAAAGAGTTTATTTTAATCTTGAAATTGGATTTCATGTAACTTAAAATTGTCCATTAAATGATACTCATATATATATGGAATGATTTTAATTCATGAGAAGAATATTTATTTATTAATGCATATGTTGATGTGTATAATAATAAATGGGGTTGATATGTACGGTATGATATGCACTAGACCGGATGTTGCTCACGCACTTAGTGTAACAAGCAGATACCAGTCGAATCCAGGAGAAGAGCACTGGAAGGCAGTGAAAAATATCCTAAAGTACTTGAGAAGGACTAAAGATATTTTTCTTGTCTACGGTGGGTCTGAATTAAAACTCGAGGGATTCACGGACTCAAGTTTTCAAACAGACCAAGATGACAGTAAATCTGTTTCAGGGTATGTGTTTACCTTGAACGGAGGTGCAGTGAGTTGGAAGAGTTCCAAGCAGCAAACGGTTGCTGATTCAGTGACAGAGGCAGAGTATATAGCTGCAAGTGAAGCTGCAAAGGAAGCTGTTTGGATGAAGAAGTTCATAACTGAACTTGGTGTGGTTCCTAGCATTGGAGAAGCAGTTCCCGTATACTGTGACAACACCGGAGCGGTTGCACAGGCTAAGGAACCCAGGTCTCATCAGAAATCTAAACATGTGTTGCGGCGATTTCACTTGATCAGGGAGATCATTGAAAGAGGAGACGTCACCTTGGAGCGTGTAGACTCTCAAGACAACATTGCAGATCCATTTACTAAAGCTTTAACACAACCAGCAGTTTGATCGTCACTTAGAGAAGATGGGTATGAGATACCATGGCGATTGGCTTTAGTGCAAGTGGGAGATTGATAGTAGTGTGCATACAAGCCAATCATGTATGATGACAAAGCACATACTTTGTAAACAATCTTATTTATTTATTAATAAAATATTCATTTAAGGCATATAATTATCTACATGGTGCTGTTTTTATAATATGTAAATAACCTATAGTTTTAAGCAATGCTTTTAGAATCATGATGAGATCATGATAATGAGATCTAAATTCTTAGAAAGCTTAAAAACTAAAATAGTTCCCAATTGTGGGATTACTAAAATGGGGATTAGTAAATCCGGATAGATTGGTACATATGTTGCTTGCTCATTGGATGAGGATGACTGATCTCATGGTCATTTGTGTGGAGACACTAAAGCAAGTATGTAGGTGCTTATTGGAGAATAAGTTCACTGAACGTGACTCGCTATGGAATACCTAATGGAGTTTTACTCGCCTGTCAATAGGAATTCCTAATGTGATAGTAGTACATGTGATCCTTGGACTTGAGATCATCATAGTATCTTGTATGTAACAAATTATACTTTGACTAATTCCTTAAGGCCTTTTAAGGCATATATAGGGTATGCTTGGGTATAATGAGTTACATATGGAGATAATGAATGATCAATAAAGAATCTACCACCTCTAGTAAAAGAGGAGATATGTCCTATGTGATTCGTTAAATGACAACCCAGGAATCCTTGGCCAAGGTAGAATGAAATTAGAAAGAGGTTTCTAATTTGCATTATTTGGAGTTGTGCATTTTCTAATCGAAATACATATGATTAAATAAATTAATACTTGACAGTAAATCCATGTCTTATATTTAATTGGGACATTGTATGGTGGAAGGATTGAATTGTACGGTAACTATTAACTCACAGGTTCTTTTATGATTAATGTTGAAATCTATATTATCTGGAAAGTCGTTGATCGCTAGGGAGGCTTATCCCTATTGTAGAATAAATGTTATTTATTTAAATAGATTATTAGTTTAATTTGTTTATTTAAATAAGATTAGAATTGTTCTAATTGATTTATTCACAACCGGTTTAATATGGAGAACCTAAAGGGTCACACTATAAAAGGAAGAAGAATTATTTAAGAAAAAAATGGCATGATAGTAATAATGCATTAAGTATAATTAATTTAATCTATAATGATAGAATAAATTAAATAGCTTAATGTTTATTATTTAATATTTTAGAAATATTAAATATAAATTAATAAGAGGAGTCTTATTAATATTATTATTATTTTAATTCTAAAGGAGTTTAGGAATTAATATAATATCAGTACTCTCTCTCAATCCTGATAAAGATTAGGATATAAATTAATTAAAAGTAATTAATTAATTAATTAAATAAAATCCTATTCTAATTGGATTAGGAGGGTTAACCTAATATCTATATAAGAGAGTCTTATATCAGAAATAAGGTACGTGAATTTTTCAAGAGTTGGGAGTACACATATTCTATAGAGATAGAAACAAGGGTTAAGCCAATAACCCATCTTACTGAGTTCTTTATCTTCCTTGGTGGATCACCGTTAGAGGCCAAACATTTGGGTGGCTGACATTGATCAAGGGAAGGAGCCACTACAGAGGAATCAAAGGAATCAAAGGAGTAGAACTTGTACCTGAGGAAGCTTAGATCTTCAAAGGTATAATTTTGTTTTTCTCCTTCTTCATTCACTGATAATTGATGCACAAGAATGATCATGGTAATGGGTTTGTATAAATTTTTGAAAACCTAATTTTTTACGCTTCCGCCCTATATATGTGATTTGATTGCATGATTGCGTTACGTACAAACCCAACAGCAACAACCAATCCAACATATCAAAACAAGCTAAGGTTCAACAAAGGCTTTATTATGGTTTTATTCACACACGGGGGCGATATTCGCACATTCCCGTGTACACACTCGACTGTGCAATGCTAAGCCCTCTTAGGCTTTTCAATGATACTCATTTATCGAGCTTTCGACCAACAACTCCCAAACCAGAAGGCTTAAGGGCGCTGGGTGTAGAGACAATTCTCTACGGCATACTTGCTAGAGTATCAAAGGCCACAAGACTTAGCTAGACAAGGTGTTTATTCTATTTTTTTTCTTTTTCTCAATTTATATTTTTTTCTTTTTCTTTTTTTCTTTTTCTTTTCTTTTTAGCATGCATACCCAATGTTTTCCCCAAACTTGCATTTATGTGTTATTAAGGTTATGATTCATTTTTCTACTCAATTCTATCATTAAACACAAATTTTTCCCCTTAGAAGACAAGCATGTGCTAATCTAACCAACAAGCAAATAATAACAATGTCGTGCTATTCGGTAACATCAAAACAACAGGCATAGACTACATCATGTATAAACTTATAACTAAGCTTAAGTTATCAACTAAGTTCAAAAATCTATCACATTTCAATATCATCATTGGCCATACTGGAATTCAATAGGCTAAAAGCATGGGATAATGCTATGCAATGCAACTAAACACATACTAAATAATCAAAACAAAAGAAGACTGGACATTTTTTTATGCAAAATTTAACTACTAAATACTAACATGCAAACTAAACAAACTAAACATAAAATAAACATGTAATTAAACTATATGCAACTAGCTATATGCACTACTACTAACTATAACCCAATACCCCCAAACTTAAAAACTTTAATGTCCTCATTAGGGATAATGGGTAAGGAAACTCCCCTATGTATCGGCACGGCCACCCGTCTTGGGTGGATAATCTGGCGGAGGGTAAGGTATGGCAGAACCGAAGCCTGGCCACTCCAAAATTGATCCCTGCTGCGCAAAGGCCTCAGCCAAGGAACGAGATAACCCATCGACAAACGCAGTGAAGTTACCATGCAACGCGTCCATCCCCCTCTCCAATCGTCTCATCCTGTAATCCTAATTCACTTCACTGCCTGGAGGAGGGGCGGCTGCCTCTGCTGGCTTTAGTGGAGGCACTAGTGGAGGAGTTGGCAGAATGAATCCTTTACCTCGCGGATGTGCCTTGCCACTAGCCCAATCTTCAAACTTCTTAATGGTGGTGTGTGTGATATCCTGGCTCAGCATCTGAACCTGCTTGTCATCCCAGTCAAGACCAGCCTGGGCACACAGATGCATCACGACTGATGCATTTAGAATACTGCCAGTGGTGCTACCCCGCATGTAGCGCAACATATTCTGATGGAATAAATGGCCAATATTTATATACTTCCCATTAATGATTCCCCACAGAATAATTGCCTTCTCGACAAGAATGTCATGCTGGTGAGTAGACGGCATCAGATTGGTGTACATAAATAGGTTCCACACCTTTGCATATCGGTTCAGGGTTGAGCTTGGAAAATTAGTGCGTGTATCGGTGCCCACCTTATAGTTCCAGTTCGTGCCCGGCATGCATAAATCTGTGATCACCATGTCCAAGTCAGTCTCAAAATGCTCTGCCTCAACCCAATTTACTCGACCAGTCGGGATTGAAGGCAAATTGAAAACCTCATGGATCTCCAGCGGACAGTAGTCAACTTGAAAGCCTCAAACGAACGAGAATCCGCTCTGTGTCTCCTTGGCGTTTGCATAGAATTCGCGAACTATGTGAAAGTAGTATGCATACAAGCCAATCATGTATGATGATAAAGCATATACTTTGGAGGCAATCTTATTTATTTATTAATAAAAATATTCATTTATTAAAGGCATTTAATTATCTACATGGTGCTGTTTTTATAATATGTAAATAACCCATAGTTTTAAGCAATGTTTTTAGAATCATGATGATGATCATGCCAATGAGATCTAAATTCTTAGAAAGCTCTAAAACTAAAATAGTTCCTAATCATGGGATTACTAAAAAGGAGAGTAGTAAATTCGGATAGATTAGTACATATGTTGCTTGCTCATTAGATGAGGATGATTGATCTCATAATCATTTGTGTGGAGACACTAAAGCAAGTATGTAGGTGCTTATTGGAGAATAAGTTCACTGAACGTGACTCGCTATGGAATACCTAATGGAGTTTTACTCGCCTGTCAATAAGAATTCCTAATGTGATAGTAGTACAAGTGATCCTTGGACTTGAGATCATCATAGTATCTTGTATGTAATGAATTATACTTTGACTTATTCCTTAAAGCCCTTTAGGGTATATAAAAGGGTATGCTTGGGTATAATGAGTTACATATGGAGACAATGAATGATCAATAAAGAATCTACCACCTCTAGTAAAGGAGGAGATATGTCCTATGTGATTCGTTAAATGACAACCCAGGAATCCTTGGCCAAGGTAAAATGAAATTAGAAAGGAGTTTCTAATTTACATTATTTGGAGTTGTGCATTTTCTAATCGAAATACATATAATTAAATAAAATAAGACTTGACAGTAAATTCATGTCTTATATTTAATTGGGACATTGTATGGTGGAAGGATTGAATTGTATGGTAACTATTTACTCACAGGTTCTTTTATGATTAATGTTGAAATCTATATTATCTGAAAAGTCGTTGATCGCTAGGGAGGCTTATCCCTATTGTAGAATAAATATTATTTATTTAAATAGATTATTAGTTTAATTTATTTATTTAAATAAGATTAGAATTGTTCTAATTGATTTATTCACAACCGGTTTAATATGGAGAACCTAAAGGGTCACACCATAAAAGGAAGAATAATTATTTAAGAAGGTAGTGGCATAATCGTAATAATGCATTAAGTGAAATTAATTTAATCTATGGTGATAGAATAAATTAAATAGCTTAATATTTATTATTTAATATTTTGGAAATATTAAATATAAATTAATAAGAGGAGTCTTATTAATATTATTATAATTATTATTATTATAATTTCTAAAGGAGTTTAGTAATTAATTTAATATTAGTACTCTCATTTATTCCTAATAAGATTAGGAGACAAATTAATTAAATGAATTTAATTAATTATTTCCCATGTGGTGGGAAGTCTAAATTAATTAAAGGAGTTTAATTAATTAAAAGAAATCCCATGTCTAATAGGATTAGAAGGGTTGACCAATATCTATATAAGAGGATTCTTATAATAGATATTACTTGATGCAATTTTAATTGTTGGAGAGTACTCCTTTTCTATAGAGGATAGAAAACTAAGCCAACCACCCTCCTTCTTGATAATTCATCTTCCTTGGTGGATCACCTCTAAAGACCAAACACTTGGGTGGCTAACGTTGATCAAAGGAAGGAATCTAATCCGAAAATTCAAGGAGATCACGAAGAACAAGGAGTTGAACTAGTACCTGTGGAAGCTTCGTTCTACAAGGGTATGATTCCATAACTTCTTATTTATCGTTTTAAATTAATAATTTGCATAAAGGATGATCCGGGTAATGGTTTTGTAGAAATTTTTTTAAACTCTGATATACTATGCTTCCGCTAATTTTTGCAATTTGATTGCGTCACGATTTCGTACAAACCCAACACTATGGCCATCGGAGCAGGCACAAGCGTTGTCACAACTCCAAACCAGGCCCTATCTCGGATCATGGCAAGCATTTTGCCATCTTCTTTTCCCAATTTCAATCCCCGCTCCTTCACAAATGTCTTAGCAGCAATTCGGTAATATTCAGTCTGTGCTGCGAGACTGATGAACCTGGTTAAGTCCACAGTATCCTCAGCCTAGCTTCTTTGCGAAGGTGAATCAGGCGTAGCGGATCTAGCTCTCTTTGGTCCCATGGTAATTGTAGAAATTTCTCACTTGCAGAACCCTAATATGATGAATGAAGAACACCCCCAAACTTGCACCTTTGAATTTTCCTGCACAAACCCTAGCTTTGTGAATCCGAAGAATTCCCAAATTACCTCTGAATTCTGTAGAGAAAACCCTAGCCTTGAAGAAATTGAAGATGGAACCTTCCAAATCTCCTCTAAACTATCTCTACAAACCCTAACTCTGAAAGAATTTAGATTAGACTGATGGAATGTTAGTGGAGGTTAGAGCTTGTATATATAATCGGAGAGAGAGAGTTTGTATATGAGAAGGAGAAAGAGGGGGGGTTGTATTTTGTAATGTGATTAGGGCTATGTTTATGAGAAGGAGATGAAATAGGATTAGAATAGGCTTTGAGAGGGTAGGAGGATGTATATGAGAATGGTTCTTATGTTCTGATAAAGGAGATCCACCTAATTAATATCTGATATAAGGCCCCGATCACTTCTGTTAAACATTTTAATCTAGTCGAATCTGGTGACGGGCGCGGGCGCGCTGTGTTTGACTACAGTTAAGGTGCGGCAGCGCGTTACATGAATGCTCTATGGACTGGGTATTGGCATGGCCGCCCGGCTTTTTGCCTTGCTGTTGGTGCGGCCGCCCTACCCTAAGCCCAGCAAAGAATTTTTTTTATCTGCAACAGTGAACTTTTCTACAGCAAACCAACATGCAAACCAACATTAAACCAACATAGCCTACTAACATGCAATATATTCAACAGCAATATAAACCAACATGCAATTTATTTCCAGCACCCATAACATTGAAAAATGAGATGTAAATGATTACAACATCAAAATTGAACTATATAAGATGTATGTACATTTGAATCATCAAAAATGCTATATAAGTGAATCATATATATGTGATTCTCAAAAATGCTATATATGTGTATATGCAATATGCTCATAACTCCAAATTGATCAAAATTTTCATGATTTTTTAGAATTAAACAAGGGGAAGAGAAATATAGAGACATGTAACCAGAATTAAATAAGAGGGAGAAGAGAGATTGATAAGTGGTTTTATAACCACTTATTTAGATATCAACTCGCTTCTATTGTTGCTTAAACTCTTGTGTATTGTAGCTTTTCATGCATTTATGTTTACTTTTGTAGATTTCTGTATTTGGGACTCTTCAGGTGCAAATTGAGCTTAAAATGATTAAAAGGTGCTAAAAAGGAGCAAAGCTTAAAGAGCCAAGTTATGGCATGTGATGGAATGAACAGGAGGGAACAAGACATTGGCATTAGGTAATGGGCAGAAGCTAGGAGCAATTAGAGTCAAGAAGGAATTCAGAAGGGCAGCAGGAGAAAGCAGGAACAAAGCAGCAATAATTCCAGCATCTTGCCCCTGCGCAGCTGCGCAGGCATTGGTCAGGGAGCCAGCGCAGCTGCGCCAGTCTTGGATGCCCAGTTGACTAATTTTTAGCCCAGCAGTTTCGGTTTTGGCTTGGGGCTTTTGCAGGCAGACGGGGCAGAAAGCAGATAAGGGGCATTTTTGGCTACACATGGAGAATGCTCCCATTGGGAGTTCAAGCCCTAACCTTCCCTTTCTATTTTCATTTTTCCTTTTCATTTTCTTGTCTAGGTTAGGAGTAGAGAGTAGATTAGGCTAGTTAAAAGTAGTTAATATTCTAGGGTTTCATTAGACTTGATGGTTGAAACAAGTGGGTTGTATTGAAGATTCAATAGTGGATGCTTGGAGATTTAAATTTGCATTTCTTATCCTTAAACTCTCTCTTTGCTTTCTATGTTGTAATCTTATGATGTGTATGCTACTTGTGGATGATAACTTGTGTTTCACTATGATATCTTAAATCTATTTTGGGATTCTAATGGAACCCAACACATAGTTGGTCTTGAATTCTCTCTCTCTTTGCTATTATTATGAATTGGTTATCATAACTTATGCTTTTAGATTGATTTCTTGTGAATCTGTATGAACTTGACAAATGGATTATAGGTTTAGACCTAGTTATGATATCATGCGAAAGTTAGAGATTCTTGCGGGTAATCCATGAGATTATGTGACTTGTGTCTCATTCATTGTCCTAAAGAGTTGATAATTTGATAGCATTTAGGATAGAAATATACCTAAGCGCCGTATGCAACCAATTTGAGAATCTAATCTTAATGACTTCCTATGCGAAAGTTGGTAATTGAAAGAGTAGTTAACGAGATTTTCCCGTGACATGTGTCTTGTTAATTATTCTTGATATTGGTTTCTTGATAGTGTGTAGGATAGACATATACCTACATGCCGCATTAGGGAGATTCATAGTTGTCCGTCGAAAGAGGCTTTTATGTAACCATGATTTCTCGGTTGTCAATTCTATGTGCTAATTGTTTCATACGAGAGAGTTAAGAGAGTCGAATGAAGTGTCGGGGGAAATTGGAATCTCATGCCTTCATTATCTGATTTTGCCCTAGGATTAATTAGTTTAACTTCAATTCTTGTCTAGTTAACTTAGTTTAACTCATTCACTTTACCGCCTGTTTAAATAAGATTGAAATGATTATGTGCTAGTGGTTTGGTGACTTTTATCCATTAATTCCTCATGGGAACGATATCTTACTCACTCTTTATTACTCATTGGCCGCGTATACTTGCGCGTTAATTGTGTCACCTAATCGGACCAACAGAGATGATGGGGTGCCTTCCATCGAGCGCTTGTTTCTAGTCAATTAGCTCGACTCTGTCTGAAATGGTTAAGTAGTAGAAAGGATCGAGGCAACTTTTTACCGATCGACTTTGCCTCCATAGTATTGCTTCAACCTTTGTCCATTCACTTTAAACTGTTTATCTAGGTATTGATCGAAAATCTCCACTGCACCATGTAGAAACATAATTTTCACCGTGAAAGGGCCAGACCACCGTGATTTGAGCTTTCTAGGAAAGAGCCTAAGACGAGAGTTATACAATAATACCATTTGCCCCGGCTCGAATTTCCTTTCCATGATCTTGCGGTCGTGCCACCTTTTCACTTTTTCCTTATACAATTTTGAGTTTTCGTAAGCTTGTAGTCTGAATTCATCTAACTCATTTAATTGGAGAAGGTGCTTCTCCCCTGTAGCTTTCAAGTCAAAGTTCAGTTTTTTATGGCCCAATAGGCCTTGTGTTCGAGTTCCATGGGTAGGTGGCAGGCCTTCCCATAAACTAGCTGATACGGTGACATACCCAATGGTGTCTTGTACGCAGTCCTGTATGCCCAAACTGCATCATCGAGCTTAAGGGACAAATCCTTCCTCGTGGGATTTACAATTTTCTCTAATATCCTTTTGACCTCACGATTGGATACCTCAGCTTGACTGTTCGTTTGGGGATGGTACGCCGTTGCTACACGGTGATTCACCCCATACTTGGCCAATAGTGCAGTAAACTGTCTATTGCAGAAATGGGTGCCTTCATCACTTATGATGGCTCGAGGAGTCCCGAATCTTGTGAATATACTCTTTTGCAGAAATCGTAAGACCACTCTAGCATCATTAGTCGGCAAGGCTGCTACTTCTACCCACTTGGACACGTAATCCACTGCCAGCAAGATATACAAATTTCCACACGATAAAACAAAAGGCCCAATGAAGTCTATTCCCCAGACGTCAAAGATCTCAACCTCTAAGATCATATTCAAAGGCATCTCATTCCGTTTGGTTATATTTCCCACTCGCTGACACCGGTCACATTTTTGGACGAAGTTGTACGCATCTTTGAACAGAGTCGGCCAATAAAATCCAGCCTGAAGTACCTTGGTAGCTGTCCTCTCTCCCCCGTAGTATCCTTCATAAACTGATGAATGACAATCCTGAAGTATTCTGTCCGTCTCACTTTCTGGGATGCACCTTTTGATCATCCTATCAGCGCACTACTTAAATAGGTAAGGCTCATCCCAAATATACCATCTAACATCATGTAGAAACTTCTTCTTCTGAGGTCTAGTCAAATCAGCAGGGATAATATTTCTCACTAGGAAGTTCGCAAAGTTCACAAACCATGGAATTTTTCCTTGCACAACAAATAACTGTTCGTCCAGGAAGGACTTATTGATCATCACTTTATCATTTGTGTCCTTTCCCGGGTTCTCCAATCGGGATAAGTGGTCAGCCACTTGGTTTTTGGTCCCCTTTCTGTCTTTGATTTCTAAATCAAATTCCTCTAGAAGAAGTATCCAACGAATGAGACGGGGCTTAGCATCTTTCTTTGATATCAGGTATCGGATTGCAACATGATCGATGTATATAATAACTCTTGTGCCAATCAGATAAGACCTAAATTTATCAAATGCGTTTACCACCGCTAGAAGCTCATTATCTGTGGTGGTGTAGTTCAGTTGGGCATCCTTCAGGGTTTTGCTGGCATAGTAAATGACATGAAAAACTTTGTCCCTATGTTGCCCCAAGAAAACTCCGATAGCGAAGTAACTTACATCGCACATAAATTCAAATGGAAAAGACCAGTCAGGAGCTGTAATAATGGGTGTCATAGTTAATTTTTTTTAAGTGCTCAAATGCCGCTAAGCATTCATCGTCGAATCTAAATGGGACATCCTTCTCAAGAAAACTGCATAGAGGCTTAATGATCTTTGAGAAGTCCTTTATGAAGTGATGATAGAATCCCGCGTGCCCAAGGAAACTATGAACCCCTTTCACAGAAGTTGGTGGAGGTAAACTCTTGATAGTCTCTAACTTCGCCCTGTCCACCTCTAATCCTTTCCCTGAAACTTTGTGCCCCAAGATAATGCCTTCCTATACCATAAAATTGCACTTTTCCCAATTCAGCACTAAATTGGTCTCAACACACCTCTTTAATACCAGAACCAAATTTTCCAAGCATATGTCAAAAGAGTCTCCAAAGACTGAGAAGTCGTCCATGAAAACTTCTACATTTTGCTCTACCATATCAGAAAAAATTGCCATTATACATCTTTGGAATGTAGCTGGAGCGTTGCATAATCCGAAACACATCCTCCTGAATGCAAAAGTATCATATGGGCACGTGAAGGTAGTCTTCTCCTGGTCTTCTGGAGCTATAACAATCTGGTTATACCTCAAATAACCATCCAAGAGGCAGTAGTAGTCATGTCCCGCTAACCTATCCAACATTTCGTCAATGAACGGGAGAGGGAAATGGTCCTTTCTTGTATCTTTGTTCAATCTGCGATAGTCCATGCAGACCGTCCACCCTGTGACTGATATGGTAGGTATAAGTTCATTATTCTCATTAGACACTACTGTCATGCCTCCCTTCTTCGGAACGCATTGCACCAGGCTCACCCAAGAGATGTCTGAGATCGGATAAATGATCCCGGCATCTAACCACTTTAGGATCTCCTTCTTGACGACCTCTTTCATAATCGGATTCAATCTCCTCTGTTGCTCTATCGTCGGCTTACTAGCATCCTCCAGGAGTATCTTATACATGCAGTATGAGGGGATGATCTCTTTGATGTCTGCTATGGTGTGACGAACGTGAATTTTGTACAATTATTTGAATATTTATTGAAATAAATAAATATTTCTTATGATTTAATTGTTGAGTTAAATAATTAATTCATGAATTTATGGTAGATTAATTTAATTATATGTGTTACATTAATTAAATTAATGTGTAGTAATTTATGGTTCAAAGTATATATTTAATTGAGTTTCTTTGATTAAATGAGTTAATCAAATAAGCATAATGTTACTTTAATTAATTTAATAATTAATTAAAGAATTAATGAATTGACATAATTAATAAATAAAAATATTGAGTATGTGACAATATGAATTAGTGTAAAGTTATTATATTTTATTTAATTGATTTAAATAAAATTAATTAAATTAATTAAAGTGTTAAAAGTAACTATATTATAAGCTAGTTTATTAAAATAAAGGGAAAGAAGGAAAAGAAGAAAAATCAAACAAGGCCCTATGAGAAGTTGGGTTGGTTAAGGTTAACGGATATATTATTTACGTATTATATATACTTATACATATACGTATTATCCTATTGTTCAAAGTTAGGAAGTTAGAGAATATTTGAGAAGTCAGAGAGAAAAAGAAGAAGAGATTGAGAGAGATTGAGAAAGGAAGAATTGAGAAATCAATTGTGTTGTCTTTGATTTATCTTCACTACTAAGGGTAATCCCTTCTTTTAAGTTTTCAAAATCTAAAATTCTTAAAGTTCTTCATTACGTATTTTAAAGTTCAGCGAAAAATTGGGTTCATAATTAAGTTATGATATGGCTTTATCTATATGGATCTGTGTTTAAATCATGTTTTATATTTGGTATGAATGATTTAAAATGATCAGAATTATATAATTTGGCCTTAATTGGGTTTTTGAAAAAGTTACAGAGTTTTTATACGTCTTTGTAAAAACTTTATGTTAAGAATTGTTTTGATAAATTAAACCAAGATATGATCATATATGTTAGTATTATGTGTTGAATCATGTATACATAATTTACACTGATCACACCATATAATTTTGTTAAGAATTTGGTTCTTGAAAAGACAGTATAAAAGTTGTGAGTATAACCCATATGGGTTAAATTAACGATTGAATCATATGTTTGTATTAAAATTAACACATGATTTTAATTCTATATATTAAAACAAAGAGAATGGAATTGGAATGAGTGGATTCGGTATAGTAACGAATCCGTAATGATAGATTTATGTTTTTCATTAAATTTCTACAAAATTTATTAAGAACAGTGAAATTGATGGTTTTAATTTATGTAATGTCATGAATTGAAATGTTAAGAACATGTGGGAAGTGATACATAATGTTCCTGTGAAGTTTATACTTCATGGGTAACATTACAAATCAATATATTGGTGTAAAATTGGAGAAAAGGGGCGACTTTCTGTGTTCATTCGCAAACTTCAGATTCTAGAAATTCGTAGCCGCGCGGCCGCGCCGTATCTAAGTGTTATTGCCGCGCGGCCGCGCCCGTCTGGAAATTTTGAAAAAAAATCGAAGTGTTGAATTTTGAGAAATGTGTTGTAAATCTAATAAACGTGAAGACATGTTATGTATGTGATAAGAAGTTAATACAAGATTAATAACTTAAATTATGCTATTAATTAATAAGTTAATTAATCAACGAAAACCATGTTGGATTTGTACGAAATTGTGACGCAATCAAATTGCAAAATTAGCGGAAGCATGGTATATCAGAGTTTAAAAAATTTCTACAAAACCATTACCCGGATCATCCTTTATGCAAATTATTAATTTAAAGCGATAAATAAGAAGTTATGGAATCATACCCTTGTAGAACGAAGCTTCCACAGGTACTAGTTCAACTCCTTGTTCTTCGTGATCTCCTTGAATTTCCGGGTTAGATTCCTTCCTTTGATCAACGTTAGCCACCCAAGTGTTTGGCCTCTAGAGGTGATCCACCAAGGAAGATGAATTATTAAGAAGGAGGGTGGTTGGCTTAGTTTTCTATCCTCTATAGAAAAGGAGTACTCTCCAACAATTGGAATTTCCTCTACTGATATCTATTATAAGACTCCTCTTATATAGATATTGGTCAACCCTTCTAATCCTATTAAACATGAGATTTCTTTTAGTTAATTAAACTCCTTTAATTAATTTAGGCTTCCCACCACATGGGAAATAATTAATTAAATTCATTTAATTAATTTGTCTCCTAATCTTATTAGGAATAAATGAGAGTACTAATATAAAATTAATTACTAAACTCCTTTAGAAATTAAAATAATAATAATTGTAATAATATTAATAAGACTCCTCTTATTAATTTATATTTAATATTTCTAAAATATTAAATAATAAACATTAAGCTATTTAA
Source organism: Panax stipuleanatus (assembly GCA_020205555.1). Classification (NCBI taxonomy): domain Eukaryota; kingdom Viridiplantae; phylum Streptophyta; class Magnoliopsida; order Apiales; family Araliaceae; genus Panax; species Panax stipuleanatus. Next base: position 92,473,053 of record CM035117.1, read on the forward strand.
TTTATTCTATCACCATAGATTAAATTAATTTCACTTAATATATTATTACGATTATGCCATTATCTTCTTAAATAATTATTCTTCCTTTTATGGTGTGACCCTTTAGGTTCTCTATATTAAACCGGCTATGAATAAATCAATTAGAACAATTCTAATCTTATTTAAATAAATAAATTAAACTAATAATCTATTTAAATAAATAATATTTATTCTACAATAGGGATAAGCCTCCCTAGCGATCAACGACTTTCCAGATAATATAGATATCAACATTAATCATAAAAGAACCTTTGAGTAAATAGTTACCATACAATTCAATTCTTCCACCATACAATGTCCCAATTAAATATAAGATATGAATTTACTGTCAAGTCTAATTTTATTTAATTATATGTATTTCGATTAGAAAATGCACAACTCCAAATAATGCAAATTAGAAACTCCTTTCTAATTTCATTTTACCTTGGCCAAGGATTCCTGGGTTGTCATTTTACGAATCACATAGGACATATCTCCTCTTTTACTAGAGGTGGTAGATTCTTTATTGATCATTCATTATCTCCATATGTAACTCTTTACACCCAAGCATACCCTATATATGCCTTAAAAGGCCTTAAGGAATTAGTCAAAGTATAATTTGTTACATACAAGATACTATGATGATCTCAAGTCCAAGGATCACATGTACTACTATCACATTAGGAATTCCTATTGACAGGCGAGTAAAACTCCATTAGGTATTCCATAGCGAGTCACGTTCAGTGAACTTATTCTCCAATAAGCACCTACATACTTGCTTTAGTGTCTCCACACAAATGATCATGAGATCAATCATCCTCATCCAATGAGCAAGCAACATATGTACCAATCTATCCGGATTTACTAATCCCCTTTTTAGTAATCCCACGATTGGGAACTATTTTAGTTTTAGAGCTTTCTAAGAATTTAGATCTCATTAGCATGATCATCATCATGATTCTAAAAGCATTGCTTAAAACTATGGGTTATTTACATATTATAAAACAGCACCATGTAGATAATTAAATGCCTTTAATAAATGAATATTTTATTAATAAATAAATAAGATTGTTTACAAAGTACGTGCTTTATCATCATACATGATTGGCTTGTATGCACACTACTATCAAACCATTTTTTGAAAAATCTAATAATGAGTTCGGAGAACACAGTTCTGAATCGATAAATATATCGAACATGTGATTAATTAATACTGTCAATGTGTTGATAGGTAAGAGTAATTAAAGAAGTGAGTTATAACTGTAGCGTGTGCACGAGGCAAGTTTCTAAACCCTACTTTTAAATTGAGCATGTTATAGACCTAAATTCTTTATCGAGCAAAGTATTTATCCTTGATTATTTAAGTTCAGAATTTTATATAAAATGTCATGATTCTTTTAAAAGTATCATTTCAGTATACAATACCTATTCGATTGTATACCCTAGAGAAGTTATTATTCAAATTGAATATCTTATGTTGTTGAATCCTTTAAGATTAGCGAACCCTTATATGATTCGACTAGACCATAGTTGATGAGCGTTCTAAATTCTAGAACTACTATTGAGTATCCAAACCAAACTTTATTTGGTGCGGATGATAAGTGGTTTTAGTGACCACTTATTCAGATACTTTCCAACTCATTCTGTTACGTAAACTCAAGTAATCTTGTGCGTTTAATGTGTTTTTCCTTTCTTTTGTTACTTTCAAGTTCAGGAACTCTCCATGTGCAATTTGAGCTTAAAAGGGAAAAAGAACGCTAACAAGAGGCAAAGCACATATATGAGCTCAAAGCATGATGGTGGCATGGAATGAAGTTGTAATAGAGTGATGCTATGGGTCTACAAGAAGTGTAATTGAAAGCAACAAGATAGCATAAAGCAACCAGCCTTGAGCCAGCAGCAGAAAAACTAGCATCCTAGGGCCGCACGGCCGCGCCAGGATTAAGCCTTGGGCGCGCGCGGCCGCGCCAGTCAACTTTTGAGCCAGACTTTGACTTTTGCTTAAAATGAACAGGAGAAGGCTATTATAAGGGGGCTCAACCTCATTTACTCATCAACATTGAATAGGCCTTAAGCCCTAGTTTCTCCATTACTTTATATTTTAATTTTCTTGTTTGTAGATTAGGAGTAGATTAAATTAGAGATTAGTATAGATTAGTGTAGTTAGTAGATTCTAGGGTTTTGTTAGTGTGTGAAGATTGAAGCAAGGATTGCATCAAGATCCATTACTTGGAGAAGAACAAAAGATTTACATTTCTCTATCTCTTACTCACCTTGTATTAAAATTATATTCGGATAATGTATAATCTACTTGTGGATAATATATTTGGGTTGTCTATGCCTGAAATTATATTTTGAGGTTCTAATGGAACCTAATGAGTAGTTGATTGTTGGTTTTCCTTCCATAATGGTCTTATTTGATTGCTATATGTTGTCTATCGTGATATATGCTTCCATTGCTTAATTGATTAGCTACCAATTACTGTGATAATCTATGTAGGATCAAAAGACAAAATGTAAGTTTAGATCTAATTGCGGTAGCGGGCGATTGTAGGTTCACATGGCGTTGGACTTATGATTTGTGCTTAGGATAGAAATATACCGAAGCGCCGCTCGTAGTCAATAAAGAACTTGACCTTAAACCCTATTTATTTGTAAACACCATAGACATATAGGGGTTTAGATAATGTGGTTGTCCACGTGTGTCTATCATCTATGGATTGCACGTGGTATGGTTTAGGTACATCGAAAGATGGCCTTCTATCACTTTAGCGTTCTCGGCTAACACATATAGTGATTGATTTGACCTAATTGGAAGTGAATCGACTTAGACGAATCATTAGGGGAAATTGGAATCTCATATCTTCATTATCTGATTCTACCTTAGGATTCTTTAGTTTAACTTCCATTCCTCTCCTAGTTTAAAGTAGTTTTAATTCATTCTCTCTACCACCCGTTTAAATAAGACTGAGATGATAATGTGCTAGTGCTTTGGCGACCTTTTATCCATTAAAACCTCGTGGGAACGATATCTTACTTTCACTTTATTACTCGTTGGCCGCGTATACTTGCGCGTTAATTGTGTCATCTTATCGGACCAACAAGTTTTTGGCACCATTGGCGGGGACTTATTTTGATAACTGTTTGCCAACATTAGTTTCAATCAAATTAGTCTTAATTTAAACTTTTTATTTTTGTTTTAATTCTTCCTATATTCTCTTCTCAGGTACAATGGACTTAAATTTCTATCCATGGAACTATACAAGACAAGAGCAACCAAGGGAAGCAAGCACTGATGGACTCGATCCAATTACCACACTCTCAGCACAGTTAGAGGAGCTCTCGAGAAAGTTGGATACTGTTTTAGCCTAACAAAGTCGAGAGCCAGTGACTTCATATGACTATGGTGCTGGAGCTTATATGAGCCATCAGGAGCCTATCAGTTATGGACAGGAGCAGTATGGGGGTGAGTACTTCCACCATGAGCCGTACACCAATTATCAACAAGATTGGGGGTATCACCCGAGCCCGTCAGCTAACTACTATCAAGACCATACTGTGAGCTATCAAGAACAATATGAGCCAAGTTCAAATTACGCACCAGAACCCCCATTTCAACCTTTCTATTTACAAGGAGAACAGTCTACCATGGATGTAGACACTCGAAATTTTGCTTTTGTCGTACTAACCCTGCGGAGGGTAAAAGCATCATTTTATTTCGGAGACAACCCCGAAGTAGGGCAAAAGATCCCAGTCATCTCAAAGATAACTCCAGGAATGGTAAAGAGGACTAATGAAGTCTGAACATACCGCAACCCAATCGAAAATCGACGAGCTGACATAGTGATCATCAGAAACCACCTCAGCAAACCTCGAACGACGTACCATCAAGAGATAAGCCTGCAGACTGATATCTGTGTTGGGTTTGTACGTAACGCAATCATGCAATCAAATCACATAAATAGGGCGGAAGCGTAAAAACTAGGTTTTCAAAAATTTATACAAACCCATTACCATGATCATTCTTATGCATCAATTATTAGTGAATGAAGAAGGAGAAAAACAGAATTATACCTTTGAAGATCCAAGCTTCCTCAGGTACAAGTTCTACTCCTTTGATTCCTTTGATTCCTCTGTAGTGGCTCCTTCCCTTGATCAATGTCAGCCACCCAAATGTTTGGCCTCTAACGGTGATCCACCAAGGAAGATGAAGAACTCAGTAAGATGGGTTATTGGCTTAACCCTTGTTTCTATCTCTATAGAATATGTGTACTCCCAACTCTTGAAAAAATCACGTACCTTATTTCTGATATAAGACTCTCTTATATAGATATTAGGTTAACCCTCCTAATCCAATTAGAATAGGGTTTTATTTAATTAATTAATTAAATACTTTTAATTAATTTATATACTAATCTTTATTAGGATTGAGAGAGAGTACTGATATTATATTAATTCCTAAACTCCTTTAGAATTAAAATAATAATAATAATAATAATATTAATAAGACTCCTCTTATTAATTTATAGTTAATATTTCTAAAATATTAAATAATAAACATTAAGCTATTTAATTTATTCTATCATCATAGATTAAATTAATTATAATTAATGCATTATTACTATCATGCCATTTTCTTCTTAAATAATTCTTCTTCCTTTTATGGTGTGACCCTTTAGGTTCTCCATATTAAACCGGTTGTGATTAAATCAATTAGAACAATTCTAATCTTATTTAAATAAACAAATTAAACTAATAATCTATTTAAATAAATAATATTTATTCTACAATAGGGATAAGCCTCCCTAGCGATCAACGACTTTCCAGATAATATAGATTTCAACATTAATCATAAAAGAACCTGTGAGTTAATAGTTACCGTACAATTCAATCCTTCCACCATACAATGTCCCAATTAAATATAAGACATGGATTTACTGTCAAGTCTTAATTTATTTAATCATATGTATTCCGATTAGAAAATGCACAACTCAAAATAATGCAAATTAGAAACCTCTTTCTAATTTCATTCTACCTTGGCCAAGGATTCCTGGGTTGTCATTTAACGAATCACACAGGACATATCTCCTCTTTTACTAGAGGTGGTAGATTCTTTATTGATCATTCATTATCTCCATATGTAACTCATTACACCCAAGCATACCCTATATATGCCTTAAAAGGCCTTAAGGAATTAGTCAAAGTATAATTTGTTACATACAAGATACTATGATGATCTCAAGTCCAAGGATCACATGTACTACTATCACATTAGGAATTCCTATTGACAGGCGAGTAAAACTCCATTAGGTATTCCATAGCGAGTCACGTTCAGTGAACTTATTCTCCAATAAGCACCTACATACTTGCTTTAGTGTCTCCACACAAATGACCATGAGATCAGTCATCCTCATCCAATGAGCAAGCAACATATGTACCAATCTATCCGGATTTACTAATCCCCATTTTAGTAATCCCACAATTGGGAACTATTTTAGTTTTTAAGCTTTCTAAGAATTTAGATCTCATTATCATGATCTCATCATGATTCTAAAAGCATTGCTTAAAACTATGGGTTATTTACATATTATAAAAAATAGCACCATGTAGATAATTATATGCCTTAAATGAATATTTTATTAATAAATAAATAAGATTGTTTACAAAGTATGTGCTTTGTCATCATACATGATTGGCTTGTATGCACACTACTATCAATCTCCCACTTGCACTAAAGCCAATCGCCATGGTATCTCATACCCATCTTCTCTAAGTGACGATCAAACTGCTGTTGTGTTAAAGCTTTAGTAAATGGATCTGCAATGTTGTCTTGAGAGTCTACATGCTCCAAGGTGACGTCTCCTCTTTCAATGATCTCCCTGATTAAGTGAAATCGCCGCAACACGTGTTTAGATTTTCTGATGAGACCTGGGTTCCTTAGCCTGTACAACCGCTCCGGTTTTGTCACAGTATACGAGAACTGCTTCTCCAATGCTAGGAACCACACCAAGTTCAGTTATGAACTTCTTTATCCAAACAGCTTCCTTTGCAGCTTCACTTGCAGCTATATACTCTGCCTCTGTCACTGAATCAGCAACCGTTTGCTGCTTGGAACTCTTCCAACTCACTGCACCTCCGTTCAAGGTAAACACATACCCTGAAACATATTTACTGTCATCTTGGTCTGTCTGAAAACTTGAGTCCGTGAATCCCTCGAGTTTTAATTCAGACCCACTGTAGACAAGAAAAATATCTTTAGTCCTTCTCAAGTACTTTAGGATATTTTTCACTGCCTTCCAGTGCTCTTCTCCTGGATTCGACTGGTATCTGCTTGTTACACTAAGTGCGTGAGCAACATCCGGTCTAGTACATATCATACCGTACATGATAGATCCTATTGCAGAAGCATAAGGGATCTTACTTATACGGTCTCTCTCCTCAGGTGTCTTTGGGGCCTGTTTCTTGGAGAGATGTATTCCATGGCTCATCGGCATGAGACCTTTTTTGGAATCTTCCATGCTAAACCTCTTTAGCATCGTATCAATGTACGTTCCTTGGGATAAGCCGAGCATCCTTTTAGATCTATCTCTATAGATCTTTATCCCCAAAATATAGGATGCTTCACCCAAGTCCTTCATGGAGAAGTTTTTAGATAACCAGATTTTAATGGATTGTAACATAGGAATGTCATTCCCTATCAGTAATATATCATCAACATATAATACAAGGTATGATACTGCGCTCCCACTAACCTTATTGTATACACATGGTTCATCCTCGTTTTTGATAAAATCAAACTCTTTGATTGTCTCATCAAAACGAATGTTCCATCTACGAGAAGCTTGCTTCAACCCATAAATGGATCGTTGTAGCTTACAGACTTGATTTGTTCCAACTTTTGAAATAAATCCCTCTGGCTGTGTCATATACACATCCTCCTCAAGTTTCCCATTGAGGAAGGCCGTTTTCAAGTCCATCTGCCAGATCTCATAGTCGTTGTAAGTTACAATCGCAAGGAAAATCTGAATGGACTTGAGCATGGCTACTGGTGAGAAGGTTTCATCATAGTCAACTCCTTGTCTTTGTTTGAAACCTTTTGCAACCAGTCGGGCCTTATAGGTCTCTACCTTTCCGTCTGCTCTAGTCTTTTTCTTAAAAACCCATTTACACCCAATAGGTTTAATACCTTCAGGTGGTGAAACCAAAGACCATACTTTGTTTTCATACATGGAGTCCATTTCGGATTTCATGGCTTCGAGCCATTTCCCTGAGTCTTTATTACTCATAGCCTGTTCGTAATTCAATGGATCATCATCATTCATGATGTGTACCTCATCGTTATCCTCTATAACGAATCCATACCTCTCAGGTATCTTCGGTACTCTTCCAGATTTACGAACAGGGTGTGGTACAGTAGGATCTTCTACTTGGTTAGGTACCTGACTTTGGTCCGTGGTAACTTGTGGTTCTTGAACTTCTTCAAGATATATCTTGCTCCCACTGACCCCTTCATGGATAAACTCTTTCTCCAAGTAGGTAGCATGTTTCGCAAAAAACACCTTTTGATCAGTTGGATGATAGAAATAATACCCTACGGTTTCTTTAGGGTATCCCACAAATCTACACTTATCGGATTTAGTCTGTAGCTTATCATTTTCAAACTTTTTGACATAAGCTGGACAACCCCAAGTCTTAACATGCTTAAGATTTGGTTTCCTCCCTTTCCACATCTCATATGGAGTCTTTGGGGCGGATTTGGTAGGTACCTTGTTAAGTAGGTATGCAGCCGTTTCTAGGGCATATCCCCAGAAGGAAATTGGAAGGTCGGTAAAACTCATCATGGATCGAACCATGTCCAACAGTGTTCGATTTCTCCTTTCAGATACTCCATTTAACTATGGTGTACCTGGAGGAGTCCATTGTGAGATTATACCATTTTCTCTGAGACAATTGAGAAACTCACTGCTTAAGTATTCTCCACCTCGATCTGATCGAAGTATCTTAAGACTCTTGCCAGTTTGTTTCTCTACTTCACTTCTGAACTCTTTGAACTTTTCAAATGATTCTGATTTGTATTTCATTAAATACACATATCCAAATCTTGAGTGATCATCAGTGAAAGTAATAAAATAAGAATACCCACCCCGTGCACTTGTTGTCATAGGTCCACAAATTTCTGTGTGAATCAATGCCAACAACTCTGTAACTCTCTCTCCTTTTCCACTAAAAGGAGATTTAGTCATTTTACTCGTGAGACAAGATTCACAAGTTGGATATGATTCATAATCAGATAGCTCGAGGAGCCCATCTTTATGCAACTTGGATAATCTTGTTTTATTGATATGACCGAGTCTACAGTGCCACATATAGGTATAATTAATATCATCTCTTTTCCTTTTCTTCATTTGTTCAATTTGAAATATATTTTCTTGTAAGTCAAATGTATAAAGTCCATTTCGCAAATTTCCAATACCATATAAAACATCGTCTTTATAAATAGAACAACCATTGTTCTTTATAATAACGTCAAAACCTTCCATATCCAATACAGAAATTGAAATAATGTTTTTAATAATATTCGGAACATAATAACAATTATTAAGATAAATGGATTTTCCCGAAGGCATTGCTAAACAATAAGTTCCTACAGCTAATGCAGCAACTTTTGCTCCATTTTCCACTCGTAGGATCACCTCATCTTTGTTCAGCTTTCTACTTCTGACCAGTCCCTGCACAATATTACATATGTGAGAACCACAGCCGGTATCCAATACCCAAGTAGAATTATGACTTTCAGAAAAATTAATTTCAATCATAAACAAACCTTGATTGCAAGTCGAAGCTTCTCCAAGCTTCTTCTCTGCTAGAAACTTCTTGCAGTTCCTCTTCCAATGTCCCGGCTCATTGCAATGAAAGCACATTCCTTTAGCTGGTTCAGGTTTCTTTTGCTCCTTTTCTTTCCCTTTTCCCTTAGCCTTCTTAGATTTCTTCTTTTCAGAAGACACCTTGGGCCTCTTCCTTTTATTGGAAGAATCCACCATCAAGACATGGTTCTTCTTGGATGAGAAGTGACCTTCTGCAGTTTTCAGCATGTTAAGCAGCTCAGGCAAGCTGACATCTAGCTTATTCATGTGAAAATTAACCACAAACTGCGAGAAGGTCTCAGGGAGTGACTGCAAGACCAAGTCTTGACTCAACGCCCCATCCATGACGAGCCCAAGCTGTCCAAGGCGTTCAATCAAATTGATTACCTTCAGAACATGAGTCTCGACGGCAGTGCCCTCGGTCATCCGAGATCGGAAGAGCTCCTTAGATATCTCATATCTAGCAGTCCTACTCTGTTCACCATATAACTCCTTGAGGTGAAGCAGCATAGCAGGAGCATCCATTTTTTCGTGCTGACGCTGAAGCTCGTTATTCATGGATGCGAGCATGATGCATTGAGCCACAGATGCATCATCTTGCCACTTATTGAAAGTGGCAATCTCTTCCTCAGAGGCTGTTTCTGAAACAGATTCAGGGATAGTGGAATTTAGGACATAAGAAATCTTTTCAGCAGTGAGAACAATTCTCAGATTTCTTAGCCAGTCCTCATAATTCGGGCCGGTAAGCTTATTTGCATCAAGTATGCTTCGTAGTGAGATTAGTGATTTTGACATTTTTAAAATTCTGCATGTGAAAAGACAACATTTTAGCAAACATTCGTTTTATTAACTTTGCATACCAAAATAAATTTAGGTCTTTATTTTAAATTGGTATCTCCCACTATTTTCATCAAACTATATTACCCTCACTCATATAGTTCGGCAACATCTAATTAAAGATTTGCTAGTGAGATTAAGGATCCCATTTCAAATGTATATAACCTTGTGGATAGCACAACAAGCGATATACAAATAAATAGGTAGACAACTCTTGTCAATTACATCACCATGTAACTCCTTTTATTTTGCCTCTTAAATCATAATGGTCATGTGTGTGCACATCCGAACTAAAATGATTTAAGTTAAGTCTAGCCTAGCACTTCCATAAATTCAAAAAAGAAAAATTTTCGTCCTTGTGGATAGCGCAACAAGACTAGATCGTTCAATTTTCTTGATAAGCATCAAATGTGATTAATTAACATCTTAAATATTCAATACTCGCCTTGTGGATAGCACAACAAACTCATATTAAATATTTAATACTATATTAACTAATCATGCTAGAAGGCGACGTTCGATATTCCAAATATCATTTGAACGCTTCAGACTTAATATTATTTCTTTGAGGGGTTTGTTATTATTTGTCTCATCTTTTTAAGCGCGTATGCACATATATATATAAAATGCGCGTCATTTTATTAAACATGCGAAGCATGTTTGTATAAAATATAATATATATATAATATTTAGCATGCAATATAGAATACTATATTCTACCCGGATTGATTATGGACTTTTATTCTAGTTTGCTTCACTAGAGCCACCAAGTGAACCAAAAGGTCAAACCTAGGAGTGCAAGAATTTAAATTTAAATATAACTATTACATTTAAACCTTGGCTCCATACAAATGAGTCTTCACGCGTTCCTTGCTCCTTGGTCTCTAATTTCTTCAAAATAATTCTAACTATCTCTATTACATTAACTATTTAAAATTAAATAGAAACCTTGATCAGCAGTCAAGGGGAAGTACATAGAAAGGAGATAGAATTTACATCGAGAATAAAACTAGAGAAGACGAGGTACGCAGACCCCATTTTATAAAACCCATTCATTCAAGCATTCAACCAAAATAAAATCCAATCACATTGGTCATAGTCCATAATCAATCCCTTTTATTACCATACATATCATCATACGTATCAATAAAACTTATTCATCTCATGAAAATAAATTAATTCCATATATGTATTAATATCAGTTAATGGGCAAAAGTTTGCTAAACTTTGTTTTTGGAAAAATAAACACCTTTATTTCATTCAAAAACAATTCCAAATTAAACTCTTTAATTTTAGCAATTCTGAAATCTCATTTCATATAAAATAAACATCTTTATTTTAAACCTTTATTAATTAAATAAACCATTCATTTAATTAAATAAAACAAAAAAAAATTTCAGTTCCTGTCTAGTGGCGCAGCTGCGCCAAGAATGTAAAGGGAACCGGCGCAGCTGCGCAGCATGAAAACCAGGAACAGCACCCGGCGCAGCTGCGCAGCAATATTGCCTTGTACCGGTGCAGTTGCGCAGCTTCGCAGAATCTGAAAAATTTTTGTTGCCCAGAACTCGATCCAATCGCATATCATACATGTATGGAATCACATAGACTGATAATTAGCACAAGATTGGCTCTGATACCATTGTTGGGTTTGTACGTAACGCAATCATGCAATCAAATCACATAAATAGGGCGGAAGCGTAAAAACTAGGTTTTTAAAAATTTATACAAACCCATTACCATGATCATTCTTGTGCATCAATTATCAGTGAATGAAGAAGGAGAAAAACAGAATTATACCTTTGAAGATCCAAGCTTCCTCAGGTACAAGTTCTACTCCTTTGATTCCTTTGATTCCTCTGTAGTGGCTCCTTCCCTTGATCAATGTCAACCACCCAAATGTTTGGCCTCTAACGGTGATCCACCAAGGAAGATGAAGAACTCAGTAAGATGGGTTATTGGCTTAACCCTTGTTTCTATCTCTATAGAATATGTGTACTCCCAACTCTTGAAAAATTCACGTACCTTATTTCTGATATAAGACTCTCCTCCTAATCCAATTAGAATAGGGTTTTATTTAATTAATTAATTAAATACTTTTAATTAATTTATATCCTAATTTTTATTAGGATTGAGAGAGAGTACTGATATTATATTAATTCCTAAACTCCTTTAGAATTAAAATAATAATAATAATAATAATAATAATATTAATAAGACTCCTCTTATTAATTTATATTTAATATTTCTAAAATATTAAATAATAAACATTAAGCTATTTAATTTATTCTATCATCATAGATTAAATTAATTATACTTAATGCATTATTACTATCATGCCATTTTCTTCTTAAATAATTCTTCTTCCTTTTATGGTGTGACCCTTTAGGTTTCCATATTAAACCGGTTGTGAATAAATCAATTAGAACAATTTTAATCTTATTTAAATAAACAAATTAAACTAATAATCTATTTAAATAAATAACATTTATTCTACAATAGGGATAAGCCTCCCTAGCGATCAACGACTTTCCAGATAATATAGATTTCAACATTAATCATAAAAGAACCTGTGAGTTAATACTTACCATACAATTCAATCCTTCCACCATACAATGTCCCAATTAAATATAAGACATGGATTTACTGTCAAGTCTTAATTTATTTAATCATATGTATTTAGATTAGAAAATGCACAACTCCAAATTATGCAAATTAGAAACCTCTTTCTAATTTCATTCTACCTTGGCCAAGGATTCCTGGGTTTTCATTTAACGAATCACATAGGACATATCTCCTCTTTTACTAGAGGTGGTAGATTCTTTATTGATCATTAATTATTTCCATATGTAACTCATTACACCCAAGCATACCCTATATATGCCTTAAAAGGCTTTAAGGAATTAGTCAAAGTATAATTTGTTACATACAAGATACTATGATGATCTCAAGTCCAAGGATCACATGTACTACTATCACATTAGGAATTCCTATTGACAGGCGAGTAAAACTCCATTAGGTATTCCATAGCGAGTCACGTTCAGTGAACTTATTCTCCAATAAGCACCTACATACTTGCTTTAGTGTCTCCACACAAATGATAATGAGATCAGTCATCCTCATCCAATGAGCAAGAAACATATGTACCAATCTATCCGGATTTACTAATCCCCATTTTAGTAATCCCACAATTGGGAACTATTTTAGTTTTTAAGCTTTCTAAGAATTTAGATCTCATTATCATGATCTCATCATGATTCTAAAAGCATTGCTTAAAACTATGGGTTATTTACATATTATAAAAAACAGCACCATGTAGATAATTATATGCCTTAAATGAATATTTTATTAATAAATAAATAAAATTGTTTACAAAGTATGTGCTTTGTCATCATACATGATTGGCTTGTATGCACACTACTATCAAACTGGACCTCGTAGGTATCTCATCTACGAGTATCAACTTCTCTAACCCTAACTCAGTCGGACTAGGTCATATCTCGCTGCGTTCGTCAAATACGGTCTGAAAGATCAAACGGCAGACGTCAACTTTTGCCGAATCGAGACCAAAGTAGCCATAACCAAGCCGGGGGTCCCACCTGGGTATCCTCCACTATGTATATGGCTAGCCGCATACATGTGTGCGGCTGTCTCGGACAGGTTATAACCCCCCACTTAGTTCATTTAAAAAAAAAAGAAGAGACAGATATAGAGAGAGAGAAGGACATTTTTAGAGAGAGAAAGGCTCGGGTTGGACATCAACATAGCAACTTGAAGCTTATTTCTTCCATCTAGCATCTCATTGAAGCTATCTTAGTGTTCTTACTTCATCATGGGAGTCAAAACGCTTGTTCATGAGTCCCCCAAGGTGAAATAACACACTTCTAGCTTTGTTTTCTTTGTAAACTATGTTCAAATGATAGATTAATGAAGGATCTTGTTTGAATCTAGCTATATTTATTGTATTATAAGCATATTGTGTAATAGTTGGTAGTTTTAACGTTTCTATCGGTTATTTATTGCTTTAATATGTTGTATATAGCTTCGGAAGCTAGATATACCTCAAGCTAAGCTTAAGCTAGTTCCCGAGAGGTTGTTAGCATGATGCTTCAACCCGGGAGCTAGAACGGCTTAGATCCGTGGTATATCTATGGATGTATTTACTTGTAAATGGTCCCGGTTAACCCGTATAGCCCTAATTATATATTTAGAGGTGAAAGGGGGGCCGAATCGACGTGAATGGTGATTTCAACCAATGAAATCACTTATTAATGAAGCCGTGGACGTTATGTATATATGAAATGGTACAAATATTGTGAGCCTAGGAATCCCGGTGTCGAGATCCCCGAATGGATCCGACTTGATTCCCACGATGGACCGATTTTTACATTGTAAATACTTTAAATATCGTAAATATCGATGTGCATATAATATTTGGATCTTGAAGACGAACTCGATGCTTTAGTCTTGAGAGCTCGGATTCAAGATCCCGTGATAGTGAAAACCTTCATTACGGGAGCTCGGTTCATCAAGATGGCTTTTATGCCTGATGATGATACGAACCTTCTTAACGCTTTAGCATACATATCATCAAAATGATTTCTCATAGAAAACCACAAAGAGCTTTTGAGGAAAAATAAAGTGATTTGGGGTAGATCACGTAATGAACGTAAAGAATAAAAGGAAGTATCGAAGTCCTCGATTCCTAGTCGGGCAAAGGATTTGAAAACCTTACTTTCCAAAACTTCATTTCAATTTGCAAATCTTGTTAAAATTAAATCTTTTGCTAAATCAAATCCTTCGTACTTAGGCACAAAAGAGGTACAACACTACTTTCAAGTCACTAAAAAGACTTAGAAACTAACTAATAAAGCTTTCAAAATCACACACACGAACACACACACACACACACACACACACACACACACTTTTTGCATAAGAAAATCAATAAGACGTGGTACCGTGCTTGCACGGGATTTCAAGAGCAAATCAAAGAGTCACGCATTAGACCATCTTGCGAAAAACTATTAAATCCGGATGAGTTGGTACATCCATTTCCAAAATACCAACTGGCGACTCTATCTCAATCGGTACAATCAATAAAATCAATCTTTCAAAATCGTCGACACATATGTCGGTACCGTTTTCCTACGAAATTCACCCTTTAAAATGGAACCCCAAAGACAAAGCAAAAGCGAAAGGGAAAAGAATAAAATAAGGAAATCGGGGCATTCCTCTCTCGTCCCACGGACAAGAAACGAGGGCAAATAACTCCAAAAGAGAAAAAAGAGACCTCCTCCTTCAACAAAAGGGAGACCGAGGACTTGATTTTCCGCCCGGCGTCGACAGGTAGCTACTCTGTTAGGGATCAAAGAGGGCTTAAGCCGCGATCAAACTTTTTAATTTCCGTTCTGCATATGCATTTGTGTGAATGATCTTTGTGTGTGTCAATCTTTTAGCATTTTGTATTAGTACCTAGCACAATATATTAGTGCTTCGCACAATGTAATCATATTACATGCGGTGAGGACGTGAATGTATGTTGTGTAGTACCTCCATTAGGGGGCAATCCCGTCGGTTGTTTATTACTGGACTCCTATGGATGTTTCCATTGTGAGGCTCAGGAAAGGCACCACTCAAATCCTCTCCAATCGAAACATGGATGTTTTCATCAAGTAGATTGCGAAGATCTGGGAACCAATTTCAAACAGCCCGTGAGAGTAACCCTAAGATAGGTCAGCCTCTGATAAACCAAATGCACGGTGTGCTTCTTTATGCCCTATTTAAATCTTCTGCATATATAAATGACCGTTATATTGAACTATCATACATACATCTTTCACACCCTTTGATCAATTCGACTAACTCGTTATATTGCATGAAAAGATTAAAAAACCATTAAACTAATGCATAGCATATCATGCATCCCTATCCACCAGTATCCAGTCTAAACTAGATATCGGTTGTTATGCAGATTGGTCCTAAAACCCGATCTCGAGCTAAGAAGGCCCTTTCACCAGTCTAGATGGCTGAAGCAAGTTCATCAGATCCCATCCCAGTATCTCGAGATGAATTCGAGGAGTTTAAGAAGCAAATGGCCGATATGACGACCCTGTTAAAAGAACAGTGCAAACTATCTCAGGAATCTAAACACAAGAGTTTGACTGAATCCTCTGTGCAAGGAGACATGAAATTACCCGAAAAGGAAGGTGATACCCATACGTCCACACCTATATCTCCCCTCAATGTTGAAGTACCCAAGGAGGCCCCGATCCAGAAGACAACACGGGACATCACAAACCTCCGGGAGGACAAAGACACTGGAGACATTAGGAAGAAAGTTAGATAGATGGAAGACGTTATCCAGTCTATGAAAGGGACGGGATCCCACGGGAGTGTGAATTACTCGGATCTGTGTATTTTCCTAAAGGCGAGATACCCGGATAAGTTTTAAGTCCCCGAGTTTGAGAAATACAATGGACTAGGAGACCCGTACACTCACTTGAAAGTCTACATAGGTGAACTTGGAACTTACGCTGAGGAAGAAAACCTCAGGATGCAATTGTTTCAGAAGAGCCTTACCGGTGAAGCCCGCACGTGGTACGCACGGATAGACAATTCCAAAGTCAGAGGTTGGGAAGATTTGGCCCATGCTTTCCTCAACCAATACAGTTTTCAATCCCAGATGGCACCTGCCCGCTACTAGGTTACCAAAGTCAGAAAGCTGGGCAATGAATCGTTCAGAGAATACGCGCAGCGGTGGAGGCGAATGGCGTCCCAAGTCAACCCACCAATGGATGAGGGTGAGATGGTGACCACCTTCATTGATATACAAGAAGCCCCTTTCTATGAGAGAGTCCTCGTCGGGTTAGGAAAATCCTTCTCCGAAATGATCAAACACGGGGAAATGGCAGAAATGGGTTTGAAGTCTGGAAAAATCAAAGACCTCGATGCTTTGGAAGCCATAGCCAAGTACATACAGTCGAGAAATTATGCAAGCGCTCCCAAGAGAGGATCAAAGAGGAAGGAAGAAGATGTCTCGTTAGTATTGCAAGGACAATCGATTAATAAGAGCCCTAACTCACCTATCCAGAGGCAGAACCCTCATCCAGCGAATTTTTGAAATCCTATAGCAATGAAAGTTGGGGAAAACAAGCGAAGAAGGATATTCACTCTTTTAGGAGACTCCTTGGAAAACATATTAGCCCTACTGATTGCCTAGAAGAAGATCGTTGAGCTCGCTCCACCTTTCGATCCAAATGGAAGGCAATTCGATTCTAGCAAGAAGTGCGCCTACCATTCCAACTCACCGGGGCATGATACTCAGGAGTGTTGGACTCTGAAGCACAAAATTCAAAACTTGATTGACAGCGGGGAGATTATAGTCAAAACGCCTGAGCAGCCGAATGTCAACAACAACCCTTTGCCTCAGCATATGGAGGAAGGAGTCAACATGATCAGTGCCGAAAGCAGGGAAAACCATAAATACCTGAGGAAGATGGGAGAGTTACCCTTGGCACATGACCCTGTAATATGGGGATACCCTGAAGAAAATTACGGGGTAGAACAAGAATTGGCTTCAATCAAAGCGCAGGTGGATCAGCTAGCTGAATTGGTGGTATACCAACACCAGTTGACCCGATAGCTCATCGACCAGGTCTTATCAAAGCTAAATGACCCCATATCTGTCCAAGATGTTTCCACCTCCAGAAGGGATCTGATCCGTTACCCAGAGCAGAACAAATGGACTTAAAAGATGACTCGAGAAGCTAGATTGTAGAGCCGTCGAGATTTTGTCGCCAAACGGAAATTCACCCCGTTGAGGCAATCTAGAGAGGAGATTCTCTGTACCTTGATCGAGGAGGGGAAGATTACAGAATTTTTACCACCCCCAGATATGAGATCGAAGTGTTTCGATCCTTCCACATCTTACTTTTACCATTCTAATGCTCCTGGACATGCCACGAAAGAATGTTGGGCTCTGCGACATCTAATCTAGAACTTGATTGAATCCGGAGAGCTGGACTCAATAAACAAAGCTGTGATCTTCCCTAAGGAAGAAATATACTACCCTCGGGGACCGAGGAACGTAGCAGGTATGATAGCCGTTATCCTTTGCATGGAAGGTATATCCGGCGGACCCATAACCATCCAAGGGGTACTTGAGCAGAGAAATAAAGCCACTATCGAGATACCAGCGCCTAAACCACTGATGTTGGCCCCTTGGCCACAACTCCCAATTCTCAGCCTAAAGAATGTACCGTGGAATTACGGAGAAGGGATAAAGTTGGCACCTGACTGTACTACCATTATACCTAGGGAGAATACATGTTACCTCCCAGGGCGTTTGGCAAAACCGACAACCAAGGTATTAGGGAAGGTATCTACTGGAAAGATCACAGAGTTCCTCCATAAAATGGGACACGGTGACGCCAGGACGATGAGGCAATTGGAAGCTGAACCCCATCAAATTTCTATCCTAGATTTGGTATTAGAATTTGACGACCATCGTCAAATTATGATCCAAGTATTGGAGGAAGCACACTTACCCAAGACTATTGATACTGAGAAATTCCAGCACTTGATCAGCCATGTACTGGACAGTAACGTGATATCCTTCACTGACGACGATATACCAGCAGAAGGAACTGGGCATCACAAACCATTACATATCGCTGTCATTTCATCAGGATATGTGGTAGGTGGTGTGCTAATCAACGGAGGGTCGTCTTTAAACATCTGTCCACAAGATACTCTGGAGAAGATGAAGACCAACCCGAACCGAATCCGGGACAACCATGTTGTGGTACGGGCTTTCGACGGATCAAGAAGGGATACCGTGGGGTAGATTGAACTTTCTTTGGAGATTGGCACTTTCACTTTCAACATACCTTTTCAGATCCTAAAGATCACTACCGGGTATAATTTGTTGTTAGGACGACCATGGATCCACATGGCTGGTGCCGTCCCTTCAACTCTTCATCAACAACTAAAATATATCGTCAACGGCAATCTGGTGACTGTCAGTGCAGAACCTGATTATCCTATTCATGACCTGGGAGATATGCCCCTGATCGGTGTGAATGAAGGGGTCGAGCCCGCCAGTTTTCAAGCCTTCAAAATCAGTAATCCGCGATATAACTATGTGGGAGCCCCGGTCTTAATTCCCCGGATATCTACAGAGGTGATGGCAGTTGGCCAAGAGATGCTGTCCCGAGGACATCGACTAGGCTGAGGATTGGGGAAAAATGGCCAAGGAATCAGGAACCCAATCCGTATACCCACGCAGTTGGGAAAGGCTGGACTCGGATACCATGGTGGATCCAAGCATCAGAATCCTCATAGGCGTCAACCAGTTAATCAGTTAATTCACCTCAAGCCAAACCTGGGTGAAACCGGATTTAAAGAGCCACTCAAGAAGATCCCCCTCATTATTTCAAACCTTCTAATTCCTAAAGTCGATCAAAAAGGACATCAGACGGACGGGGATGAAAAGCCTCTCAAGGATGCGGCCCAGAAGGCCAAAGACCAAAATTTTCTGGAAGAGATCCAGTTGCAATTCATGAGCAGTTTTTGCCTCTCTGAAGAGGACCTGAAGAAGTCCGACGGGGCAGATCTGTCAAGTGATCAACCTAACCTCCCAACACTTAACTGGGGAAATGTAAACATCCCAAGCAGTGATCCAGGGACCGGTTCGAAACCAATTATGGCCATCTTGGAAGACTGCGACTCCAGTAGTGCGTCTATCTCAACGATTCCCCAGGAACTGCAGACCAGCAATTGGACGATCACTCCACAGATCGTCCAAAAAGGGTAAAAACCGAGAAGCGACCGCTGACAGGGAGCTCCACCTTTATCTATATTTATGTCTATTTTATTTCATCTGTAGCTTGTTATTGCCAGTTGTCATATTAATTGATGAATCTTTTTGTAATTGACGACTACTTCTATATATTTAGCAATCAAGTTTTTGTATCAGGTTTCCAAATTTGCATGTCTCTAGCCACGTCCATGGTTTGCCGAATTTAAGTAATGATTATGATTTTGACATAGAATTGGACTTTGACTTGATGGGAATCGAGCAGGAGGAAGGGGATGACGACGAGGTGCCCGAGGAAATCAAAGCATGGGTCGAAGATAAACCTAAACCCAACCTCGATCAAACCACCACCATAAATATCGGAACCCCCAACGATCCCAAAGAAATACAGATCGGTACCAACCTTCCCTCTAACTAAGAAAAAAAACTAATCCAACTCTTAACACAATTCAAGGATGTTTTTGCCTAGTCTTATGAAGACATGATAGGTCTATCCACCGATATCGTCGTCCATCGACTACCAATTAAAGAAGGGTTCAAACCAGTCAAGCAGAAACTGAGACGGTTGAAACCAGAATGGAGCCTGAAGGTGAAAGAAGAAATTATCAAATAGTTCAAAGCGGGAATCATTATGGTGTCAACGTACCCTAAATGGTTGTCCAACGTACTCCCAGTGCCGAAATCTAGGGCAAAGGTGCGAGTTTGTGTGGATTATCGAGATCTCCACAAAGCCAGCCTTAAGGATGACTTCCCAGTGTCGTTCATCCAGCTATTAATCGACAATACTGCACAGTTCAAGATGTATTCTTTCGCTGATTGCTTTGCTGGATATCACCATATCATGGTTGCTGAAGAAGATAGGGAAAAGACCGCCTTCATTACCCCGTGGGGAACCTTCTGTTATCGAAGACTAGATTTTGGCCTTACCAACGCTGGGGCTACTTATCAAAGAGCCATGATGACTTTATTCCATGATATAATGCACAAAGAAATCGAGGTGTATGTGGATGATATCATCGTAAAGTCCCGCCAGGCTGACGACCATTGCACCCATATTCGGAGGTTGTTTGAATGACTCCGCAAGTTCAATTTGAAGTTAAACCTAGCAAAGTGTGCTTTTGGGGTGAAATTCAGCAAACTACTGGGATTTCTGGTGAGCAACCGGGGCATTGAGTTGGATCCTGCCAAAATCCAAGCCATCACGGAAATGCCTAAACCAAAGATCGAGAAGGAAATCCGAGGTTTCCTGGGAAGAATCAACTTCATCAGCCGGTTCATATCGCAGTTGACAGCAACCTGTGAACCCATTTTCAAACTATTAAGGAAGAACTCTTCGGGAAAATGGAATGAAGACTGCCGGAAAGCCTTTTATATCATCTAGAAGAGGTTGATTGAAGCACCTATTTTGGTACCCTCAAAAGATGGGATTCTGTTGTTCATATATATCTCGGTCAACTCCAATGCTATGGGTTGTCTAATGGGGCAGAAGGATGACATGGGGAAAGAAAGAGCAATCTATTATCTCAGTAAGCGCTTCAGCAGCGGAGAACATAAATATACTCTGATCGAAAGAACCTGCTGTGCATTAGCTTGGGCAGCCACCAGGTTACAGCATTATCTGCATGGCCATAGAACTTATCTCATATCGAGGATAGATCCTTTGAAATACGTCTTCAGCAAACCAATTTTGAACTTCCGTCTATCCAAGTGGCAATTAATCTTTCAACAGTTCGACATCATATATGTCACCCAAAAGTCCATCAAAGGGCAAGGGATTGCGAATCACCTGTCGGTTGCACCAACATGGGGTTTTGAGCCTATGGAAATGTATTTCCCTGAGGAAGAAGTGTTGACTGTTCTCCTGATTGATAAGGAGGATCAAGGTCAATTCTGGAAAATGTACTTTGATGGCGCATCAAACGCTGAAGGTGCCGGAGCCGAGGCAGTCCTGGTATCCATCACCGGAGATCAATATCCCGTGGCAACCAAGTTGCATTTCAACAACTCCAATAATATCGCAAAATATAAAGGGTGCATTGTGGGGTTGAAGCTGGCTTAGTCCATGGGAGTGAAACGTTTAGCGGTGTTTAGAGATTCGGAGCTAGTTATCAGACAGTCTACCGGGGCATACACCACCAAAGAACTGCATCTACTGCCGTATCATAGACATGTTCTCAGATTAGCAGGGGAATTTGAAGACATTGCCTTCATGCATAACCCCCAGAATCGAAATGATTTCGCCGATGCATTGGCCATATTAGCTTCACTGGTGAACCTGTCAGCAAGAAGGGGAATGGTTGTCATCACTTTCACTGTGCAAAAGACACCGTCATATGGGAACAATGTAGGGGAGATATCAGATGAGATACTACCTGCGGGGCCACCTTGGTACCACCATATAAAAGAATATCTACGAGATCAGTCAACCCCGAAAGGGATGAGTCAAGCTGCGAAGAAGCGAATACAGAAAATGGCTATGAATTTCCACCTAAGTGGAGATGCTCTCTATAAGAGAGATCCAGGTGTAGGCCTCTTGAGATGTCTAGATCGGGAGCAAGCACATCGACTTATGAATGAAGTACATGGTGGAGTATGCGGAGCACATATGAGTGGACCTCTGCTTGCCAAAAAGATTCTGAGGACAGGACACTACTGGATATCCCTCAAAGTGGATTGCGATGATCATTTCAAGCGTTTCTATCAATGCCAGATCCACGCCAACATTATTCATGCACCTCCGAATCAACTGCATTGCATGACATCACCATGGCCCTTTTCCATGTGGGGAATGGACGTGATAGGACCAGTTGAGCCTAAACCCAGTAACGGTCATTGATTCATCTTCACTATGATTGACTACTTTACCAAGTGGGTGGAAGCAGCTTCTTTCCCTAGGGTCACCAAAGAGGTCATCATTGGTTTCATTAGAAACAATGTAATCTGCCGGTATGGACAACCCGAGGTTATTATATCAGACAACACAAAGAATCTTAATAACGAGATGATGAGGGAACTGTGCAGTAAGTTTAATATCAAACACCTTAATTCGGTTATTTATCATTCAAAGATGAACGACGCGGTGGAAGCGGCTAACAAAAACATCAAGAAGATAATGATGAAGATGTCAGCAAATCACCGGGGATGGCCTGAGCTATTTCCGTTAACCCTACTTTCATGTCGGACGTTGATTCGAACCTCGATTGGAGCAACACCCTACTCATTGGTATATGGTATGGAGGCTGTACTTCCTGTCGAAGTGGAGATGGAATCACTAAGACTGATCCTTGATGCCTAGATAGAGGAGAGCCAATGGATACAAGATCAATATGATTAGTTATCCCTGATAAATGAAAGAAGAGCTGCTGCTATATTTCACGGTCAACTCTATCAACAGCGAATGTCTCGATCTTATAACAAGAAGGTGCTACCTCAAGAATTCAAAGAGCATGATTTGGTACTGAAGAAGATCATTCCGGGCCAGGATGCAGCTAAGGGAAAATTTTCCCCAAACTGGGAAGGACCCTTTCTTGTCAAAGTAATCCTATCAGGTGGAGCTTTGAAATTGGAAGAGATGGACGGTGAGGAATTCCCGCAACTGATCAATTTCGACTCGGTGAAACGGTATGATGTTTGAGACCCCTTTTCACCTTCTGACTGGACTGCTATGTCTTGATTAAAAAAAAGAAAAGAAAAAAAAAGAAAAAATATATCAAGTCTAGTTTTTCAGGTCTGAGCCTGAACTACAAAAGACCTGATCTCCTATCTATGGGAGTACGTAGGCAACAATTTATGGTGCGGTTTAACCCTGGAAAAACATCAAAATCCTATCAAATCTTACCCTTGAAAAACATCCAAAACGTCATCAAATCAAACTGAAAAACATTAAAATCTTATCAAATCAAACTCAAACCCCAAATAAACCCCTTTCAAACTTTTCAGGTCTGAGCCTAAACTACGAAAGACCTGATCTCCTATCTGTGGGAGTACGTAGGCAGCCATTTATGGAGTGGTCTAACCTTCAAAAAAATTCAAACATTTTCCTAACCTATACAAAAATCCAAAACCTATCCATCAAGCCCAAATCAATCGACGGCTCATGCGGAGAAGACCTAGCGACATCTCAGCATCACTCCTGCCGAATTTGATGCCACATGACGAGACTAGTGCTATGTAGACATAATAAATCATGAAGCGAAAATGGCAACAGTGGACATGGTTAGACATGCGCAAACAAGGGAAGTGAACTGAACTTGCTTCTTTTTTTTAATATATACAACTGTTTAGAATACAAAAGTTGATTCTAACCTATAACAAGTGATAATAACAAAGTCTCTATAGGAAAATAAAACAGAGCTATAAATCAATGGTAAGACAAGCCAACATCGCCAAATATCCAGCAGTCTCTGTAGTCGAGGGAGCAGCTCTGAGCTCGTGCTCCAACATGTCAACCCTCCTCAGCATCTCCGCTGCCATACGGAAAATCTCCTTTTGACTCTGCACTACACCTTGTATGTGATCAATGAGTCCATCTGAGAAAGTCTCAGCTGCATCTCTATTAATAATGACCTGATCTCTAGAAGCATGGGCTGCATCTCTCTGAGTGATAGCAGTATCCCTACCAGCTACGGTGGTCAACAATAGAGACTGAGCCTGATCTCTCTCAAATGTCACCAGCTGAAGCTGTCTATCCATCCCCTCCATGGAAACTGAGGACAAACGCAGGACAGTGCTCACTAAAGAAGCTGTCAACTCTATAAATAACGCATCCTCAGTCGGAGATATAGGATCCTCCATCGGTTCCGTCGCATCTGTGGACCAACCATCGTCATCAGATAAAGATCCTGTACCAACCTGATCTGCGGTCTCTGGTGCCAAATCCGACTCAAGCCAAGCTGAATACTCTGCAGAGCGGCCTGGATGGCCATCTCTAAACTTTGTTGTCTGTCGATGAGACCAGAACCCATAAACCCGAGCCAAATCATCCTCGATAACTGAGCAGATGGGGAATCGATAATCCTCAATCCCCTCAAATGCATGGACCTCCTGGTACAGATCAAACTGACCCATCACCGCCAGAGGATGATAGGTCGTCACCCGGCAAGGGGAGGAAATCCAGGTCAGCGACATGGGTGGTGAAACTCATGAAGAAGCAGTACCCATAATACATAACTATAGCAAAAGGCTCCTCTATGGCACCCAGAAATGAAGTCCAGGACGCCTCATCGACGCAAGAAGTCGGGCGATATGAATAAACCTGAGACAGGCTATGTCCAAAATAGAAACCATGACGGCGAAGCCGCCCTATCGGTCGGAGGTGCGTCATCAACCAGATGTATAAAAGCACTGAACTACCTCTGAACTCCTGATCAACAGCGTCATGGCAGATAGAGGCTGAAATCAAGGTCTCTGCCAAGATAAGGGGCAATATAGTAAAGTCCTCTCGAAGAGCCCTAACAGCCACCGACATCGCCACATCCAGATAATCGGTATAAGAGGCACATAACCAAGGCATCCACGCGGGCAACGTACCAGCGCTCCTCCAAAATGGCCAAGTCTCTGTGATAAACAGCGAAGCTATGCGCGGAACCAAAGTGCCTAAACATAAAGTCCATGGAGATGATGTGGCTACCACCTACCTCATCCATCACAACTGCTCTCCTCAATCCAGTCACCGTCATGAACTGGCTGCGTATATAGCCCAAAGCCACTCGAGCACATGGCCCCTCTATCGACAGTCCTGAAATGCGACTATACTCCTCCAATGTAGGAGTCAACTCGGCTAAGCTGAATCAAAAGACATGACGCTCAGGAGTCCAATACCTTAGTATCTCGACAACAAATCACTCCAAAATTTGGAAGGACATTAAAGACATAGAGTGGCCCAGCATGCGGCTGACATCAATACGATTGGCGGATGGCAGCTGGTCATACCAAACCCTCAAGCTGGTAGCTATATGGCTAGCAGGAAGGTGGTCCAAACGTACCACTGCAGAGGACAACATCTGTAAAACCTATGTCAATAAGACCATACAGGGGTCAATCTCTATCCAATCATTTAAATATATATGAAGCATGCATCATACTAATGATAAAATAGTATTTGTGATGAATAAATAAGAAGAAATATATATAAATATCTGCCAAGTACATTAGTTTCATAAACATCACTGTCATACCTATGGTACATGTGAAAACTAAAAATAAAAAGTACAGGATATTGGGGCACAAATGCCCAATGACTAACAGAGGACCTATGGACTCGCCCCCTCATCAAAATCATCGAAGAAGGTGAGGGTCTCATCAAACTAATTAACCTTAGGTCGTCTACGTAGAGTGGGTGCATCCTGCTGATCCGGCCGATAAGGTGTCTCCTGCGTATCCGGGGGAATGGTGAAGGGAACATCTCTATCCTGGAAGCCACCAAAACCTGAGGGTCCAGCACCATGCGAGCCACCATCGCCTGACAGTCCAGCCTCATGACCCAAACGATGTAATCCACCGACAACGAATCAGTGAAGGCATCGGCTTGACCTCGACGATGTAATCCACCGACAAATAATCAGTGAAGGCGTCGACTTGACCCCGACGATGTAATCCACTGACAACGAATCATTGAAGGCGTCTGCTTGACCTCGATGATGTAATCCACAGACAATGAATCAGTGAAGGCGTTGGCTTAGCCCCGACGATGTAATCCACCGACAACGAATCAATGAAAGCGTCGGCTTAACCCCGACGATGTAATCCACCGATAATGAATCAGTGAAGGCATCGGCTTGACCCCGACGATGTAATCCACCGACAATGAATCAGTGAAGGCGTCGGCTTGACCCTGACGATGTAATCCATCGACAATGAATCAGTGAAGGCGTCGGCTTGACCCCGACGATGTAATCCACCGACAATGAATCAGTGAAGGCGTCGGCTTGACCCCGATGATGTAATCCATTGACAACGAATCAGTGAAAGCGTCGGCTTGACCCCAACGATGTAATCCACCGACAATGAATCAGTGAAGGCGTCGGCTTGACCCCGACGATGTAATCCACTGACAACGAATCAGTGAAGGCGTCGGCTTGATCCGGACGAGGTAATCCACTGACAACGAATCAGTGAAGGCATCAGCTTGACCCCGACGATGTAATCCACCGACAACGAATCAGTGAAGGCGCCGGCTTGACCCCGACGATGTAATCCACTGACAACGAATCAGTGAAGGCGTTGGCTTGACCCGGATGAGGTAATCCACTGACAACGAATCAGTGAAGGCATCAGCTTGACCTCGACGATGTAATCCACCGACAACGAATCAGTGAAGGCATCGGCTTGTCCCCGACGATGTAATCCATCGATAATGAATCAGTAAAGGCGTCGGCTTAACCCCGACGATGTAATCCACTGACAATGAATCGGTGAAGGCGTTGGCTTAATCCCTACGATGTAATCCATCGATAATGAATCAGTGAAGGCATCGGCTTGACCCCGACGATGTAATCCACCTACAATGAATCAGTGAAGGCGTCAGCTTGTCCCCGACGATGTAATCCACCGACAATGAATCAGTGAAGGCGTCGGCTTGACCCCGACGATGTAATCCACTGACAATGAATCAGTGAAGGCGTTGGCTTAACCCCTACGATGTAATCCATCGATAATGAATCAGTGAAGGCATCGACAAATCCCTGAAGATGTAATCCGTTGGCTACAACCCTACGCAGATTGACAAATCCCAGATGAATGTAATCCGTTGGCTACAACCCTACGCAAATCGGCAAATCCCCGATGAATGTAATCCGTTGGCTACAAACCAGTGAAGGTCTGCAAATCCCCGATGATGTAATCCATTGGCTACAACCTTACACAAGTCGGCAAATCCCCGATGAATGTAATCCGTTGGCTACAAACCAGTGAAGGTTGGCAAATCCCCGATGGTGTAATCCATTGGCTACAACCCTACGCAGGTCGACAAATCCTCGATGATGTAATCCGTTGGCTACAACCCAACACAGGTTGGCAAATCCATGATGAATGTAATCCGTTGGCTACAAACCAGTGAAGGTCTGCAAATCCCCGATGATGTAATCCGTTGGCTACAACCCTACGCAGGTCTTCAAATCCCCGATGAATGTAATCTACCGACAATAAATCAGTGATGGCATCGGCAAATCCCCAATAATGTAATCCGTTGGCTACAACCCTAGGCAGATCAGCAAATCCCCGATGAATGTAATCCACTGGCTACAACCCTATGCAGATCGGCAAATCCCCGATGAATGTAATCCATTGCCTACAAACCAGTGAAGGTCAGAAAATCCCCGATGAATGTAATCCATTGGCTACAAACCAGTGAAGGTCGACAAATCCCTGATGGAGTAATCCGTTGGCTACAACCCTACGCAGGTTGGTAAATCCCCGATGATGTAATCCGTTGGCTACAACCCTACGCAGGTTGGTAAATCCCCGATGATGTAATCCATTGGCTACAACCCTACACAGATCGGCAAATCCCCGATGATGTAATCCGTTGGCTACAACCCTATGCAGATCGGCAAATCCTCGATGAATGTAATCCATTGTCTAAAACCCTACGCAGATTGGCAAATCCCCGATGGTGTAATCCGTTGGCTACAACCCTACGCAGATCGACAAATCCCCGATGATGTAATCCATTGGCCACAACCCAGTGAAGGAATCAGCTCAACCCTGATAACGAATCTGTTGGCTACAAACCAGTGAATATGACACCCCCAAATTCGGGTCCTCTGACCCCGGTTCGGTCGTCACAAAACAATACTAAACATCCAACTCTAAACAACATACGATAACTAAAGTGCGGAATATAATAAACGTACATCGTTCATTCAAAAGGTGTTACTAGTCCCAAGATTCGATAACCTTAAATACAAACATATAAACATTCCCTAGAATAGTCATTAGGGTTCATATTACATAACAATAATTAATTAAACATAAAGATAAAGTCTGCTCCTTGCAAACTAATCCTACATCTTCCCTTTACCCTTGTCCTTCCCTGAAGTCTCGGGATTAACTGCAATATAAGTCATGATATTGCAAGAATGAGCAACAAGTTTGCTCAGCAAGTTTAAATACAACAATAAAGGATATATCATGATGAAAAGAATATATCTGACAATGAATTCAACAATATGAATATCGGAAGCAGAATAATAATTGCTTTTAGAATAACTGATAGTCAAGTAGACTTTTGAACTATAAAACTCCAACGAAACCAATAGCTGATTGACCCTTTGGTTACTGGCTACAGAATAAGTACTTGAGGGGATCAGCCTCGCGTACGCCATGTATATGCATAACATTCAACTCTGCTGTTTGTATCTTATAATAGATACCTGGGGTACTCCCCTATATATAAGGGGTGTTCTTTTCAGTCTAAGAATCCATACCATCAATTGGTCTGGATAGCTTTTATAAAACTTTATACAATTGTCTGACCGAACAAGGGTTCAGACTTTATCTGACACAGTTCAAGAATTATAGAACTTTTAAATAAGGTACAAGTCCAAGACTGTACAAACTCAAGTGCACCAAGTGCGAATATCAATAAAATCGAAGTGGAATAATTGTAAAGTAATTAAACCACCTAATAGCATGCTTGGAAATAAAGTTCAAGCTTTAAATAATTAACTGTCAATACGATAATAACCTGCTCAATATAATATGAGAAGGATAAGAACTTGCACAATAAAGAGTGTAAGAGAACTTGTATTCAAATCAAGTGAAGTTAAGAAACTCGCTTACACGATTCATTGAATAAGGTAGTGCAAGAAGTTAGAATACTTGCATTCAATATAACAATTAAATGAAGTTAGGAAACTTGCCTGTTTGCTCAGCTACAAATAAGTTTTAGCTTTAATTAACTTGTGTCGAAACGACCTAACATTAATAAGTCGACCTTTCAATTAGCATTATAAACTAATATAAGTCTATACTTATAATAATCCACTTATCGTATAAGTCTATCACATAAAATCACATTCAATATCAAACATACCATTTATAGCATCATAATATGCTAACTGTTAAAATCAGATTTAAGCAAATTATTCGGGCCTGAAAGTGTCCCGACGTAACTCTAGCATGCAACTACTAACATTAAACCAATACACATGCTTATCAGGTTATAATTTCTTATTTGAAACTAGCATGCTCATTCTATATTCAATTCGAAGTCATGTTTTCAGGCCGTTAATTCACATACTTTAACTAATACATGTTCATGCTTCAAGATCGGTTACTAAGGTCATGTTATCACCTAACAAGGCTAAACAATACATAACATGCATGCTCATGCGTATACTATACATGTATACTTTAATCCACCTATTTTATGCCTTAGAAATTAATTTCCTATTAATACGTGCATATGTGATATTCATGTAGGATGTTCATGTCAACATGTCTATAGGATGTTCATGAAATCCTAATATGTATGCTTGCAAGCTCACAACATAACCCACATGGTAATTGATGTTATTAGCTTTCAAATCTTAAGTTTCTTTTAAAAGTATACTAAGTCCACAAAGGTCGTTTAGTGTAAATAAAGTGTTTCGTAACCATGTCTCACATGTATGAAAACACACTACTAAGCCATATAAACGCTTTCACATAGTCAGAATCTAAAAGACATTAACCTTGGTCAAGTTTGCTTCAAAAGTTCTTAAGTGTCTTACTTTTGAAATTGTCTTAACTTTCAATCTAGTATGCTAGTGTAAGATTAACACTTTAAACATTCATTAAATGTCAATATAGACCATATGGTCATGCTTGCCAAAATCAGAATATACAAAATGCGTATATGCTCATAACAAGTTCACTTTAGCAAACTCTAAGTTCACTTATAAACTTCAAGGCCTTTCATTAATAATGTGTATTAATATCGTTATACATGTTCATACTACATACATGTACTCATACATACATATTAACCATGTCTACATGCTTGCCAAATAAGATATCATATGATTGCATACAATAGTTCTACAACATAAATGAAAAACAGAATCTGTAGAGGGGCGCGACCGCGCCCCATTTGTACTAAGGAGACGCGCAGCCACGCGGCTCCGTTTCCAGACCAGAAGCTTCTCTACAATTACATAGCTTCAATCCATCCTTTCATTACTTCATGAAATATATATTTAATCAACTACATTATGTTTCTAGCATGCATACTAACTCCATTAACATTCTAGCATCATTTCACACAACCAATTCCAACTAAACATGTTAATTTCTATGAATTGAACTTCAAAGTAGGTGTAGAGCTTATACCACTTGAAGCTTTGAATTAGCTAAGCTTGCTACCACAATAAGATTGTATACTCACAACACTTTCTCTATATTAACCTAGCACAATTTCTAGCAACATTATATATGAAGAGAGGCTTGGTATTTATAGGGAAATTCAATATCCATACCAAAGCTTTGCACCAAGAATCAAACCAAGGGGTGAAGGAAGAAGATGATGGGCAATGGTTAGTTGGTGGAATAGTTGCCACCAACCACATCAACCCACTCCCCTTGCCATCATCACTCTCATTGCTAGATAGGAAGAGAAATGATGAAGTAGAATAGGCCTTGGCCCCTTCACGTGAATGGCAAATGGAGAGCAATAGGGCACTCAATATGGGACAACAACTGAACTCAGCAACTTGGAAGGTGTATATTGTATGTTAACACTTGGTTATAAATATACATATACACACATTATAAGTATACTTAAGTTATATAATATACATGTTGTTCGATTTATGCAACGACAATTGACTCGCAAGTATACGCGGTCAACAAGTAATATAAGATAAGTAGGGTGTCGTACCCACGAGGACGAAGTCTTACATGCAAATCAAATACTAATGTAAGTTATATACTATCTTATCTAAACAAATGATTGGAGGTGGTATTTTAAACTATGCGATTACAACTAAAGGAAGCGGGAGAAATTGAAGTAATAGGGAAACAAGCTAGGATTACAATTTTCCTAATGCGTCGCCTAATCTCCTAACTCTCCACAATACAAACAAATCAAGGAATGGTCAGCCGAGAATAGAACTATGCATATGCTTCTGTTGAAGGCCAAATGCACATCCCTAGTTAGATGAATCACAATATATCTATCTATGAAAATAACTAGGCTAGGGTCATTAAGCTCAGTCTCAAGGCTACACAAGGCAAATAGAGATATGTCTATCCTATTAAGCAGTTTATGCACACCCTCCTTTAGGCAAGGGCATAACAAGTGTTATTGTATTTTAAAAGCCAGATATTAATGTCCAATATTCAATATCCATTAATATCACTGCCAAAAACTCTGTCAAGCATTTAGTCAATAAGCAAGAAATACAACAACCCATTCCCAAAATGATTCATTAATATAAATAGGAGAGAAAGTTAATTAGGCTAAACACTAGGTTACATTGCAATCCTAAAAAGGAATTAGTGCATAACCATGGTGCTAATACACATTTCTATCACATTCAACATTGCTCAGTAATACACAAATAACTGAGAGATTTAGAATAAGAAAACTCCTGTTGTAAGGTTTTTTGTCTCCAAGTCTTCTCTTCTCCGTGTAACTCCTGAGCTGTGTATGAAGCAATAACTATTCTCCCCTAAAACACAGCTTCTTTCTGGTCTAGAATCTCCACAAAATATTCTCTGTTATCACCCTCTATCTATCACCTAGCTGCCGTCCTCTCCGCTCTATATATCCCCTTTTTCCCTCCGTTATTTTTAGGTCATTAAACGCTAACCACTGGCTAGGCATCGGAGGTGACGCTGCGGCGCGGAGCCCATAACTGCTTGGTGGCGCTGCGGCGCCACTCACGCTGCTGCTCGAGAATAAGAAGGACCGGGCCGCTGCAGCGCCAGATGACATCAGCATGAACCATGAGTTGGCGCTGCGGCGCGGGCTTAAGACTAGGATGTGGCGTTGCGGCGCCAGAGTGTAGAAAAAGACAATTTTGCCCGTGCAAGCTGAAAATGACCTAAACAGCCCTGCATCACAGGAAGAGCATAACAACAACAGAATATATACAAAAGCTCAACAAATAAAACAAAAACAATTAACGTCTTAAGCTTTAGAGAATCTGATATGCGATATAATTACCACACATCAAATAGCCCCAAACTTAAGCTTTTGCTTGCCCTCAAGCAAACTATCTAACATCCACACCTACAATACAGGAAGACGCGAAAGGGAACTACTACTATAGAATATTACCACGGCTTCAAAGCGTACTTATAGAGCCTTTCCGAGAATAGGACAAACACTGACATGAAAGGGGGCTTAAAATCGAATTTGCAAGCATGAGACTGTACTTGATCCATTCTATGTGAGCGAAAACCAACCATCCAAACTAAACATAGCTCAAAAAAACTCGCACAGTCGAAAGCTAAAACCAATATGCACACTACGCAACTTAAACAATCAACAAGCATTAAGACTAAGATGCAAGCACAGGAAAAGATCAAAAGGCTCTAGCATGAAGACAGAAAAATCTGACTCGGACAGTCCTTAATTACCCTAGGCTAAACAGAGCTACCCATAAATGAGCTTTTGATCAGTGACTCCCAAGCCAGACGACTTTAGGGCACTAGGCGTGGAACACCCCTATGAATCTAATCACTCGAGCAGCAAAGGCCACGTAATCAACATAAGCCAAATTAGACTTTATGAAATCTGAAGATTATTTGACGAGTGCATTTTATGCTCCATCTCAACATCGGTCCTGCGTTTATGGGCGAGTGCGTTTTACGCTCCATCTCGACCCACTGCAAGACTTTCGATATTCAATCTCCATTTTAATTAATTCTATTTTTATTTATTTTATTCTACAACATGCCAGAGTCCAAGATCCAAAACTGTAAAAGCACCCAAGCCCTTTATTACCTTGCAGAAATGAAAGATTATAAGAATGAACATACTCTCAAAGCAATCAACGTGCGAAATAAAATCGAAAAATAATTAGCTAAAATAGTTGATCGGTGCTTGCTAAGGACGGATCAAAAACAGTCTCGACTTATAGATTAACAACCCCTAACACATACATGCTTGACACGACTCTAAGAGACAACCACAACTACTAGACGCTTGTCATTAGCCACGATCAAAAATTAACAGCTAAAACACCCTCACCCAGCATATTTACAGTTACAGAACGGGGTGAAAGGGGGGATCAAAATAAATTAGGCATGAAGAAATAAAAAAAAACACCCTACCTAAATAAGGAGAAGCCATAACACATGGCATCAAGTAAACCAATTATCTGCACATACCCCAAAATATAGCTTAAAATATAACAACCAAAATAAAGCATAAGCACTTAAATATTATAAACCAAAATATACGTTTATATACCTAATAAAACCAACGTACCAATGCATCATACATGCATCCCAAAATAAACCGAAAACATAAAACATCCACAAATGATAGTCTGGGGCTATACCGCCCAAAAGAAACATGACAGCAATTCATATATAAAAATACTTAAAAAGGAAATCTCCCCTAAGCTTGAAATTTGCCAATGACCTCACTGGACTTCACCCTCTGGAGCACCATCACCTCCGCCATCATCATCAGCCTCATCATCAGCCTGCGCTGGCTCCTCCTCGCGATCCTCTGCTCGGGCTGGAAATGGTGGAGGATAAGGCGCAAAAATTAGAGGCTCTGGAAATTGAAAGGGCATGGACTCTGCGTCGTCTCCTCCCTGAGCATAATAGATACTGGAGACTGTATTTGCGAACTCCGCATGATAGTGATTGAATTGGCTCTGCCATTGAGCCACTGTATCAACCTTGCAGTGGAGAAAATTAAGGCTGCTTAAAATCTCTGCCAAGGCCCCAGGTGGCATAGCCTCAGAAGATGGGGGCTCAGGCGCTTGAGCGGAGGTACCAGCCTCTGATGAGGGAGGCGGCAGAGGCCCCGGTAAATATCCCTAACCCTTTGGGTGCGACGGAGGTCCCCCATCCCATACTCTATAACGGGCTATAACGTGATTATCAATGACAGCCATAGGCGGCTGAGTGATGTCGTCTTTCTCCCATACCACACCCGTCCTTTTGCATAGGCGTGTGATCAAAGACGGGTGAGGGAGTCCAAAATTGACGTTGCTTCTAATGGCCTTTTTAATTGAATCCTGGATAAGAACCCCCACATCAACCTTTAGCCCCATAACAATTGCATACAGCAATACTGCCCTCTCTCTTGTTACATCACTCAGGTGGCGTGTTGGCATGATATTAGCACAAATAAAGGAGTACCACACCTTACCATAACGACTTAAGGCTTGATGGGGGAAAGAAGTCTTTTCACCGTGGAATTCATTGGTTTTCCACACGGTACCAGGCTTGCAGAGCTTGGTTATAATCTCATCTATATTGTAACTCCGCATCCCAGACTCCAGATAATCCTTACCATCGTAGTTTGGAGTCCCATACACAGCATTAATGGTACGACTGTCAAATTTTATCAACTTACCCCGAACTGGTACCGAAGCAGGACCCTCAGCATTAGCATTTGCGTAGAATTCCTTTACCACTGAAATAACTGCTGATTCGGGTGGCTTGGTGAAGTGAATCCATTTCATGGTCACAATCATGGAATTCATATGGCCGTCCATCTTGTCATCTGGCCTTAGCCCTCTCTCAGGCACCAAACTCCTCTTTGAAAAATTTTGGGCATATCGCTTCTAGGCTTCCTCACTTGGGAATTTTACAGCATCCCAAAGGGGAGGAGGGGTTCTGGAAGACGGAGGAGGACCTATACTAGTGCGAGGACGCTTTGAACCCATAGCCAACAAACCCCAAGGACAACAAAAAGAAAATTAACAAATGAAAATCCACTGGTTGCTCTGAAGAAATCCTTACCTCATATTGCTTATAAATAGGACGAAGGAGAAGTAACTGCAGACGGTTGATGGCCCCAAACGGTGAGAAACCAAAAGGGTGTCACTTGAATTGCCGCACTCGTCGGAAGAAATGGAGATGTGTGTGAGAGAAAAGAGGGGAGAAACAAAAACTGCTGCAAACTGAAACCCAAACGCCTTGCTTAAACTCAAAAACACGGCACTGGCGCTGCAACGTGGTGCATGGCGCTGCGGCGCGAGATAGGTTCAACTTGGTGCTGCGGCGCCATTTTCGGTGTTGCGGCGCGACATCTTGGCGCTGCGGCGCGAATAATTACAAAGCCCTCAACGCTGCAGCGCAACTCTCCAGTAGCTTCCAGCATATGCCGGCGCCGCGACGTGAGATTTTGTGAAGGGACTAGCGCTGCGGCGTGATAGAGAATTTGGAAAAAAAAAAAAAGCATGGCGCTGCGGCGTGACAATTAGGCTAACACTTGGCACTGCAGCGCGAGTACTTTGTTTTTTTTCCCTGCATTCCTGCAGCAAACACCCAAAACCTGAATTAATGCAGAATTTAACTACTAGACATAGAAATCATACTAACCATTAAGCTACAAACTAACATACTAATTTAACATCTACAATATTTCTAAGGAAAACCAATTGCACTAATGATAACTAAAGAAAATAACACTAAATAAAACCACAAGGAAATTTTTGATACTGAGATGGGGTTGCCTCCCCATCAAGCGCTTGATTTAGAGTCGTCGGCTTGACTTTCGCCCCGCCTTACACCGGGTCTCCCAAGGTGATGGAGGTGTGTTGCCGGTCAACCTCGCCGCCCCAATAGTGTTTCAAACGTTGTCCATTGACTTTGAAGGTTTTGTCTGAATGAGGGTCTTCGACCTCAATAGCCCCATGAGGATACACTTTAGCAATTGTGAACGGCCCCGACCATCGGGACTTCAACTTCCCCGGGAATAATTTCAGCCGGGAGTTAAAAAGAAGCACCTTCTGGCCTTGTTCGAAGTTCCTTTCGACAATTTTCTTGTCATGCCACCACTTTGTCTTTTCCTTATACAACTTAGCGTTTTCATACGCGTGCAGACGAAACTCGTCTGATTCATTGAGTTGTAATAGTCTTCATTCACCAGCTGCATCCATATCGAAATTGAGCTTTTGGATAGCCCAATATGCGTTGTGCTATAGCTCCACAGGAAGATGACAAGCTTTGCCGTAAATAAGCCTATACGGAGACATTCCGATAGGCGTTTTATAAGCGGTGCAGTATGCCCACAAGGCATCATCAAGCTTCTTTGACCAGTCCTTCCGATTAGGATTAACAATCTTCTCCAAGATACGCTTAACCTCTCGGTTAGAGATCTCTGCTTGGCCACTTGTCTGCGGATGATAACCTGTGGCTATTTTATGGGTCACCCCATACTTGGCAAGAAGGGCTTCGAAATATTTGTTGCAAAAATGTGACCCTTCATCACTGATTATTGCCCGAGGAGTGCCGAAGCGAGTGAAAATATTTTTCCTTAAGAAATTAAGCACCACCTTAGCATCATTAGAAGGCAAGGCGACTACTTCTACCCATTTGGAGACATAATCAACCGCGACCAGAATATAGAGATTGTTGTAGGACGACGGGAATGGCCCCATGAAGTCAATACCCCATACATCAAACAACTCTACTTCAAGGATATTCTGCAGAGGCAATTCGTGCCTTTTTGAAATGGTTCCTACCCTTTGGCATCTATCGCAGTGCAACACATATAGGTGTGCATCTTTGAACAGGGTAGGCCAGTAAAACCCAGATTGGAGTACTTTAGCAGCAGTTCTTTGGCCCCCAAAATGTCCTCCATAATTAGAGAAATGGCAATGATGGAGCACACCTTCGATTTCCTCCTCTGGCAAACATCTCCGCAGAATCTGATCTGAACACTGTTTGAATAAAAAGGGCTCATCCCAAAAGTATTGTTTTGCATCATTTAGGAATTTCTTCCTCTGTTGATAGCTCAAGATGGGAGGAAGCACTTGACAAGCGACGAAATTGGCAAAGTCCGCATACCACGGGGCTTTGCTTTGGACGGCAAACAGTTGTTCATTCGGGAAGAAATCATTGATGTCTTTGATTGCATCTCCCGAATGAGGAGGGTTTTCCAACCTCGACAAGTGATCTGCTACCTGGTTTTCTGTCCCCTTTTTGTCGCGGATCTCCAGATCGAACTCCTGTAGAAGAAGGACCCACCTTATCAGCCTAGGCTTTGCATCTTTCTTTTCTATCAGATATTTGATGGGCGAATGGTCTGTGTACACGGTCACTTTTGTTCCAATGAGGTAGGAACGAAATTTGTCAAAAGCATAAACCACTGCCAGCAGTTCCTTCTCGGTTGTGGTGTAATTTAACTGAGCATCAGTTAATGTTTTGCTGGCATAGTAGATCGTGTGGAACACTTTGTCCCTTCTCTGTCCCAACACTGCCCCAATTGCAAAATCACTGGCGTCACACATGAGCTCAAATGGGAAAGTCCAATCAGGAGCTACCACGATAGGAGTCGAAATGAGTTTTCCCTTCAAAAGTTCAAATGCTCTAAGGCAGGCTTCATCAAACTGAAAAGGCATATCCTTTTCCAATAGTGAACATAGCGGTTTTGTTATCCTTGAGAAGTCCTTGATAAACTGCCTATAGAAACCTGCATGCCCAAGAAAACTCCTAACCCCTTTCACTGATGTAGGCGGCGGTAGACTATTGATGACATCAATTTTATCCTTGTCTACTTCAATACCACCATCTGATACTCTGTGGCCCAGAATAATGCCCTATTTTACCATGAAGTGGCACTTCTCCCAATTTAATACAAGATTAGTTTCAACGCATCTTTGAAGAACGGCAGTCAAATTCACCAGACAGTTATCAAATGAACTCCCGAATATAGAAAAATCGTCCATGAAAACCTCGAGGGTCTTTTCGACCATGTCAGAGAAGATGGACATCATGCAACATTGGAATGTTGCAGGAGCGTTACACAACCCAAAGGACATTTTTCGAAAGGCAAAGGTCCCATACGGACATGTGAACGTTGTTTTCTCCTAATCTTCGGGAGCAATTGAAATTTGATTGTAGCCAGAATAACCATCTAGCAGACAATAGAAGGCATGCCCAGCAGGTCTATCGAGCATCTGATCAATAAATGGCAGCGGGAAGTGATCCTTACAGGTGGACTTATTCAACTTTCTGTAGTCCATACATACCCTCCATCCAGTCACCGTTCTGGTTAGAATCAACTCGTTATTCTTATTGGCTACTACTGTCATACCGCCCTTTTTTGGCACGCATTGAATAGGACTGACCCAAGGACTATCCGAGATAGGGTAGATAATGCCCGCATCTAGCAGCTTAATGATTTCCTTTCGGACCACCTCTTTCATTATTGGGTTCAACCGCCTTTGATGTTCAATGGTCGGTTTGGATCCTTCCTCCAGTAGGATTTTGTGCATACAAAGGGATGGACTGATCCCTTTAATGTCTGAAATAGACCACCCCAGTGCCGTTTTATACTGTTTGAGCACTAGCAGTAGCTTCTCTTCCTGGCCTTCATCTAAAGATGTAGATATTATAACAGGTAAAGTGGATGAATTCCCCAAGTATGCATACCTCAGATGATTGGGCAGGGGCTTTAACTCGAGGATAGGAGGTTCTACAACAGATGGTTGGGCCTTTGAAGTAGATGCTTCTGGATCATTCAGCGACTCAAACTGTCTTTGTAACTGTGTAGATCGCTGGGGTGCATCCAGCCAGTTAGCACATTCAACATGGGTGGCCTCCTCCTTAGTACTGGTACCTCTTAGTGTAGCTTCTAAAGGGTCTGTCATGCATGTTTCTGAGAATACTTCCCTGACTGAATCATCAAGCACTTTAATCTGGAAGCAGTCTTCAGGGGTGTTCGGATATTTCATTGCCCTAAACACATTGAAAGTTACTTCCTGATCCTGCACTCTCATAGTCAGCTCCCCTTTCTGCACATCTATAAGGGTTCTCCCCGTTGCTAAGAATGGTCTACCCAGTATTATCGGGACCTCCCTGTCTTCCTCAAAGTCCAGGACAATAAAGTCCGTTGGGAAGATTAACTTGTCCACCTTAACAAGCACATCCTCTACTATCCCCTTCTGGTACGTGAGAGATCTATCCGCCAATTGCAAAGTAAAACTTGTGGGTTTGGCTTCATTCAGTCCAAGCTTTCTATATATTGACAGAGGCATCAAATTTATACTAGCCCCCAAATCACATAAGGCCTTGCCAATGAATTGGTCCCCGATAGTACACGGAATCGTGAAACTTCCAGGATCTTTCAGTTTTGGCGGGAGCTTGTTCTGTAGAATAGCACTGCATTCCTCAGTCAGAGCCACTATTTCATAATCTCCCATTTTCCTCTTCTTTGACAATATGTCTTTCATGAATTTAACATAGCTCGGCATTTGCTCCAACACCTCTGCAAACGGGATGTTTATGTGAAGCTTCTTGAACACTTCTAAAAACTTAGAAAATTGCTTATCAAGCTTTTGTTTCTGCATGCGCTGGGGGAATGGCAACTGTGGGATAGGAGGACTAGCTGTGTTCACTATAGGGGTTGGTGATGAAGGGCTTTCTTGAGCATTTACCTCACCCCCAGACTTATCATCACTCTGCTCCACAATAGGTTCCTCTATAGTCACTTATTCTTGCACTACAGGCCTCTCTCCACCCTTTTCATTTATAGTTCTCCCACTCCGGAGTGTAACTGCTTTGCAGTGTTCCTTCCCATCCCGTTTCGGGTTGACATCAGTGTCACTCGGCAATGTGCCTTGTGGTCGACTATTCAAAGCAGAGGCCAACTGTCCCATTTGGACTTCAAGGTTCCGGATGGAAGCCTCTTGATTACTGCTCCTTGTCTCATTTTGGGCAATATATCGTGACAAGAGATCTTCCAAACTAGGTTTTCTTTCCTGTTGAGGTGGTGGATGGTGGAACTGATTTTGAGAACTCTGTGGTTGTTGGTTGTACTGATTTTGAGCTTGAAAACCGGGAGGATTTGAGAAATTAGGCCTGGTGGTCGGAGGTTGTGGTTGATTGCTATTCGTGTTGCCCCAAGAAAAGTTTGGATGATTCCTCAAGCCCGGATGATAATGAGTAGGGAGACTTGCGTTTTGCTGCCGCCCGTAGTTGGAAACAAATTGAACTGACTCGGGGCTTATGGCACACTGCTCAGTTGTGTGGCTCCCTTGACACAATTCACACATCAATGAGACACTCTGGACATTCTGCACAGCTTGCACTCCCATGGTGTCAAGTCTTTTAGTTAGCGCTGCAACCTGAGCCGCTAATTGTGTGACTGGATCTACCTCATATATTCCTGCTGCTCTTCTAGGGGCCTGCCTATCATTTGGCCATTGATAATTATTGGCCGCCATTGTTTCCACCAATTCATACCCCGCTGTGTGATGCTTAGACATGAACGCTCCTCCAGAAGCGGCATCAATACTCGATCGAGTAGCTCCGGATAACCCATTATAGAATGTCTGGATGGGAAGCTATTCTGGCAGTCCATGGTGGGGGCATTTTCTCAGGAGATCCTTGAATCGCTCCCATGAGTCATACAAAGACTCTGATTCAAACTGAATAAAAGAGGTAATTTCATGCCTGAGCCTGGCGATTTTAGCGGGTGGGAAGAACTTTGCCATGAACTTTTGAGCCAAGTCATCCCATGTGGTTATGGAGCCTGACGGAAGTGAATGTAGCCAGCTCTTGGCCTTGTCCTTCAAAGTGAAGGGAAACAATCGGAGTCTGATGGCATTGTCAGAAACTCCATT
Organism: Panax stipuleanatus; assembly: GCA_020205555.1. Classification (NCBI taxonomy): domain Eukaryota; kingdom Viridiplantae; phylum Streptophyta; class Magnoliopsida; order Apiales; family Araliaceae; genus Panax; species Panax stipuleanatus. The sequence continues at coordinate 92,514,329 of CM035117.1, forward strand.
GCACTTAAACGTATCGCAGATCTTCAAGAAGTTCATCAAGTGATCGTTGGGGTCATCATTTGGTAATCCCCTAAACTGAATATTGGAGCACATTTGGATGGTGCCCGGCTTGATCACAAAATTATTTGCTTGGATTTCGGGCCTACGAATGCTCGCTTGCAAATCTGCAATGTGAGGCATAGCATGCTCCCTTAAAGATTTCTGAAGTTCCTCAGCCATTGTAACAGGAGTATGTATGTCCCGAGCTTTTTCTCTCTGCAGCGTCTGTACGTTCTATCAACCTCGGGATCGAGAGGTATTATATTCCGACCCCTTCGAGGTGGCATACGCCGTTGAGATCACCTGAAAAGAAAATTAAACAGATAAAGTTAGTCTAAATTAAGATCGTAATGACTTAGCTTTAATATTGATAACAAATAATACAAAGTCCCCGGCAACGACGCCAAAAACTTGTTGTTCGATTTATGCAACGACAATTGACGCGCAAGTATACGCGGTCAACAAGTAATATAAGATAAGTAGGGTGTCGTACCCACGAGGACGAAGTCTTAAATGCAAATCAAATACTAATGTAAGTTATATACTATCTTATCTAAACAAATGATTGGAGGTGGTATTTTAAACTATGCGATTACAACTAAAGGAAGCGGGAGAAATTGAAGTAATAGGGAAACAAGCTAGGATTACAATTTCCCTAATGCGTAGCCTAATCTCCTAACTCTCCACAATACAAACAAATCAAGGAATGGTCAGCCGAGAATAGAACTATGCATATGCTTCTGTCGAAGGCCAAATGCACATCCCTAGTTAGATGAATCACAATATATCTATCTATGAAAATAACTAGGCTAGGGTCATTAAGCTCAGTCTCAAGGCTACACAAGGCAAATAGAGATATGTCTATCCTATTAAGCAGTTTATGCACACCCTCATTTAGGCAAAGGCATAACAAGTGTTATTGTATTTTAAAAGCCAGATATTAATGTCCAATATTCAATATCCATTAATATCACGGCCAAAAACTCTGTCAAGCATTTAGTCAATAAGCAAGAAATACAACAACCCATTCCCAAAATGATTCATTAATATAAATAGGAGAGAAAGTTAATTAGGCTAAACACTAGGTTACATTGCAATCCTAAAAAGGAATTAGTTCATAACCATGGTGCTAATACACATTTCTATCACATTCAACATTGCTCAGTAATACACAATTAACTGAGAGATTTAGAATAAGAAAACTCCTGTTGTAAGGTTTTCTGTCTCCAAGTCTTCTCTTCTCCGTGTAACTCCTGAGCTGTGTATGAAGCAATAACTATTCTCCCCTAAAACACAGCTTCTTTCTGGTCTAGAATCTCCACAAAATATTCTCTGTTATCACCCTCTATCTACCACCTAGCTGCCGTCCTCTCCGCTCTATATATCCCCTTTTTCCCTCCGTTATTTTTAGGTCATTAAACGCTAACCACTGGCTAGGCACCGGAGGTGACGCTGCGGCGCAGAGCCCATAACTGCTTGGTGGCGCTGCGGCGCCACTCACGCTGCGGCTCGAGAATAAGAAGGACCGGGCTGCTGCAGCGCCAGATGACATCAGCATGAACCATGAGTTGGCGCTGCGGCGTGGGCTTAAGACTAGGATCTGGCGCTGCAGCGCCAGAGTGTAGAAAAAGACAATTTTGCCCCTGCAAGCTGAAAATGACCTAAACAGCCCTGCATCACAGGAAGAGCATAACAACAACAGAATATATACAAAAGCTCAACAAATAAAACAAAAACAAGCAACGTCTTAAGCTTTAGAGAATCTGATATGCGATATAAATACCACACATCAATACACACACTTCATTCCATGTATACATAGATTATACATTTAATTAGTGTTACAATGTCATTTCAATTGAGTAACTAATAATACAATGCATTGAGTACGTATATATATACCAATCATATAATCCATGTACATTATCTATTAACACCAAATATAATATAATTGCGTATTGCTCATTATTCATTACCATAACTGTTATTATTATAATCATAATAACTTAATGAAATCATTATCAATTAATAATGTCTATTGGTATTAATATAAGATAGTAGGGTGTTCATTAAAATTCTACCCACACATATCAAGTTACATAAGTCATATTATTATGTCACTCACATAATGAAATTACTCTTACCATATAGTCAATATATATAATGTATAGTCATATTAATGTGTAACCCACCATATATTATAGGTTTACATATCACATGCTTGTATAAAACAATAAATTAATTAAATATAATATTATTATATTTATTAATCTCTTACTTATTAATTATTATTTATTCATTATAAATCAATACATTATTAATTAATTACTCATAATTGCAATTAATCAATATATTCAACTCCCGCCACTATATTCAAACAAATTGAATATTTAATTACTAATCACCTTATCAATTCTTTGATATTAAAGTCTTAGGGTCGGTCCACTAATTTAAATTTCCCATTAGTGACTCCTTTAATTATTTCACAAATTTACATAACCACATAAGGTTTAAATAAGTTCACAAAACTAACTCATTAAAATTAAATCACATATTTAATAAATAAGGAGTTTAAAATTTATGGTCGTTACAGTGAAGGCATCAGTATGACCCCGATGGTGCAATCCGTTGACTACAATTCAACGCAGGTCGACTCAACCCCGACAACGTAATCCTTAACTTCCCCAACCGGGGAAGTAACCCTTTTATACATCTCATATAGCATTACATCGATCATACATGACATTGCATCATCAGATATACCTTGTCATGCATTCTCCATGTCTATTAAATCTTTGTCGTGTTCATTCCATTTCATTACATGAACATGACAAAGAGGGGCATCTGTAGACACTCGAAATTTCACTTTTGTTGTACTAACCCTGCAGGAGGGTAAAAGTGTCATTTTACTTCAAAGACAACCCCAAAGTAAGGCAAAAGATCCTGGTCATCTCGGAGACAACCCCGGGAATGGTGAAGAGGACTAATGAAGTCTGAACATACAGCAACCCGATCAAAGATCGACGAGCTGAGACAGTGATCATCGAAAACCACCTCAGTAAACCTCGAACGACGTACCTTCAAGAGATAAGCATGTAGACTGATATCTGGACCTGGAAGGTATCTTGGCTACGAGTATCAACTTCTCGAACCCTAACTCAGTCGAACTCGGTCATATCTCGCTGCGTTTGTCAAATACGGTCCGAAAGATCAAACGGCAGACGTCAACTTCTGCTGAATCGAGACCGAAGGTGCCATAACCAAGTCGGGGGGGTCCCACTTGGGTAGCCTCCACCATGTATGTGGCTAGCCGCATACATGTGTGCGGTTGCCTCGGACAGGTTATAACCCCCCCCCCCACTTAGTTCATTTTAAGAAAAAGAAGAGATAGATATAGAGAGAGAAGGACATTTTTAGAGAGAGAAAGGCTCGGGTTGGACATTAACATAGCAACTTGAAGCTTATTTCTTCCATCTAGCAACTCATTGAAGCCATCTTAGCGTTCTTAATTCATCCCGAGAGTCAAAACGCTTGTTAACGCGTCCCCCAAGCTGAAATAACGCACTTCTAGCTTCGTTTTCATTGTAAACTATGTTCAAATGATAGATTAATGAAGGATCTTGTTTGAATCTAGCTATATTTGTTGTATTATAAGCATATTGTGTAATAGTTGGTAGTTTTAACGTTTCTATCTGTTATTTATTGCTTTAATACGTTGTATATAGCTTCGGAAGCTAGATATACCTCAAGCTAAGCTTAAGCTAGTTCCCGAGAGGTTGTTAGCATGATACTTCAACCAGGGAGCTAGAACGGCTTAGATCTGTGGTATATCTATGGATGTATTTACTTGTTAATGGTCCCGGTTAACCCATATAGCCCTAAATATATATTTAGAGGTGAAAGGGGGGCCGAATCGGCGTGAACGGTGATTTCAACCGATGAAATCACTTAGTAATGAAGCTGTGGACGTTATGTATATATGAAATGGTATAAATATTGTGACCCTAGGAATCCCGGTGTCGAGATCCCCGAACGGATCCGACTTGATTCCCACGATGGACCGGTTTTTACGTTGTAAATGCTTTAGATACCGTAAATATCGATGTATATATAATATTTGGATCTTGAAGACGAACTCGAGGGTTAGTCTTGAGAGCTCGGATTCAAGATCCCGTGATAGTGAAAACCTTCAATACGGGAGCTCGGTTCATCGAGATGGCTTTTATGCCCGATGATGATCCGAACCTTCTTAACGTTTTAGCATACATATCATCAAAATGATTTCTCAAAGAAAACCACAAAGGGCTTTTGATGAAAAATAAAGCGATTCGGAGTAGATCACGTAATGACCATAAACAATAAAAGGAAGTATCGAAGTCCTCGATTCCTAGTCGGTCAAAGGATTTGAAAACCTTACTTTCCAAAACCTCATTTTAATTTGCATATCTTGTTAAATTTGAATCTTTCGCTAAATAAAATCCTTTGTACCTAGGCGCAAAAGAGGTACAACACTACTTTCAAGTCAGCAAAAAGACTTAGAAACCAACTAATAAAGCTTTCAAAATCACACACACACACACACACACACACTTTTTACATAAGAAAATCAATAAGATGCGGTACCGTGCTTACACGGGATTCGGGGGGTGCCTAACACCTTCCCCCCGCTTAACCTAGCCCCCGGATTCCACGAATCTCGGGTTTCAAGACCAAATCAAAGAGTCACACATTGGACCATCTTGCGAAAAACTATTAAAACATGGATGAGTTGGTACATCCATTTCCAAAATGCCAACTGGTGACTCTGTCTCAATCGGTCCAATCAATAAAATTAATCTTTTAAAATCATCGACACATATGTTGGTACCGGTTTCCTATGAAATTCACCCTTTAAAATGGAACCCCAAAGACAAAGCAAAAGCGAAAGGGAAAAGAATAAAATAAGGAAATCGGGGCATTCCTCTCTTGTCCCACGGACAAGAGACGAGGGCAAACAACTCCAAAAGAGAAAAAAGAGACCTCCTTCTTCAACAAAAGGGAGACTGAGGACTTGATTTTCCACCCGGCGTCGACAATGGACATCCTGGACAGAGCCTTAGCGAACCAAGAGGAGATGATTAGGAGCAAAGAAGAATCAAACCAAAACTTTCTGAAATAGATGGCCCTAATTAATAATCCTTCAACCAATGAGACTCATTACATGGAACCCGTGGTGGAAACAGAAAAGGAAGGATTTGACAATGTGTGGGGAAATTCCATAGCATCAACACAAGAGACCTTAGTTGAGCAATTACAACCAATCGAGAATCTTCAGAATTGGGCAAATCAGATTAACATGGCCTTAATGAAAGAGGAGCTGAATAAGCAAGGGATACAGACTCAAAATCTTCAGAATCAGCTCTCTCAAGTAGTGGAAGCCATGAGCAAAGAACCTCAGAAGTCCAGTAAGATTCAGTGCATGGATTCTGAGGATGAAGTGGACGAGGAGATCTTGATTGACTAAGAGTATTCAAATAAGGATCTTCAGACCTGGGCAGAGCATATTAGCATGGCATTAAGTAAGGAGGAGGTATTTGAACAAGAGACAACAATGTAAGATCCTGTGCCTCTAATGACAGAAGCCGTGAGTTATGATCCCCAGGATACATGGTGCTATGACATGGGTGCAGAAACTGATAGAGTATCCAAAGTGCACTTGGAGTTGGACGAGCGAAAGGCAATGGATATCGAGGAGCCAATTGGGGCTGTGGAGTATGAATGTGAACCAACAGTGACAATCCCCAAAGAGCCTCCTCTGCCTAAGTGGAACAAGCCAGTGAAGTTTGCACACCCTTGCCCCCTTGGTAGCCACATTTTAGAGTCGGATCTTGATGACAATAAAGACTCCGCGAGCTTAAAACTATAGTGGTTAGAAAAGAAGAGAATAGAGGAAGAAGCCATTGTGCAGTGTGAATCTCAATACCCCTATCATGTCACCTACACAACAGAACCCTTGCCTAGCTCCCCAACCTTTAGGACGGGGAATTCTTTTACTTATCCAATGCTAGGTAGTTTAAATCTGCATCCGCTCCTACTAAGAAGCTGCCAAAGTCACACAGCTATTCTGATGGATGGAGGGGTTCTCCAATATCGTCGGGGAGTCGGATAGCAGTGGTCAGACACAGTCCAGCTAGAGGAATATAAATCAAGCGCTCAATGGGAGGCACCCCATCATTTCTCTTTCTCCCTCCTTGTTTAATTCTCCATTTCCTGCTTTTTATCATACTTCCCTCTCCCTTATTTAATTCTTATTAGTTTAGTATTTAGTTTAAAATTTTTGAATGCTCGTAGATTTAGGAGTTCATTGCCTATATTTTTGGACATAGGCATTAATGTATCTATTTTTGGGACTTAAACGTTATTGCACATTTTTGAATCATGAGCATGTTACATATACGCACTTAGAGAATTTTTTTGGGAATTTGAATGCATATATCTTTCCATGTTTAATTCTCTTGATGTAAATAGTTAATACACTTTTGATAGTTAAAAAGGGCTTAATAAAGATGTTATGCTTTCTCTCAGGTCAAAGTTGCTAGATAGAATGCAAGCTCAAAGCCAACCTCATTGCCTAGCAAAAATCTACAAAAAACAAAAACTGGTAGCCCGTGCGGCCGCACCTTGACAAGGCTAAAATGGCGCGCGGCCGCGCCTCTCACAGACTGGGCCTAACTTAAGGAAAATTTTGGCAGCTTTTGGGGGCACCGCTTCATGGCAACTATCAACAACAGCTTAGCTTCGAACTCTCTAATCCCAAACCCTCAAGTTCCTTCAAGCAATCCTCCATCTCTTCTATCTCAGTTAATTCTTCTTCACAAATCCCCTCCACCACAAGCCTTAGTTTTAAAAACCTCCTACCTCCTCAATCCAAAGTACCAATTCTTATCCACCTCATCCTCTCAACTTGATCAATTGAGATATTGAGTGTGGGATCTCTAGCAGAGCAAGATTGATATGGAGTTGGGTTGGTTCATTGAGTATAGTGTTGAGCGGGGTTTATTTTACCAAGAGCAGAGAGAGACAGGGAAACTTCTGAGAGGATGCCACTTCATTTCATGCAGCATCAGAAGCCAAATAGGGGAGTATCTTTTTACCTTTACCTTCATGAGGACATTGAATAGTTTAAGTTTGGGGGTATTGGCTTTATTTTACATATAGGGTAGTTGCATTCATATTGCATATTGTGTTTATTTATTTAGTGCATGTAGGTTGTAAATAGTTAAAATTTGCAAAAATTTTAAAATTTTTGCATTTTGTTTTGCATTCTGTGTTAGGACATTCTGCATGAATACAGTTTCAGTGGTTAGTTATGTATGTGGCCTATAAAGAAATTGAATTCACTTGATTTTTGAACCGATTGGAGACTTAAGCTTGCTTGTATGGTCATATATGTAAATCCTTATCTGTCAGATACTGTGTAATCAGTTAGCACAATAGAGTAACCATCATGATATGCTTAGTTTAAATGTTTACATACTTGTCTTCTGGTAGGAAATTTGTGCTTTAATAAAAGAATTTCAGTTCTCATATGATATTAACTAGACTATAAAAATCTTAAGTTTGGGGAGAAAACAGGGGTTTTGCATGCTATGTGGGGAGATGGAGCGTAAAATGCACTCCCCTTTGAAAAGAAAAAGCAAAAGAAAAGAAAATGCATTGAAAAAAGAAAAAAATAGAATAAACACTTCGTCTATGTCGAGTTCTGTGGCCTTTGATATTCGAGCAAGTTAGCCCTTGGGGTGTCTCTACACCCAGCGCCCTAAGGCCGTCTGGTCTGGGAGTCGTTGGTCGAAAGCTCGCTACATGGATATCATTGAAAAGCCTAAGAGAACTAGGCATTGCACAGTCGATTGTGTACACGAGAAAGTGCGAATACGCCCTCGTGAGTAATAAAAGCTTAATGAAAACCCCCTGTTGACTCTTAACTCTCGTAATACATGGTCTTAGTTAAAACTAATATAATTTACTATTTTTCTTAAGTTAAAGCTTGTTTTTCCCCTAAGAAGCATAGTATGTGAGTTATTTATCTGAATGCATATCTAATGGTTGCTAGGCACACAACGCACAATACATCAGTGCTGACAGTTTTGGATTTGCAGAATATGCCGTATGGTCTTGTCTTGGGAAGCTTATCTATTTGATTATCTTGTGGTTTTTCTGAGGCACTGCTTTGAAAATTTCAATACTAACTAGAACTTGGATTTGCATTCATGATAGCGTAGGTTGTATACACTGTATATACTGCATTACATCATGTGTTTAGTTTTTTTTTGGTTGCTTGAGGGCAAGCAATGTTTAAGTTTGGGGTTATTTGATAAGTGGTTTTAGTGACCACTTATTCAGATACTTTCCAACTCGTTCTGTTACTTAAACTCAAGTAATCTTGTGTGTTTAATGTGTTTTTCCTTTCTTTTGTTACTTTCAGGTTCAGGAACTCTCCATGTGCAATTTGAGCTTAAAAGGGCAAAAGAACGCTTGCATGGGGCAAAGCACATATATGAGCTCAAAGCATGATGGTGGCATGGAATGAAGTTGTAATAGAGTGATGCTATGGGGATACAAGAAGTGAAATTGAAAGCAACAAGATAGCATGAAGCAACTAGCCCTGAGCCAGCAGCAGAAAAACCAGCATCCCAGGGCCGTGCGGCAGGGCCAGGATTAAGCCTTGGGCGCGCGAGGCCGTGCCAGTCAACTTTCGAGCCAGACTTTAACTTTTGCTTAAAATGAAAGGGAGAAGGCTATTATAAGAGGGCTCAACCTCATTTACTCATCAGCATTGAATAGGCCTTAAGCCCTAGTTTCTCCATTCCTTTATCTTTTCATTTTCTTATTTGTAGATTAAGAGTAGATTAAATTAGAGATTAGTATAGATTAGTGTAGTTAGTAGACTCTTGGGTTTTGTTAGTGTGTGAAGATTGAAGCAAGGATTACATCAAGATCCATTACTTGGAAAAGAACAAAAGATTTGCATTTCTCTATCTCTTACTCTCCTTATATTAAAATTATATTCGGATAATGTATAATCTTCTTGTGGATAATATGTTTGGGTTCTCTATGCCTTAAATTATATTTTGAGGTTCTAATGGAACCTAATGAGTAGTTGATTGTTGGTTTTCCTTCCATGATGGTCTTATTTGATTGATATGTGTTTGTCTATCGCGATATATGCTTCCATTGCTTAATTGATTAGCTACCAATTACTGTGATAACCTATGTAGGATCGAAAGACAAAATATAGGCTTAGATCCAATCGTGGTAGCGGGCGATTATAGGTTCACATGGCGTTGGACTTATGATTTGTGCTTAGGATAGAAATATACCAAAGCGTCGCTCGTAGTCAATAGAGAACTTGACCTTAAACCCTATTTATTTGTAAACACCATAGACATATAGGGGTTTAGATAATGTGGGTGTCCACGTGCATCTATCATCTGTGGATTGCACGTGGTATGGTTTAGGTACATCGAAAGATGGCCTTCTCTCACTTTAGCGTTCTCGGCTAACACATATAGTGATTGATTTGACCTAATTGGAAGTGAATCGACTTAGACGAATCATTAGGGGAAATTGGAATCTCTTATCCTCATTATCTGATTCTACCTTAGGATTCTTTAGTTTAACTTCCATTCCTCGCCTAGTTTAAAGTAGTTTTAATTCATTCTCTCTACCACCCGTTTAAATAAGACTGAGATGATTATGTGCTAGTGCTTTGGCGACCTTTTATTCATTAATTCCTTGTGGGAACGATATCTTACTTTCACTTTATTACTAGTTGGCCGCGTATACTTGCGCGTTAATTGTGTCATCTTATCGGACCAACAGCAGACTCTGATGTCAAACTGAGATGAACAACCCTTTTAAAGGGGAATTGATGATGCTTTAGGCGTTGAGGTAGTGTGCACAGTATCGGTACGAAGGGCTGATCTCCCTAAGTACGAAGTTAAGTCCATAGTCTTATGACTGTTAAAGGTTTAAAGGTTAATATACTTGATAACCTAGGACATAGTTCGAGGTCTTATGACCCTCAGAAGTAATTTTGACTCTCGATTATTATTTTTTAATCAAAAGTTGAGCTTTTTGTTATTCAGATTTCTTTAATTTCACTCGCATGTTATTACTGTCATATTTTTATACTTGCGGGCATTCAATCTCACTTTTTCATAATAACATTGCAGCTAAGAATGAACGAAGTGATGAACCTTCTAGTAGCAAGGGCAAAGGAAAAGCTAACAAGTGTTGAAAACTTGTGTTGATGTTAAGAATGTTAAAGTTCCAGACTTATGTGTGTGATTAAGACTTATTTATTTATTTACATTTTCACAACAGAGATTTAAGGTTAAGTATGACCTGGGATTTATTATATATTATTATTTCAGATGATGTAAGAAGATGGATTATTTATCTAATAAATGAATTTCTATTATTATGGGTAGATAGTCTTATGATATTTGAACAGTGAACACCAAATTCTATGGAAATTAAGATACCGGATTTGGGGGTGTCACATATGGTCCACCCAATAGCTGATTTGAACTCTTGTAAAACCCACATCAACTTGCTTTCTTGACAGGATGATAGAGCAGAAGAAATAATAACCGAAAACGTCGAAGATTCCCCCAAATATGAATATCTCAAATGATCAGGAAGAGGTTTAAGGTCAAGGTTGGGAGGCATCTCAAGAGAAGGCTTGAGTCGCTCTGAGGTCTCCTCAGTATGTCCAAGTGGTTTAATGGGAATCTTGAATTTTCTCATCAATGGCACCATGTTCAGAATTTGTATGTACTCCACAACATCTGTATCCTCCAAGTCAGAGTCTCCCAGTAGAGCACTCTCTAATGGATCCATGCTCATAACCTGCTCAGCCTCTTCATGCAGTACCCTATTAACCACATCAACCCAAAAGCACTCTTCTTCATCTGTGGGGAACTTCATAGCTTTGAAGACATTAAATGTGACCTCTTGGTCCTGAACTCTCATAGTCAGTTCTCCTTTATGTACATCTATGAGTGTTCGCCTAGTAGCTAGAAAAGGTCTCCCAAGAATGATCGGTATGTTCTTGTCCTCTTCGAAGTCCAGAATGATAAAGTCGGCAGGGAAGATAAACTTATCCACTTTCACCAAGACATCTTCTACAATACCCCTTGGATATATGATGGACCTATCGGCAAGCTGCAATAATATGTTTATCGGCTTAGGAGCCGGCAATCCCAACTGTGTGAATACCGATAGAGCCATCAAATTTATACTTGCCCCCAAGTTGCATAAACACTTATTGAAGGAAAATTTTCCAATGGAGCACGGTATCATAAAACTTCCTGGATCTTTGAGCTTTGGAGGTAGTTTTCTTTACAATACTGCACTGCATTCTTCTGTCAAGGCAACTGTTTTATAATCCTCTAGCTTCTTCTTCCTTAATAGAATGCTTTTCATAAACTTTGCGTAGCTTGGCATTTGTTCCAAAGCTTTGGCGAAAAGTATATTGATCTACAGTTTCTTAAACACCTCCACAAACTTTGCGAACTGTTTGTCTAATCTTTGTTGAAGTCGCTGAGGATATGGTGCAGGAGGGTAGACAGCTGGTGGTGTAGCATTGTTTTCTCAGTGGATACCTCCTTTTCTGACTCAACTGCATTGTCCCCATCTTTCCCATCCTTCAAAATTATAAGAACTTTCTGCACATAGGCGTGCCCGCGCCAGGTTTTGTTCTTCTTGGGGCGTGGCCGCGCCAGTCCCCAGATCTGCAATTTGCTTCCCAGACCTCAATGTAATGGCCTGACATTATTCCTTTCCATCCCGTCTTCCTGGATTTGCTTCAATATTGCTTGGTAGAGTCCCTTGTGATCTATTGGTCAACATATTGGCCATCTGGCCTATTTGAGTCTCCAATGTTTTGATAGACACCGCTTGGCTCTTAATCATCAACTTAAATTCTTCTATTTAAGTTTTCTCCTCTGATCGTGGAGGAGGAGCTGGATTGCGTTGATGTTGTTGTTGATGAAATCCTGGAGGGTTGGATGGTTTAGGTGCAAACTGTTGATGAGATTGTTGCAGTTGAGATTATTGTTGTTGGTATGGTTGTTGTTGATGAGGTTGGTATTGAGATTGTTGAGCACTTTGGTTATTACTCCTACTGAAATTCGGATGGTTTCTGTTGTTTGGATGGTAGGAGTTTGGAAATTAATTCTGTGGCTTTTGATAGTTGCTGACGAATTGAACCGACTCTGTAGTGATGGCACATTGTTCTATCAGGTGTGATCCCGCACACAACTCATATACGAAAGAAACTTGTTGAACTTTGTTCTAAGCAATAGATTCAATTTTCTTCGACATTGCCGTCATTTGTGCTGAAAGTGCTGTGATGGCGTCCACATCCAATACCCCGGTCACTTTTGGTTAAGGCATTCTAGATGTCGGATTCTGGTATTCAATTGCAGCCATGGTCTCTATTAAATCATAAGCTGTCTCATAGCTCTTGGCCCACAAAGCCCCTCCTGATGTGGCATCAATGGTCGGCCTTGATTGCCATCCCAAACCATTATAGAACGAGCTTATCACCATCTGGTTTGGCATTCCGTGATGAGGACATTTCCTTATCATCTTTTTATATCATTTCCATGCCTCATACAGAGATTCTCCTTGTTGTTGTTCAAACTGGGATAGAGCACTCCTCATCTGAGCAGTCTTAGCCATGGGAAAGAATTTGGCTAGAAACTTCTGGGCTAAGTCCTCCCACGTAGTAATTGAACCTGATGGTAGCGAATGAAACCAACTCTTCGCTTTATCCCTCAAGGTGAAAGGAAATAGTCGAAGCTTCACCGCATCATCCGACACATTATTGTAGTTGAATGTGTCGTAAATTTTGATACAACTCTGGATATGCTCATTAGGATCTTCCGTACCTGCACCCCCAAACTGGACTGTGTTCTGAACCATCTGAAGTGTCCCTGGTTTGATTTCAAAGGTGTTTGCAGCTATCGCTGGCCTGACTATACTGGATTACAAATCATTAATCTTTGGCATTGAGTAATCCCTCAACGCTATTTGTTCCTCGGCTGCCATTTGTACCTGTGGTTCAGTGATCTCTTGTGAGTTAGTAGTACGTGTGTTCGCTCTCCAAGCTCTACCGTTGATGTTTTCTTGTAAAGGCACCAACACATAATTTGTAGATCGAGAATGCATATACTAACCACAAGTACCTGAAACACAAATAAAAATAAAATAGAAATGAGATAAGATAAGATGTTAATTGTTCAAGTCAGACAAATTTAACTTAAATTGATATCAATAGTACTAAAAATAACAACTGATTCCCCGGCAACGGCGCCAAAAACTTGTTGCTCCGTTTCGGTGTTAACAAAACAGACACAAATGCATGCAAGTATACACGGTCAACAAGTAATATATAATAAGTCAAGATCGTTTCCACGGAGAAAAGCAGTTATGTTTAAACTATCATGCAACAACTTTATAGCTATTTTCGGCTGCTCAAACGAGTAAACAAAGTGTGAATTAATAACTAAAATGATTATAAACTAAAATTAACTAATTAACAGACGAATGATTCAAATTGGAAAGATATGGGATCCTAATGTCACTTAATGCGTCATCCAGATTACACACCTCTTGTTAAGACTAATTAATTATTTCAGATTGCTAGCCAAGAGCACGAAGGTGAGAAATGGCTATTTTTCAATATACCAAGTCCATATCACGTAAAATCCACAAAAGAGATAGAATTCATATGAAAACCAATATTACCTAAATCACTATATGTCTACATCACTTACAAGCAATTTCAATTTAAGTGCAAGCTCTCAATTGATTATATATGGTAAGCCGGTATATGTCTATCAGGATTACAAATCACAAAATCTATCACATGCAAATTTTATGAACATATGATAGCATGGCCAAATCTGAGTTTATACTTCCTCTTTCAATTCCATACAAACTATTAAGGTAGATGGTGATCAAGCATTTAAACACTAAACACAACTATGCTAGGCAATCCATATATAATCAATCACACATCACAAAGAGGCATATAGATCTGAATTAAACAATAAGCTTCATTAGAATCCCATAATGGTGGTTAGTTCATCGCTGAACCAATAACCATTATGGGATTTGATCTAAACATTGAAATTAAATAATTAAAGAGAAGAGAAGAGAATAGAGAGATAAGGATAGTGCAAATCTGATATTCCTCCTTCCAGAATAAGCCTTTAAGCTCAGTTCAGAATCACAATAAAATCCAAAATGAAACCCTAATAATGGAAATCTATTAAGAACTAGAAGAGAGAAACCACAAGAGTGAAGTGTAGCAATGAACTCTCTCTAGCCCTCTAAACCCTAGAATAGAAATTAAAACTGTAGAATGAATAGTGAATATCCCTCGTAACTTGCAAAATACACCCATATAAGGAAAACACGCTACAGTCAATGCTTAAATGAAAAGTCAAATAATTTTTAGCAGTTGACTAGCGCGGTCGCGTGGCCCCTTAGTTCATTTGGGGCGCGGGCACGCCAACTTACAGGCCGGCTGCTTCCTAGTGCGGGCACGCTGTGTTCAAGGCCATTATTGGTGCGGCCGCGCGGCTGGTCTTCTCTGCATGTTGCTACTGGTGTTTTGCTATTGACATGCTGCTGCCTTGGTTGTTGCTTTTCTTTTCTTTCTTCTTTCCTTAGCCACTCATCAGATGCCATTTCCATGCCCCCATGCTGTGCTTGATCTTCATCTCACCACATGCTTACCATCTTTAGTCCACCTCTAGCATACCATCTTGACATCATGCATACCCATGCCATTTCCATGCCAATTATTTCCATTAGCTCACCTTATAGTTTCCTTCATGTAATCCTACAAAACAAAGATAAAGAGTATAAAAAGACACTAAAACACTTGAGTTTAAGCCATAATTCTAGCAAGTAGATAACCAATAAGTAGGTATAAAACCTACTTATCAGTTACTAACCCTGCAGGAGGGTGAAACTGTCTTTTTCCTCGGTAACTATATCGGGATGTCAAGCAGCCCAGATGACAATCCCGGGATGTCAAGCTCAACCTCCGTCACTATACCGAGATGTCAAGTCAAACCCCAGTAACACCGAGATGTCAAGTGAAGCCCCGATCACCTTACCAGGATGTCAAGCAGCCCCGACGACAACCCCGGGAAGTCAAGCTCAACCCCGGTCACTATACCGGGATGTCAAGTTAAACCCCGACAACACCGGGATGTATAGTGAAGCCACAGTAACCATACCGGGATGTCAAGCAGCCCCGGCGACAACCCCAGGATATCAAGCTCAACCCCGGTCACTATATCAGGATGTCAAGTCAAACCCCGGCATCATCGGGATGTCAAATGAAGCCCTAGTGACAATACTGGGATGTTAAGCAGCCCCGGCAATAACCCCGGGATGTCAAGCTCAACCCCGGTCACTATACTGGGATGTAAAGTCAAACCCCAGCAACACCGGGATGTCAAGTGAAGCCACGGTGACCATACCGGGATGTCAAGCAGCCCAGACGACAACCCCGGGATGTCAAGCTCAACACCAGTCACTATACTAGGATGTCAAGTCCAACCCCGGCCACACCGGGATGTCAAGTGAAACCTCGGTAACCATACCAGGATATCTAGCAGCCTCTGTGACAATTCAGGAGGTCGGGAAAAGCCCCGATCATAACCCAGGAGGCCAAATCAACTTCAGAGATAAGCCCGAAGCATAATATCATCCCCAGAGACAACATTGGGGAACCAAGTCAACCTCAGAGACAACCCTGAGGAAAAACAAAGTCAGCTGGAATCAAAACCTCGGACACAAACCCGGGAAAACAGTCGAAGACTATGCCAGTACAGAAGACAACCCCTAAAAGGGGCAAAATGGTCATTTTACTAACTTGAAGTCAATCCGGTCAAAATCAAGCCGAATTGATGCCACGAAGGTCAGGAAGAACCATAACATTGATCTCGAGTGAAAACAGCACAATACAGCTCAACGAACAAACTGCGAAGAAAAGAAGATCCGGTTATAAACCTGTCTTCTTGGACTCAAAAAACGTTTAGTCTTATGTCATTGTAACGCTCTCGGTGAGGGCTTTCTGGAAAGGTATAGCACGCCTCAAACGGATGCTCCCATCAAAAGCTAGAAAGTTTCGAACCTGACATTGCTTTGCTCGGAGTGCATGTACTTTGAGACGACAGAACTCACCATGTAGACCGGCGGCTGCCGCGGGTAGGAATGCTTCCATCGGGTTTTTAAATACAAGTGCCCCCTTGCCAAAAAAAGAAAAAATAGAAAACACTCTGAAACTCCGCTCATTTCGTTTCCTAGCCTGACTTCTAGTACTCCAAATCAAGATTTTATTACTAACACATAAGTATACTCATATACTACAACATACCAAAAATTAACCGGTAGAAATGCCCGTTTGAAGCCTACGAAGTGGCAAAAAGCCCGTGTAGCAGTCCATTATAAGTATTTTTACGATCAGAACTTGTTTCCTACTTCATTACGCATTTATACACGTGCACGTAAAGTTTCATCTTCTGATTTTGCTTGAAACTCAGTTTTGTGCCGTTTTGGAGTACTTTTT
Organism: Panax stipuleanatus; assembly: GCA_020205555.1. Lineage (NCBI taxonomy): Eukaryota > Viridiplantae > Streptophyta > Magnoliopsida > Apiales > Araliaceae > Panax > Panax stipuleanatus. The sequence continues at coordinate 92,531,007 of CM035117.1, forward strand.
AGTACATTTTAGTACATATTTAAGTTTTTTCACATTTGCACAGCCCGGATCGACAATCCGTGGCTTTTAACCGCTTATATATATATATAAATATATATATATATATATGTATATATATATATATATATATCAACTTTTCGGGACTGGGTCGCTGACTCGTGTCCTTTTTGGCTTAATTTTGTATATATTTGACTATATATATACAAACTTTTCATTCTGTCAAGCTCGGATGACAAATCCGTGGCAGTTACTGCTTATATATATATATAACTATAAATATATAAATTTTTCTGACTTCATTTGGCCTGGATTACTATTTCTTGGCCTTTATTGCTTTAATATATATATATACTAACTGTATATATTAACATTTATATTTTAGTTTGGCCTGGATTGGAAATTCGTGGCCTTTTTACTACTTATATATATATTTTGTCTAGCCACGAATTAATCCAGGCTAGACAGAATGGAAATATGTAAGACCCCAAATTTTATGAATAAGATTTAATCTTCTTTATATATTATTTTGAAATACTAAGGTATTGATTTGATAAATGTGATAAGTTATGGGTGAAATGTACAAAGTTTACAAAGTAAGCAAGTGGTTATAAAATATTCGTTGTGTGGAGGAATATTCTTTTTATCGGAGAATATTCGTACGACGGCGCAGTCATTGGGGACCCCACAACGGAATGAATGTCGGATATAGAAAGCGACAGAAATAACCTTTTTATAAAAATAACGGCAAAACTGTTATCGTTAGTACTGTTGAAATACCCGGTGGTTAAAATATAGTAATACGCGGTGTTGCACGGTAGCACACGGTATTGCACAGTATTTCGAATTATTGATTCTTATGTAGGAAGTCACTTACTCAATTATTGTTACAGTAATTACTGTTCAATATTTTATATTATTGATTCAATAATTGCATAATATTTTATTGGTTCAATATTTGCTACGTTGATATTTTATATCCATAAGTGCTACTTTGCTATTTTATATTATTGATTCAATAATTGTCATTGCACATTATTTCAAATTATCAAATCAATAATTCATATTATTTGAATAATATTATTAGATAGCATTATTGGCAATGTCTAAAGAAGTTCTGTCTAGGAAAGGGGTTGATTAATTGCGCGCCAGTAACGAGAAATCCTTATCGGAAGGCCCCCTCTTTCCTGGGAACGACCTGGTTGTCAATATTGTAGTTCTGTAATATTATTTGTGAATAATTAATTTTTGATATATATGATAAGGAAATATTTATTCAATGTGGATTTAAACGGAGAAATTTTTAACATGTGACATTTGTTGAAAATTGGTATTTTATCTTGTCCGATAAAATAATTCATTCAAATATATTATTATATTATTACATTATAGTAGTATGATGTGATTATATAATAGTATGATTTTTGTAATTTGAATGGTAGCATTATTATAGTAAATTCATGGTATAAAAGTTAAACGAGGTGAAAGAGTGCAAATTGAATTTGAACTTTTATGATGCAAACAATGATGTCATCGGAGCAATGAGGTAAGCAATGATGTCATCGGAGCGATGAGATAAACAATGATGTCATAGATCGATGATGTAAGCGATGATGTCATAAATTATGGCAAAAAGACTATTTTACCCTTACTCTGCAGAGCATATAAATAAAAGCTCATTTCTTCATTATTTCTCACCAATTCACTAAAGCTATAGAGAGAGATAGTATAGAGAGAATAAGAGAGAAAGAATAAGAGTATTCTGCTATTACGCTAGTGCAGTCTCTAAATTTTAAGGTAAAGGGTATTATTTCTTTCGTATTTATGAAGAGAGTTATTTTCTTTCAATACTCGTAAGGGTTGTTATTCTATTCTTTATTATTCTATTGGAATAACCTGTCTATGCGGACTACCGCATGCATGGTGAAATCCTGTTGTTATTCTATTCTTTATTATTCTGTGGGAATAACCTGTCTACGCGGACTACCGCATGCCTTGTGAATAACCCTTCGTATTCAGTTGTTATTAAATTGTGGAAATAATCTGTCTGAGCGGACTACCGCCAGAAGGGTGAAAATTCAATTGCAGTTTCGTATATTATTTCATTTCAGATTCCTAACTCTAAACTTACTACGGTAAGTATTGCTTCTATAATTCCTGAAATGATCAGATATTACTTAAGTTTTGCGCTTCATCTAATATTATTTCACTGGAATATTGGTCTAAACTTTCTTGTGAAATTTTTATCTTTTTATATCTAGTTATTATTCACGAGTTACTATTCATGGGGTACTATTCACGATAAAAAAAAAGTTTCTTCCAAATCATCTTTGATTGGATCCAGGTTTTGATCTTCATTCTTGAACTCTAGATAAATTCTCTAATATTTGTCCTTTATCTCACTGGATCCGTTATTCGTATTATTTTTCATCATCCTCAGTTATAAATGGTGATATAACTGAATATCTTTGGCATGTAGTGCAAAGATGAATAATTACGTGTTGAATATCTTTGGCCTGTAGTGCAAAGATGAATGATTACCTGATGAATATCTTTGGCCCATAGTGCAAAGATGGACAGGTGTTGAGATGAACATGACCAACTGATGATACAAATGAATATCTTTGGCCCGTAGTGCAAAGATGGATATTTGATTAGAGATGTATATTGATTGATGTTATAGGGATAAAATATTGATGATGGACTTTTAAATCACAGAAGATAGTAGACATCATTCTCTACTTAACTCTTCTAATGAATTGTTATTTTCGCTGTGAATATTGATCTAAAACTTGTTGTCCATAATATTTTATCTGATTTATTGAAGGCTAACGATAATTTATTTTTTATTATCTTAGTCATAATATTCTTTACTGAGCTAGTTGAGCTCACCCTTTTCTACCATTGTTCTCTTCAGGAAATGAGAATATCGCGAGTACTAGTCAGGGAATAGAGTGATGGTCCGAGTTAGAGCTGTAGAAGTCTTCACTATTTTTTTAATTTAAAATAGTGTGATAATAAATGTAATGAGGACTTAGTTTGAATGTTAATATTTTCTATATGTCTGTATTGACACTCACAGTTGTGTGGTCGTATTTTGCACGACCGTGTGATATGAAAGATTATATTTGAATTTTGTTGAGTGTATTTGATGACTCAAAATGGGTTGAGTATTGAACCTATTTTGGGGGCGTCACAGTTGGTATCAGAGCTTAGGGATATGATCTCTGGCAAAGATCTGGGAATAAGAACTAGGAGGGGAGAGACGAGTAAAACCTTTGCTAGTGTGTCTTACCTAAGCTTAATTGTTATTTAATTGGTCGTTTGGAATATAGGGTTAATATGTGATATGTTAAATTGTTTGATTAACCCTTGTTTTGTGGCAGTATTTGAGAATGGCAGTTGAAAATCTAAACAATGGGGTGAATGAGACCGTTGAGACACCTTTAATCACCAATGAGGAGAACGTGCAACAGGAAGGCTATATTCCTCCTGTAAACAATCCTACCGAAGAAATGATAAATGACGGGATGTTTAGAAGCTTTTTGTAGTTCATGCAAAACCAGACGAGGGAGACTCGTGTTCATAATACTGGTGGAAATAACAATTTACGGCTTGTCACTGCCAAGCAGTTTAAAGAGTTGGGACCACCAGAGTTTCAGGGAAAGCCAGATCCAATCAAGGCAGAAAATTGGATTAAGCAAGTTACCAAGATATTTGATGTCTTGGGATGCACGGAGGAACAGAAGGTTCCATTTGCCAACTTTATGTTCCATAGAGAAGCAGATTACTGGTGGGAATCTGTGAAACGTACCCAGCCTGCCGCACTCAAGATGGGCGTTCCAAAAACTATTCAATGACAAGTACTTTCTAGAAAGTATTCGTCACATGAAAGAAGTAGAGTTCATCAGACTGGAACAGAATAACATGACTGTGTCCCAGTACGAGGCTAAATTCGCGGAGTTATCCCGATTTGCACCTCATTTGGTGGAGAATGAGGAACATATGACGTGGATGTTTCTGAGGGGTTTGAAACCCGAGATTCGTCAATACCTCATTTCTCACAAATTTTCTCTTTATTCGGATGTAGTGAACAGGGCCCAGTTATTAGAACGAGATAATGATTATGTTCAACCAAGGAACAACAACCAAGATCGTACCGGTGGCAGCAGTCATCGGAACAATGACAACTAGCAGGGAGAAAGTATCATGCCAGAAGCGGTAACCACTCCGGTGGTAATCGTGGCCATGATAATAGAAGAAGTGAGTCAGGGGGAGATTTCAAGAAAAGAAGGTACAACAATAAGAACGTGAAAGCATCGACAGCAGCACCAACATTAACTATTTCTAGGGGAGGAGAACGACCGTCGGTCGTATGCTATAAATGAGGGCAAGAGGGACACATCATCCCCAATTGCACACAACAATCCAAGTTATATTATAATTGTGGAAAGGAAGGGCACATAGCTTGAGTGTGTCCTGTAGCGAAACCAAGTCCAGTAGGGATAGTGACTCCAAAGGCTATCCCTGACAAGTCAAAGCCAGTGGTTCCTGGAAGAGCTTTTGTCGTGACTGCCCAACAAGCAAGGAACCCGAACGAGGTTATTACGGGTAAGCTGATAATAAACTCTTGCAAAGTTTACACTTTATTAGATACGGGTGCTACCCATTCTTTTATTTCACCTACTTGTGCTCAACGTTTGAACTTGACACCTGAGAAATTAGACTTTGACTTATCTGTTGAAACTCCGTTTGGAGAAACCTTCATTACATCTACAGTTTACAAATCTTGCTCGATTCAAATTGGTACCCTCACCCTACCTGTTGATCTTATATCGTTGAAAATACTTGCATTTGATGTGCATTTAGGAATTTATTGGTTGACCACTTATCATGCCAAAATTGATTGTTTTCGTAAGGTTATTAGTTTTCATATTCCTAACCAACCTATTGTGCGAATTCAAACAACCAAACCACTAAAATAAATCAATGTTATTTCAAGTCATAAAGCTATTCGTTTATTGAAAAACAGATGTCAAGCTTTCTTAGCCCATGTCACTGAACTAAACCAGAATACGTCAGGTTTGAATGATATATTTGTTGTTAATGAGTTTCCTGATGTATTTCCCAAAGAACTTCCTGGTCTACCCTCGGAACGTGAAGTTGAATTCTTTATTGACCTTGAACCCGGTACAAAACCTATTTCTAAAATCGCATATCGAATGGCTCCTATAGAACTTCAGGAGTTAAAGGTCTAACTACACGAGTTGTTAGACATCGGTTTTATACGTCCTAGTACATCTCCTTGGGGTGCTCCTGTTTTATTCGTAAAGAAAAAAGACGGGAGTATGCGACTTTGTATTGACTATCGGGAGTTGAACCATATCACAATCAAGAATAGGTATCCGTTACCTCGTATTGATGACTTGTTCGACCAGTTGCAAGGTGCACAATTCTTTTCAAAGATCGATCTTCATTCTGGATATCATCAGCTGAAGAATAAAACTGAGGATATTCCGAAGACTACTTTCAGAACTCGATACGGGCATTATGAATTCTTAGTCATGTCTTTTGGATTGACTAATGCTCCTGCTACCTTCATGGATATGATGAACCGTGTATTCAAGGAATATTTGGATCATTTCGTGGTTTTCTTTATTGATGACATCCTCATCTATTCCAAAAGCCGTGAAGATCATGAGCACCACTTGAAGCTAGTACTTCAAAGGCTTCGTGAAAACAAGTTATATGTCAAGCTGAAAAAATGTGAGTTTTGGCTTAAGGAGGTAGCATTCCTAGGGCACGTAGTATCAAAACGTGTAGTATCTGTGGACCCGACAAAGATTGAAGCAATACAAAGTTGGGAGCAACCGAAGTCGGTGACCAAAGTACGTAGCTTTCTCGGCTTAGCTGGTTATTATCAGAGATTCGTGGAAGGATTTTCTTGAATCGCTACTTCATTAACTCAGCTGACTCAAAAAGATACAAAATTTGTATGGAACGAGGAATGCGAGAAGAGCTTTCAAGAGCTCAAGAGGAGACTCATTTCGGCACCTGTTCTGACGATACCATCTGGTTCGGATGGTTTTTTCATTTACAGCGATGCTTCGGGCAAAGGGTTAGGATGTGTTCTCATGCAACATGGGAAAGTCATCCCCTATGCCTCGCGATACTCAAGGAATATGAGAGGAATTATCCTACTCATAATCTAGAGTTGGCAGCAGTCATTTTCGCGTTGAATATCTGGAGACACTACCTGTATGGGGAGAAAGTGGAGATCTATATGGATCATAAGAGCCTCAAGTATTTCTTCACCCAGAAGGAACTCAACATGCGACAATGACGTTGGCTTGAGCTGTTGAAAGATTACGATCATACCATCCAATACCATCCTGAAAAAGCGAACGTGGTTGCTGACGCGTTGAGTAGAAGATCATATGCGGGAACGAATGCGATGCTTTCAAGGCCTATTTTGTGTGATTTACAAAAGATAGAGATAGAGTTCAAGACTCCGGGGACCCATGCGATGATATCAAGCGCAATACCCTCGGTCTCCATACGAGCAAGAACATCCACGGCCATCTGCATAGTGCTGCTATGGCTATCTATGAAAGCACTCATCTCTCCAACCAGGCTGTTTGTATATGATCTGAGGGTTGTGCTATCCGTAATATAGACATCACAGGTAGCTACGGCCTCATCCCTCTCAGCGTAAGCAGCATCCCGGGTAACTAAGGCCTCCTCAATCTCCTCAAAGGCTGCATCTCTGACAGATCGGACCTCATCTCTCTCCTCAAGAGCTGTATCTCAGGTGGATCGAGCCTTATCTCTCTCAACTAATGCTACATCCTGAGTAGCTCTAGCCTCGTCTCTCATAACAAAAGTTGTGTCTCTGCTAGAAAGGGCTGTCAACATCAATGCCCTAGCCTGATCTCTTTCAAAAGTCATCCAAGCTAGTGAATCGGCAATAGTTAGATCTGTACCGGTGAGAATGCTCGGAGGGTCACTAACCAAAGCCGCTATCAAGACGGTAAACAACTCATCCTCTGTGGGAGAATTGGGATCCTCTATAGGCTCCTCCTCATCTGAATCAACACTCAGAGCTGCCTGGATAACCGCAGCTACTGCTATATCAGCCTCCAACCATGCCGAATACTCTGGAGAGCGATCCGGATAGCTAGAAGAGAAATCAGCCCTCTCCTTATGAGTCCAATACTCTTAAATCCTGGTCAGGTCAGCTGACAATAGAGATGAAGCTGATATCTGCTGATCGACGGCCCCCTCCAACTGGTAGAGGCTCTAAAACTGATCGAACTGACCCATGACTGCCAATAGATGGTAAGTGGTCACCCCTCTCAATCCTGCTAGAGGCAAATAATCCATGCCAACTGCATGGGTGATGAAGCTATAAGGGGATACGAGCCCTGAGCATGGTAAAATCAAAAATGGATGCTCAATATCTGACAAAAAGGCCGACCATGTCGCTGCATCCGAACACTCCGCTGGCTGGAAGGAGTAGGGCATGGCTATCTCATGGGTAAAGCAATACCCATGGTGTCTAAAGGTGCCAATCAGACACAAATGTGTTATGAGCCATACATATAGCAGAACAGAGCTACCTCTAAAAAACCCCTCGGGATGGGTGCTACAAAAGGTAGCCGACCTCAAGGTCTTGACCAGTATCATCGGCAGAATAGTACTACCCTGTCTAAGGGCATGGACCATGACCATCAAGCTAATATCTAAATGGTCCAAGTATAGTGGCATGTACACATAGGCCGTGACACACATCAATAAAACGTCTACACGGGCCAACTGCCACTCATCTGCCGAAATGATAAAATCCCCATAGTGTCGATCGTAGCTGTCTAGCTGGCCAAAGCGATCGATCAAAAAGTCGATGGATATCACATGTCCTGAAATGATCTCCTCAATGACTACTCTACGCCTCAGACCTGACGCAGTCATAAATGGTTTCCTCATGTCACTGACAGCTGTGCGAGCGCAAGGCAGAACCATTACCAAGCCTGTCAGACGCTCATACTCCTCTAGGGTCTGAGTCAACTCGTACTGTCCAAAGCGGAAAACCTGCCGCTCAGGTATCCAACATGATAAAATTCCATCTATGAATCCTTACGAAACTTGGAAATCTAGAAGGGCCAAGGAATGCCTCAGCATTCGGTCTACTATCCCTCTGGCTGTATGGGGCAAACTATCGTACCACAACCGCAATGAGGATGCTACCAAAGATGGTGGCGAGTGCTCAATACGGCTAACCATAGATGACGACATCTGTATCACCGTATCATAAGACCAAATAGGGGTCAAATCGAAACTCACATGTCTAAATGCATATCCATAACATAATACATACATAATGACAATGATAAACATGATACAAAAGATAGGAAATATCATGCATATCTAAATAAACTATCTACTGCAAGCATCATCTCTGTCTGCTCATATAATATAAAATAAAAAGTACAGGGAAATGGGGCACAGCCGCCCAACTACTAACAGAGGCCTATCAAAAGATATAGCGAAAAATGGGGCATAGTCGCCCAATAGCTAAACAGAGGCCTATCAAAAGATATAGCAAGAAAAGCTATCCGAAGAGATAAAGAATATCTATCTCCAGGCTATTAACCTGCTCCAGCTCCTCCTGAGTCACAAAATCTCGGCCAGTGGGAATATCCGGTCGATACAAGGGAGGAGTAGCACCTGTAAAGCTGCTAGAAAATGAACCTGATGAGGGGGCCACTCTAGAGCTGGATGGATCAAAATAATCTTCCTCGGATGACTCTCGGCCCAAGTGCCTGATGAACAAATGAGCTCTCTCCAACTGCTGGGTCTGTCCTGTAATCTGATCTAAATGAGTCGATTCTCGGAGGCAAGCTATTCAGTCTGTCATCATCACAGACCCCAGCACCATGTCTGCCATAAACTGGGTAGCATGAGTCTAAGCCTCAATGGTACGAAGACTCCACCAGCTGTGAAATGCCTCCTAGCTATAAGGACCCTCTGACAGAGTGAAGCCATCTACGCCCACCATAGGAATGTCTGTGAGTTGCTCAGCTAGTGGCCAATGATGCCAAATAGGAGGAACAAAGGGAATGTGGATCTCTCCCGTGGTGCTCCTAATAGCATGCTCTCCTAAATAGAGCTCCCAAAAAATGGAACTCAGCAGGTAGACAATGCAAACTCCCGGCCAGTGTGAAAGCCATCCTCAAACCTGACTGTCAAAAAGTCTGAGGTATACGGGACCCACAAGATCGACCCAGCCATCAATAGCTCTAGCTGCAGGCGGGAGTGGGTGAATCCCTCAACTACAAAGACCTCCGCCAATGTAGAGTGATGCCAATGTCGTCCCCTCAAATAAGTCTCCAGGCCTAGAGTAGTGGCAGGACATAGGCAATGAAGCCTCTCATATGCCCAAAACTGGCCATATAAATATCAAAAGTCCTCAGTGATCAAGACTGGTAAATATAAATAAGGCAATCAAAAAGGTACAAGAGAGATGTACTCACCAACAGGAATGGGTAAAAGCCTAACCAAGCCTCTGTCACACCCTCCGAGCACATGCGCATCCCTTGAAGAAAATAGGCAAAGGTGTAGGTACCCCAATAAAAATTAATGAGGCGCTCCACATGTCGAGTAGCGCTGACCAGGGCAAAGGACACGGTCGAGGAGTTGTCTACAAAGAAAAAACCCCTGATGATCACTAAAAATAGTCGCCGCATGATGCTATCTCTAACCCTCTGATTATCAGGCAGTGGCTCAAGCAAAGCCCCACTCTGGGTATCTATGCTCAAGGGACCAGAACGGACCGTCCGAACTTTGATGGTCGTCGCAGGAACTTCCAAAAGGGACCAAACGGCAGTAGGTGAAATGTCAGCCACAACCGACACTGGCTCACCTTCAAACTCTATCTCGGTGATGAAACTCCAGTCCATAGGCATCATCATCACCTTGCAATCCAACAAATGGAAAGACTGGGTCTGGTGGAACCAGCGCTCAGACAAAGCCCTCATATAACCCCAGGGGCAACGGCGGGGAAGAATAGAAAAGAACGCCTGAAACCCCCAGGTGTCAACCATGGCTCGATACTCCAGATGCAGAGTATGGTACAAAGAATGCACATTGAACCAGTTCCCCCTGGGCTGTGTAAAGTCGGGAACCTACATCAAAAAGGTAATCCAGATCAAGCCTGTGCCCTAAAAATGGCAAAAGAAAGAAAGAAAATCCTGAAGAAGAAAAACTTCAGTCATCTTGTTGGCATGAAGTTATCTCGATGGATGGCGCCTCAAATCTCCCAAAAGCTCCTGAAGTGGCACCATAATGCCTGGAAGCTCCGCACGTAGAGCCTGACCTAGGACGGGATCAACAAAAGGTACATCCTCATTGTCCACGTCAACCAGCGGATCAACTAAGATAGGATGAATCATTGACTCAGCCAATCTGCGAGGTGGCCGGGCTAGCCGTGACTGAGGAACATCGGAGACTCTCCTCCTTCTAACTCCTGGAATGACCCTGCTGGCACTACCGGGTGTATCTGGCTCCATCACCTGGATAAAGTCTCCAAATCATCTCATAAAGGGTGACATAAGCCTAAAACCTGGGGCATTTTAAATTAAATCAGTAATTCCTGCATTTTTAAAGTCCTAAAACATGCATGGGTCAATCAAAATCCCCAGTAAAGTCAAAATTGCATGTTTATTAAATGCTCAGGCTTTTGAAAAAATTTCGTCAGAGTCTCCTTTGTAAAATGGACTGTCCGCATGCACACAGGCATGACTAGGTGGCCATTCAGTAGCACACCTACCCAAAAATAGAAACAGTTCATATTTATGAAAAAAATCAAAAGTAAACTCCACATGGTAGCTAAATTACCACATGCATTTTTAGTTAAAAATCCAGGCTCACTTGGCCTCAAAAATGATGAGTAAACTGATCAAAAAGGGCGTCAATTGACTGTCTCATAATTCAAATTTTCTTACATCAAAAACGTGCATTATAGTAAAATATGCATACTTATGAAGTCAGAAATTTTTTATCAAGTCATTTAAGCATACATATTTGATACATTGCGTTTAAAAGCACACTACGTGCTTTACAACATTCTAACGGTCAAAATCAGAAAAGAAAGAATGTAAATGTTACCTGAGATGTGCAGACCGTTTGTGCGCTCACGAAATCTAAAAAAAGCTGCCCGAACTCTGTAAATCTAAGAAAGAAAATTGAATTTCCTTTAGGATTCAAAACTGAAAATGAATTCAAGAAGCTACGGGAGCTTAACTTAAACTCGCAAGAGGGAGCAGCCCCACCTACGGCAGCCGCACCCCTACCTGCGGCTCCTAAGGGTGGGGTCCACCCCCTCTAGATCAGTCCAGATCGAGTGGAAACGGAGTTTACAGAAGCTAAAAAGTTAAATCCGAAAAAAAAACTACTACGCGATTGAGCGGATTGGCTTGAAATCCTGCGTATGAGCAGTGGATTCCTGACGAAAAGAAGAACTTCATGTAAGCTATTGGTTATCATCCCAAAGCGATATCTGGGGAGCAATGATGAAAACAGCTGAAAGACTACTGAAAAACTATGAAAGACTACTGAAAACTGCCGCTGTCAGAGCATCGGGAAGGTCTGACGGTATGAACGGCAGGTTCTGACTGTATCAAGGCATCCAGACTGATTCGAGGGTGTGTTTTGTCAGAAAGAGTTCCCCCCACATCAAAATTGATCGGATCTGACACTATCAGTCATTAGCGACAACTCCAACGAAGCGTCGGGAATGATCCAGTGATATTAGCTGTTGAAGGCTAATTCAGCGAAGGTCAGAGGGTTTGACACTATCAGTCGTTGGCGATAACTCTAACGAAGCATCGGGAATAATTCGGTGATATCAGCCATTGAAGGCAACTTCAGCGAAGGTAAAAGGGTCTGACACTATCAGCCATTGGGGATAACTCCAATGAAGAGTCGGGAACGATCCGGTGATGTCAGTCGTTGAAGGCTACTTCAACGAAGGTCAGAATAAATGACAGATCAGCCGTTGGCGACAACTCCAACGATGGGTCGGGAACGATCCGGTGAAATCAGTCGTTAAAGGCTACTTCAGTGAAGGTATTGGAGACAACTCCAACGAAGCATCGGGAATGATCCGGTGATGTTAGTCGTTGAAGGCTACTTCTGCGAAGGTCAGAGGGTCTTACACTATCAGCCGTTGGCGACAACTCCAACGAAGCATTGAGAATGATTCGGTGGTATTAATCATTGAAGGCTACTTCAGTGAAGGTCAAAATAACTGACAGTCCAGCCGTTGGCAAAAACTCTAGTGAAGCATCGGAAATGAGCCGGTGACGAAAATAGTGTATTAGTTTATCCCCACAGAGGACAGATGATGGAATCTATTATATAAATCCCTAGAGGGAGCACCGAGAAGGATCGATGATTCAACTAGCCATTTAAAGCACCGTTTGAGTGATCAACGAGAAGGTTCTGTGATGATCGACTCTGCAAACTACCGTTCGAGTATGAACCGAGTCAAGATCAATCGACCTGTGTAGGCCGGCGGGAGCTATCATCAGGATAGGCATCGGTAATCTCCAATGAGGTAACTCATCATAACAAAATATCCCCAGCAGAGAAGAAATTTAGAAAGCTTATCTGAAGGCGAAGAGTGTTGATGACAACCCCAACATCGAGTTTAGAGATGTTCAACGACATCAGCTAAGAGAAAATCTTCCCCAAAAGGCTATCATGGACAACTTCATTCCCAGCAAAAAATGACGTAAACAGACAACGATAGCCTAGCACCACAGAGAGTATCAACGAATATGGTAAATTATTGGCCTCAAATTAGTATTTCACCAAGGGCTATCATGGATGACGTTATCCCCATCAGAAAGTGACAAAAACGGTATCTAACATTCATAACATATCATGTCATTCATTGCATTACACTTGCATCTATTATATTTCTAGTGTCTAGCAATCTTTATCCTGTTCATTTCATTACATTGTATAAACACGATAAAGAGGGGCATCTGTAGACACTCAAAATTTTTGCATTCCTGTTGTAAACGCTCAAAAATTTTGCGTTCCTGTTACTAACCATGCAGGAGGGTAAACCATCTCTTTCCCCGGTAACCATACCGGGATGTCAGCAGCCCCGGCGACAACCCTGGGATGTTAAACTCAACCCTGATCACTATACCAAGATGTCAAGTCAAACCCCAGTAACACCAGGATGTCAAGTAAAGCCCCGGTGACCATACTGGGATGTCAAGCAGCCCCAGCGACAACCTTGGGATGTCAAGCTCAACCCTGGGATGTCAAGCTCAACCACGGTCACTATACTAGGATGTCAAGTCAAACTCCGGTAACACCGGGATGTCAAGTGAAGCCCCGGTGACCATATCGGGATGTCAAGCAGCACCGGCGACAACCCCGGGATGTCAAGCTCAACCCCGATCACTATACCGAGAAAGTCAAACCCCGGCAACACCAGGATGTCAAGTGAAGCCCCAGTGACAATACCGGGATGTCAAGCAGCCCCAGCGACAACCCCGGGATTTCAAACTTAACCCTATTAACTATACCGGAATGTCAAGTCAAACCCCGGCTACTCCGGGATGTCAAGTGAAGCCCCGATGACCATACCGGGATGTCAATCAGCCCCGGCGATAACCCTGAGATGTCAAGCTCAACCCCAGTCACTGTACTGGGATGCCAAGTCCAACCCCGGCCACACCGGGATGTCAAGTGAAACCCCGGTAACCATACTGTGATGTCCAGCAGCTCCGATGATAATCCGGGAGGTCAGGACAAGCCCGGTCACAACCCAGGAGGCCAAATTAACTTTGGAGACAACTCTGAAGCATCATATCGTCCCCATAGACAATCCTGGGAAACCAAATCAACCTCGGAGCTAACCCTGAGGACAAACAGAGTCGGCTGGGATCAAAACCTCGGACACAAACCCGGGAAAACAGTCGAAGACCGTGCCTGTGTAGGAAACAACCCCTGGAGGGGGCAAAATGGTCATTTTACCAATTTAAAGCCAATCCGGTCAAAATCAAGCCGAATTGATGCCATGAAGGTTAAGAATAACCATAACATTGATCCCGAGTGAAAACAGCACAATACAGCTCAACGGACAAACTGCGAAGAAACGAAGATCTAGTTATGAACCTATCTTCTTGGACTCAAAAAAGGTTTAGTCCCATGTCATTGTGACACTCTCGGCTAGGGCTTTCCGAAAAGGTATAGCACGCCTCAAACGAAAGCTCCGATCAAAAGTTAAAAAGTTTTGAACCTAATATCGCATTGCTTGGAGTGCACGTACTTTGAGAAGACGAGATGCACCATGTGGGCCCTACCACATGGAGCTACAGGTAGACCCGCAGCTGCTGCGGGTAGGACCGCTTCCATTGGGTCTTTAAATACAAGTGCCCCCTTACCAAAAAAAGAAAAAATAGAAAACACTCTGAAACTCCGCCCATTTCATTTCCTAGCCCGACTTCTAGTACTCCAAATCCAGATTTTATTACTCTAACACGTAGGTATACTATACTACAACATACCAAAAATTAACCGGTGGAAACGCTCGTTTTAAGCCTACGAAGTGGCAAAAAGCCGGTGTAGCAATCCATTGTAAGTATTTTTACGATCAGAACTTGTTTCCTACTTGATTGCGCATTTATACACGTGCACGTAAAGTTTCATGTTCAGATTTTGCTCGACACTAAGTTCCGTGGCCGTTTTGGCATACTTTTTAGTACATTTTAGTACATAGATACGTTTTTTCGCATTTACACAGCACGGATTGACGATCCGCGACTTTTAACTGCTTTTATGTATATATATATATATATATCAACTTTTCGAGACTGGTTCGCTGACTCGTGTCCTTTTTGGCTTTATTATGTATATATTTGACTATATATATACTAACTTTTCATTCTGTCAAGCCCGGATGTCAAATCTGTGGCAGTTATTTCTTTTATATATATAACTATATATATAAAAAAAAATCTGACTTCATTTGGCATGGATTACTATTTTGTGGCCTTTATTGCTTTAATATATATATACTAACTGTCTATATTAACATTTATATTTTAGTTTGACCTGGATTGGAAATTCATAGCCTTTTTACTGCTTTTATATATATATATATATATATATATATATATATATATATATATATTTATTGTGTCGAGCTTGGATTAATTTGTGGCTCATTTACAGATTTTATACATATATATATATATATATATATATATATTTTAATTTTGTCCAGCTTGGAATACTCTGCGGCTCTTTACACCTTTTATAAATAGGGCAAAGGTCCAAAAATACCCCTGACCTTTTCCCCGATGTCCCACTTCCACCATAAACTATTTTTTTTTCAAGAGTACCCTTAACGTTACAAAATTCAGCCCAATCGTGCCCCTCCCATTAACAAAACTTGCCACTAAGGCAAACGGAGCTGACACCTAGGCAAAATTTGCTGACGAGGCAATGCATACACAGAAAATAGCTAACAATTCAAATCAAACATATTTGTCCCAATACATGTGTCCATTGTACATTATTATTATTATTATTATTATTATTATTATTATTATTATTATTATTATTATTATTATTATTGTTATTGTTATTGTTATTATTTTTATTGTTATTATTATTATTATTATTATTGTTATTAATATTATTATTATTATTATTATTATTTTCCCTTTTTTTATTTCCAGATCCAACATTCAAGAACATTAAATCTGAAGCAGAAAAGGGAATTCTTCCAATCAAATAAAAAAATCCTTTTATGTATCAAGGCAGATCATCAACACCGTCATCTCCTCTCCGACTCAAGCTCCATCTCCTCTCCGACTCATCTCGATCTCTCCTCACTGACCTGGTAACACCCCCTCCTTCTTTAATTTCTTATGGGTGGTGGTGGTGGTGGAACTGAAAATGATCTAATTACAGTAATAATTATAAGAGGCTGTGATGAAGACAGGTATAACAACACGTCTATACCTTCTCTTGCAGCTCAAGATCGTCAACAGATCGTCAAGGCAGCATCGGGAAGACAAGTAGTGTTGGGAGAAGACTATTATGAAAACCCTCGATTCGAGAATTGCTTCCTTCAGTTGCGATCTATGAATATTAACTTCTCCCCCATCCCCATCCCCTAAGAACGTGCGAAATCCAGCTTTCGTTAAAGCTGTATAGAGATGACTGGTGATGGTCTCTTTACCTCTGAAACTCAAGAAAATATCATATTTTGTCGAAGAAATCGAGGCTGTTCGGCGGCGGCGGCGGAGACGGCAGAGACAGCGGCGGCAGCGGCAACTTCGAAAGCCATTATTAATTAATGCACAAAAATTGATTTTCCTTGTCCCTAGACGAACAAGCCAGCATCTGTATCTGTGTAGAAAGATCAAAAACTTCTTGAGATGATGAGATTTGTGCGGATTCTGTCCTCCTTTATTTCAAAGATCTTTCGGTGAACAAGCTTGCATCCGGGTAGGAGGAGGGAGGGGATTTCTTCCGTGTAGAAAGAGGGTAAAACACAGATCTAGATCTGGGAAGATCTAGATCTTGGGTGAGTTTATGAGAAAACTTGTCCAATTTTTATTTTGTTGTATTTTATTAAAGATTAATTTTAAAAATATGAAAGTTTTTTTTATTAGAATTTAATTCTGAAATTAGGGCTTTTTTGCCCTTTTTGTTATCTCTGCATGCCTCGTCAGCAACAATTGTCCACGTGTTAGCGCTGTTAGTCTATGTGGCATATCCGTTAGGGGCAGGGGCACAATTGGGCTGAATTTTATAACGTTAAGGGTACTTTTGGAAAAACAATAGTTTAGGGTGGAAGTGGGATATCAGGGAAAAGGTCAGGGGCATTTTTGGACCTTTGCCCTTTATAAATATATATGTTTCCATTCCAGTTTGGGCAAAGGATGGCAGATCCATCGCCCTTTACAGCTTTTATACATATATATATATATATATATTTCAATTCTGTGGTCGAGGATGCTTCGCAGCCCGACAATCACTATTATAATCGAGCCAAAAGGCTAAAAAGATAAAAAATGAAAGTATCAACATGCTTCAATTCCTACGTCAGCGTAAGGGTTTGAAGACCTACTTTCAAAACATCATTTTAATATCTTGTCTAAAAGGGCTTTTGCAAATCAAATCAAACCCTTCGTATATAGGTTCAACGAAGCATGTCCATACTTTCAAATCAAACGTAGGCCCAATTTCCTCCAGCATCCACACACACATTGTAAATAAGGGAAATAATAAAAAGATGCAATACCGTGTTTTCACGGGAGTTGAGGGGTGCCTAAAACCTGCCCCCCACTTAACCAAGCCCCCGAACTTAGAACTTCGATTTCAAAGATCAAGTTTCAACAGTGTCCAGCAATTGGGCCTACTTTTAAACAAAACTCAGTTGAGTTGGTACAACCATTTCAAATCTACCAATTGGCGACTCTGTAAACCGTTCAAATCGTCGACATGATACATGTTGTCTTTTTCTAAAAAAACTTCACCCTTCATAAAACAGATAAGGTAATAAGGGTAGAAAACAAAAGACTTAAGAAGAGAGAAAGATTCAGTCCAACGCGACAGGATTCTTTCCCAACGTCGACAGTGATTATGAGATCAATTAGCCTAATCCAATGAGCAAGCAACATATGTACCAATCTATCCGGATTCACTAATCTCCTTTTCAGTAATCTAACAATTAGGAGCTATTTTAGTTTTAAGCTATCTAAGAATATAGATCTCATTACCATGATCATCATCATAATTCTAAAAGCATTGCTTAAAACTATGGGTTTATCACATATTATAAAAGCAGCATCATGTAGATAAATAAATGCCTTTAATTAAATAATACTTTTATTAATAAATGAATAAGATTGTTACAAAGTAAATGCTTTATCATCAAACATGATTGGCTTGTGTGCATACTACTTTCAATCTCCCACTTACACTAAAGCCAATCGCCATGGTATCTAATACCCTTCTTCTCTAAGTGACGATTATCCTATTATTGGATAAGCTTCAGTAAATGGATATGCAATGTCATTTTTTAGAGTTCATTATCTCTATAGTGACTTATCCTCTTTCAATGATTCCTTTAATCAAATGAAAGTGCCGTAACACATGTTTGGATCCAAGATGAGACTTAAGAAACTATTCCTAGTTCTGTAATGAACTTTTCATCCGAAACATTAACTTGCACCTTCATTTACAGTTATATACTTTGTCTTTGTCACTAAACCAAAAATTCTTTGCTGTTTGGAACCTTTCCAATTAATTACACCACATTTTAAGGTAACGCTTCACCCTAAAGCAGATTTGTTGTCGCCTTGGTCAGTCCGAAAAACTTGAGTCTTTTAGTCCTCTAGTTTTATTCAGACCCACCATGAATTATGCACACATCTTATTGCTGGTTAAGTACTTTAAGATATTTTTCACTGTCTCGTAGTGAACTTCTCCAGAATATGACTGATCAACATCAAGTCTCGTATATTTCATTGCATACATGATAGTAACTCATGCGATCTCTCTTTTATTGAGGATAATTTTAGAGAGATATACTCCATAGCTCATCATCATGAAACACCTCTTGGAGTTTATCATGCTAAATGCCTTTAGCATCAAATGAATATACGTTCATTGGGTTAAGCCAAGCATCCTTTTAAATCTATCTATATAGATTTATATCCCCAATTTAGGATGTTATACCCAAATCATTCATGGAGGAATGCTTAGACAACTTTATCTTTACTGATTATAGCACTGGTATGTCATTCTTTATCAGTAGTATATCAACATATAGTACTAGGAATGTCACAGCGCTCCCACCGACCCTTTTGTACACACTAGGTTCATTCACATTGATAAAATCAAACTCTATTGATTGTTTTATCAAAATGAATGTTCTATTTTTGAGAAACTTGCTTCAATCTATAAATGGATTATTGTAGCTCATAAACATGATTTGTTTTAACCATTGAAACAAATCCATCTGGCTGTATCATACATACATTTTCCTCTAATAATTTTATTTGAGGAAGGGCGTCTCCACGTCCATTTGCCAAATTTAGTAATCAGTTGCAATCGCAAGTAAAATTTGAATGGTCTTGAGCATTGCTTCAAAGATTCATTTTGGATTTTATGGTCATCCACCATTTCTCTGAGTGTCTACAACTCTTAGCCTTATCATATATAACTAGATCATCATCCTCTATGATGTTTACCTTATCATCATCATCTATGATGAATCCATACCTCCTAGGTATCTTCGATGCTATTCCAGATTTACGATTCAGTTGTGGTATAATAGGTCTATCTACAGGTTCCTCCTTTTGACTAATAGTGATTTGTGGTTCTTGAACTCCTTCAAGATCTATTATCCTCCCACTAGCCCTTCAATAATAAACATCTTTACCTTAGAAGGCAGCGTGTTTCGCAACAAACACCTTTTGTTAAGTAGGATTATAGAACATTTACCCTAAACTTACTTTAGGATGTCCCATAAATCTGTATTTGTCAAATCTTGTCCTAAAGTTATCCTTTTGAAACCTTTTTACATAAGCTGGATAACCCTTTATCTTAACATACTTAAGATTAGGAATCCTCCCTGTCCATAACTCTTATGAAGTCTTGGGGATGGATTTTGAGGTTACCTTATTTTGTAGATATGCAGCCGTTTTCAGGGCATTTGTGACAACTCGAATTTTTTAAGAATTAATAAATGAGAATTTAATAAATAAAATTCTTATTTTAAGACGTTTTGAGTTTGTGAATGTGTATTTGTGTCATATATTGTGAAATATGTGATTTTGTGTTAAGAGAAGTTTATATATTAATTTTAATATTTATTGAATTAAATAAATATTTTAATTAATTTATTTATTGAGTTAAATAAATGATTATGTGACTGTTATAGAGTAATTTAATTAAGTGTAATATATTAATTAAATAAATATTTAATATTTAATTTAAATAATATGTAATAATTTTATGTTATAATTCTAATTTAATTGGGATAATTAAATTAGATGAAGTTATGTGATAATTGTTACATAAAATTATAATTAGCGAGTAATTATAATTGTTATGTGGCAATTTTTATGTAATTAATTGATGTTAATTTTTAATTAATTAAATTAGAATGTTAAGATTTAATTAATTAAAGTATAACATTAAATATATGTGTTAAAGGATTTATTAAAAGAGTTTTTATAACCATTTTACCAAACAAGGGCCCTTGCACCGTTTTAAATCCGTTTTGCCAAACAGGGCCTTAACTACTAAAAACCTGTTTTTAAATTAAAGTTGTTTTTGCCAAACAAGCCTTAAGGATTTTTAAATTTCAAAAAAATTATAACTTATGAATTAATTGTAATAATTATATTTATTAGGAGCAATTAATATATGTAAATTATATATCTTATAATTATGTATTATATGTATAATATATGTATATTAAATTATATGTATATTACGTTAGATTAAAACAAGAGTTATAATTTTATCAGTATCAAAACAAGAAGAGAGAAATACAGAGAAAGAAAAGAGAAGTTAGAGAGAAAGAGGAAAGAAAAAGGAGAAAGAAAGAGGATGAGTTGAAGATCAACAAAGAAATCATCATCTCCTTCTTCCTCACAACTCATAAGGGTATAACTCCTAACTTTAGAGTTTTAAAAACTTGTTTTACGTTCTTCAAGTTTTAGTTTACTGTAAATATGAGACTTCATGAAAGTTTGTTATTTTGATGTATAGATATGTTATATGGTGTTCATAACATGATTATACATATATATTGTGTTCATAAATTGTTTAAATATAAATTGTACGATGGTTTAAGTTGGTTAATTCACGTATACATGATGAACACGAAGAATTTATGTTCATCAAAAGTTAAAGTAAACTTGTTTTGAAAATATATAGTTCCTTTCAAATC
Organism: Panax stipuleanatus; assembly: GCA_020205555.1. Lineage (NCBI taxonomy): Eukaryota > Viridiplantae > Streptophyta > Magnoliopsida > Apiales > Araliaceae > Panax > Panax stipuleanatus. Next base: position 92,552,002 of record CM035117.1, read on the forward strand.
AAAATTTATGTTTGATTGTATATTATTGTGTAAATTGATTGTAGAGTATGTTAATATGATGAGAAACGAATTCAATATGTTTAAAATCATATGAATTGGTTTAAAAATAAATTCACAGTGTTCAATTTCATCAAGAACACTGAAAATTATCTTTTCTTCAAAATTAATGAAATTTGGTATTTAAATTATGTGTTTTGATGTTATATGTATTAGAATATGATTAGAAACATAAACTAATAATTTTATAAAAGTTTATGTGAATTATATGTGCTAAATTTGAAATTTGGTGTGGAGAAATAAGCCAAATTAATTTTTTCTTTGCAAAGTTCACGACTCTGTCAGAACTATCTGCGCAGTGGCGCGGCCGCGCCTCTCTAAGGCTAATTGGAGCGCGGTCGCGCTGGTCTTGCAGATTGTGTAGAAGAGTTATTTTTAAATGTGAAAATTATAAGATTACTGATGTAATAATTTAGAAAGCATGTTAATAAAATTAAAATATTAAATTGACAGTAATGAATTATATTAATAAAATATAATATGTTATTATAATTTGAATAATTATAATTAAAGTAAATGTTTAACTTAAATTATAATTTGTTTAATTATAATTTAATACGTAATTATAATTTGAATAATTATAATTAAGGTAAATGTGTAATTCAAATTATAATTCAATTTAATTATAATTTAATGAGTGCATGGATTGAAATTGATTAATTATAATCAAAGTAATTATTTAATTTAAATTCTAATTGGTTTAATTATAATTTAATTAATATAAATGCATAAATTGAGTTTGATTAATTTTAATCAAAATAAATGTTTAATTTAAATTATAATTTATTTAATTATAATTTAATTAATATATAATACAATTATAATTTGATTAATTATAATTGAGGAGAATGTGTAATTTAAATTATAATTTGTTTAAATTATAATTTAATTAATATGAGTACGTAATTATTAGTTGATTAATTATGTGAAAATATAATATGATTATGTGATGTGATTAATTATGTGATAATTAATTATTAACTTAATAATTAAAGAGGAATGAGTTAACCTAAATGGGTTAACTAATTATAAGAATTAGATATGTGATAATTAATTTATATTATTAATTATACATATAATTTGACAATATGTTAAACAAATGGGAGAGAATTATGAAATGTAAAGTAGAATTTACTTAAACGATTGCTAAGCGTTGTTATGTGACTAATAGTTGATGTGTATGATAATACGTTGTGTAGGATTCATGAAGTGCAGATAATTATAAGCTATTTTTTATTAATTGGTAATCTACGAGCCATGCAAGTCTTTCAGTTCCTAATTGCTATGTGAACTTGATGATGAATTATTTTAAATTATATTGCAAAGAGCATGATATGTTATATATGTTGTAAGTATAAAATGATAAAGTCAATTTATGACTTCATTGATTGAGTAAAGAATCTGGATTGAGTAAGGAACTCAATCTTTACACTTGTTATATGAATTAAAGCATGCATGATATGTTAGTCTAATGATTATGTTGTATAAGATGAACATGTTATTTATGTGCTACGTGATGCATGAAAGCTGTTAGATCTTGCTGAGCTGTCGAGCTCACTCTTGCAAATAACTATTTTTGCAGGTCAAGGTTTTAAGGTAATGATATGTGCTAGTTGAATTATAGAGATCAATATTCAAGAAGATTACTTATGTTAGATGAGAAATGCATTTAATGTTTTGATTGTAACATAATTGTTGAATTGTAAGTTGAGTTACCCGAAGTATAGTGGATATTGTTTTGTGATGTAAGACTTTGTATAGTAACTTCGATGAAGCGATTCATGTAATAAATTGAATCAAAGATATGTATTGATAAAGGTTGTGATTCAGGGAAATATAGAAAGTATATAAAAAAGTTTTAATTATTCCGCATTTTTAGTGATTGTATCATCGAATAATGATGTAAAGTTAAAAATTTGTTGTATTTTTGACGATTGAGAATGAGAATTGTATTGTATGAATTTTGGAGTCGTTATAGCATTACCCTAAAAGGATACTGGAATGTTGGTAAAATCATTATGAACCGCACCATGTCCAACAAGGTACTATTTTTTCTTTTAGATACACCAATCAATTATTGTGTATCAGGAAGCGTCCATTTTAAGAAAATCATTTAAGATAATCTTAAAACATATTGCACAAGTATTTATTCCTCGATCTAATTGAAGAATCAATAAACCTTGTCAATTAGTTTTACTTATGAATTCTTTGAACCTTTCAAATGATTCAGACTTGTATTTTACCAAATACAAATATTCAACTTTTTGAATGATCATCTCCTTTTCTTTTACTAGTTTATTCAATTTAAAATTATTTTTCATGTAAATCAAGTATGTAAAATCCACTTAGTAAATTGCTAATTATTTAAACTAATGGACTTGCCCGTAGGCGGCGCTAAATAATAAGTTCCTGCATTTAATGGACCAACCTTTGCTCCATTCCCACACGCAAGAAGACTTCCTTTGTTTAGCTTTCTAGTTCTGCTTGGTCCCTTCATAAATCTATATTTATGAGAACCATAGTCGGTATCCAATACCCAAGTAAAAATTTTACTTACTGAAAGATTTATTGCAATTATGAACAAACCTATATTTATAACCGAAGCTTCACTAAGCTTCTTCTGGTTAGCTTCTGCAAGATACTTCTTGGAGTTTCTATTCCAATGTCCAGGCTTATTGCAGTGGAAGAAAACTCCTTTGCTATCCGTATCAGTTTTGTTCTTATTATCCTTTGTATTTTGCCTTTCCTTATACCTTCTTTGAATTGTTCTTCTTCTAGATCGGAAGAGCTCCTTAGATATCTGTTATCTATTAGTCTTACTTTCCTCACCATTCAAATCCTTGCAATGGTAGTAATGAGGTATTCCTGCAATGAAACTCAACCCAAAGACAATCCCAAGTAATTGGTTATGGAGTTTTGGAAGTTATACCTTTGTTTGGAAAAGTGCGCTTTGGAAAAAAATAGGAACTTAGCCAACCCTTAATGAATTCCAAGATTGACTGTTGAATTTGATGATGATTCAATCCACTGGAATTGCCACTTGAAGAATTGGGGGATGAAAATCTGTAATTTATTTGGTCCTAACAATTTGTGCGAACTGGGTTGTCTGTGGCTGCAAGAGAATAGGGCTTGGTGTTTTTTGTTGGCTACCGAGAAATGCTCACTTCAGCAACAAAATTTTGCTAATGGCACTGCAACGCCATCATTCCTTCGTTATTAGGCGTTGTGGTGCCTGCTATTAAAACTAGAATCTTGCCGAGGCGTTACGGCGCGACTTGAAGAACAAACTGGTGTGTTGCGGCGGATATTTCTAGTAGGTTGGGCTCATTCCGGGCGTTGCGGCGCGTGTTTCTAGGCCTTGAGAGGCGCTGCGACGTGGGTCATGGAAGTTGGGTTGTAATGGAGGCGCTGCGGTGCGGCTTTAAAAGTAAAGGTGAGGCGTCGAGGTGCATGCCCTGCATCAGGCAAACAAATTTTAGTTTTCATACAGACGATACCAAATCACATGGCCAACACTTAGCCCACAAAATTTTCTCCAAAAGCTATACATATACTAAAAACTTCATAACATTAACTGAAAACTGAAAACTTTTATACTAGGAACTGTAACAAACCCAAAATTCTTACAATATAAAACTCATTCTCGATCGTTAACAATATAACTTTATTCTAACTTTACATCATTATTCGATGGTACAATCATTAAAAATGCAGAATATTTAAAACTTTTATATAATCTTTTTTTATTTCCCTGAATCGCAACCTTTATCATTACAAATATTTGATTCAATTCTATTATATGAATCACTACATCGAAGTTGCTATCGAAAGTCTTTCATCACAAAGCAATATCCACTATGTATCGGATAGCTCAACTTTACAACTTAAACAAGTAATATACATCCAAAACAAATACATTACTCATCTAGAATAAATAATTTCTTGCATCGCTATTGATCTTAACATTCAACTAGCACGTATCATTACCTTGCATCCTTGACCTGCAAAAGTGGTTATTTGCAAGAGTGAGCTCGACAGCTCAGCAAGATCTAACAGCTTTCATGCAACACGTAGCACATAATAACATGCTCAACATACATCTCATAATCCTTAGACTAACATATCATGCATTCTTTAATTCATATAGCAATTATAAAGATTGAGTTCCTTACTCAATCAACATTCTTTAATCAATCAATGTAGTCATAAATTGAGTTTAACATTTCATGTTTGCAACATATATAACATATCATGCTCTTTATAATGTAATTTAAACAGTACATCATCAAGTTCACGTAGAAAATAGAAACCGAAAGACTTGCCTGGCTCGTAGATTATCAATTACCGAAAACAGCTTATAATTATCTGTTTCATGAATCCTACATAACGTATTACCATACACATCAACTATTAGTCACCTAGCAATGCTTAGCAATGGCTTAAGTAAATTCTAATTTACACTTCATAGTTCTCTCCCATTTATTTGAAACACACTGTCAAATTTATATGTATAATTAATAATATAAGTTAATTATCACATAGCTAATCCTCATAGTTAGTTAACCAATTTAGGTTAACTCATTCCTCTTTAACTAATAAGTTAATAATTAATTACCACATAATTGATCACATCACATAATCATATTACATTATCACATAATTAATCAATTAATAATTACATACTCATATTAATTAAATTATAATTAAATAAATTACAATTTAAACATTATAATTAATCAATTATAATTACATCTTATGTTAATCAAATTATAATTACACAATTTATAATTTATAATTTATAATTAATTGAACTACATCATGCATTAACTCATAATTTAGACATATTATAATTTAAATTAAACAATTACTTAGATTACAATTAATCAATTTCAATTCCTGTACTCATTAAATAATAATTAAATAAATTATAATTTAAATTGCACTTTTACCTCAATTATAATTATTCCAAATTATAAACACAATTATATACCAAATATTATATATTCTTTAACTCGTTTGTTTCCTTTCTAATGATCATTACCATATACTCTACTCGTCGAATTCATATATTTCATAACTCACCATTTATAATTATTCGGGTTATCACATTCACCCCTTCTTCTAAGAATTTCGTCCTCGAAATTTTAATAATCTATCAAAAAAGATTTACATTAATCTTTATTCACTGGATTGTTTGCGTTCTACAACTACTTCTTTCTAAGGAATATCATTCTTGCTACATTCATCTTCAGAATAATAAGAATCTTCCACAATTGCTCAATAATTGGGAAGCGATATGAATAACTTAGGAATTTAAAAGATTCCAAATCATGCTGAGGGGTCACAAGACCTTGAACTTATATTTAGGTTTACAGTTCTTCACCCCTGGTACTTCACACTATAAACCGCTTCGGTGCTCTAGCTGATCAGACTATCGCACCACTACGTCGTGCACAAACGTAGTACATCGTACCGACTATATGTGTTACACTCAGAACTATTGTCTCCGATAACATGTCCCCTTTTATAGGGTTGTTCACCTCAGCTTTCAACATCTGAATCCGCACCAAAACAATTTGGTTTCGCATAGTTTGACCAAGAACGCTCGAATTTCATAAACATCTTTCAATACTTGTTTAGCTGAATCAAGTAGCATAGACTTCTAGCAACAATTCGGACATCAATCTAAATATATATATATATATATATATATATATATATATATATATATTTAACCAAATCAATAAAAAAATCGTTTAAGGAAACCAAAAGTAAATAAATCTGTTTTTTTTTGTAGTTTAAGGAAACTAAAATTAAATAAATCTTTTCATAATATCCTGATATTGTACCGTAGTAATGGTACGATGAGAATTTCGTTATTACATGACGTCGTCATACAACACCGTACCATAGTGGGCTGACGATCATACGATCACTTCCAACACTAGGTTTAACTGTATTAATAACTTCCTCGATTATTGTTTCTACAACATATCAAATGATACATAGAATATATAAAATATATTTTCAAATTTTTAAATCATTTTTGTCTAGCTGAAGCAATTAGCATAGACATGTGAATAACAGTACTATTTTAAAAATTCATTGGTTCCATCATTTGATCCAATATTTTTCAAGAAAACAGAAGTGCAACATCAGCACGAAGTCAATAAATTTAGAAAATCTAGCAAAGCTAGGAGATTTAAAATAAAAAAAATTTCTCCATTAATTTAAATCTTTACTCCATCATTACTTAAGTATTCTATCAATCTTGAACAACATTAATGCTTTCTATACCATAAACTTTCTATACCCAGTATAGTTCATCGAACTTACCACACTTTGAAAGTTCAGGAACCTACCACAATAATACGAGTTTAAGAACATGTCCGACCAATACGTAGTCAAAGAACTGATCAGAGACTCTCCATATGCTTAGGAGTTCAAAACATACATACGACTATGAGTCACGAACTTACCATAAGTATGAGTTTTAAGAACTCGCCTAACCTTAAGATCATCTAATGTAATCTTAATATCATCTAATCTAATCTCTATTGACTCTAACTGTTAAATATAATATGAGAAAAAAATCACCTTCTCGTTATATATATATCGATAGCGCGACACAAACCTTCCAACGATTATCAATATGATAAGCCAAGTGTAAGCACAAAACCCTGTTCATACAAAGGTTTGTATAACTCAGCCACCACATGAGTCCTCAGTTGAAATCCTAATTAACTCTATCTTACTCATAACTTATCGCTCTATAGTCGATACAGACTTCTGTATCTCATCATTCATAACTCCTCGTGAGTTAATCTCGTACTATATCATAGTACATTCTCGTTATAGACTCAAACTATAACTATTCAATCATTACAGACCATATGTCTTTTAAAACTTTAAAAGATCACGCCGTGATCTTATCCTATAATCATCTCCCTTATGATTCTTTCTTATCTCATTATCGTTTATTTTACAATCTTCTTATCTTTACCTTTCATCACGTCATATCATGATTTTATTGTGCTTTTAGTATTATAGACTCTGTCTATTAATCGTTATTCGTCATCTTTATTATTGGAGTTAGGCAACTCCCGATTCTTATCTCTATATCTCTTCAAGATTCCTCTTTGAATCTTCTTGTTTATTAAACAACTCTTCCTTTTAAGAAATTCTAACTTCATTCATATAACTCAATATTTTATTCGACATTACTACTCGTCATTCTCATCTTATTCTTATAACACTTCTAGGACTTAACTCATCCTATACTTCTACGTATGTGAAAAGAATCACCTTTTCATTATACGCAACTTAAACTAAATTTCTTATAATCTAAGGTCATAGCCTAAGGTACTCATTCCTAAGGTGTATAACCTATCAGCTCTTATACCAACTGTAACGACCCCAAAATTCTTACAATATAAAACTCATTCTCGATCGTTAACAATACAACTTTATTCTAACTTTACATCATTATTCGATGATACAATCATTAAAAATGCAGAATATTTAAAACCTTTATATAATCTTTCTTTATTCTCCTGAATCGCAACCTTTATCATTACAAATATTTGATTCAATTCTATTACATGAATCACTACATCGAAGTTGCTATCTAAAGTCTTCTATCACAAAGCAATATCCACTATACATCGGATAGCTCAACTTTACAACTTAAACAAGTAATATACATCCAAAACAAATACATTACTCATCTAGAATAAATAATTTTTTGCATCGCTATTGATCTTAACATTTAACTAGCATGTATCATTACCTTGCATCCTTGAACTGCAAAAGTGGTTATTTGCAAGAGTGAGCTCGACAGCTCAGCAAGATCTAATAGCTTTCATGCAACACGTAGCACATAATAACATGCTCAACATACATCTCATAATCATTAGACTAACATATCATGCATTCTTTAATTCATATAGCAATTATAAAGATTGAGTTCCTTACTCAATCAACATTCTTTAATCAATCAATGTAGTCATAAATTGACTTTAACATTTCATGCTTGCAATATATATAACATATCATGCTCTTTACAATGTAATTTAAACAGTACATCATCAAGTTCACGTAGAAAATAAGAACCAAAAGACTTGCCTGGCTCGTAGATTATCAATTACCGAAAACAGCTTATAATTATCTGCTTTATGAAACCTACATAACGTATTACCATACACATCAACTATTAGTCGCCAGGCAACGCTTAGCAATCGCTTAAGTAAATTTTAATTTACACTTCATAGTTCTCTCCCATTTATTTGACACACACTATCAAATTTATATGTATAATTCACAATATAAGTTAATTATCACATAGCTAATCCTCATAGTTAGTTAACCAATTTAGGTTAACTCATTACTCTTTAACTAATAAGTTAATAATTAATTACCATATAATTAATCACATCACATAATCATATTACATTATCACATAATTAATCAATTAATAATTACATACTCATACTAATTAAATTATAATTAAATAAATTATAATTTATATATTATAATTAATCAATTATAATTACATCTTATGTTAATCAAATTATAATTACGTAATTTATAATTAATCGAACTACATCATGCATTAACTTATAATTTAGACATATTATAATTTAAATTAAATAATTACTTAGATTACAATTAATCAATTACAATTCCTGCACTCATTAAATCATAATTAAATAAATTATAATTTAAATTACACTTTTACCTCAATTATAAGTATTCCAAATTATAATCACATATTAAGTTATAGCTAAACAAATTATACTTCAAGTTAAACATCTACTTAGATTATAATTAATCAAACTATATTATTATAATTTAACAAATTATAATTTAAATTAAACCTTCACTTTAATTATAATTATTTCAAATTATAATTTCACATTATATTATTAATATATCTCATTATTATTATTTAGCATTTTAAGGTATGCTAACATGTCATCAAATTTACCATATTATGTCAACCTTTCATTATACAAATAAAATTTCACAAAATAAATAACACTATTTTTTTTTTCAGCATACCTCCCCCCCCCCCCCCCCGGAGCGGGGGTATTAGGCTTAGCAAGGCCCCCCGGGGTGGGCCCTCTTTAGCGGCTCCATGTTTGTTTGCGAACTGTGCAGAGAAAAAGCCAATTTGGCTTATCTCTCCATACCAAATTCTAATTCCAATCAACACAATTCATAACAATTTTTTAGAAAACATAAATTCTAAACTTCTAACATGTTTTAACATATTTAATCCTCAAAACACATAATCAAAACTCTTAATTTTGAAAATTTTGGATAAAAACTATTTTCCAATGTTCTTGATAAAATTGAACATTGTAAGTTTATTTCTCAATCAAAACATACATTCCCTCACAATGAATTCGTTTCTTGACAAATAAGAAGAATCCAAAATCAATTTGTACAATAATTAGTAATAAAACTTAAAATTTTAATTTTTAAAGAAAACTATATATTTTTAAAATACTTTCACTGTCACTTTTGATCAACATGAATTCTTCATGTTCATCATGTCTTCATGAATTAGACAACTCAATTAATCATACAAATCAATTATAACCATATATGAACACAATTTATACATGAAATTCATGTTTATATAAATTTCTCGTTAATTCACAAACACAGAGAACTAATACTCATGAAGAATCATAAAAATATATTTAAAAACAAGGAATTGAGATTATACACTTGTTGCTTTGATTAGGAGAACATGATGGAGATGATGATGGTGAGGTGTTTAACTCTCTCAAACTTCTTCTTCCTCTACCTTCTTTCTCTCTTCCTCTTCTCTTTTCTCTCTATCTTTTCTCTGTACTTTCTCTATATTTCTTTCTTCTTTGTTATGTTCTAACACTGACTATTTTCTCTAACTCTTCTAACTAATGTAGTTTAAACATATGACTAATATGATATTTATTATATGTAACACCCTTGTCCCATATCGAAAGATAGGGGAAATATTTGTCTATTCTTAAGTAATTAAGTTACTATCAATAGTACCTTCAGTCATAACTTTTGGGTGAGCCTGAAGTGGGCTAAGATGACCCAAAAAGATATTATTGGGCCAGTGATTTAAGACCTTATTTTGGATGGATCTGATCCTCCGATTCGAACTTGGGATTTGACCCAAGATTTATTTCGGACTCGGGATTTGACCCGGGTTATTACATATGGTATCAGAGCCGACTCTCGAAAGTTTGGGTCGGGTTATCCGATCGAGTTGCCGGAGGTGGGGACACGAAGGCTGGTGGTATTATCCCACAATGGAGAGTTTCGGAGGAGGGGACACGAAGCCAGCCACTATTATCCCACAATGGCTAGAGAGGCAAAGATCTTTGGACCGTGTGTGTGGTCGGTTCTGACGGGGACGTCAGAAATTTAAGTGGGGGAGTTTGTAACACCCCAATCCCACATCGAAAGATAGGGGAAATATTTGTCCATACTTAAGAAAATAAGTTACTACCAATAATACCTTCAGTCATGATTTTTGGATGAGCCTGTGGTGGGCTAAGATGACCCAAGAAGATACTATTGGGCCGGTGGTTTAAGGCCTTATTTTGGATAGATTTGATTTGATTCGGACTTGAAATTTGACCTGAGATTTGTTCCGGACTCGGGATTTGATCCAGGTTGTTTCATTATATGAATAATTATATAATATATAACTCCCAATTATTTAAACCACCCACTTAATACCATAATTGCAATTAATATATATAAGTTACAAATTGAATTTTAAAAGCCCTAAGGCTTGTTTGGCGAAATAACATTATTTTTAAAAACAGTATTTTTTGTTGTTAAGGCCCTGTTTGGCAAAACGGATTTAAAACAATGCAAGGGCTTTGTTTGGAAAAACGGTTTTAAAAACTCTTTTAATTCTTTTAATAAATCCTTTAACCCATATTTTTAATGTTATACTTTAATTGATTAAATCTTAATATTCTAATTTAATTAATTAAAAGTTAACATCAATTAATCACATAAAAATTGTCACATAACAATTATAACTACTCGCTAATTATAATTTTATGTAACAATTACTACATAACTTCATCTAATTTAACTATCCCAATTAAATTAGAACTATAACATAAAACCATTATATATTAATTAAATTAAATATTAAATATTTATTTAATTAATATAATACACTTTAGTAAATCACTTCATAATAATCACATAATTATTTATTTAAATAAATTAATTAAAATATTTATTTAATTCAATAAATATTAAAATTAATATATAAAATTTTTTTCACACCAAATCACATATTTCACAATATATAACACATATATACATACTCAAACTCAAAAAATTTGGGATGTCACATCCTTCCCTCCTTATAAGGATTCCGTCCTCGGAATCAACGAAACCTCCTTTACTCGGTTTTCACCAAATCTCTTTCACAATTTTATTGTTGAATAACTTCAACACATTATCTCAACAAAAGTTTTATATATATATATATATATATATATATATATATATATATATATATATATATATATATATATATATATATATATATATATATATATATATATATACTACTCCATTCATTTCTTCAACGACTTTTAGGTTTTATTATATAACCTTCAATTAAACACAATTATATACCAAATATTATATATTCTTTAACTCGTTCGTTTCCTTTTTAAGAATCATTACCATATACTCTACTCGTCGAATTCATATATTTCATAACTCACCATTTATAATTATTCGGATTATCACATTCACCCATTTTTGTAAGGATTTCGTCCTCGAAATTTTAATAATCTATCAAAAAAGATTTTACGTAAATCTTTATTCACTGGATTGTTTGCGTTCTACAACTACTTCTTTCTAAGGAATATCCTTCTTGCTACATTCATTTTCAGAATAATAAGAATCTTCCACAATTGCTCAATAATTGGAAAGCGATATGAATAACTCAGGAATTTAAAAGATTCTAAATCATGCTGAGGGGTCACAAGACCTTGAACTTATATTCAGGTTTACAGTTCTGCACCCCTGGTACTTCACACTATAAATCGCTTCGGTGCTCTAGGTGATTAGACTATCGCACCACTACGTCATACACAAACGTAGTACATCGTACCGACTATATATGTTACACTCAGAACTATTGTCTCCGATTACATGTCCCCTTTTATAGGGTTGTTCACCTCAGCTTTCAACATCTGAATCCGCATCAAAACAATTTGGTTTGGCATAGTTTGACCAAGAACGCTCGAATTTTATAAACATCTTTCAATACTTGTCTAGCTGAATCAAGTAGCATAGACTTCTAGCAATAATTCGGACATCAATCGAAATATATATATATATATATATATAAATATATTTAACCAAATCAATAAAAAAATCGTTTAAGGAAACTAAAAGTAAATAAATCTATTTTTTTTGTAGTTTAAGGAAACTAAAATTAAATAAATCTTTTCATAATATCCTGATACCGTACCGTAGTAATGATACGTTGAGGATTTCGTTATTACATGACGTCATCATACAACAGCATACCATAGTGGGCTGACGATCATACGATCACATCCAACACTAGGTTTAACTACATTAATAACTTCCTCGATTATTGTTTCTACACCATATCAAATGATGCATAGAATATATAAAATACATTTTAAAATTTTAAAATTATTTTTGTCTAGCTGAAGCAATTAGCATAGACATGTGAATAATAGTACTATTTTAAAAATTCATTGGTTCCATCATTTGATCCAATGTTTTTCAAGAAAACAGAAGTGCAACATCAGCACGAAGTCAATAAATTTCAAAACTCTAGCAAAGCTAGGAGATTTAGAATATAAAATTTTTTCCCATTAATTTAAATCTTACTCCATCATTACTTAAGTATTTTATCAATCTTGAACAACATTAATGCTTTCTATACCATAAACTTTCTATTCCCAGTATAGTTCATCGAACTTACCACACTTTGGAAGTTCAGGAACTTACCACAATAATACGAGTTTAAAAACTTGTCCTAGTAATACGTAGTCAAAGAACTGATCAGAGACTCTCCATATGCTTAGGAGTTCAAAACATACATACGACTATGAGTCACGAACTTACCATAAGTATGAGTTTTAAGAACTCGCCTAACCTTAAGATCATCTAATGTAATCTTAATATCATCTAATCTAATCTCTATTGACTCTAACTGTTAAATATAATATGAGAAAAGAATCACCTTCTCGTCATATATATATCGATAGCGCGACACAAACCTTCCAACGATTATCAATATGATAAGCCAAGTGTAAGCACAAAACCCTGTTTATACAAAGGTTTGTACAACTCAGCCACCACATGAGTCCTCAGTTGAAATCCCAATTAACTCTATCTTACTCATAACTTCTCGCTCTATACTCGATACAGACTTCTGTATCTCATCATTCATAACTTCTCGTGAGTTAATCTCGTACTATATCATAACATTCTCGTTATAGACTCAAACTATAACTATTCAATCATTACAGACCATCTGTCTTTTAAAACTTTAAAAGATCACGCCGTGATCTTATCTTATAATCATCTCTCTTATGATTCTTTCTTATCTCATTATCGTTTATTTTACAATCTTCTTATCTTTACCTTTCATCACGTCATATCATGATTTTATTATGCTTTTAGTATTATGGACTCTGTCTATTAATCGTTATTCGTCATCTTTATTATTGGAGTTAGGCAACTCCCGATTCTTATCTCTATATCTCTTCAAGATTCTTCTTTGAATCTTCTTGTTTATTAAACAACTCTTCCTTTTAAGAAATTCTAACTTCATTTATATAGCTCAATATTGTATTCGACATTACTACTCGTCATTCTCATCTTATTCTTATAACACTTCTAGGACTTAACGCAGCCTATACTTCTACGTATGTGAAAAGAATTACCTTTTCATTATACGTAACTTAAACTAAATTTCTTATAATCTAAGGTCATAGCCTAAGGTACTCATTCCTAAGGTATATAACCTATCAGCTCTTATACCAACTGTAACGACCCCAAAATTCTTACAATATAAAACTCATTCTCGATCGTTAACAATACAACTTTATTCTAACTTTACATCATTATTCGATGATACAGTCATTAAAAATACGGAATATTTAAAACCTTTATATAATCTTTCTTTATTCCCCCGAATCGCAACCTTTATCATTACAAATATTTGATTCAATTCTATTACATGAATCACTACATCGAAGTTGCTATCTAAAGTCTTCTATCACAAAGCAATATCCACTATACATCGGATAGCTCAACTTTACAACTTAAACAAGTAATATACATCCGAAACAAATACATTACTCATCTAGAATAAATAATTTTTTGCATCGCTATTGATCTTAACATTCAACTAGCATGTATCATTACCTTGCATCCTTGAACTGCAAAAGTGGTTATTTGCAAGAGTGAGCTCGACGGCTCAGCAAGATCTAATAGCTTTCGTGCAACACGTAGCACATAATAACATGCTCAACATATATCTCATAATCCTTAGACTAACATATCATGCATTCTTTAATTCATATAGCAATTATAAAGATTGAGTTCCTTACTCAATCAACATTCTTTAATCAATCAATGTAGTAATAAATTGACTTTAACATTTCATGCTTGCAATATATATAACATATCATGCTCTTTACAATGTAATTTAAACAGTACATCATCAAGTTCCCGTAGAAAATAGGAACCAAAAGACTTGCATCGCTCGTATATTATCAATTTCCGAAAACAGCTTATAATTATCTACTTTATGAATCCTACATAACGTATTACCATACACATCAACTATTAGTCGCCAGGCAACGCTTAGCAATCGCTTAAGTAAATTTTAATTTACACTTCATAGTTCTCTCCCATTTATTTGACACACACTGTCAAATTTATATGTATAATTCACATTATAAGTTAATTATCACATAGCTAATCCTCATAGTTAGTTAACCAATTTAGGTTAACTCATTACTCTTTAACTAATAAGTTAATAATTAATTACCATATAATTAATCACATCACATAATCATATTACATTATCACATAATTAATCAATTAATAATTACATACTCATACTAATTAAATTATAATTTAAATATTATAATTAATCAATTATAATTACATCTTATGTTAATCAAATTATAATTACATAATTTATAATTAATCGAACTACATCATGCATTAACTTATAATTTAGACATATTATAATTTAAATTAAATAATTACTTAGATTACAATTATTCAATTTCAATTCCTGCACTCATTAAATTATAATTTAAATTACAGCTTTACCTCAATTATAATTATTCCAAATTATAATCACATATTAAGTTATAGCTAAACAAATTATACTTCAAGTTAAACATCTATTTTGATTATAATTAATCAAACTATATTATTATAATTTAACAAATTATAATTTAAATTAAACCTTCACTTTAATTATAATTATTTCAAATTATAATTTCACATTATATTATTAATATATCTCATTACTATTATTTAGCATTTTAAGGTATGCTAACATGTCATCAAATTTACCATATTATGTCAACCTTTCATTATACAAATAAAATTGCACAAAAAAATTAAACAATCTTTTTTTCTGCATACCCCCCACCCCCCCGCCGGGGCGGGGGTATTAGGCTTAGCAATGCCCCCCGGGGTGGGCCCTCTGCAGCGGCTCCATGTTTGTTCGCGAACTGTGTAGAGAAAAAGCCAATTTGTCTTATCTCTCCATACCAAATTCTAATTTCAGTCAACACAATTCATAACAATTTTTTGAAAAACAGAAATTCTAAACTTCTAACATGTTTTAACATATTTAATCCTCAAAAAACATAATCAAAACTCTTAATTTTGAAAATTTTGAATAAAAACTATTTTCCAATGTTCTTGATAAAATTGAACATTGTAAGTTTATTTCTCAATCAAAACATACAATTCCACTCACAATGAATTCGTTTCTTAACAAATAAGAAGAATCCAAAATCAATTTGTACAATAATTAATAATAAAACTTAAAATTTTGATTTTTAAAGAAAACTATATATTTTTAAAATACTTTCACTGTCACTTTTGATCAACATGAATTCTTCATGTTCATCATGTCTTCATGAATTAGACAACTCAATTAATCATACAAATCAATTATAACCATATATGAACACAATTTATACATGAAATTCATGTTTATATAAATTTCTCGTTAATTCACAAACACAGAGAACTAATACTCATGAAGAATCATAAAAACATATTTAAAAATAAGGAATTGAGATTATACACTTGTTGATTTGATTAGGAGAACAAGATGGAGATGATGATGGTGAGGTGTTTGACTCTCTCAAACTTCTTCTTCCTCTACCTTCTTTCTCTCTTCCTCTTCTCTTTTCTCTCTATCTTTTCTCTGTACTTTCTCTGTATTTCTTTCTTCTTTGTTATGTTCTAACACTGACTATTTTCTCTAACTCTTCTAACTAATGTAGTTTAAACATATGACTAATATGATATATATTTTATGTAACACCCTTGTCCCATATCGAAAGATAGGGGAAATATTTGTCTATTCTTAAGTAATTAAGTTACTACCAATAGTACCTTCAGTCATAACTTTTGGGTGAGCCTGAAGTGGGCTAAGATGACCCAAAAAGATATTATTGGGCCAGTGGTTTAAGACCTTATTTTGGATGGATTTGATCCAATTCGAACTTGGGATTTGACCCAAGATTTATTTCGGACTCGGGATTTGACCCGGGTTATTACATATGGTATCAGAGCCGACTCTCGAAAGTTTTGGTCGGGTTATCCGATCGAGTTGCCGGAGGTGGGGACACGAAGGCTGGTGGTATTATCCCACAATGGAGAGTTCCGGAGGAGGGGACACGAAGCCAGCCAGTATTATCCCACAATGGCTAGAGAGGCAAAGATCTTTGGACCGTGAGTGTGGTCGGTTCTGACGGGGACGTCAAAAATTTAAGTGGGGGAGTTTGTAACACCCCAATCCCACATCGAAAGATAGGGGAATTATTTGTCCATACTTAAGAAAATAAGTTACTACCAATAATATCTTCAGTCATGATTTTTGGATGAGCCTGTGGTGGGCTAAGATGACCCAAAAAGATACTATTAGGCCGGTGGTTTAAGGCCTTATTGTGGATAGATTTGATTCGATTCGGACTTCAAATTTGACCCGAGATTTGTTCCGGACTCGGGATTTGATCCAGGTTGTTTCATTATATGTATAATTATATAATATATAACTCCCAATTATTTAAACCACCCACTTAATACCATAATTGCAATTAATATATATAAGTTACAAATTGAATTTTAAAAGCCCTAAGGCTTGTTTGGCGAAATAACATTATTTTTAAAAACAGTATTTTTTGTTGTTAAGGCCCCGTTTGGCAAAACGGATTTAAAACAATGCAAGGGCTTTGTTTGGAAAAACGACTTTAAAAACTCTTTTAATTCTTTTAATAAATCATTTAACACATATTTTTAATGTTATACTTTAATTGATTAAATCATAACATTATAATTTAATTAATTAAAAGTTAACATCAATTAATCACATAAAAATTATCACATAACAATTATAATTACTCGCTAATTATAATTTTATGTAACAATTACTACATAACTTCATCTAATTTAATTATCCCAATTAAATTAGAACTATAACATAAAACCATTATATATTAATTAAATTAAATATTAAATATTTATTTAATTAATATAATACACTTTATTAAATCACTTCATAATAATCACATAATTATTTATTTAAATAAATTAATTAAAATATTTATTTAATTCAATAAATATTAAAATTAATATATAAAATTTTCTTCACACCAAATCACATATTTCACAATATATAACACATATACACATGATAGTAGTGTGCATACAAGCCAATCATGTATGATGACAAAGTACATACTTTGTAAACAATCTTATTTATTTATTAATGAAATATTCATTTAAGGCATATAATTATCTACATGGTGCTGTTTTTATAATATGTAAATAACCCATAGTTTTAAGCAATGCTTTTAGAATCATGATGAGATCATCATAATGAGATCTAAATTCTTAGAAAGCTTAAAAACTAAAATAGTTTCCAATTGTGGGATTACTAAAATGGGGATTAGTAAATCCAGATAGATTGGTACATATGTTGCTTGCTCATTGGATGAGGATGACTGATCTCATGGTCATTTGTGTGGAGACACTAAAGCAAGTATGTAGGTGCTTATTGGAGAATAAGTTCACTGAACGTGACTCGTTATGGAATACCTAATGGAGTTTTACTCGTCTGTCAATAGGAATTCCTAATGTGATAGTAGTACATGTGATCCTTGGACTTGAGATCATCATAGTATCTTGTATGTAACAAATTATACTTTGACTAATTCCTTAAGGCCTTTTAAGGCATATATAGGGTATGCTTGGGTATAATGAGTTACATATGGAGATAATGAATGATCAATAAAGAATCTACCACCTCTAGTAAAAGAGGAGATATGTCCTATATGATTCGTTAAATGACAACCCAGGAATCCTTGGCCAAGGTAGAATGAAATTAGAAAGAGGTTTCTAATTTGCATTATTTGGAGTTGTGCATTTTCTAATCGAAATACATATGATTAAATAAATTAAGACTTGACAGTAAATCCATGTCTTATATTTAATTGAGACATTGTATGGTGGAAGGATTGAATTTTACGGTAACTATTAACTCACAAGTTCTTTTATGATTAATGTTGAAATCTATATTATCTGGAAAGTCGTTGATCGCTAGGGAGGCTTATCCCTATTGTAGAATAAATGTTATTTATTTAAATAGATTATTAGTTTAATTTATTTATTTAAATAAGATTGGAATTGTTCTAATTGATTTATTCACAACCGGTTTAATATGGAGAACCTAAAGGGTCACACCATAAAAGGAAGAAGAATTATTTAAGAAGAAAATGGCATGATAGTAATAATGCATTAAGTATAATTAATTTAATCTATGATGATAGAACAAAATTAAATTGCTTAATGTTTATTATTTAATATTTTAGAAATATTAAATATAAATTAATAAGAGGAGTCTTATTAATAATAATATTATTATTATTATTTTAATTCTAAAGGAGTTTAGGAATTAATATAATATCAGTACTCTCTCTCAATCCTAATAAATATTAGGATATAAATTAATTAAAAGTGATTAATTAATTAATTAAAAAAAACTCTATTCTAATTGGATTAGGAGGGTTAACCTAATATCTATATAAGAGAGTTTTATATAAGAAATAAGGTACGTGAATTTTTCAAGAGTTGGGAGTACACATATTCTATAGAGATAGAAACAAAGGTTAAGCCAATAACCCATCTTACTGAGTTCTTTATCTTCCTTGGTGGATCACCGTTAGAGGCCAAACATTTGGGTGGCTGACATTGATCAAGGGAAGAAGCCACTACAGAGGAATCAAAGGAATCAAAGGAGTAGAACTTGTACCCGAGGAAGCTTGGATCTTCAAAGGTATAATTCTGTTTTTCTCCTTCTTCATTCATTGATAATTGATGCACAAGAATGATCATGGCAATGGGTTTGTATAAATTTTTGAAAATCTAGTTTTTACGCTTCCGCCCTATTTATGTGATTTGATTGCATGATTGCGTTACGTACAAACCCAACAGTGGTATCAGAGCCAATCTTGTGCTAATTATCAGTCTATGTGATTCCATACATGTATGATATGCGATTGGATCGAGTTCTGGGCAACAAAATTTTTTTAGATTCTGCGAAGCTGCGCAGCTGTGCCGGTACAAGGCAATATTGCTGTGCAGCTGCGCCGTGTGCTGTTCCTGGTTTTCATGCTGCGCAGCTGCACCGGTTCCCTTTACATTCTTGGCGCAGCTGCGCCACTGGACAGGAACTGAATTTTTTTTTAATTTAATTAAATGAATGGTTTATTTAATTAATAAAGGTTTAAAATAAAGATATTTATTTTATATGAAATGAGATTTCAGAATTGCTAAAATTAAAGAGTTTAATTTGGAATTGTTTTTGAATGAAATAAAGGAGTTTATTTTTCCAAAAACAAAGTTTAGCAAACTTTTGCCCATTAACTGATATTAATACATATATGGAATGAATTTATTTTCATGAGATAAATAAGTTTTATTGATACGTATGATGATATGTATGGTAATAAAAGGGATTGATTATGGACTATGACCAATGCGATTGGATTTTATTTTGGTTGAATGCTTGAATGAATGGGTTTTATAACATGGGGTCTGCGTACCTCGTCTTCTCTAGTTTTATTCTCAATGTAAATTCTATCTCCTTTCTATGTACTTTCCCTTGACTGCTGATCAAGGTTTCTATTTAATTTTAAATAGTTAATGTAATAGAGATAGTTATAATTATTTTGAAGAAATTGGAGACCAAGGAGCAAGGAACGTGTGAAGACTCATTTGTATGGAGCCAGGGTTTAAATGTAATAGTTATATTTAAATTTAAATTCTTGCACTCCTAGGTTTGACATTTTGGTTCACTTGGTGGCTCTAGTGAACCAAACTAGAATAAAAGTCCATAATCAATCCGGGTAGAATATAGTATTCTATATTGCATGCTAAATATTATATATATATTATATTTTATACAAACATGCTTCGCATGTTTAATAAAATGACGCGTATTTTATATATATATGTGCATGCGCGCTTAAAAAGATGAGACAAATAATAACAAACCCCTCAAAGAAATAATATTAAGTCTGAAGCGTTCAAATGATATTTGGAATATCGAACGTCTCCTTCTAGCATGATTAGTTAATAGAGTATTAAATATTTAATATGAGTTTGTTGTGCTATCCACAAGGTGAGTATTGAATATTTAAGATGTTAATTAATCACATTTGATGCTTATCAAGAAAATTGAACGATCTAGTCTTGTTGTGCTATCCACAAGGACGAAATTTTTTCTTTTTTGAATTTATGGAAGTGCTAGGCTGGACTTAACTAAATCATTTTAGTTCGGATGTGCACACACATGACCATTATGATTTAAGAGGCAAACTAAAAAGAGTTACATGGTGATGTAATTGACAAGAGTTGTCTACCTATTTATTTGTATATCGCTTGTTGTGCTATCCACAATGTTATATACATTTGAAATGGGATCCTTAATCTCACTAGCAAACCTTTAATTAGATGTTGCCGAACTATATGAGTGAGGGTAATATAGTTTGATGAAAATAGTGGGAGATACCAATTTAAAATAAAGACCTAAATTTATTTTGGTATGCAAAGTTAATAAAATGAATGTTTGCTAAAATATTGTCTTTTCACATGCAGAATTTTAAAAATGTTAAAATCACTAATCTCACTACGAAGCATACTTGATGCAAATAAGCTTACCGGCCCGAATTATGAGGACTGGCTAAGAAATCTGAGAATTGTTCTCACTGCTGAAAAGATTTCTTATGTCCTAAATTCCACTATCCCTGAATCTGTTTCAGAAACAGCCTTTGAGGAAGAGATTGCCACTTTCAATAAGTGGCAAGATGATGCATCTATGGCTCAATGCATCATGCTCGCATCCATGAATAACGAGCTTCAGCGTCAGCACGAAAAAATGGATGCTCCTGCTATGCTGCTTCACCTCAAGGAGTTGTATGGTGAACAGAGTAGGACTGCTAGATATGAGATATCTAAGGAGCTCTTCCGATCTCGGATGACCAAGGGCACTGCCGTCGAGACTCATGTTCTGAAGGTAATCAATTTGATTGAACGCCTTGGACAGCTTGGGTTCGTCATGGATGGGGAGTTGAGTCAAGACTTGGTCTTGTAGTCACTCCCTGAGACCTTCTCGCAGTTTGTGGTTAATTTTCACATGAATAAGCTAGATGTCAGCTTACCTGAGCAGCTAACATGCTGAAAACTGCAGAAGGTCACTTCTCATCCAAGAAGAACCATGTCTTGATGGTGGATTCTTCCAATAAAAGGAAGAGGCCCAAGGTGTCTTCTGAAAAGAAGAAATCTAAGAAGGCTAAGGGAAAAGGGAAAGAAAAGGAGCAAAAGAAACCTGAACCAGCTAAAGGAATGTACTTTCATTGCAATGAGCCGGGACATTGGAAGAGGAACTGCAAGAAGTTTCTAGCAGAGAAGAAGCTTGGAGAAGCTTCGACTTCCAATCAAGGTTTGTTTATGATTGAAATTAATTTTTTTGAAAGTCATAATTCTACTTGGGTATTGGATACCGGCTGTGGTTCTCACATATGTAATACTGTGCAGGGACTGGTCAGAAGTAGAAAGCTGAACAAAGATGAGGTGATCCTACGAGTGGGAAATGGAGCAAAAGTTGCTGCATTAGCTATAGGAACTTATTGTTTAGCAATGCCTTCGGGCAAATCCATTTATCTTAATAATTGTTATTATGTTCCGAATATTATTAAAAACATTATTTTAATTTCTGTATTGGATATGGAAGGTTTTGACGTTATTATAAAGAACAATGGTTGTTCTATTTATAAAGACGATGTTTTATATGGTATTGGAAATTTGCGAAATGGACTTTATACACTTGACTTACAAGAAAATATATTTCAAATTGAACAAATTAAGAAAAGGAAAAGAGATGATATTAATTATACCTATATGTGGCACTGTAGACTCGGTCATATCAATGAAACAAGATTATTCAAGTTGCATAAAGATGGGCTCCTCGAGCTATCTGATTATGAATTATATCCAACTTGTGAATCTTGTCTCATGGGTAAAATGACTAAATCTCCTTTTAGTGGAAAAGGAGAGAGAGTTACAGAGTTGTTGGCATTGATTTACACAGACGTTTGTGGACCTATGACAACAAGTGCACGGGGTGGATATTCTTATTTTATTACTTTCACTGATGATCACTCAAGATTTGGATATGTGTATTTAATGAAATACAAATCAGAATCATTTGAAAAGTTCAAAGAGTTCAGAAGTGAAGTAGAGAAACAAATGGGCAAGAGTATTAAGATACTTCGATTAGATCGAGGTGGAGAATACTTAAGAAGTGAGTTTCTCAATTGTCTCAGAGAAAATGGTATAATCTCACAATGGACTCCTCCAGGTACACCACAGTTAAATGGAGTATCTGAAAGGAGAAATCGAACACTGTTGGACATGGTTCGATCCATGATGAGTTTTACCGACCTTCCAATTTCCTTCTGGGGATATGCCCTAGAAACGGCTGTATACCTACTTAACAAGGTACCTACCAAATCCGCCCCAAAGACTCCATATGAGATGTGGAAAGGGAGAAAACCAAATCTTAAGTATGTTAAGACTTGGGGTTGTCCAGCTTATGTCAAAAAGTTTGAAAATGATAAGCTACAGACTAAATCTGATAAGTGTAGATTTGTGGGATACCCTAAAGAAACCGTAGGGTATTATTTCTATCATCCAACTGATCAAAAGGTGTTTGTTGCGAAACATGCTACCTTCTTAGAGAAAGAGTTTATCCATGAAGGGGTCAGTGGGAGCAAGATATATCTTGAAGAAGTTCAAGAACCACAAGTTACCACGGACCAAAGTCCGGTACCTAACCAAGTAGAAGAACCTACTGTACCACACCCTGTTCGTAAATCTGGAAGAGTACCGAAGATACCTGAGAGGTATCGATTCGTTATAGAGGATAACGATGAGGTACACATCATGAATGATGATGATCCATTGAATTACGAACAGGCTATGAGTAATAAAGACTCAGGAAAATGGCTTGAAGCCATGAAATCTGAAATGGACTCCATGTATAAAAACAAAGTATGGTCTTTGGTTTCACCACCTGAAGGTATTAAACCTATTGGGTGTAAATGGGTTTTTAAGAAAAAGACTGGAGCAGACGGAAAGGTAGAGACCTATAAGGCCCGACTAGTTGCAAAAGGTTTCAAACAAAGACAAGGAGTTGACTATGATGAAACCTTCTCACCAGTAGCCATGCTCAAGTCCATTCGGATTTTGCTTGCGATTGCAGCTTACAACGACTATGAGATCTGGCAGATGGATGTGAAAACGGCCTTCCTCAATGGGAAACTTGAGGAGGATGTGTATATGACACAGCCAGAGGGATTTATTTCAAAAGTTGGAACAAATCAAGTCTGTAAGCTACAACGATCCATTTATTGGTTGAAGCAAGCTTCTCGTAGATGGAACATTCATTTTGATGAGACAATCAAAGAGTTTGATTTTATCAAAAACGAGGAACCATGTGTATACAAGAAGGTTAGTGGGAGCGCAGTATCATTCCTTGTATTATATGTTGATGATATATTACTGATAGGGAATGACATTCCTATGTTACAATCCATTAAAATCTGGTTATCTAAAAACTTCTCCATGAAGGACTTGGGTGAAGCATCCTATATTTTGGGGATAAAGATCTATAGAGATAGATCTAAAAGGATGCTCGGCTTATCCCAAGGAACGTACATTGATACGATGCTAAACAGGTTTAGCATGGAAGATTCCAAAAGAGGTCTCATGCCGATGAGCCATGGAATAAATCTCTCCAAGAAACAGGTCCCAAAGACACCTGAGGAGAGAGACCGTATGAGTAAGATCCCTTATGCTTCTGCAATAGGATCTATCATGTACGGTATGATATGTACTAGACCGGATTTTGCTCACGCACTTAGTGTAACAAGCAGATACCAGTCGAATCCAGGAGAAGAGCACTGGAAGGCAGTGAAAAATATCCTAAAGTACTTGAGAAGGACTAAAGATATTTTTCTTGTCTACGGTGGGTCTGAATTAAAACTCGAGGGATTCACGAACTCAAGTTTTCAAACAGACCAAGATGACAGTAAATCTATTTCAGGGTATGTGTTTACCTTGAACGGAGGTGCAGTGAGTTGGAAGAGTTCCAAGCAGCAAACGGTTGCTGATTCAGTGACAGAGGCAGAGTATATAGCTGCAAGTGAAGCTGCAAAGGAAGCTGTTTGGATGAAGAAGTTCATAACTGAACTTGGTGTGGTTCCTAGCATTGGAGAAGCAGTTCCCGTATACTGTGACAACACCGGAGCGGTTGCACAGGCTAAGGAACCCAGGTCTCATCAGAAATCTAAACACGTGTTGCGGCAATTTCACTTGATCAGGGAGATCATTGAAAGAGGAGACGTCACCTTGGAGCGTGTAGACTCTCAAGACAACATTGCAGATCCATTTACTAAAGCTTTAACACAACAGCAGTTTGATCGTCACTTAGATAAGATGGGTATGAGATACCATGGCGATTGGCTTTAGTGCAAGTGGGAGATTGATAGTAGTGTGTATACAAGCCAATCATGTATGATGACAAAGCACATACTTTGTAAACAATCTTATTTATTTATTAATGAAATATTCATTTAAGGCATATAATTATCTACATGGTGCTGTTTTTATAATATGTAAATAACCCATAGTTTTAAGCAATGCTTTTAGAATCATGATGAGATCATGATAATGAGATCTAAATTTTTAGAAAGCTTAAAAACTAAAATAGTTCCCAATTGTGGGATTACTAAAATGGGGATTAGTAAATCCGGATAGATTGGTACATATGTTGCTTGCTCATTAGATGAGGATGACTGATCTCATGGTCATTTGTGTGGAGACACTAAAGCAAGTATGTAGGTGCTTATTGGAGAATAAGTTCACTGAACGTGACTCGCTATGGAATACCTAATGGAGTTTTACTCGCCTGTCAATAGGAATTCCTAATGTGATAGTAGTACATGTGATCCTTGGACTTGAGATCATCATAGTATCTTGTATGTAACAAATTATACTTTGACTAATTCCTTAAGGCCTTTTAAGGCATATATAGGGTATGCTTGGGTATAATGAGTTACATATGGAGATAATGAATGATCAATAAAGAATCTACCACCTCTAGTAAAAGAGGAGATATGTCCTATGTGATTCGTTAAATGACAACCCAGGAATCCTTGGCCAAGGTAGAATGAAATTAGAAAGAGGTTTCTAATTTGCATTATTTGGAGTTGTGCATTTTCTAATCGAAATACATATGATTAAATAAATTAAGACTTGATAGTAAATCCATGTCTTATATTTAATTGGGACATTGTATGGTGGAAGGATTGAATTGTAAGGTAACTATTAACTCACAAGTTCTTTTATGATTAATGTTGAAATCTATATTATCTGGAAAGTCGTTGATCGCTAGGGAGGCTTATCCCTATTGTAGAATAAATGTTATTTATTTAAATAAATTATTAGTTTAATTTATTTATTTAAATAAGATTGAAAATTATTCTAATTGATTTATTCACAACCGGTTTAATATGGAGAACCTAAAGGGTCACACCATAAAAGGATGAAGAATTATTTAAGAAGAAAATGGCATGATAGTAATAATGCATTAAGTATAATTAATTTAATCTATGATGATAGAATAAATTAAATAGCTTAATGTTTATTATTTAATATTTTAGAAATATTAAATATAAATTAATAAGAGGAGTCTTATTAATATTATTATTATTATTATTATTATTTTAATTCTAAAGGAGTTTAGGAATTAATATAATATCAGTACTCTCTCTCAATCCTAATAAAGATTATGATATAAATTAATTAAAAGTAATTAATTAATTAATTAAATAAAATCCTATTCTAATTGGATTAGGAGGGTTAACCTAATATCTATATAAGAGAGTCTTATATCAAAAATAAGGTACGTGAATTTTTCAAGAGTTGGGAGTACACATATTCTATAGAGATAGAAACAAGGGTTAAGCCAATAACCCATCTTACTGAGTTCTTCATCTTCCTTGGTGGATCACCGTTAGAGGCCAAACATTTGGGTGGCTGACATTGATCAAGGGAAGGAGCCACTACAGAGGAATCAAAGGAATCAAATGAGTAGAACTTGTACCTGAGGAAGCTTGGATCTTCAAAGGTATAATTCTGTTTTTCTCCTTCTTCATTCACTGATAATTGATGCACAAGAATGATCATGGCAATGGGTTTGTATAAATTTTTGAAAACCTAGTTTTTACGCTTCCGCCCTATTTATGTGATTTGATTGCATGATTGCGTTACGTACAAACCCAATAACACATACTTAAACTCAAAAAATTTGGGATGTCACATCCTTCCCTCCTTATAAGGATTCCGTCCTCGGAATCAACGAAACCTCCTTTACTCGGTTTTCACCAAATCTCTTTCACAATTTTATTGTTGAATAACTTCAACACATTATCTCAACAAAAGTTATATATATATATATATATATATACTACTCCATTCATTTCTTCAACGACTTTTAGGTTTTATTATATAACCTTCAATTAAACACAATTATATACCAAATATTATATATTCTTTAACTCATTCGTTTCCTTTCTAAAGATCATTACCATATACTCTACTCGTCGAATTCATATATTTTATAACTCACCATTTATAATTATTCGGGTTATCACATTCACCCATTTTTCTAAGAATTTCGTCCTCGAAATTTTAATAATCTATCAAAAAAGATTTTACGTAAATCTTTATTCACTTGATTGTGTGCGTTCTACAACTACTTCTTTCTAAGGAATATCCTTCTTGCTACATTCATCTTCAGGATAATAAGAACCTTCCACAATTGCTCAATAATTGGGAAGCGATATGAATAACTCAGGAATTTAAAAGATTCTAAATCATGCTGAGGGGTCACAAGACCTTGAACTTATATTCAGGTTTACAGTTCTTCACCCCTGGTACTTCACACTATAAACCGGTTCGGTGCTCTAGGTGATTAGACTATCGCACCACTACGTCGTACACAAACGTAGTACATCGTACCGACTATATGTGTTACACTCAGAACTATTGTCTCCGATTACATGTCCCCTTTTATAGGGTTGTTCACCTCAGCTTTCAACATCTGAATCCGCATCAAAACAATTTGGTTTGGCATAGTTTGACCAAGAACGCTCGAATTTTATAAACATCTTTCAATACTTGTCTAGCTGAATCAAGTAGCATAGACTTCTAGCAATAATTCAGACATCAATCGAAATATATATATATATATATATATATATATATATATATATTTAACCAAATCAATAAAAAAATCGTTTAAGGAAACTAAAAGTAAATAAATCTATTTTTTTTTGTAGTTTAAGGAAACTAAAATTAAATAAATCTTTTCATAATATCCTGATACCGTACCGTAGTAATGATACGTTGAGGATTTCGTTATTACATGACGTCATCATACAACACCATACCATAGTGGGCTGACGATCATACGATCACATCCAACACTAGGTTTAACTGCATTAATAACTTCCTCGATTATTGTTTCTACATCATATCAAATGATGCATAGAATATATAAAATACATTTTAAAATTTTAAAATTATTTTTGTCTAGCTGAAGCAATTAGCATAGACATGTGAATAATAGTACTATTTTAAAAGTTCCATTATTTGATCCAATGTTTTTCAAGAAAACAGAAGTGCAACATCAGCACGAAGTCAATAAATTTCGAAAATCTAGCAAAGCTAGGAGATTTAGAATATAAAAATTTTTCCCATTAATTTAAATCTTTACTCCATTATTACTTAAGTATTCTATCAATCTTGAACAACATTAATGCTTTCTATACCATAAACTTTCTATACCCAGTATAGTTCATCAAACTTACCATACTTTGGAAGTTCAGGAACTTACCACAATAATACGAGTTTAAAAACTTGTCCTAGCAATACGTAGTCAAAGAACTGATCAGAGACTGTCCATAACTTAGGAGTTCAAAGCATGCATACGACTATGAGTCACGAACTTACCATAAGTATGAGTTTTAAGAACTCGCCTAACCTTAAGATCATCTAATGTAATCTTAATATCATCTAATCTAATCTCTATTGACTCTAACTGTTAAATATAATATGAGAAAAAAATCACCTTCTCGTCATATATATATCGATAGCGCGACACAAATCTTCCAACGATTATCAATATGATAAGCTAAGTGTAAGCACAAAACCTTGTCCATACAAAGGTTTGTACAACTCAGCCACCACATGAGTCCTCAGTTGAAATCCCAATTAACTCTATCTTACTCATAACTTCTCGCTCTATACTCGATACAGACTTCTGTATCTCATCATTCATAACTTCTCGTGAGTTAATCTCGTACTATATCATAGTACATTCTCGTTATAGACTCAAACTATAACTATTCAATCATTACAGACCATCTGTCTTTTAAAACTTTAAAAGATCACGCCGTGATCTTATCCTATAATCATCTCTCTTATGATTCTTTCTTATCTCATTATCGTTTATTTTACAATCTTCTTATCTTTACCTTTCATCACGTCATATCATGATTTTATTATGCTTTTAGTATTATAGACTCTGTCTATTAATCGTTATTCGTCATCTTTATTATTGGAGTTAGGCAACTCCCGATTCTTATCTCTATATCTCTTCAAGATTCTTCTTTGAATCTTCTTGTTTATTAAACAACTCTTCCTTTTAAGAAATTCTAACTTCATTCATATAGCTCAATATTGTATTCGACATTACTACTCGTCATTCTCATCTTATTCTTATAACACTTCTAGGACTTAACACATCCTATACTTCTACGTATGTGAAAAGAATCACCTTTTCATTATACGTAACTTAAACTAAATTTCTTATAATCTAAGGTCATAGCCTAAGGTACTCATTCCTAAGGTATATAACCTATCAGCTCTTATACCAACTGTAACGACCCCAAAATTCTTACAATATAAAACTCATTCTCGATCGTTAACAATACAACTTTATTCTAACTTTACATCATTATTCGATGATACAATCATTAAAAATACGGAATATTTAAAATCTTTATATAATCTTTCTTTATTCCCCTGAATAGCAACCTTTATCATTATAAATATTTGATTCAATTCTATTACATGAATCACTACATCGAAGTTGCTATCTAAAGTCTTCTATCACAAAGGAATATCCACTATACATCGGATAGCTCAACTTTACAACTTAAACAAGTAATATACATCCAAAACAAATACATTACTCATCTAGAATAAATAATTTCTTGCATCGCTATTGATCTTAACATTCAACTAGCATGTATCATTATCTTGCATCCTTGAACTGCAAAAGTGGTTATTTGCAAGAGTGAGCTCGACGGCTCAGCAAGATCTAATAGCTTTCATGCAACACGTAGCACATAATAACATGCTCAACATACATCTCATAATCCTTAGACTAACATATCATGCATTCTTTAATTCATATAGCAATTATAAAGATTGAGTTCCTTACTCAATCAACATTCTTTAATCAATCAATGTAGTCATAAATTGACTTTAATATTTCATGCTTGCAATATATATAACATATCATGCTCTTTACAATGTAATTTAAACAGTACATCATCAAGTTCACGTAGAAAATAAGAACCAAAAGACTTGCATGGCTCGTAGATTATCAATTACCGAAAACAGCTTATAATTATCTGCTTTATGAAACCTACATAACGTATTACCATACACATCAACTATTAGTCGCCAGGCAACGCTTAGCAATCGCTTAAGTAAATTTTAATTTACACTTCATAGTTCTCTCCCATTTATTTGACACACACTGTCAAATTTATATGTATAATTCACAATATAAGTTAATTATCACATAGCTAATCCTCATAGTTAGTTAACCAATTTAGGTTAACTCATTACTCTTTAACTAATAAGTTAATAATTAATTACCATATAATTAATCACATCACATAATCATATTACATTATCACATAATTAATCAATTAATAATTACATACTCATACTAATTAAATTATAATTAAATAAATTATAATTTAAACATTATAATTAATCAATTATAATTACATCTTATGTTAATCAAATTATAATTACATAATTTATAATTTATAATTAATCGAACTACATCATGCATTAACTTATAATTTAGACATATTATAATTTAAATTAAATAATTACTTAGATTACAATTAATCAATTTCAATTCCTGCACTCATTAAATCATAATTAAATAAATTATAATTTAAATTACACTTTTACCTCAATTATAATTATTCCAAATTATAATCACATATTAAGTTATAGCTAAACAAATTATACTTCAAGTTAAACATCTACTTTTATTATAATTAATCAAACTATATTATTATAATTTAACAAATTATAATTTAAATTAAACCTTCACTAATTATAATTATTTCAAATTATAATTTCACATTATATTATTAATATATCTCATTACTATTATTTAGCATTTTAAGGTATGCTAACATGTCATCAAATTTACCATATTATGTCAACCTTTCATTATACAAATAAAATTGCACAAAACAAATAAAATAATTTTTTTTTCTGCATACCCCCCCCCCTTGCCGGGGCGGGGGTATTAGGCTTAGCAAGGCCCCCAGGGATGGGCCCTCTGCAGCGGCTCCATGTTTGTTCGCGAACTGTGCAGAGAAAAAGCCAATTTGGCTTATCTCTCCATACCAAATTCCAATTCTAGTCAACACAATTCATAACAATTTTTTAGAAAACATAAATTCTAAACTTCTAACATGTTTTAACATATTTAATCCTCAAAACACATAATCAAAACTCTTAATTTTAAAAATTTTGGATAAAAACTATTTTCCCATGTTCTTGGTAAAATTGAACATTGTAAGTTTATTTCTCAATCAAAACATACAATTCCACTCACAATGAATTCGTTTCTTGACAAATAAGAAGAATCCAAAATCAATTTGTACAATAATTAATAATAAAACTTAAAATTTTGATTTTTAAAGAAAACTATATATTTTTAAAATACTTTCACTGTCCCTTTTGATGAACATGAATTCTTCATGTTCATTATGTCTTCATGAATTAGACAACTCAATTAATCATACAAATCAATTATAACCATATATGAACACAATTTATATATAAAATTTATGTTTATATAAATTTCTCGTTAATTCACAAACACATAGAACTAATACTCATGAAGAATCATAAAAACATATTTAAAAACAAAGAATTGAGATTATACACTTGTTGCTTTGATTAGGAGAATAAGATGGAGATGATGATGGTGAGGTGTTTGACTCTCTCAAACTTCTTCTTCCTCTACCTTCTTTCTCTCTTCCTCTTCTCTTTTCTCTCTATCTTTTCTCTGTACTTTCTCTATATTTCTTTCTTCTTTGTTATGTTCTAACACTGACTATTTTTTCTAACTCTTCTAACTAACGTAGTTTAAACATATGACCAATATGATATATATTATATGTATAATTATATAATATATAACTCCCAATTATTTAAATCACCCAATTAATACCATAATTTCAATTAATATATATAAGTTACAAATTAAATTTTAAAAGCCCTAAGGCTTGTTTGGCAAAAGAACATTATTTTTAAAAACAGATATTTTTTTGTAGTTAAGGCCTCGTTTGGCAAAACGGATTTAAAACAATGCAAGGGCTTTGTTTGGGAAAATAATTTTAAAACACTTTTAATTCTTTTAATAAATCATTTAACACATATTTTTAATGTTATACTTTAATTAATTAAATCTTAACATTCTAATTTAATTAATTAAAAGTTAAAATCAATTAATCACATAAAAATTATCACATAACAATTATAATTACTCCCTAATTATAATTTCGTGTAACAATTATCTCATAACTTCATCTAATTTAATTATCACAATTAAATTGAAACTATAACATAAATCCATTATATATTAATTAAATTAAATATTAAATATTCATTTAATTAATATAATGCACTTAATTAAATCACTTCATAATAATCACATAATTATTTATTTAAATAAATCAATTAAAATATTTATTTAATTCAATAAATATTAAAATTAATATATAAAATTCTCTTCATACCAAATCACATATTTCACAATATAGAACACATATACACATACTCAAACTCAAAAAATCCGGGATGTCATAGGAACTTAGAAACCAATTTGAACCACAAACATAGCAAAACTAAAATTCTAACATAACCTAAGCATTTAACAAAAGCTATACCAAAATGGCAAGCATCTAACTATATCCAAACAAACACTTCGTCCAAAAACTAACATTATACCAAAAAGTATTATACTACTATAATACTACCAAACATAACGCATAATGATACCAAAACATATCAACAACATGCTTTAATTAGCACTCTATTATACCAATGCAATCCTAATATCATTCAAACGTACTATGATCATACTAAACTACTAAATTAGTTGAAAGTATACAACTATCATACAGAAAGCAAGAAGATAGAAAAAGGATTCTGAAATGGGGTTGCCTCCCCATCGAGCGTTTGATTTACAGTCGTCGGCTTGACTATTTCGCCCAACTCATACCGGGTCTTCAAGGGTGATGGACGTCTTTTGATGGTCAACGTCACCACCCAAGTAGTGCTTGAGCCATTTTCCATTCACCTTGAAGGTATCTGAGGAATTTTCATCTTCAACCTCAATGGCACTATGTGGATAAACTTTAGCAATTATGAAAGGCCCCGACCACCTTGATTTTAATTTTCCCGGGAAGAGCTTCAGTCTCGAGTTGTAAAGAAGAATAACTTGCCCTTCTTCAAATTTGCGGTCGATTATTTTCTTATCATGCCACCTTTTGGTATTTTCTTTGTACAGTTTGGCATTCTCGTAAGATTGGAGATGAAACTCGTCCATCTCATTCATCTGAAGGAGTCTCTTCTCACCGGCAGCACGTAATCAAAATTTATCTGATTAATAACCCAATAGGCTCTATGTTCAAGTTCCATCGGTAGATGGCAAGCCTTTCTATAGACAAGGCAATACGGTGACATTTCAATTGGCGTTTTATACGCCATTCGGTACGCCTATAGTGCATCATCCAGTCTAACGGACCAATCTATTCTTTTAGGGTTTATAGTCTTTTCCAAAATGCGCTTCACCTCTCTATTTGACACCTCCGATTGGCCTCTTGTCTGTGGATAGTATGCAGTAGCAGTCTTATGAGTTACTCCATATTTAGCGAGAAGGGCTGCAAAGTATTTGTTGCAGAAATGAGACCCTTCGTCGATAATAATGGCTCGCGGTGTCCCAAAGCGTGTGAAAATATTCTTTTGTAGGAAGCGAAGGACCACTTTGGCATCATTAGTGGGCAAGGCAACTGCTTCAACTCATTTGGGCACATAGTCCACTGCCACCAGAATGTAAAGATTGCTAAATAATGATGGGAATGGGCCCATGAAGTTAATGCCCCAAACGTCAAAGATTTTGACTTCCAAAATGCTGTTAAGGGGCATCTCATGCCTTCAATAGATATTGCCAACACGTTGGCATCTGTCACATTTTTACACGAAATCATATGCTTCCTTAAACAGTGTGGGCTAGTGAAAACCTGATTGCAACACCTTTGCTGTCGTTCTCTGTCTGCCAAAATGACCCTCATATTGAGATGAGTGGCAATGATGAACACTATCCATTTCTTCCTTAGGCAGACACCTTCTCAGAATCTAATCAGCACATTGTCTAAACAAATAAGGCTCATCCCACAAATTGAATTTCACGTTCTTCTGAAACTTTTTCTTCTGCTGGTTGCTCAAGTCCGTAGGGTACTCACCACTCACAATATAATTGGCATAATAATCATACCAAGGTATTTTAGTCTAAATAGCAAAAAGTTTCTCGTCATAAAAGAACTCATTAATCATATTTTCACTTTGCTCCGTATTCTCTAACCTAAAGAGATGATCCGCCACCTGGTTCTCAGTTCCCTTTTTATCACGGATCTCTAAGTTAAATTCATGTAGAAGAAGGACCCATCTGATCAATCGTGGTTTAGCATCTTTCTTAAAAATAAGATACTTTACCCTTTTCATTTTGAAATACAAATTTTGTGTTGTAATTTTAAATTCAATTTAAATATTTGTTTACAAAAAATATTATAATTAATGATACCTTTTATATAATTTATAATTATTATAATTTACTATATAAAATTAGTCAAAATTTATTTTTAAAATACTTCAAATAATAATAATAATACCCTCTTTGTTGCAAAAAAAATACCATCAAATGAAAACCAAAGCAAAGCGAAGCTGAAAATGAAAATGAAAAAAAAGCAACCATTCAATCACATATCAAACAGAACAGGGGCATCACTAGAACAACAAACCCAGATCATATATTGAAGAATCTTCAACAGAACAGACCAAAGCAACCATTTTTGAAAACCTCAATATGCATCACAATGAAAAAAAATCCAAATCATAAATTTCAATCACATATCACATATGAAACTCAGATCTTAACTTTAGTTATTAATCACTCCATTCTCTCACTTTCTTACTCACACAAATCAAACCCAGTTTCAAAATATATCACAAATCCATAAATCCAATCAATTTCTAAATCAGTTAAAAAAAAGGATTAAAATAAATAATATTAGAATTACCCCCTTCATCTTCAAAAATTACTAGACGGAATTGAATTGATTTTTTTTAAAAGAGTAACCCAGATCTTGTAAGAACCCAAATTTTTAGAAATTATAGAATAAGAATTTAATAAATAAAATTCTTAAAGCGTGAGATGGGTTCGAATAAGAATATATATATGTGATAAGAGGTATGTAGTATTGTGTTACATAAGGTAATATGAACTATGTAATATGTGATTTATAAATATATTATTATTATATATTTGTTATAAATTGTAGAGATGAATTATCAAGAAGATGGATAAGATTTATCTATTGGTATTAAATAATTTATATAATTAATTATCATGGTAAGATTGGTGACATTAAATATATTTGATAATCACGATTTTTTGGAGTATATGTACGTGGTTGAAGAGAGAGAATAAGACCAATATATCTTTAGATAAACATTGGTTAGTGAATTATTAGTTGATTTAATATACCGCGAGAAATTAAGATTAACGGAATATACAAATGTGTTATATATATATATATATATATATCTTGAATTATATGGAAGGAATTAGATATATATGTGAGATCTTTATAGTTAATTAACTATTAAGGGAAATAGAGTTTGAAATTGAAGTTAATCTCTAAATCATTGAAGAAGGTTGTGATAGATAACTGGTATAGCAAGTTAGTAATTTAAAAGCATGAAGTATTTATGAATTGAAGCTAAGTTTCTGTTCAAGCAGAACTTGTTTGCCTCTAAATTTGAGGTGGTGCAGCTGCGCCACTTCCAAGCATAAGACCAACGCAGCTGCGCCGGTCTGCAGAAAGTCTAAGAAATTATGAAATCAGAACTTATCATATTAGTAACTAATATGTTGTCATAATTAGCATTTAAACTACCCATGAGTAGATTAATATAGTAAGACATGAACTAGTTAATTATGGGAATTAACTAATTTATAATAATCACTGGTTGGAGATGACAGTATTATATTAACAATTAATATATGTCATCAAGCCGTTCGATAATGGATTAAGGTGGCAAAGCGTTAATTGAATTAGTATTAATTGCGAGAATTATTAATCCAGTATAAATATTAGTTAGAGATGGAGGTAGTGTATTAACATTGAGATATGACTAAAATAAAGATTGAATATGGTTGTCTTAGGACAATCGGATAATTATGCGTAAATGGTATAATTTGAATAATTAATAGAGTAGACATTAATTACTATAAGTTTAATTGTTATACATATTAAAGGATATTAAAGCATGGTGAAAGTGATAATGAGCTTAAGGTAAGCTGGTGAGATAGGCCTAGTGTGGCCAAGTGGTGGGATAAGCAATTCCTTAAATAAATTTATGAATGAATAATTAAACGGAACTAATTAAAGTATTATGAGAATTAATTGCTAGATGCAAGTATATATGTTATGAGAACATATATTGTAATGATAATACTTCATGAACATATTATAAGATGGGATATTGAGAATAATATTATAAAATTATATTATTATAAGCTTGTTGGCTATTAACTACTAAAGTTCGCATAATTATGGCTTGTGTGGCTTAGATAGTAAGGTTAAATCAATTAGAGGTTTAACATGAATTATTAAAAGAGAGTTAATTGGTAAGTTAATGAATAATTTATATTAATTATCATTATAACATTTGAGTATATTGAAAATGGTGAGATAATAATACCCAACTATATTATGTAATTAGCCCAATTAAAATATTATTGGATTAAGCCAAGGTACATGAGGTACATTATTATAAGTGGTGGTATGCTTGTTTACATGTAGGTGTATATATGTATATACATATATATGGGTATCCATAACTTATATTAAAGTGACATTATTAAGCCAATGTAATTGACTTAAGAAGCAAAGAAGGAAGTAAAAGGGGTATATTAGTATCTAACTATTAGTAAATGCTGAGTTAAACGGAGTTGTCCCATTATATGAGTCTCATTTCTTCATCAAGTGAGTAGGCCATTGGCCTATCCTATTTCTTTGTTGCTGAGAAAACAAAAGGCTAGCATAGATAGTGATAATGGCTAGAAGAATGGAGGGGAGGGAGCAGGTAACTACTTTTCACCAAATCCTTCTTACCTTCTGGGTTCCTCTTCTTCCTGATAAATCAAAATATTGGGTAAAGGTATTGTATGGTTAATAAATTTCTCTATAAATAAAGCTCCTCTCTACTCCAATTGAAATGCTGAGTTTTTTTTCTATTAAGTTAGAATAAAGAGTGAGTGTATTGAGATGGTGGGAAGTCTGAGATTGAGGAAGTCTAATATAGCAATAAACCCAATCCAAGCTTAGCAAAGGTATAACACCTTCTTGTTCTTCACTTCCTATTTTTTGCAATTATTTTGAATTTTTGATAAGTTGATTTCAAGTTGATATAGAAGTGATATTATAGCTATATATACATGTGATAGAAGTTAAACGAACCAATTTGGGTTATATACGAATCTGTAGTGGTGGAATTAGCTAAACTTGTAAAAATATAAAAATATAGTATGAACATGAGGTTTAGATTAATATGTGGGTTATTTAGTGTTTATGTTAATTGTTGATTCTTTGCTATGTTATAGTTTTATGAGTTACAAATCCATAGAATCGAAAACGGACTAATTTGGATAAGTATAACTCGCGTTATGGCGATCGAAAAGTGAAACGATCTGAAAATTTGTGAAGGGGCAAGTCTGGAACAACCTTCTGCTTCTTGTGGCATAGCTGCGCTGCCCCCAAGGCCATTTGAGGAGCAGCTGCGCCGGGCATGGTCAGACAGAAGAAAAAAAATACTATTTTGACCTGCTGTAGTAAATTAGGCATTACTTTTTCATACGAACTCCGATTAAGGTGGCTCAAGATGATTCGAAAAGATAATGAGTAGACCTACAACTTTTGTTCTTTAAGTTTTTCGATTTGAAGTGGTTAAGAGGGGTAAAAATGTCCATCTTTGTGACTGCTCCATATTCGGAAGCAATCGGAGGGCGTCGGACATGCACATACGCAATTGTAATGCTCCCGACGATGAAATATGTTATTCTAAGTGATAAACATAAATATACATGATAATAGACATGACATATAAGATTTCTTTGCTTATAGTGGGATGCTTTAGCATTATTTAGTATGTGTTTTAAAAAGAAACTTAGAGTTTTAAAAACGAATATTGACGAACCTTGAGTCTTTGAAGTTATGATATTTTAACACATACATATTGTTGAGTTATAAGTATACCTAAGCATGAGAAGTGATTTAAAGTTGCTTTACTTATTATCAAATTACAATAGCTTAGTTGAAAATGATTTCTAAAGAAAACTTGAAACTTTGAGAACGAACTTAAAGTAACTTGTGTACTTAAAGTTCTAAATGTGATAACATACATACATGGCTTAGTTGGCTATGAAATGAGATTAAAAGTTGCACCTAGTTGCTATAACTTGGCCTAGAATAACTTTTAAAAGTGAACTTGAATGCCTTGCGAAACTAAGTTTTTATAAACATGGCTTACATGTGTGCTCATCTAGCTAGACACCATATAAGTCGTGCGAGTATGAATTGTAATGAGTTCTCTACAGATGAACTATACTAATGAGTTGAATAAAGGCAAGCATACGCGTTATAGGTGTTTAACGTCTTTACATGATGAAATAGTTAAGATAGTTCATTCCTTGTACATGAACCTACTTAGCCTTGTTGGAAAATTCAAGTAAGTCATTAAAGTGTGAAAACAACTTAAAGTAAACACAAGAGACACTCAACTTGGGCTAAGACCTCTTAACATGTGAATAAGTTATGTGTTAACAGTCATGCATGCTAAGAACCCAGATGAAACCAAAAAATAAATACTCAACTTTGGTCTGGATAGGGGACGGCGCAGCTGCGCCCATCCCAGGCCAATTTGCAGCGCAGCTGCGCCACAGGGCAGTACTGCCTGATTATTTTAACTTTGATCTAGACATTAAAGCATATGTGTAATGAATGTCTAAAGCTATAATACTTGACATAGATGATGTTTTAAGCATAAGAGCATGTAATGGTTATATAAAACACAGAGTTGTTAAATTTTATTAAGGTTTGCAAAATGCAAGAACTATGTGAAACATTCATATATGAGTGCAACGAACACATAGCGAGTCAAGTGTGTGATAAATGTATATGAATGTTGATGTCAAGTACGGGTGGTTAAGGTACACCTATATATACCTAGCTATTATAAGAGTATGATAAGAAAGTGAAACGAAGGTTCTAAAAACCAAGATAGAAAATAATGTAATACTTATTATTATATTGAGAATGTATGAATGTATGACTGATTGGTATAAATCCATGATTATATAACTGTGTAGGATTACACGAAGTGCATATATCTTTAAGCAGTTAAGTCGTAGTTGTTAAACTACGAATCGGGCAAGTTTTTCAGTTCCTATTTGATATATGAATTCTATAACTGTTAATTGAGTTATATTATGTTATGAGAATGTTGATGTATATATGTGAAATGTATATGAGATATGTATGAGATTAAAAGTTGATCTTTGATGATATACTTGCGAAGTGAATCTCTATGCCTGTTATGTGAGAAGTAACATGCGTAGGAAATATTAATTGATTATGAATGCATGAACTGAGTATAATGTTATATGCTATGTTGTTAGAGTTTATGCCCTAGAGGCCAATTCTTTGATGTAATTGTTTAACATTTTTGATATTATATTTGATTGAATAAATGAATTATTTTATTATGGTTTTATTTACTGCGTTATATAAATGTTAACATAATAAAAGTCCTTAGAATAGTGATACAAATTATATGGCTTTAAGTGTGTGACTTGAACATGAGATCATATAATTATAATTAGTATCATTACTCTTAAATGTCCCTAGTCGAGTGTTATTGTTAATGGGACAACAATGATACATCGAGACTAGTATGTGGATTAACTGATGGCCAAATCTCATTAGTCATAAATATATGAGATATTGAGTCAATGCATAGGTACATGTTAGAGAACAATGTACTGGACAGACTCACCATGAGAATTCTACGTGGAGCATTATGCAAAGTGTCATAAGCAGTTCTCATAGTGACAATGATGTAATGATCCTCCGACCTCAAATCACTGTGACGCCCCCAAATTCTAGGACCGCCACTTGGTCTCTCGAATTCGGTTCATCACGTGCTCATGGTAATACATCACAATAATAATAACTAAATAACACACATCACAGCGGAAAATCTATTCTAGAATAATTTACAATGATTTATTATAATTATTCCCCCAAGTCTCGCAACCTACAGTACTCAATAGATTACATAATAATATCAATAACGACTTATTACATAATCTAACTTAATCTTAAACATAATCAAAACCAGTCTTACTACATCATCTTAATACAACATTAAAATATTTAAAAGAAAACATAAAAGAGACAAGCTAGTTGGTAGCCTTGCCCTTGCCCTTATCAACGCCCGAAGGTTCACCATGCTCTGCCTTAACTGAAATATTTTAGGGAAAGCAAGAATGAGCAATATACAATAAGGGTAAGTGATATAATTCTTAATTCTCGAAAGGGTATAACAAAGTTTGATAGTTCAAGGATAACAAGAATATCAACAGTTTTCAATAACAGTCGCTAAGGACAGAATAATATCAATGTGATTCAATAATAAATCAATTCAAGATTTCAAGATAACTGAATATTGAGCAGTCGCTAAGGACTATGAACTTCTACTAGAATTAACAGTAATAAACTAAAAATCCAACAAAAACAGGTACATCAGGTGATCAGCCTAAAGCACCATCGTTATGCATAACAATCAATCATACTCAAGTGTGCACGTCGGTTCTCCGACAATTATATATTCCCTTCAAAGAAGGTTGTTCTTCTCAGTTAAATACAAGATCCCTCACCAATCAATTGGTTTGGGTCGCTTTTCAATAATATAAGTCTAGCCGAATCAAATGGCATAGACACTTTCACAATATTCAAGAACAATACTAAGTTTCACATGAATAATAGCTTTAATGAAATAAGAGTTCAAGTATGCTAATTCAATTCAAACGATT
The DNA here is from genome assembly GCA_020205555.1 of Panax stipuleanatus. Lineage (NCBI taxonomy): Eukaryota > Viridiplantae > Streptophyta > Magnoliopsida > Apiales > Araliaceae > Panax > Panax stipuleanatus. The sequence goes on from CM035117.1 coordinate 92,593,730, forward strand.
AAGTGAAGAAACTAGTTCGTAATATACAAGAATAGAATACTTGCACCGTAAAAGAGTGTAAGTTAGGAAACTTGCACAATCATAGATTTCCTTGCATAAAGTAAATGTGTCGGTTAGGATACTTGTCTTATGCGTAGTTTACTCACGTAAAGCTAGCCAACACTTTCGAATTCCTATCGTAATACAGTTACGTATATATATGATATTCATTAGTCATATAATTTAACTTCACATTTTATCTATGAATATATGATCAACACATAAGCTAAGTTTTAACCTAGCTACACAGTTATATAATTTCTATCCTTAACTTCCTCTTTTAGAGTTTAAACACATTCTTATATCACATAAGATCGCAACAATTAGCAAACATACTCGCATATTATTAATATTACATAAGACTACAAGCAATACTAAAATATATTTTATTTTAGCAAGTTATGGCATTTTCATAAGTTAACCGTCAAAATCGGGTTTAAGTAACATCATATAATATCACGTAGCATGTATTCATATTTAAAGGATACTTTCATGCTTGTATAACTTTTCCAAATCCAATCGTACATGTATAGGTTCTTAAGTTAATACTTAAAGCCATTCAAGGATACGAACTCATATGGTCTAACATGCTCGCTTTTTAAACACATAAGATATTCACATAACTTGTATTAAACATGTTCATGAGTTTTCATATCACATAGATGCAACTATCATCGTCATTAGTTTGAAAACATGCTTTATTTACGCAAATTTGGTTTCACTACATGTAAAATAGTAGGCAAACATGAATGATACCTTAGAAAGTCTACAAGTTCTATCAAACATGTTCATAAGTATCAAAATTCAAATCTCAATGTAACATGTCGACGTTCACGTTCAACACTTATACTTTCATTAATAAAGTTTGCTAATACGCTCTAACACGTTCATGCTACATTATAAAATTTATATACGTAAGTTAATGTGTCCGACATGTATGTCAAGGCCATATAAACATACCCAAAAATCAGAATACATATGTGATCTTTATATGTCAAGGTTTGCCTTTAAAAACTTATATTTCCGTTTGAAATGTTTACTAATCGAGGTTTAGCATGCTCACGTCATACTATGAAACACATATACACAAGTCAACATTCATTTCATGTGTTTCTAGATGGTACTAACGTGTCTCGAAAGTCAGAACATTAACATGATTTATATATGTTATCGTTCGTTCATGAAACTTTAAGTTTACTTGGACACTATATGTAGTTTCATAATCCTAGCGTGAAATCATAGCCAAAGCGTGTTTACGCTACCTCCATATACTGATATAAGTATGTTGGACTCATTAGCATGCTCATCTAAGCCATGTAAACAACCTAACACTTAGCAGCTTTTAAGCAAGAAACAACAATTCAAAATCTGCAGACAGTGTCCTGCACAGCTGCGCAGCATACTAAGGCCAAACCGGCGCAGCTGCGCCACCCCTGGTTCTGGCCAGACTGCAGTCTGCTTCGGCAGACATTATCCCAAATCACAAAATTACTTCACGAAAACTTTTTTAAGCAGCCACATTATGGTTTAAACATGTTTATAAGTCTATATAACAACTAAGAACATGTCCTAATCCAATCTAGCATGAATTGAAATCAAAATTAAGAATTGGAAACTTTGACAGTAAACAAAATGATGAACTAAGAACGAAGGATTTATACCTCTACAAATGCAATGAACTTGCTGCTATCTCAATAAGGCTTAACACAGATATATATAAATATATATATATATATATATATATAACTCTTAACTCACTATTCAAGCAATTCTCAGCAAGGTGAAATGAGAAGGGAGGGAGCCATATTTATAGAGAAAACTTGGACTGGGCATTTATATTGCACTGAGGTTGGAGTTCATGGTGTAATGGAAGAAAACATTGGTTAATTGAGAGTGGTTCAACAACCCATCACCAGCCATCCCTATAGCCATTGGCTTAGCAATCATCTCCTAGTTCATAGCTATTGCACCAAGCTTAGCAGATCACGTAAAGGAGATATAGGTTACTATTTGGTAACTGATTTTGGGACATTGATTTAAAAGCTCAGCAACTTGGTTAAACAATGCTTAGTTTGGTTTCTTTGATTACCAAAAATGAAATTTTAATGTACATTAGTACTATAAATGGAAGGTTTAGGGATTATATATGTACTCATATCATATAAGCCATGTACATTTTATCACACTGGTATAATTTTATCAGGCATTCTCACATTACATTATTTCCTTCATTAAATTTTACAATCAACAAGTGATTTCAATATATTCATGATATTTCATTTTAATATACACTTCACATACATTTGTCACATACACATTTCATGTAACTTTTACAACTTAATAAACTTTACTATATAGTTTATACATACATGCATGGTCACACTTAAATGTCTCTCTACACTATATAATATAGTTGTATTCCATATACTTTATATATTCAAGTATTGCACATTTGCACATATCAATTAATATAATCTTATTATATTAATAACTCACTTATTTGTCAAATAAATAAATTATTTATCTCATTGATTAATTAACGATAATATTAATTAATTCATTCCTCATTGATTATTAATTTCCATAATAATTGATTAACACTTATATGATTAAATATCACATTAAATGAAAATAAATCTTATTATATTATAGACACGTTGCTCATTATTATTATCATTTTTTGTGCAATAATAATAATCACATATTATGAATTAATCACCATTAATATTCCATAACCATTAATTAATATTCTACGATAATTAATATAGATTAATGGTTCGCTTAAATTAATATAATTATTCTTATATTACGTCACTGTGCCACACAAGGCTTTCACGAGTTTATCGCAAACTCTACATATTCTCAATTATTATAATTATTCAATTTAATATATAATTGAATTAATCATTCTCATAACACAAAATCATTTATATTTTAATAAATTCTCATTTCCATTAATATATTTATTTAATAATATATGGAAATTCTCGGGTATTACAATCACTATATTACTACACGAGAATTTATGTACTTTGATATCATCAAAGGTCACCTTTAATAGGGTAGACAATAAAGGTGATTATTGGGTACCTCATGAATCGTGTGTGGAATATGAGTGATCTAGATGTAATTTAACCCTCCTATATATAAGGGGTGATATCCATAGGCCTCTTGATTGAGTAGGACTATGAAATGTATGGCCATGCTCAAATAGTGATTTGTTTCATATAGTCTACTCATCGATCAAGAAAACTCAGATTAAATTATGAAGAGGATGACACATTCCATGCCTCGAGTTTAATCTAGGATGTCAAGCTTAAAAGGATTAAATCACATTGAAACATTGGTCACGAAAAGGTTGTATCGAATCACAGATCTTATTATTATTTGGGTAGCAGTGATGCATTATTAGATGCCGCTCACTGTTTATAATTTTATAATATGATTTTAAAATTATTGCCAACATAATAATAACCTATAGGGTCACACACTTAGAACGTAATTAAAAAAAATTAATTTAAATTGTAAGGATTTAAATATATCAATATGATTGATAATATTTAAATTATAAATTTAAATTAATAGGATAATTTGTATATATATGTATATTAATTAAGTAAGACTTAATTAAGATATAATATATATATAAATTCGGATTTTATTTTTTTAATTGGATTAGGTTTTGGTTAATACCTTTAATTTCTATATATATAACATATCAGCCGTTTTTAGGGTATTCATTATAAACCCAAACCCTAGCCGCTCTTAGAGAGAGACTAGAGAGAAAAACTTCAAAAGTCCAGATCCTTGGCGGCTAGTACCGCAGCTTTCCTTGCTGCAGATCATGTGACGATTCACGGGACGTTCGTGTGGATACCGTAGAGACGCAGTTCCTTTGGATTGCGTTGAAGATTCGAAGCTGTTCCAGAATCTCTATCGTCTCCATTCAGGCTTGAATAATCGATAAAACAAATCTAAACCTCTGAATTAATATGTTTTCGCATGGATCCTGTTTTAGGGTTTCGGAAAATTTTTAATTTTTGCTACGTTTATGTGCCGAAATCCCTACATATGTGATGAATGAAAACTATTAGAATTGCTGAGCTGTCGAGCTCACTCTTGCAAATAACCACTTTGCAGGTTAAGGACTCACGGTAAAGACTACGTGCTTCTTGATTGATAAAGTTAAATAGTATCGCAATGAAGAGTACTATTTAGATTATTGCTTGAACCATGTATAGGTTCTAGGAGTTGTACTTGATAGTTGTTTACGATGTTTAATACTTGTCGTATTGTAAAGATGTATTAGTTAATACATAGAGGATATCAAGTTAAGATGTAAACGTTTATATAGTAATTCGAATAAAGTGGATCATAATATAGTTTGATTCAAGGATGTGTAATTGATTCAAGTTATGAAATTAATAAAAGATTTTATTCAAAGAAGATTGAAAAACTTTAAGTTATTTCGCATTTTTGTAACATCAATTGTGATGTATAGATAGGGATGGTCTATGACCGAGATTTGAAAACTTATAAAAGGTTTAGGGTCATCATACAAGATCTTGGATATGAATAGAAATTATATTTCTATATTGTAATAAGTGAAATTTATCCATTAAGTTTTGAATAAAAGATGTAAATATTTGTCTAGTAGTATCGTGACTGCACCGGATCTGAGGTAATAGAAGGGATCAGGATTTGGGGGCGTCACAGATCTGATTCAGAGAAAATAGAGAAATAGACAATTCCATCTTTGACCATGGATGATGGAGGTAGTGGAACTTTGTTCTGGGTTTCCAAACTCCATTTATTCCCCTGGGCCTTGGTATCTACATCCTCCAGCTCTTCCTCGCCTCTCTCTCTCTCTCTCTAAAGGTTGATCCCGAGATCCATGATGGATCCAGTTTACCGATCCACAGATGCGACGATTTTCAGCCCTTTGTTCACTGCCTACCCGAATTTTGTTTTGATTATGTACTTGAGACCCACTTTGGAAAAGTTTGGAGGAACAAATAGTGATTGAGAGAGAAACAGATACTGAAATCTAGAGAGAGAAAATAAGGATAAATGGAGTTTGGAAGAAATAGAGAGAGAAAGAGACATGCTTCAGATCTGGGTTTGGAGTTAGACCGAAGGGCTTGGAAACGAAGATCCAGATCTGGGAAGATCCCAGATCTGGGTGAGTTTATGAGAGAAAACTTGGATATTTTTATTTTGTTGTATTTTATTAAAGATTAATTTTGAAAATATGAAAGTTTTTTTTATTAGAGTTTAATTCTAAAATTAGGGCTTTTTTGCCCTTTTTGTTTTATCTTCATGTCTCGTCAGCAAAAATTGTCCACGTATTAGCAGAGTTAGTCTATGTGGCATGTCCGTTAGGGGCAGGGGTACGGTTGACCTAAATTTTGTAACGTCAAGTGTACTTTTGGGAAAAATAATAGTTCAGGGTGTAAGTGGGACATCGGAAAAAATATTAGGGGTATTTTTGGACATTTGCCCTATATATATGATCATATATATATATATATATATATATATATATATATTTATAGCTTCTGGTTTCTCCTGGATTTTAAATCCGTGGCCTTTTTGGCTTACGTTTATATATATATATATATATATATATATATATATATATATATAACTATATATACATTTTTAATTGCTTTTGCAGCCTAGATTTCAAATCTGTGGCTTTTATCGCTTTAATATATATATATATATATTTATACTAACTTGTTTGGCCTAGATTGCTAAGATTGCTAATCTGTGGCCTTTTCAGCTTCAATAACTATATAACTATATAACTATATATATATATATATATATATATATATATATATATATATATATATATATATATATATATATATATATATTTAATTCAGTTATGCCTAGATTATAAATAGGTGGCTTTTTATGCTTTCATATAAATATAACTATATAACTATATATATATATATACTAACTTTGTTTGCCCGGATTGTCAATCTGTGACTTTTTATCACTTTAATATATATAATTTATATATATATATATATATATATATATATATATATATGTTTATACTAACTCGTTTAGCCTGGATTGCTAATCCGTGGCCTTTTCAGCTTCAATATATATATATATATATATATATATATATATATATTAAAGCCTGATAAACATAAATATATATATATATATATATATATATATTATTTATTCAGTGTGATTAAATATCTATTTTAATTGTTCATTTAATGTAAATCTATTCTAATGTAAAGTTTGTGAACTAGATTCATCTAAATCTAGTCATCTCTAACTTTTAACCGGTTCAAAAGCTGTCAAACTGGAACCGTTGAGCTAGAATGGCTAAAATTTATTTAAATCTAGCTTTTTTTTTTCTAGTTTTGTAAATATTAAAGCGACTACGCGACCATAGATCTGTATCTAGAGGGAATGAGAAGCTTTGGCTACGCGTATGCAAGGATTTAACTGATGAATCTTTTGTATTGTGACGTCTAGATTTTAATTTGCCTTTCATGTCAATATCTCCGCTGTACAAGCTTTTTGATAATATTCTGTGAGCCTAGGAATCATGGGATCTACGATTAACCACATGGATCTAGATCTGATTCCCACGATGGATAACTTTGCACTGTAAATACAGCTTGCCTATCCTTTTGTAAATGTAAATCAGAGGGACCTTAAAACGGTTATCCTGATTTTAGGTCTCAATTTGTAAATTGTGGTTTGTAGTGCTCGGGTCACTTCGATGGCTTTCAAGCCCATAAGGAGACCGACACTTGTATATATGTTATTTGGTCGAGGATGCTTCGCATCCCGACAATAAAACCAAAATCAGCCGAAGGCAGAATAAAATGGAAGTATCAAAAGGCTTCAATTCTTATTTTAGCGAAAGGGATTGAAAATAATCTTTCAAAACATCACTTTCATATCTTGTCTAAAAATAGACTTTTCATTAAATCAAACCCTTCGTAAATAGGTCCAACGAAGCACAGCACTACTTCTAAATAAAGCATGCAGGCCCAATTACTGCAAGCACACACACACACACAGAGCAAATAAAATAGGGAAATTAAAAAGAAGCAATAACCGTTTTCATGGAAGTTGGGGAGTGCCTAACATCTTCCCCCCGCTTAATCAAACTTCTGAACTCTATGAATCTCGGTTTCCAAGGCCAAATTAACAGAGTCCAGTATTTGGGCCTACTTGTAAACTTTTCAAACAAAACTCGGTTGAGTTGGTACAACCATTTTAAATATACCAACCGGCGACTATGTAAAATCAAACTTTTCAAATCGTCGACATTATATGTCGGCCTTTTCCTAAAAATTCACCCTTCAGATCAATCAAAAGAAAACAAACAAGGGTAGAAACACATAGGGAAAGGGGGATCGCCAAAGATTTTTCCCGACGTCAACATGTGGCGACTCTGCTGGGGACAGTAGAGGGCTTAAGCCGCGTTTCAATATTTTCAAGATTTCCTTTTTATCTGCATGTGTGTGGATGCTATGTTTACATTAAATTGATGTAAATAAATGTTTTACTGCGCTTTATATTAGTGCTTCGTACGATGTCATCATTTCATACAGTGAGACACGATGTATATGAATGTATGTTGTGTGATTCCTCCACCAGGAGGCGAACCCGTCGGCGATTGATTACTAGACTCAAAGGAGACTAATCATGCGAGGCTCAGGAAAGGCGCCACTCAGATCCGCTCCAATTGAAAGAATGAATTAATTTCCCCTCTAGTAAATTGCTATGATCTGGGGACCTTCATGCCGAAACGTCGCGAGAGGAGCCTAAGATAGGTCAGCCTCTGATAAACCAAATCTAAAAGGGAGTCTCTTCATGCCTTCCCCTTTCAATTCAATGTAACTTTCAAAGTCCATGTAATTATCAAATAAATGTAAATATACCTTTCATTTCCTGTCAAATACTGTCATACTATCCTGTCATCAAAACAACGGACCTTTGTTTTACAAGAAAAGATTAAAAAATGTCAAAAATCATAAAACATTGCATGGTATGCATCATATTAATATATACATCAAAATTAACTTACCTACTTTTATTATAGGAAAAAATTGGTCCCGTTACCAGATCAAAGTCTAAAAAGGCACTAAGCCCATCTCCAGGCATGGATTCAAGTGCCCAACTTGAATCCACCCTTGTCTCTCGAGAAGAGTTCAAAGGACTAAAAAACCAGATAGCTTATTTTCCTAAATGAGCAAAGCAAAAATATGAAGGGTAAATAAATACACGTTCAAACAGAATCGTCCACACAAGGTGGCAGTCAGGATACTGACAAAAAGAAAGATACACAGATACCTGAGCCTCAAAACAAGGATCTGACCAACAAACCCCCTGAAATCACCAATCTCAGAAATGATCAGGAAACTAGTGATATAAGGAAAAAGGTCCAACAAATTAATGGAAGAAATAATCCGGTCCATCAAAGGAACTAGGGTATTTGGGAGTGTAAACTACTCAGATCTATGTATATTTTCAGGGGTTAGATATCTAGAAAAATTTCAAGTCCTAGATTTTGAAAAGTATGACGGATTAGGAGATCCTTACACTCATTTAAAAGTGTTCATTGGAGAATGGTGTGCTGTCGCAAACAACCAAAAATAAATCTTACTGCGAACGATAATATTGTAGTAGTGCAAGTAAGAGTCAATCCCACAGAGACTGACTAATCTATTTTTATATACTTTGTATTCCAGAAGAGGGGTTTTTAAATATTGTTAATTTAAAATAAACTAATGTGTAAATAATGTAATGAATTAAATTAGGAGAATAAACCTTGGGTTAAGTCAACTTCCACCTTAGAAACATACACTGATCACTGATTCAAGCATACACAATTAATATCTTGAATATTCATCGTTAGAATTAATTCACCAATCAGAATTATTTCGTGTCTTTCTTTATTTTTAGTTAGATAGAAACAAGCGATCTAAATAACCCTAACTACTAAACAACTTCAGACAAGAGCTAAAAGTTTAATCTAGTATAAGTTTTAAGAATTAGAAAAACCGATGAAGCTAAACAACACAAGCACAAGCGGTTGCATTTAATTTAGTTGAATATTCTTCCTAAGATATAATAATCTCATGATCTGCAGTCAATTATTAATCTTAGTTACTTCGCAAATTAGAGTGACCAAATAATTACGGATTCGATATCTAATTTAGTAGTAGATTTCAACGAATAATAAACTAGTATGCATCCTAGCAATTAAACAAATCAATCATGTAATTCAAGCACAGAAGAATAATCAATACTCACAATATTAATTGAACAATTATAATTAAATAGATCTCACAGTGTATTTGATCCAAGGCTTCCGTCTCCTTAATCCAAGAATAAAAAATTAGCTACCCATAGCCATAGAAAATCACCAAAGGAATAGAGAAAAATATATTATTTAATACATGAGATGAGATATATGTTTTCTCAAGTCCCTCTATTTATAACTATTAAAACCTAGCCTTTTTCTATGCCCTAGCTGCCTTCTTGCTGTAGCCTAATTCTATTCGTAAAAGGAAATTGGCAGCCATATTTCGCCTCCCGGCCCCAGCGGGGATTCACACGCAATAAGCCCAGCCCCAGTGGGGTAACACACTGCCCAGACGTGCTTTTCTTCTCCTTTTATCGTGTGCTGCTAGGATTAGTAGTATTCCTTTAATTGTATGGCTCTACATTACATTCAATACATAAGCTGCTGAACCAACAGCCCGTACGTAAATATATATTTAAATGATTTTGGAAATGGGGGAGGTGGGGAAGGAAACGTGAAGGGGAGGGAGTATTATTATTATATAGATATATATTATAATTACCTACCGTATACGGTAGGTAATATATATATATATATATATATATATATATATATATATATATATATATATTATTTAAAGTTTTATTTTATTAAAATATTTTATTGCACAGTAATGAATAGTAAAAATTAGAAAATTAATTTTCCTCCGCTGAATTCATCCGTGAGTTTTCTAAACTGTGCATCCGTGATTTTTTCTAAATAGTATCCTTCCATTCTCCTATAAATAGGATGCTTAGTTTAGAATTGAAAAACGCACCAGAATCAGATAATTCTTCTTCTATAATATTGAGCGTATTTCTTTAGAGTTTAAGGAAGCTTTGAGTGTAGAAAATAGTGCAAGTTTTCTTCAAGAAAATTCCCGCCCTACCAGTCAAAAATACTTTTTTTAAGATAAGGGATGTTATTTTTTTCGTAAATGATGTTATTCTTTTCAATATCATTATACCAAAATATTGGCATGGATTTTATTATGAAATTCTTACTTTTTTCGTCGGGGTTACTATTCATGTATACAACACTATTCACGTATACGACACTATTCACGTAAAAATTAAATTTTCTTCTATTTGTCCAAGTTGGCTATTATGGGTCCTATCTTTGATTGGATCCAAGTTTTGAGCTTTATTCTTGAATTTTGCTCCACAAATGATTATTATGGAGTATTTTTGAACTTGGATAAACTGATTTACGAATCCTTAATCTTTGTCCTTTATCTCACTTGATTCGTTCTTTAAAATATTTTTCATCATCCTCAGTCCTAAATGGTGATACAAATGAATATCTTTGGCATATAGTACAAAGATGAATGATTACTTGATGAATATCTTTGGCTTGTAGAGAAAAGATGAACGATTACCTAATGACTATCTTTGGCCCGTAGTGCAAAGATGGACAGGTGTTGAGATGAACATGACCAACTGGTGATACAAATGAATATCTTTGGCCTGTAGTGCAAAGATGAATTTTTGATTCAAGATATATATTGATTGGTGTTACAGGGATAAAATATTGATTATGGACTTTCAAATCATAGAAGATAATAGACATTATTTCCTACTTAACTCTTCTAATGAATTGTTATTTTCGCTGCGAATATTGATCTAAAACTTATTGTCCATAATATTTTGTCTGATTTATTAAAGACTAATGATAACTTGTTTTTCATTATCTTCGTCATAATATTCTTTACTGTGCTAGTTGAGCTCACCCTTTCCATCTATTGTCCTCTTCAGGGAATGAGAATGTTGCGGGAACTAGTCGGGGAACAGTGTAATGGTCAGACTAGAGCAGTAGTTGTCATCACTATTTTTGTAAAATAGTGTGATAAAAATTATTGAGGACTGAATTTGAATGTTTATATTTTGTATTATATACGATTTGTATTGAAACTCATAGTTGTATGGTCGTATTTCTCACGACCTTTTGTTGTAAAAGATTTTTATTTGAAATTCTGTACCATGTATTTGGCGACTCAGAATGGGTTGGTATTGAACCTATTTTGGGGGCGTCATAGTTGGTATCAGAGCTTAAGAATATGATCACTGGCGGAGATCTAGGAATAGAACTAGGAGGGGAGAGAAGAGTAAAATCTTCGCTAGTGTGTCCTACCTAAGCTTAATTATTATTTAATTGGTCGTTGGAACATAGGGTTAATATGTGATATGTTAATTTGTTTGATTAACCCTTATTTTATGGCAGTATTTGAGAATGGCAGCTGAAAATCTAAACAATGGAGTGAATGAGACCGTTGAGACACCATTAATCACTAACCAGGAAAACGTGCAACAGGAAAGCAATATTCCTCCTATAAACAACACTACCGATCAGTCGATGAATGATGGGATGTTTAGAAGATTTTTGCAGTTCATGCAAAACCAGACGAGGGAGACTCGTGTTCATAATACAGGTGGAAATGACAACTCGCGGCTTGTCACTGCCAAGCAGTTCAAAGAGTTGGGACCACCAGAGTTTCAGGGAAAGCCAGATCCAATCAAGGCAGAAAATTGGATTAAGCAAATTACCAAGATATTTGATGTCTTGGGATGCATGGAGGAACAGAAGGTTCCATTTGCCATGTTTATGTTCCGTGGAGAAGCAGATTACTGGTGGGAATCTGTGAAGCATACCCAGCCTGCCGCACTCAGGATGTCTTGGGAGGCATTTCATAAACTATTTAATGACAAGTACTTTCCCGAAAGTATTCTTCATATGAAAGAGATAGAGTTTATCAAACTGGAAAAGAATAATATGACTGTGTCCCAGTATGAGGCTAAGTTCGCAGAGTTATCCTGGTTTGGATCTCATTTGGTTGATAATAAGGAACGTATGACGCGGATGTTTCTGAGAGGTTTGAAACCCGAAATTCGTCAGTACCTTATTTCTCACAAATTTTCTTTATATTCAGATGTTGTGAACAGGGCTCAATTATTAGAACGAGATAATGAGTCTGTTCAACCTAGGGAGAACAACCAGGGTCGTACCGATGGCAGCAGTCATCGGAACAATGATAACCAGCGGGGAGGAAATTATCATGATAGAAGCGGTAACCACTCCAGTGGTAATCATTGCCGTGATAATAGAAGAAGTGAGTCATGGGGAGATTTCAAGAAGAGAATGTACAACATTGACAACGTGAAAATGTTGACAGCAGCACCAGCATCAACTGTTTCTAGGGGAGGAGAACGACCACCGGTCATATGCTATAAATGCGGACAAGAAGGATACATCAGTCCAAAATGCCCACAACTCAAGGTGTGTTATAACTGTGGAAAAGAAGGTCATATAGCTCGAGAGTGTCCTGTAGCGAAACCAAGTACAGGGGGTGGTGATTCCAAAGGCCGTCCTGAACAAGTCAAAGTCGGTAGTTTAGGAGAGAGTGTTTGTCGTGACTTCTCAAAATGCGAGGAACCCAAACGAAGTTATTACGGGTAAGTTAATCGTAAACTCTTGCAAAGTTTATACCTTATTAGATACCAGTTCTACCCATTCTTTTATTTTACCTGCTTGTGTTCAACGTTTGAACTTGACTTCTTAGAAATTAGACTTTGACTTATCTGTTAAAACTCCGTTGGGTGACACTTTCGTTACATCTACGATTTACAAATCTTGCTTGATTCAAATTGGTACCCTCACCCTACCTGTTGATCTTATATCTTTGAAAATACTTGCATTTGACGTGATTTTAGGAATTGATTGGTTAACCACTTGTCATGCCAAAATTGATTATTTTCGTAGGGTTGTTAGTTTTCATATTCCTAACCAACCTGTTGTGCGAATTCAAATAACCAAACCACTAAAATCAATCAATGTCATTTTAAGTCATAAAGCTATTCGTTTATTGAAAAACGGATGTCAAGCTTTCTTAGCTCATGTCACTGATTTAAATCAAAATACGTCAGGTTTGAATGATATTTCTGTTGTTAATGAGTTTCCTGATGTATTTCTCGAAGAACTTTCCGATCTACCCCCAGAACTTGAAGTTGAATTCTTTATTGACCTTGAGCCCGGTACAAAATCCATTTCTAAAACCCCATATTGAATGACTCCTATTGAACTTCAGCAGTTAAAGGTCCAACTACAAGAGTTGTTAGACATTGGTTTCATTCGTCCAAGTACATCTCCTTATGGTGCTAATGTTTTATTCGTAAAGAAGAAATACGGGAGTGTGTGATTTTGTATTGACTATCGGGAGTTGAACCATGTCACCATCAAGAATAAGTTTTCGCTACCTCGTATTGATGACCTGTTCAACCAGTTGTAAGGTGCACAATTCTTTTCAAAAATCGATCTTCGTTCTGGATATCGTCAGTTAGAGATTAGAACTGATGACATTCCAAAGACTGTCTTTAGAACTCGATACGCGCATTACGAATTTCTAGTTATATTTTTCGGATTGACCAATGTCCATGCTGCGTTTATGGACATGATGAACCAAATATTTGAGAAATATTTAGATCATTTCGTGGTTGTCATTATTGATGACATCCTAATATTTCTTTACTTAGAACGAACTCAACATGCGACAACAACGTTGGCTTGAGCTGTTAAAAGATTACAAAAAGCGAACATGGTAGCTAACGCGTTGAGTAGAAGATTGTATGCGGGAACAAGTGCGATGCTAGCAAAACAAAGGCCTATGTTGTATGACGTACAAAGGATGGAGATAGAGTTAAAGACTCTAGGGACCCACGTGATGATGCCAAGTATACGCGTAGAACCAGCTTTAATTGATAAAGTTAAAGATACTCAAGCTACAGACCCGGAGTTGATGAAGATGAAGAAGAAGGTGCACGAAGTTGCTATTCAAGAAGCGAGAATTGATGAAGAAGGAATACTTCGAGTCAACTCCAGACTTCGTGTTCCTAACGATGCTGATTTGAAGTATAAAATCATGATGGAGGCACACAACACACCGTTTGTAATCCATCCTTGAAGTACCAAAATATATCGTGATCTTCAACATACATTTTGGTGGAGCAATATGAAGAGAGAGATCGCGGAGTTTATCTCGAGGTGTTTAACGTGTAAACGTGTCAAGGCGAAGCATCAAGAGCCATAAGGCGTGAAGAGCCCCGAGCCTCTCGCTGGTGACTTCTTGTGTGGGATGCACCGAAGCCAGACTCTCCGTAGGGGACGCCGTTTTTGTGCGATGGCAAACTGATAGGTACCATTGTGAGGTACTATGGTTGAAGCACCATGAGAGTCACAGTTAGAATCGAAGAAATGAGCTGTGAGTTAAAATCAAAAATGAAAACGAGGTATCCTCACCTTTTTGACATACCAGGTACATACGTTAATTTCGAGGATGAAATTTCATAAGGAGGGGAGGTTGTAAGACCCCAACTTTTATGAATAAAGATTTAATTTTCTATATGTGCTATTTTGAAATAGTAAGATGTTGATTTGATATAGTGCTTTAGTTATGGGTGAAATGTGCAAATTTTACAAAGTAAGCAAGTGGCCTTAAAATATTCATTGTGTTGGGGAATATTCGTTTGGTCGGGGAATATTCTTTTTGTCGGGGAATATTCGTACGACGGCGCAATCATTTGTGGGTCCCATAACGAAAAATTATCGGATGAAGAAAACGACAAGAATGAGTTTTCTAAAAATAGCGGCGTGATTGTTACTGTTAAAACTGTTGAAATACCCGGTGGGTAAAAGTACAGTAATACGCGTGGTTGCATAGTAGCACACGGTATTGATTATTGATGCTTACGTGAGAAGTCACTCAGTTATACTTCATTATTGCTACAGTAATTGATACATAGTATCTCACATTATTGATTTAATTATTATCATAGTATCATCTGCACAATATTTTATATTATTAAATCAATAATTGAGATGACAAGTTATTCATATTATTATTTGCACTATTGACAATGTCTAGAAAATTCTGTCGAAGAAAGGGGTTAAGTTATTTAATTGCGCGCCAATAAGGAGAAGTCCTTATCGGAAAGCCCCCTCTTTCCTGAGAATGATCTGGTTGTTAATATTGTGAGTTATAATATTAATGATGAATGTTATTAAAAATGTATTTTGTGAAGCCAAGTGAATTGAGATAAATAGAGAGAATTTTTATGAAGTATTTGTTGTAAATTTTGCTTATTATATGGACCCCCATTTACCCATTTTTCAAAACTGTCGGTAGAAGTTATCTCAGATTTGTTATATATATATATATAAATGATTTTGGAAATGAGGGGAGGGGGGGGGGGGGAAGGAAACGTGAAGGGGAGGAAGTATTATTATATATATATATATATATTATATTTTATTTAAAGTTTTGTTTTATTAGAATATTTTATTGCACAGTAATGAATAGTAAAAATCAAAAAAATCAGTTTTCCTTTGCCGAATTCATCCGTGAGTTTTCTAAACTGTGCATCCGTGATTTTTCCTAAATAGTATCCTTCCATTCTCCTATAAATAGGATACTTAGTTTAGAATTGAAAAACACACCAGAATCAGAGAATTCTTCTTCTATAATATTGAGCGTATTTTTTTAGAGTTTAAGGAAGCTTCGAGTGTAGAAAACAGTGCAAGTTTTCTTCAAAAAAATCCCCGCCCTTCCAGTCAAAAATACTCTTCTTTTAAGGTAAGGGATGTTATTTTCTTTCATAAATGATGTTATTCTTTTCAATATCATTATGCCAAAATATTGGCATAAATTTTATTATAAAATTCTTACTTTTTCTGTCAGAGTTACTATTCACGTATACGACACTATTCACGTATACGGCACTATTCACGAAAAAAATTAAATTTTCTTCTATTTGTCCAAGTTGGCTATTATGGGTCCTATCTTTGATTAGATCTAAGTTTTGAGCTTTATTCTTGAATTTTGCTCCACAAATGATTATTATGGAGTATTTTTGAACTTGGATAAATTGATTTACGAATCCTTAATCTTTGTCCTTTATCTCACTGGATTCGTTCTTTAAAATATTTTTTATCATCCTCAGTCCTAAATGGTGATACAAATGAATATCTTTGGCATGTAGTGCAAAGATGGATGATTACTTGATGAATATCTTTGGCCTGTAGAGCAAAGATGAATGATTACCTGATGAATATCTTTGGCCCGTAGTGCAAAGATGGACAGGTGTTGAGATGAACATGACCAACTGGTGATACAAATGAATATATTTGGTCTGTAGTGCAAAGATGAATATTTGATTCAAGATATATATTGATTGGTGTTACAGGGATAAAATATTGATTATGAACTTTCAAATCATAGAAGATAGTAGACATTATTTCGTACTTAACTCTTCTAATGAATTGTTAATTTCGCTGCGAATATTGATCTAAAACTTGTTGTCCATAATATTTTGTCTGATTTATTAAAGACTAACGATAACTTGTTTTTCATTATCTTAGTCATAATATTCTTTGCTGGGCTAGTTGAGCTCACCCTTTTCATCTATTGTCCTCTTCAAGCAATGAGAATGTTGCGGGAACTAGTCGGGAAACAGTGTAATGGTCAGAATAGAGCTGTTGTAGTCCTCACTATTTTTGTAACATAGTGTGATAAAAATTATTGAGGACTGAATTTGAATGTTTATATTTTGTATTATATATGATTTGTATTGAAATTCATAGTTGTATGGTCGTATTTCTCACGACCTTTTGTTGTAAAAGATTTGTATTTGAAATTCTGTACCATGTATTTGACGACTCAGAATGGGTTGGTATTGAACCTATTTTGGGGGTGTCACACCGTGTGCTGCTCTTTATTGGCTGAACCGTGTCCAGCTGCTGGACCGTGTTGCTACTCAATCGTGGGCCCCTTGTTACCTATGCAAGCTACCGCCGTGTTGGTGCTCCCACCTTAGCATTCCTTTATTTCTTGGCTACTAATCAACTAACTTATTAGCCCACCTAGCAATCAATAAGTGCGCAAGCTGCTGGCTTCTAATTCGTGAGCTGCTTCTTGGTTACTTAATTCTCTGGCCCACTAATACCTATATGTTGTAGGAACCTAACCCGTGAGCTGCTTACTAATTTCGTGGCCCACACGTTACATTCCTTTACTAGCCATTCCTTTTCCAAAGCTGCTTATTTTAGTGAGCTGCTTGGACTTGTAATCTGCTAGGAGTGAGCTGCTGAACGTGGCTGCTCCATTTTAATTGATAATGACCGCGACCCACATATGAATTGATTAAATTCCTTTTTCCTTTGCAAGCACCTCAATTTCGTGGCCCACCTTTATGGTATGCTGAAAATACATATTTTCTTGTCCCTTTTTCATTCATTTTACTTTCTTGGTTCAATTGTACCTAAAATAAAAATATAAGAACAATAAATGTATTTAGGTACAAAATAAATATAAAAGATTAAGTATTAAGGGATTAAAATATAACATATTTCATTCTCATCAAATTCCCCCACACTTATCTTTTGCTCGTCCTCGGGCAAAGTAAAGATAAACCATGACACAAAAAATTGACTAAGCAAATATGTTAAAATTGAGCCACGTGTTATTATGGATTTCATCATTGACCTCAAAGATTCAAAACAATAATTCTTGGGAAACTTCAAAATAATGTATTATCTGAAACCCAAATTCCTCTATCAATCTTACTTTACTCTCAACCCATTGTGCGTGTGTGAATCCACCTGTATCAAACCAATCAGACTACAGAAAAATTTATAAAATCGAAGCCTTAAAGGAGAAAGATAAACTCTAACACTTGTTTTCCCACAAATCTCAGTTAACACCAGCAGATAACATTGAAGGATCAAAAGGCTTTTATTTTTATCTTATTTTTTCTTTTCTTTAGTAAGTGCATTTTATGCTCTATCTTACCAGTCAGTGCGTTTTACTCTCCATCTCACATATCATGTGTTTATGAGTGAGTGCGTTTTACACTCCATCTCAGCCCACCACATGAATCATCATTGATTTTTTCTTTTAATAATTTTCTTTTAATCTTGCAAACTTTGCTTAAATCATATCCCTTTTCTTAAATAATACCTCATATCAACTTCAAGTGATGATCAAACAACTGATAGAGTTCAAAGTTTCTTCCCTAAACATTCAATCAGATAAATTTCTTTCAAGTCAAAACTGGTTCGAATGGATACGTGCTCAATAGTGAAGGGTCTCAAATAAAGTATTGATCAACAAAGAAAACCAAATTTAGATTACCCAATATCTATCAGTCCTCCCAGAAGTTATCATAAAGAAATCAAAATTTTATCATTGGTCAAGAATCAAAATCCAAATTAACTTATTTCTCAAGTGACACATCCTAAAACTACTCCATTTTCGTAGGAAACACGATTGCACTTAGCATGTGCAACAAGACTTTAAATCCCAAGGTTACCCCAAGTGGACGAGTTTTGTCTCGTGAGGGTTTGCAGTGAATATACCCACAAAATTCAAAATAATAAAAAAATAAAAAAATAAAAAATTTGGAAAATATCTAAATTCTTCCCCCCACACTTAAAACTTACATTGTCCCCAATGTAAACTAAAATGCAAAGAAAATTAAAGAGATACTCCCCTATGGGTTGCCTCCCATGCAGCGCCTTTGTTTATGGTCGTTGGCTCGACGCAACATCTCCTTTGAGTAAATTCATGTAGACTGGATCCTTCAAGATCCACCTTCTCCATTTTCTTCCCGCGGAAACCCTCATAGAAATATTTAGTCGCCTAGGAAGAGGCTTCAAATCCGGAATTGGTGCCTGCAAAACAGAGGGTAAAGACTTCTCGTTAGAAATCGGCACTTTATCATAAAATTTGTTACCTGATTTTGGATCGTCAGGCAAAGATGTTACAGTTGCTTGCAACTCGGTGCTCAATGTCAAATTAGCACTTTCTTCATCAATGTCCTTACTAAGTGTAGTTTCCACTTCATCCTTACCATCAAGTTCAGAAATTTCCTGTGCTAAAGGGTCAATCACATCAATTGAATAAACAGATTTATCAATAGTGGGGTATTGCATGACATCATAAATATTAAATTTAACACTTTCGCCATCAAATTCCATTAAAAGTGTACCACTATGAACATCTATTTTAGTCTTTGATGTTTTTAAAAATGGTCTTCATAGCAAAATAGGGGCATTTTGGTCACCGTTTGCCATATCAAGCACATAAAAATCAGTAGGAAAGATCAAATTATTGACTTGCACAAGGGCATCCTCAACTACACCTCTGGGATAAACATTAGATCTATCAGCCAGCTGTATTACAATACCAGTTTTATTCAAAGGTTCAAGTGATAGATTAACATATATAGAATATGGCATGACATTTATTGAGGCTCCTAAGTCTAACATGGCTTTTTCAATTTTAGTTCTACCTATCGTGCACGGAATAGTGAACATACCCGGATCTGGGCACTTAGTAGGTAGCTTTCTTTGAATGACTGCGAAAACATTTTCTCCTACCCTCACCTTTTCATATTTTTTCATTTCCTGTTTCCTCTTATGTGTACACAATTCTTTCAGAAATTTAGCATAACGAGGTACTTGTTTAATAGTATCTAACAACGAAATATTTACCTCGCATTTACAAAAAGTTTCATACAAATCTGAATTTTTCTCGTATTTTCTGTGTTCTGTTAAAGCAAGAGGGAAAGGAGGTACCGATTTATATTCAGAGAGAGGAGATAATTTACGCTTTGGTTTATCCTTGTCATTCAGAACATTGCTGTCTGTTTCTTCTTTTTCCTTATCTGCATTGTCTTGCTCTTGTGGTGTAGGCGTTGTCTTTTTAGGAATTGCTATGTCTTTACCATTCCTCAAAGTGATTGCACTTACATTTTCTTTTGGATTCACTATTGTTTGAGAAGGTAATTTTCCAGAGCTTTGCGCTTCCAATCAACTGATTGCAGTTGCCATTTGTCCCACTTGCGTACCCAAATTGTGAATACTTGCCTTTATTTCCTGTTAAAAATTTAAAGTGTTAGTGGCAAGTGTTTTAACAATATCTTCTAAAGACATAATAGGGTTAGAAGATTGACCCTGTTGTTGTCTATTGGGATACGCCGCTTGGTAATGCTGCTGATTTGGAAAAGTTTGATGTGTGGGTTGACTTGCTTGTGGATTCCCGTAGCTAAAGTTAGGATGATCCCTCCATCCAGGATTATATGTATTTAAAAAGGGATCATATTTCCTTTGTGGTTGCCCAGGAAATCCTCCTGCTGCATTTGCATGTTCAACGGATTCCTCTTGGAGAGTTGGACATATATCCGTCGGATGTCCGCTTACCGCACAAATTTCGCAGGGTTTCACCTATTGTGTGTTACCTGCACCTATGTGACGCCCCCAGAATAGGTCCATTCAACCCAACCCATTCTGAGTCGCCAATTACATGGTACAGAATTAAAATACAAACTTTATATCATACGGTCGTGCAAAATACGACCACACAACTGTGAGTCTCAATATAAATATGTAGAAAATATTAAGATTCAAACTAAGTCCTCAGTACAATTATTATCACACTATTTATCAGAAATAGTGAGGACTACTACTGCTCTAACTCGGACCATCACTCTGTCCCCTGACTAGTTCCCGCAACATTCTCATTTCCTGAAGAGGACAACAGATGAAAAGGATGAGCTCAACTAGCTCAGTAAAGAATATTATGACTAAGATAATGAAAAATAAATTATCGTTAGTCTTCAATAAATCAGATAAAATATAATGGACAACCAATCTTAGATCAATATTCGCAGCGGAAATAACAATTCATTAGAAGAGTTAAGCAGAGAATCAAGTCTACTATCTTCTATGATTTAAAAGTTCATCATCAATATTTTATCCCTGTAACATCAATCAATATACATCTCGAATCAAATATTCATCTTTGCACTACAGGCCAAAGATATTCATTTGTATCATCAGTGGTCATATTCATCTCAACACCTGTCATCTTTGCACTACAGGCCAAAGATATTCATCAGGTAATCATTCATCTTTGCTCTACAGGCCAAAGATATTCATCAAGTAATCATTCATCTTTTCTCTACAGGCCAAAGATATTCAGTTACATCACCTTTTAGGACTGAGAATGATGAAAAACATTTAAAAAAACGAATCCAGTAAGATAAAAGACAAAGACTAAGGATTCGTATTTTAGTATATCCAATTCAAAAATACCTCGTAATAATCAATTATGGAGCAAAATTCAAGAATAGAGCTCAAAACTTGGATACAATCAAAGATAGTAACCTTAACAAGCAATTTGGACAAATAGAAGAAAATTTAATTTTTCCGTGAATAGTGCCGTATACGTGAATAGTAACCCCGACGGAAAAAGTAAGAATTTCAACATAAAATGCATGACAATATTTCTGTATAATGATATTGAAAAGAATAATATCATTTACGAAAGAAAATAACATCCCTTACCTCAAAAAGATAGTACCTCTGACTGGAATATCGGATATAATATCGAAGGAAACTTGCACTGAATACTAAAACTCAAAGTATAGAAATACTCACAAAAATACGCTCGATATTATAGAGAGAGAAAACTTCTGATTCTGGTGTGATTTTCAATTCTAACCTAAGCACCCTATTTATAGGAAAAACTTTGGATGCCAAAGAAGACTAAATGAATAAAATAATATATTTTTTCAAAATTTCCGCCGCCTGGCGGCTAAAAAATTTTCCACCAAAAGTGGGGCCCGCCCATAAAAAAAAATATATTTTCCGAAACTTCAATAATTCATAACAAATATCCCCTTTGTCAGAAAAATACAAATTCTATGTCCTTCCATAGAAAATTTAATTCTCTACAACTTTGCAGAAGGAAGTTTTTTCAAATTCCAAACATAAATTATCCGAAATCCATAAACAGATGATTTCTCACACCAAAATATTGATAAAAACTCATCAGCGCCAATTCCTTCTTTAATATCCACCAAATAAATATTTCCTTATCGTATAAATCAATAATTAATTATTCACAAATAATATTATAGAACTACAATATTAACAACCAGGTCGTTTCCAGGAAAGAGGGGGCCTTCCGATAAGGACTTCTCCTTACTGGCGCGCAATTAAATAACCCCTCCTAGACAGAACTTCCTTAGACATTGTCAATAATGCTATCTAATAATATTATTCAAATAATATGAATTATTGAGTTGATAACGTGAAATACTGTGCAACGACAATTATTGAATCAATACTACAAAATATCAACTGTAGCCATTATTGAATCAATCATATAAAATGGCAACGTAGCAATTATTGAGTCAATAAAATATCAATGTAACAATTATTGAGTCAATAATATAAAATATCAACGTACCAATTATTGAGTCAATAATATAAAATATTGAACAGTAATTACTGTAACAATAATTGAGTAATGGCTTCTCACGTAAGACTCAATAATTCGAAATACTGTGCAATACCGTGTGCTACTATGCAACATCGTGTATCACTGAATTTTAACCACCGGGTATTTCAACAGTACTAACGGTAACAACTACGCCGTTATCTTGTAAAAAAGTTATTTCTGTCGCTTTCTATATCCGACAGTTATTCCGTTGTGGGGGCCCACAAATAGCTGCGCCGTCGTACGAATATTCCCTGACAACAAGAATATTCCACGACCAAATGAATATTCCCCGACAACAAGAATATTTTATAACCACTTGCTAATTTTAAAAATGTTTGCACATTTCACCCATAACTTTCGTATTTATCAAAACAACACCTTACTGTTTCGAAATAATATAAAGAAAATTAAATCTTTATTCATAAAAGTTGGGGTCTTACAACCTCCCCTCCTTATGAAATTTTGTCCTCGAAATTGACGAACGTACCTGGTATGTCGAAAAGGTGAGGATACCTCGCTTTCATTTCCGATTCCAACTCCCAGGTCATTTCCTCAATTGCATGGTTTCTCCACAAAACTTTAACTTGAGGTATAATTTTCGAGCGTAGGACATGCTCCTTCCTATCCAAGATTTTGACAGGTACCTCCTCGTACGTTAAATCTTCAGCTATCTCGTCTGGTTCTAACTCAATAATGCGGTTTGGATCCTTCACATATTTACGTAACACGGATATGTGAAACACGTTATGAACACGAGACATGCTTGGAGGTAAAGCGAGTCTATAAGTCACATTTCCTATTCGGTCAAGAATCTCAAATGGACCAATGAATCGTGGGTTAAGCTTTCCTCTCTTCCCAAACCTTGTAACTCCCTTCCATGGAGCAATACGTAATAACACATGGTCTCCAACATTAAATTCCACGTCCTTCCGATGAAGATCCGCATAACTCTTTTGTCGATCCTGTGCCATTTGTATACGTTGTCGGATCATTTGGATCTTTTCCGTAGTCATACGTACTAACTCCGGTCCCAACAATGTTGTTTCACCCACCTCGTTCCAACATACTGGAGAGCGACACTTTCTCCCATACAATGCCTCGAATGGAGCTACGCCTATACTTGCCTGATAACTGTTGTTGTAGGAGAATTCCACCAATGGTAAATACTTATCCCAACTCCCTTTGAAGTCTAGAACACAGAGTCTCAATAGATCTTCAAAAGTTTGGATAGTCCTTTCCGATTGTCCGTCTGTTTGAGGATGATAAGCCGAACTGAATCGTAAATCCGTACTCATAGCTTTCTGCAAACTGATCCAAAATCGTGAAGTAAATTTAGGATCACGATCCGAAACTATGGATACTGGCATGCCATGCAACCTCATAATCTCATTCACGTACATATGAGCAAGACGTTCAAGGGAATAAGTCTCTCGTATCGGCAAGAAATGAGCAGACTTGGTTAATCTATCAACAATAACCCAAATCGCATCTAAGCCTTGAGAAACCTTGGGAAGACCCGTAACGAAATCCATCGTAATGTGTTCCCACTTCCATTTCGGAATCTCCAGTGGTTGCAATGGACCCTTCGGCACTTGATGCTCCGCCTTTATACGTTGACAAGTTAAACATCTCGAGATGAACTCCGCGATCTCTCTCTTCATATTGCCCCACCAAAATGTATGTCGAAGATCACGATACATTTTAGTACTCCCAGGATGGATTGCAAACGGTGTGTTGTGTGCCTCCATCATGATTCTATACTTCAAGTCGGAATCGTTAGGAACACAAATTCTGGAGTTGACTCGAAGTATTCCATCTTCATTGATTCTTGCTTCTGGAATGGCACCTTCTTGCACCTTCTTCTTCATCTTCATCAGCTCCGCATCCGTAGCTTGAGCAGCTTTAACTTTATCAATCAAAGCTGGTTCTACACGTATACTTGACATCACCGCACTCGTTCCCACATATGATCTTCTACTCAACGCGTCAGCTACCACATTCGCTTTTCCAGGATGGTATTGGATGGTATGATCGTAATCTTTCAACAGCTCAAGCCAACGTCGTTGCCGCATGTTGAGTTCCTTCTGAGTGAAGAAATATTTAAGGCACTTATGATTCGTATAAATCTCCACTTTCTCTCCGTACAAATAATGTCTCCAGATCTTCAACGCGAAAACGACTGCTGCCAACTCTAGATCATGAGTAGGATAATTCCTCTCATATTCTTTGAGTTGTCGCGAGGCACAGGCTATGACTTTCCCATATTGCATGAGAACACATCCTAACCCTTTGCCCGAAGCATCGCTGTAAATAACAAATCCATCTGAACCAGATGGTATTGTCAGAACAGGTGCCGAAATAAGTCTCCTCTTGAGCTCTTGGAAGCTCTTCTCGCATTCCTCTCTCCAAACGAATTTCGTATCTTTCCGAGTCAACTGAGTTAATGGAGTAGCGATTTGAGAAAATCCCTCTACGAATCTCCGATAATAACCAGCTAAGCCCAGAAAGCTTCGCACTTCGGTCACCGACTTAGGTTGCTCCCAGCTTTGTATTGCTTCAATCTTTGCCGGGTCCACAGATACTCCACGTTTCGATACCACGTGCCCAAGGAATGCTACTTCCTCAAGCCAGAACTCGCATTTCTTTAACTTGGCATATAGCTTGTTCTCACGAAGCTTTTGAAGTACTAACTTCAATTGGTGTTCATGATCTTCACGGCTTTTAGAATAAATGAGGATGTCATCAATAAAGACAACAACGAATTGATCTAAATACTCCTTAAATACACGGTTCATCATATCCATGAAAGCAGCAGGAGCATTAGTCAATCCAAAAGACATGACTAAGAACTCATAATGCCCGTACCGTGTTCTAAAAGCAGTCTTTGGAATATCCTCAGTTTTAATCTTCAACTGATGATATCCAGAACGAAGATCGATCTTTGAAAAGAATTGCGCTCCTTGCAACTGGTCGAACAGGTCATTAATACGAGGTAACGGATACCTATTCTTGATGGTGACATGGTTCAACTCCCGATAGTCAATACAAAGTCGCATACTCCCGTCTTTCTTCTTTACGAATAAAACAGGAGCACCCCAAGGAGACGTACTAGGACGAATAAAACCAATGTCTAACAATTCTTGTAATTGGATCTTTAACTCCTGAAGTTCAATAGGAGCCATTCGATATGGGGTTTTAGAAATGGGCTTTGTACCGGGCTCAAGGTCAATAAAGAATTTAACTTCACGTTCTGGGGGTAGACCGGGAAGTTCTTCGGGAAATACATCAGGAAACTCATTAACAACGGAAATATCATTCAAATCTGATGTATTTTGGCTTAGATCAGTGACATGAGCTAAGAAAGCTTGACATCCATTTTTCAATAAACGAATAGCCTTGGGATTTGAAATGATATTGACTGATTTTAGTGGTTTGAACTCGTACAACAGGTTGATTAGGAATATGAAAACTAACAACCTTACGAAAATAATCAATTTTGGCATGGTAAGTGGTTAACCAGTCAATTCCTAAAATCACGTCAAATGCAAGTATTTTCAAAGATATAAGATCAACAGGTAAGGTAAGGGTACCAATCTGAATCAAGCAAGATTTATAAACTGTAGATGTAACAAAGGTTTCTCCTAACGGAGTTTCAACAGATAAGTCAAAGTCTAATTTATCAGAAGTCAAGTTCAAACGTTGAGCACAAGCAGGTGAAATAAAGGAATGGGTAGCACCGATATCTAACAAGGTATAAACTTCGCAAAAATTTATGATTAACTAACCCGTGATAAATTCATTCGGGTTCCTCGCGTTTTGGGCAGTCTCGATAAACGCTCATCATGGAACCACCAACTTTGATTTGTCTGGGACAGTCTTTGGTGTCACTATCCCAACTGGTCTTGACTTTGCTATACAGCTCATTCCACCCTCAACTGCTTCGTCACACTCCTGATCTATGATCTGAATCATTACTCTTCGATCCATATCGAATTGGGGTTGACCGCTATGCACAGTGTAATTTCAAACTCGATGTTTGATTCTCCCAATTGCTGTCCAAAAAGTAAAATCCATTTCGTCTATTTTGGCCTTCTTAGATCGGACGTCTCTTTCTAAAATATCAATGCGTTGTGCGGCTTTTAC
Organism: Panax stipuleanatus; assembly: GCA_020205555.1. Lineage (NCBI taxonomy): Eukaryota > Viridiplantae > Streptophyta > Magnoliopsida > Apiales > Araliaceae > Panax > Panax stipuleanatus. The sequence continues at coordinate 92,620,582 of CM035117.1, forward strand.
CCATGCATCTTCAATTCTCACTCGTTCCGTTGCTTCTTCTTTCAACTGATCGTTGACATTTGCATTTTCAGATTCTAGCTCTAATATCATATGTTCTGCCAGAGAGAACTTCTGTTCAAGCCTCGCATAACGAGTAGCAAAATCTTGAATTTCTATATCCCTTTCTTGAATTATTGTATCCCTTTGTTCCACGGCTGTCTGTCGTTCTTCACCCTGCTCTTCTAACTCAAGAATACGATTTTGCAGTTCTACATTTCGATCATAAAGTTCTCCTAATAAATACTCATCCTCAGGTTCCTCTTCTTCCTCACTCTCAGCTGCTACCTCTGCGACTAGCTCGGGTGCAACTATTAATTCTTCACTCACCACATGGATATTTCTAATTTCTTCTTCTTCTGTCATCACATTATCCTGGTTGGTGATTAAAGATGTCTCCACGGTCTCATTCACTTCGTTGTTAACATTCTCAGCTGCCATTCTCAAATACTGCCATAAAACAAGGGTTAATCAAACAAATAACATCCCACATATGAACCCTATGCTCCGACTGACCAATTAAATACCACATAAGCTTAGGTAGGACACACTAGCGAAGGATTTACTCGTCTCTCCCCTCCTAGTTCTATTCCTCGATCTCCGCCAGAGATCATATCCCTAAGCTCTGATACCAACTGTGACGCCCCCAGAATAGGTCCATTCAACCCAACCCATTCTGAGTCGCCAAATACATGGTACAGAATTAAAATACAAACTTTATATCATACGGTCGTGCAAAATACGACCACACAACTGTGAGTCTCAATACAAATATGTAGAAAATATTAAGATTCAAACTAAGTCCTCATTACAATTATTATCACACTATTTATCAGAAATAGTGAGGACTACTACTGCTCTAACTCGGACCATCACTCTGTCCCCCGACTAGTTCCCGCAACATTCTCATTTCCTGAAGAGGACAACAGATGAAAAGGGTGAGCTCAACTAGCTCAGTAAAGAATATTATGACTAAGATAATGAAAAATAAATTATCGTTAGTCTTCAATAAATCAGATAAAATATAATGGACAACCAATCTTAGATCAATATTCGCAGCGGAAATAACAATTCATTAGAAGAGTTAAGCAGAGAATCAAGTCTACTATCTTCTATGATTTAAAAGTCCATCATCAATATTTTATCCCTGTAACATCAATCAATATACATCTCGAATCAAATATTCATCTTTGCACTACAGGCCAAAGATATTCATTTGTATCATCAGTGGTCATATTCATCTCAACACCTGTCATCTTTGCACTACAGGCCAAAGATATTCATCAGGTAATCATTCATCTTTGCTCTACAGGCCAAAGATATTCATCAAGTAATCATTCATCTTTGCTCTACAGGCCAAAGATATTCAGTTACATCACCTTTTAGGACTGAGAATGATGAAAAATATTTAAAAAAACGAATCCAGTAAGATAAAAGACAAAGACTAAGGATTCGTATTTTAGTATATCCAATTCAAAAATACCTCGTAATAATCAATTATGGAGCAAAATTCAAGAATAGAGCTCAAAACTTGGATACAATCAAAGATAGTAACCTTAACAAGCAATTTGGACAAATAGAAGAAAATTTAATTTTTCCGTGAATAGTGCCGTATACGTGAATAGTGCCGTATACGTGAATAGTAACCCCGACGGAAAAAGTAAGAATTTCAACATAAAATGCATGACAATATTTCTGTATAATGATATTGAAAAGAATAATATCATTTACGAAAGAAATAACATCCCTTACCTCAAAAAGATAATACCTCTGACTGGAATATCGGATATAATATCGAAGGAAACTTGCACTGAATACTAAAACTCAAAGTATAGAAATACTCACAAAAATACGCTCGATATTATAGAGAGAGAAAACTTCTGATTCTGGTGTGATTTTCAATTCTAACCTAAGCACCCTATTTATAGGAAAAACTTTGGATGCCAAAGGAGACTAAATGAATAAAATAATATATTTTTTCAAAATTTCCGCCGCCTGGCGGCTAAAAAATTTTCCACCAAAAGTGGGGCCCGCCCATAAAAAAAATATATTTTCCAAAACTTCAATAATTCATAACAAATATCCCCTTTGTCAGAAAAATACAAATTCTATGTCCGTCCATAGAAAATTTAATTCTCTACAACTTTGCAGAAGGAAGTTTTTCCAAATTCCAAACATAAATTATCCGAAATCCATAAACAGATGATTTCTCACACCAAAATATTGATAAAAACTCATCAGCGCCAATTCCTTCTTTAATATCCACCAAATAAATATTTCCTTATCGTATAAATCAATAATTAATTATTCACAAATAATATTATAGAACTACAATATTAACAACCAGGTCGTTTCCAGGAAAGAGGGGGCCTTCCGATAAGGACTTCTCCTTACTGGCGCGCAATTAAATAACCCCTCCTAGACAGAACTTCCTTAGACATTGTCAATAATGCTATCTAATAATATTATTCAAATAATATGAATTATTGAGTTGATAACGTGAAATACTGTGCAACGACAATTATTGAATCAATACTACAAAATATCAACTGTAGCCATTATTGAATCAATCATATAAAATGGCAACGTAGCAATTATTGAGTCAATAAAATATCAATGTAACAATTATTGAGTCAATAATATAAAATATCAACGTAGCAATTATTGAGTCAATAATATAAAATATTGAATAGTAATTACTGTAACAATAATTGAGTAATGGCTTCTCACGTAAGACTCAATAATTCGAAATACTGTGCAATACCGTGTGCTACTATGCAACATCGTGTATCACTGTATTTTAACCACCGGGTATTTCAACAGTACTAACGGTAACAACTACGCCGTTATCTTGTAAAAAAGTTATTTCTGTCGCTTTCTATATCCGACAGTTATTCCGTTGTGGGGGCCCACAAATAGCTGCGCCGTCGTACGAATATTCCCTGACAACAAGAATATTCCACGATCAAATGAATATTCCCCGACAACAAGAATATTTTATAACCACTTGCTCATTTTAAAAATGTTTGCACATTTCACCCATAACTTTCGTATTTATCAAAACAACACCTTACTGTTTCGAAATAATATAAAGAAAATTAAATCTTTATTCATAAAAGTTAGGGTCTTACAACCTAGTTGACGAACAAGAGAAGTTAAACTCGTAATTTGTTGTTCAATAGCAGAAATTTGTACCTCACTAGTATTTCTAGGTGCAGAATTAAGTCTAGTGCCAAATTATTGAGAGTTGGCTGCAATATTTGCAATTAGATTTCTTGCAGTCTCGGGAGTCTTATCCACCAAAGCTTCGCCACTAGCAGCGTCAATCATGCTTCTGTCTGTACAACTGAGACCTTCATAAAAAAATTGGATGAGAAGCTGATCACTGATTTGGTGATGAGGGCAACTAGCACACAATCTCTTGAAGTGTTCCCAATACTCATGTAGGGATTCTCCGTTGTTCTGCCTTACACCACAAATTGACTTCCGAATATTGGTTGCCCTTGAAGCTGGAAAATATTTCTCTAAAAAGAGTCTTTTGATCTCTTCCCATGTGGTGATACTTCCGGAGGGTAGATAGTAAAGCCAATCCTTAGCTTAATCTTTCAGAGAAAATGGAAAGGCTCTTAGCTTGATCTGATCTTTGGTTACTCCGGTAGGTTTCATACTCGTGCACACCACATGGAATTCCTTCAAGTGTTTGTGGGGATCTTCACCTGCCAAACCATGAAAAGAAGGTAGCAGATGTATTAATCAATTCTTGCGCAAGCTGATGGCTTCTAATTCGTGAGCTGCTTCTTGGTTACTTAATTCTCTGGCCCACTAATACATATATGTTGTAGGAACCCAACCCGTGAGCTGCTTACTAATTTCGTGGCCCACACGTTACATTCCTTTACTAGCCATTCCTTTTCCAAAGCTGCTTATTTTAGTGAGCTGCTTGGACTTGTAATCTGCTAGGAGTGAGCTGCTGAACGTGGCTGCTCCATTTTAATTGATAATGACCGCGGCCCACATATGAATTGATTAAATTCCTTTTTCCGTTGCAAGCACCTCAATTTCGTGGCCCACCTTTATGGTATGCTGAAAATACATCTTTTCTTGTCCCTTTTTCATTCATTTTACTTTCTTGGTTCAGTTGTACCTAAAATAAAAATATAAGAACAATAAATGTATTTAGGTACAAAATAAATATAAAAGATTAAGTATTAAGGGATTAAAATATAACATATTTCATTCTCATCAAATTCCCCCACACTTATCTTTTGCTCGTCCTCGGGCAAAGTAAAGATAAACCATGACACAAAAAATTAACTAAGCAAATATGTTAAAATTGAGCCACGTGTTATTATGGATTTCATCATTGACCTCAAAGATTCAAAACAATAATTCTTGGGAAACTTCAAAATAATGTATTATCTGAAACCCAAATTCCTCTATCAATCTTACTTTACTCTCAACCCATTGTGCGTGTGTGAATCCACCTGTATCAAACCAATCAGACTACAGAAAAATTTATAAAATCGAAGCCTTAAAGGAGAAAGATAAACTCTAACACTTGTTTTCCCACAAATCTCAGTTAACACCAGCAGATAACATTGAAGGATCAAAAGGCTTTTATTTTTATCTTATTTTTTCTTTTCTTTAGTAAGTGCATTTTATGCTCTATCTTACCAGTCAGTGCGTTTTACTCTCCATCTCACATATCACGTGTTTATGAGTGAGTGCGTTTTACACTCCATCTCAGCCCACCACATGAATCATCATTGATTTTTTCTTTTAATAATTTTCTTTTAATCTTGCAAACTTTGCTTAAATCATATCCCTTTTCTTAAATAATACCTCATATCAACTTCAAGTGATGATCAAACAACTGATAGAGTTCAAAATTTCTTCCCTAAACATTCAATCAGATAAATTTCTTTCAAGTCAAAACTGGTTCGAATGGATACGTGCTCAATAGTGAAGGGTCTCAAATAAAGTATTGATCAACAAAGAAAACCAAATTTAGATTACCCAATATCTATCAGTCCTCCCAGAAGTTATCATAAAGAAATCAAAATTTTATCATTGGTCAAGAATCAAAATCCAAATTAACTTATTTCTCAAGTGACACATCCTAAAACTACTACATTTTCGTAGGAAACACGATTGCACTTAGCATGTGCAACAAGCCTTTAAATCCCAAGGTTACCCCAAGTGGACGAGTTTTGTCTCGTGAGGGTTTGCAGTGATTATACCCACAAAATTCAAAATAATAAAAAAAAATAAAAAAAAATAAAAAAATAAAAAATTTGGAAAATATCTAAATTCTTCCCCTCGCACTTAAAACTTACATTATCCCCAATGTAAACTAAAATGCAAAGAAAATTAAAGAGATACTCCCCTATGGGTTGCCTCCCATGCAACGCCTTTGTTTATGGTCGTTGGCTCGACGCAACATCTCCTTTGAGTAAATTCATGTAGACTGGATCCTTCAAGATCCACCTTCTCCATTTTCTTCTCGCGAAAACACTCATAGAAATATTTAGTCGCCTAGGAAGAGGCTTCAAATCCGGAATTGGTGCCTGCAAAACAGAGGGTAAAGACTTTTTGTTAGAAATCGGCACTTTATCATAAAATTTGTTACCTGATTTTGGATCGTCAGGCAAAGCTGTTACAGTTGCTTGCAACTCGGTGCTCAAGGTCAAATTAGCACTTTCTTCATCAATGTCCTTACTAAGTGCAGTTTCCACTTCATCCTTACCATCAAGTTCAAAAATTTCCTGTGCTAAAGGGTCAATCACATCAACTGAATAAACAGATTTATCATCACTGGGGTATTGCATGACATCATAAATATTAAATTTAACACTTTCGCCATCAAATTCCATTGAAAGTGTACCACTATGAACATCTATTTTAGTCTTTGATGTTTTTAAAAATGGTCTTCATAGCAAAATAGGGGCATTTTGGTCACCGTTTGCCATATCAAGCACATAAAAATCAGTAGGAAAGATCAAATTATTGACTTGCACAAGGGCATCCTCAACTACACCTCTGGGATAAACATTAGATCTATCAGCCAGCTGTATTACAATACCAGTTTTATTCAAAGGTTCAAGTGATAGATTAACATATATAGAATATGGCATGACATTTATCGAGGCTCCTAAGTCTAACATGGCTTTTTCAATTTTAGTGCTACCTATCGTGCACGAAATAGTGAACATACCCGGATATGGGCACTTAGTAGGTAGCTTTCTTTGAATGACTGCGAAAACATTTTCTCCTACCCTCACCTTTTCATATTTTTTCATTTCCTGTTTCCTCTTATGTGTACACAATTCTTTCAGAAATTTAGCATAACGAGGTACTTGTTTAATAGTATCTAACAACGAAATATTTACCTCGCATTTACGAAAAGTTTCATACAAATCTGAACTTTTCTCGTATTTTCTGTGTTCTGTTAAAGCAAGAGGGAAAGGAGGTACCGATTTATATTCAGAGAGAGGAGATAATTTACGCTTTGGTTTATCCTTGTCATTCAGAACATTGCTGTCTGTTTCTTCTTTTTCCTTATCTGCATTGTCTTGCTCTTGTGGTGTAGGCGTTGTCTTTTTAGGAATTGCTATGTCTTTACCATTCCTCAAAGTGATTGCACTTACATTTTCTTTTGGATTCACTACTGTTTGAGAAGGTAATTTTCCAGAGCTTTTCGCTTCCAATCAACTGATTGCAGTTGCCATTTGTCCCACTTGCGTACCCAAATTGTGAATACTTGCCTTTATTTCCTGTTAAAAATTTAAAGTGTTAGTGGCAAGTGTTTTAACAATATCTTCTAAAGACATAATAGGGTTAGAAGATTGACCCTGTTGTTGTCTATTGGGATACGCCGCTTGGTAATGCTGCTGATTTGGAAAAGTTTGATGTGTGGGTTGACTTACTTGTGGATTCCCGTAGCTAAAGTTAGGATGATCCCTCCATCCAGGATTATATGTATTTAAAAAGGGATCATATTTCCTTTGTGGTTGCCCAGGAAATCCTCCTGCTGCATTTGCATGTTCAACGGATTCCTCTTGGAGAGTTGGACATATATCCGTCGGATGTCCGCTTACTGCACAAATTTCTCAAGGTTTCACCTATTGTGTGTTACCTGCACCTAGTTGACGAACAAGAGAAGTTAAACTCGCAATTTGTTGTTCAATAGCAGAAATTTGTACCTCACTAGTATTTCTAGGTGCAGAATTAAGTCTAGTGCCAAATTGTTGAGAGTTGGCTGCAATATTTGCAATTAGATTTCTTGCAGTCTCGGGAGACTTATCCACCAAAGCTCCGCCACTAGCAGCGTCAATCATGCTTCTGTCTGTACAACTGAGACCTTCATAAAAAAATTGGATGAGAAGCTGATCACTGATTTGGTGATGAGGGCAACTAGCACACAATCTCTTGAAGTGTTCCCAATACTCATGTAGGGATTCTCCGTTGTTCTGCCTTACACCACAAATTGACTTCCGAATATTGGTTGCCCTTGAAGCTGGAAAATATTTATCTAAAAAGAGTCTTTTGATCTCTTCCCATGTGGTGATACTTCCGGAGGGTAGATAGTAAAGCCAATCCTTAGCTGAATCTTTCAGAGAAAATGGAAAGGCTCTTAGCTTGATCTGATCCTTGGTTACTCCGGTAGGTTTCATACTCGTGCACACCACATGGAATTCCTTCAAGTGTTTGTGGGGATCTTCACCTGCCAAACCATGAAAAGAAGGTAGCAGATGTATTAATCAATTCTTGCGCAAGCTGCTGGCTTCTAATTCGTGAGCTGCTTGTTGGTTACTTAATTCTCTGGCCCACTAATACATATATGTTGTAGGAACCCAACCCGTGAGCTTCTTACTAATTTCGTGGCCCACACGTTACATTCCTTTACTAGCCATTCCTTTTCCAAAGCTGCTTATTTTAGTGAGCTGCTTGGACTTGTAATCTGCTAGGAGTGAGCTGCTGAACGTGGCTGCTCCATTTTAATTGATAATGACCGCGGCCCACATATGAATTGATTAAATTCCTTTTTCCTTTGCAAGCACCTCAATTTCGTGGCCCACCTTTATGGTATGCTGAAAATACATCTTTTCTTGTCCCTTTTTCATTCATTTTACTTTCTTGGTTCAGTAGTACCTAAAATAAAAATATAAGAACAATAAATGTATTTAGGTACAAAATAAATATAAAAGATTAAGTATTAAGGGATTAAAATATAACATATTTCATTCTCATCAAATTCCCCCACACTTATCTTTTGCTCGTCCTCGGGCAAAGTAAAGATAAACCATGACAAAAAAAATTAACTAAGCAAATATGTTAAAATTGAGCCACGTGTTATTATGGATTTCATCATTGACCTCAAAGATTCAAAACAATAATTCTTGGGAAACTTCAAAATAATGTATTATCTGAAACCCAAATTCCTCTATCAATCTTATTTTACTCTCAACCCATTGTGCGTGTGTGAATCCACCTGTATCAAACCAATCAGACTACAGAAAAATTTATAAAATCGAAGCCTTAAAGGAGAAAGATAAACTCTAACACTTGTTTTCCCACAAATCTCAGTTAACACCAGCATATAACATTGAAGGATCAAAAGGCTTTTATTTTTATCTTATTTTTTCTTTTCTTTAGTAAGTGCATTTTATGCTCTATCTTACCAGTCAGTGCGTTTTACTCTCCATCTCACATATCACGTGTTTATGAGTGAGTGCGTTTTACACTCCGTCTCAGCCCACCACATGAATCATCATTGATTTTTTCTTTTAATAATTTTCTTTTAATCTTGCAAACTTTGCTTAAATCATATCCCTTTTCTTAAATAATACCTCATATCAACTTCAAGTGATGATCAAACAACTGATAGAGTTCAAAGTTTCTTCCCAAACATTCAATCAGATAAATTTCTTTCAAGTCAAAACTGGTTCGAATGGATACGTGCTCAATAGTGAAGGGTCTCAAATAAAGTATTGATCAACAAAGAAAACCAAATTTAGATTACCCAATATCTATCAGTCCTCCCAGAAGTTATCATAAAGAAATCAAAATTTTGTCATTGGTCAAGAATCAAAATCCAAATTAACTTATTTCTCAAGTGACACATCCTAAAACTACTCCATTTTCGTAGGAAACACGATTGCACTTAGCATGTGCAACAAGCCTTTAAATCCCAAGGTTACCCCAAGTGGACGAGTTTTGTCTCGTGAGGGTTTGCAGTGAATATACCCACAAAATTCAAAATAATAAAAAAAATAAAAAAAAATAAAAAAATAAAAAAATTTGAAAATATCTAAATTCTTCCCCTCACACTTAAAACTTACATTATCCCCAATGTAAACTAAAATACAAAGAAAATTAAAGAGATACTCCCCTATGGGTTGCCTCCCATGCAGCGCCTTTGTTTATGGTCGTTGGCTCGACGCAACATCTCCTTTGAGTAAATTCATGTAGACTGGATCCTTCAAGATCCACCTTCTCCATTTTCTTCCAGCGGAAACCCTCATAGAAATATTTAGTCGCCTAGGAAGAGGCTTCAAATCCGGAATTGGTGCCTGCAAAACAGAGGGTAAAGACTTCTCGTTAGAAATCGGCACTTTATCATAAAATTTGTTACCTGATTTTGGATCGTCAGGCAAAGCTGTTACAGTTGCTTGCAACTCGGTGCTCAAGGTCAAATTAGCACTTTCTTCATCAATGTCCTTACTAAGTGCAGTTTCCACTTCATCCTTACCATCAAGTTCAAAAATTTCCTGTGCTAAAGGGTCAATCACATCAACTGAATAAACAGATTTATCATCAGTGGGGTATTGCATGACATCATAAATATTAAATTTAACACTTTCGCCATCAAATTCCATTGAAAGTGTACCACTATGAACATCTATTTTAGTCTTTGATGTTTTTAAAAATGGTCTTCATAGCAAAATAGGGGCATTTTGGTCACCGTTTGCCATATCAAGCACATAAAAATCAGTAGGAAAGATCAAATTATTGACTTGCACAAGGGCATCCTCAACTACACCTCTGGGATAAACATTAGATCTATCAGCCAGCTGTATTACAATACCAGTTTTATTCAAAGGTTCAAGTGATAGATTAACATATATAGAATATGGCATGACATTTATCGAGGCTCCTAAGTCTAACATGGCTTTTTCAATTTTAGTGCTACCTATCGTGCACGAAATAGTGAACATACCCGGATATGGGCACTTAGTAGGTAGCTTTCTTTGAATGACTGCGAAAACATTTTCTCCTACCCTCACCTTTTCATATTTTTTCATTTCCTGTTTCCTCTTATGTGTACACAATTCTTTCAGAAATTTAGCATAACGAGGTACTTGTTTAATAGTATCTAACAACGAAATATTTACCTCGCATTTACGAAAAGTTTCATACAAATCTGAATTTTTCTCGTATTTTCTGTGTTCTGTTAAAGCAAGAGGGAAAGGAGGTACCGATTTATATTCAGAGGGAGGAGATAATTTACGCTTTGGTTTATCCTTGTCATTCAGAACATTGCTGTCTGTTTCTTCTTTTTCCTTATCTGCATTGTCTTGCTCTTGTGGTGTAGGCGTTGTCTTTTTAGGAATTGCTATGTCTTTACCATTCCTCAAAGTGATTGCACTTACATTTTCTTTTGGATTCACTACTGTTTGAGAAGGTAATTTTCCAGAGCTTTGCGCTTCCAATCAACTGATTGCAGTTGCCATTTGTCCCACTTGCGTACCCAAATTGTGAATACTTGCCTTTATTTCCTGTTAAAAATTTAAAGTGTTAGTGGCAAGTGTTTTAACAATATCTTCTAAAGACATAATAGGGTTAGAAGATTGGCCCTGTTGTTGTCTATTGGGATACGCCGCTTGGTAATGCTGCTGATTTGGAAAAGTTTGATGTGTGGGTTGACTTGCTTGTGGATTCCCATAGCTAAAGTTAGGATGATCCCTCCATCCAGGATTATATGTATTTAAAAAGGGATCATATTTCCTTTGTGGTTGCCCAGGAAATCCTCCTGCTGCATTTGCATGTTCAACGGATTCCTCTTGGAGAGTTGGACATATATCCGTCGGATGTCCGCTTACTGCACAAATTTCACAAGGTTTCACCTATTGTGTGTTACCTGCACCTAGTTGACGAACAAGAGAAGTTAAACTCGCAATTTGTTGTTCAATAGCAGAAATTTGTACCTCACTAGTATTTCTAGGTGCAGAATTAAGTCTAGTGCCAAATTGTTGAGAGTTGGCTGCAATATTTGCAATTAGATTTCTTGCAGTCTTGGGAGACTTATCCACCAAAGCTCCGCCACTAGCAGCGTCAATCATGCTTCTGTCTGTACAACTGAGACCTTCATAAAAAAATTGGATGAGAAGCTGATCACTGATTTGGTGATGAGGGCAACTAGCACACAATCTCTTGAAGTGTTCCCAATACTCATGTAGGGATTCTCCGTTGTTCTGCCTTACACCACAAATTGACTTCCGAATATTGGTTGCCCTTGAAGCTGGAAAATATTTCTCTAAAAAGAGTCTTTTGATCTCTTCCCATGTGGTGATACTTCCGGAGGGTAGATAGTAAAGCCAATCCTTAGCTGAATCTTTCAGAGAAAATGGAAAGGCTCTTAGCTTGATCTGATCCTTGGTTACTCCGGTAGGTTTCATACTCGTGCACACCACATGGAATTCCTTCAAGTGTTTGTGGGGATCTTCACCTGCCAAACCATGAAAAGAAGGTAGCAGATGTATTAATCAATTCTTGCGCAAGCTGCTGGCTTCTAATTCGTGAGCTGCTTCTTGGTTACTTAATTCTCTGGCCCACTAATACATATATGTTGTAGGAACCCAACCCGTGAGCTGCTTACTAATTTCGTGGCCCACACGTTACATTCCTTTACTAGCCATTCCTTTTCCAAAGCTGCTTATTTTAGTGAGCTGCTTGGACTTGTAATCTGCTAGGAGTGAGCTGCTGAACGTGGCTGCTCCATTTTAATTGATAATGACCGCGGCTGTGACGCCCCCAGAATAGGTCTAGTCATCCCAACCCATTCTGAGTCGCCAAATACATGGTACAGAACTCAAATACAAACTTTATATCATACGGTCGTGCAAAATACGACCACACAACTGTGAGTCTCAATACAAATATGTAGAAAATATTAAGATTCAAACTAAGTCCTCATTACAATTATTATCACACTATTTATCAGAAATAGTGAGGACTACTACTGCTCTAACTCGGACCATCACTCTGTCCCCCGACTAGTTCCCGCAACATTCTCATTTCCTGAAGAGGACAACAGATGAAAAGGGTGAGCTCAACTAGCTCAGTAAAGAATATTATGACTAAGATAATGGAAAATAAATTATCGTTAGCCTTTAATAAATCAGATAAAATATAATGGACAACCAATCTTAGATCAATATTCGCAGCGAAAATAACAAATCATTAGAAGAGTTAAGCAGAGAATGAAGTCTACTATCTTCTATGATTTAAAAGTCCATCATCAATATTTTATCCCTGTAACATCAATCAATATACCTCTCGAATCAAATATTCATCTTTGCACTACAGGCCAAACATATTCATTTGTATCATCAGTGGTCATATTCATCTCAACACCTGTCATCTTTGCACTACAGGCCAAAGATATTCATCAGGTAATCATTCATCTTTGCTCTACAGGCCAAAGATATTCATCAGGTAATCATTCATCTTTGCTCTACAGGCCAAAGATATTCATCAAGTAATCATTCATCTTTGCTCTACAGGCCAAAGATATTCCGTTACATCACCTTTTAGGACTGAGAATGATGAAAAATATTTTAAAAAAAACGAATCCAGTGAGATAAAAGACAAAGACTAAGGATTCGTATTTTAGTATATCCAATTCAAAAATACCTCGTAATAATCAATTATGGAGCAAAATTCAAGAATAGAGCTCAAAACTTGGATACAATCAAAGATAGTAACCTTAACAAGCAATTTGGACAAATAGAAGAAAATTTAATTTTCCCGTGAATAGTGCCGTATACGTGAATAGTAACCCCGACGGAAAAAGTAAGAATTTCAACATAAAATCCATGACAATATTTCTGTATAATGACATTGAGAAGAATAACATCATTTACGAAAGAAATAACATCCCTTACCTCAAAAAGATAGTACCTCTGACTGGAATATCGGATATAATATCGAAGGAAACTTGCACTGAATACTAATACTCAAAGTATAGAAATACTCACAAAAATACGCTCGATATTATAGAGAGAGAAAACTTCTGATTCTGGTGTGATTTTCAATTCTAACCTAAGCACCCTATTTATAGGAAAAACTTAGGATGCCAAAGGAGACTAAATGAATAAAATAATATATTTTTTCAAAATTTCCGCCGCCTGGCGGCTAAAAAATTTTCCACCAAAAGTGGGGCCCGCCCATTAAAAAAAATATATTTTCCGAAACTTCAATAATTCATAACAAATATCCCCTTTGTCAGAAAAATACAAATTCTATGTCATTCCATAGAAAATTTAATTCTCTACAACTTTGCAGAAGGAAGTTTTTCCAAATTCCAAACATAAATTATCCGAAATCCATAAACAGATGATTTCTCACACCAAAATATTGATAAAAACTCATCAGCGCCAATTCCTTCTTTAATATCCACCAAATAAATATTTCCTTATCATATAAATCAATAATTATTTACTCACAAATAATATTATAGAACTACAATATTAACAACCAGGTCGTTTCCAGGAAAGAGGGGGCCTTCCGATAAGGACTTCTCCTTACTGGCGCGCAATTAAATAACCCCTCCTAGACAGAACTTCCTTAGACATTGTCAATAATGCTATCTAATAATATTATTCAAATAATATGAATTATTGAGTTGATAACGTGAAATACTGTGCAACGACAATTATTGAATCAATACTACAAAATATCAACTGTAGCCATTATTGAATCAATCATATAAAATGGCAACGTAGCAATTATTGAGTCAATAAAATATCAATGTAACAATTATTGAGTCAATAATATAAAATATCAACGTAGCAATTATTGAGTCAATAATATAAAATATTGAACAGTAATTACTGTAACAATAATTGAGTAATGGCTTCTCACGTAAGACTCAATAATTCGAAATACTGTGCAATACCGTGTGCTACTATGCAACATCGTGTATCACTGTATTTTAACCACCGGGTATTTCAACAGTACTAACGGTAACAACTATGCCGTTATCTTGTAAAAAAGTTATTTCTGTCGCTTTCTATATCCGACAGTTATTCCGTTGTGGGGGGCCACAAATAGCTGCGCCGTCGTACGAATATTCCCCGACAACAAGAATATTCTACGACCAAACGAATATTCCCCGACAACAAGAATATTTTATAACCACTTGCTCATTTTAAAAAATGTTTGCACATTTCACCCATAACTTTCATATTTATCAAATCAACACCTTACTATTTCGAAATAATATATAAAGAAAATTAAATCTTTATTCATAAAAGTTGGGGTCTTACAACCTCCCCTCCTTATGAAATTTCGTCCTCGAAATTGACGTACTTACCTGGTATGTCGAAAAGGTGAGGATACCTCGCTTTCATTTCCGATTCCAACTCTCAGGTCATTTCCTCAATTGCATGGTTTCTCCACAAAACTTTATCTTGAGGTATAATTTTCGAGCGTAGGACATGCTCCTTCCTATCCAAGATTTTGACAGGTACCTCCTCGTACGTTAAATCTTCAGCTATCTCGTCTGGTTCTAACTCAATAATGCGGTTTGGATCCTTCACATATTTACGTAACACGGATATGTGAAACACGTTATGAACACGAGACATGCTTGGAGGTAAAGCGAGTCTATAAGCCACATTTCCTATTCGGTCAAGAATCTCAAATGGACCAATGAATCGTGGGTTAAGCTTTCCTCTCTTCCCAAACCTTGTAAATCCCTTCCATGGAGCAATACGTAATAACATATGGTCTCCAACATTAAATTCCACGTCCTTTCGATGAAGATCCGCATAACTCTTTTGTCGATCCTGTGCCATTTGTATACGTTGTCGGATCATTTGGATCTTTTCCGTAGTCATACGTACTAACTCCGGTCCCAACAATGTTGTTTCACCCACCTCGTTCCAACATACTGGAGAGCGACACTTTCTCCCATACAATGCCTCGAATGGAGCCACGCCTATACTTGCCTGATAACTGTTGTTGTAGGAGAATTCCACCAATGGTAAATACTTATCCCAACTCCCTTTGAAGTCTAGAACACAGAGTCTCAATAGATCTTCAAGAGTTTGGATAGTCCTTTCCGATTGTCCGTCTGTTTGAGGATGATAAGCCGAACTGAATCGTAAATCCGTACCCATAGCTTTCTGCAAACTGATCCAAAATCGTGAAGTAAATTTAGGATCACGATCCGAAACTATGGATACTGGCATGCCATGCAATCTCACAATCTCATTCACGTACATATGAGCAAGACGTTCAAGGGAATAAGTCTCTCGTATCAGCAAGAAATGAGCAGACTTGGTTAATCTATCAACAATAACCCAAATAGCATCTCAGCCTTGAGAAACCTTAGGAAGACCCGTAACGAAATCCATCGTAATGTGTTCCCACTTCCATTTCGGAATCTCCAGTGGATGCAATGGACCCTTCGGCACTTGATGCTCCGCCTTTACACGTTGACAAGTTAAACATCTCTAGATGAACTCCGCGATCTCTCTCTTCATATTGCCCCACCAAAATGTATGTCGAAGATCACGATACATTTTAGTACTCCCAGGATGGATTGCAAATGGTGTGTTGTGTGCCTCCATCATGATTCTATACTTCAAGTCGGAATCGTTAGGAACACAAAGTCTGGAGTTGACTCGAAGTATTCCATCTTCATCGATTCTCGCTTCTGAAATTGCACCTTCTTCTTCATCTTCATCATCTCCGCATCCGTAGCTTGAGCAGCTTTAACTTTATTAATCAAAGCTGGTTCTACTCGTATACTTGACATCATCGCACTCGTTCCCACATATGATCTTCTACTCAACGCGTCAGCTACCACGTTCGCTTTTCCAGGATGGTATTGGATGGTATGATCGTAATCTTTCAACAGCTCAAGCCAACGTCGTTGCCGCATGTTGAGTTCCTTCTGAGTGAAGAAATATTTAAGGCACTTATGATTCGTATAAATCTCCACTTTCTCTCCGTACAAATAATGTCTCCAGATCTTCAACGCGAAAACGACTGCTGCCAACTCTAGATCATGAGTAGGATAATTCCTCTCATATTCTTTGAGTTGTCGCGAGGCACAGGCTATGACTTTCCCATGTTGCATGAGAACACATCCTAACCCTTTGCCCGAAGCATCGCTGTAAATAACAAATCCATCTGAACCAGATGGTATTGTCAGAACAGGTGCCGAAATAAGTCTCCTCTTGAGCTCTTGGAAGCTCTTCTCGCATTCCTCTCTCCAAACGAATTTCGTATCTTTCCGAGTCAACTGAGTTAATGGAGTAGCGATTCGAGAAAATCCCTCTACAAATCTCCGATAATAACCAGCTAAGCCCAGAAAGCTTCGCACTTCGGTCACCGACTTAGGTTGCTCCCAGCTTTGTATTGCTTCAATCTTTGCCGGGTCCACAGATACTCCACGTTTCGATACCACGTGCCCAAGGAATGCTACTTCCTCAAGCCAGAACTCGCATTTCTTTAACTTGGCATATAGCTTGTTCTCACGAAGCTTTTGAAGTACTAACTTCAAATGGTGTTCATGATCTTCACGGCTTTTAGAATAAATGAGGATGTCATCAATAAAGACAACAACGAATTGATCTAAATACTCCTTAAATACACGGTTCATCATATCCATGAAAGCAGCAGGAGCATTAGTCAATCCAAAAGACATGACTAAGAACTCATAATGCCCGTACCGTGTTCTAAAAGCAGTCTTTGGAATATCCTCAGTTTTAATCTTCAACTGATGATATCCAGAACGAAGATCGATCTTTGAAAAGAATTGCTCTCCTTGCAACTGGTCGAACAGGTCATCAATACGAGGTAACGGATACCTATTCTTAATGGTGACATGGTTCAACTCCCGATAGTCAATACAAAGTCGCATACTCCCGTCTTTCTTCTTTACGAATAAAACAGGAGCACCCCAAGGAGACGTACTAGGACGAATAAAACCGATGTCTAACAACTCTTTTAATTGAATCTTTAACTCCTGAAGTTCAATAGGAGCCATTCGATATGGGGTTTTTGAAATGGGCTTTGTACCGGGCTCAAGGTCAATAAAGAATTCAACTTCACGATCTGGGGGTAGACCGGGAAGTTCTTCGGGAAATACATCAGGAAACTCATTAACAACGGAAATATTATTCAAATCTGATGTATTCTGGTTTAGATCAATGACATGAGCTAAGAAGGCTTGACATCCGTTTTTCAATAAACGAATAGCCTTGGGATTTGAAATGATATTGACTGATTTTAGTGGTTTGGTGGTTTGAATTCGCACAACAGGTTGATTAGGAATATGAAAACTAACAATCTTACGAAAACAATCAATTTTGGCATGGTAAGTGCTTAACCAGTCAATTCCTAAAATCACGTCAAATGCAAGTATTTTCAAAGATATAAGATCAACAGGTAAGGTAAGGGTATCAATCTGAATTAAGCAAGATTTATAAACTGTAGATGTAACAAAGGTTTCTCCTAACGGAGTTTCAACAGATAAGTCAAAGTCTAATTTATCAGAAGTCAAGTTCAAACGTTGAGCACAAGCAGGTGAAATAAAGGAATGGGTAGCACCGATATCTAACAAGGTATAAACTTCGCAAAAATTTATGATTAACTAACCCGTGATAAATTCATTCGGGTTCCTCTCGTTTTGGGCAGTCTCGATAAACGCTCATCATGGAACCACCGACTTTGATTTGTCTGGGACAGTCTTTGGTGTCACTATCCCAATTGGTCTTGACTTTACTATACAGCTCATTCCACCCTCAACTGCTTCGTCACACTCCTGATCCATGATCTGAATCATTACTCTTCGATCCATATCGAATTGGGGTTGACCGCTATGCACAGAGTAATTCCAAACTCGATGTTTGATTCTCCCAATTGCTGTCCAAAAAGTAAAATTCATTTCGTCTATTTTGGCCTTCTTAGATCGGACGTCTCTTTCTAAAATATCAACGCGTCGTGCGGCTTTTACCCATGCATCTTCAATTCTCACTCGTTCCGTTGCTTCTTCTTTCAGCTGATCGTTGACATTTGCATTTTCAGATTCTAGCTCTAATATCATATGTTCTGCCAGAGAGAACTTCTGTTCAAGCCTCGCATAACGAGTAGCAAAATCTTGAATTTCTATATCCCTTTCTTGAATTATTGTATCCCTTTGTTCCACGGCTGTCTGTCGTTCTTCACCCTGCTCTTCTAACTCAAGAATACGATTTTGCAGTTCTACATTTCGATCATAAAGTTCTCCTAATAAATACTCCTCCTCAGGTTCCTCTTCTTCCTCACTCTCAGCTGCTACCTCTGCGACTAGCTCGGGTGCAACTATTAATTCTTCACTCACCACATGGATATTTCTAATTTCTTCTTCTTCTGTCATCACATTATCCTGGTTGGTGATTAAAGGTGTCTCCACGGTCTCATTCACTTCGTTGTTAACATTCTCAGCTGCCATTCTCAAATACTGCCATAAAACAAGGGTTAATCAAACAAATAACATCCCACATATGAACCCTATGCTCCGACTGACCAATTAAATACCACATAAGCTTAGGTAGGACACACTAGCGAAGGATTTACTCGTCTCTCCCCTCCTAGTTCTATTCCCCGATCTCCGCCAGAGATCATATCCCTAAGCTCTGATACCAACTGTGACGCCCCCAGAATAGGTCCAGTCAACCCAACCCATTCTGAGTCGCCAAATACATGGTACAGAACTCAAATAAAAACTTTATATTATACGGTCGTGCAAAATACGACCACACAACTATGAGTCTCAATACAAATATGTAGAAAATATTAAGATTCAAACTAAGTCCTCATTACAATTATTATCACACTATTTATCAGAAATAGTGAGGACTACTACTGCTCTAACTCGGACCATCACTCTGTCCCCCGACTAGTTCCCGCAACATTCTCATTTCCTGAAGAGGACAACAGATGAAAAGGGTGAGCTCAACTAGCTCAGTAAAGAATATTATGACTAAGATAATGGAAAATAAATTATTGTTAGCCTTTAATAAATCAGATAAAATATAATGGACAACCAATCTTAGATCAATATTCGCAGCGAAAATAACAAATCATTAGAAGAGTTAAGCAGAGAATGAAGTCTACTATCTTCTATGATTTAAAAGTCCATCATCAATATTTTATCCCTGTAACATCAATCAATATACCTCTCGAATCAAATATTCATCTTTGCACTACAGGCCAAACATATTCATTTGTATCATCAGTGGTCATATTCATCTCAACACCTGTCATCTTTGCACTACAGGCCAAAGATATTCATCAGGTAATCATTCATCTTTGCTCTACAGGCCAAAGATATTCATCAGGTAATCATTCATCTTTGCTCTACAGGCCAAAGATATTCATCAAGTAATCATTCATCTTTGCTCTACAGGCCAAAGATATTCCGTTACATCACCTTTTAGGACTGAGAATGATGAAAAATATTTTAAAAAAAACGAATCCAGTGAGATAAAAGACAAAGACTAAGGATTCGTATTTTAGTATATCCAATTCAAAAATACCTCGTAATAATCAATTATGGAGCAAAATTCAAGAATAGAGCTCAAAACTTGGATACAATCAAAGATAGTAACCTTAACAAGCAATTTGGACAAATAGAAGAAAATTTAATTTTCCCGTGAATAGTGCCGTATACGTGAATAGTAACCCCGACGGAAAAAGTAAGAATTTCAACATAAAATCCATGACAATATTTCTGTATAATGACATTGAGAAGAATAACATCATTTACGAAAGAAATAACATCCCTTACCTCAAAAAGATAGTACCTCTGACTGGAATATCGGATATAATATCGAAGGAAACTTGCACTGAATACTAATACTCAAAGTATAGAAATACTCACAAAAATACGCTCGATATTATAGAGAGAGAAAACTTCTGATTCTGGTGTGATTTTCAATTCTAACCTAAGCACCCTATTTATAGGAAAAACTTAGGATGCCAAAGGAGACTAAATGAATAAAATAATATGTTTTTTCAAAATTTCCGCCGCCTGGCGGCTAAAAAATTTTCCACCAAAAGTGGGGCCCGCCCATTAAAAAAAATATATTTTCCGAAACTTCAATAATTCATAACAAATATCCCCTTTGTCAGAAAAATACAAATTCTATGTCATTCCATAGAAAATTTAATTCTCTACAACTTTGCAGAAGGAAGTTTTTCCAAATTCCAAACATAAATTATCCGAAATCCATAAACAGATGATTTCTCACACCAAAATATTGATAAAAACTCATCAGCGCCAATTCCTTCTTTAATATCCACCAAATAAATATTTCCTTATCATATAAATCAATAATTAATTATTCACAAATAATATTATAGAACTACAATATTAACAACCAGGTCGTTTCCAGGAAAGAGGGGGCCTTCCGATAAGGACTTCTCCTTACTGGCGCGCAATTAAATAACCCCTCCTAGACAGAACTTCCTTAGACATTGTCAATAATGCTATCTAATAATATTATTCAAATAATATGAATTATTGAGTTGATAACGTGAAATACTGTGCAACGACAATTATTGAATCAATACTACAAAATATCAACTGTAGCCATTATTGAATCAATCATATAAAATGGCAACGTAGCAATTATTGAGTCAATAAAATATCAATGTAACAATTATTGAGTCAATAATATAAAATATCAACGTAGCAATTATTGAGTCAATAATATAAAATATTGAACAGTAATTACTGTAACAATAATTGAGTAATGACTTCTCACGTAAGACTCAATAATTCGAAATACTGTGCAATACCGTGTGCTACTATGCAACATCGTGTATCACTGTATTTTAACCACCGGGTATTTCAACAGTACTAACGGTAACAACTACGTCGTTATCTTGTAAAAAAGTTATTTCTGTCGCTTTCTATATCCGACAGTTATTCCGTTGTGGGGGCCCACAAATAGCTGCGCCGTCGTACGAATATTCTCCGACAACAAGAATATTCTATGACCAAACGAATATTCCCCGACAACAAGAATATTTTATAACCACTTGCTCATTTTAAAAAATGTTTGCACATTTCACCCATAACTTTCATATTTATCAAATCAACACCTTACTATTTCGAAATAATATATAAAGAAAATTAAATCTTTATTCATAAAAGTTGAGGTCTTACAGCGGCCCACATATGAATTGATTAAATTCCTTTTTCCTTTGCAAGCACCTCAATTTCGTGGCCCACCTTTATGGTATGCTGAAAATACATCTTTTCTTGTCCCTTTTTCATTCATTTTACTTTCTTGGTTCAATTGTACCTAAAATAAAAATATAAGAACAATAAATGTATTTAGGTACAAAATAAATATAAAAGATTAAGTATTAAGGGATTAAAATATAACATATTTCATTCTCATCAAATTCCCCCACACTTATCTTTTGCTCGTCCTCGGGCAAAGTAAAGATAAACCATGACACAAAAAATTAACTAAGCAAATATGTTAAAATTGAGCCACGTGTTATTATGGATTTCATCATTGACCTCAAAGATTCAAAACAATAATTCTTTGGAAACTTCAAAATAATGTATTATCTGAAACCCAAATTCCTCTATCAATCTTATTTTACTCTCAACCCATTGTGCGTGTGTGAATCCACCTGTATCAAACCAATCAGACTACAGAAAAATTTATAAAATCGAAGCCTTAAAGGAGAAAGATAAACTCTAACACTTGTTTTCCCACAAATCTCAGTTAACACCAGCATATAACATTGAAGGATCAAAAGGCTTTTATTCTTATCTTATTTTTTCTTTTCTTTAGTAAGTGCATTTTATGCTCTATCTTACCAGTCAGTGCGTTTTACTCTCCATCTCACATATCACGTGTTTATGAGTGAGTGCGTTTTACACTCCGTCTCAGCCCACCACATGAATCATCATTGATTTTTTCTTTTAATAATTTTCTTTTAATCTTGCAAACTTTGCTTAAATCATATCCCTTTTCTTAAATAATACCTCATATCAACTTCAAGTGATGATCAAACAACTGATAGAGTTCAAAGTTTCTTCCCTAAACATTCAATCAGATAAATTTCTTTCAAGTCAAAACTGGTTCGAATGGATACGTGCTCAATAGTGAAGGGTCTCAAATAAAGTATTGATCAACAAAGAAAACCAAATTTAGATTACCCAATATCTATCAGTCCTCCCAGAAGTTATCATAAAGAAATCAAAATTTTGTCATTGGTCAAGAATCAAAATCCAAATTAACTTATTTCTCAAGTGACACATCCTAAAACTACTCCATTTTCGTAGGAAACACGATTGCACTTAGCATGTGCAACAAGCCTTTAAATCCCAAGGTTACCCCAAGTGGACGAGTTTTGTCTCGTGAGGGTTTGCAGTGAATATACCCACAAAATTCAAAATAATAAAAAAAATAAAAAAAAATAAAAAAATAAAAAAATTGGAAAATATCTAAATTCTTCCCCTCACACTTAAAACTTACATTATCCCCAATGTAAACTAAAATGCAAAGAAAATTAAAGAGATACTCCCCTATGGGTTGCCTCCCATGCAGCGCCTTTGTTTATGGTCGTTGGCTCGACGCAACATCTCCTTTGAGTAAATTCATGTAGACTGGATCCTTCAAGATCCACCTTCTCCATTTTCTTCCCGCGGAAACCCTCATAGAAATATTTAGTCGCCTAGGAAGAGGCTTCAAATCCGGAATTGGTGCCTGCAAAACAGAGGGTAAAGACTTCTCGTTAGAAATCGGCACTTTATCATAAAATTTGTTACCTGATTTTGGATCGTCAGGCAAAGCTGTTACAGTTGCTTGCAACTCGGTGCTCAAGGTCAAATTAGCACTTTCTTCATCAATGTCCTTACTAAGTGCAGTTTCCACTTCATCCTTACCATCAAGTTCAAAAATTTCCTGTGCTAAAGGGTCAATCACATCAACTGAATAAACAGATTTATCATCAGTGGGGTATTGCATGACATCATAAATATTAAATTTAACACTTTCGCCATCAAATTCCATTGAAAGTGTACCACTATGAACATCTATTTTAGTCTTTGATGTTTTTAAAAATGGTCTTCATAGCAAAATAGGGGCATTTTGGTCACCGTTTGCCATATCAAGCACATAAAAATCAGTAGGAAAGATCAAATTATTGACTTGCACAAGGGCATCCTCAACTACACCTCTGGGATAAACATTAGATCTATCAGCCAGCTGTATTACAATACCAGTTTTATTCAAAGGTTCAAGTGATAGATTAACATATATAGAATATGGCATGACATTTATCGAGGCTCCTAAGTCTAACATGGCTTTTTCAATTTTAGTGCTACCTATCGTGCACGAAATAGTGAACATACCCGGATATGGGCACTTAGTAGGTAGCTTTCTTTGAATGATTGCGAAAACATTTTCTCCTACCCTCACCTTTTCATATTTTTTCATTTCCTGTTTCCTCTTATGTGTACACAATTCTTTCAGAAATTTAGCATAACGAGGTACTTGTTTAATAGTATCTAACAACGAAATATTTACCTCGCATTTACGAAAAGTTTCATACAAATCTGAATTTTTCTCGTATTTTCTGTGTTCTGTTAAAGCAAGAGGGAAAGGAGGTACCGATTTATATTCAGAGGGAGGAGATAATTTACGCTTTGGTTTATCCTTGTCATTCAGAACATTGCTGTCTGTTTCTTCTTTTTCCTTATCTGCATTGTCTTGCTCTTGTGGTGTAGGCGTTGTCTTTTTAGGAATTGCTATGTCTTTACCATTCCTCAAAGTGATTGCACTTACATTTTCTTTTGGATTCACTACTGTTTGAGAAGGTAATTTTCCAGAGCTTTGCGCTTCCAATCAACTGATTGCAGTTGCCATTTGTCCCACTTGCGTACCCAAATTGTGAATACTTGCCTTTATTTCCTGTTAAAAATTTAAAGTGTTAGTGGCAAGTGTTTTAACAATATCTTCTAAAGACATAATAGGGTTAGAAGATTGGCCCTGTTGTTGTCTATTGGGATACGCCGCTTGGTAATGCTGCTGATTTGGAAAAGTTTGATGTGTGGGTTGACTTGCTTGTGGATTCCCGTAGCTAAAGTTAGGATGATCCCTCCATCCAGGATTATATGTATTTAAAAAGGGATCATATTTCCTTTGTGGTTGCCCAGTAAATCCTCTTGCTGCATTTGCATGTGCAACGGATTCCTCTTGGAGAGTTGGACATATATCCGTCGGATGTCCGCTTACCGCACAAATTTCGCAAGGTTTCACCTATTGTGTGTTACCTGCACCTAGTTGATGAACAAGAGAAGTTAAACTCGCAATTTGTTGTTCACTAGCAGAAATTTGTACCTCACTAGTATTTCTAGGTGCAGAATTAAGTCTAGTGCCAAATTGTTGAGAGTTGGCTGCAATATTTGCAATTAGATTTCTTGCAGTCTCGGGAGTCTTATCCACCAAAGCTCCGCCACTAGCAGCGTCAATCATGCTTCTGTCTGTACAACTGAGACCTTCATAAAAAAATTGGATGAGAAGCTGATCACTGATTTAGTGATGAGGGCAACTAGCACACAATCTCTTGAAGTGTTCCCAATACTCATGTAGGGATTCTCCGTTGTTCTGCCTTACACCACAAATTGACTTCCGAATATTGGTTGCCCTTGAAGCTGGAAAATATTTCTCTAAAAAGAGTCTTTTGATCTCTTCCCATGTGGTGATACTTCCGGAGGGTAGATAGTAAAGCCAATCCTTAGCTGAATCTTTCAGAGAAAATGGAAAGGCTCTTAGCTTGATCTGATCTTTGGTTACTCCGGTAGGTTTCATACTCGTGCACACCACATGGAATTCCTTCAAATGTTTGTGGGGATCTTCACCTGCCAAACCATGAAAAGAAGGTAGCAGATGTATTAATCCAGATTTCAATTCAAAATGAGTATTAGTATCAAGATTAGAGAAAGTTATGCATAATGGTTGTTGGTTCAAATCAAAAGCCGGAAGCTCTTTCAGGGTTCGATTTGCTGCCATCGCTTCCTTTTCTGCACGATTTTCCCGAGCTTCCTTCCTTAATCTACGACAAGTTCTCTCTATCTCTAGATTAAACTTTAAATCACCTTGATTAGTAAATCGAGTTTCGGGCATCAACAATCAAGGAAATTCAAATTACAAAAAAATAAAAACTAAAATGAAATAAGGATTACAAAAATATAAAAATAAACTAAAATCAGTCCCCGGCAACGTCGCCAAAATTTGGTGTGCTATCACAGACAACCAAAAATAAATCTTACTGGGAACGATAATAATGTAGTAGTGCAAGTAAGAGTCGATCCCACAGAGACTGATTAATCTATTTTTATATACTTTGTATTCCAGAAGAGGGGTTTTTGAATCTTGTTAATTTAAAATAAACTAATGTGTAAATAATGTAATGAATTAAATTAGGAGAACAAACATTGGGTTAAGTCAACTTCCACCTTAAAAACATACACTGATCATTGACTCAAGCATACACAATTAATATCTTGAATATTCATTTTTAGAATTAATTCACCAGTCAGAATTATTCCTTGTCATTCCTTAATTTTAGTTAGATAGAAACACGCGATCTAAATAACCCTAACTACTAAACAACTTCAGACAAGCACTAAAAGTTTAATCTAGTAGAAGCCTTAAGAATTAGAAAAACCGATAAAGCTAAACAACACAAGCACAAGCGGTTGCATTTAATTTAGTTAAATATTCTTCCTAAGATATAATAATCTCGTGATCTGCAGTCAATTATTAATCTTAGTTACTTCACAAATTAGAGTGACCAAACAATTACGAATTCAATATCTAATTTAGCAGTAGATTTCAATGAATAATAAACTAGTATGCATCCTAGCAATTAAACAAATCAATTATGTAATTCAAGCATAGAAGAATAATCAATACTCACAATATTAATTGAACAATAATAATTAAATAGATCTCACAGTGTATTTGATCCAAGGCTTTCGTCTCCTTAATCCAAGAATAAAAAATTAGCTATCCATAGCCATAGAAAATCACCAAAGGAATAGAGAGAAAAATATATTATTTAATACATGAGATGAGATATATGTTTTCTCAAGTCCCTCTATTTATAACTATTAAAACCTAGCCTTTTTCTATGCCCTAGCTGCCTTCTTGTTGTAGCCGAATCCTTTTCGCAAAAGGAAATTGGCAGCCATGTTCCACCTCCCCGCCCCAGCGGGGATTCACACGCAATAATCCCCGCCCCGGTGGGATAACACACTGCCCAGACGTGCTTTTCTTCTCCTTTTATCGTGTACTGCTAGGATTAGTAGTATTCCTTTAATTGTATGGCTCCACATGACATTCAATACAAAAGATGCTGAACCAACAGCCCGTAAGCTGCTCTTTATTGGTTGAACCGTGTCCGGCTGCTGGACCGTGTTGCTACTCAATCGTGGGCCCCCTGTTACCTATGCAAGCTGCTGCCGTGTTGGTGCTCCCACCTTAGCATTCCTTTATTTCTTGGCTGCTAATCAACTAACTTATTACCCCACCTAGCAATCAATTCATGCGCAAGCTGCTGGCTTCTAATTCGTGAGCTGCTTCTTGGTTACTTAATTTTCTGGCCCACTAATACATATATGTTGTAGGAACCCAACCCGTGAGCTGCTTACTAATTTCGTGGCCCACACGTTACATTCCTTTACTTGCCATTCCTTTTCCAAAGCTGCTTGTTTTAGTGAGCTGCTTGGACTTGTAATCTGCAAGGAGGAAGCTACTGAATGTGGCTGCTCCATTTTATTTGATAAGGACGGCGGCCCACATATGAATTGATTAAATTCCTTTTTCCTTTGCAAGCACCTCAATTTCGTGGCCCACTTTTATGTTATGCTGAAAATACATCTTTTCTTGCCTTTTTTTATTCATATTACTTTCTTGATTCAATTGTACCTAAAATAAAAATATAAGAACAATAAATGTATTTAGGTACAAAATAAATATAAAAAGAATAAGTATTAAGGGATTAAAATATAACATATTTCATTCTCATCAGAGAACTCGGATCCTATGCTGAGGATGAAAAACTCAGAATGCAGTTATTCCAAAAGAGTCTAACTAGGGAAGCCCGAGCTTGGTATGCCCGACTTGACAATTCCAAAATCCACAACTGGGAAGAGCTAGTCCATGCATTCCTAAATCAATATAGCTTCCAGTCTCAGATGGCTCTAGATCGATATCAAGTGACCAAGGTCAAAAAGCAAAGCAATGAGTCTTTCCGTGAGTATGCCCAAAGATGGAGATGGATGGCTGCATAAGTCACCCCGCCTATGAAAGAGACCGAGATAGTGAGGACTTTCATAGACATCTAGGAAGCTCCATATTATGAGAGGGTCCTAGCATGTATAGGAAAACCACTCTCGAAAATGATTAAACATAGAGAAATGGCCGAAATGGGTCTAAAATCTGGAAAGATCAAATACCTTACCGCTTTGGAGGCAGTGGCCGAGCATATTCAAGCTGGAAGCTATCGGAATAATCCTCGGAGAGTCCACAAAAAGGAGGAAGATGATGTGTTCTTGATACTTCAGGGACAGAATCAGAGAGGCAATCCAAACTTGCCCATTCAAAGGAGAAATTATTCCCTTTTTCAAGCTCCTACACAATCTTTGAATCCTCCCTTTAAAAAAGTCGGAGAAGATAAACGTCGAAGAACGTTCACACCCTTAGGGGATTCACTGGAAAATGTGCTAAAACTCTTGACAACACAAAAGAAGATTGTCCAGCTCCTTCCATTGGCCAATTCAAGCAGACGAAATTTTGACTCGAGTAACAAGTGTGCATATCATTCTGGAGCACCGGGCCACGATACCCAAGATTGTCGGTCTCTCAAACACAAAATCCAGGACTTGATAGATAATGGGGAGATCGTGGTGACAACACAAGAACAACCACATGTTCAAGACAATCTTCTGCCTCAACACAATGAGGAGAGCATCAATATGATCAACATGGGAAACGGAGAAGGATCCAAATACCTCCATTACGTCGGAGAGTCATCCTAATCAAACAAAGATAGGTCGGACAATTGGGAATATTTTGAAAGGAAATTCCTGATAGAACAGGAAATCAAATCTATCAATGAATAGGTTGGGAAATTGGTAGAACTGGTAGTTTATCAACATCAGAAAACAAGGCAATTGATAAATCAGATCAATCAACAAGAAACAAATCTTTCAACGATTGAAATTAGTCCCATTTCCAGGAGGGATCATTACCGGTTCCACAAGCATGAACCCTGGGCCGACAAGGTTGCTAAGGTAGAGAAGTTCCAAGCTAATAGGGTGTTCTCCTTCAAAAGGAATTTCACTCATTTGAATCAGCCTATGAAAGAAATTCTCCAAATATTGATCAACGAGGGGAAAGTCACAGAATTGTTACCCCCTGTGGACCCTCGATCTAGGAAGTTCAAACCTGATAGGATCTGTCAATATTATTCCAACACGCCTGGTTATGACACAGAGGATTGTTGAGGACTTCGTCACTTAATTCAAAATCTAATTGAAAGAGGTGAGCTGTTGAAGGCAAACCAAGATTATGGCTATCCTGGTGAGGAAGCAATCTTCATCCCCATGGCATGCAATCTGAAAGAAGTAGTGGCTGTCATTTCCTATGAGAAGGATCTAGCCATAACGCCTCTGATACTTCAGGGAAAAAGGGCCCAAGAAGGAAAGAATCCTGTGAAATTGGCTGCGCCCAAGCCTCTAATCTTGCCATTAAGGCCGCAATATCATGTGGTTAGCCTGAAGAAAGTCCCATGGAACTATGGGAAAGATGAAGGATCAACATCAAACCACATTGCTATTATATCAAAGGAAAATATAATGTACTTGCCTCAGCGAGTCATCAACTCAGTCAATAAAGCCAAAGGAAGAGTGTCTGAGGAGAAAATTGAAGAATTCCTCAACAAGATGGGGTATAATGAGGTCAAAGTGGTGCAAAGATTAAAAGAGGCACCCCGACAGATATCCATTTTGGATTTGGTCTTATCCTCGGAGGATCATTGGAAGATTGTAGTCAAGGTACTGGAAGAAGCACATCTGTCGAAGACAGTAGATACTGAGAAGTTTCATCACGTGATAGAGCATATTTTCACCAATAATGTGATATCTTTCACTGACGATGATATACCCGCAGAAGGGACTGGTCATTGCAAGTCATTGCACATAGCAGTGATTTCCTCAGGATATGTGGTAGGTGGTGTACTGATAGATGGAGGATCATCCTTGAACATCTGCCCCTACGACACATTGAAGAGAATGAAGATTAATCCGAACCGAATCCGAACTAGTTATGTAGTCATAAGGGCTTTTGATGGATCTCGCCCAGAGGCTGTGGGAGAAATCGAGCTTCCATTAGAGATTGGTCCCCATACTTTCTACGTATCCTTCCAGGTACTAAACATTACCACAGGATATAATTTACTATTGGAAAGACTGTTGATACATATGGCAGGAACAGTTCTATCCACCCTTCATCGAAAACTCAAGTACATCATTGATGGCAATCTGATAACTATAAATGTCAAGCCAGAGTATCCTGTCTATGTATAAAGTGATATGCCAATAATCAGTCTTGATGAATGGGTTGAGCCTGTCAGTTTTCAAGCTCTAGAAGTGAGCAACACTCAATACCTACCTATTGGGGCACCAGCCTTAAAGCCAAAAGTTTCCACCGAAGTGATGATGGTAGGTCAGGAAATGGTATCCTTGGGTTTCTGCCCTGGAAAAGGGTTAGGAAAAAGTCAACAAGGGATCAGAAGTCCAGTTCAAATCCCTAGCCAAACAGGGAAAGATGGATTAGGCTATTCCTCTGGATCAAACCACTAGAACCCGTACAAGCACCCACTGGTTCCTGCCTCCACCATCCTGCTACCAAACCTCACTGATACAGGATTTGTGAAATCAATGAGGAAGATTCCTACTGCTGTATCAGGTATGTTGATTCCTCAGGTTAAACCGAATAGTGAAAAAGAAGTCCCAAAGCCTGATGGGGAAAGTAAAAAATGGAAGGCCAAGTTCCTGCATAGAGGACGAGACCCATTTTCAAAAATATATTTTCTGGTGCACACTGAGGGTATGAACGACAATATCCTAGATGATGACTATTCAGAAGATCAAGTTTTAATCCCTTGCATCAATAGGGATAAGGAGAGCAGTTCAAAGAAAAGCACTAGCCTTGATATGAATACTATCTTAGTCATTATCAAAGAGGAGACAGACAACATCAACTCCTTTATCCTCCCTGTTCATGAGGACTTAACTCTAGACAATTGGAGCAGCACTCCATGCCTCAGTCGAAAAGGGTAAAAGGGCAGAAAGTCTATCTGCCCTGAAGCGTGGTTTTATTTCCTGCTTATTTTTGTTGCACAGCGATAGCAGTTACTTTTGTCATGCTTTTTGCTAAATGCTTTGTATGATCAAACATTTTCATATATTAAAGTGAAAGTATTTTGTTTTCAGGACTCCAGAGTTGGATTTGTTTAGCCCTGCTGATGAGATGCCAAATTTTTGCAGTGACTATAACTTTGATGTAGAACTAGACTTCGACTTGATGGAGATTGATCAAGAGGAGATGGATGACTATGAGGTACCCGAGGAGAACAAAGAATGGGTCAAAGAGAAACCCAAACCAAACCTCGACCAAACTATCACTGTCAATATTGGATTATCAGAAAACCCTAAAGAAATCCAGGTAGGCATGGACCTTACCCAAAATCGAAGAAAAAACCTGATTGAACTCTTAACTCAGTTCCAGGATGTGTTTGCTTGGTCACCTAAAGACATGATTGGTTTGTCTACTGATATTGTCATTCATCGATTACCCATTAAAGATGGATTCAAGCCAGTTAAGCAGAAGCTCATGCGATTGAAACCTGAGTGGAGTCTGAAAGTCAAAGAAGAAATTATCAAGCAATTCAAAGACGACATCATTATAGTATTAACTTACCCTGAGTGGCTATCCAACATAGTTCCCGTGCCTAAACCTGGAGGGAAGGTACGACTATGCATGGATTACCAGGATTTGAACAAGGCTTATCTCAAGGACAACTTCCCAGTACCTTTTATCCACATATTGGTAGACAACACGGCACAGTATGGCATGTATTATTTTGTTGACTATTTTTCTGGGTACCATCAAATCATAGTTGCTGAAGAGGACAGGGAGAAAATAGCCTTCATCACTCCCTGGGGAATATTTTGTTATAGACGTTTGTCTTTTGGCCTTATCAATGCCGGTGCCACATATCAGTAAGCTATGATAGCCTTTTTTCATGACATGATGCACAAAGAAATAATGGTCTATGTGGATGACATCATCGTTAAATCCCGCAAGAAGGATGACCACATCATCCATCTCAAAAAGCTTTTCAACCGGTTGTGCAAGTACAACCTAAAGCTGAATCCGGCCAAATATGCTTTTGGTGTCAAATCAGGCAAACTATTGAGATTTCTAGTGAGCAACAGAGGCATTGAACTAGATCTCGCCAAAATTAAAGCCATCACCAAGATGCCCATGCTCCGAACAGAAAAGGAAATACGGGGGTTCCTAGGGAGAATCAATTTCATAAGCAGATTCATCTCTCAACTCACGGCAACTTGTGAACCCATCTTTAAGCTGCTAAGGAAGAATTCCTCCATGAAATGGAATGAATATTGTCAAAGAGCCTTTCTTTCCATCAAGTAGCTGATCGAAGCACCTATCTTGGTACCCCCAAGGGATGAGGTTCCCCTATTTATGTACCTGTCAGTCAATGCCAATGCAATAGGCTGTATGCTGGGGCAGGGAGAGAGCTATCTATTACCTCAGCAAAAGATTCAGTAGCGGCGAGTAGAAGTACACTTTGATTGAAAAGACCTGTTGTACGTTAGCGTGGGCCGCCATGAGGTTACAACATTATCTGCATGGGCACACGACCTATCTCATATCCCGCATGGATCCACTGAAGTATGTATTTAGCAAACCCATATTGAATTGTCGATTGTCCAAATGGCAATTGATCTTACAACAGTTCGACCTTATCTACGTGACTCAGAAGTCTGTCAAAGGTCAGGGAATTACGGATCAATTGGCCGAAGCACCGTCAGGGGATTTTGAACCCTTAGAAACTTATTTCTCGGATGATGGGATAATGACAATTCAACAAATCCCTCAAGAAAATACAATCCAATATTGGAAAATGTATTTTGATGGAGCCGTGAACATGGAACGTGCCGGAGCTGGGGCAGTTCTTGTCTCTTTTACAGGATAACTGTATCCTGTGGCCATCAAGTTGCAGTTTGTCGACACCAATAACACAGTTGAGTATGAAGGCTGTATAATGGGGTTGAAACCCAATCCATGGGTATCAAACTTTTACTAGTCTTTGGGGATTCGGAGTTGGTTATCAAACAAACCACCGAGGCGTATCATACCAAAGAATTGCATTTGCTTCCATATCATCTGCAAGTTATCAAGATATCCGTGGAGTTTGAAGAAATAATCTTTATCCACATCCCTCGAGGTAGGAATGACTTTGCTGATGGATTGGCAACGTTAGCTTCCTTGATCCACATATCTGATATAATGGTAATTCCTGACATCAAATTTACAAGCCAAAAGGCCCCATCATATGGGAATTACATTGGAGAAATATCAGATGAACTACCTCCTATCAAACAGCCTTGGTACCAAGATCTAAAAGAATATCTGCTAGATGGATCTATGCCTACCGGAGCAAGTCAAGCTGAAAAAAAGAGGATTCATAAGATGGCTATAAAATTCTATCTGAGTGGAGACGCACTCTATAAAAGGGATGCTGGAATAGGCCTTTTAAGATTCCTGGATAAGGATTAAGCCCAAAGACGGATGCATGAAGTCCACGGTGGAGTCTGTGGTCCACACATGAGCGGTCCTTTACTTGCCAGGAAAATATTAAGAACAGAGCATTACTGGATCTCTCTTAAAGCTGACTGTGTTGATTATGTCAAAAGATGTTATCAATGCCAAGTCCATGGAAATGTCATCCACACTCCTCCAAACGAATTGCACAACATGAGTTCGCCATGGCCCTTTTCCATGTGCGGAATGGACGTGATTGAGCCAATAGAACCCAAAGCCAGCGATGGTCATCAATTCATCTTCACCATGATTGATTATATTACCAAATGGGTAGAAGCTGCATCTTTTCCCAAAGTCACAAAAGAGGTAATCATTGGTTTCATCAGAAATAATGTAATCTGTCGATTTGGACAACCGGAGGTGATCGTATCATACAATGCCAAGAATCTAAACAACCAGATGATGAAAGAATTTTGCAGAAAGTTTCAAATCAAGCATCTTAATTCTGTCATCTGTCGTCTCAAGATGAATGGTGTTGTCGAAGCGGCTAACAAAAATATCAAGAAGATCATGCAAAAAATGTTTGCCAATTATAAAGGATTGCCTGACCTATTGCCTCTGACTCTGCTAGCATACAGAACATCGGTGCGTACTTCTACTGGGGCTACCCCCTACTCATTAGTCTATGGCATGGAAGCAGTACTCCTCATAGAAGTAGAAATGGAGTCCTTGAGGGTATTAATAGATGCTCAGATGGAAGAAGACCGGTGGTTTCAAGAGTGATACCACCAGTTATCCCTGATAGATGAAAAAAGGGCTATAACCATATTTCACGGGTAATTATATCAGCAAAGGATTGCTCGGTCATACAACAAGAAAGTTTGACTTCGACAATTCAAAGGAAATGACTTAGTACTGAAGAAAGTCATTTCCAATCAAGATGAAGCCAAAGGAAAGTTTACCACAAATTGGGAAGGCCCTTTCATTGTCAAAGAAGTGTTGACAGGAGGATCCATCAGATTGCAAGAAATTGATAGAAAAGAATTTCCCAAGCTCATCAATTCAGACATCGTGAAGAGATACTATGTTTGAAGCACTTGCAAGCCATCATCCTGGTCCTGTGAAAAAAATCAAATCAATTCAGGTTTTCACTAGAAGCCTGAACTACGAATGACCTGATCTCCCCAATTTATGGGAGTACGTATGATGCGGTTAAACCAAACAAAAAATCAAAAAACCCCTCAAATCAAGCTCAAACCCAAATAAACACTTTTCCACTGTTCAAGCCAAGCCTAAACTATGAATGACCTGATCTCCCTTAACCCGAGAGTATGTAGGCAGCCATTTATGGTGCGGTTTAACCTTCAAGAAAAAAACACAAACCCTATTAAAAACCAGTCCCAAGACACCAAAACCTCATCTAAAACCCAAATCCTATCAAGCCTCCCTGATCAACAGGCCCTTCTGAGGTAATCTCTGACATCTCAATGTCAATCCATCAAGGAAAAGCTCATGACACATCAAGGCAACAAGTCATGAAAAAAGTGGTAATCACTCAGCAATAACAATACATATCAAAAAGGGAAGTGAATCAAAATACATTTCTCTACCATATAACACTATTTAATATATACAATGTATCATGTATATGAAAAAAAAATGGCTGACCTAGTCTATGCAGGAAAATGAAAGCTAGTCTATAAACACGCTGATAAACGGGATAGCAAGTCCAACATGACATCTCTCTCAGAAGATGGAGGTTCATTTGTAAGCTTTTGTCCTATGGTCTCCATGCAAGCTAGAAGATCCACAGTTATCTGCATAGTGCTACTATGATCATCTATGAAGGCACTCATATCTATAATAATGCTATGAGTATAGGACTTGAGTGCAGTACTATTAACAATGTAAACATCCTGGGTAGTTAGAGCCTCATCCCAGTCAATAAAATCAGCATCTCGGGCAAATAGAGCCTCCTTTATCTCAATAAAAACTACGTCCTGAGTAGCTCGAGCATCGTCCCTATCAATAAAAGTAGTGTCCCTGCCAGAAAGGGCTTTCAACATCAGTGCTCTCGCCTGATCCCTCTCAAAGGTCATCCGAGCTAACGAATCTATAAGAGATGGATCCGTCGCAGTCAGAGTGTTAGAGGGGTCATTGACCAAAGCTGTTGTCAAGCCAACAAATGACTCGTCCTCGGTAGAAGAATTAGGGTCCTCCATATGCTCCTCCTCATCAGAGTCAATACTAGGAGCTGAGTGAACAACCTCAGCTGATGCAATGTCTACCTCCAACCATGCAGAATACTCTAGAGAATGACTCAGATGACTAGTCAAAAAATCAGCCCCCTCACGACGAGTCCAACAATCATAAATCCTGGTCAAGTCAGCTGATGACAAAGACAAAGCTGATAGTCGCTGATCCAAAGCCCCTCAAAGTGGGGAATATCCTGAAACTGATCAAACTGTCCCATGACTGCCAGTGGATGATATATGATCACCCCTCTCAAACCCGCCAGGGGTAGATTATCCATGTTAACTACATGAGTAATGAAGCAATATGGTGAGCTGAGCCCTGAGCAGGACAAGAACTCAAATAGATGCTCGATCGCCGTCTAAAAGGCCAACCTTGATGCCACATCTGTACACTCAACCAGCTGAAAGGAATAGGACTTGGCTATCTTATAAGTAAAATAGTACCCATGATGTCTAAAAGTGTCGATGGGTTAACCACACGTACAATAAAACGTACAATAAAATGGCACTACCCCTGCAAAACCCCGCAGAATGGGTACTGCAGAATGTAGTCGACCTCAAGGTCTCTGCTAATATCCTGGATAGGATGGTACAACCCTGTCTAAGAGCGCGAACCATTGTGATCAAGCTGATATCCAAGTGATCCATATACAGCGGCATATACAAGTCAGTTGTGATGCACGTCAACAAAATATCTATGCGTACAGTCTGCCAATCCCCCGCAGGGATATTAAAATCTCCTGAATATCATGCATAGCTGTCCAGCCGGCCAAATCGATCAATCAGGAAGTCCAGGGACACCACATGCCCCGAAGTAATCTCATCTGTGACGACTCTGCGCCTCAAGCCAGTCAATGTTATGAACTGTCGTCTCATATTACTGATGGTCATCCTAGCATAAGGCCAATCCAATGGTAAACCAGTGATGTGCTCATACTCCTCCAATGTAGAAGTCAGCCCATGATGCCAAATCTGAAAATCTGTCGCTCAGATATCCAGCAAGATAACATGCTGTACACGAAGCCCAATGGGACCTGGAAAGCCAAGATGACCATAGAATGCCCCAGCATATGATCAACTATCGCCCTGTCTGTGGGAGGCAAACTGTCATACCAGGATCTCAAAGAAGATGCTATCAATGAAGGTGGTAGGTGCTCAATACGACAAACGGTAGATGAAGACATCTGTAGAACCGTATTATGAGACCATCCAGGGGTTAATGCTAAACTTAGCTATCTGAATACATATCCATGACATAATGCATGCATCATGATAGAATATAATGATAAATGACAATAAGATGCAATAGATAGGAAATATCATGCATTTCTAAATACATTGTCTACTAAAAGCATCATCTCTGTCTGCCACTAAAATGCAAAATAAAAAGTACAGGGAAATGGGGCACAACCGCCCAATGACTAACAGAGGCCTATCAAAAGAGATAACGAGAAAGGGGGCATAACAACTCAATATTTAATAGAGGCCTATCAAAAGATATAATGTAAAATCTATCAAAAGAAGTTTATGATATCTGTATCTAGGCGATCAACCAGCTGCAACTCCTCGTGAGTCACTGAATCTCTGCCTAAAGGCATGTCTGGTCAATAGAGGGGAGGATCTGCACCTGCATAACTGCCAGAATATGGACCTCTTAAGGGGCCAACTCCGAAGCTGGAAAGATCAAAAGAATCTGCCTCTAAAGGATCCCTACCATGGTGCCTGATGAAAAACTGTGCCCGATCCAACCGCTAGGTTAAGCTGGAAATCTGCTCTAAATAAATAAGCTCTCATAGGTAAGCTATCCAGTCTGTCATCATAACAGACCTAGGAACCATGTCTGCCATGAATTGAGTGGCTTGAGTCTGAGCCCCAATAGTGCAAGGACTCCACCAGCGGTAAAATGCCTTCTGACTGTGAGGACCCTCTGACAGGGTGAAGCCATCTAAGCCCACCAAGGGAATATCTGTGACTGGCTAAGATAAAGGCCAATGATGCCTAACAAGAGGAGGGAATAGAATGCGGATCTCTCCTGTGACGCTCCTGATAGCTCGCTCTCCCAAATAGAGATCCCAGCCTCCATCTGTCAAAAGGGGAATCCGGTGAGTGGACAATATAAACTCTAATCTGATAGGGAATCCATCCTTAAATCCAACTGTCAGATAATTCGGGGTGTAGGGGACCCACGTGACAGAGTCGGCGGTCAATAGCTCTAACTGCAAGCAGGTATGGGTGAACCCTCTGCTACAGGGACCTCCGTCAAAGTAGAATGATGCCAACGCCATCCCCGCGGATATGTCTCCAAGCCCAAAGTAATGGTTGGGTATAGGCAAGGGTGCCTCTCATATGCCCAAAACTGGAAGTGTAAAAAATCAAATGTCCTCAATGATAGTAGTGTGCATACAAGCCAATCATGTATGATGATAAAGCACATACTTTGTAAACAATCTTATTTATTTATTAATAAAATATTCATTTAAGGCATATAATTATCTACATGGTGCTATTTTTATAATATGTAAATAACCCATAGTTTTAAGCATTGCTTTTAGAATCATGATGAGATCATGATAATGATATCTAAATTCTTAGAAAACTTAAAAACTAAAATAGTTCCCAATTGTGGGATTACTAAAATGGGGATTAGTAAATCCGGATAGATTGGTACATATGTTGCTTGCTCATTGGATGAGGATGACTGATCTCATAGTCATTTGTGTGGAGACACTAAAGCAAGTATGTAGGTGCTTATTGGAGAATAAGTTCACTGAACGTGACTCGCTATGGAATACCTAATGGAGTTTTACTCGCCTGTCAATAGGAATTCCTAATGTGATAGTAGTACATGTGATCCTTGGACTTGAGATCATCATAGTATCTTGTATGTAACAAATTATACTTTGACTAATTCCTTAAGGCCTTTTAAGGCATATATAGGGTATGCTTGGGTGTAATGAGTTACATATGGAGATAATGAATGATCAATAAAGAATCTACCACCTCTAGTAAAAGAGGAGATATGTCCTATGTGATTCGTTAAATGACAACCCAGGAATCCTTGGCCAAGGTAGAATGAAATTAGAAAGAGGTTTCTAATTTGCATTATTTGGAGTTATGCATTTTCTAATCGAAATACATATAATTAAATAAATTAAGACTTGACAGTAAATCCATGTCTTATATTTAATTGGGACATTGTATGGTGGAAGGATTGAATTGTACGGTAACTATTAACTCACAGGTTCTTTTATGATTAATGTTGAAATCTATATTATCTGGAAAGTCGTTGATCGCTAGGGAGGCTTATCCCTATTGTAGAATAAATGTTATTTATTTAAATAGATTATTAGTTTAATTTGTTTATTTAAATAAGATTAGAATTATTCTAATTGATTTATTCACAACCGGTTTAATATGGAGAACCTAAAGGGTCACACCATAAAAGGAAGAAGAATTATTTAAGAAGAAAATGGCATGATTGTAATAATGCATTAAGTATAATTAATTTAATCTATGATGATAGAATAAATTAAATAGCTTAATGTTTATTATTTAATATTTTAGAAATATTAAATATAAATTAATAAGAGGAGTCTTATTAATATTATTATTATTATTATTATTAATTCTAAAGGAGTTTATGAATTAATATAATATCAGTACTCTCTCTCAATCCTAATAAAGATTAGGATATAAATTAATTAAAAGTAATTAATTAATTAATTAAATAAAACCCTATTCTAATTGGATTAGGAGGGTTAACCTAATATCTATATAAGAGAGTCTTATATCAGAAATAAGGTACGTGAATTTTTCAAGAGTTGGGAGTACACATATTCTATAGAGATAGAAACAAGGGTTAAGACAATAACCCATCTTACTGAGTTCTTCATCTTCCTTGGTGGATCACCATTAGAGGCCAAATATTTGGGTGGCTGACATTGATCAAGGGAAGGAGCCACTACAGAGGAATCAAAGGAATCAAAGGAGTAGAACTTGTACCTGAGGAAGCTTGGATCTTCAAAGGTATAATTCTGTTTTTCTCCTTCCTCATTCACTGATAATTGATGCACAAGAATGATCATGGCAATGGGTTTGTATAAATTTTTGAAAACCTAGTTTTTACGCTTCCGCCCTATTTATGTGATTTGATTGCATGATTGCGTTACGTACAAACCCAACAGTGGTATCAGAGCCAATCTTGTGCTAATTATCAGTCTATGTGATTCCATACATGTATAATATGCGATTGGATCGAGTTCTGGGCAACAAAATTTTTTCTGATTCTGCGAAGCTGCGCCGGTTCCTGGCCTTCTTGCTACGCAGCTGTGCCGGGTGCTGTTCCTAGTTTTCATGCTGCGCAGCTGCGCCGCTTCCCTTTACATTCTTGGCGCAGCTGCGCCACTGGACAAGAACTGAATTTTTATTTTTTTTGTTTTATTTAATTAAATGAATGGTTTATTTAGTTAATAAAGGTTTAAAATAAAGATGTTTATTTTATATGAAATGAGATTTCAGAATTGCTAAAATTAAAGAGTTTAATTTGGAATTGTTTTTCAATGAAATAAAGGAGTTTATTTTTCCAAAAATAAAGTTTAGCAAACTTTTTCCCATTAATTGATATTAATACATATATGGAATGAATTTATTTTCATGAGATGAATAAGTTTTATCGATACGTATGATGATATGTATGGTAATAAAAGGGATTGATTATGGACTATGACCAATGTGATTGGATTTTATTTTGGTTGAATGCTTGAATGAATGGGTTTTATAAAATGGGGTCTGCGTACCTCGTCTTCTCTAGTTTTATTCTCGGTGTAAATTCTATCTCCTTTCTATGTACTTCCCCTTAACTGCTGATCAAGGTTTCTATTTAATTTTAAATAGTTAATGTAATAGAGATAGTTAGAATTATTTTGAAGAAATTGGAGACCAAGGAGCAATTAACGCGTGAAGACTTATTTGTATGGAGCCAGGGTTTAAATGTAATAGTTATATTTAAATTTAAATTCTTGCACTCCTAGGTTTGACCTTTTGGTTCACTTGGTGGCTCTAGTGAACCAAACTAGAATAAAAGTCCATAATCAATCCGGGTAGAATATAGTATTCTATATTGCATGCTAAATATTATATATATTATATTTTATACAAACATGCTTCGCATGTTTAATAAAATGACGCGTATTTTATATATATATGTGCATGCGCGCTTAAAAAGATGAGACAAATAATAACAAACGCCTCAAAGAAATAATATTAAGTCTGAAGCGTTCAAATGATATTTGGAATATCGAACGTCTCCTTCTATCATGATTAGTTAATAGAGTATTAAATATTTAATATGAGTTTGTTGTGCTATCCACAAGGTGAGTATTGAATATTTAAGATGTTAATTAATCACAATTGATGCTTATCAAGAAAATTGAACGATCTAGTCTTGTTGTGCTATCCACAAGGACGAAATTTTTTCTTTTTTGAATTTATGGAAGTGCTAGGCTGGACTTAACTTAAATCATTTTAGTTCGGATGTGCACACACATGACCATTATGATTTAAGAGGTAAAATAAAAGGAGTTACATGGTGATGTAATTGGCAAGAGTTGTCTACCTATGTATTTGTATATCGCTTGTTGTGCTATCCACAAGGTTATATACATTTGAAATGGGATCCTTAATCTCACTAGCAAATCTTTAATTAGATGTTGCCGAACTATATGAGTGAGGGTAATATAGTTTGATGAAAATAGTGGGAGATACCAATTTAAAATAAAGACTTAAATTTATTTTGGTATGCAAAGTTAATAAAATGAATGTTTGCTAAAATGTTGTCTTTTCATATGCAGAATTTTAAAAATGTCAAAATCACTAATCTCACTACGAAGCATACTTGATGCAAATAAGCTTACCGGCCCGAATTATGAGGACTGGCTAAGAAATCTGAGAATTGTTCTCACTGCTGAAAAGATTTCTTATGTCCTAAATTCCACTATCCCTGAATCTGTTTCAGAAATAGCCTCTGAGGAAGAGATTGCCACTTTCAAAAAGTGGCAAGATGATACATCTGTGGCTCAATGCATCATGCTCGCATCCATGAATAACGAGCTTCAGTGTCAGCACGAAAAAATGGATGCTCCTGCTATGCTGCTTCACCTCAAGGAGTTGTATGGTGAACAGAGTAGGACTGCTAGATATGAGATATCTAAGGAGCTCTTCCGATCTCGGATGACCGAGGGCACTGCCGTCGAGACTCATGTTCTGAAGGTAATCAATTTGATTGAACCCCTTGGACAGCTTGGGTTCGTCATGGATGGGGAGTTGAGTCAAGACTTGGTCTTGCAGTCACTCCCTGAGACCTTCTCGCAGTTTGTGGTTAATTTTCACATGAATAAGCTAGATGTCAGCTTACCTGAGCTGCTTAACATGCTGAAAACTGCAGAAGGTCACTTCTCATCCAAGAAGAACCATGTCTTGATAGTGGATTCTTCCAATAAAAGGAAGAGGCCCAAGGTGTCTTCTGAAAAGAAGAAATCTAAGAAGGCGAAGGGAAAAGGGAAAGAAAAGGAGCAAAAGAAACCTGAACCAGCTAAAGGAATGTGCTTTCATTGCAATGAGCCAGGACATTGGAAGAGGAACTGCAAGAAGTTTCTAGCAGAGAAGAAGCTTGGAGAAGCTTCGACTTCCAATCAAGGTTTGTTTATGATTGAAATTAATTTTTCTGAAAGTCATAATTCTACTTGGGTATTGGATACCGGCTGTGGTTCTCACATATGTAATACTGTGCAGAGACTGGTCAGAAGTAGATAGCTGAACAAAGATGAGGTGATCCTACGAGTGGGAAATGGAGCAAAAGTTGCTGCATTAGCTGTAGGAACTTATTGTTTAGCAATGCCTTCGGGCAAATCCATTAATCTTAATAATTGTTATTATGTTCCGAATATTATTAAAAATATTATTTCAATTTCTGTATTGGATATGGAAGGTTTTGACGTAATTATAAAGAACAATGGTTGTTCTATTTATAAAGACGATGTTTTATATGGTATTGAAAATTTGTGAAATGGACTTTATACACTTGACTTACAAGAAAATATATTTCAAATTGAACAAATTAAGAAAAGGAAAAGAGATGATATTAATTATACCTATATGTGGCACTGTAGACTCGGTCATATCAATGAAACAAGATTATCCAAGTTGCATAAAGATGGGCTCCTCGAGCTATCTGATTATGAATCATATCCAACTTGTGAATCTTGTCTCATGGGTAAAATGACTAAATCTCCTTTTAGTGGAAAAGGAGAGAGAGTTACAGAGTTGTTGGCATTGATTCACACAGACGTTTGTGGACCTATGACAACAAGTGCACGGGGTGGGTATTCTTATTTTATTACTTTCACTGATGATCACTCAAGATTTGGATATATGTATTTAATGAAATACAAATCAGAATCATTTGAAAAGTTCAAAGAGTTCAGAAGTGAAGTAGAGAAACAAATGGGCAAGAGTATTAAGATACTTCGATCAGATCGAGGTGGAGAATACTTAAGCAGTGAGTTTCTCAATTGTCTCAGAGAAAATGGTATAATCTCACAATGGACTCCTCCAGGTACACCACAGTTAAATGGAGTATCTGAAAGGAGAAATCGAACACTGTTGGACATGGTTCGATCCATGATGAGTTTTACCGACCTTCCAATTTCCTTCTGGGGATATGCCCTAGAAACGGCTGCATACCTACTTAACAAGGTACCTACCAAATCCGCCCCAAAGACTCCATATGAGATGTGAAAAGGGAGGAAACCAAATCTTAAGCATGTTAAGACTTGGGGTTGTCCAGCTTATGTCAAAAAGTTTGAAAATGATAAGCTACATACTAAATCCGATAAGTGTAGATTTGTGGGATACCCTAAAGAAACCGTAGGGTATTATTTCTATCATCCAACTGATCAAAAGGTGTTTGTTGCGA
The DNA here is from genome assembly GCA_020205555.1 of Panax stipuleanatus. NCBI lineage: Eukaryota > Viridiplantae > Streptophyta > Magnoliopsida > Apiales > Araliaceae > Panax > Panax stipuleanatus. The sequence continues at coordinate 92,664,009 of CM035117.1, forward strand.
AACATGCTACCTTCTTGGAGAAAGAGTTTATCCATGAAGGGGTCAGTGGGAGCAAGATATATCTTGAAGAAGTTCAAGAACCACAAGTTACCACGGACCAAAGTCAGGTACCTAACTAAGTAGAAGAACCTACTGTACCACACCCTGTTCGTAAATCTGGAAGAGTACCGAAGATACCTGAGAGGTATGGATTCGTTATAGAGGATAACGATGAGGTACACATCATGAATGATGATGATCCATTGAATTACGAACAGGCTATGAGTAATAAAGACTCAGGGAAATGGCTTGAAGCCATGAAATCCGAAATGGACTCCATGTATGAAAACAAAGTATGGTCTTTGGTTTCACCACCTGAAGGTATTAAACCTATTGGGTGTAAATGGGTTTTTAAGAAAAAGACTGGAGCAGATGGAAAGGTAGAGACCTATAAGGCCCGACTGGTTGCAAAAGGTTTCAAACAAAGACAAGGAGTTGACTATGATGAAACCTTCTCACCAGTAGCCATGCTCAAGTCCATTCGGATTTTGCTTGCGATTGCAGCTTACAACGACTATGAGATCTGGCAGATGGACGTGAAAACGGCCTTCCTCAATGGGAAACTTGAGGAGGATGTGTATATGACACAGCCAGAGGGATTTATTTCAAAAGTTGGAACAAATCAAGTCTGTAAGCTACAACGATCCATTTATGGGTTGAAGCAAGCTTCTCGTAGATGGAACATTCGTTTTGATGAGACAATCAAAGAGTTTGATTTTATCAAAAACGAGAATGAACCATGTGTATACAAGAAGGTTAGTGGGAGCGCAGTATCATTCCTTGTATTATATGTTGATGATATATTACTGATAGGGAATGACATTCCTATGTTACAATCCATTAAAATCTGGTTATCTAAAAACTTCTCCATGAAGGACTTGGGTGAAGCATCCTATATTTTGGGGATAAAGATCTATAGAGATAGATCTAAAAGGATGCTCGGCTTATCCCAAGGAACGTACATTGATACGATGCTAAGGAGGTTTAGCATGGAAGATTCCAAAAGAGGTCTCATGCCGATGAGCCATGGAATAAATCTCTACAAGAAACAGGCCCCAAAGACACCTGAGGAGAGAGACCGTATGAGTAAGATCCCTTATGCTTCTGCAATAGGATCTATCATGTACGGTATGATATGTACTAGACCGGATATTGCTCACGCACTTAGTGTAACAAGCAGATACCAGTCGAATCCAGGAGAAGAGCACTGGAAGGCAGTGAAAAATATCCTAAAGTACTTGAGAAGGACTAAAGATATTTTTCTTGTCTACAGTGGGTCTGAATTAAAACTCGAGGGATTCACGGACTCAAGTTTTCAAACAGACCAAGATGATAGTAAATCTGTTTCAGGGTATGTGTTTACCTTGAACGGAGGTGCAGTGAGTTAGAAGAGTTCCAAGCAGCAAACAGTTGCTGATTCAGTGACAGAGGCAGAGTATATAACTGTAAGTGAAGCTGCAAGTTGATGTTTCGGATGAAAAGTTCATTACAGAACTAGGAATAGTTTCTAAGTCTCATCTTGAATCTAAACATGTGTTGCGGCACTTTGATTAAAGAAATCAGTAAAAGAGGAGAGTGTAGACTCTCAAGACAACATTGCAGATCCATTTACTAAAGCTTTAACACAACAGCAGTTTGATCGTCACTTAGAGAAGATGGGTATGAGATACCATGGCGATTGACTTTAGTACAAGTGGGAGATTAATAGTAATGTGCATACAAGCCAATCATGTATGATGATAAAGCACATACTTTGTAAACAATCTTATTTATTTATTAATAAAATATTCATTTAAGGCATATAATTATCTACATGGTGCTGTTTTTATAATATGTAAATAACCCATAGTTTTAAGCAATGCTTTTAGAATCATGATGAGATCATCATAATGAGATCTAAATTCTTAGAAAGCTTAAAAACTAAAATAGTTCCCAATTGTGGGATTACTAAAATGGGGATTAGTAAATTCGGATAGATTGGTACATATGTTGCTTGCTCATTGGATGAGGATGACTGATCTCATGGTCATTTGTGTGGAGACACTAAAGCAAGTATGTAGGTGCTTATTGGAGAATAAGTTCATTGAACGTGACTCGCTATGGAATACTTAATGGAGTTTTACTCGCCTGTCAATAGGAATTCCTAATGTGATAGTAGTACATGTGATCCTTGGACTTGAGATCATCATAGTATCTTGTATGTAATAAATTATACTTTGACTAATTCCTTAAGGCCTTTTAAGGCATATATAGGGTATGCTTGGGTGTAATGAGTTACATATGGAGATAATGAATGATCAATAAAGAATCTACCACCTCTAGTAAAAGAGGAGATATGTCCTATGTGATTCGTTAAATGACAACCCAGGAATCCTTGGCCAAGGTAGAATGAAATTAGAAAGAGGTTTCTAATTTGCATTATTTGGAGTTGTGCATTTTCTAATCGAAATACATATAATTAAATAAATTAAGACTTGACAGTAAATCCATGTCTTATATTTAATTGGGACATTGTATGGTGGAAGGATTGAATTGTACGGTAACTATTAACTCACAGGTTCTTTTATGATTAATGTTGAAATCTATATTATCTGGAAAGTCGTTGATCGCTAGGGAGGCTTATCCCTATTATAGAATAAATGTTTTTTATTTAAATAGATTATTAGTTTAATTTGTTTATTTAAATAAGATTAGAATTGTTCTAATTGATTTATTCACAACCGGTTTAATATGGAGAACCTAAAGGGTCACACCATAAAAGGAAGAAGAATTATTTAAGAAGAAAATGGCATGATAGTAATAATGCATTAAGTATAATTAATTTAATCTATGATGATAGAATAAATTAAATAGCTTAATGTTTATTATTTAATATTTTAGAAATATTAAATATAAATTAATAAGTGGAGTCTTATTAATATTATTATTATTATTATTATTATTTTAATTCTAAAGGAGTTTAGGAATTAATATAATATCAGTACTCTCTCTCAATCCTAATAAAGATTAGGATATAAATTAATTAAAAGTAATTAATTAATTAATTAAATAAAACCCTATTCTAATTGGATTAGGAGGGTTAACCTAATATCTATATAAGAGAGTCTTATATCAGAAATAAGGTACGTGAATTTTTCAAGAGTTGGGAGTACACATATTCTATAGAGATAGAAACAAGGGTTAAGCCAATAACCCATCTTACTGAGTTCTTCATCTTCCTTGGTGGATCACCGTTAGAGGCCAAACATTTGGGTGACTGACATTGATCAAGGGAAGGAGCCACTATAGAGGAATCAAAGGAGTAGAACTTGTACATGAGGAAGCTTGGATCTTCAAAGGTATAATTCTGTTTTTCTCCTTCCTCATTCACTGATAATTGATGCACAAGAATGATCATGACAATGGATTTGTATAAATTTTTGAAAACCTAGTTTTTACGCTTCCGCCCTATTTATGTGATTTGATTGCATGATTGCGTTACGTACAAACCCAACACTCAATGATAAAGATTGACAAACACGAATGAGGGAGATTGAAAGGTGAAAGAGAAATTACTCACAAGCAGAAAGGGATAAAAACCCAGCCAAGCCTCTGTCATGCCCTCAGAGCGTAGGAGCAACCCACAAAGAAAATAGGCGAAGGTGTAGGTGCCCCAGTCAAAATCCCTGATGTGCTCCACATCTCGAGTCGAGCTCACCAGTGCAAAAGAGACCATCGAGGAGTTATCTTCTATGAAATAACCCCTAATGATGACCAAGAATAGTCGCCGAAGATTATGATCCCTAACCCTCTGATCATCAGTTAGAGGCTCAATCAAAGCCCCACTCTGGGCATCAACACTCAAGGGCCCTGAACTGACAGACTGACCCTTGATGGTCGTCGCAGGAACTCCCAAAAGGGATCGAACGGCAACAAGTGAAATGTTAACCACCAAAGGCATTGGCTCCCCTATAAACTCTAACCCTGTGATGAACCGCCAATCCATCGGTGTCATCATAACCTCGCAGTCCAACAAGTGGAGAGACTGGGTCTTGTGGAACCAGCGCTCTGATAAAGCCAGCAGATAACCCCACAGGCAACGATGAGGAGGAATAGAGAAGAAGGCTTTGAAACCCCAAGTGTTAATGATGGCCTGATACTCCGAATGCAGGGTATGATACAAAGAATGGACGCAAAAATAGTGCCCCCTGGGCTGAGTAAAGCCAAGAACATGCATCAGATTGCAAATCCAGATTAATCCTTTGTCCTGAAATGGCAAAAGAAAGAAAAGTCCAGAATAGAAACTTCAGTCACCTCATTGGCATGAAGATAAATAGAAGGATGATGTCTCAAATTGTCCAAAAGCTCTGGAATCGATACAACGATGGCTGGAAGCTCCCTACGTAGAGCAGGAGCTGGAGCGAGATCCACAAAGGGGACATTCTCCTCGTCATCCACATCATCCGGCCTCTTAACCTGGATCAAACGAATGACTGACTCAGCCAACCAGCGAGGCTGCTGGGCTGGACGAGGTTGAGGGACATCAGAAGCTCTCCTCCACCTCACACCTGCAGAGACCCTACTAGAATTGCCTGGTCTATCTGAATCCATAACCTGGAAAAAATATCAAAATCACCTCAGAAAGGGTGAGGTAAGCCTCAAACTTACTGCCTATTAAAATTAAATCATTGTTTTATGTATATTCTAAGTCCTAAAGCATGCATTAGTTAACATACATCTCTAATAGAGTTAAAATTGCATGTTCATTAAATGCTCAGGCTTTTGAAATTTTTTTGCTAGGGCGTCATTTGTAAAATGGACTATCCGCATACACATAAGCATGACTAGGTGGCTATTCAGTAGCACACATACCCAAAATCATGAACATTTCATATATATGAAAAAACATCAAAATCAAACTCCTCATAGCAGCTAAATTACCATGTGTATTTTTAGTTGAAAATCCAGACTCATTTGTCCTCAAATAGGATAAGTAAACTGGCCAAAAAGGGTGCCAAATGAATGTCTCAAAAATCAGTTTTTTTCACATCAAAACATTTAGCATGGTAAACATACACATTTACTAAGTTTAAAAATTTTTATCAAGTCATTTAAGCATGCATATTCACTATATTGTGTTTAGAAGCATTCTATATGAAATCTAACGTTCTAACGGTCAAAACATGAAAAGAAAGGATGTAAACGTTACCAGGGTTATGCAGAACGATTGTACAGTGACGGATTTTGAAAAAAGCAGCCCGAACTCAATGGATCTGAAGAAGAATTTTTGAATTTTCTATATAGTTCAACCTAAAAATAACTTATAAAAGCCACGGGGGGACCAAATTATATCCGTAGGGAGCCGCACCTCTACCTGCGACAGCTGCATGTAAACCTATGGCACCCTAGGGTGGGTCCCACCCCCTACGGTTAGTTCCAAATGAGGTTAAAGCAGAGTTCCTAGAAGCTGAAAAGTCAAATCAAGGAAAAAAGTGCTACGCAATTGAGCAGAACAGGCCCAAAACCCTGAATCCTAGTGTCAAACTCCTGATGAAAGAAAATCTTAATGTAAGCCATTGGTACGAACCCTGATGTGTTATTTGGAAGACCAATGATGAAAATTGCTGAAAACTGCCTCTGTCAAAGCATCCTGATGGTCCGACATTGTGAACAGTGGGTTTTAAATGCGTCAAAGTATCTAGATTTGTCCGAGGGTATAAATTATTATAAAGATACCATCAACATCGAGATCAGGTAGGTCTGACATTGCAAATCATTGGCGACAACTCTAGCGTAGTATCGAAAAGGATCTGGTAATGAAAGCCGTTGAGAACTGCTTCAACGAAGATCAGAGTGTCTGATGTTGCAAACCGTTGGCGACAACTCCAGCATAGCATCTGGAAAGAGCCGGTGATGAAAGCCGTTGAGAACTGCTTCAACGAAGATCAGAGTGTCTGATGTTACAAACCGTTGGCGATAACTCTAGTATAGCATCGGGAAAGATTCGGTGATGAAATCCGTTGAGAACTGCTTCAACGAAGATCAGAGTGTCTGATGTTGCAAACCGTTGGCGATAACTCCAGCGTAGCATCAGAAAATATCCGGTGATAAAAGTCGTTGAGAACTGCTTCAACATCGAGATCAGGTAGATCTGACATTGAAAACCATTGGCGACAACTCCAATGTAGCATCGGGAATGATTCCGTGATTAAAGCCGTTGAGAACTGCTTCAACGAAGATCAGAATTGTCTGATATTGTTAAACCGTTGGCAACAACTCCAGCGTAGCATCGGGAAAGATCCGATGATGAAAATCATGGAAAGCTATCCTTCCCGGGGAGAACCGATGATGGAATCTATTATATAAATCCCCAGCCGAGGAATCATATCAGTTCAATCGACCGTTGTAAACTACCGTTCGAGTAGGCATCGAGGAGGTTGGGTGATGGTCAAACTCTACAAACTACCGTTTGAGTAGGAATCAAATCAGTTTCAACCGACCGTTGTAAACTACCGTTCGAGTAGGCACCAAGGAGGTTCGGTGATGGTCAAACTCTGCGAACTACAGTTCGAGTATGAATCAAATTAGTCTAACCGACCGTTGTAAACTACCGTTTGAGTAGGCACCGAGGAGGTTCGGTGATGGTCAAACGCTATAAACTACCGTTCGAGTAGGCATCAAATCAGTTCAATCGGCCATTGTAAACTACCATTCGGGTAGGCATCGAGGATGTTTGATGATGGTCAAATCATTGTCAACTATTGTTCGAGTAGATAGTGAAATTTTTATCCCCGACAGAAACATCGGCATCAACCGAACAACAATCCAAATCGTTGGCGACAACCCCAACGTAGCGTCAGAAAAGTCGATGATGTAAACTGAAGTAAGCTGTCATCAGGGTAGGCATCAGGAATCCCCAATGAGGTCACTAGTCAAAAGAGGAACATCCCCAGAGGAGGAAATGTCAGAAAGCGTATCTGAAGACATACAATGTTGGACAACCCCAACGTTGATTTCAGAAATGTTCAATGGCATCAGCCAAGGAATAATCTTCCCCACAGAGATCTTGAAAACATCTCTACAATATGTCGTAGAATCAGTCTTGGTAGCACAGGCGGACGTGGTAAACCATTGGCTTCAACCCAATGTAGCATCGAGAAAGTCGGTGATGAAAGCTCTATAAACCACCGTTTGAGTAGCCATGGAGAGAAAGTTCGGCGAGGAAAGCTTTGCAAACTACCGTTTGAGTAGGCATCAAGAGGGTTCAGTGAAAACCATCATGGACAACTCCATCCCTAGCAGAAGTGGCTAGAGCGGTCAGTGATCGAACACCGTGGTAGCTAATACCGCAAGAGCATATAGCATTCATGACATATTATATCGCGCATTGCATTATATTTGCATGTGTTATATTTCCAATGTCTAGCAGTCTTTATCCTGTTCATTCCATTGCATTGCATAAACATGATAAAGAGGGGCATCTGTAGACACTCAAAATTTTGCATTCCTGTTACTAACCCTGTAGGAGGGCAAAACCGTCTTTTACCTTCCAGAGACAACCCTGGAGGTCCAAATACAGTCAACCCGGCCGACAACCCCAGGAGATCAAATCCAACCCCGGTGACAACATCGGGAGATCAAGTTAAACCCCGGCGACAACACCAAAAGATCAAGTCAAACCCCCGGTGACAACCCCGGGAGATATAGTCAACCTCGACAAAACCCCGGGAGATACAGACAACCCTGGCGACAACCCCAGGAGATCAAGTCAGCCCCGGTGACAACATCGGGAGATCAAGTCAACCCCAATGACAACCTCAGGAGATACAGTCAACCTCGATGACAACCTAGAGAGATACAGTCAACCCCGGCGACAACACCGGAAGATCAAGTCAACCCCGACGACAACACCGAGAGATCAAGTCAACCCCGACAACAACCCTGGGAGATCAAATCAACCTTTGGAGACAGCGTTGAAGCATTAAATCATCCCCAGAGGCAACCCTGGGATATCAAGTCAACCTTGGAGACAACCCTGAGGAATAACAGAGTCGGCTGGGATCAAACCTCGGAGACAACCCCGAGAAATAGTTGAAAACCCTGTCAATCCTAGAGACAACCCCGAGAAGGTTAAAATGGTTATTTTACCTACTTAACATCAAATCAACTCAAAATCAAGTAAAATCAATTCCATGAAGGTCATGTATAACCATAACGTCAATCCCGAGTGAAAATAGCACAAAACAGCTTAACGGACGGAATGCGAAGACTCAAAGATCTGGTCATGGACCCATCTTCTAGGATTTAGAAAATGTCAAATCCCATGTCATTGTGTAGCTCTCGGAAAGGGCTTTCTATAAAGTTATAGCACGCCACAATCGGACTCCCAGATTGAAAGTTATGAAGGTTCGAAGCAGACAGTGCGTTGATCGGAGTGCACGTACTTCGAGAAAATAGGACCCACGGGACCGAGGCCCACCCATGGAGCCGCAAATAGACTCGCGGCTGCTACGAGTAGACCCGCGGCTATTTTGGTCTATAAATAGAGACCCCCTCCAGCCAAAAAGAAGATAAAAAAAGAAGAAAAGTGAGGAAATTTCGCCCATTTCAGCTCTTAACCCTACCTATAGTTCTCCAAACTTCAATTTTATTCTTCCAATACATTTGTATATGTATATATATACTAACATATCAAATTGTAACCGGTGAAAACTGAGTTTTCAAGCCCTACAAGTGGTTTAAAGCCTTTAGCGCTACACATTGTAATATTTCTTATGATTTGAAGCCTTTTACAGCTTTATCATATATATATGAGCGTATATAAATTTATAGCTTCAGGTTTTGCCTGAATTTCAAATTTGTGATCTTTTTGGCTTACTTTTATGTATATATAAGTATATATATATATATATATAATTGCTTTTGCAGCCAGGATTTTAAATATGTGGCTTTTATTGCTTTAATATATATATATATATATATATATATATACTAACTTGTTTGGCCTGGATTGCTAATTCGTGGCCTTTGCAGCTTTAATATATATATATATATATATATATATATACATTTAATTCAGTCATGCCTAAATTATAAATCTGTGACATTTTCTTCTTTCATATATATATGACTATATATATATACTAACTCGTTTGGCCTGGATTGCTAATCCGTGGCCTTTTCAGCTTCAATATATATATAAGCAGATATATATTTACATTTATCAGTCAAGACTAGATTGGAAATCTTTGGCTCTTTTCAGCTTTAATATATATATAATTATATATATATATATATATATTATCTGTTCAATGTGATTAAATATCTTTTTTAATTGTTCATTTGATATAATTCTGTACTGATGTAAAGTTTATGGACTAGATTCATCTAAATCTAGCCATCTCTAACTTTCAACCAGTTCAAAAGCTGTCAAAATGGAACTGTTGAGCTAGAATGGCTAAGATTTAGTTAAATCTAGCTTTCTTTCTAGTTTTGTAAATATTAAAGCGACTACGCGACCCTAGATCCGTATCTAGAGGGAACGGGAAGCTTTGGCTATGCGCATGCAAGGGTTTAACTGATGAATCTTTTGTCTTGCGACGTCTAGATTTCAATTTATATTTTATTTCAATATCTCTGATGTACATGCTTTTTGATAATATTCTGTGAGCCTAGGAATCACGGGATTTACGATTAATAACATAGATCTAGATCTGATTCCCACGATGGACAACTTTGCATAGTAAATACAGCCTGCCTGTCCTTTTGTAAATGTAAATCAGAGGGACCTTAAAATGGTTATCCGGATTTAAGGTCTCAGTATAGTAAATTATGGTTTGTAGTGCTCGGGTCACTTCGATGGCTTTCATGCCCATAAGGAGACCGACAATTGTATATATGTTATTTGGTCGAGGATGCTTCGCATCCCGACAATAAAATCAAAATTAGTCAAAGGCAGCATAAAATGGAAGTATCAAAAGGCTTCGATTCATGTGTTAGCGAAAGGGTTTGAAAATCATCTTTCAAAACATCACTTTCATATCTTGTCTAAAAATGGACTTTTCATTAAATCAAAGCCTTCGTATATAGGTCCAACGAAGCACTTCACTACTTCAAAAAAAAAGCACGTAGGCCCAATTACTGCAAGCACACACACACACACAGAGAGAGCAAATAAAATAGGGAAATTGAAAAGACGTGGTAACCGTGTTTCACGGAAGTCGGGGGGTGCCTAGCACCTTCCCCCCGCTTAATCAAGCCCCCGAACTTTATGAATCTCATTTTTCAAGGCCAACTTAACAGTGTCCAGTAATTGGGCCTACTTGCAAACTTTTTAAACAAAACTCGGTTGAGTTGGTACAACCATTTTAAATATAATAACTGGCGACTCTGTAAAATCAAACTTTTCAAATCGTCGACATTATATGTCGGCCTTTTCCTAAAATTCACCATTCAGATAAATCAAATGAAAATAAACAAGGGTAGAAACACATTAGGGAAAGGAGGATCGCAAAAGATTTTTCTCGACGTCGACAAGAAAGGTGTTTCTAATTATCATTATCTAGAGTTGTGCATTTAAGAATCGAAATACATATAATCAAATAAATAAGACTTGAAAGTAATCGCATGTCTTATATTTGATTGAGACATTGTATGGTAGAAGGATTAAATTGTACGATAACTATTCACAGGAAAGTTCTTTTATGATTAATGTTGAAATCTATATTATCTGGAAAGTCGTTGATCGCTAGTGCGGCTTACCCTTATTGTAGAATAAATATTATTTATTTAAATAAATTTAATAATTTAATTTATTTATTTAAATAAGATTAGAATTGTTCTAATTTATTTATTCACAACCGGTTTAATATGGAGAACCTAAAGGGTCACACCGCAAAAGAAAAATATTTATTTAAGAAGTAAATAACATAATCGTAATAATATGTTAAGTATATCTAATTTATGCTATATATGGTGATAGAATAAATTAAATAGCTTAACATTTATTATTTAATATTTTGAAAATATTAAATATAAATTAATAAGAAGAGTCTTATTAATATTATTACTATTATTATTATTATTTAATTTCTAAATAGTTTAGGAATTGATTAATAAGAGTACTCTCATAAATTTCTAATTGGATTGGGAGTTTAATTAAATAAAACTCTATTCCTAAATAGTTTAGGAGGGTTTCCTATATCTATAAATAAGAGAAGTCTTATTATGGGTTGGGGTTACACAGTTATACACACTTCCAATAGTTGGGAGAGTATTGGCATATTCTCTAGAGAGAGAAAACTAGGGTTTTGTCATACACTCATCTTCTTCAATACGTATTATTCCTTGGTGGATCACCTCTAGAGGCCAAACACTTGGATGGCTAACGTTGATAAAAGGAAGGAATCTAACCCGGTGAATTCAGGGAGAACGCGAAGGATTTGGAGTTGAATTCGTACCTGTGGAAGTTTTGATCTACTATGGTATGATTCATATTCTCTATCTCTTTCGTTTAATTGATAATTATGCACAAGGATAATCATGGTGATGGTTTGTAAGAAAAATTTTAAAATTCGATTTTATCATGCTTCCGCTATATTTGTGTAATTCAATTGTATGTCCGCGCTATATACAAACTTGACATGATGGGAACAAAAATTTTATCAATGGTCAATATTTTAACTTCAAAGGTATGATTATGGGAGGAAAAAAAAATGACGACAAATATAAGTAAAATCAATAAATATAAATTTTCACCAAAATTGCATAAAATTATACAAAATCATTTGTCGAGGTTCTATTTCTTAAAAGTTTTATTATTATTTTATTTTCAATGTTATCAAATACATAATTTCTCCATGTAATTAAGTACTAAGGTGGTATTTGTTTAACTCTTAATACATCTTAACAGTTCCGCATCTGATTCGGTAAGAGGGTAAAATTGTTTGGTAAAATTTTATTTACCTCTTATCGTCTCTTAATCGCGGTAAGAGGAATATATAAATCTAAATCCTTAAGGGTCGCCTCTTAATGAAAAACTTAAATTTATGGAACCTCTATAAATATTGTACTCCCTCCATTCTAAAATTTAAGATTATTATTGATTTTTGAAAAATGAATTTGAGATATTTTTAATTTTAAAATTAATATTTTTAAATTTAAAAGTTATTCAGATGTTTTATATTTTTTAGTTACCAAACAGTTTTTTAAATTTAGATACTATTTCATTTAAATGATTTAATTTATTAATATATATTAACCATTCAGATCTTAATTACTTAATTTTATCAAACACCACCTAAGTCATATTATTTAGGGTAGGCAATTTTTTTAAGCCCCTGTACTTCAATATATTTCCTAAAATCCAACAATCAATACATCAATACAAGTATATAACAAGTCAAGAAAATATAAATTAATTTGGTTGGTCATTTTAATGATAATTTGGTCATTAGCTTATAATTTTAATAATACATGTTCAAATACAATAAATATAATCAATTAACATGTAGACATGCACCCATTATCATTCACCAAAAAATTCAAACCACCTTTAGCTCTCCCCATCTAGTTAATTATCATATATACAAGTACCCATTATCATTCATCAAAATATTCTCATTAATTAATTAAAAAAAATTCTATGATCACTTTTTTTTTTGCTAAATTTATTTGTTTGAATAAATAACCAAAAGACAAGGGCACAGGGGCATACCCCAGAATATAGGAACATCATCTATTAGACACGCTAAAGATGATCAATCTATAAAGGGAAGAGAGCCCTATCCTGAACTAGTAAATAACCAATTACAAAAATATTGGTTAGTGGTTGCCTTGATAAAAGATTTACATGTAGAGAGCCGAGATTTAATGAGATGGGTAACATCCTTGGCAAGATTTCCTGGGGGAATAAGAGTATCACTATGGATCTTTTTGTTCCTTGCCTCCCAAATTTTATAAAAGCATGAAGCAACTGTTAGGCATAAGATGTTTCTTGAAAGTTTAGTGCCGCGATAGGCCGTGAGGAAATCCATAATAGCAACCCAAGCCAAAGGGAAGGTTCTCCAATTCCCAATGTTCAGAGCAGGTTGAAGTATCGAGATGGAATAAGCACAGTTAAAAAAAGGTGATCAAAAGTCTCCTGGTGAAGGTTACAAAGAGGACAGTTCCATGTTCTACCAGTGTAATGCATAGTTCTATCATTTGTGGGGAGCTTCCTTAAAATGCCAATCCATAAGATGAAAGAATACCTTGGGACATGAAGCTTGTTCCATGGAATGAAACTCCATGAGACTAGAGGTTTGTGTGCACGAATAGACTCCCACAGATGCTTGGCCTTGATATTGTTTATGTCCCAATCATCCCATGTAATTCTATCCAGCCTTAGTGAAGGGTTAGGAATTTATGCTACATTGGTCTTTGAATAACACTAGATGCCTAAATTATTACATTTTCATCAACTAATAACCTTTATTCATATTGGCAATAAATTAACTAGAAACTCTGACATACAATTCACTTACAAACATTTATAAAAATCAAGAATCTAATAATTATTTTAGAGTCCTAACTAAAGTAAATGTACACTACATTTTGTTAGTTCCCAAAAGCACGTTAGTTATCTAGAAGGGGGGTTGAATAGATATTTTAAAAATTCTTTGTTTAAAATACTTTGTCAGTATTGATTATACTAACAGCAGCGAAATATATGTTTTGTTCTTCTTCAAGATATTGCAGTTATGGTTTGATAAGCAGTTCTGGTAGTTATAACAGATATAACAGTTATAGCAGTTAATGAGAGACAATGAGACACAAGGTTTTAAGTGGTTCAGAGCACACAAAGCTCCTAATCCACTCTTCTACTCCATGATTAGGAAATCCACTAAGGATGTCTCTTACAATTGAATCACTTAGATTCCTTCAAGGCCAGCAGCCCTGGAACTTCTCTTAGTTCACTTAGAACTCTTCAAGTCCTCTGACTTGGTACTTCTCTTAGTTCACTCTTGAAATCTTCAAGTCCTCTGACTTGGATCTTCTCTTAGTTCACTTTTAAACTATTCAAGTCCTCTAACTTGGTTCCTCACTTGGATTGACAGTAGTTGTTTGAGGAGTGATACTCAGTTGCAATTAAGCATCAGTTCTGAGGAACTGAGTAGTGAAGCAAGCTTTCCTCTTTTAAGATCGTAGAGTTGATCGTTGAGTGTTCTTGAGCTTTTCTCTTGATATTCTACCTTGTTGTATCTTGCTTGCTTGGTCTGAATCCTTGTCTAATTTCCTTATAAAATAGTCATTCAAAATATGTCTGTTTGAATGCTCCCGTTGTAACATTTAATGCTTCAGACGTCTTCTATACAGTTGATGTTGACATCCTGCTTTCCTGCTGCACTGCCGACTGGCCCACTGACACAGCAGACTACAACTTCACCTAACACCTGAAAAGGTATTTTCTGCAAGCGGTTTAGTCCTTTCCTTAGCTTCCTCAATAAGCTTCTTTGATTTGAACTAAGGATGAATATGGAATCATTGGGACTATCAAATTGTCAACAGCTACTAGCCTTTTTTCATTTGTTGCTCTTCCTCCCTTCATCAGAACTACTATCTTTGATGCTTACTGGAGGAGCACTACGATTATGGTTATTATGCCATAATCGTTGTGTGTTGGCTTGCACATGCTTGACTCAGACTTGATCATAGAGAACACTACGATTTCTCTTAAGCTCTCTAGTAGACTACGATTTTTGCTTGCTTGTCTTGCAAACTTCACACTTCTAGGAGCACACTGCGTTTCTTGACTTAGCTTAGCAGGCGCTCGGATCTTCTTCATGATTTTCAGTGTGGCTTTTAAGGAAAACTACGATTCTGATATATTCACTCAAGCTCCACGAGTCTTGCCTTGGACTCTGCAGACTTGATTCTCTTAGCATACTATGATTATGAATATCTTCATTTACGCTGCACGATTTTGCATTGTCTTCTGCAGACTGTAATTCTCTTGGCAGACTACGATTCTGGATGTCTTCGTTTAAGCTCCACGATTCTACCTTGTCTTCTGAATGCTACCATTGACAGACTACGATTCTGTCAAGGCTTTAACTTTTACAGCTCAAATAGATCAACTTAACAAATTTAATCTTTTCTTCTATACATTTATTTACATAAATGATAAACCTTAAAGCTCAGATCAACTTAACAATTTTGATCTATCATCTAAGTCATTGTACATTGATTCTCTTAAGTACTGTACACTTAAGCATTTATATTTACTTTCAATATCAAATATGATTATGCAATTCCCAATAATCTCCCCCTATTTGTTGTTAACATAATCAAGGAGATTTAGATCATAACATCATTTTCTAAATGTAGAGTGCTAGAAAGTAAATATGGCTTAATGTTTCAGTGAGCAACTAAAATTTCTAGAGAATAAGCATGAATTTATTGATGTTTGAAAAGATATTACAATCTGGCATAGAAACATCAATACAAGTTAAGCTTTGACTTATCTCTATCTTCTTAGCCTCTTATTTCATTGAGAGTTGGCATACTCTGCATCTCTCATTCTTCTGGTTTGCTCATCTCTCCAGGCAATGTCTTTAAGCTCGTCTCGATACTGCTGATCAGTAGGAGTCATGCCTTGTGAACCAGAAACTTGACCTTGACTCCTTTCAAGAGGTATAGTCATGGGAGGACTTTGCAGACGTTGATCAAATCATGGAGGTTGAAAGTTAGCACTCCTGGAGTTGCCACCCGATGACTGACTAGCTTGAGTTTGCCTCTGCCTTCCCTGCTGAGGTGGTTGAATATATGTTTGCCTCTGTCTTCCACCTCTGCCGCTGCCGGTAGCTCTACCTCTGCCGGTAGCTCTACCTCTGCCTCTATCTCCTTGCTCATTATTCTCCCCCTTTATGTCAGCATCAAGGGTTCGAATATCTTTAGAGAGACGTCTGACTCCTTCGACCAGCTCATGCATTTGAGAGTAGTTTTAAGAGATATCACTACTTTGTTCAGCAACTATAGCCTCAGTGTCTCTTCTCTGTTGCTGAGGTAGCTCCATGGCATTGTTATTCTGATTGATTTGAGCTACACTGCATGCTTAGAATTGTTGCAGAGAGATACGTAATTTTGAAATTTGTTTGGCCATCAGCTCATTTTGAGATTTTTGATTCTTTTGCATTATTTCCATAGCTTCCTTATGCTTCTTTGTTGCAGCAAAATGAATAGCATCCCTTGCCTTGAGGCTTTCAGCCATTTCTTTGAAAATCTCCCTCAACATTTTAGACAATTCAGTTCCCAAGTGTCTTGGAAGAGTCTTGATAGAGTCGATGATGTGGTCAAATCTAAAGTGAAGTGCAAGTGAGTGTCCTTCAAGAATCTCTCCAGACTCTGAACCCATTTGGTTTAATGTTTGAGTCAGCTCCTCCTTAGTTGGCATTAGAGCCAATTGATCTTGAATGCGTTGTGTTTCAGGAGGAGGGGTTGTCGTAGTGTGTTCACCTCTCCTTGACATGCTTGCAAGGGTAAGTGTCATGTCGAAATACTAGTTGTTGGAGGATGATGGAATATCATCTTGGGTTAAAGGGGTTTGTGTTGGCATTTGCTGTATAGGTGTAGTGTTTGGCTCAGGTGTCTCTGATTCGTTGAGTAATTCTGGTGACTCTACGATTGCCAGATTAGATTGATCATTAGGCATAGATCGTAGTTCGTTGTCCGTAGAGGGTGTCTCAAAGGTTGAGCTATACAGCATCTCCTCGACGATTCTGGTGATGTGCTCAAAAACCATTGGATTACAGGTAGTTTTCTCTGTGAGGATAAATTGGTTGTTTGGTTCGTCAGTCACAGAGTGTTGGACTCTGTGACTGGAAATTGGTTGAGTGGGTGAAGAACCACTTCCATCCATTTAGGCAATTAATAGAACTCATTGAAGTGCGATGATGGAGAATGGTTGACAATAAAAGAGAAGGGAGTAAAATGTACCTCATACTTAGATTCTGAAGTTGATTTATTTGAAAACAGCTTCTGACCAAACTTCCTCTCTCTTGGGAAACCATTGACAAGCACTGAGATTGCTGGATATGCCTTGAAGGTCCAGAATATATGATCCCAGTTGCTGACGATTAGAGCTCTATGATAAGGCATCATAGGCAGGTAGTTGAACAACTGTGTGTAGTTTGCTGCCCTTTCTGCATTCTGGCTTATGGCTAAGATCTCAATATCATCATTCAGCTCTTCATCATCGTCTTCATCTTCATCAGGAATTTCCACCATATCTTCCCAACACATCATTATCTTCCACATCCACCATCAGCAAACACTACGGTTTCTTCATTGACTGAGGAGACTATGTTTTCTCCATTCGTAGCTAGCTCCCCCTCAATTCCTGCATACTCTGGCTCTTGTGCTTTTAACAGCTCCCCCTTAGTTGTAGCACTCTTTTCAATATGAGTTACCAGAGTTTCGTTCAATACTTCATCTTGAATCAGCTCAAGTGCTTCTGGCACTTCTTCCTTAGACTGAGCCGTTTCTTTTTCCATCAGAACCTTTTTAGAAGGACTAACATCTTTCGGCAGCTCCTCTTCAGCATTGATCATGACCTGATCAGGAGCAGCAATGGTTTCTGCCTTACTGAACATGGTCTGATCTCCTCCTTCAGTAGGCCTGGTCTCTTCTGGGTTTTGACTAGATGCTTGAGGCTCAGTGGCTTGTTCAGCCTTCTCAGTAGCCCTTCTTCTTTCATCTTCCTTTAAAACTTCTTCATTTTGAAGGATGTACTTCTTGACCAGAGACTTCTTCCTTTTTGGTCTGGTCACAACCTTAGAACCTTCTTCAGCTTCAGCCCTTATAGTCTGTTCAGGCTGAGAGGCTGTTGCAGCATTTTCTTCCATAGCAGTGGCCAGCCTAGACTCTACGATTGGTGAAGACTCCACAATCGTAGTCAGTGTAGGATTTCTTATTTTGTGGCTGCGTTTCTTCTTTTTTAGAGTCTCAGAACTACCTTCAGCTTTGTCCTCACTAATTTTCCTCTTCTTCTTCTCCTTTTTCAGAGCTCCCTCCTCTGGTGCTTGAGTTTCCTTAGGAGTAATAACTCTGTTAGGCATTAAACTTTGAAACTCGATTTTAGTATCAGGGCTTTCTTGAGGTGCATCAGTGGTTGAGCCTTGGGGTTCCTCAGCCACTTGCATATCTTCATTTACCTTATTCTTTCCTTTGTTCTTCATAACCAGAGCTGCATGTTCTTCTTGGTTTACCTCTTCATCTTCCTCAGCCTCCTTCACAGCAGATGAGGTTGCAGACATCATCTTAACATTTTCAGCTGGATTCCTCTTCCAGTTTTGAAACAGCTGTTGGGTCATCTTTCTGTTGGGAATAATGGAGACGCCTTCCTTATCTTCTATCTTGTCCCCCAGAGTAGCTTCCAAGATGATGCTGATAAACCTTCCATAGGGCATCTTCGCAGTGCTATTGGTCTTCTTGGGACTTTCCATCCATTTCCCAAACCATTCAATCAATAGAGCTCCATAGTTGATTTGAATTTTGTACCGGATGGCTGTTATGAGCTTTAGTTGCTTCTCGTTGACAGAATCGTGGCTCGAGCCCTTGCAACATATGCATTTTCCAACAATGTCCGCAAGGAACTCATATTTTTGAGGAAATTCTTTCTTCTTGTAGCCACTCTTCCCTTCAGTTTTTGTATAGTTCATCTTCTTCAGACCCTTATGGAAGTCAATAGCCTCCATGGATGACAGACCTTCACTTTTGAAACCTAGAGCTAGGTTTATGCCTTCAGCGTTGAGTTGGATTTGCACATCTTTGACTTTGGTGAGAATGGAGTCTTTATCAACACCTCCATTGCAATAAAACTCCTTCACTAGCTTTGGATATATCAATGTGCTGGTGCTCAAAGCATTCTTAAGACCCGCTTTCTTCATGAGTGAAAGGACTTTGTGATTTTAGGTCCAGCCTTCTCGAATCCGTCAAATAACATTTGAAGCAGCCATCTGTTTGTTTGATTTTCCTGTAGTGAATGGATATGGCTTAGTTTTTTGAAACTTAGGGTTTCGTTTGAGAAAGAGCGAAAAAATAGTCTTTTAAAATTCAAAGATGAACTGACACATGACAGTTTAAAATTGATTTATAAACTTCCCTCCATGTTTTGCATCATGGGACACGTGTCAATTTTTGCAGGGCTCCACGATTTTGAGTTATGTGGAAAGTTTGATTCTGCCCTTAGCTCCCCCTGAGCTAGTGAGTCCTTGTGAGAGGGCTACAATTTCTGAGAACCACTCCACGATTATTAAGTTTAGATCCCTTGATTTCTTCTTGGCCGTCGACTCTACGGTTTTCTGTGATGCATTCTGAAATGACATCCCTTCTAGTTTAAGGTTGCTCAGGAAGGCCCAACCTTTTAGTTTGACACTAAGGATCAGGTTTATCCCTGAGACACTTATCAAAAGGGTTGCTTGGCTTGATGACGCTACTATCATAGTGAGCTTTTCTGCCTTGACTGGATCACTCCACGATCGTGGTTTCTCTTTGTCATCTCTACGATTTTGACTTAGCCTTTATTGTAGGGATTTCGGCACATAAACGCAGCAGAAATTAAAATTTTCCAAAACCCTAAAACAGGATCCATGCAAAAAATATATTAATTCAGAGGTTTAGATTTGTTTTACCGATTATTCAAGCCTGAACGGAGATGATAGAAATTCTGAAACTGCTTCGAATCTTCAACGCAATCCAAAGGAACTGCGTCTCTACGATATCCACACGAACGTCCCGTGAATCGTCACACGATCTGCAGCAAGCAAAGATGCAGTACTAGCCGCCAAGGATCTAGACTTTCTCAATTTTTCTCTCTAGTCTCTCTCTAAGAGCGGCTAAGGTTTTGATAATAATGAATACCCTAAAAATAACTGATATATCATATATATAGCAGTTAAAGGAATTAATCAAAATCTAATCCAATTAGAAAAATAAAATCCGAATTTATATATATATTATATCTTAATTAAGTCTTACTTAATTAATATACATATATATATACAAATTATCCTATTAATTTAAATTCGTAATTTAAATACTATCAATTATATTGATATATTTAAATTCTTACAATTTAAATTAATTCCCTTTTAATTACGTTCTAACTGTGTGACCCTATAGGTTATTATTATGTTGGCAATAATTTTAAAATCATATTATAAAATTATAAACAATGAGCGGTATCTAGTAATGCATCACTGCTTCCCAAATAATAATAAGATCGGTGATTCGATACAACCTTTTCGTGACCAATGTTTCAATGTAATTTAATCATTTTAACCTTGACATCCTAGATTAAACTCAAGGCATGGAATGTGTCATCCTCTTCATAATTTAATCTGAGTTTTCTTGATCGA
This sequence comes from Panax stipuleanatus, assembly GCA_020205555.1. Taxonomy (NCBI): domain Eukaryota; kingdom Viridiplantae; phylum Streptophyta; class Magnoliopsida; order Apiales; family Araliaceae; genus Panax; species Panax stipuleanatus. The sequence goes on from CM035117.1 coordinate 92,684,423, forward strand.
TGAGTAGACTATATGAAATAAATCACTATTTGAGCATGGCCATGCATTTCATAGTCCTACTCAATCAAGAGGCCTATGGATATCACCCCTAATATATAGGAGGCTTAAATTCCATCTAGATCACTCATATTCCTCACACGATTCATGATGTACCCAATAATCACCTTTATTGTCCACCCTATTAAAGGTGACCTTTGATGATATCAAAGTACATAAATTCCCGTGTAGTAATATAGTGATTTCAGGTCGGATGATCATTACATCATTGTCACTATGAGAATTGCTTATGACACTTTGCATAATGCTCCACGTAGAATTCTCATGGTGGGTCTATCCAGTATATTGTTCTCTAACATGTACCTATGCATTGACTCAATATCTCATATATTTATGACCAATGAGATTTGGCCATCAGTCAATCTACATACTAGTCTCAATGTAACATTGTTGTCCCATTAACAATGACACTCGACTAGGCACATTTAAGAGTAATGATACTAATTGTAATTATATGATCTCATATTCAAGTCACATACTTGAAGCCATATAATTTGTATCACTATTCTAAGAACTTTTATTATGTTAACATTTATATAACGCAGTAAATAAAACCATAATAAAATAATTCATTTATTCAATCAAATATAAGATTAAAAATGTTAAGCAATTACATCAAAGAATTGGCCTCTAGGGCATAAACTCTAACATTTATATCTGCAAGGTTAGCACCATCTAGAGCATAGAGTTCATGGTTGCAAATTTAAGATACCTAACTCACTTATCAGTTTATTAAATTTGGATTCATCTAAAGGTTTAGTAAACACATTAGCAAGTTAATTTTCAGTAGGGATGTATTGCAAAGATATTGTTCCATTTTGAACATGATCCCTAATAAAATGATGTCTTATTTCTATATGCTTGGTCCTAGAATGCATGACAGGATTATTTGTTATTGCTATGGCACTTATGTTATCACAGTGTATGGGTATAGATTTGAAATCAAATCCATAATCTGCTAGCTGGTTCTTCATCCATAGGATTTGAGCACAGCAGCTGCCTGCAGCAATGTATTAAGCTTCTGCTGTTGAAGTTGATACTGAGTTTTGCTTCTTACTGAACCAGGACACTAGTCTATTTCCTAGAAGTTGACAAGTGCCACTAGTACTTTTTCTATCTGTCTTGCATCCTGCAAAGTCAGCATCTGAATATCCTGTCAGTTTGAATGAGGAGTCCTTGTGATACCATAGACCCAAGTAGGGTGTACCTTTAAGATACCTAAAAATCCTTTTTACAGCAGTTAAATGTGATTCCTTAGGATTAGCTTGAAATCTAGCACATATACATGTTGCAAATATTATATCTGGTCTACTGGCAGTTAAGTAGAGAAGGGAACCTATCATACCTCTGTATTGAGTAATATCAATACTTTTACCTTTCTCTTCTTTGTCAAGCTTAGTTGTTGAAGCAATTGGTGTTTTCATGGGAGAGGCTGATTCTATGCCATACTTCTTAAGTAAGTCTTTGATGTACTTGACTTAATTAATGAAGATACCTTCATCAGTTTGCTTCACTTGCAGTCCAAGGAAGAAATTCAGCTCACCCATCATGCTCATTTTGAACTTGCTCTGCATAAGCTTGGCAAATCTCTTGCACAGATTTTCATTAGTAGAACCAAAGATAATATCATCTACATATATTTGAACTAGTAAAACTTTATCTTTGTGTTTCTTAAGAAATAGTGTAGTGTCTACTCCACCTCTAGTGAATCCTTTTTCAGTAAGAAAGTTAGTTAGTGTTTCGTACCATGCTCTAGGTGCTTGTTTAAGTCCATATAAGGCTTTATCTAATCTATAGACATAATTAGAGAGGGTTGGATCGACAAAACTTGGGGGATGTTCCACATATACTTCTTCTTGAAGTTCACCATTTAGGAATGCACTCTTGACATCCATCTGGAATACTTTAAACTTCATATGGGCAGCAAATGCAAGGAATATTCTGATTGCTTCAAGTCTGGCAACTGGTACAAAGGTCTCATCGTAGTTTATGCCTTCTTCTTGAGAATAACCTTTGGCCACCAGGCTTGCTTTGTTCCTTGTGATCACCTCATCTTCATCCATCTTGTTTCTGAAGACCCATTTGGTGCCGATGACTGGGTGATTCTTTGGTATTTGAACTAATCTCCAGACTTTGTTTCTCTCAAATTGATTTAGCTCCTCTTGCATGGCTTCAATCCAGCTTGCATCTTGCATTGCATCTTCAAACTTCTTAGGCTCTATTTGAGACAGAAAACTCAAATAGAAGCATTCATTCTGAGTTGCAGATCTTGTTCTGATTCTGGCAGTTGGATCACCAATGATCAGATCTTGTGTGTGATCTTTTGCCCACCTGTTCCCTGTTGGAACATCTGTTCTGGTGCCTTCTTGTCTGAACTCTTCAAGATTGACTTCTGGCTCTTGTTGACCAGAATCGTCATCTGGTTCAGCTCTCTCTACGATTTCTTTATCGGACACTACGATTCTTTCTTCAGGAACTACGGTCATAGTGTTAGGCTAGACCATTTCATTCATAGTGTTGGTATCGTCAATCGTAGTGTCTTGTGGTGCAGACTTGTCCGAGCCTGTTTCATCAAAGATGATGTGGATTGAAACTTCAACACTTAATGTCTTCTTATTGAACACTCTGTAAGCTTTGCTGTCTGTAGCATATCCAAGGAAGATTCCTTCATCTGACTTGGGTTGGAACTTAGTCAGATATTGCTTTTCATTATTGAGAATGTAGCATGAATAGCCGAACATATGGAGTAACTGACATTTGGCTTTCTTCCTTTTCACAGCTCGTAGGGAGTCTTTTTCAACGTAGAGTGTACAAGAGATCTGTTCTGTGTATAGCACGCAGTGTTGATGGCTTCTGCCCAGAAGTATTCAGGCAGATGAGCTACTACTAGTAGAGTTCTTCCAGCTTCTATAAGTGTTCTGTTCTTCCTTTCAGCTACTCCATTTTGCTGAGGAGTTCATGGTGCTTAGAAGTTGTGACTGATGCCATTGTCTGCATAGAACTGATCCATTTCTGAGAAGTCGAACTCTCTACCATGATCACTTCTTATTGCCTTGATAGTCTCTCTTTTTTCATTCATTACCAACTTCAACATCTTTATCAGTTCGGAGCTTGTTTCATCTTTTGAGTTAAGAAAGAATACCCATGTGTATCCGGTGTAGTCATCCACTACGACCAGTGAGTATCTCTTTCCTCCTAGGCACACAGTTGGAATTAGCCCAAAGAGATCCATATGCAGTAACTGTAGGGGCCTGTCAATTGAGTTGACTGCTTTGCCTTTGAATGAGCTCCTTGTTTGCTTTCCAAGCTGGCATGCATTATATGGTCTTTCTTTGATGAAGCTGAACTTGGGTAAACCTGCTACCAGATCTTTAGAAGCCAACTTAGATATACTCTTGAAGTTGAGATGAGATAATCTTCTATGCCAAAGCCAACTTATTTCTTCAGATGCTTTAGCAAGAAAGCATACTGTCTCATCAGAATTGAGCTGAGCATGGTTAACAGTGTATACATTTCCTTCTCTTATTCCTGTCAGCTTGATAGAAGATGTCTCCAGATCTCTAACTTGACACTGATTGTTGAGAAAGATAACTTAATGGCCTTTGTCGCAGAGTTGGCTGATGCTAAAAAAATTGTGCTTTAGTCCATCAACATAAGCCACTTTGCTAGAGGACACTGCACCATTTCTAGCTGATCCATAACCTCTTTTCTTGCCAGAGCTGTTATCTCCAAAGATAACCGTTGGTCCCTCCTTCTCTGTGTAGTTCGACAGAAGGGCTTTGTTTCCGGTAATATGCCTTGAGCAACCACTATCCAGATACCATGTTGTAGTCGTGGTGCTCATTTCCTGCAGACAGATTCAGCTTTCATATTGGTACCCAGACTAGCATGGGTCCTGCAAAGTTAGTACCCTTAGGAATCCAAATCTGCTTGACTTTGGGTCTCCCTTGCACAGCATTATAAAAGCATGATGCAGCTTTATGACCAAATCTTCCACATGTAAAGCATCTAATATAATTCATATTTGCGTGTGTGTGGATTCTTTCTCCATTTGGACTTGTGTGGATATTTGTTGGCCTTACCCTTATGTTGCATCTTCCTTTTCCATGTAGCTTTGGGGTTCACATTTTGTGCTGAGTAAATCTCAACACCACGATTCCTTCCAGATTGATCCGTGGAGTCAGTTTTACTTGACTCTACGATCCGTCGAGGTTGGGCAGTGGTGACTGAGTCACTCTTCACCTTTCTGAACCCTAGGCCAGCATGAGATCCGTAGTGTTCAGAAACATATCTTGGATCAGAAAAGCATGGTTGCACTGGTTCATCCTTCTGTGTGAATTTTATAAATGTAATACTTCTATTTAAGTTAGAAGCACTACTCATGTTTGTTTCCTTTGTCTTTTCCACACTGGGTTCTGAGGTAGATTCTCCAAACCCTAAGCCTGTTCTATCAGAGACACTTCTCTGATTAGATATTAGGGTGTCCATGGATGAAGAAGATCTATTCCATGTAGAGATAGTCTTTTCTAACTCCTCAGTTTTAGAGGTTAGATTTGACTCTCTTTGTGTGCTCAGTTCATTGATCTATCTTAAGATTTTATTCTCAGCTTCAAACTGAGAGAGAGAGGCAGAACTGAGTAGAGTTGTTTCCAGTTCTTTCTGAACTTTCTCTTTCTGTCTTTGAAGGTCAGAATAATCTTTGGACAGAACTCTGAACCTCCTCATATATTGATATAGATCAGATGTTATGTCATGAAGAGCAGTTCTTAAGTCATCTATATCTACATCAGGAGTGTTGAAGCCAAATACCTCATCTATGTATACCTCAAGATAGTCAGTATATTTCTTGTTGTTTGCATCCTTGGCTATCAGACATAGGTTTTCTTTTTGAGGCTCTTCATCATCTCCAGACTCAGCATTGGTGTCATTGTCTGAATCACTCCATGAAACTTCCAGCTACAAGACCTTTGTCTTTCTTCTGATGCTTCTTGTAGCCTCTGAACTCATTCTTTGGATTTGTTCTTCTTTTGAGTTCTTCTTTGATGGGTTTATTGCAGTTTGCCATGAAGTGGCCAGGCTTATTGCAATTGTAGCATAGCTCATTGATCTGCTCCTGACTACTGATGTTTCTGTATCTTTTAGGTCTGTCGCTTCTTCCTTTGCGCATGAACCTTCTGAGCCTTCTTGCCAGCATTACAACTTCATCAGCATCATCATCATCTTCATCAGATGAAGATTCATCTTCATCATAAGCTTTGGAGATCTCTTCTTTTGCCTTGAGAGAAACTCCTTTGTCCTTCTTTCTTCCTTCAGATAGAGTTTCTGCTCTTTGAGTAAGCTCCAGTTCATAGGTAAGGAGGTTGCCATAGAGTTGTTGAACAGTCATTTCATGCAGGTTCTTTGACTCTCGGATTGCAGTGGTTTTGGCATCCCACTTGCTTGGCAAGGATCTCATGAACTTGATGATAAGATCTTTGTTTGGATAGATCTTTCCATAAGCTCGGAGAGAGTTGAGCAGCAATGTGAATCTTTCATAAGTGGAAGTGACATTTTCTCCAGGAACATGAGCAAACATCTCATATTGTTGAGTTAGTAGAGATTGCTTATTTTTTCTGACTTCTTCAGTTCCTTCATGCATGATGAGCAATGCTTCCCAGACTTCCTTCGCTGTTTTGCAGTTGACCACGTTCTCAAACAGATTGTCTTCTAAGGATTGGAACAAGATGTTTTTGGCCTTCTTGTCTAGCTGAACATCTTTCTTCTCGGTTTCAGTCCATTCTGCTTTGACCTTGATCTGAACTCTGTTTGGATCATCTGGAGTTGCTGCAAGCTTTGTTGGAATATAGGGCCCATTTAGTACAGTTTCAAATAGATCATCATCTATTGAATCCATATATGCTTGCATTCAAACTTTCCAGTTGGCAAATTTGTCTTTGTTGCACATAGATGACTTGCTTCCTCCACCTGTCTTGGTCTCGTTTATCAGATGTGCCATTGGATCTACTCAAGCTTATATGCTAATTGAGAGAACTTACTCTGATACCAATTGTTAGTTCCCAAAATCACGTTAGTTATCTAGAAGGGGGGTTGAATAGATATTTTAAAAATTCTTTGTTTAAAATACTTTGTCAGTATTGATTATACTAACAGCAGCGGAATATATGTTTTGTTCCCCTTCAAGATATTGCAATAATGGTTTGATAAGCAGTTATAACAGATATAGCAGTTATAACAGTTAATGAGAGACAATGAGACACAAGGTTTTAAGTGGTTCAGAGCACACAAAGCTCCTAATCCACTCTTCTACTTCACGAGTAGGAAATCCACTAAGGATGTCTCTTACAACTGAATCACTTAGATTCCTTGAAGGCCAGCAGCCCTGGAACTTCTCTTAGTTCACTTAGAACTCTTCAAGTCCTCTGACTTGGTACTTCTCTTAGTTCACTCTTGAACTCTTCAAGTCATCTGACTTGGATCTTCTCTTAGTTCACTTTTAAACTCTTCAAGTCCTCTGACTTGGTTCCTCACTTGGATTGACAGTAGTTGTCTGAGGAGTGCTACTCAGTTGCAATTAAGCATCAGTTCTGAGGAACTGAGTAGCGAAGCAAGCTTTCCTCTTTCAGGATCGTAGAGTTGATCGTTGAGCGGTCTTGAGCTTTTATCTTGATAATCTATCTTGTTGTATCTTGCTTGCTTGGTCTGAATCCTTGTCTGATTTCCTTATAAAAGAGTCATTCAAAACATGTCTGTTTGAATGCTCCCGTTGTAGCATTTAATGCTTCAGACGTCTTCTATGCAGTTGATGTTGACATCCTGCTTTCCTGCTACACTGCCTACTGGCCCACTGATACAGCAGACTACAACTTCACCTAACACCTGAAAAGGTGTTTTCTACAGGCGGTTTAGTCCTTTCCTTAGCTTCTTCAATAAGCTTCTTCGATTTGAACTAAGGATGAATATGGAATCATTGGGACTATCAAATTGTCAACGGCTATTAGCTTTTCTTCATTTGTTCCTCTTCCTCCCTTCATCAGAACTACGATCTTTGATGCTGACTGGAGGAACACTACGATTATGGTTATTGTGCCATAATCGTTGTGTGTTGGCTTGCACATGCTTGACTCAGACTTGATCGTAGAGAACACTACGATTTCTCTTAAGCTCTCTGGTAGACTACGATTCCTGCTTGCTTGTCTTGCAGACTTCACACTTCTGGGAGCACACTGCGTTTCTTGACTTAGCTCAGTAGGCGCTCGGATCTTCTTCATAATTCTCAGTGTGGCTTTCAAGGCAAACTACGATTATGATATATTCACTCAAGCTCCACGAGTCTTGCCTTGGCCTCTGCAGACTTGATTCTCTTAGCAGACTACGATTATGAACATCTTCATTTACGCTCCACGATTCTGCCTTATCTTTTGCAGACTGTAATTCTTTTGGCAGACTACAATTCTGGATGTCTTCATTTAAGCTCCACAATTTTTCCTTGTCTTCTGAATGCTACCTTTAACAGACTACGATTCTGTCAAGGCTTTAACTTTTACAGCTCAAGTAGATCAACCTAACAAATTTGATCCTTTCTTCTATACATTTATTTACATAAATGATAAACCTTAAAGCTCAGATCAACTTAACAATTTTGATCTATCATCTAAGTCCTTGTACATTGATTCTCTTAAAGACTATACACTTAAGCATTTATATTTACTTTCAATATCAAATATGAATATGCAATTCCCAACACATTCAATTATTTATCTTAGTATTCTTCGGAATAAACTTACAATATATAATTCAATTATTCATCTAGCTAGATAAAATTTAATAAATCAATATTATTTTCTCAAACTTCTAATCCATCATATTTATAATGAGAATAAAGAAGTGTTTTCACATCTCGTCGAAGTTTGCACCATTTAAATAAAATCTTAATATATGTATATAGATATATAATCTAAAAAAAGGAACCAACAATTGAACTAATTTGATTGATCATTTAATTAGTAAATAATTGTAAAAAACAACGAACATAAACTGAAATGAATTACAATCGTCAAGAGAAGAGAAAAAGAGAAAAAAGAAAGATAACTCGTGTCTCACACAATTTCCAAGCTTGTAGTAGTAAATCAAAAAAAAATTATGGGTGGTCAATTGACCATCATTGCCCAACTACATATTTATCCCTATAAATAAATGTGTCATTTAACTATTCATGTAATGGGAGTCTAGTCTAGTGAAACCAAGGTTCTTAAAATCGGACCGTTCATCAAACCGAAAAAGGTACCAGGTGGATGGGTCACTAGTTTAACCAATGGACAAACTGTTATTGACCCAATGACGTCATTAATATATAAAACATATATTATTATTAATTAATAAAAATTTAAAAAATCTCATTTTTTATGAACTAAAACATAATAAAGATGAGCTACAATATTAATCAAAGTGGTTAATTTTAATATTAATTTTTTTTTGGTAGAAAAATACGGGTCAACTGGGTCAATTAACCGGGTTTACTGGTTGGACCGGTGGTCAACAGGCCAACCCTAGTTTTGACCAAAATGGGGTCTGTAAACACTCGAAATTTTGCTTTCCTTTGACTAACCTTACAGAAGGGTAAAAGTATAATTTCACCCCAGCGACAACCCTGCGAGATGGAAAAAGTGTAATTTCGCTCTAACAACAACATGTTCCAACAAGGATCGTCGAACTGAGGATGAGGTCATAAGAAGCCACCATAGCGATACCCGAGCCGCAGACAAACTAGTCGGCTATCTCGCTGACTCTAAAAGATACCTATTTGCTTTTTGCTTCATCTTCTCGAATCCAAAAATGGTCAAACTTGATGACACTGTATAGCCCTCGGAAAGAGCTTTTCGGATTGATATGGCACATCTCCCAACTATTCCTGGATTGAAAGGAACTAGCAACCGACTACAAAGCAAGGCGAATGACTAGCTGACATCTACCTAGGGATATTTTTCCCCTTTTTACCTATCTTTCCAAACTCATAATTGGGCGAATAATATACCGTTGTGAAGCTATCGAAAAGAGCTTTTCAGATTGGTATGGCACATCTCCTAACTCCTCTTGGATTAAAAGTTATGGATGTTTCAGTGGACAACTCAAAAATTGACTTCACGGCACGAAAACCTAACAAGTGGGGCCCACCCCAGGCCAGCCGTAAGTATACCTACAGCTGCCTCCATTATACCTACGGCTTCCCCTTTTCCTCTTCAAATAGATAAATTTCAACATATCTAGAGGAAGTGGGAGAAATTTAGAGAGAGAGAGAGAGTTCGATTCTAGAGAGAGAAGGGCTCGATTTTAGCATTAAATCACCATATTTGAGTTGTTTGATCTTATATATTATACATCGTGTGTGTCTAGAGTGATATAGATCAACTCCAAGCCAAAAGAAGCTTGTTTCTTTGCTCCCTAAGGTGAAAAAGTAAATCTTTAGTCATTTCCTTTATAAATCTTGTTCAATATACTAGATCTATTCCATATATTGTTTGTATCTAGTTAGACTTGTTGTGTTACATATATATTGTGTAGTAGTTGGTAGATCTAGAGATTCTACCGGTTATTGTGTATATATTGTTAGAAACCAAGTCCATTGACTAGATCTACCTAGATCTAGTTAGATCTAGCACTTTAATCGGTTATGGGGCTCAAGGCCCTAACCCATAAGCTAGATCGGCTTAGATCTACGGTATATCTAGTCATTTAAATGCTTTAGGTTAGTCCCGATCACTCCGTAGAGCCCCAGATCTATATCTGGAGTTGAGGGGGTCCTAATGGCTTGAGATAGGGATTCAAACCCATGAATCACCTAATATCGGGCCTAGGATATATTGTATATACATTTTAAGCATAATAATGTGAGCCTAGGAATCCCGAGGTCGAGATCTAATGATCGGATCTTGACTAGATTCCCACAATGGACTTTTCATTTACTATGTAATGTTTAAATGATGCGAAATCGTTGTACATGTAATTTTAGATCTTAAAATGAACTCGAGGGGTTATGTGACGAACGAGAATTTTGTAAAGATATTTGAATATTTATTAAAATAAATAAATATTTTTAATGATTTAATTATTGAGTTAAATAATTAATTCATGAATTTGTGGTAGATTAATTTAATTATATGTGTTACATTAATTAAATTAATGTGTAGTGAATTAATAGTTCAAAATATTTAATTAATTAAGTTTATTTGATTAATTGAATTAATTAAATAAGCATATGTTACTTTAATTAATTTAATAATTAATTAAAGAATTAGTGAATTAACATAATTAATAAATTGACATAATTAATAAATAAAAATATTAATTATGTGACAATGTGATTTAATGTGAATTATCTTATTTTATTTAATTGATTTAAATAAAATTAATTAATCAATAAGTAAGGTGACAATTAACTATATAGTAAATTAGTTTATTAAAATAAATGGGGAAAGAAAAGAAGAGGAAGGCAAACAGGGCTTTAGGAGAAGTTTATCCGTTGTTAATACAACGGATACTTATATAATACGTATATTCGTTGTTCTAAGTCATTATTCTAAGTCATTATCAGAGAAAAGTTAGAGAAACTTGAGAGAGAAATCAGAGAGAAAAGAAGAAGGCATTGAGAGAAATTGAGAAAAGAAGACTTGAGAGATCATTGTGTTGTTATCAATTGATTATCTTCATACTAACTAAAGGGTAATTCTTCTTTATGTTTTCAAAATTAAAGTTTTTCACATACGTATTCTAAAGTCTGTGAAAAATTGGGTTTTCCAATTGGGTTATGATATGGCTTTATCTATATGGGTATGTAATTATAACATGTTTTCTAACGTATATACATGTTTTAAAGTAATCAATTTTATATAATTTGGCCTTAATTGGTTTTTTGAAAAGTTACAGAGTTTTCTACGATGTTGTAAAATTTCTCTGTCAGTACTTATTTTTGGAAAATTAAAGTGTGAGGTTATTATATATGTGACCATATATGTTAGTATTATGTGTTGGATCATGTATCCATGATTTACACTGATCACACCAAATAACTTTGTTAATAAATGGGTTTGATGAAATTACAGAGTATTGAATATGGGTGAATAACCCATATGGGTTAAATTAATGATTAAATCATATGTTTATATTTAAATTGATACATGAATATGATTGTATATGTTAAGACAAAGAAAATGGAATTGAAATAAATGAATTCGGTGTAGTAACGAATCCGTAAGGAGATTTTTTTTATGTTTTTCATTAAACTCTTGAAAGTTTTGAAGAACAGTGAAAATTAATATGTTAATTTGTGTAATTACATGACTTGGAATGTTAAGAACATGTTATAAGTGATATATAATGTTCCTGTGAATTTATACTTAATGGGTAACATTATAAATCAGTATAATGATGTGAATTGGGAGAAAATGGGAGAAAATCTGTGTTCGTTCGCGAACTTCAGATTTTGAAATTTTCGCAGCCGCGCGGCCGCGCCGGCTGCAAGGCTAAATGGCGCGCGGCCGCGCCTGTCCGAAAATTTTGAAAAAAAATTGCTAAGTGTTGGAAATTTGTGAAATGTGTTTTGAGTCTAATGAACATGAACACATGTTGTATAAATATAATAAAATATTGATATGAGTTTAATAATTTATGTTATGTGATTAATTAATAAATTAATTACGTGATTTAAATTATTATTTGTAAAGGTTAAATAATGTGTTATAAACATTAAGACATTATTTTAAATCTAATTAACATGATGACATGTTGTGTATGTAATGAGTTATTAATACAAGTTAATAACTTAAGTTACGTGATTAATTAACAAGTTAATTAATCAACGTAAACCATTATTTGAAAACATAATAATGAGTTTGAAGAATACTATTGTAAATCAATAATCATATCGAACTTGTGATTAATTGATATTGTGAATGTATTGATAGGTAAGAGTAATTAAAGAAGTGAGTAATAATTGTAGCTTGCGCACGAGGCAAGTTTCCTAAACTCAAATCTTTATATTTGAGCAAGTTTCCTAACTATACTCTTTAAATTGAGCAAGTTTTCTATCCCTAACTTATTATTATTGTTTGGCAAGTTTCCTAAACTAAACTCTTTTAATTAAGCAATTGCTATGCTTAATTACTATTGTTGAGAAAATTCTTACTCTTGAATATCCAAGTTTAGAATTTCACATGAGATGCCATGATTCTTTTAAAAGTATCATTTAAGTGTACAATACTTATTCGATTGTATACCTTGAGAAGTTAATATTCAATATGAATATCATTTATTGAATTATCCAAACCAACTTTATTTGGTACGGATTCTGATGTCAAATTGAGATGAACGACCCTAATGTAGGGGATTAATGAAGATGCTTTAAGCGTTAAGATAATGTGCACAGTATCAGTACGAAGGGCTGATCTCCCTAAGTACGAGAAGTAAAGTCTATAGTCTTGTGACTGTTAAAGGTTGGAAAGGTTAATATACTTGACAACCTAAGACTCGGTTCAAGGTCTTAATGACCCTCAGAAGTAATTTGACTCTTGATTAATATTCTTGATTCAAAAGTTGAGAAGTAATTTGACTCTTGGTTAATATTCTTGATTCAAATGTTGAGCTTTCTGTTATTCAGAATTCTTTCACTCGCATGTTATTATTCTGTCATATTTTTATACTTGCGGGCATCCGTGCTCACTCTTGCATAATAACATTGCAGCTAATAATGAACGAAGTGATGTACCTTCTAGTAGCAAGGGCAAAGGAAAAGCTAACAAGTGATGAAGATTTGTGTTGTCATGAATAATGTTAAAGTTCAAGATTTATGTGTGATGATTTAAGACTTATTTATTTACGTTTTCGCAACAGATATTTAAGGTTAAGTATAACTTGGGATTTATGATGTACTTTTATTTCAGATGATGTAAGATGATGATTTATTTATCTAATAAATGAATTTCATTATTTATGGGTAGATAGTTGTATGATATTGGAACAGTGAACACCAAATCCTGTAGAAATTAAGATACCGGATTTGGGGGTGTCACAGGTTAGTCCCAAGAATTCGAATTTCAGATCCCGTGATAGTGAAATTTATGATTGCGGGTGTTCGGTTTCATTGAGATGGCTTTCATGTTATATGATGATCCGACTCTTTTTGGCGCTTTCTTTCATGTATTGTCACCCAAAAACGATTTCAAATCCAAATAACAAAGAGTTTTCAAATAATAATAAAGCGTTTCGGGGATAGTTACTTAGGATGAATAAATGGAAGCATCAAAGGATCTTGATTCCTATTTGACGAAGGATTTGAAAACCTCATTTTCCAAAACATCATTGATATATATTGTGTTCTAAAAATGAACTTTTATATAAATCAAATCCTTTGTGCTAATATAGGTCAAAAGAGGTACAACACTACTTTCAGAATAACATTATAGACTCAGGATGAATAAATTGAAGTATCAAAGGATCTCGATTCCTATTTGACGAAGAATTTGAAAACCTTGTTTTCTCAAACGTCATTTCCATATACTTTTTCTAAAATAAACTTTTCATTAAATCAAATCCTTCGTGCATAGGTCCAAAGAGGTACATCACTACTTTCAAATAACTCAAAATGAGGCTTAGAATAAACTTAAAATCAAAGCACTGAGTACAATAAAACACACACACACACACACACACACTTTATGTATAGAAAATCAATAAGATGCGGTAACCGTGTTTTCACAGAAATCGGGGGGGTGCCTAATACTTTTCCCTCGCTTAAGCAAGCCTCCGAACTCTATGAATCTCGGGTTTCTAGACCAATCCTACAGAGTCACATATTGGATCATATTAAGAAAACCTTCAAAATTCGGATGAGTTGGTACATTCATTTAAAATCATACCAACTGAAGGCTCTGTCTCATTCAGTCAAATCATCAAAATCAATTGTTTAAACTAATCTTTTCAAATTCGTCGACATTTATGTCAGTCTTATTTTTCTAAATAAATTTACCCTTTAAATAAATCAATCTACATAGCGAAGTAAAAAGGGTAGAAAATAAAAATTTAGGAAATCGAGGATACTCGATTTTTTCTGGCGTCAACAGGGTCATTAGTCCAAATCAAATCGGAAAGCCGACCGATTTTAATTTTTATTGGTCCGATCACTAGTTCTGTCCGAATTTAAAAACATTGAGTGAAACTATCTAATTCCCTAATAAAAATATCAATTCCCTAATTTAAATTTAAATTTAAATTTAAATTGTAAAACTGACTAAAAATGAGAATATATTGTAAGAAGTTTGATGAAATAATAAAATCTAAACAAAATAATATTCTGACGGTTATAGTGCTGACATGAAGGCTTGTTAGGTTGCTGCACGCTGACGTCACACTTCTAATTATAATAACTTCATCTTTAGGTGACACAAGAACATTCCTTATCTACTTTGGATATTGTTATCACGTCTCTAGTCTCCAAATATAAAACTGTCACCAATATTTGTTGGTGTGTCTTGTTAAAAAAAAGAACTTAAATATAAATTATTATTTTAAATTATTTATTTATTTTTTATTTCAGTGATCAATTTTTAAATTTTTTTAATTAAATGTTCAAATTTTTAATAATTTTTTTTATTTTAATTCTGTTGAGGTTTTACGTCATAAATAGATAACAGACACATGAGGCTTTGATACTTATGTGTTAAAAATGAGTCATTTTACAAAAAAAAAAAAAATTACATTTATATAAGTGAAAGGATATTATAATAGATATATTAGCAAAAGTAAACTAATAATTAAATTAAACAATTACCAAAAAAAAAAAAAAAAACTATCCTAACCTTCCCCACTCTTCCCCCTTCCCCTCCCTATCCCCATCCCTGTCGTCCCCAATCTCTGTTCCTTGTTCCCCTATTTCTATTAGATGGTAGCGAAAGGGGAATAATAGAAAGAAAGTTCAAACAACCATCGGCAACGAGTGACGACGAGCAGATCGGCAAGGATTGGAGTCACCCACGAGCAGATCTATAAGTATACTTTCGTTTTCCCTCTTCCTTTTTCTTGCTGTTATTCATCTCCTTTTTCTTTTTCTTTTTCTATTTTTGCTTTCGCAAGCAGATGTTGATGGGATATGAGGCGACGTCGGTGGATATTGGTCGCTGGTCGGGGGCGTTTGGTCTTGTTGTGATTAGGTTTATGTTGATTTGGGGTTTAGGGTTGTGCTACTATGTGAGATTATGATGGTAAGAATGGTGGTTAGATTGTTATAAATCTTGAATTTTAGGGATTGATTGATTTTTAAAATTTTGTTTTGGTGCTCTTAGTTCATCTTCAACTGTGGTGGCTAGGTAACATGTGGCTGTGATGGCTGGGTGGTAGGTGGGACATTCATGGCTCTTTGAGGTTGAAGAAGTTTGTTGAACAATAGTTTCACTGTTATTTTTTAATTATTTTTGTTGATTACTTTTACTCTTTTAACTAATTTAAATGTTAACATATTATTTTCAAATATATTTTTATTTACACATAAGCATTAATTATTTAATTATATCTTTTTTACTTGCACATAAACATTACTTATTTACAAATATATCATGTTTTGTCATGTGTGTATGTTATGTCATCAATTTATGATATGATATTTTCAATTGGATACATGTGAATTTTTTTTTTGAAAGTTTGATCATTTAATTAAAAAAATTAAAAAGTTGATCACTAGAGTAGAAAAAGGTTGATAGTTTTAATTAATTATTAATAATTAATAATTAATATTTAAACTTTTTTTTAATCAACAAAAAAAATCATCAAAACTCAATCAAATAATACAAAAGTGACAAATTGTTACAATGTAAGGTTGAACCCCTATTCTTTCATGAAAAAAACTAGTTATTTTAATAGGAATGTAAGCTTATATCAGCATTTGTTGAACATTGGTATTTGCCCTTTTTAGGAAGGTATGGATCGTTTACTCTGAGACCAAATGTTACTTTTTACGTATAATTTTATTTGTTTTAATTGATTTTTTAAAATCAAATTAACCAATTTTAAAATTAATAATAAAACAAATGCATGTATTGTAAATTTTGAAATTAAATAAGTTGACTATGATAGTATATTCTGTGTACTTTTTTATGATAATAATTTTGTATATATATATAAACTTAAGAATAATTTTTAATTCTAAATATAGTCAATTTGACCATAAAAAATCAATTAGGATAAGCAAAGTCGGGCGAAGGGAGTACTATATAGGTTCAAACCCCTATTTTTTTTTTTTAATGAAATGTTATCTATCAAAAAAGAGGTTTAAGTCTTACTCTACATAATTGATATTCCATATGATATAAGCTTAAACTCTTATTTTTTCTTGAAAAACTAGTTATTAATTTAAGAGGATTGTGCAAGCTTATAACAACCTTTTGTTGAACATTGGTATTCGCCCTTTTTAGAAAGGCATATGAATCGTCTGTTATACGTCCAATTTTACTTGTCCTAATTGACTTTTTAAAATCAAATTAATCAGTTTTAAAATTAATAATTAAACAAATGTAATGTAAATTTTGAAATTAGATAAGTTGAATTTGATAGTATATTATATGTACTTTCTTATGATAATAATTTTGTGTCTATATCTAATAAACTTAAGAATAATTTTTGATTCTAAATATGGTCAATTTGACTATAAAAAGTCAATTATGATAAGTAAAGCCGGACAAAGACAGTACTATTTAGGCTCAAACCCAAATTTTCTTTATCAAAAAGAGAGGTCCAATATTATTTATGATTAATTATACCAACTAAATTACAGAATTCGTATTAAAATTTAATTTTAAAATATTTCAAAAGAGTCCAAATGATTTTATGGCCTGGGTGTGTCACAAATATTTCAATAATCTTTTAGTCTGAATAAAAATATAAACATGCATCCCCCATTAAGGAATGAGATCTTTACTCATTGTGAGAATCTCATGGATTAAAGGATAGATTATGCAGAAATTATCAAAATAAGAATGAGATTCCGTATTCAGTCCGGAGTTTTTTGATGCCAAATGATACTTTAGAGTTCTAAATTTTGGAGTTAATATATAGGGTTGGTAGCACCAGCAATCTACACTGGCATAGACACTATAATTCAATGTCTCAAAAAATCATGAAAAATAATAAAATATGATACATGTATATATAACATGCATTACCTTAGAATTTATCAAATTATTTTTGGTTATTATTTGCCATGTAAGGAGAATTTAATTTTGTTAAATGTGCCAGTTAAGTCATCTTTTTTATTTTAGCAAACGACAAAATTCTATTATTTCGGGAAAAAAATCGTTAAACGAAAAGATTCGGACTAATGACTGACAAAGACGGACAAAATCTGCCAAAAATACATTACGATTGAGCTTTCCATTTTTATTATTTTCCTTACCAACTCAAAAGAAAACATTGCGAAATATTAATTAATTATATATTGAGTTTTTTTCTTCTTCCCCTAATCTTCCAAATCCCCCTAGACCCCTCCCCTATATGTTATGATAAATTATTATAATAAATTAGGATATTCAATATAGAGAGAGAGAGGAAGGATCAAGAGCATTCTCTTATCAAGCACTCCTCTTTAAATAACATTATTTTATTAAAAAATTACGTCTTTTTGGACAATTCTCTTTTAAGAATCTCCAAAACGATATAATTTTAATAAAGAAATGTTATTTAAGGAGGAGGGCTAGATAAGAGTAGTGCTATTATCCTTCCTGTATATGTGTATATATATACACACACGTATACCTAATGAACCATGCACCATACAGTTTGTTGGTTACACGTACTTTTAGGGCAAGTGGATGCATGGAGCTTCCTTCTAGGTCACGAAACAAAAATGAAGAAAATATTTGTTTATCTCTAGGGCACGAAACAACACTCCTTAGGGATAAAATTGCCAATTAATACTCATCTATATAAACCCTAAGCTAGTATGGGAAAAAACATCCCAACTCTTACAACTTCCTATACACTTGTTACTCAAATTTCGGAGTTTCCAAATTAAAAATGATGAGAAGAAAATTGTTTGACACCATTATTTTTGTTGCTCTGCTTGTTCTTTTTTCTAGCGTGCAAGCTAGAACTAGTAGGGCTCGCGGTAGTAATTTCGTTAAAACAGATAGAACTCATTTTGTGCTCAATGGGAAGCCATTGTATTTCAATGGTTTCAACTCGTATTGGTTAATGTATGAGGCCGCCGATCCGACTACAAGGGAGAAAGTAACCAGTGTTCTTCAACAAGCTTCCATGCATGGCTTGAATGTTGCTAGGACTTGGGCGTTCAGTGATGGAGGTTATAGAGCCCTACAGTCATCCCCTGGTTCTTACAATGAGGACATGCTCAAGGTAATGTAGAGAATAAATTATATAAAGACTATCAGTAAAATTATTGTTTTTTTACAATCAAATAACATGTCATGTAAGTATTTTAGGAGAAAATCAATGAATTTTGAGTTTAGGTTTTGATTTAAAAAACTTATATCATGGTAAATGATAACTATAAAATATGTTAATAAAACTCAGATTTTTTTAATTTTCTCATAAATTACCTACATGACATTTGCTATAGGACGGTGTAAAACAATAATTTATTGGGAGAAGTAATTGAATAATATATATAGTGTATATTTTTTGGCTCAATTATTAATTAAGAAATTGAATTGGGAAAATAACTATTAAGATAAGCAATTGAACTAGTATGTGTGTGTATATATATATATATATATATATATATATATATATATATATATATATATATATATATATATATATATATATATATATATATATATAGGGGTTGCATCCATAGCAACCGGTTGCTGGGAACAATTACTTTATTCCACTCCTTATAGGAGCTTTTGACTCAATTTATCGCCCAAGTATAGTGGGCCCCATTATAATAATGATTTTCAAACTCATATAAAGTGGTTGCTCTCAGCAACCGGTTGCTGTGGATGTAACCTCATATATATATATATATATATATATATATATATATATATATATATATATATATATATATATATATATATATATATATATATATATATATATATATATGCGGAATTATTAGATTGTTATTATGGTATGTAATTTGAATAATATAATCCACATTTTTTTGGTCAATTATTAAGGTAAGCAATTGAATGCAGTATATCTAAATTTATTCAGCCAGGACTCTTAAGAAATAATTGTCAAATTATTTGATTTTTATTAAGTTTGGGCCCTTATTTTCATTTTTTGGTAAACCATTGTTTTACTTCTAATTTTGATGATGGATTGTGGGCTTGATGTTTGTTTTTAGGGTTTGGATTTTGTGGTAGCAGAAGCTAGAAAGCATGGAGTTTTTCTCATACTAAGCTTGGTGAACAATTGGGAAGGTTATGGAGGAAGAAAACAGTATGTCCAATGGGCAAGAGAAACAGGTCAATACATAAACGATGATGACTTTTTTACTAGCCCAATTACTAAAGGATTTTTCAAAAATCATATTAAGGTATGTATATACTTTATATGTTAATTATAAGCATTGTTCGAGTAGAGCTAAATAATCTTTAAGCCAATTTTGTGTAGGCTGTGCTCACAAGAGTGAACTCTATAACTGGAGTGGCATATAAAGATGATTCCACCATTTTTGCATGGGAGCTGATGAATGAGCCTCGTTGCCAATCTGACCTTTCTGGAAGAGTTTTGCAGGTAAATTCTGACAAACATATAACCTTAAATTTTTGCATTGCTAATGAATTTTTTTTACATAATTCGATAACATGAAATTGTAAAAATCAGAATCAGGTGTTACAGATTGAAGGTAAATTCATCCTAGTTCCCCTCCTAATCTCTCTCTTTATGATCATGCATGTTCCCCTAGAATAAATTGTTTCCCTAAAATGAATTGTAATAGTATAGGTTCTAAAAAAACAAATATAAGACTATATGAATGAGTCAAATTAATGGTGTATAGCAAGAGGTGCAATTTGTTAAAAAGTCCATCAAAGATGCTTGTAAATGCAACTTTCTGGTTATACAATGCAACGTACTCATCCATATAACGTGACAAAAGGTAAGGTTTGTGACAATTTCATGAAATTTGAACGCATTTATACATGTGTATTATTTTTGATTGACAAAACTAATGAATTAACCATTGTAGTTGGCACGTTTTACTAATTACACCATTAATTTTTTAATTTTTTAAATTATCCCAGTAAACTAATTATTATTTTAAAATTGGGTCATTCTGTTATCTTTGTCTCAAAACTGTTAAATCGTTTCAATTTTTATCCTACGTGAACGTAAAAAAGGAAAAAAAAATGATTTATTCTCTATCTTACTTTCTCTCATCTCTCTATCCTCCCCCTTCTTCCAGATCACATAGATTTGCGTATTTTCTCTCTCTAAAATTTACGAAAATTTCGAGATTTGAATGTCTAAAATATTTAATGGTGTAATCAGTAAAACGTGTCAACTATAGTGAGTAATTTATTAGTTTTGTCGATAAAAAATTAACGTTAGTTTAATTTTTTTAACGGAATGATCCAATTTCAAAATAATAATTAGTTTACTGGGATAATTTGACAAATTAAAAGTTCAATGGTATAATCAGTAAAACGTGCCAACTATAGTGGGAAATTCATTAGTTTTGCTATTTTTGCTTAATTGCATTACTACCCTAAAGTTTAATTGTCCAAAATTAATCGTTTTAGATCTAAAAATTTTGCAACAAGGTCAATTTGGATAAATTACGGGGAAAGGGTTTGTCAATAAAATTACAAATAAACCAAGAATGGAAACAAGTCAATTAATTTACCAACAAAGATTCAAATGAACCAGGTCATTAAGCCCTTTTAGTTGCTATATTAACACACATGACTCTCTCTTGCAGGATTGGATCCAAGAAATGGCAGCCCATGTCAAATCCATTGACAGAAATCATCTTCTTGAAGTTGGGCTTGAAGGATTCTATGGGGAATCAATGCCTCAAAAGAAACAATACAATCCTGGTTACCAAGTTGGGACAGACTTCATTTCTAATAATAGGATTCCTCAAATAGATTTTGCCACAATCCATCTCTACCCTGACCAGTGGTAACTAATTACCCCATCGATCCTTCTCCAAAAGCTTTTGTCTAAAGTCCACTTTGCACATTCATAAATAAAAATTAAGTAAACCATAAACTTAGTGTTCATTTTTGCTGGAGTGGATTCCATGCAAGTACACTACAAAATTATTTTTTTCTTTAAACTAGTGGATCATATATAACGGTTAATGACTAAAAAATAGTTAAACTCGTGTCAAGCTATCAAAAAAATGTACAAACTATTTTTTTTTTTGCACAAAAACCATCGAACTTTCAAATAATTATCAAAAATGCCCAAAATTTGATAATATGAGCTGACATGAAAGTTTAGTGGTTTTGACGTAAAAAGAATTGTTGTATGTTTATTTGATAACTTAACAAGAGTGTACTGATTTTTTTTGGATCATTAAGTTTACATTTTCTATTGAGTCAAAAATTATTACTTAAGAGTAGCTAGGTGGGTGAGTAAAATTAATCATTGTTCATACATAGGCTTCTCTCCTACGAAATGAGCCACCTCAAATAGGTTCATTCTTCCAGCCCATAATACAACTAATCCGACATGGACACTTCCAGGCATGTTTTTAGGAGTGAGCGAGTCGCATTAAACATTTTTTTTCCTTAACAATAATTTATTGATTGCATTGCAGGGTACCAGGCTCCAACGATCAGGCACAAATCGATTTTGTTAATAAATGGGTCGAAGCTCACATCCAAGACTCGAAGGCTGTGTTGGGGAAACCATTGTTAGTGACTGAATTCGGCAAATCTTCTAGGTCATCGGGGTATAGTGTTGCTGCTAGAGACGCATACCTTGAGAATATTTACGACGCAGTCTATAATAGTGCCAAGACTGGAGGACCGTGTGGGGGTGCAACATTTTGGCAACTAATGGCTAACGGAATGGAAAACTTCAGCGATGGTTATGAAGTTGTATTGGATCAAAGCCCCTCTACTACTGCTGTTATTACTCAACAATCTCGTAGGCTTTCAGCTCTCACCAACTGATCGGTAGAAAAATAGTTTAAGAATGAATAAGGAGGGGAGAACAATTCTTGGGGAATTTATGTAGAATGAATTCTAAATCAAGATAAGAAAGGCTTTCCCTTTATTATTTGTGTGTAATGAACACATTTAATGTTAAAAAGTTACAATTATCAATGCTATAAAGTTTGCTTGAATTTTGTTGGGAAATCGAGCCCACACAAATACACTAAGATAAATACAAACACACTACTGTATGAGATATAAAATAATAACACAAGAATTTTACGTGGAAACTCAACTGGAAAAAATCACGGTGAGGGATCTCAGAAACTCACTATGAAAAATAATCTGGAGATTACAAACTCTCTCTGAGAAATAAACTAACTGTTTATTTCTCTCTACCTCTCTAATGCTCAACTGAGCTTTCTCTCTCTAACTTTCTTTGACACTCAAACTAGAGCTTTCTCTCTATTCTCTCTAAAGAATTGCTCTATCAATTTTGGTGTGTTTTCCCTTGAGCTTGCTGCCTTTCCTTTTATAGCCGAAATTAGAGCAGCCAGGCCAAAGATAAAAGTGAAGGCCAAAGTTTAAGGGCGGTGGACTATGGAAAATTCAGTGGGCGGAAGCCTTGGAAAAAATCAAATGGCTGGAGCATTAAATGAGGGGATGAGCCAAATATTCAACAATCTCCACCTTGGCTCAAATTTTCCAAATTCTGCGAACTTCTTTGTGCCTGTGAATCTATCCTTCTCCCTAGATACTCCACCACAAACTCAGTATTCGACGAAGTGAATTAAGTTCAAACAATGCTTGAACTTTTCTGCTGTAATTGACTTTGTGAGCATATCTGCGGCATTCTCCTTTGTGTGAACTTTGCGAACTGCAATGTCACCATTGTTCAGCCACTCACGAATCTTGTGATATCGAACATCTATATGTTTCGTCCTGGCATGGAACACCTGGTTCTTTGCTAAATGAATAGCACTTTGACTATCACACTGAATCTGGATACTGCCCTGCTTGAAACCTAGTTCTTCAACTAGTCCCTTAAGCCACAAAGGCTCCTTGCTTGCCTCTGTCAATGCCATATACTCAGCCTCTGTTGTTGATAATGCTACCGTAGACTGCAACACTGACCTCCAACATATACATCCTCCATAAAAGGTGTATACTAACCCTGTCGTAGATCTCCTTGCATCTAGGTCTCCAGCATAATCCGAATCAACAAACCCTGAAATCTCACTTCTTGCGGTATCACGATCAAACATAAGACCGTAATTGGTTGTACCTGCTAGATAACGAAAAATCCATTTAACAGCACTCCAATGCTCTTTCCCTGGATTTGCCATATACCTGCTAACCACACTGACTGTTTGTGAGATATCTGGCCTTGTACATACCATGGCATACATGAGACAACCCACTGTATTTGCATACGGTACCTTGGACATATACTCCACCTCATCCTCTGTCTGTGGGCTCAATTGTGAAGATAATCTGAAATGTGCTGCCAACGGAGTGCTAACTGGTTTAGCATTGTTCATGTTAAACCTCTCCAAGACCTTCTGCACATATCCTTTCTGAGTTAGCCACAACTTTCCTGCCTAACGATCCCTATGAATTTCCATACCTAGGATCTTCTTGGCTGACCCAAGATCCTTCATGTCAAATTAACTGCTCAACAAATTCTTCGGCTGAAGAATATTTGATTTTCTCTATGCTGCTATCAACATGTCATCGACATATAACGTCAGCAATACTAGAGAACCATCATCAAGGGATCTGAAATACACACATGGATCATACTCCGAACGAGAGTAACCATGAGCCACCATAAAGTTGTCAAACTTCATGTACCACTGTCTCGGGGACTGTTTCAAACCATAGAGAGACTTCTGCAAACTGCAAACTAAGCCTTCTTTCCCTGGTTCAATAAACCCCTCAGGCTGCTTCATATAGATCTTTTCTTCTAAATCACCATGGAGAAAAGCTGTTTTCACATCAAGCTGCTCTAACTCCATATCCTGTGATGCTACGATAGATAAGATCAACTGAATCGATGTGTGTTTCACAACTGGTGAGAAGATCTCATTGTAGTCGATTCCCTCTCTCTGAAAGAATCCCTTTGCCACTAACCTGGCCTTGAATCTTTCACCTTCTTTATCAAACTGAGCTTCCTTTTTCCTGAACACCCATTTGCATCCTATAGCTTTTGATCCTTTTGGAAGTTGAACTAACTCCCAAGTCTGGTTCTTCTGTAAAGACTCCATCTCTTCTGCCATCGTTATTGCCCATTTATCATTATCCTCGGACTGAATAGCATCCTGATAGCTAGTTGGATCTCCACTACCAGCAATCAAGGCAAAAGCAACCCTATCATCAAACCCATATCTCTGCACTGGTTTGCTGACTCGCCTTTCCCGATCTCTAACAAGATTATAGGACCTCTCTTGGGGATTTGAAGGATGATCATTTTCAATTTCTTCAGATTCTTTTGTATCTTCAGGAAGCTCCACCTCAACTGGGTGTTTCTGCAACTCACTTGTTGCAGATTCTTCATTCTCGGACTTGTTCAGCATGTGTTTCTCATTGAACACCACATCTCTGCTGACAACCTTCTTCTTGGATACTGGATCCCATAACCTGTATCCCTTGACTCCGTCTTCATATCCAAGGAAAATACATTCCTTTGACCTTGGATCAAGCTTGGATTGTAGCTCCTAGACTGGCAAATGAACATAAGCTGGACAACCAAAGATTTTCATCAGAGAAAAATCAACTAGTTTCCCACTCCATACCTCTTCGGGGATTTGGTAGTCAATTCCAGCTGAAGGAGAACGATTTATCAGATAACAGGCTGTGTTGATTGCCTCAGCCCATAAACTCTTGGGCAAACCTGCATTCAACCTCATACATCTGGCACGTTCCAATAGACTTCTGGTTATCCTCTCTGCAACCCCATTTTGCTCTAGAGTTCTTTTGACTGAGAAGTGGCTGGTGATACCTTCATCCTGGCAGAACTGTAGGAATGACCTTTCCTTGTATTCCATGCCATTATCTGATTTGAAATACTTCAACTTCTTTTCGGTCTGGTTTTCTACTTTAGCTTCCCACTGCTTGAAAATTTTGAAAACCTCGGATTTCTGCTTCATAAAATACACCCACACCTTTCTAGAGTAGTCATCTATGAAGCTGACAAAATAATGGGCTCCACCCATTGACGTATGCTTGATTGGCCCCCAAACATCTGAATGTACATAATCAAGTACATTCTTACTGGTATGTGCTCCTACCTTGAAGCTGACGCTCCGTTGTTTGCCGTATACGCAAAACTTGCAAAATTCCAAACTGCATGCTTTGACACCTTTCAACAACTGCCTTTTGTGAAGTTCTTTCATTCCTCCATCACTCAAATGACCAAGTCGCATGTGCCATAATTCTGTGCTATCACTGTTGGAATTATCCTACACAGAAATTGATGCTCCACCAGCAACTGTATCCCCTATCAACTTGTAGAGGGTGCCCTTCTTCTGACCCTTCATAATTACCATTAAACCCTTGGTACTTTTCATGACACCATCTCTAACTGAGATATTGCAGCCTATAGAGTCAAGTACTCCAACCGATAGCAAGCTCTTCTTCAATTCTGGAATATACCTTACATCACCCAATATTCTGACAATTCCATCAAATATTTTAACTTTTATGGTGCCTATCCCAGTAACTTTGCAGACTGCATTGTTACCCAATAAAATTATACCACCATTGCAGGATGTAAAAGTATCAAACCAATCCCTGTGAGGGGACATATGAAAAGAACAACCAGAATCCATGTACCAATCTGTAAGACTGCTATTGTCTTTAACAGATAAGAGATCACCTTGTGAAGCTTCATTTTCTGTCATTGTGTATAGCTCTCCGTCGCTGCACACATCTGCTTGCTCGACAACATTAGCAGAATTTTCAATCTACTTCCCTTTCTTCTTGTTATCCTTCTTCAACAATGGACACTGATTTTTGTAGTGGCCTTTTTCGTGGCAATGATAACACTCAACCTGAGATTTATCCTTCTTGCCTGGTCTCGACTGAGACCTTTCTCGTTCCTTGCCGGAATACTTTTTCCGATTAGGACCCCTGCCACGCCCATCTGAAAAAACAAGAAGACAGTCTCCTTGATCCCTGGAAGTTGTGCCCCTGAACTTATCCTGGTCCAGTACTGCTGACATCACATCGTCAACTGCAAGCTTTTCCTTCCCTACAAGGAGTGTAGTCTGGAGAGTTGAGTATGAATCTGGTAGAGAGACAAGAAACAATAAGGCTTTATCATCTTCGTCCAACTTCACATCAATACTGGTTAGTTGGGTCACCAATCTATTAAATTCATTAATATAATTGGTCAAATCTGACCCTTCTTCCATCCGAAGCCGGTACAATTCCTTCTTCAAATATAACCGGTTTAACAGAGACTTTGACTTGTAAACTTTCTCAAGTTTCTCTCACAAGTCCTTCGAAGAGGTTTCTGTCAAAACCTGATATTTGATCTGTGGCGCCAAACTCAATCTGATTGTTGCCTCGACCTTTGCTTCAAGTTCCGTCCATTTTTCATCTGTCATAGTCGCTGGTTTCTTCCCTTCTAGTGCTTTTGTCAATCCTTGTTGAACCAATACATCTTTGACTGTACACTGCCAAATACTGAAATTTGACTTACCGTCAAATGGTTCAACTACATACCTCCCACTTGTGCTTGTCATCTTCCTATTTGTGACCTGCCTAATTTCTCTGATTGTTGGCGTGAATCGAGGCTCTGATACCAATTATTGGGAAATTGAGCCCACACAAATACACTAAGATAAATACAAACACACTACTGTATGAGATATAAAATAATAACACAAGAATTTTATGTGAAAACCCAACTGGAAAAAACCACGGGGAGAGATTTCAGAAACTCACTATGAAAAATAATCTGGAGATTACAAACTCTCTCTGAGAAATAAACTAACTATTTATTTCTCTCTACCTCTCTACCTCTCTAATGCTCAACTGAGCTTTCTCTCTCTAACTTTCTTTGACACTCAAACTAGAGCTTTCTCTCAATTTTCTCTAAAGAATTGCTCTATCAATTTTGGTGTGTTTTCCCTTGAGCTTGTTACCTTTCCTTTTATAGCCGAAATTAGAGCAGCCAGACCAAAGATAAAAGTGAAGGCCAAAGTTTAAGGGCGGTGGACTGTGGAAAATTCAGTGGGCAGAAGCCTTGTAAAAAATCAAATGGCTGGAGCATTAAATGAGGGGATGAGCCAATATTCAACAAATTTCAAGAAGTTAATAACTGTTTTATATTTACATACACAGCTTATACATTGTGCATGTGGTTTGTGAGATATATATCATGTAAAACTGGTGATTTACTCGTCGTAAACTCAAAGTAATACTGACTGCAGATTACTATGCAATTTTTTTTTAAAAAAATAAAAAGTTTTGCTTCTACTTTAGATGGAATCACAAATATAACCTTACACAGACAAAAAGCGATTTTGATAACCATATGTTAAGATATGGATGAAAATAAATGGTATAATATAGACTCTAATTGGAAAATAGGTCGATTATAGGACGTTCTGTTATTGTCGTGAGCTCTTCACTTTCATTCCATCTATGTGGATTATTACGCGAAATATTAATAAATTTTAAGATATGGATGACAAGAAATGGTATACAGAATCGTTCCTGAGCACAGATGGGAGAGTAGAACGCCCTGGGCCTCCGATTAGGGGGAATCTAATTTTTTATATATATAGTATATACATATACATATATATATATATATATATATATATATGTGTGTGTGTGTATGTGTGTGTGTGTGTGTGTGTGTACGTGCGCACGCGCGACCTTGCCAAGAGAAATAGAGTCAGCCATTGAAATTTCCTAGAGTTTGTAAAAGTTTTGGATTATTTTCATAATGTTTCAATTGCTTACAGGGTATTACTAACTACTTCAGTGACAGTGACATTTGTTGAAAGAAATTTTTCGAAGTTGAAATTATTAAAAAATTACTTGCACTCGACTATGACACAAGAAATGTTAAATGGGTTCGCAACTATGTGCATCGAAAAGGATATGCTGGATGTTAACGCCAAGATTTCGCCACGCGCCTCAATCACGAAAAGCGCGTCTAACCCTACACAGTAAACACGTCAGCACCGGATCTCGACGGCTTGGGCCACCGGGGATAGCTCAAGTGTGAGAATAAGTACAAGCCGAAAAAAGGATTAACAATGGAGGTTGTGTGCTCTAGTGTTTCGAGAGTAAAAATGTTCAGTTACCTTTTTCATGTAGTAACATGTATCCTTATATTAGTCTCACCAACTTGCATGTATACCTTTTTTCGCTGATGTCATCTAATTTTATGCAGGCTTTATCAAACCCTTGTTCCCCACTAAGCCAATATTATGTCAAGTCCTCATTAATGAAGACGGCTGGACCAATCAATCAGCCGCCTGCTAATCTTGTAGATTACAGCTAATCCATATTAGCCAAGGTATTGGACCCACAAGCAACCACCTGTCCACCTTGTAACATATCAGCCCGAGCCTTATTTAAATCATTAGTCAAATAATAGCCCAATACTCCAAGGATTAAGATGGTTTTAATCTAGAAAGCCCAAAATAAGTATGACCCGACCGACCCAAATAATCACGGCCCAACATTGCCCCCTAGTCTTTTATCAAACCGAGTGTTTGATGAAAGAGTATGTAGCAAACCGGCCCACTTAGCAAAAAACCAAAAGCCGGACTTCAACCTTTCGAATTCAAATCCAGACACGAAATTCGCGTTTCTATCATTACATTCAATTAAATGTGCAGCCCTTGGGTTTGGGAACCATCGAAGGGACAACTCTTTAAAGCCTCAAACCCCCCAATTTAGACAGCTTTACCTGTTCATCAGAGATTCAAAGAATTCTAGCTTTCTTCTTCCTCCGGCTTTCTCTCTCAACTCCTCTCTGTTAGCAATGGCTTCTCAAAACACTAAAAAACGCCCATTGATGGACACTCCTTCGAGCAAGTGGTATGAGAAATGGTTCTTCTTCAAAGGACCTGAAATTTCTTCTATTCTTGACAGGACCACTACCGCACACACTACTGCAGACCTCGGTGCTATTCCAGAGGAACGGGTAAGAGAAATAGCGAAGTTTATGGAGAAGCTTCCAATAGAATAATGGAGCTTCGCCCTTCTGAGTAAGCAAGCGTGGTTGTACGACCTCAAATGTAAGTCTGAAGTTAATACTTGTATAATTCCTCAAATTTCCTTTAATAATTATTCTAAAATCTCTTTCTTCGATTTTTATAGTATCTCCCATCAGACCCACCTCCTCCGATATAAAATAATTAGAGGAATTTCTTTCGGCCAAACCAACTCAAGATCCTCCCAAAGATCAAGAAACCGAAGCACAAACTTTCGAAGCCCAACATATCGAACCCCCAATTGCCGAATCAAACCCTATCAAAGGGACCAACCAGCCTCGCCGAAAGAAAGGAGCAGCTAGGAAACCCAGACATGTGCCAGCCCTTTCATTAACTGAGAGTCTCCTTGACATGCCTATCGCTGATCGTACCAAAAATCCTCCTCACCAAGAAGCAAAAAGCCAAGACCAAAAGTATACCTCTCACAACCGAAGAATTAAGAGTACCTCCTCCTGAAGTTAATCAATCTCCACCTTTGCTAACCGAAACTCATGAATTAGAGGTCGAACCCAGTTCTCCTCTTATTCGAAAGAAAAATCACCCTATAGATGACCAACCATTTATAACAGCTGACCCTTCAATAATCGAAGACCAAACTCCACCCTACCAGCCAATACCCTCTCCACAACGACCAAACCCTCCTCTCTTTGGATCAATGTCTGGAGATTCTCGATCGCTTAGCTTATGGCCTAACCAGGACGAAGACTTCCCTCTATACCTTTACAACTCCTTCGTCCTCGACACAGACAACCACCATTTCGGCAACAGTTCCATTTTCGATTTGATCGAAGAGGGCTTGGCTAACCAAGCTAAAGTGAGTAAATTATTTTTACTTAACCATTTCAGTTTACAAATATCTTCTTGAGGCTTTTTATTAACTATGAATAACTGTAGGCAAACGGAATCTTCGGGCGTCTCCACCAAAGGTACAAAGAAGCCAAAGCTGGGGAAGAGGTTGCCCGAAGAGAAAATGTCATTTTAAAGTCTGCTTTGGCCAGTGAAAAGAGCGAACACGAAAACATTCGCTTCAACTGCCAAGGCCTCCAAAATGATCTTATCAGACTGAAGGAACAATTGGCTACATCTGAAGATTTGCAATAAACAACCCTCCAACAAAACCAAGAACTTCAACGAGCCAACGAACAACTAACCCAAAACAACAAAAACCTGACCAAAGCGATTACCAAAGCCAAGATCTCTGAAGAACGACACCTAGACCTTCGGGGCAAAGTGGAGAAGGAGCTTCACGACCTCAAATTAGCTGGCCCCCCTCTTACCAAAGAGTCATTACCGAAGAATGATGTAAACTACCTTTAGAATGAACAAATCACCGAACTTCCAATAAGAATAGTTGTTCCGAAGAACTTATAATATCATCTACCCATATGACTGGCAACCTCGCTCTCTCTGAGAGCCAAACAGGTTTAACCCAAAGATATTCCACTTCACTACGAGGAGTCGAAGGGATCCATCCTTATAATAATTTGGTAACCTTGTTCTCTCCGAGAGCCGAACGGGTTCAACCAATCAATATTTCGCTTCGCTGCGAGGAGACGAAGGAATCCAACTTTATACCAAGCTGGAAACCTCATTCTCTCCGAGAGCCGAACAGGTTTAACCCAATGATATTCCACTTCGCTACGAGGAGTCGAAGGAATCCATCCTTATAATAATTTGGTAACCTCGTTCTCTCCGAGAGCCGAACGGGTTCGACCAATCAATATTTCGCTTCGCTACGAGGAGACGAAGGAATCCAACCTTATACCAAGCTGGCAACCTCGTTCTCTCCGAGAGCCGAACAGGTTTAATCCAAAAATATTCCACTTCGCTATGAGGAGTCGAAGGGATCCATCCTTATAACAATTTGGTAACCTCGTTCTCTCCAAGAGCCGAACGGGTTCGACCAATCAATATTTCACTTCGCTACGAGGAGACGAAGGAATCCAACCTTATACCAAGCTGGAAACCTCGTTCTCTCCAAGAGCCGAACAAGTTTAACCCAAAGATATTCCACTTCGCTACGAGGAGTCGAAGGGATCCATCCTTGTAACCATTTGGTAACCTCGTTCTCTTCAAGAGCCGAACGGGTTCGACCAATCAATATTTCACTTCGCTACGAGGAGACGAAGGAATCCAACCTTATACCAAGCTGGCAACCTCGTTCTCTCCGAGAGCCGAACAGGTTTAACCCACAAATATTCCACTTCACTACGAGGAGTCGAAGGGATCCATCCTTATAATAATTTGGTAGATAAATCAGTTGTTGAAGAAAAAGGGCCATCTTTATTGATAACTGCTATCATAATTACAGACTCCTGTACTTTGACACTGATCCTACTGAAAATATTTTCGAAGCCTCCCAGCATGCCAAGTATTCTTTATATCTGATCCATCTAACGCTCGCAATTGATAAGTCCCTGGCTTTGGCACATCAACAACCTCATATGGGTCTTCCCAATTTGGCATGAGCTTCCCCATATTCTGAGGTGTAGAAGCTTCTACCTCCCGAAGAACAAAATCTCTGACTTCAAACCTTCGAAGTTTTACCCCTTTATTGTAATACTTAGCAACACGACGTTGATATGTTGCTAATTTTACCAAAGCTGCTTCTCCGACTTCCTCAAGCAAATCCAAATTGACTTTAAGTCCCTCATCATTATATACGTCCTTAAACTGACTAACCCAAAGACTTGTAGACCCAATTTCCACAGGAACTAGGGCATCCGAACCATAAGCCAGTCGAAATGGCGAGTCTCCCGTTGTAGTCCTCGTCGTAGTTCGGTAAGCCTATAATACGCTAAGTAGCTCCTCAGGCCATCTTCCTTTTGCACCGTCCAGTCTTTTCTTAATCCCATTCAAGAGTGTTCTATTAGTTACTTCAACTTGCCCATTAGATTGCGGATGAGCAACCAAAGTCTTTCTGTGCTGAATACCTAACTCTTTCAAGAATGCTTCAAACTTCGATCCCACAAACTGGCGACCATTGTCTGAAACTATCGCCATAGGAATACCAAAATGGAACACCACCGACTCCTTCAGAAATTTTAAGCACTCCTGCTCTGTAATCAGCCGAAGTGGCTTCGCCTCTACCCACTTAGTCATATAATCAATCGCCACTATAACAAAACTGACCTAACCTTTCTCTTTTGGCAATGGACCTAGTATATCCACCCCCAGACAGCAAAAGGTATAGAAGATAAAACTGAGTATAGCTCTTCTGGTGGCTGATGTGGGATCGGACTATTCAACTGGCATTTCTGGCATTTCTTCACATAATCGGTAGCTTCCTTAAAAATTATAGGCCAATAATATCCTTGACGAAGCACTTTATATGCTAACCACTTCGCAGCCATGTGATCACCGAAAATTCCTTCATGAACCTCTTGAAGGGCATACTCAGCCTTAGATGGAACCAAACACTTCAGCAAAGGAGATGAATAAGCCCTTCGATAAAGATCTCCATTAATAAGCACAAAGTTTGCGCTTTTATACTTCACTTTCTTTGCTAACATCTGGTCCGAAGGTAGTACGCCATTTTCCAGATAATTTATATATGGCGTCATCCAGCAATTAGATCGCTCGATGCACATCACTTCCCCGTGCTGGATGCTAGGTTGTTTCAAAACCTCCAAGTAAACTTACCCATCAAAAGCACTCGATTCAGTTGTAGCCAACTTTGACAAAGCATCGACATTTGAATTATCAGTTCGACCAACCCCTTGAAACTCATAAGAGTCAAAGTACTGAAGCCGATCTTTTAACTCTGTAAGATATTTAACCATTTTTGATCCCCGAGCTTCATACTCCCCCTAAACTTGTTTGATGACCAGCTGAGAATCACTGTAGATGATCAGCTTCTGAACCTCCAAGCTCTTTGCCAATCTCAACCTGGCTAACACTGCTTCATATTCAACCTCGTTATTCGTTGCCCTGAACCCAAATCTGATAGCCTGCTGGACTTTGAATCCCTCCGGACTCGTAAGAATGATCCCAGCACCACTGATGTTCGAAGTAGAAGATCCATCAGCATATAACGTCCAAGAACTGTGAGATTGTCGAAGTGTTACTACCATTTTTATAGATCTCTCAGCTTCGTTCAGACTCTCATCATCCTCGGAGAACAAGCATTCTACCACAAAATCGGCCAAGGCTTGACCTTTAATAGCTGTCCGTGGATGATATTATATAAAGAACTGAGACAATTCCATCGTCCACGCTGTAAGTCTCCTCGAAACCTTTGGCTTTCCCAACACTTTCTTTAGCGGTTGGTCCGTGTATACCACTACTATTCGACCTTGAAAATATTGCCTAAGTTTTCGGATTGCTATTATTAAGGCAAATACAAACTTCTCAAGTTTTGGATACCTTGTTTCTGCATCCCTAAGGGCATGGTTCACATAGTAAATCAGGTGCTGCTTACCCCCAACTTCACGCACCAAAGCTGCTCCTACTGCCAATGAACTTACAGCCAGATACAAATACAAAGGTTCAGCGAGAATTGGCTTCACCAACAAAGGTGCCGAAGATAAATACTTTTTGATTCCTTGGAAAGCATCCTCGCACTCCGAAGTCCACTAGAACGTCTTCGCGTTTTTCGTCCCTTTCAACGTGTTGAAGAACGACAAGCACCTTTCTGCTGACTTAGACATGAACCTCCGCAACGCTGCTATCCGACCAGTCAAATGTTGGACATCTTTGTACGACTGTGGAGAGTTCATGTCCAAAATAGCCTGGATCTTCTGTAGATTAGCTTTGATACCCCTTTTGCTGACCAAATAACCTAGAAATTTGCCTGCCCCAAGTCCAAAGGTGCACTTGGTCGGATTCAGCTTCAAGTCATAATGTCAAACCGTCTGGAAACACTCCTCTAGATCGTCCATATGACCACGAACCGATATGCTCTTCACTATCATATCATCGACATAGACCTCCATATTCTTCCCCAGCTGCTTCGTGAAGACGTGATTCATCATCCTCTGATATGTAGCTCCCGCGTTTATCAATCCAGGCGTACACCGATCGATGAGTAATAAAAGCTGTCTTCGAGATATCCTCCTTGCACATAGAAATCTGATGATATCCCAAAAAAGCGTCCATGAAGCTAAGCAAGGCATATCCTGAAGTTGCATTAATGAGCTGATCAATGTGAGGTAGAGGATATAAGTCCTTAGGGCACGCCTTATTCAGATCGGTATAATCTATGCAAACCCACCACTTTCCATTCTGTTTCTGCTCCAGGACTACATCGGCCATCCACTCTGGATAATCGATCTCAAAGACGAAGTCTGCGGCCAGCAACTTTACAATTTCCTCATCGATTATCTTCTGTCTTTCTGGCACAACGATCCTCCTCTTCTGTCGAACTGGCTTCCTCGCTGGATCCACGTGCAGTCTATGTTCAGCCACCTTTCGGCTCACTCCCGGCATATCACTAGGAATCCAAGCAAAGATATCAGCATAACACCGAAGCAGCTCCATCAGATTGGTCTGAAAAGGCTCTGGCATCACCGAATCGATTTTCATAGTCTTTTCTTTCTTCCCTGATATTAGTTTAATTTCTTCGGTCTCTTCTACTGGCATAACCAATGATTCCGTGCTGTTCTCCGTAAACGGCTCAATCTCGTTGGCCATGGTCTGCTTCTGCCTGTTGACCCCTATACCCAAAGTAATTAAAGAATTCCTGTAGCATCTTCTTGCCAAATCCAGATCTCCTACAACTTCATCAACTCCATGTGGCGTTGGAAACTTAATCTTGAAATATGGAATTGATGTAACGGCCTGAAGAGCTGTCAAAGTAGGTCTTCCCAAAATAGCATTATATGCAGAATCCACATGTACAACATAAAATTTACACATAATTTGAACCTATAGAGGAACCGTTTCGAAGATAACTGGCAGCTCGATAGTCCCTGCCACTTTAATTGGATCGTTGCTGAAGCCATTCAAAGGAGCCTCCTACCCAATTTTCATCTTCTGACCATCCAAATGCATCCTATAGTATGCATGTGCATACAAAATATCCACCGAAGACCCATTGTCTATCATCATTCTCTTCATATCTACCGAACCCACTTGTGCATTAATAACTAGAGGTCCTTCGTTCGGTTCGATTTGTTTTGAAGGGAAATCATCATCTGTTAAGGAGATGATAGACCTTGGATACGCCCTCTCAGCCTTTAGAAGCTTACCCGTCACCGCCATCACCGAATCCAGATAGCCTCGATGCTTCTTCCCCGCAGCCTTACCAAAGTTACTTTCGATAATCACGTCCACCACATGTCTTTCTTGTTGATTCTGAACTGGTTGCACTGGCTGGTTAACTTGAACTGGCTCCCTATTTCTCGGATGCTCCATTTGTTGCTCTCGTCTTGCCACGTACTGAACCAAGACTCCACTTTGAACTTTCTTTTCAATGAACTCCTTCAGATTCCAACAAGAATTAGTGCCATGCCCAACCACCTGGTGGTAATCACAATACTTAGTGGGATCTCCGGATCCCGGCCTAGGATTATTTTGAGGTTGTTCAAAGTACGACTGATTTTTTATCTATTCCAGAATAGTAGCCCAATCTGTATTAAGCTGGGTATACACCTTATTTACCTTCTGACATGGGACAAGCGGACGATCTCCTCTAGGTGCCCAATTATTGTTATACCTCTTCTAATTTCCATCAAATCGGTCATTGTTGCCGCCATTCTTCTTCTGATTACCATTAATCGATTCTTTCCCTTTCTCCTTTGCTTTCTTCGAAGAACCCTATTTCAAACTAGTCATTGCCTCTTCTATCACGATGAAGCCTTCGGCCTTCTCAAATGCTTCGGCCAAGCTCTTCAGATGCTTGAACATTAATTTCTTCACTAGCTTCTCGGACTTCACCAGATCTAAGCCACTTTGAAACAACCCCACAGCCTGAAGGTCATTGAGATCCGACACTTGTCCCACCGCTTCTCTGAACCTTTTCACATACTGGCCCAAGGTCTCGCTCGGATACTGCCTAATCTGTGCTAATAACCCTGTAGGCTTTCCCCTTCCCTTGTTGCTTCCAAACCGAGCATGGAATTTATCGTACAAATTGACCTAGGATGAAATCGAATCCGAAGCCAAAGTCCCCAGCCATTGCCTCGCATCTCTTCTCAACTTCATCCCAAAGGTCTGGCACTTAGATGCTTTGGAATAGTCGTAATAATCCATCAACCTATCAAACGCCTGACTATGGTCATACGGGTCACCTGAACCATCATAACTTTCCATGTCGGGAAGCTTCTTACCAGGATCTGCCTTCTCCTTTAGAATTTCAGAAGAAAAAGGAGAAGCTTTCTTACCCGGAGTCTCCTTCCCCTGTTGAACCTCCGCCAACTATTTCTGAAGCTCCTTCATCTCCTTAGCCAGGTCCTCAACCCCTTCGGGCTGCAAAATAACCTCCTTCATTGGAGAGTTCTTTTTCTTCTGTTCAGTTCGGTTCTTTCTATCCGAACTAGATGATCCCAAAGAACTTCATCTAAAACTTCGGCTGAGGTGAGAACCCATAGTACGGTACACCTTCTTCGGACTCTTCGGAGAACGATCTTTTGAAGTACTTCGGCGTCTATCCTTTCTACTGTTCTGATGATACTCAATATGAGGTACCTTCTTTGAGGATTCGGGAGAACGCCCTCTTGATCTACTTCGCCTTCTGTCAGGCGAATGACTTCAAAGCCTATTTTTAGACTGCCTGGAATCTTCATCTCTCCTTGCTCGTCGATCCGGTGACCTGTCTCGCTTTTTCAGTCTAGTGTAACTGGATGCCTCATCTTCTCTTTCAGCCACAAGAACCATTTGCCTAGAAATTTCCTCTATCTGTTGCAGAAGTGCCTCCAATGCCGTGTCAGTTTCTTGCGCCATCTTGGCCAGAGTAGAAATCTTGTTTGCCTGACCTTCTCGGTACTGGGTTCTAGGCGGTGTGCCTACCACACCTTTACGATCCCTGTAAGGCCCTTTACTTGCAATAGAAAAAACCTTTCTCTTGGTATCACCATGATCTCTAGCATGAGGTCCTTCGGGAACTTCTTGTGACCCAAGTCTATCATAAATACTCTTGGAAGGACCCAACCTATCTTTCACTGAAACCCTATACAAAGAAGAACTTGCTGTCGTCGGTTGCCCTTCGGCTGTAACCGTCATACTTTTCCCCATAACTTCCGATGTAAGACGTTCAATAAGTTGTGATTGAAAACCAGAAACACTTAGAAAACCCTCCTTCTAGCGCCAATGTTAACGCCAAGATTTTGCTACGCTCCTGATACGTGGTTTTTATGACACTTATTCATATCTTTTCCAGCTTGTTCTGTTGCTTAAACTCACGTACCGTTGTGCGTTTAATACGTTTTTACTTGCTTTTGTGATTTGCATGTTTAGGAACTCTCCGAGTGCAAATTAAGCTTAAAAGAGCAAAAAACGCTTCAGTGCGACAAAGAGAGGATATGAGCTTAAAGCATAAGGATGGCTTGGGTGAAGAGGCTATAGAGCATGGTGCCACAAGGGTGAAAAAGGCAAGAAGAGAATAAGAAAACAACAAGTGCAGAAGAAGCCTTGCACCAGCAGAAAATCCAGGCCCGCGCGGCCGCGCCGGGTCCAAGCACAACAGAAGCGCGCCCGCGCCAATCTCAGACCAGAACCTCAGCATTTCAGTGCCGCGCGGCCGCGCCAAGAACAAGGCATTATGGCGCGCGGCCGTGCCGACTCCCAGCTTGACCAAGTTTGACTTTCGACTTAGCAGATCGGGAGAAGGCTTATATTAGGGCTTTTGCCCTCATTTGCTCGGTATCTCCACTAGGGAGCTCATATTGGGCTTAAGCCCTAGCTTAGCTTCTTCTTCCAATTCCTTTACATTTCTTGTATAGACTAGGAGTAGATTAAGTCTAGATTAGGGTTTAGTTTAGTTAGTTAGTTTCTAGGGTTAGATTAGGTTTGAAGATTGAAGCAAGTGGATTCCATTGGAGATTCAACAAGGAGCTTGAGCACTCAGATATGCTATTTTCTATTTTTTGAATCTCTTTGCTTCCTATTTATAATCTTATGATGTATATTCAACTTGTGGATGATATGTTTGAGTCATTTATGACTTAGACCTTATTTTGAGGTTCCAATGGAACCTAATGAGTAGTCTATGTTGATTTCTCTTCAATGTTGGTTCTTATTGATTGCTATATGATTGTCTAATGTGATTTATGCTTTCATTGCTTAATTGAGTCATGACCAATTACTGTGATAACCTATGTGAACTTGAAAGATGAAGTGTGGGTTTAGATCTAATCGTAGTAGTGGGCGATTGTACGTTCACATGGCGTTGGACATATGATTTGTGCTTAGGATAGACATATACCGAAGCGCCGCTCGTAGTCAATAGAGAATTTAACCTTAAACCCTATTTATTTGTAAACACCATAGACATATAGGGGTTTAGATAATGTGGGAGTTCACGTGCGTTCTATCATCTGTGGATTGCACGTGATATGGATTAGGTGCATCGAGAGATGACCTTCTCTCACTTTCGTGTTCTCGGCTAGCACACTTAACGATTAATTTGACCTAATTGGAAGTGAAACGACTTAGATGAATCATTAGGGGAAATTGGAATCTCATGCCTTCATTATCTGATTTTACCCTAGGATTAATTAGTTTAAGCTTAATTCCTTGTCTAGTTAAATTTAGTTTTAATTCCAACTCTTTACCGCCCGTTTAAAGAAAACTGAAATGATTATGTGCTATTGCTTTGGTGACCTTTTATATGTTAATTCCTCGTGGGAACGATATCTGTACTTACTCTTTATTACTTGTTGACCGTGTATACTTGCACGAATATATTGATCCGTAAAACGACCAACAAGTTTTTGGCGCCATTGCCGGGGACTTAATTTGATAACTGTTTGCCAACATTAGTTTCAATCAAATTAGTCTTAATTTAAACAAATTTTTTATTTTTGTTTAATTCTCTTTCTATATTCTTTTTTTAGGAATAATGGACTTAAATTTCTATCTATGGAACTACACAAGGCAAAAGCAACCAAGGAAAATAGGGAATGATGGCGTCAACCCAATTGCTTTACTTTCAGCACAATTAGAGGTTCTCTCGAGGAAGTTGGATACTGTTGCAGCCCAACAGAGTCGAGAGCTAGAGATGACTTATGATAACGGTGCTGGAGCCTATACAAGCCATCAGGAGCCTATCAATTTTGGACAGGAGCAGTATGGGGGTGGTTATTCCTACACCGAACCTTATCCCATGTATTAGCCAGATTGGGGGTATCACCCAGACCCTTCAGCAAACCCTTCATCAGACTATTATCAAGACCAGTACTGGGATCCAAATCCCGTTTACGCCCCAGAATGCACTTTCAGGACTCCAGTTTACGAGCCTCAAAACAATTTTGAGGGTGACACAGATAATGCAAGATTGGAGGAAGGAGGTGACTTATCACTGAAGGACATCTTGATTGAGCAGCAGAAGTCAGTCAAGAATATCCAAAACTGGGCAGAGCAAATTAGCAAGGCCTTGATGATAGAGGAAGAACGAGGGATTCAAAACCATACTGTAAGAACCCGAATTTTTAGAAATTATTAAATAAAGATTTAATAAATAAAATTCTTAAAGTATGAGATGAGTTCGAATAAGAATATATATGTGATACGTGGTATGT
Organism: Panax stipuleanatus; assembly: GCA_020205555.1. Classification (NCBI taxonomy): domain Eukaryota; kingdom Viridiplantae; phylum Streptophyta; class Magnoliopsida; order Apiales; family Araliaceae; genus Panax; species Panax stipuleanatus. The sequence continues at coordinate 92,724,509 of CM035117.1, forward strand.
AGTAATGTGTTACATAGGGTAATATTAACTATGTAATATGTGATTTTTTTTGTGATTAATAAATATATTATTAATATATATATATATATATATATATTTGTTATTTATCGTAGAGATAATTTAGTCGAGATAAAGGAAGTTGATAAAATTTCCTATCAGTATTAAATAATTTATAGAATTATTTTATCATAGTAAGTTGGTGACGTTAAATATCTTTAATGTATAATTACCATTTTCTTGTGTATGTATAACTAGTATGTTTGTAATATAGGTTATTGATAGTACTTAAGCTATCCATGAATGAGTTGGATAATTAACTATGGTGATATAGTACGGGGTTTAATTTACTTAAGTAAAGGAGTGAATTAATATATGTGTTGAATATGTAATTATAGTTGGTACTTTTATATAGAACGGTAATATGTGAGAAAGTCTAATGTACGAATAACGTTAATAAATATATATACGTTATTAAAGGGAGATGAAAATCATTATATCTTTAAATGAATGTTTAATATTTGAAGAAATTATTTTGGGGACAATTTATAGAAGAGAAAGGAAAATAATTATTATATATTTTTAATAAAGGATATTAAAATAAGTTCTAGCTTTGAATTATTTTAATAAAAGAAGAATATTATAATATTATCTTATATTTCTTTGTATGAGGTAATATGTATGATTGATTAATATGGTAAATATTTTACATATTCGCTATATGTAATAAATTGATGGGAACAATTATTATAATAGAAAATACACTTATTATCTATTTTCTATATATAATAAATGTACATGTGCCGTACATGTAATTATTTAATATTATATTAAGAATAATATCGTGAGACAATAAGTAAATTATTTTCAAATAATGAATGTCTTTATTTGGAGAAAACATAATATTTTATGTTATGACAAAATACATAATTTCTAATGTATTTTCAAGAAAGTTGATTAATGAAAGAAAACTAAGTTATTTCAATATATTAAATAACTTAAGTTATTATTTTATCATAGATTTTATAATAATTAATGGAGTAAATATTAATTATTCTAAGTGTAAAGGTTATATATATAATTGTTCAAGGTAGCTAAATAACTTAGCATTAAAGTGCATGTGTCATACAAACCTTATATTAAAGGAATATTAAAGTGTGATGGGAGTGATAATAAGCTTAAGGTAAGCTTGTGAGATATGCCTAGTGTGGCAAAGTGATGGGATAGACATTCATTAAATAAATTAATAACTGAATAATTAAAGGAATTAATTAGTACTATTATGTAGATAAATTGCTATGTGCAATGATGTGTAATTATAAGTTATATAGTAGCTACATCTACATAATATGAAATGAAGTGTGACACTTCAAGAAAACTATATAATATAGGAAACTATACGGTAAAGCGAAATGAGTCACATGAGTTACATAAATGGACCTATGTGACAATATGTTATGTGTTGTACATTAACGTGTACTTCATGAAGGATATTAAATTAAACTAAATAATTGTTGTTAATAATTATTTCAATGATTGAGTATAATTGAAATAATAATGGGGTGTGACACTACTCAATTAAAATATACTCGGTATTGTCAAATGTACATAGATTATATAATTATATGATTAGGTGTATATGTAACCCTATCATATCATATGGTAATAACATTAAGTTACTAGATATAAGCTTGCAAGATAGCCCATGTGAGAGCAATGATGGTTAATCAAGTGGCTAGGGTACATGAATAGTAGTAGTGGGTGGGAGTTAGCCACCAACTCCCCTTTGCCCTTTGGGTATGACCATAGGAGGATAATAGCTTGATATAATTAAAGGCAATGAATTGGTGTGTAGAGTTTGTTAATTCAATTACTACATTGTTACTAAGAGAGCATATAATAAGAAATGTAATTACATCATGAGCATGTTATAATGTGTAATGCTGAGGAAGGACCATGAATAGTAGTAGTTGGTGGGGTTAGCCACCAACTCTTCTTTGACCATTGGGTATTTCCCATAGGAGGGTAATAGATTGATTATAATTAGAGAACATATAAATAAGAAATGTAATGGTATTACATCATGAACTTATTATAAGATGTGACATTGAGAGTAATATTATTTTGTGAGCTTGAGGCCTATTAAATACTAAGCTTACATAATTGTGCTTTGTGTGGCATGGGTGGTAAAGTTAAATCAATTAGAGGTTTAACTATAATTATTAAAAGAAATGACAAGTTAATAAATAATTGATATTGATTATCATTATAATATTTAGGTGTAATTGAGATAATAATTTTATGAAAAAATTATGGGATGAGAATACCCAACTATTTTATATCCAGCCCAATTAAATATTAATTGAGTTAAAACAATGTACATAAGTTACATTATAATACGTATTGATGTTTATTTAAATTATAAGTATACTTGCTTATATGTGGATGTACATTTATGAGGAGTGGTGTATTTGTGCCCATAACATATCAGCAATATTAAGTTATTAGAGTGTGACTAGTATTGTCCAAAAGGAGATAAACCTAAGTATGTTTGCACCCACTTTGGTCAAATGCTGAGATTAAAAGACTTGTCCCAAAATGAGTGTCTCATTCTACTTCTACACGTGAATGGCCAATGGCCTATACTACTTTTCATTTGTCAAATTCAATTTCATGATAGCTTGTAGCAAATGATTATGGGGGGAGCGGGCTTCATGTTGGGATTTACTAACTATCTATTGCCCAACAATTCTTCTCTTCTTCCATTAGTTTAATTCATGGTGCAAAGCTTTGGCATGGTTAACCAATTCTCTATAAATTGGAAGCTCCCCCTCACAAACTCAAGTTGCTAGACTCTTGAAAAGTTTTATATAGTGAGTGTGTTGATGAGTATTGGGAGAGAGTATTATGAGTACATAATCTGATTTTGGTAGCAAGCTTAGCAAGCTCAAGCTTAAGACTTCCAGAGGTACAATCTCTAAACCCACTTGAAATTCAATTCATAGAAATTGCATGATATAGTTGAAATTGATGTATGAAAAGGTGCTAGCATTAAGTATATGTATATGTTAGGAATGCAAGGTAGTAGTATGCAAGCATGCTAGCTAAAGGTATTGTAAGAAATTGCTGAAGTTCTGTTGGAGAAAAACATTTTCTGGTCTAGAAACGGAGCAGCGCGGCCGCGCGTCTCCCTAGTACAAATGGGGCGCGGCCTCGCCCCTTTGCAAAATTAGTTGTTGATTTCTGTTAAGTGTTGTTATGTGCTAGCAGGTGGTATATCATTGGAACAAGCATGAACACATAAATAACATGTATATATGAATATCATAACATGACATAAGCATGATAGTATACATTATTGATGAAGAACTTATAGTTTTAAAATAAAACTTATAGTTTTCGATATTAACCTTGATACATGTGTAACATGTGTGTTCTGATCTTGTAAGTGCATTTGTATGACTTAGACATGCATGAGAGTTGGTATTAACTTATAGTATGTGTTCATGTACTTTCATGGCCATGTTAGTCCGTATTATGGAAGGAAAACGTATGATTTTAAAATAAAACTTATGGTCTTGGATTTAAACCTTGACACATACATAGCATGTATATATTGTAACGACCATGAATTTTTAAACTCCTTATTTATTAAATATGTGATTTAATTTTAACGAGTTAGTTTTGTGAGTTTATTTAAACCTTATGTGGTTATGTGAATTTGTGAAATGATTAAAGGAAATCACTAATGAGTTATTTAAATTAGTGGACTAACCTTAAGGATTTAATATCAGAGAATGTATGAGATTATTAATAATTAAATATTCAATTTGTTTGAATATAGTGGCAAGATTTGATCCTATTGATTAATTTCAATTATGAGTAATTAATTGATAACGTGTTAATTAGTAATTATTATGAATAAATAATAATTAATGAGTAAGAGATTAATAAATATAATAATATTATATTTAATTAATTTATTGTTTCGTACAAGTATGCAATATTAAACCTTTACTATATGGTAGCTATCTATATTATACATAATGCAATGTGACATATTAATGTGGTGAATATTATATATATATAGACTATATAGTAAGCTTTACTACATTCATGTGAATTGCATGATAACATTTCTGATGTGACTTGAAGGGTGTAAGTAAACATTCATGTATGCCTCATCAACATATAGTAATATCAATAAACATTATTAATTGATAATGATTTCATTAAGTTATTAGGATTATAATAATAACAGTTATGGTAATAAATAATGAGCACAATTATATTATATTTGGTGTTAATAGGAAATGTACATGGATTATATGTATATACACTACTTGATACCTTGTAAGTAAGAAATAACATTGTAGCACCCATTTAATTGTATAACTTAGGTATATACTATTTGTATATATATAGTATACAACTTAGTGTATTAGCAAGTGCTGAGTTTACATTGTCCCATAATAAGAGCCCAACTTCTTCTCACGTGAACAAACAAAGCTAGCTACACTCTACATTTCTCTCTCAAATTCAACAAAACATAGCCATAATCATGAGATGGGGAGTGGGATTCATGAGTGGAATCACCAACTCTCACCAACTTCTTCTTATCCATTATACATTCTTGCAATCCTTTGAATTGATTTGAAGGAGAATTGCATTAACTGGTTATTGAATTATCTATATAATGAGCTTCCTCCTTCTCATTTACAATTGCTGTGATATTGGTAAGTAGAACAATTTTATTGAGAGAATGAGAGATAGCAGCAAGTTTAGTTTTCATTTACAGAGGTATAACTCCATTTCAATTTCTGTAAAATTCTTAATCTTTGATTATTGGAATTAAGCATGTAATTGTTGATAATTGATTTGGGATATGTTGATAAGTGTTATACAAACTTCTTAATATGTTAGAATTGCAATATGTCATGATAGAAATAAATTTCGTAATTATTTTCTAAGTTGGGTTTGCAGAACTGCCAAAGCAGTTTAGCTTCTGGTCTGGCCGACAGCCTGCGCAGCTGTGCCAGTATTATACTGGCCAGCGGCGCAGCTGCGCCACAACCTGCTCTTGGATTGGCCGGACACCGGCGCAGCTGCGCCGGGTTTATCCCTGGTGCCTGCGCAGCTGCGCAGGTTCCTGTGGCCAGTTTTTGTTTTCTGCTTCTGTTAAGCTGCTGTGATATACTAACATGTGATATACCATTGAAACAAGCTTGTGAACATGATTTAAATGTAGATATTAGTACAATAACATGATATAAGTATGTATTCGTTGATGCTAAACGTATATGCCATGACCATATGTTTTAAAAAGGGAAACTTATAATTTCAAAAGTAAACCTTGTCATGGACATATCACATGAACATTCTGATTTTGTAAACACAATAGTGTGGTTTATATTGTCATGAAATGCGAGTCTAAAGTGTGTTCACACACTAGCATACGTGATTGCAAGATTCAACGATTTCAAAGAAAGAAACTTAAGAACCTTGAGGGAACGAACTTGACCAAAATAATGCCTTGTAGGTTCTGACCACATGAGAACATTTATATGACTTATATGTGTGTTCTAACACATGTGAGTAATGACCACGAGATGCTTTGCATGTTTTTGTTGCCTTTGTGGACTTAGTGCAATTTTGAAAGAAAACTTAGAAAGTGAAAGTTAAATAGCGTCGATTACCATGAAAATGATATTATGATCATGCGAGCATGTGTATTAACGTTCATTATACCTATAAGCATATTAACATAGACCTCGTTTGGTCAAAGCGTGAATTTCGCATATGCACGTATTCATAAGAAATGAATTTCTAAAGCATGAACTACGTGATTAAAGTATATGTGTGTAGTATTCTCAAGAATGCATATTAAATATTGTTTAGCCTTGTTATATGATGACGTGACTCTAGTAACCGATTTTGAAGCATGAACGTGTATTGCTTAAAGTATGTAAATGGTCGGCATAAAGACATGATTTTAAATTGGATTAGGATGAGCATGCTAGGTTTTCAAACTTGAAAATTATAATCATAAAGCATGTGTGCTGATAAAAATAAGTAACTTAAAGTATTATGTGTTCAAGTCTATATTGATGCATAGAAACTAGATAATCTAAAGTTATTAAATCTATGACATGATTAGATTGACTTACGTGAATTATGGATAGATTGATATGATAAGCAGATTCTTGTAAGTGTAGACTCGTATTAGTTTACACATGCTAATTGGAATACCGACTTATTAATGTTAGGTTATTTCAGCGAGATTTAATTAAAGCTAGAACTTAATTGTAGCTGAGCAATCAGGCAAGTCTCCGAACTTCACTATTTGGTTGTGCAAGTTCTTTAATTCTTATTTGTACAAGTTCCTATCCTTCTCATATTGTATTGAGCAGGTTATTATCGTATTGACAGTTAATTATTTAAAGCTTGAACTTTATTTCCAAGCATGCTAATAGGTGGTTTAATTACTTTACAATTATTCCACATCGATATTATTGTTATTCGCACTTAGTGCACTTGATTTCGTACAGTCTTGGACTTGTACATTATTTAAAGTTCTATAATCCTTGAACTGCGTCAGATAGAGTCTGAACCCTTGTTCGGTCAGACAATTGTATAAAATTTTTATAAAAGCTATCCAAACCAATTGATGGTAAGGATTCTTAGACTGAAAGAACACCCCTTGTATATATAGGGGAGTACCCCATGTATATTTTATAAAGATACAAATAGCAGAGTTGAATGTTATGCATATACATAGCGTACGCGAGGCTGATCCCCTCAAGTACTTATTCTGTAGCCAGTAACCAAAGGGTCAATCAGCTATTGATTCTGTTGGAGTTTTATAGTTCAAAAGTCTACTTGACTATCAATTATTCTAAAAGTAATCATTATTCTTGCTTTCGATATTCATATTGTTGAATTCATCATGATATATCCTTTATTGTTGTACTTAAACTTGCTGAGCAAACTTGTTGCTCATTCTTACTATATCATGACTTATATTGCAGTTAAGCCCGAGACTTCAGGGAAGGACAAGGGTAAAGGAAAGATGTAGGATCAGTTTGCAAGGAGCAGACTTTATTTTTATGTTTAATTAATTATTGTTATGAAATATGAACCCTAATGACTATTCTAGGGTATGTTTGTATGTTTGTATTTAAGGTTATCGAATCTTGGGACTAGTAACACCTTTTGAATGAACGATATACGTTTATTATATTCCGCATTTAGTTATTGTATGTTGTTTAGAGGTGGATGTTTATGTTAGATCGTGACGACCGGACCAGGGTCAGAGGACCCGAATTCGGGGGTGTCACAGGTTGGTATCAAAGCCTTAGGTTAGAAACTTTAGGAATGCGAAACCTAAGTTATAACCTTAGTAGAAAACTCAAGTAGAGTATGTAAGTGATGGGTTGAGGATATCCATCGAGTCTTATTGTGATACTGAAGTTGTTTATTTAAATCAGCTATGATTGATAGACATCCTAAACTTCTTAATGTTAACATAAATAGCATATCACATAAAGCCTAATGTTTTCTTCCTTTCCTCAGGATCATGCTGCCTAGGAGACTACCGCGGAACCAGAGGGAGGAAGGATCCGTTAATAATGGTAGAGGGGAAAATATCGAGCCTATGCAGAACTTCGTTAACTTATTAACGGAGGCAATGCAGAACAGACCCCAGCCAGCAGCAGGGCAGCCAGGACATCACTTGGCAAGCTTCAAAGATTTTAAATTGGTAGGACCGCCAGAGTTCCGGGGAACCTTGGACCCAATCGAAGCCCAAACCTGGATAGAAGAGATGCAGAAAGTGTTTGAGGTCGCACGAGTGGCCGAAGCACAGAAGACGAGTTTTGCCACTTTCATGATGAAGGGCGAAGCTAACTATTGGTGGAAAGCCAATAAGGGACGAGCAGGCGAAGGAGTTATTCCTTGGGATAAATTTAAGGAGCTATTTCTCGAGATTTACTTCTCGGAGAATACGCAACAGGATATGGAAGTTAAGTTTCTGGAACTGAAATAAGGTAGTATGTCTGTCGCAGAGTACGCGGCAAGATTTAATGAGTTGGCCCTATTCGCTTCACATCAGGTTGACACAGAAGCCAGGAAGGCAAGGAGGTTCGAATTAGGACTGAAACCATGGGTGCAGAAAGCAGTCGCGGTATTGAAGATTAAGACTTACTCTGACCTACTAGAAAGGGCTATCATTGGCGAAGGAGGCAATGAAGCCATTGCTCGATTCAAGCAAGAAAGGAAGACTGGTCAGGAGGGACAGAAAGGGGGAAGCAGCGGAGGCAGCAACCCCAACAAGCGTAAATGGACAGAGAGCCAATCCTCTGGAGGCAACAAGTCCGGGGGGGAGGCCAAGAAAAGTGTAAAGTGCAACAATTGTGGGAAGAATCACTCGGGGGAGTGCATGAAGGGAAAGAACGCTTGTTACCATTGTGGACAACCGGGGCACATGGCTCCTCAGTGTCCGAATAAGCAAAAAGGAGGGTGTTTCTCATGTGGAGCCCTAGACCATCAAATTAAGGACTGCCCGAAGAGAAAGGGCGATGCAGCTAGCGGCAATTGCAACAACAACAACAACGAACTGAGCATCGGTGGGCCAGCCAGTCAAGCCAACAGACCAACGGCACGCACGTTCAACATGACCGTTCAGGATGCGGTGGAGTCTAAGGATGTGGTGTCAGGTATCATCCCAATCAACAATATAGATGCATATGTGTTATTTGATTCGGGTGCTACCTGCTCTTTTATTTTCGAAGAATTTGCTAAACAGTTAGACTTACCCCGTGAAAGATTAGAACACCCTATGAACGTAGAAGTAGCGAACAAGGAAATTATTCTCGTAGAATACATTCATAGGAACTGTTATACCGAATTGCAAGGATTTAAGCTCAGGGTGGATTTGATACCGATTCGTTTGGGGGAGTTCGATGTAATCCTTGGAATGGATTGGTTATCGAATCACGGAGCAGTTATCGACTGTAAGAAGAAGTGCGTACACCTTAAGACTTTGAATAAGTCAAAGGTGGTATTTTATGGTAGTAAATCGCCGAGACAATCTCATTGTCTGACGATGATGCAAGCACAGAGATTGCTTAGGAAGGGTTGTGTAGGTTATTTGGCTCACGTGGTTGATACTCGACGAGTCGAGGGTGAACTGGGTCAGATACCTATTGTAAGGGAATTCACCGATGTCTTCCCAGACGAGATTCCTGGATTGCCACCGGATAGAGAAATTGAGTTTGTTATTGATTTGGCACCGGGGACAGCACCGGTATACAAAGCGCCGTACCGTATGGCACCGGTAGAGATGAAGGAACTGATGGCTCAATTACAAGAGTTATTGGATAAGGGATACATTCGACCGAGCGTATCACCGTGGGAAGCGCCAGTCTTATTCGTGAAGAATAAAGATGGATCGCTCAGACTTTGTATCGACTACCAAGAGTTGAACAAGGTCACCATTAAGAACAAGTACCCATTGCCTAGGATCGACGATTTGTTTGATCAGTTGAAGGGGGTGAAGTACTTTTCAAAGATTGACTTGAGGACCGGTTATCATCAATTGAAGGTGAGGCCGGAGGATATTCCAAAGACGGCATTCAGAACTCGGTATGGACACTTTGAGTTTCTGGTAATGTCATTCGGATTGACGAACGAGCCGGCAGCATTTATGGACTTGATGAACAGAGTATTCAAACAGTATTTGGATAAGTTCGTTGTCGTATTCATCAATGACATTCTGGTGTATTCCGAGACGGAGGAAGAACACGCCGAGCATCTTCGAATAGTGTTGGAGACATTAAGGAGAGAGAAGCTGTATGCAAAATTCTCCAAGTGTGAGTTTTGGTTGCAGAGAGTGCAGTTTTTGGGGCACATTATCGACAAGAATGGTGTTTCGGTGGATCCAGCGTAGGTAGAAGCGGTTATCAATTGGGAGCAGCCGAAGACGCCAACAGAAATCAGGAATTTCTTAGGGTTAGCGGGATACTATCGGAGATTCATCCAGGATTTTTCAAAAATAGCATCGCCGTTGACCAATCTTACTAGAAAGACAGTTAAGTTCGTTTGGACGGAGAAGTGTGAAGAGAGTTTCCTAGAGTTGAAGAAGAGGCTTAGTCAAGCACCTGTGTTAGCTTTACCAGATAACACAGGAGGGTTCGTAGTGTATAGTGATGCGTCCCACAAGGGTCTTGGCTGTGTACTGATGCAACACGGTAGGGTCATTGCGTACGCTTCACGTCAGCTAAAAGATTATGAGAAGGGTTATCCGACTCATGACCTGGAATTAGCAGCAGTAGTTTTTGCCTTGAAGATTTGGAGGCATTATTTATGTGGTGAGAAGTGTGAGATATATACGGACCACAAGAGTCTGAAGTATATCTTCACGCAGAAAGAGCTAAACATGAGGCAGCGCCGATGGCTAGAATTGATCAAAGATTATGATTGTGAGATTCTGTACCATCCAGGCAAAGCAAATGTAGTGGCAGATGCCTTGAGCAGAAAAGGCAGAGAGAAGTTATTGAAGTTAACCTTTCAAGAAGAGTTAGTGAAAGATTTTGAACGACTAGATTTGGAGGTTAAGTATCCGATGGAGACCAACAAAAAATTATTTACAGTGACAGCGAGCCCGATTTTATTAGATAAGGTTAAGGAGGCACAAGAGAAGGACGCAGATTGTGATATTATCAAGAAACGGATTGTTGAAGGTGATGATTTGAAATTCAAGATCGATAGCACTGGGCTGCTAAGGTTTGAAGGACGAATTTGGGTACCGTTAGTACCGGAACTGAGAGAAGAAATTTTACAAGAAGCGCATAGTACGAGATACTCGATACACCCAGGAAGCACGAAGATGTACCAAGACTTGTGTCATCACTTTTGGTGGCCAAACATGAAGAGGGAAGTTGTAGAATGCGTAAGTAGGTGTTTAACTTGTCAGAGAGTCAAGGCAGAGCACCAACGACCAAGCGGGTTATTACAACCATTAGAGATTCCAGAATGGAAATGGGAACACATCACGATGGACTTTGTGGTAGGACTTCCGGCAACGCAGAAAGGGCACGACGCCATATGGGTAATTGTAGATCGTCTTACGAAGTCAGCTCACTTTTTGTCGATTAAGATTAAGTATAGTTTGGACCAATTAGCCAGATTGTATGTCAAGGAAATTATCTCGAGACATGGGGTGCCGGTATCTATTGTATCTGATAGAGATCCGCGTTTCACATCAAATTTTTGGAAGAGTCTTCAAGAGAGATTGGGGACACAATTACGAATGAGTACCGCGTATCATCCGCAGACTGATGGGCAAAGCGAAAGAACAATTCAAACACTTGAAGACATGCTCCGAGCTTGGTTGATGGACTTCAAGGGTAGCTGGGAGGATCACCTTCCATTAGTAGAGTTCGCGTACAACAATAGTTATCACGCTAGTATCGGAATGCCACCGTACGAAGCGCTATATGGGAGAAAATGTCGAACACCGTTGTGTTGGGACGAAGTTGGAGAACGTCGACTGTTGGGACCAGAATTGGTACAGCAGACTGTAGAAATTATCAAGGTGATAAGAGCACGGCTGGTAGCGGCTCAAGATCGCCAGAAGAGGTATGCGAACTTGTATCGCAAGAAGAAAGAATTTGAATTAGGAAGCTATGCTTTTCTGAAAGTATCTCCTTGGAAGGGGAAGATTCGTTTTGGGAAGAAGGGAAAGTTGAGCCCTAGGTTCATAGGACCGTTTGAGATTCTGAGGCGAGTCGGTGAAGTGGCGTATGAGGTGGCGTTACCTCCTGAACTTGAGCACATTCACAACGTGTTTCATGTGTCAGTATTACGGCCGTATAAACCAGACTACAAGCACGTTATCTCCTATGAACCTATCTAAGTCGAGAAAGACTTATCATACGAGGAAGTTCCTGTCCAGATACTAGATAGGAAGGAACAGAAGCTGAGGAATAAGATCATTCATTCCGTCAAGATTCTTTGGAGGAATCACGCAGTTGAAGAAGCTACATGGGAGCTAGAAGAAAAAATGAGAGCGAATTATCCGTTTTTATTTGAGTAACCTTATTTTTACAATTCCGAGGACGAAATTTTTATAAGGGGGGAGGGATGTAACGACCATGAATTTTTAAACTCCTTATTTATTAAATATGTGATTTAATTTTAACGAGTTAGTTTTGTGAGTTTATTTAAACCTTATGTGGTTATGTGAATTTGTGAAATAATTAAAGGAAATCACTAATGAGTTATTTAAATTAGTGGACTAACCTTAAGGATTTAATATCAGAGAATGTATGAGATTATTAATAATATTCAATTTGTTTGAATATAGTGGCAAGATTTGAACCTATTGATTAATTTCAATTATGAGTAATTAATTGATAACGTGTTAATTAGTAATTATTATGAATAAATAATAATTAATGAGTAAGAGATTAATAAATATAATAATATTATATTTAATTGATTTATTGTTTCATACAAGTATGCAATATTAAACCTTTACTATATGGTAGCTATATATATTATACATAATGCAATGTGACATATTAATGTGGTGAATATTATATATATAGACTATATAGTAAGCTTTACTACATTCATGTGAATTGCATGATAACATTTCTGATGTGACTTGAAGGGTGTAAGTAAACATTCATGTATGCCTCATCAACATATAGTAATATCAATAAACATTATTAATTGATAATGATTTCATTAAGTTATTAGGATTATAATAATAACAGTTATGGTAATAAATAATGAGCAATACACAATTATATTATATTTGGTGTTAATAGAAAATGTACATGGATTATATGTATATACACTACTTGATACCTTGTAAGTAAGAAATAACATTGTAGCACCCATTTAATTGTATAACTTAGGTATATACTATTTGTATATATATAGTATACAACTTAGTGTATTAGCAAGTGCTGAGTTTACATTGTCCCATAATAAGAGCCCAACTTCTTCTCACGTGAACAAACAAAGCTAGCTACACTCTACATTTCTCTCTCAAATTCAACGAACATAGCCATAATCATGAGATGGGGAGTGGGATTCATGAGTGGAATCACCAACTCTCACCAACTTCTTCTTATCCATTATACATTCTTGCAATCCTTTGAATTGATTTGAAGGAGAATTGCATTAACTGGTTATTGAATTATCTATATAATGAGCTTCCTCCTTCTCATTTACAATTGCTGTGATGTTGGTAAGTAGAACAATTTTATTGAGAGAGTGAGAGATAACAGCAAGTTTAGTTTTCATTTACAGAGGTATAACTCCATTTCAATTTCTGTAAAATTCTTAATATTTGATTATTGGAATTAAGCATGTAATTGTTGATAATTGATTTGGGATATGTTGATAAGTGTTATACAAACTTCTTAATATGTTAGAATTGCAATATGTCATGATAGAAACAACTTTCGTAATTGTTTTCTAAGTTGGGTTTGCAGAACTGCCAAAGCAGTTTAGCTTCTGGTCTGGCCGACAGCCTGCGCAGCTGCGCCACAACCTGCTCTTGGATTGGCTGGACACCGGCGCAGCTGCGCCGGGTTTATCCCTGGTGCCTGCGCAGCTGCGCAGGTTCCTGTGGCCAGTTTTTGTTTTCTGCTTCTGTTAAGCTGCTGTGATATACTAACATGTGATATTCCATTGAAACAAGCTTGTGAACATGATTTAAATGTAGATAGTAGTACAATAACATGATATAAGTATGTATTCGTTGATGCTAAACGTATATGCCATGACCATATATTTTAAAAAGGGAAACTTGTAATTTCAAAAGTAAACCTTATCATGGACATATCACGTGAACATTCTGATTTTGTAAACACAATAGTGTGGTTTATATTGTCATGAAATGCGAGTCTAAAGTGTGTTCACACACTAGCATACGTGATTGCAAGATTCAACGATTTCAAAGAAAGAAACTTAAGAACCTTGAGGGAACGAACTTGACCAAAATGATGCCTTGTAGGTTCTGACCACATGAGAACATTTATATGACTTATATGTGTGTTCTAACACATGTGAGTAATGACCACGAGATGCTTTGCATGTTTTATGTTGCCTTTATGGACTTAGTGCAATTTTGAAAGAAAACTTAGAAAGTGAAAGTTAAATAGCGTCGATTACCATGAAAATGATATTATGATCATACGAGCATGTGTATTAACGTTCATTATACCTATAAGCATATTAACATAGACCTCGTTTGGTCAAAGCGTGAATTTCGCATATGCACGTATTCATAAGAAATGAATTTCTGAAGCATGAACTACGTGATTAAAGTATATGTGTGTAGTATACTCAAGCATGCATATTAAATATTGTTTAGCCTTGTTATAAGATGACGTGACTCTAGTAACCGATTTTGAAGCATGAACGTGTATTGCTTAAAGTATGTAAATGGTCTGCATAAAGACATATGATTTTAAATTGGATTAGGATGAGCATGCTAGGTTTTCAAACTTGAAAATTATAATCATAAAGCATGTGTGTTGATAAAAATAAGTAACTTAAAGTATTATGTGTTCAAGTCTATATTGATGCATAGAAACTAGATAATCTAAAGTTATTAAATCTATGACATGATTAGATTTACTTACGTGAATTATGGATAGATTGATATGATAAGCAGATTCTTGTAAGTGTAGACTCGTATTAGTTTACACATGCTAATTGGGATACCGACTTATTAATGTTAGGTTATTTCTGCGAGATTTTATTAAAGCTAGAACTTAATTGTAGCTGAGCAATCAGAAAAGTCTCCGAACTTCACTATTTGGTTGTGCAAGTTCTTTAATTCTTATTTGTACAAGTTCCTATCCTTCTCATATTGTATTGAGCAGGTTATTATCGTATTGACAGTTAATTATTTAAAGCTTGAACTTTATTTCCAAGCATGCTAATAGGTGGTTTAATTACTTTACAATTATTCCACATCGATATTATTGTTATTCGCACTTGGTGCACTTGATTTCGTACAGTCTTAGACTTGTACATTATTTAAAGTTCTATAATCCTTGAACTGCGTCAGATAGAGTCTAAACCCTTGTTCGGTCAGACAATTGTATAAAATTTTTATAAAAACTATCCAAACCAATTGATGGTAAGGATTCTTAGACTGAAAGAACACCCCTTGTATATATAGGGGAGTACCCCAGGTATCTAGTATAAAGATACAAACAGCAGAGTTGAATGTTATGCATATACATAACGTACGCGAGGCTGATCCCCTCAAGTACTTATTCCGTAGCCAGTAACCAAAGGGTCAATCAGCTATTGATTCTGTTAGAGTTTTATAGTTCAAAAGTCTACTTGACTATCAGTTATTCTAAAAGTAATCATTATTCTTGCTTTCGATATTCATATTGTTGAATTCATCATGATATATCCTTTATTGTTGTACTTAAACTTGCTGAGCAAACTTGTTGCTCATTCTTACTATATCATGACTTATATTGCAGTTAAGCCCGAGACTTCAGGGAAGGACAAGGGTAAAGGAAAGATGTAAGATCAGTTTGCAAGGAGTAGACTTTATTTTTATGTTTAATTAATTATTGTTATGAAATATGAACCCTAATGACTATTCTAGGGTATGTTTGTATGTTTGTATTTAAGGTTATCGAATCTTGGGACTAGTAACACCTTTTGAATGAACGACATACGTTTATTATATTCTGCATTTAGTTATTGTATGTTGTTTAGAGGTTGATGTTTATGTTAGATCGTGACGACCGGACCAGGGTCAGAGGACCCGGATTCGAGGGTGTCACATATATTCTAATATTGTGAACTTGGTCATATGGCCTATATTGACATGAAAGGCATATTTAAAGTGTTGAGCACACACTAGCATACATGATTGAAGACTACATTGATTTCAAAAGATAAACTTAGAGTTTTTGGACATATATATAGGATGTCCACATTATGATCATTTGAGCATGTATAAGTAGCTTATATATGTGTTCTAATACGAGAGAGTCATGACTACAAGGTACCTTGCATATACTTAGTGACCTTTGTTGACTTAGTGCGATTTTTATGAAAACTTAGAATGTGAAAGCTAATATCATCAAGTACTAAGTGAACTTACATTACCTACATGCAAGCATGTATATTAGGATTTCATTATGCCTATAGACATGTTGACATAAGCATCATGTGATGAAACATGGATTTCACCTATGCACGCATATCCAAGAAAATGAATTTCTAAAGCATAGACTATGTGATTAAGTATACATGTGTAGTATAAGCACGAGCATGCTATTAAAGGCTTATTAGTAGCATTATATGGTTTAAAGACTTATGTCAATGACCCTTTGTTAAAAGAAGTTGTGAAGCCTTAGTGATTACAATGAATCGATATGAAGCTAAGTGATTTAAAACTAAGTAGTTAATGTGAACTTGAAAAAATATCAGAACCTACTTATGTTTATATTATACATGTTATGCTAGAAACTAAACTGAGTTATAAAATCTTAGTTCTGGTTGTGGCAGGGAGTAGCGCGGCCGCGCCACTCCCAAGCTTAAATGCAGCGCGGCCGCGCCGTGTTGCAGAGCTGCCAAGAGCAGTTTGTTAACTGCATGGTCTTAAGTTATGGTTATATGTTGTCCTTAAGGACTTCAAGATATGAAACAAGATTGTTTAGATAAATATGAAAGTAGAATGAGCTAGCCTCATGGTTATCCTAAGTTGAAGTAAAAAAAGAAATTAAGTTAGGAGACAATAAAGTATTTATTACTATACTGAGGACATATGAATGTGTATAACTGATGGATATAAATCCACGATTATATAACTGTGTAGGAATACACGAAGCGCAGATATCTATAAACAGTTAAGTCGTAGTTGATAAACTACGAACCAGGCAAGTCTTTCAGTTCCTATTTGATATATGAATTCAATAACTGTTAGTTGAATTATATTATGCTATGATGATGTGAACTTATATATGAACTGTATATGAGATATATACGAGATTGAAAGTTAATCTTTGATGATATGCTTGTTATGTGAGAAGTAACATGCTTAGTAAATATAAATTGATTATAAATGCATGAACTGAGTATGATGTTATATGCTATGTAACGACCCCAAAATCCATACAATATAATTCTCATCCTCGATCATTAGCAATACATCTTTAATCTATCTTTACGTCATTATTCGATATTAAAATCACTAAAAATGCGGAATATTTAAAATTTTTATAAACTTTCTTTCTATATTGCCCTGAATCGCAACCTTAACATTACAAATATTTGATTCAATTGTATTACATGAATCGCTACAACGAAGGGACTATACAAAGTCTTACATCACTAAGCAATATCCATTATACGTCGGATAGCTCAACTTACAACTTAACAATTAAATTACAATGAAAACATCGACTACAATTTGAAATTTAACAAAATTAATATTCTTTAACATTGATCTCTATAAATCACTTAACACGTATCTTTACCTTGCATCCTTGACCTGCAAAAATGATTATTTGCAAGAGTGAGCTCGACAGCTCAGCAAGATCTAACAGTTTTCATGCATCACATAGCACATAATTAACATGCTCAATATTAAAGTAACATGGCATACATGCTTTAATCACATAACAAATATAAAGATTGAGTTCCTTACTCAATCAACATTATTAAATCAATCAATGTAGTCATAAATTGACTTTAATATTTCATGCTTGCAACATATACAACATAGCATACTCTTTGCAATACAATTTAAAACAGTTCATAATATCATCAAGTTCACATAGAAAATAGGAACCGAAAGACTTGCCTGGCTCGTAGATTATCAATTACCGAAAAATAGCTTAATATAATCTGCTTCATGATCCTACATAACGTATTACCATATGCATCAATTATTAGTCACCTAGCAATGCTTATCAAATGTCTAAGTAAATAATACTTTATACTTTCTAATTCTCTTCTATTTACTCGTTTGACACTCGCTGTCAAACCTTATGTATAATTAACAATATCAGTTAATTATCACATAGCTAATCCTAATATTTAGTTATCCACTTTAGGTTGACTCATTCCTCTTTAACTCATAAGTTAATAATTAATTACCACATAATTAATCACATCACATAGTCATTTTACATTTCTCATGATTAATCAACTAATAATTACATACTCATTTTAAATTATAATTAAACAAATTATGATTTGAACATCCACTTTAATCAAACTACAATTAAACAATCATAATTTATAATGAATCAACTACAACATGCATTAAATCATAATTTAAGCATACTTAACTTAACCCATTACTTAGATTATAAATACTCAATTTTTATTCATGCCCTCATTAAATTATAATTATATAAATTATAATTTAAATTACACTTTTACCTTGATTATAATTATTCCAAATTATAATCACATATTAAGTTATAATTAAACAAATTATAACTTATAATCAATTAAACTATATCATGCATTATAATTACACAAATTATAATTAATCTTGCAATTATCAATTTATAATCCATAATTAAACATGCACTTATTAAATTATAATTACATTAATTATAATTTAAATTAACATCTAATTGATTAAAATAAATCAACTAATATTCATTATAATTTAACAAAAATTATAATTTAATTTAAACATTTACTCTTGATTATAATTATACAAATTATAATTAACCAATTCACCATTAAACAATAATTCAATTAATACTTTAAGGTTTTCAAAACCTCTTTTCTTTTACAATTACCAAATTGTCAAATTCATGTTATCAACATGCTATTGCAACTTAAATATATGATCATTATTCTAGCAACAATGTAACTTAGTCATAAAAATAAACTGCACACTTAAATAAAACTCACTGCCTCTGCCCAGGACACGGCGCAGCTGCGCAGCCATAAGCCTTGGCACCAGCGCAGCTGCGCAGGTGACCAGCCTGAGAAAACCCAGTGGCGCAGCTGCGCTGCTTCTGGCTGTGCTCCCGGCGCAGCTGCGCAGGTACGCAGACAGAAGCAGGCAGTGCAGCCTCCCTGTTTCACCGATTAAACCCAACATGCCATCAAACGGCAATAACAAGCTACTAGAACAATGTATAGCATATACTTGATACAATACACTCATATAACATATCTCCAAACACAAAAACATTTAAACAATAATAATTAAAAGTTTTAGAAATCAAATTTGATATTTTCATAAAACTTATATATTTTATAAAACCATTCACTGTAAATCACTTTCTCAAGCAATTTAACTCTATATACATGCATTATATACGTAATTGAAGATAGCATCAAACAAATTCTTAATAAACATATTAACATATATCAATTTCATCAATTTCTTCAAACTAAAATCAACCATAATACCTAAAACTCATATGAACTCATATGAACGTAACTTTTCTATTAAAACATGTTTCTACAATCAATTTGATTTCTAAAAATCATTGTTTATGGCATCTAATTAAATTTATAAACAGTATATTAACAAAATTCCAACATATATTCAACAAAATTACTAACTTTCATGAAAAACGTTTTTACAGAGAAGTTCCACAACATAAAACACATTATTAAAACTAAATTTAGAAGTTATACCCTTTGATTATGCTTAGGAGAAGAAGATAATGGCTTAGCGAGAATTCTTTCAAGGTCTCTTTCCCCTTTCTTTCTCTTCTTCTTCCCTTCTTCTCTTTTCACTCCATCTTTCTCTGTGTTTTCTCTCTAACACAGACTAACCTTTGTTTTGTTCTTTTAACCAACGTATATACAAAATATACATACAACATATATACATAATATGTAACTTACAATATTAATGTATATAATAAATCCTATACTAATTACAATTAAAATAGAGGTTACACCTTTGAATTTTTTTAAAAGCCCTAAGGCTTGTTTGGCAAAACAAGTTATTTTAAAAACAGATTTTTAGTAGTTAAGGTCATGTTTGGGTAAAACAGTTTTAAAACAAAAGTAAGGGCCTTGTTTGGAAAAAATCATTTAAACACTCTTTTCTTTATTTTAATAAATCCTTTTAACACATACTTTAATGCTACTCTTTAATTAATTAAATCTTAACATTCTAATTTAATTAATTAAAAGTCTAACATCAATTAAGCACATAAAATTGTCACATAATTACAATTAATTGCTAATTATAATTGTATGTAACACTCATCACATTACTCATCTAATTTAATTATCTCAATTAAATTAGAACTATAACATAAAATCATTATATCAATTAAATTAAATACTAAATATTCATTTAATTAATATACTACACTTAATTACATTACTCCATAATAATCACATAATTATTTATTTAACTCAATAAATAATTCAATTAAAATATTTATTTACTCCAATAAATATTAAAATTAACATTTAAATTATCTTCACATAGATTCACATATTTCACCATATATGACACGTATTCACATACTTAAACTCAAAACATCAGATAATAAGAATTTTATTTATTAAATTCTCATTTATAAATTCTAAAAATCTGGGATGTCACATGCTATGTGATGCATGAAAACTGTTAGAATTGCTGAGCTGTCGAGCTCACTCTTGCAAATAACCACTTTTGTAGGTTAAGGACTCACGGTAAAGTTACGTGCTACTTGATTGTTAAAGTTCAATAGTATCGCAAGAAGATTATTATTTTGTTGAAGTTATTGTTTTGAACCATGTTTAAGGTTATAGGAGATGTATATGATAGTGGTTACAACTATTGCTACATGTTGTGTTGTATAGATGTATTAGTAATACATAGAGAATATCGAGTTGAGATGTAAAAATCTATACAGTAATTCGAATAGAATGAATCATATCATATAGTTGATTCAGGGATTTGTAATTGATTCGAAGTTATGAAATCAATGAAAAGATTTTATTCAAAGGAGATGGAAAAGGTTTAAATTATTCCATATTTTTATAACATCGAATATGATGTAAGACAGGAATGGTAAATGACCGAGATTTGAAACTTATAAAAGGTTTGGGGTCATAATACAAGATCTTGGATATGAAGAGAAATTATATTGCTATACTGTAATAAGTGAAATTTATCCATTAGGTTATGAATAAAAGATGTAAATATTTGACTAGTAGTATCGTGTCTGCACTGGATCCGAGGTAATAGAAGGGACTCGGATTTAGGGGCGTCACACATACTGTGAGCTATCAAGAACAAAACGAGCCACATCCACTTTATGCACCCGAAACCACATACCAACCCCCGTGTTTACAAGGAGAACAGTCTTTAATGGACTTCAGGTATTTGAGCTTAGGAAACCAAGAGGAGTTATTTGGGAGCCCAGAACCATTAAACCAAAATTTTCAATATCAGATGGCCCTAATCAACCATGCTTCTACCAGTGAGCCTCAATACAGGGAGCCCGTGGCTGAAACAGATAAGGAAGGATTGGATAGTTTGTGGGGGAACTCATTAGCATCAACACAGGAGACCTTAGTTGAGCAAGAGCAATCAATTGAGGATCTTCAGATTTGGGTGGAGCAGATTAGCACGGTTTTAAGGAAGGAGGAGGTATGTGAACAAGAGACAACAATGCCAGATTTTGTGCCTCCAGTGACTGAAGCCGTGAGTTATGTCCCTCAGAAAGATTGGTGCTATGACATGGATGCAGAGACTGATGGGGAATCCAAAGTGTAATTGGAACTGGACGAGCGAAAGGAAATAGATGTCGAGGAGCCAATTGGGGCTGTGGAGTATGAATGTGAACCAACAGTGACAATTCCCCAAGAGCCTCCTCCGCCTAAGTGGAACAAGCCAGTCAAGTTTGCACATCCTTGCCCCCTTGGTAGCCACATCACAGAGACGGGTCTCGATGACATGAGAGATTCCGTAGTCTTGACCCCATAGTGGTCAGAAGAAAGCAGAATAGAAGAAGATTCCGTTGTGTGTTCTATGCCTCCATGCCCCGATCATTTCACATACACAACGGAACCATTGCCTAGCTCCCCTACCTTTCGTATGGGGAATTCTTGTTCATATCATGTGCTAGGTAGTTTAATTCTGAGTCCTCCTCTATTGGGAAGCCTCCAAAAGCATATCGCAATTATGATGGATGGAGGGGTTCTCCAATATTGCCGGGGGGTCGGATAGCAGTGGCCAGACACAGTCCAGCTAGAGGACTATAAATCAAGCGCTCGATGGGAGGCACCCCATCATTTCTCTCTCTCCCTACTTGTTTAATTCTCCATTACATGCTTTCTATCATATTTCCCTCCCCCCTGTTTAATTCTTATTAGTTAATATTTAGTTTAAAATTTTATTCATGCTCGTAGATTTAGGAGTTCATTGCCTACATTTTTGGACTTAGGCATTGATGTATCTATTTTTGGGACTTAAAAGCTTATTGCACATTTTTGAATCACGAGCATGTTACATATATGCACTTAGAGAATTTTTTGGGAATTTGAATATATATATTTTTCCATGTTTAATTCTCTTGATGTAAATAGTTAATATACTTTTGATAGTTAAAAAGGGCTTAATAAAGATGTTATGCTTTCTCTCAGGTCAAAGTTGCTAGATAGAATGCAAGCTCAAAGCTAACCTCATTGCCTAGCAAAAATCTGTAGGAAACAAAAACTGGCAGCCCGCGCGGCCTCGCCTTGACAAGGCTGAAATGGCGCGCGGCCGCGCCTTACACAGACTATGCCTGACTTAAGTGATTTTTGGTAGAACTCAAGCCCACACTTCCATTTCATTATCAGACGAGCTTGCCACAAATTTCCCCTATCACAAGCCCGAATTTCAATTAAAAACAAAACCTTCTATCTCCTAATCACAATCAACCAACCCACCCATCGCTCCCATCTTCTCAACCTGATCAATTGAGGTAGTATGTGGAGGTTCGATAGCATAGCAAGATTTTTGAATTGGTTGGGTTAGTTGAGTTCAGTATTGGATTGCATTATCTATTCTCATTTCATATGGCATCCAAGAGGAGTCGGAGGGAGTCTACATCCATGGGCAGCGAATCTGAGCGTGGGGGAGATTTCTAAGTGCCACTTCGTTTCATGCAGCATCAGAAGCCGAATAGGGGAGTTTCTTTTTACCTTTACCTTCAATGAGGACATTGAACAGTTTAAGTTTGGGGGTATTGGTTTTGTTTTGCATTTAGTTAGTTCATTTCATGTTTTGCATGTAGTTAGTTTATTTCATGTTGTGTCAGTTCATTTAGTGCATATAGGTTGTAAATAGTTAAAATTTGTCAAAATTTTAAAATTTTTGCATTCTGTTTTAGGACATATTGCATGAATCCAGTTTCAGTTGGTGAGTTATGTATTTGGCCTGCGAAGAAACTTGAATCACTTAATTTTTGAACTGATTTGAGACCTAAGCTTGATTGTATGGTTATATATGTAAATCCTTATCTGTCAGATACTGTGTAGCCATTTAGCACGATAGAGTAACCATCATGACATGCTTAGTTTAAATGTTTACATACTTGTCTTCTGGTGGAAAATCTATGTTTTAATAAAAGAGTTTCAGTTCTCATAGGGTAATAACTAAGACTATTAAAAGCTTAAGTTTGGGGGAAAATAGGGGTTTTGCATGATATTTGGGGAGATGGAGCGTAAGGCGCACTCCCCTTTGAAAAACAAAAGAAAAAGAATAGAAAAAGATTCAGAAAAAGAAAAAAATATAATAAACACATCGGCTACGTCGAGTTCTGTGGCCTTTGATATTCGAGCAAGTAAGCCCTCGGGGTGTCTCTACACCCAGCGCCCTAAGGCCGTCTGGTCTGGGAGTCGTTGGTTGAAAGCTCGCTACACGGGTATCATTGAAAAGCCTAAGAGGACTAGGCATTGCACAGTCAATTGTGTACACGGGAAAGTGCGAATACGCCCTCATGAGTAAATAAAAGCATAATAAACTCCCTGTTGACTCTTAGCTTAAGTAATATATGGTCATAGTTAGAAATTATCTGGCTTGCTATTTTTCTTGAGTTGAAACTTATTTTTCCCCTAAGAAGCATAATATGTGATATATTTGTCCGAATGCATGTTTAATGGTTGCTAAGCACACAACGCACAATACATCAGTGCTGACAGTTTTGGGTTTGCAAGAATATGCCTTATGGTCTTATCTTGGGTAGCTTATCTATTTGATTATCTTGTGATTTTTCTGAGGCATTGCTTTGAAAGTTCAATACTGGCTGAGACATGGATTCGCATTCATAGTAGTATAGGTTGCATACATTGTAAATATTGTATTGCATCTTGTGTTTAGTTTTGTTTTGGTTGCTTGAGGGCAAGCAACGTTTAAGTTTGGGGGTATTTGATAAGTGATTTTTATGACACTTATTCTTATCTTTTCCAGCTTGTTCTGTTGCTTAAACTCAAGTATCGTTATGTGTTTAATGCGTTTTTTGCTTACTTTTGTGATTTACATGTTTAGGATTTCTCCGAGTGCTAATTGAGCTTAAAAGAGCAAAAGAACGCTTCAGTGGGACAAAGAGAGGATATGAGCTTAAAGCATAAGGATGGCATGGGTGAAGAGGCTATAGATCATGGTGCCACGAGGGTACAGAAGGCAAGAAGAGAATAAGAAAACAACAAGTGCAGAAGAAGCCTTTCACAAGCAGAAAATCCAGACCCGCGCGGCCGCGCCGGGTCCAAGCACAACAGCCGCCCAGCCGCGCCAATCCTCAGACCAGAACCTCAGCATTTCAGTGCCGCGCGGCCGCGCCAGGAACAAGGCATTATGGCGTGCGGCCTTGTCGACTCCCAGCTTGACCAAGTTTGACTTTCGACTTAGCAGATCGGGAGAAGGCTTATATTAGGGCTTTTGCCCTTATTTGCTCGGCATCTCCACTAGGGAGCTCATATTGGCCTTAAGCCCTAGCTTCGCTTCTTCTTCCATTTCCTTTACATTTTTTGTATAGAATAGGAGTAGATTAAGTCTAAATTAGGGTTTAGTTTAGTTAGTTAGTTTCTAGGGTTAGATTAGGTTTGAAGATTGAAGCAAGTGGATTCCATTGGAGATTCAACAAGGAGCTTGAGCACTCAGATTTGCTATTTTCTATCTTTTGAATCTCTTTGCTTCCTATTTGTAATCTTATGATGTATATTCTACTTGTGGATGATATGTTTGAGTCATTTATGACTTAGACCTTATTTTGAGGTTCCAATGGAACCTAATGAGTAGTCTATGCTGATTTCTCTTCCATGTTGGTTCTTATTGATTCTTATGTGATTGTCTACTGCGAGTTATACCTTCATTGCTTAATTGAGTCATGACCAATTAATGTGATAACCTATGTGAACTTGAAAGATGAAGTGTATGTTTAGATATAATCGTAGTAGCGGGCGATTGTCCGTTCACATGACATTGTACGTATAATTTATGCTTAGGATAGACATATACCGAAGCATCGCTCATAGTCAATAGAGAATTTGACCTTAAACCCTATTTATTTGTAAACACTATAAACATATAGGGGTTTAGATAATGTGGGTGTTCACGTGCGTTCTATCATCTGTGGATTGCACGTGATATGAATTAGGTGCATCAAGAGATGGCCTTCTCTCACTTTTGTGTTCTCGGCTAGCACACTTAACGATTAATTTGACCTAATTAGAAGTGAAACGACTTAGATGAATCATTAGGAGAAATTAGAATCTCATGCCTTCATTATCTGATTTTACCCTAGGATTAATTAGTTTAAGCTTAATTCCTTGTCTAGTTAAATTTAGTTTTAATTCCAACTCTTTACCGCCCATTTAAATAAGACTGAAATGATTATGTGCTATTGCTTTGGTGACCTTTTATCTGTTAATTTCTCGTGGGAACGATGTCTGTACTTACACTTCATTACTTGTTGACCGTGTATACTTGCACGAATATATTGATCGGTAAAACGACCAACAGCGCCTCAATTACCAAAAGTGCGTCTAACCCTGCACAGTAAACACGTCAGCACCGGATCTCGATGGCTTGGGCCGCCGGGGATCGCTCAGGTGTGAGAATAAGTACAGGCCGGAAAAAGGATTAACAATGGAGGTTGTGTGCTCTAGTGTTTCGAGAGTAAAAATGTTTAGTTACTTTTTTCATGTAGTAACATGTATCCTTATATTAGTCTCACCAACTTGCGTGTATCCCCTTTTCTGCTGATGTCATCTAATTTCATGCAGGCTTTATCAAACTCTTATTTCTCACTAAGCCAATATTATGTCAAGTCCTCATTAATGAAGACGGCTGGACCAATCAATCAGCCGCCTGCTAATCTTGTAGATTACAGCTAATCTATATTAGCCAAGGTATTGCACCCACAAGCAGCCACCTATCCACCTTGTAACATATCAGCCCAATCCTTATATAAATCATTAGTCAAATAATAGCCCAATACTCCAAGGATTAAGATGGGTTTAATCCGGAAAGCCCAAAATAAGTATGACCCGACCGACCCAAATAATCACGGCCCAACACTGGACAAACTGGATTTTGAACATTTGATTGAATATTTTGCCTCTAGGAATACTAGAAGAAATATATTTCCATGAATGTATTCTCATATATTTTGTTTTAGTTGAACTTCTCATATATTTTGTTGTAGTCGAAATTCTTATATATTTTGTTGTAGTCGAACTATTATGTTTTAAGCTTCGAAAAGACTTTTTTGGATACAAATTGTAACTTTTATTTTTTTTGTGAAGACAATGTTTCAAAAAGAATTTCGTTTTCATTTTTCATCCTGGGCCACAAAAATCTCAAGAACGACCCTGATGGTGTAATATAGACTCCGCTTGGTAAATGGGTCGATTATTTAGGGGGTTTTGTCATTGTCGTGAGCCCCTCATTTTCATTCCATCGATATGGATTACTCCGGAAAATATTAATAAAGTTTTTCCATACATTTGTAATTAGTTGTCAAAACAGAGAGATTAAATTAGTACCCATAGCCATTTAATAACAGAGGAGGCAAAAACATTGAGCAAAAACAAAATGCTGACAATGCCTTACAAAACCTCATCAACCACTTTCCCCGAAATAACCTCAATCAAGAAAGAAAACCAGAACATGGAATCACTCACACTTATTATAATAATCCCATACTCCCTCAACAACTCAAAACACCCACAGCAAAATTAAGTACCCAAAAATAATACAAGATGAAAACTAAGACAAGGCAGAACTGAGCTCAAACAACAAAATCACAACACCAAAATAACTCCCTCACACAATCAGACCCTCCACTCACCGATCATGTCCCTAAGAAAGAGAGAGAGAAAGAAACTCACAGCTGCCAATAAAAAACCTGTCCTTCCACAACAAAGTTGTATCACCCTCACTAATGATCACACCATTTCTGAGCACGGGCGATGTTGGGAAAACTCCTCCAATTATAATTGTCTTTGATAAATTAAATAAATCACACCAAATAAATAATATAATTCCACCAAATAAATTATAACCGCAGAAAATAATCGCACGAAAATAAATCAAAAACAATACACCAAATCTTGTGTGAAAAATCCTCTAAAACTAAGAGGTAAAAACTACGTGTCGAGCTCCGAAAATTTTACTATAATCAACTGTGAATACAAATAGTCATTCCAACTTTTATAACTAAAAACTTGAAATATTAAGAAATTAAGAGAATAGAATAATACCTCAATTTGAATAAAAACTCAAATTACCTCAACACACCCAAAACCTCCCAATTAATTAAAGTTTTCAAACAATTAATTACTCAGAATAAGCTGATGATACCCGTGAATTCACCTTCACAAAATCCCTCAATTTACTACAATGCACTCACTGTTATTTTTCTTTATTTTTCCGTTCCAAAAACATCACTGTGATTGTTATAAAATTCGTTGCCTCCCAAATCCCATAAATATACATATTCCCTGAATCCTAATTCAAGTCAGCTTGGGAATTTGCGCAATCCCAAATCCTTTTTCCATATAATATATATTATATTCTGATATAGGAATCTTAACAACAAGTCTCTTTTTCGTGTCACAGCTCGCTTTTGGAATTCTAAATCCTTTTCAATTTTGGAAAACTTATATACTAAAATTAAAAATACTCCTAATTTAAATAGAATAATCTCATGAGTTTAGACCACATAAACCCAATAATCTCCCCCTCCAAATTCATGAGAGGGGGCTTCCACTGTGACCCCGTCACTTAGAGTCCATCCCGACCAACTCCTTGCAAAACTACAGTTTATCGTGAATTACAACATTTGTCAACTTGTCTAAGAGGTTCTCGTCGGTATGAATTTTCTTCACTTTCATCAATTCATGTTCCATCACTTCTCGAAGCCAATGATAACAAACATCAATGTGCTTAGTACGATTATGATATG
Source organism: Panax stipuleanatus (assembly GCA_020205555.1). Classification (NCBI taxonomy): domain Eukaryota; kingdom Viridiplantae; phylum Streptophyta; class Magnoliopsida; order Apiales; family Araliaceae; genus Panax; species Panax stipuleanatus. The sequence continues at coordinate 92,752,933 of CM035117.1, forward strand.
TGGCATTCTTGGTCAAGTTAATTTCACTTTGACTAGCACAATAAACCACATATTCGTCCTAAGTCAAACCTAACTCTTGAAGAAACCGTTTCAACCATAACATCTGATTGTATGCTTCTGTAGTGACGATGTATTCTGACTCAGTTGTAGACAAAGCAACACACTTCTGCAATTTAGACTGTCATGATACAGCGCCCCCTGCAGAGGTAAACACATACCCCAAAGTAGACTTCTTCTCTTTAAAACCTGCCATGTCTGCATCTGTAAAATCCTCCAAGACTGGACTCGAACCACCAAAACCCAAACACAAACTGGAAGTAGCTTTCAAGTATCTGAGAATCCACTTAACTGCTTCCCAATGTTCTCTACTCGGATTTGACAAATACCTTCTCACAACGCCAACTGCATGAGCAATATCTGGTCGTGTACAAACCATTGCATACATAAGACTCCCTACAGCAGAAGAGTAGGGAACTGCTGCCATATCATCTCTCTCTTCCTTAGTAAAAGGACACATACGCTTCTTTAACTTAATATGATTGGCCAATGGTGTGCTAACTGGTTTAGCATCACCCATGTTAAACCTTGCAATCACCCGTTCAATATACTTCTCTTATGACAACCACAACCTCTTGATTTCCTTATCATGAATAATCTGCATGCCCAAAATCTACTTAGTCGGGCCTAAGTTCATCATATCAAAGAACTTGAATAACTCACTTTTGAGCTTGTGAATCATGTTAGCATCTTACCTAATTACCAACATATCATCTACATATAGCAACAAAATAACGAAGTTATCATCCGAGAACTTTTTAACATACACACAATAATATGCAATTGTTCTTCTATAACCTTAATTCATTATGAATGAACCAAATTTCATGTACCACTACCTTGGGTTTGTTTCAAGTCGTACAAAATTTTCTTCAACCTGCAAACCAAGTGCTCTTTCCCTTTAACTTCAAATCCCTCTGGTTGCTCCATGTAGATTTTAACATTCAAATCACCATGAAGGAATGCAGTTTTCACATCTAGTTGCTCAAGCTAAAGATCCATACTAGGTACTAACCCCAACACTACTCGAATAGAGGTCATTGTCGCGCCGTTTCGGTGTTCACAAAAATGGGCACAAAACACGTGCAAGTATACACAGTCGACAAGTAATAAATTCGATAAGTCGAGATCGTTCCCACGGAGAAAGGAGTCAGGCTTAAACTATCATGCAACAGTCTTATTGTTGATTTTGTCTGCTTAAACGTGTGTCAAAGTATTTTTTTAAATAACTAGACTGGTTTAAACATAAACTTAACTAATTAATAGCTAAGGGGTTCAAATTAGAGAAATATGGGATCCTAACTTCATCTATTGCGTCATCTAGGTTAACAACACCTCAAATCATGTATGAATTAACACATAGGAATGATAGCCGGGAGGACAAATGTGAGACAGGGCTATCTTTCAATAAACCAAGTCCATATCATATAATATCCACAAAAGAGATAGAAATCACATGAACATCGATAACACCTAAATCGCTATATGTCTATGCAATTTACAAGCTAAACCGATTTAAGTGCAAGCTCCCTATTGACTACACATGGCAATACAGTATATTTCTATCTGGATTTTGAATCACGAAACTCATCGAGTGCAAGTTTCACGAACATATGCTACCATGGTAAAATCTAAGTTTACACTTTATTTGTCAAATCCATATAAACTATTAAAGTAGATGTTGATCAAGCTTCTAAACATACAGAACAACCATGCTAGGCAAACCATACATTTTTATCCATACATTTCAAAGAGGCATAAAATCCTAGACTAAGCAATAAAATCCATTAGAATCCCATAATGGAAGTTGGTTCATCACTGAACCACCAACCATTATGGGATTTAAGCCAAGCATTGAACAACTATTAAAGTAGAGAAAAGAGAGATAGAGAGTGCAAATCTTGTGGTTCCCCTTTTTAATAGAAGCTAGCAAGCTTGAGCTTAGACCACAAATAAGCTCCAAGTTGAGCCCTAGAAATGAAATCTACTTAGAACTAGAAGAGGAAAAGAGTGAAGCTCTCAAACTCTCTAGCTCTCTAAAAACCCTAGAAATATAAGACAATCCTTGAAAATAAAATGAAGTCTCAGTTATGATATCCCCTCTCTTGAAACATAAAGCCTTATATAAATTACAAATAGCTGAAAAAATTATAAAGTCAAGGTTTTTGACTGGCACGGCCGCGCGTGTGTGCATAGCTCTTATGGCGCCGGCGCGAGCGTTCTCAGGTTAAGACTCTGGCCTGGTCAGCAGGCGCTGGCGTGCGGTAGCCTCTTAGTTCCTTGGCGCGGCCGCGCGAACCACTTTCTGCGGCTGATGCAATTCTGCTTGTGTTGGCTTTCTTGATGCATCTCTTCTACTTTCTTTGTGCTTCTTTGCTGCTTCTAATTCCTTCACAAATGCTGCTTTGAGGCCCCCTTGCTCATGCCAAAGCTTGCTTTCTCATGCCTACTCCATTATCATGCCATCCTCTCATACCTTATTGCCAGCTCTATGCCATTTTGTCCATTTTTACACCATTCCATGCCTCAATCATGCCATTCTATGCCCGCTTGAGTTTCCTGCCTACAATATGCAAAACAAAGATAAAACACATTAAAAGACAATAAAATGCTTAAGTTCAAGCCGTAATTAAAGCAAGTTGATATCCAAAAAGTAGGTGTAAAACCTACTTATCAAATACCCCCAAAATTAAACTATTGTTTGCCCTCAACCAAAAACACAAATGCAACTACATGATAAGCAACTAACTACATGAAAATGAATCCCACAGTAACAACCTTGATGTGAACTCCAATAAGAGGCGCCTCAGAGAGATAACAAGAACAATGAACAATGTATCGGCTCAAGCTACAGTTATATAGATAGACAATCTGTAAATCACAACCTGTTACTCAGATGTAGTGTGTGTGTGCAATGTCATAAACAAGCTTGTCAAAGGTAAAGATTCCACATGCTATACTTCTAAGGATGGAAAATTGAGGTTTTAAATCAAGAAATTTTCATTTATACTAAACAATGACCAAACCAACACATAGATACAAGTTGAAGTGCAACAAGGGCTTATTATACTTTTATTCTCACACGGGGGCGATATTCGCACTTTTCCTGTAGTTACACCTGACTGTGCAATGCTAGGCCCTCTTAGGCTTTTCAATTATACCCATTTAATGAGCTTTCAACCAACGACTCCCAAACCATAAAGGCTTTAGGGAGCTGGGTGTAGAGACAATCCCCTAGGGCGTACTTGCTCGAGTATCAAAGGCCACAAGACTTCGCTATCCAAGGTGTTTATTCTATTTTTTTTTCACAGCTTATTTTCTTTTCTTTTGGTTTTTCTTTTTCTTTTTCTTTTTATTAGCATGCATACCCAGAGTTTTCCCTCAAACTTGTATTCCAGTGTTGTTAAGGTCATTATTGCTTTTATTACACAATTCTAGCAATTAAAAACAAAAATTTTCCCCTCAAAAGACAAGCATGCACTAATCTAGCTAACAAGCAAGTAAAGACAAAACTGTGCTATCCGGTGACATCAAAGCAACAGGTGTAGATTTATCATGTATAAAAATATAACTGAGCTTAAGCTACTATCAGAGTTCAATAATCTATCATATCTCATTGTCATCATCGGCCAGATCGGAATTCAACAGGCTAAACAACGGGATTATACAATGCAATGCAATTAAACACAACTAAATGTACAAAATAAAATAAAACTAAATATTTTTTTAATGCAAAATTTAACTAACAAACTAGAATGCTAACACATATTAAAATGCACTACTAAATACAACCTAACATGTAATTACAACTATATGCAATTATTTATATGAAACTATAAACATGTACTAATATTTAAAACTAAATGCAATAAACTACTACTAACACCCAATACCCCCAAACATGAAATATTCAATGTCCCCATTGAAGGTAAAGGGTCAGGAAACTCCCCTACTGATCGGCATGGCCACCCTCCTCAGGTGGTGTATCTGGCGACGGGTATGGCAAGTTGGAACAGAAAATAGGCCACTCCAGCATCGTGCCCTGCTGTACAAAGGCCTCGGACAGTGCACAAGTCAAACCATCAGCGAACACGGCAAAGCTCTCATGCAGGGGATCGATCTTCCTCTCCAAACGTCGATACTGGCGACCCTGCTGTATGTCACCGGCTGGAGGAGGCATTGCGCCTTCTGCTGGCTGTGGCTGTGGTGGAACTACTGGCGGAGGTGGGATGATGAATCCTTATCCTCGAGGATGTGCTATGCCCCTAGCCCAATCTTTAAAGTGTTTAATAGTGGCATGAGTTATGTCGCCGCTCGACATTTGGATCTGCTCATCGACACATTCGAGCCCTGCCTCGGCATAGAGATGGGCTACTATAGAGGCATGTGGAATGGAGCCCGTGGTACTGCCTCGCATGAACCTCAGCATATTTTGGTGAATGAGATGGCCGACATCAACGTATTTCCCCTTGATAATTCCCCACAAGATGATAGCCTTCTCAATTATAATCTCATGCTGGTGCGAGGATGGCATCTAGCTGGCACAGAGGAACAGGTTCCATGCCTTGGCATATCTGTTGAGCTAAGAGGCAGGGAACGTGGTGTACTTATTAACGGTATCTTTCTTGATTTTCCACACTGTGCCTGGTGCACACAAGTCACGGATCAGCTGGTCAAGGTCCATTTCAAACCTCTCTGCCTCAACCCAATTCTCTTGGCCAACCGGAAGTGGGGACACGTTCAGAATATCTCGAATCACCGCTGGGCAATAGTCAATGGTTTGGCCCCGAACAAAGGACCAGCCGCTCTGTGATATCTTGGCATTGTCATAGAACTCACGAACGAGAGCTAACGGCACCAGCGGCGGTGTTGCACAAACACTTTGCCATCCCATCTCACGGATCATTGCACGCAATTTCCCATCCTCCTTTGTCGGTTTCAAGCCCTGTTCCTTTAAAATTAATTTGGCTGCGATCCGATAGTACTCGATTTGGGCCTCAATATTGTTGAATTTGGTCAAATGGATAGTGATGTCGTCGTCTGAGGCACTGCGAATGGGTGATACGGATACGGAAGCGGCAGACCTTGAACGCTTTAGACCTATTGCCGATTTTTAGACAAAATTCTTGCACAAACCTTTGATGATGAGATTTCCCTAAACTTGATTCTCTGCCAATTGTGAAGAACAAACCCTAATTTCAATAAAAATTCCCCCAAACTTGCTTCTCTGATAATTCAAAATGCAAACCCTAACTTTGATGATGAAGAACGGAAGAATATGTGTAGGAGATGGGGAGGATTATGTGATGGAATGAGATTAGAGCTAGGATTGAGGAAGATATAGGATTATGAAAGTGAATAGGATTTGGAGAGGGAGTTCGTGAGGGGAAGGGCTGGATACTGAGAGAGAAATAGAGAGTTCGTGTATGGTGAGGGGGTTCGGTTATATTAGATGGAGATATAAGGGTTTGAACGGCTAAGTTATATTAAAAATTATATAAGGGCTCGGGCGCGGCCGCGCGTGGGTAGGCTTTGAAGGAGGCGCGGGCGCGCGGGGGACGAAGTTGGGTTCTCTGGACTGGCAGTGGCGCGGGCGCGCGGGGATTAGCTTTTAACATGGCGCTGCCACGCGGGCTGGAAATCTGGCCATTTTTTTTCTTTTTCATGCTATTCTGCAACAACTCTGTGAAGGCAAAAGAAGCAATTTGAAACACTTGCCTTACCTGCACATATAGCAACCCAAAATCATGTATAGCTTGATTCCATAACAAAAAAAATGTATATGTAAGATGTATTTAATGTTAATTCCTTAGCAATGCTATGTATGTGAATCATATCAATGTGAATTCCCAAACAATTTGCTATAGGTTTATATGCAATATGCTAACATGTCAAATGTATGTTCAATGAACTTCCAACACCAAAAATATGTTCAACTATGCCTAATGTCCAAAAATGTAGGCAATGATCGTTCAAATCCCATGAATATATACAAAGAGCTTCTAACTCCCAAAAATATATGCAACATGCCTAAAGTTCAAAAATGTAGGCAATGAGCATCCTAACACCACAATGTTCAAAAATGGCCACCAATTTTCGAATGCTTAGAATTAAACGGGGGAAAGGAAATGTAGAGATTGGTAACCAAAATTAAACATGAGATATATATATATATATATAGAAATATGATACAAGAATTAAACATGAGGGATATATAGAGATGATGGGGTGCCTCCCATCAAGCGCTTGTTTACAGTCCTTTAGCTAGACTCTGTCTGATTCGGTCAAGTGGTGGAGAGGATCGAGGCAACCTTCTCTTGATTCACCTCACCGCCATAGTAATGCTTTAGTCTTTGTTCGTTCACCTTAAAGGGTTTGTCCAGGTATTGATCATAGATTTCTACAGTGCCATGTGGGAATACGATTTTCACTATAAAGGGGCCTGACCACCTTGATTTTAGCTTCTCCGGAAAGAGTCTGAGATGCGAATTATATAGTAAAACTATCTGCCCCGGCTCAAATACTCTCTCCAAAATCCTTCAGTCATGCCACCTCTTGACCTTCTCCTTATATAACTTTGAGTTCTCATAAGCTTGCAATCTAAACTCGTCAAGATCATTAAGCTGGAGAAGTCTTTTCTCCTCCGCAGACTTTAAATCAAAATTATGCTTCTTGATGGCCCAGTAGGCCTTATGCTCAAGCTCCATGGGGAGGTGGCAGGCCTTCCCGTATACAAGCTGGTATGGGGACATTCACATTGGCATTTTGTAAGCAGTCCTATAGGCCCACACCGCATCGTCTAATTTTAGGGACCAATCTTTTTCGTGTGGGATTCACTATCTTTTCCAATATCCTCTTTACTTCACGATTAGATACCTCTGCCTGGCCATTTTTCTGGGGGTGATAAGCAGTAGTAATACGATGATTGACCCCATATTTGGACAGGAGTGCAGAAAATTGACGATTGCAAAAGTGTGTACCCACATCACTGATGATCACTCGAGGTGTCCCAAAGCGTGTGAATATGCTTTTCTGAAGAAACCGTAGGACCACCCGAGCATCACTGGTTGGTAAGGCTGCTACCTCTACCCATTTGGACATATAACCGACCGCTAGCAATATGTATAAATTTTCACAAAAAGAGACAAAAGGCCCCATGAAATCAATTCCCTATACGTCGAAGATTTCAACCTCGAGGATCATATTCAGAGGCATCTCATTTCTCTTGGATATATTCTCCACACGCTGACAACGGTCACAGCTGTAACGACCATGAATTTTAAAGTCTTTATTAATTAAATATGTGATTTAATTTTAACGAGTTAGTTTTGTGAGCCTATTTATACCTTATGTGGTGGTGAGAATTTTTAAAATGATTAAAGGAAGTCACTAATGAGTTATTTAAATTAGTGAACTAACCTTAAGGATTTAATATCAGAGAATTGATGAGATTATTAATAATTAAATATTCAACTTATTTGAATATAGTGGCATGAATTGAACATAGTGATTAATTTCAATATTGAGTAATTAATCGATAACGTATGAAATTATTATTGTTGAGAATAATATATTAATGAGCAAAGAAGTAATGAATATAATATATAATTATGTTTACTTGACTAATTATTTTATACAAGCATGCGATAGGTTAAACCCTTACTATATGGTAGTTAACTATATATTATATATTATACAAGGTGACACATTAGTATGGTATATTATATTTAGACTATATAGTAAACTTAATTTCATTATATGAGATTGATAAGTTGGATGGTGCATAAGAACATATGACATGAAGTGTGTGAGTGAACATTCATGTATGCCTCCTCAACATATAGTAATATCAATGAATTAATTGATAAATGATTTCAATAAGTTGTTATAATAATTATAATAACAGTTATGATGGTAAATAATAATAATGCCTACTTGAATTATATCTGGTGTTAATAAAAAATGTACATGGATTATATGTTGTGTACCTATTCATTATTAATTACTAATTAAGATAACATTGTAACACCCATTTAAATGTATATAGAATAAACACATATAACATATGTATATACTATGTGTATATATATAGTATATAACTTAGTGTATTTTATTATATGGCTAAGGGTTGGACATATATGATATACACCCATTTGCAAGTTGCTGAGTTCTTGGTCTTGTCCCATAATAAGAGCTCATCCTCTCATTTCTTCACGTGAACAAGCACATGGCTACTCTACTCCTTTTCTTGAAAGTCAGCAACCTTAGCTAGCAATGATCATGGGGGAGTGGAGAATATGATGAGAATCACCAACTACATACCTACCATTCTTTGCCCATTGTATAATCTTGTTTGCCATTGTTTTGATTTGAGGAACAATGTCAAGAACCGGGTAAGGAATTGGCTATATATAGAGCTCTCTTCCTTCATTGTTAACATTGCTGAGATTTTTCTCCAAGTATAAAATTGATAGCATTCATAGTGAGTAAGTTTGTGAGTTATCACTGAGGGAGTTTCATTATAGCAGCAAGACATTTCAATTGCAGAGGTATAAATTCCAATTCATGCTCTCCCATTCTGACTCACTGTAAAATTTTCAAAGTTTTTGATTATTGAATTGTTCATGAATTGTTGGTAATTGAATTATGAGATATGAGTATTAAAGTGTTATATGATGATATAAACTTGTTGAAACTGTTATATGAATGTTTGAAGAGATTTTTAATTTTTTTTCAGAGATGGTTTTCAGTTCTGCCGAACTGCACGAAGCCTCTGGTTGAGCCAGGCACCGGCGCAGCTGCGCCGGGTTTATACCTGGTAGCAGCGCAGCTGCGCAGGTCCTAGAGAATTATTTTTGCCTTCCTGCTAGCAACTGCTATATGTTAGCTTATGGTACCCTTTTTGGTTAAGCATAAAACTGGATTAGCACATGTATGAACACATTCATGTGAGATAAGTATGTATAATCATGTTAGTGCCCTCAAATGATAAAAAGAATTAAAAGTTTACAAATGAACTTAGAAATTCCTAAAGTGAACTTGTTATGGACATATCATGTATGTGTGTTCTGATTTTAGGTAAACATGATAGTATGATTTATATGAACATAGAATGCATGATTAGAGTATTAAACGCACTAGTATACGTGTTTGAAAGACTCAAAGGTTTACAAAGGAAAACTTATGTTTTGAAGATGAAACTTATAGTTTTGAATGCGAACTTTATCATCTAAGTAGCATGTATATAATATGATATTATGAACATAATAGCATTGTTACATTAACATGAAATGCACGTTTAAAGTGTTGAACACACTAGCATGTACGATTATAAGGTTTCGACGATTTCAAAGAAAGAAACTTAAGAACCTTGAGAAAACGAACTTGAGTAAGACTAGTATCTTTTAAATTCTTACCATATGAGAACGTTACGAGGTTCGGATATGTGTTTAAATTGCATACGAATTATATGTTGCGATGCTTTACATGTACTAAATGACCTTTGTGGATATAGTATACTTTTGAAGGAGAACTTAAGATTTGAAAGTTAATGACATCAAATGCCATGGGGATTACGTATTGATCATACAAGCATGTCCATTAAAGTTCGTTATGCCTATAAGCATATTATCAAGGACCTCGTTTGGTTAAAGCATGGATTTCACATATGCACGTATTCATAGAAAATGAATTTCTAAGACATGAAATAGGTGGGTTAAGGTATACACATGTAGTATACGCACAAGCATGATTACTTAAACATTGTTTAACCTTGTTATGTGATAACATGACTATAGTAATCAACTTTGAAGTATGAACTTGTTTAACTTAAGGTATGTGTATTACCGGCATGAAGACATATGATTTTGAATTGAATAGGGTGAGCATGCTAGGATTCAAACTTGAAAGTATATTCTTGAAGCATGATTACTTGAAATGCTAAATGTTCAAACCTATGTTGATGTATAGAAACTAGATATTCTAGCACTTTTAAATTAAGGTCAGAGTTAATTGTTTATAGACCCAGTCAAAGTTATTGACTTACGTGAATTACATGATAAATTTATATGATGATTAGATTCTTGTTAGTGTAGACTCGTATTAGTTTACACATGCTAATTGGAATACCGACTTATTAATGTTAGGTTATTTCAGCGAGATTTAATTAAAGCTAGAATTATTTGTAGATGAGCAAACAGGCTAGTATCCGAACCCTACTTTTATTGTGTTGCAAGTATTCTAGACCCTTACACTACTTTATTTAATAAATCGTGTAAGCAAGTTTCCTAACTTCATTTGATTGTTTTATTGAATGCAAGTTCTCTATCTTACGCAACTTCGAATATTGTTCAAGTTCCTGAACTTCACTTTTTATTGTGGAAGTTTCTTATCCTTCTCATATTGTATTGAGCAGGTTATTATTGTGTTGCTAGTTATTTATTGACGCTTGGACCTTATTTCCAAGTATGCTATTAGGTGGTTTAATTTCTTTATAATTATTCCACATCAATCTTTTTGATATTCACACTTAGTGCACTTGAGTTCGTACAGTATTGGACTTGTACATTGTTTAAAGTTCTATAATTCTTGAATTGTGTCAGATAGAGTCTGAACCTTTGTTCGGTCAGACAATTGTATAAAATTTAATAAAAGCTATCCAAACCAATTGATGGTAAGGATTCTTAGACTGAAAGAACACCCCTTATATATATAGGGGAGTACCCCAGGTATCTAGTATAAAGATACAAACAGCAGAGTTGAATGTTATGCATATACATGGCGTATGCGAGGCTGATCCCCTCAAGTACTATTCTGTAGCCAGTAGCCAGTAATCAGCTATTGATTCCGTTGGAGTTTTATAGTTTAAAAGTCTACTTAAATATCAGTTATTCTAAAAGCAATTACTATTCTTGCTTCCGATATTCATATTGTTGAATTCATTGTTAGATATATTCCTTTCATCATGATATATCCTTTATTATTGTATTTAAACTTGCTGAGCAAACTTGTTGCTCATTCTTGCTATATCATGACTTATATTGCAACTAAGCCCGAGACTTCAGGGAAGGACAAGGGTAAAAGGGAAGATATAGGATTAGTTTGCAAGGAGAAGACTTTATCTTTATGTGTAATTAATTTACTATTATGTAATATGAACCCTATTGACTATTCTAGGGTATGTTTGTATGTTGTATTTAGGTTATCAAATATTGGGACTAGTAACACCTTTTGAATAAATGACGTACGTTTATTATATTTTCGCATTTAGTTATTCTATGTTGTTCAGAGGTGGATATTTGTATTATATCGTGACGACCGAATCGGGGTTAGAGAACTCGAATTCGGGGGTGTCACAGGTTGGTATCAAAGCAGTAGGTTATAAACGTTAGGAATGCAAAACTTAGGTTATAACCTTAGTAGAAAACTCAAATAGAGTATGTAAGTGATGGGTTGAGGAGATCCATCGAGTTTTATTGTGATACTGAAGTTGTTTATTTGAATCAAATATGATTGATAGACGTCCTAACTTCTTAATGCTAACATGAATAGCATATCACGTAAAGCCTAAAGTTTTCTTCCTTTCCTCAGATCATGCCGCCTAGGAGTTTACCACGAAACCAGAGGGAGGAAGGATCCGTTAACAACGGAGGGGGGAATGCTGACCCAATGCAGATCTTCGTTGACCTATTAGCAGAAGCAATGCAAAACAAACCCCAGCCAGCAGCAGGGCAGCCAGGACATCACTTGGCTAACTTTAACGACTTCAAACTGGTAGGACCACCGGAGTTCCGGGGAACCTTGGACCCAATTGAAGCCCAAACGTGGATAGAAGAAACGGAGAAAGTGTTTGAGGTCGCACGGGTGGCCGAAGCATAGAAGACGAGTTTTGCCACATTTATGATGAAGGGCAAAGCTAACTATTGGTGGAAGTCCAATAAAGGACTAACAGGCGAATGAGTTGTCTCATGGGACAAGTTTAAGGAGCTATTCTTTAAGAACTATTTCTCGGAGAATACGCAGGAAGATATGGAAGTTAAATTTCTAGAACTGAAGCAAGGAAACATGTCTGTCACAGAGTACGCGACAAAGTTTAATGAGTTGGCCCGATTCGCATCACAGTAGGTGGACACGGAGGCCAGGAAGACAAGAAGGTTTGAATTAGGATTGAAATCATGAGTGCAAAAGGCAGTAGCAGTATTAAAGATTAAGACATTCTCTAATCTATTGGAAAGGGCTATCATTGCCGAAGAAGGTAGTGAAGCCATCGCTCGATTCAAACAAGAAAAGAAGACCGGTCAGGAAGGGCAGAAAGGGGGAAGTAGCAGTGGCAGCAACCCCAACAAATGAAAATGGATGGAGAGCCAATCATCCGGAGGTAGCAAATCAGGGGGAGAGGCTAAGAAAAGTATAAAGTGCAACAACTGTGGAAGGAACCACTCGGGGGAATGCATGAAGGGAAAGAACATGTGTTATCGTTGTGGACAACCGGGACACATGGCTCCTCAGTGTCCGAAAAAATCAAAAGGAGGATGTTTCTCGTGTGGGGCCACAGACCACCAAATCAAGGACTGCCTGAAGAGGAAGGGTGATGCAGCTAGCGGAAACCGCAACAACAATAACAACAATGGACTGAGCATCGGAGGGCCAGCCAGTCAAGCCAACAGACCAACGGCACGCACGTTCAACATGACCGTACAGGATGCGGTGGACTCCAAGGATGTGGTGTCAGGTATCATCCCGATCAACAATATTGATGCTTATGTGTTATTCGATTCGGGTGCTACCTGCTCTTTTATTTCCGAAGAATTTGCTAAACAGTTAGATTTACCTCGTCAAAAATTAGAACACCCTATGAATGTAGAAGTAGCAAACAAGGAAATTATCCCCGTAAAATACATTCATAGGAACTGTTATACCAAATTGCGAGGAGTTAAGCTCAAAGTGGATTTGATACCGATTCGTTTGGGAGAGTTCGATGTAATCCTTGGAATGGATTGGTTATCGGTTCACGGAGCAGTTATCGACTGTAAGAAGAAGTGTGTACACCTTAAGACTCCGAATAAGTCGAAGGTGGTATTTTATTGTAGTAAATCACCGAGACAATCTTATTGTCTGACGATGGTGCAAGCGCAGAGATTGCTTAGGAAAGGTTGTATAGGTTATTTGGCTCACGTGGTTGATACTCGACGAGTCGAGGGTGAACTGGGTCAGATACCTGTTGTAAGGGATTTCGTTGATGTCTTCCCAGATGAGATTCCGGGATTGCCACCGGATAGAGAGATTGAGTTTGTTATTGATTTGGCACCAGGGACATCACTGATTTACAAAGCGCTGTATCGTATGGCACTGGTAGAGATGAAAGAACTGATGGCTCAATTACAAGAGTTGTTAGATAAGGGATATATTCGACCGAGCGTATCGCCGTGGGGAGCACCAGTATTATTCGTAAAGAAGAAAGATGGGTCGCTAAGACTTTGTATCTACTACCGAGAGTTGAACAAGGTCACTGTTAAGAACAAGTACCCATTGCCCAGGATAGACGATTTATTTGATTAGTTGAAGGGGGCGAAGTACTTTTCAAAGATTGACTTCATGACTGGTTATCATCAACTGAAGGTGAGGCCGGAGGATATTCCAAAGACGACATTCAGAACTCGGTATGGATACTTTGAGTTTCTGGTTATGTCATTCGGATTGACGAACGCACTGGAAGCATTTATGGACTTGATGAACAGAGTGTTCAAATAGTATTTGGATAAGTTTGTTGTCGTGTTCATCGATGACATTCTGGTGTATTCAGAGACGGAGGAAGAGCACGCCGAGCATCTAAGGATAGTATTGGAGACTCTAAGAAGGGAGAAGTTGTATGAAAATTTTTCTAAGTGTGAGTTTTGGTTGCAGAGAGTGCAATTTTTGGGGCACGTTATCGACAAGAATGGTGTTTCAGTGGATCCAGCAAAGGTAGAAGCGGTTATCAATTGGGAGCAGCCGAAGACGCCAACAGAAATCGGGAGTTTCTTAGGATTAGCGGGATACTATCGGAGATTCATCCAGGATTTTTCAAAATTAGCATCGCCGTTGACCAATCTTACCAGAAAGACAGTTAAGTTCATTTGAACTGAGAAATGTGAAGAGAGTTTCCTAGAATTGAAGAAGAGGCTTAGTCAAGCACCTGTGTTAGCTTTACCGGACAACACGGGAGGGTTCGTAGTGTATAGTGATGCGTCACACAAGGGTCTTGGCTGTGTACTAATGCAACACGGCAGGGTCATTGCGTATGCTTCACGTCAGTTAAAGGACTATGAGAAGGGTTATCTGACTCATGACCTGGAATTAGCAGCGGTAGTTTTTGCCTTGAAGATTTGGAGGCATTATTTGTATGGCGAGAAGTGTGAGATATACACAGATCACAAGAGTCTGAAGTATATCTTCACATAGAAAGAATTAAACATGAGGCAGTGCGGATGGCTAGGATTGATCAAAGATTATGATTGTGAGATTCTGTACCATCCAGGCAAAGCAAATGTAGTGGCAGATGCCTTGAGCAGAAAAGGCAGAGAGAAGTTATCGAAGTTAACCGTTCAAGAAGAGTTAGTGAAAGATTTCAAACGACTAGATTTGGAGGTTAAGTATCCGATGGAGACCAACGAGAAATTATTTACAATGACAGCGAGCCTGACTTTATTAGATACGGTTAAGGAGGCATAAGAGAAGATCAAAGATTGTGATATTATCAAGAAACGAATTGTTGAAGGTGATGATTTGAAATTCAAGATTGATAGCACTGGACTGCTAAGGTTTGAAGGACGAATTTGGGTACCATTAGTACCGAAATTAAGAGAAGAGATTTTGTAAGAAGCGCACAGTACGAGATACTCGATACACCCAGGAAGCACGAAAATGTACCAAGACTTGCGTCATCACTTTTGGTGGCCAAACATGAAGAGGGAGGTTGCAGAATGAGTAAGTAGGTGTTTAACTTGTCAGAGAGTCAAGGCAGAGCACCAACGACCAAGCGGGTTATTACAACCGTTAGAGATTCCAGAATGGAAATGGGAGCACATCACGATGGATTTTGTGGTGGGACTTCCGGCAATGCAGAAAGGGCACGACGCCATATGGGTAATTGTAGATCGTCTTACGAAGTCAGCTCACTTTTTGTCGATTAAGATTAAGTATAGTTTGGACCAGCTAGCCAGATTATATGTCAAGGAAATTATCTCGAGATATGGGGTGTCGGTATCTATTGTATCTGATAGAGATCCGCGATTCACGTCGAATTTTTGGAAGAGTCTTCAAGAGAGATTGGGACACAGTTACGAATGAGTACCGCGTATCATCCGCAGACCGATGGGAAAAGTGAAAGAACAGTTCAAACACTTGAAGACATGCTCCGAGCTTATGTAATGGACTTTAAGGGTAGTTGGGAGGATCACCTACCATTAGTAGAATTTGCGTACAACAATAGTTACCACGCTAGTATCGGAATGCCACCGTACGAAGTGCTATATGGGAGAAAGTGTCGAACACTATTGTATTGGGACAAAGTTGGTGAACGTCGACTGTTGGGACCTGAATTGGTACAGCAGACCATAGAAATTACCAAGGTGATAAGAGCACGGCTGGTAGCGGCTCAAGATCGGCAGAAGAAGTATGCGGATTTGCATCGCAAGAAGAAAGAATTTGAATTAGGAAGCTATGCTTTTCTGAAAGTATCTCCCTGGAATGGGAAGATTCATTTTGGGAAGAAGGGCAAGTTGAGCCCTAGGTTCATAGGACCGTTCGAGATTCTGTGGCGAGTCGGTGAAGTGGCGTACGAGGTGGCGTTACCTCCTGAACTTGAGCACATTCACAACGTGTTTCATGTGTCAGTGTTGCGACATTATAAACCAGACTACAAGCACGTTATCTCCTATGAGCCGATCCAAGTCGAGAAAGACTTATCATACGAAGAGGTTCCTGTCCAGATACTAGATAGGAAGGAATAGAAGCTGAAGAATAAGATCATTTATTCCGTTAAGGTTCTTTGGAGAAACCACGCAGTTGAAGAAGCTACATGGGAGCTAGAAGAGAAAATGAGAGCGAATTATCCGTTTTTATTTGAGTAACCTTATTTTTACAATTCCGAGGACGAAATTTTTATAAGGGGGGAGGGATGTAACGACCATGAATTTTAAACTCTTTATTAATTAAATATGTGATTTAATTTTAACGAATTAGTTTTGTGAGCTTATTTAAGCCTTATGTGGTGGTGAGAATTTGTGAAATGATTAAAGTAAGTCACTAATGAGTTATTAAAATTAGTGGACTAACTTTAAGGATTTAATATCAGAGAATTGATGAGATTATTAATAATTAAATATTCAACTTATTTGAATATGGTGGCATGAATTGAACATAGTGATTAATTTTAATATTGAGTAATTAATCGATAACGTATGAAATTATTATTGTTGGGAATAATATATTAATGAGCAAAAAAGTAGTGAATATAATATGTAATTATGTTTACTTGACTAATTATTTTATATAAGCATGCGATAGGTTAAACCCTTACTATATGGTAGTTAACTATATATTATATATTATACAAGGTGACACATTCGTATGGTATATTATATTTAGACTATATAGTAAACTTAATTTCATTATGTGAGATTGATAAGTTGGATGGTGCATAAGAACATATGACATGAAGTGTGTGAGTGAACATTCATGTATGCCTCCTCAACATAAAGCAATATCAATGAATTAATTGATAAATGATTTCAATAAGTTGTTATAATAATTATAATAACAGTTATGATGGTAAATAATAATAATGCCTACTTGAATTATATCTGGTGTTAATAAAAAATGTATATGGATTATATGTTATGTACCTATTCATTATTAATTACTAATTAAGATAACATTGTAACACCCATTTAAATGTATATGGAATAAACACATATAACCTATGTATATACTATGTGTATATATATAGTATATAACTTAGTGTATTTTATTATATGGCTAAGGGTTGGACATATATGATATACACCCATTTGCAAGTTGCTGAGTATTTGGTCTTGTCCCATAATCAGAGCCCATCTTCTCATTTCTTCACATGAACAAGCACATGGCTACTCTACTCCTTTTTCTTGAAAGTCAGTAACCTTAGCTAGCAATGATCATGGGGAAGTGGAGAATACGATGAGAATTACCAACTACATACCTACCATTCTTTGCCCATTATATAATCTTGTTTGCCCTTGTTTTGATTTGAGAAACAATGTCAAGAACCGGGTAAGGAATTGGCTAATATGTAGCGCCCCCAAATCCGGGTCCCCAGAACCTCGGACCTGGTACGTTACGATACATCATTTTTATAACTAATGCGGAAGATATAAACATAAATTATTTATACAATAAACTTTTACACATAATTCCAAAGGTCTGAAACCTTAACTTACTAAATATATTCATATTCTACACGACATACAATGCCATATTGCTTTAATACAAATACCATTTACCCGTACAATAATTCAATCCTGGAACTTGTCTTTGCCTTTGACTGTGTTCGAAGTTTTGTCTTTAATCTGAAAGGTTTATCATGATATAGCAAGGGTGAACAACAAGTTTGCCCAGCAAGTTTAATTACAACAAGGATATATCATGATTGAGAAGAATAATAAGCTTACAAACTTTCAACAATGTAATAATTGTGAAAGAGCATGAATCAAAATGTTAATAATTGAATTACTGAATCAATAATGTTTAATGTCACAAGGACCGTGAACAACTTTAACTGAACCTTAGGGTAATGAAGGTGATCAGCCTTTCATACCTGATGAACATATGCAACATGCACTTAGTGCGAATCAATAATCAGTATGGACGTGAATAATCATCAATAATCATGCTTTGAAATATAACTCGAGTTTGAGTTAAGGTAACTTGCCTTCTTCGTTGATTACTGCTACGCAATTTAAGTTAAACTTCTTTTGTAAGACCTATTATTAATAAGATCGATCTCTTAGTTAGCATCACATATCTTACTCAATGCAATTTACATGAAATCACATAACCAATCATTAGTGAGTACAATTATACTACCTTAGATTTAACTCTTACTCGTTCATTTATAAGTTCTTATCACAATTCGATAAACTATTTATGAATTCAGTATACTTAATATATCATTTCAGTTTCTCATTTTAGCAAGCTAAAACAACACTTACTTCCATTTCTGACCTTTTCAGTTTCCCATTTCAGTAACCTGAAATATTTTATTTCAGGAAGCTGAAATACACTATTCACGAAAATATGAAATCAGCTTATTATTTTCCTATCTTTTGGCCAATCACATATACATATATTCCATACATAAAAAGTATTTTTCTGGAATTTTTCAATTTCCTTAAGTATTTTTCAAAAATCCATTCTAGTTAATTTCTTAAGAAAATAACTATCTCACGCTTAACTCCAAAAATTCCAACTCTTGGCGGGATCTTGTACATGTTGTCGTGAGGCTCCAGTTTAAATTTCATGGCCATCGGAGTTATACAACTTCGGTTATATCGTTTTCTGTCGAGAAATTCCAAAAATTGAAATAGTCATAACATGCTCATTTTAGATCAGAATGAGCTCATTTTTAGACACAACCTACTTTGTCTGATATATTTTCATTCCCCAAAAGTTCGGAATTTATTGCATAAAATAAGTGGACGAAACTGCCCTTGGAAATCCAAGATAGACTACTTTTTGTCTATTTTTAGTTTTGGCATCCTTTGCTAATTTCAGTCCACACGAAAATCTGTAACTTCTTTTTCAGTGATTCCACTTGAAAAAGTTAGAAGACTTACATATCTAACTCTAGAAATTAACCACACTCAAAAAATTGAAATACACAAGAAGTTATGGTCGTTTGAATTTTACATTGCGTTTTCTCAAAAATCTAATTTTTTCATACTTGTTGATTTCTAAGAAAACTTTCATATCCTTACCCAATAATCAACATAAACCATCATTAAACATCATAACACATATTAATATCTCATATACCCATGGATATAACATGATCCATGATCTAATACCTCAAATAATCACCAATCACAAGATAAACACAATTAAGGCTAGAAACATTAGGTTTTTCTCAATTTTGAAAAATCTAATTTCTATTTCTTAGTTTAGATTCAACTTTTGATCCATAAAAGGGTTAAATCTAAACATGAAACACTAATAAACATATATATCTAAGGTTTTTAACCTCAAGATCAAAACTTCATACTATCAAAAATCAAATCAAAATTAAAAGAAATTTAGTCTATATACAAATAGAAATCCTTTATACCTTCTTGATTTCTCCTCTTCTTCTTAATAATACTTAGATTAGGGAACTATGGAACTAATACAAGCTCTCCTTCTTTCTCTCTTCCTCTTGCTTTGCTAGGTCCCATCGAATTTCTCTCTTCTCTCTCTTCTTGTAATCTTTCTTTTTCTTTCTTATCTTCTCTTTCCATTTCTTTTCTCCTTCCCACCCTGCCAAATGGCCTTCCTTTTCTCCACAAAGCCTTAATCTCTCTCTCTCCCTCTCTCTCTCTCATGATTACAATAGTTGCTTGCAAGCTATCCCATATGTGTTGGCTCCACAAATTAATTGACAACTAGCAAAGCACCTTACCAACTAAAGTGAATACAATTAATACATGCATCTCCCTTATCTTTTCTCCTACAAACCGGCCAAGTGGCCTTTTCCTTTCCCATAATATCTAAATCATATCTTTATACAATCTAGCAAATCCTTCCCATATCTTCCTTTTCTCTCTCTCACAATCTTAGCAAATCTAATCTTATAACTTACCAAATCTATCATATCTTTCCATATCCTATCCATATCTTCTCAAATCTTGCAATGTCTTTCCATATCTCCCAAATATCTTTCCAATATCTTTACAAATCTATCCATATCTTTAGCAAATCTTCCCATATGTTACCTTCTCTCTCTTTCATATCTTATCAAATCTTGGAATATTTCTCCAAATCTTTATAAAATCTATCCACTAGATTTATATCACGTGCTCCATTCCCCTTTCTCTTCCTCTAAAATTCGGCCAAGCTTGGGCCTTTTTTAATTAATTCCTTTGGGCTTGCTTCTTAATAACTTATTTGCTATTAAATCAATTAGCTCCAAGTTCAATACTTAAATAAATAATTGGACCACCAATTGGGCTACTTAAATAATTCATTGGCCATAAAATCAACTTAGTTCATTAAATCTATTATTACTAGAATTAATGCTCAACATCTTTGATATTTATATACAAAATAAATGTACATACATTATATAATGTATATTTAGTTAATTGCACACACAATTCACATAAGTCCTCACACAATCTATTAGTTTATTAACTAAATGGCCATAATTGGCTTAATGAGATATAAACACTCACACTTACATAATCATACACATAATTCACATACCTAATTTATATATTAGGTCACCAAACTTTATAGGTATAAAAGTACCTTATTCTTAATATTCCATCAAACACATATATATTCATCTCTAGGGTTTAAAAATTTGTAACCCATAATTCCACTATTCTCAATCAAATAATAAACCATTTAGGTTCTTCACAAAATTTTTAAATCCACCAAAATCCTTCACAAAAATGTCAAATTCATACACTTATTTTCTGTCTAGGTCTATTATTGAACCTTAATTTAATCATTTAAGATTTTATAAATTCTCGGGTTGTCACATTCACCCCTTCTTCTAAGAATTTCGTCCTCGAAATTATAGCTTACTAATCCCTACTCCTTTAATTCACTAAAATTAGGTTTTTAACTTAACTTTTATCTGATTTCATTCTCATTTAATGAGTACACACAGCTTCCTTCTATGAGAAATTATTCCATCATCACATTCTACCCAGACTTCTCTCTAAGGAGTTAAAAACTTTTCAAATTATGCTGAGGGGTCATATAGACCAAGAACACATAGTTTTAACGATAATTATATCGCAAAACAGTAAATTACTAGGTATGTTTACAATCACAAAGAAGGAAAACTACCGATGCTAGTACTTTTAGGTTATCAACCTATCGTACTCTTACGTCATGTATGACGTATTAATCATGTCTCGCGAATATTTATGCTACAAATAGATTGGATTATTTTATCCAATCGACATAGTTCACCTCAGTCTTATCATAGGATTCCGCACCAAAACAATTTGGTTCGGGATAAATTCTCAAAGAATACTTTGAATTGCCATAAACATTTGTCTAGCTGAATCAAATAGCTTAGACTTATACCAATAATTCGAATTTCAATCGAAATATGTTTGTCCAAATTTAGTTGGCAATAATTTACCTTTAAAATTTTGAAAATTATTTTATGACATCATGATACCGCACTATATTTACAGTCTGTTTGAGGATTTCGTCATTGTGTGACTTTGTCATACTACATCAATCCATAGTGGCTGACGATCTTTAGATCGCATCCAACTAAGTAATTCTGCATTGATAACTCCATCATTTTATCATCTCTGCACCAGGTTCAATGATGCATTAATGATATATAAAATATATTTTGATAAATTTGAAATCATTTTCGTCTAACCGAAATAATTAGCGTAGACTCTTTTTTAAACCGTTCAAAACTATTGAAAATCATTTTTAGAATTATTATGTCGCAACAGGTAACGATGTGATAATGGCTCGAGGTCCATCTCCACACCCTTATCATCATGTTTTGAAGATAACCAAAAATTCATTTTATTTTGAAAAAGGCACATCAGTGCGAATTTAGCTTGATACCAAAAATTTCGAAGTCTAGCACAGCTAGAAGATTTGGAATACCTATGCTTCCATCATCAACTCCAATTCTCTAATGATCAAATGCTTAATAATTCTATCTATTAAAAATCCTCAATCCTTCATTTCACACATAGCTATTCCCAGTTCGTCAAACTTACCACACGTATGTGTTCAGGAACTTTCCACAATCCTATGAGTTTAAGAACTTGTCCTAGACAGACCATTGGCGTCCATTCGCTGAGGGGTTCAAAAACATTTCATATAATTATGAGTCACGAACTTTCCATAAGTATGAGTTTTAAGAACTCACAACTTAATCTTATATTCTCTACCTATCTGGTATACTCATTAGAAAAGAATCACCTTCTCAACATGTATATAGCAATAGCGTGACACAAACATTTCAATGACTATCAATACCAGAAGATAAGTAGTTATCGAACCAACTCGGCCACTAATCAATATAGGAAGCTAAGTCAAGGACAATTCCCCGCCCATATAAAGAATTGTTCAACTTAACCACTATATCAACCAGGAAGCTAAGTGATTCTAAAACCAAGTACAAATTCCCCGCCATACAAAAAATTATATAACTCAGCTGCTGACATGAGTCCTCAATTTAAATCCCACATATTCCTAGTTCCCTCAATACTCAATACGAACTTCATTTAATTCGTATCTACCATTCACAACTCTTTCCTGAGTTTTAATAGTACAATTTCATAGTACCCTATTCATATAGCAATTTTACTATAACGTTTTCAATCAAATGATTGATCATCTGTCCTACTATGACCTCATCAGATCATGTTGTGATCTCATATTATAATCGTATTATATTACGATTCTTTCCTATCTTATGATCGTTTTATTTTACGATCTTCTTTCCCTTTATACTTTTAGCCTTTTAGACTATATCTAATCATTACTAATGTTCATCTTTATCATCAAAGTTAGGTAACTCTGGATCTTTATTTCTTGTCATGATTCTTCTTTGAATCTTATTGACTTATTAATACCTTGCCCAAATTCATCGCTTAAAACTTAAACTCTATTTGAGTTTATTCCTTATCCTCATTCCTGCGGTTATAGCCTAAGGTATTCCTACCTAAGGTTTATAACCTACAGCTCTGATACCAACTGTAGCGCCCCCAAATTCGGGTCTCTAGAACCTCGAACCTGGTACGTTACGATACATCATTTTTATAACTACTGCGGAAGATATAAACATAAATTATTTATACAATAAACTTTTACACATAATTCCCAAAGTCTAAAACCTTAACTTACTACACATATTCATATTCTACACGACATACAATGCCATATTGCTCTAATACAAATACCATTTAGCCATACAATAATTCAATCCTGGAACTTATCTTTGCCTTTGACTGTGTTCGAAGTTTTGTCTTTAATCTAAAAGGTTTATCATGATATAGAAAGGGTGAGCAACAAGTTTGCCCAGCAAGTTTAATTACAACAAGGATATATCATGATTGAGAAGAATAATAAGCTTACAAACTTTCAATAATATAATAATTGTGAAAGAGCATGTATCAAAATAATAATAATTGAATGACTGAATCAATAATGTTTAATGTCACAAGGACCTTGAACAATTTGAACTGAACCTTAGGGTAATGAAGGTGATCAGCCTTTCATACCTGATGAACATATGCAACATGCACTAAGTGCGAATCAATAATCAGTATGGACGTGAATAATCATCAATAATCATGCTTTGAAATATAACTCGAGTTTGAGTTAAGGTAACTTGCCTTCTTCGTTGATTACTGCTACGCAATTTAAGTTAAACTTCTTTTGTAAGACCTATCATTAATAAGATCGATCTCTTAGTTAGCGTCACATATCTTACTCATTGCAATTTACATGAAATCATATAACCAATCATTAGTGAGTACAACTATACTACCTTAGATTTAACTCTTACTTGTTCATTTATAAGTTCTTATCACAATTCGATAAACTATTTATGAATTTAGTATACTTAATATATCATTTCAGTTTCTCATTTTAGCAAGCTAAAACAACACTTACTTCCCTTTCTGACCTTTTCAGTTTTCCATTTCAGTAACCTGAAATATTTTATTTCAGGAAGTTAAAATACACTATTCACGAAAATATGAAATCAGTTTATTATTTTCCTATCTTTTGGCCAATCACATATACATATATTCCATACATAAAAAGTATTTTTCTGGAATTTTTCAATTTCCTTAAGTATTTTTCAAAAATCCATTCTAGTTATTTTTTTAAGAAAATAACTACCTCATGCTTAACTCCAGAAATTCCCAACTCTTGGCAGGATCTTGTACATGTTATCGTGAGGCTCCAGTTTAAATTTTATGGCTATCGGAGTTATACAACTCCGGTTATAGCGTTTTCTTTCGGGAAATCCCAAAAATTGAAATAGTCATAACTTTCTCATTTTAAATCGAAATGAGTTCATTTTTGGACACAGCCTACTTTATATGATATGTTTTCATTCCCCAAAAGGCCAGAATTTATTGCATGAAATAAGTGGACAAAACAGCCCTTGGAAATCCCGGATAGACTACTTTTTGGCTATTTTCATTTTTGGTGTCCTTTGCTAATTTCAGTACACACAAAAATCTGTAACTTCTTTTTTTTTTAGTGATTCCACTTGGAAACATTAGAAGGCTAGCATATCTAACTCTAGAAATTGACCACACTCAAAATTTTGAAATACACAAGAAGTGATGGTCGTTTGAATTTTATATTGCGTTTTCTCAAAAATCTAATTTTTTCATACTTGTTGATTTCTAAGAAAACTTTCATATCCTTACCCAATAATCAACATAAACCATCATTAAATATCATAACACATATTAATATCTCATATACCCATGGATCTAACATGATCCATGATCTAATACCTCAAATAATCACCAATCACAAGATAAACACAATTAAGGCTAGAAAAATTAGGTTTTTCTCAATTTTGAAAAATCTAATTTCTATTTCTTAGTTTAGATTCAACTTTTGATCCATAAAAGAGTTAAATCTAAACATAAAACACTAATAAAAATATAGATCTCAGGTTTTTAACCTCAAGATCAAAACTTCATACTATCAAAAATTAAATCAAAATAAAAAGGAATTTAGTCTATATACAAATAGAAATCCTTTATACCTTCTTGATTTTTCCTCTTCTTCTTAATAATACTTAGATTAGGGAACTATGGAACTAATACAAGCACTCCTCATTTCTCTCTTCCTCTTGCTTTGCTAGCTCCCACCGAATTTCTCTCTTTTCTCTCTTCTTGTTATCTTTCTTTTTCTTTCTTATCTTCTCTTTCCATTTCTTTTCTCCTTCCCACCCGGCCAAATGGACTTCCTTTTCTCCACAAAGCCTTAATCTCTCTCTCTCTCTCATGATTACAATAGTTGCTTGCAAGCTATCCCATATGTGTTGGCTCCACAAATTAATTGACAACTAGCAAAGCACCTTACCAACTAAAGTGAATAAAATTAATACATGCATCTCCCTTATCTTCTCTCCTACAAACCGGCCAAGTGGCCTTTTCCTTTCCCACAATATCTAAATCATATCTTTATACAATCTAGTAAATCCTTCCCATATCTTCCTTTTCTCTCTCACAATCTTAGCAAATCTAATCTTATATCTTACCAAATCTATCATATCTTTCCATATCCTATCCATATCTTCTCAAATCTTGCAATCTCTTTCCATATCTCCCAAATATCTTTCCAATATCTTTACAAATCTATCCATATCTTTAGCAAATCTTCACATATCTTATCTTCTCTCTCTTTCATATCTTATCAAATCTTGGAATATTTCTCCAAATCTTTACAAAATCTATCCACTAGATTTATATCACATGCTCCATTCCCCTTTCTCTTCCTCTAAAATTTGGCCAAGCTTGGGCCTTTTTTAATTAATTCCTTTGGGCTTGCTTCTTAATAACTTATTTGCTATTAAATTAATTAGCTCCAAGTTCAATACATAAATAAACAATTGGGCCACCAATTGGGCTACTTAAATAATTCATTGGCCATAAAATCAACTTAGTTCATTAAATCTATTATTACTAGATTTAATGCTCAACATCTTTGATATTTATATACAAAATAAATGTACATACATTATATAATGTATATTTAGTTAATTGCACACACAATTCACATAAGTCCTCATACAATCTATTAGTTTACTAACTAAATAGCCATAATTGGCTTAATAAGTTATAAACACTCACACTTACGTAATCATACACATAATTCACATACCTAATTTATATATTAGGTCACCGAACTTTATAGGTATCGAAGTATTATTCTTAATATTCCATCAAACACATATATATTCTTCTCTAGGGTTTAGAAATTTGTAACCCATAATTCCTCTATTCTCAATCAAATAATAAACCATTTAGGTTCTTCACAAAAATTTTAAATCCACCAAAATCCTTCACAAAAATGTCAAATTCATACACTTATTTTCTGTCTAGGTCTATTATTGAACCTTAATTTAATCATTTAAGATTTTATAGAACCCGAGAGGAACTCTTGCAGTTTGGAGGGCGGAGGAGCGAGAGTGGAAGGGAACAACCAGTGTCTACCCAAGTGTTTTATCATTAAAAGGAAATCGTCAACAGGTACACATCTCTTTGACCTATACTGTTAATTTAACCTTTTGCAAGTCAGTTAGAGAGAAATATGCATGCTAGTAAAAGTTCGTTAAGTAAACAACATAAATCGAACAAAAAGGATAGTATAACATATCATACTAAGATGAATTTAAAAACCATATCAGCAGTGAAAGAGGAACATGAATACTCTACGCTAATGAATAATGCAGGCCATGTAGGCTAACAGTAAGATTACATCCGAACTCTAGTATAAATAAGGAAAAGTGTTAATTTGATTAAATGTGGTGATGCTATGCCAAAGTCATTCAAATACCTATACACCCAATAATATGCATGTATCAATTATTAAATTGGAGACTAGTTCAACCCATTGAGTCCTGCAATATTATATTTTAGTCTCCGATTGTAGTAATAGTAATCAACAATGGTAAACTTACCCCACGACCATAGACTAACTCTGCAGACCGTGGAGTCCAACACCAGACCAAGACCTTTGGTTGGTTTTGGAAATCTTAGACTGAACCCCACGATCGTAGACTTACTGCAAATCGTGGAGTAGACCAGGCCAATCATGAACCAAATCTTAGACTAAACCCCACGATCGTAAGCTTACTACAAATCGTGGAGTAGACCAAGCTGACCGATCTACCCAAAGGTGATCTCTCATAGATCGTGGAATGAACCTGAAGGTGATCTCTCACAGATCGTAGAGTGAACCCGCATGTGATCTCACACAGATAGTAGAGTTAACCCGAAGGTGATCTCTCACAGATCGTGGAGTGAACCCAAAGGCGATCTCTTACAAATCGTGGAGTGAACCCGAAGGTGATCTCTCACAAATAGTGGATTGAATCAGAAGATGATCTCTCATAGATCTTAGAGTAAACCTGAGCATCAGAAGATGATCTCTCACAGATCGTGGAGGGAACTCGAAAGTGATATGTGACGCCCTAAATTCGGACCGCCACAGGATCACTCGAATTCGATTTGTCACGTTCAATAATCTTATACAATAGTAATAATACGACTAAATGTCGCATCGCACATCGGAATAAATACACAACTACTACCAAATAGAATTACATTTAATTAACATAATTTATTCGCGTCCCAAGGTCTCGTAACTTAAACATCGATTACATAGCTTAAACATACCTTAAGCATATATAACCCTAACTAGTACATAATAGAAAAAATTCTTACTACAACATAATTAACAGCTACTCTGTAGCCTTTTCCTTTGCCCTTGTCGGTGCCCGAAGGTCCGCACTGCTCTACCTTAACTGAAATATTTTAGGGAAAGCAAGAATGGGCAACGAGTTTGCTCCGCAAGTAATATAACAGCAAGGGTGAGTATTTTAGTTCTAGAGTCCAACAATGTATAGTATAGTATGATAGTTCAAGGATAACAAGAATATCAACAGTTTTCAATAACAGTCACTAAGGATAGAATAATATCAATATGATTCAACTATAAATTAATTTAAGAATTCAAGATAACTGAGTACTGAGCAGTCACTAAGGACTATGAACTTCTACTAGAATTAACAGTAATATACTAATAACCCAATCAAAAATAAGTACAATAGGTGATCAGTCTAAAGTACCCTACGGTATGCATATCGTTCAATCGTACTAAAGTGTGCGCACGTCGGTCTCCTGACAAATATAATTTCTCGTCAAAGAAGGTTGTTCATCTCAGTCAAACACAAGATCCTGCACCAATCAATTGGTTTGGGTCGCCTTTCAATAATATAAGTCTAGCCGAATCAAATAGCATAGATCACAACAATTATAAGTTCAATCTCAAGATTTAAAGCTCGAAGAATATGAATTGACTTTTATCTTATCTATGAAGTATATAGTGTATAATACATGACTTGCAATCTCAAAAGTTTACTTGTACGACAATAATAGCACAACCTTAATGAACGATCAATAAAGAGTAGGTTTAGGAACTTGCTTGCAACGTTCCTCGAATAAAATAACACAAAGATAGGTTACTTGCACAATAAATGAGTGTAAGTCAGGAAACTTGCCTTATGCGTAGTTTATCCACGTTAAATAAATCAACACTTTTCGAATCCCTATAGTAATATAGTTATGCGTATAGGATATTCATTAGTTACGTATACTCATACATGATATGTAAGTTTAAACGAATACATAAACGTCTAACTTAGTTGTACACTCTTTACATACTCCATTATACATTTTGCGTACTTATAGCACAAAAGTTTAGTTTATAAATCACTATGAAGTCAAATAACATAGTCTCTAATAATTGCTTTATAGTTTGCAAATACCTTTTGGACTTAACATTCAAAAGTTTATAAACATATATCAGCATACTTTTATTACATATATGTTTATCCATGTATTCGACACACATTTAAAATCATAAATGTATAATCCACATTGTTTTGAAATCCTTAGAAATACCTTGGCAAAACTTGGTTCCGTAGAGTTACTATATGCTTGAATACTTAAAATATTTCTTGAGTCATGTATTATAGCTTAAGGCATTCATACATGTTGAGGAACTTTAAAACTAGGTTTGGTCTTTTCTATTACTTTCAACAATGGGTAGTTCTATTCATAAATCTTCATTTTACAAAGCCAAGAAAGCTTATCATGTCAAAGACTAACCATAGTACTCATTAAATCACATAACATTGCCAAACAACCTCTTTCTACGCATACTTGCATGTATTAGATTTAAATATTCAAAATCAACATAACTTTACTCTTTGAAAACTTGTTCTAAGCAACATTGAGTAGTGTACATATTTATCTTAAGAAATCTCATGTTAAACAAATTAAGTATGTAAAGCATTTCGAAACCACATTTCATATGTATTCATAAAACTAACTAAGTTGCGAATACATGCTAAAAAGGTTAAATTTCAAAAAGGCGTAAGGTTTTATAAACATGGTCTTCGTCATTTAACTTTTCTTTTAAAAGATTATAACTCAAACTCTAATCTTACTAACACGTATTGCAATGCGTACTGACACATGTTTAAGGGTTATCTAAGCTCTTAAGTTAAGTTAGGTTATGTTACTAGGTTTGGAAAATATACAGCACAAAGTTGATTCTCTGGCCACCCCCCACCGCGGCACTTTGCACTACTAGAGGGCCCGCCGGGGCGGCATTGCCCAAAACATTCCCCGGCCATCCCCCGCCGGGGAGGCAATTTGGCCTATAAGAAGCCCGCCGGGGCGGGCATAGCCATACCAGTTCGAAAATTCTTTCCCCTGCTGCTAACCAACTTTCCCAAATCACAATCAAACAGCAAATTTAAGCATACCCACTATGTATAAACTCCATAAAATTATTATACAACATACATATATAGCATGATTCTAACAAACTTAGCTCATCAATTTGGACATTAAAGCAAGTATTTCAAGATATTTCTAAAACTTGTAAGACTTGAATTCTATGAACATATAAAGGGGTATTACCTCTTGTGAAGTTAAAATGCTACTCTAGCTTCAATTTGCAGATTACTCAACAATACTCTCACTCCTCTTGAACTAATTTCAGTTTTCTAACAACCAAATTGAGAAGAGAAAGCTCCCATTTATAAGAAAAATAAAAACCCATACCAAAGCTTTACACCATGAATTAAAAGAAGAAATCAATGGGTAATAGATAGTTGGTGAATTGAATCATGAAGGCCACTCCCCCATTGATCATTAGCTAGGAGGGAGCTTGGGAGAAAAAGAGGGAGTAGCTTCTAGCCTTTGTGAGACACACGAAAATGAGAAATGGGGGGGCGATTGGGCACTCAATATGGGACATAATACTCAGCATTCCATATTATTAGCATACAAGAGTTTATTTGACATTTGCCCACAAATGAGCATACATATCCACCCACTCATATAATACACATAGAATTATATAATCCATATACATTGGATTAGTGCTAATAATATTCACATTAGACTAGAATAATTTAGTTGGGTATTATTTTCCATAAAACTCATTATTTCAAATTTATTAAAATAGTCATTTAATATTAATTATTTTTTTAGTTAAGGTCATTTTCCCTCATAGGCTTAAAATACCCATTTAATTACTCCCACACACATCATGGGGTCACATAAAACTCTTTCATACCACTTAGTAATTTACATAAATTAAGCTCACTTTTATCATATAGTTTTATATAATAATTATTCACATTCCAATGTCACACCTCATTTTACAACCTCTATTATACAACTACATACATATATGTCTACATGTATATATATACATATTTCTATCAACAAACATTACACATTGGGCCACATCAATTAAATCAATTGGGCTAAGCATACTAAAGCACATGGAGCCTAGTATTTAATCTAGCACATAAATTGATTGGGCCACATCTCTTAATTCTTATAGCATATCACATTAATGTTGTTAGGCTTGGATATATCTTAAGTTCAATACATTATTGATTCAATGACCCAACTAGATTAAGAAATTAATTAGGCCACACAAGGCTTATCACTTAAGCTTAATTAAGCTCGTTATTGTTTCTATTCTCGTACCACACAAGGCATTTCAACGAGTTTATCGCAAACTCCACATTCTTCCTCAATTATTATATAATTAATTTGAATTCATTTGAATAAGCTCATCTCACAACACATATATATTTATATTCAAATAAATATTCATTACCGTTAATATATTCATTTAATAATATTCAGAAATTCTCGGGTATTACATCCTCCCCCCCTTATAAAAATTCCATCCTAGGAATTGCTACAAGGTTACACAAATAGATGGGGATAATCCCTCATTATCCTATCTTCTAACTCCCACGTAGCCTCCTCGACATCGTGGTTACGCCAAAGTACTTTTATAAATGAAATAATTTTATTTCTTAAGGTTTGCTCTTTCCTATCTAATATCTGGATAGGAATTTTTTCGTATGCCAAGTTCTTCTCCACATGAATAAGCTCGTAAGAAATCTCGTGCTTGTAGTCGGCCTTGTACGGTCGCAGCACAGAAATGTGGAACACGTTGTGGTTGTGCTCCAACTCGGGTTGTAACGCAACTTTGTATGCCACTTCGCCCACTCGCTTTAGTATCTCGAACGGTCCTATGAATCTTGGAATCAACTTTCCTTTCTTGCTGAAATGGATCTTTCCCTTCCATGGAGATACCTTCAAGAACACAAAACTGCCAACTTTGAAGTCTCGGTCCTGCCGATGAAAATCTGCGTACTTTTTCTGGCTATCTTGAGTTGCTAGTAGTCTGGCTCTTATTACTGTCACCACGTCTTGGGTTTACTATACTAACTCCGGTCTGAGTATTCGTCGGTCTCTGACTTCATCCCAATATAATGGCGTTCTGCACTTCATTCCATAAAGAGCTTCGTACGGTGGCATGCCGATACTCGCATGGTAACTATTGTTATACGCAAATTCGACTAAGGGTAGGTGGTCGTCCCAATTCCCTTTGAAGTCCATCACGCAAGTCCTAAGCATGTCTTCCAGCGTTTGTATAGTTTGCTCGCTCTGTCCCTCCGTCTGAGGATGATAAGCGGTACTCAACCTTAACTGCGTTCCCATTTTTTCTTGCAAGCTTTTCAAAAACTTTGACATGAAGTGCGGATCTCGATCAGAGACAATTAATATCGGCACTCCATGTCGCGAAATAATCTCCTTTACGTACAGACTTGCTAACTGATTCAAACTGTAGCGGATCTTGATTGGTAGAAAATATGCGGTCTTCGTTAATCAATCCACGATAACCCAAATGGCATCATATCCCTTTTGTGTGACTGGAAGTCCTACCACGAAGTCCATCGTAATATGCTCCCATTTCCACTCCGGTATTTCCAACGGTTGTAGTAAACCACTCGGCCGCTAATGCTCTGCTTTAACGCGTTGGCAAGTCAAACATCTACTAATGCACTCTGTGACTTCTCGTTTTAGATTGGGCCACCAAAAGTGTTGCCTCAAATCTCGGTACATCTTAGTGCCTCTCGGATGAACGGAATATATCGTGTTGTGTGCCTCGTGCAAAATCTCTTCCCTTAACTCGGTTACCGCTGGTACCCACACTCTTTCTTCAAATCTCAAAATACCATCTTTATCCCTTCGGAATCTCTCTTCTTCATTTTTGGCGATCCTCTTTCTGATTTTCTCGCACTCCTCATCTTTCTCTTGTGCTTCTTTCACTCTATCCAACAATATCGGACGAGCTTCCATTACGAACGACTTCTCTTCTGACCTTTCTGGTCCTCTTACCTCTATCTCTAATCTTTCCATTTCTCTCACCAATTCTTCCTTTTTTGCTCAGAGCGTCGGCAACCATGTTTGCCTTACCTGGGTGATAAAGAATATCACAATCATAATCCTTGATCAATTCTAACCACCTCCTCTGACGCATATTCAACTCCTTCTTTGTGAAGATATATTTCAGACTTTTGTGGTCCGTGTATAACTCACATTTCTCTCAATACAAATAATACCTTCAAATCTTCAATGCAAAAACCACTTTCGCTAACTCTAAGTCGTGAGTAGGGTATCATTTTTCATAGTCCTTTAATTGTCGTGATGCATACGCAATGACCTTGCCATGCTGCATAAGCACACAGCCAAGTCCCTTGTGCGATGCGTTACTATACAACACAAAATTTCCCGCATCATTTGGTAATGATAACATAGGCGCTTCGCTCAATCTTTTCTTCAACTCCTGAAAACTCTCTTCTCATTTATCGGTCCATACAAATTTCACTGTCTTCCTCGTCAAGTTGATCAACAGGGTTGCTATCTTAGAAAAATTATGGATGAATCTTCGATAGTACCCACCTAATCCTAAGAAACTTCTCACATCCGTCGGTGTTCTTAGTTGCTCCCAATTACTTACTGCCTCGACCTTTGCAGGGTCCATTGAGATTCCATTCTTATCCACTACGTGACCTAAGAATTGAACCTTCTCCATCCAAAATTCACACTTTGAAAACTTTGCATACATCTTCTCCTTCCTTAGCGCTTCCAAAACTATCTTCAGATGTTCGGCGTGTTCTTCCTCTGTCTTCGAGTAGATCAAAATATCATCGATTAAAACTACTACAAATTTATCCAAGTATGGCTTAAAAACTCGGTTCATCAAGTCCATAAATGCTGTCGGAGCATTAGTCAATCCGAATGACATTACCAAAAACTCGTAATGTCTATAACGGGTTCAAAACGAAGTCTTTGGTATGTCCTCATCCCGTACCTTCAGTTGGTGATAACCTGTCCGTAGGTCGATCTTCAAGAAATATTTTTCTCCCTTCAGTTAATCAAATAAGTCGTCTATCCTCGAAAATGGATATCTGTTCTTGATCGTTACTCTGTTTAATTCCCGATAATCGATACAGAGCCTCATCGATCCGTCCTTTTTCTTAACTAATAACACTGGTGCTCCCCAAGGAGACACACTCGGTCGTATGTAACCCTTATCCAATAACTCTTGCAGTTGTAACATCAATTCCTTCATTTCTACTGGCGCCATATGGTATAGAGCTTTTAAAATCGGTGCCATTCCCGGTACTAAATCTATTACAAATTTAATTTCTCTGTCTGGCGGAAGACCAGGCAGATCGTCCGAAAATACATCTCAAAATTCATTCACTACGGATATATTCTTAATTTCTATTCCTTTTTTTTGAGTATCAACAATGTAAGCTAAATAACCTACATATCCTTTCCTTAACAATTTCTTGGCCTACATCATCGTAACGCAACACGATTGCTTAAGCGATGAGCTACTATAAAACACTAACTTAGACTTGGTCGGAGTCTGAAGGTTCACAAATTTGTTCTGACAGTCAATTATTGCAGCATGGTTATACAACCAATCCATTCCCAGTATTACGTCAAATTCTCCCAATCTAATAAGAATCAAGTATATGCTCAGTTTATGTTCTCTAATGTTTGCGCGACAATTTCGATAAATGAATTCTATAGGGATTACTTCCTTATTCGCAACTTCTATGTTCAAGGGATTTTCTAATCGTTCTCGGGGTGTGTTAAGTCTACTACCAAATTCTTCAGGTATAAAAGAACAGGTGGCACCCGAATCAAATAATACATAAGCATTTATATCATTGATTGGGATTATACCTGACACTACGTCCTTCGCACCCACTGCGTCCTTGACAGTCATGTTAAAGGTTCTGGCGGTTGGGTGGTTGGATTGTGCTGGTCCGCCGATCATCAGTTTGTTCCCTCCTTGTTGGCTGCTACCTCCGCCACTTCCTTTCTTCCGGCAATCCTTAATCCGGTGCTCTGTCGAGCCACAAGCAAAGCATCCTTGTAACTTTTTCAATTTCGGGCAGTTGGGCGAGATGTGCCCTTCCTGTCCGCAGTTGTAACAAGTGACACGTCCCTTCCAGCACTCGCCCTAGTGATTCTTCCCACACTTCGGGCATCCTTCAGTCTTCTTCTTGAAACCCTCACATAAATTCCCCGATTAATTGTTGTTGTTTTTTTTGTTATTGTTCTACCACTTTCTTTTTCCCAAATTACTTCCTCCACTGCTGCTTCCTCCAGTACGATTCTCTCTTCCAGCGCTCTTTTCTTTCTTCTCCTTGTTAGACAGACTTAAGGCATCACTGCCACCTTCTGCAATGATCGCCTACTCCAGCAATGTCGCAAAGGAATTAATTTGAAGAACTGATACCTTATTGAACAGCCATGGCTTCAGCCCTTGGTCGGATCGTCTCTCCTTCCTCTCTTCATCTCCTACTTGGTGTTCTGGAAATCGCGCTAGTTCATTGAACTTAGCCACGTACAGCGCTACCATCATGTCACCTTGCTTAAGTTCCAAAAACTTCACCTCCATCCTATTCTTCATGCTTTTCGAGAAGTAGTTCTCAAAAAATAGCGTCTTAAATCTATCCCATGTTATTGTCCCTTCTCTAGCTCTTTGTTGATTAGCCTCCCACCAGTAGTTGGCTTCGCCTCTCATTATATATGTAGCGAATATAGTCTTTTAGTCTTCACCCACACGAGCTATAGTGAAGGCCTTCTCGATATCCTTAACCCATGTCTGTGCAATGATTGGGTCAGTAGTACCCTCGAACTCTGGGGGTCCTACACTCCTAAAGTCCTTAAAGTTTGTGACTGGTACTCCTTGAGGATTGGGGCGAACGGGTTCGTTGTTCCTTCCTCTAAGGGCCTCTCCTAACAAATCTGCTAGCTTTTGGATGGGGTCTACTTGTTCCCTCTCATTATTCACTGACTCCTCAGGTGCAGTCAATCGACATCTGGGCGGCATTATCTGCATCACAAATTTTCATTTTATTATTACTCAGTTATATTACTTAAGTATTTCTTTTAATACTAAAGGTATAAAAATTTATAACACATTTTTGAAATGAGCTTCATTTATATTCATAGGCCAAATCGTTTCATTACATGATTTCCCCTAGCATATTTTTATAAATGTTATCACATATATCCCCTAATATCACAAAAGACGGGGAACACTAACATACTACCATACTACCCCTCTAACAAATGCTTACTCGGGGTTTACATCACTATCCCACACTTTACACAATAAGTTGGGATTTCAACATAACATGTACATCACAAAAGAAAACCACTAAAGCTACTGCTAGTCTAGCTAAGGGTCTCACCCCATCATCCCATGCTCCACAACGCTCTTGTACTCGATCTGTGCTATGTACGCCATCAACTCTAGGTTCAAAGTATGTAGGGTCTGTCCCTGCTCCGCTGGGTAGTGGTATACACCAACAATAACCCTCTCAAAAGCTGAACGGAACACATACCCCATCTTGTTCATCTTCCTCTTCTTGCACCTAACCTCATCCTCTAGGTCGTCAGCTTCTCGTTAGCTGCTTCCCACTTCTCCTCGAAGTGTATCCTATCCATCACCTCTAACTCTAGCTGAGTACGGAGTGCTTCCTTCTCTGTCTTCTCGCTCAGTTCCCTTTGCTCGACCTCTTCTAGCTTCCCTGCTAGATCTATATTTCTCATCACCGACCTGTGGAATAGGTTTCCCATCTGGATCCCTGCCTCCCTACGATAAGCAATCTCCATCTTTAACTCCTGCATGGCTAACTTCCTCTAGTGGTCCTCGTCCCTCAGCTTCTGGAACTTTGACTCTTTCTCTTGGGCCTCTGCCTCTAACTCTTGGACTCTGCAGTCCAAGTCTAGGATCCGCTCCTCATAGTCGCCTAACATATGCTCCTCAAGATTGGGCTTGTAGGAGTCCTCCATGGGCTCCTCCTGTGAAGGCTCGTCCTTAACAGGCTCGTCCTCCACCAGCTCCTCCTCGGGGTCAAACTCCACCTCTATCTCATCCTCGTCATTAGACTCAGATGGTGGAACAGCCTGTACTGGAACAACCTCGAAAGGTCCCTCGTATACTACATGTATGTCTCTAGGTTCCTCCTCGGCCACTCTACTAGGTACACCTGTGTCTGTCATCCTACAATCACAAACACAAGACAACCAAACAGCAACTCCATTAGAATGTTAAATAAAACATAAGTTCATTATATAGAATGAAGTTACATTTTATAACACGCTAAGTCTCGCTCTAGGGAAAACTCTATGCGAGTTCTATCCCTTTATAACTTCTAAATTATCCTAAGTTATAATCTAAGGACACTCGCTCCTAAGGTTTATAACTACAGCTCTGATACCAACCTGTGACGCCCCCAAATTCGGACCGCCACAGGGTCACTCGAATTCGGTTTGTTACGTTCAACAATCTCATACAATAGTAATAATACGACTAAATGTCGCATCGCACAACGAAATAAATACATAACTACTATCGAATAGAATTACATTTAATTAACATAATTTATTCGCGTCCCAAGGTCTCGTAACTTAAACATCGATTACATAGCTTAAACATACCTTAAGCATATATAACCCTAACTAATACATAATAGAATAAGTTCCTATTACAAACATAAGTTCTACAAAATAACAGCTACTCTGTAGCCTTTCCTTTGCCCTTGTTGGTGCCCGAAGGTCTGCACTGCTCTGCCTTAATTGAAATGTTTTAGGGAAAGCAAGAATGAGCAACGAGTTTGCTCCGCAAGTAATATAATAGCAAGGGTGAGTATTTTAGTTCTCGAGTCCAGCAATGTATAGTATAGTATGATAGTTCAAGGATAACAAGAATATCAACAGTTTTCAATAACAGTCACTAAGGACAGAATAATATCAATATGATTCAACGATAAATCAATTTAAGAATTCAAGATAACTGAGTACTGAGAAGTCACCAAGGACTATGAACTTCTACTAGAATTAACAGTAATATACTGATAATCCAATCAAAAACAAGTACAATAGGTGATCAGCCTAAAGTACCCTACGGTATGCATATCGTTCAATCGTACTAAAGTGTGCGCATGTTGGTCTCCCGACAAATATAATTTCCCTTCAAAGAAGGTTGTTCATCTCAGTCAAACACAAGATCCCGCACCAATTAATTGGTTTGGGTCGCCTTTCAACAATATTAGTCTAGCCGAATCAAATGGCATAGATAACAACAATTATAAGTTCAATCTCAAGATTTAAAGCTCGAAGAATATGAATTGACTTTTATCTTATCCACGAAGTATATACTTTATAATACATGACTTGCAATCTCAAAAGTTTACTTATACGACAATAATAGCACAAGCTTAATGAACGCTCAATAAAGAGTAGGGTTAGGAACTTGCTTACAACGTTCCTCGAATAAAGTAAACACAAAGATTGGTTACTTGCACAATAAATGAGTGTCAGTCAGGAAACTTGCCTTATGCGTAGTTTATCCACATTAAATAAATCAACACTTTTCGAATCCCTATCGTAATATAGTTATGCGTATAGGATATTCATTAGTTACATATACTCACATGATATGCAAGTTTAAACGCATACATAAACGTCTCACTTAGTTGTACACTCTTTACATACTCCATTATACATTTTGCGTACTTATAGCACAAAAGTTTAGTTTATAAATCACTATGAAGTCAAAAAACATAGTCTCTAATCATTGCTTTATAGTTTGCAAATACCTTTTGGACTTAACATTCAAAAGTTTATAAACATATATCAACATACTTTTATTACATATATGCTTATCCATGTATTCGACACACATTTAAAATCATAGATGTATAATCCACATTGTTTTGAAATCCTTAGAAACACCTTGGCAAAACTTGGTTCCGTAGAGTTACTATATGCTTGAATACTTAAAACATTTCTTGAGTCATGTATTATAGCTTAAGGCATTCATACATGTTGAGGAACTTTAAAACTAGGTTTGGTCTTTTCTATTTACTTTCAACAATGGGTAGTTCTATTCATAAATCTTCATTTTACAAAGCCAAGAAAGCTTATCATGTCAAAGACCAACCATAGTACTCATTAAACCACATAAAATTGCCAAACAACCTCTTTCTATGCATGCTTGCATGTATTAGATTTATGTATTCAAAATCAACATAACTTTACTCTTTGAAAACTTGTTCTAAGCAACATTGAGTAGTGTACATATTTGTCTTAAGAAATCTCATTTTAAACAAATTAAGTATGTACAGCATTTCGAAACCACATTTCATATGTATTCATAAAACTAACTAAGTTGCGAATACATGCTAAAAAGGTTAAATTTCAAAAAGGCGTAAGGTTTTATAAACATGGTCTTCGTCATTTAACTTTTCTTTCAAAAGATTATAACTCCAACTTTAGTTTTACTAACATGTCTTGCAATGCGTATTGACACCTGTTTAAGGGTTATGTAAGCTCTTAAGTTAAGTTAGGTTAGGTTACTAGGTTTGGAAAATAAAAAGCACAAAGTTGATTCTCTGGCCACCCCCCGCCGGGGTAGCATTTTGCACTACTAGAGGGCCTGTCGGGGCGGCATTGCCCAAAACATTCCCTGGCCACCCCCTGCCGAGGCGGGCATAGCCATACCAGTTTAGAAATTCTTTCCCCTGCTTCGAACCAACTTTCCCAAATCACAATCAAACAGCAAATTTAAGTATACCCACTATGTATAAACTCCATAAAATTACTATACAACATACATATATAGCATGATTCTAACAAACTTAGCTTATCAATTTGGACCTTAAAGCAAGTATTTCAAGATATTTCTAAAACTTGTAAGAGTTGAATTCTATGAACATTGATAAGTTGTTTTAGGACCACTTATTCAGATACTTTCCAACTCATTCGGTTGCTTAAACTCAAGTAATCTTGTGAGTTTAATGTGTTTTCCCCTTGTTTTATGTTTTTCAGGTTGAGGAACTCTCTTAGCAGTACTTGCGCGTTAAAGGATCAAAGATCGCTTAAATGGGTCAAAGCACTGGAAGTGGTTTAAAGCTTAAGGAAGGCATGATGGCATGGCAAAGGAACAAGGAAATGTGATGCCATAGTGTTGCAAGAAAGCAAGAAGGAAAGTATGAAGTTGGCAGCCAAGTGCAGCAGCTGATGCAAACCAGCAACAAAAGATGCAGGGACGCGTGGCCGTGCCTGTATTAGGTCAGGGGCGCGCGCGGCCGCGCCAGTCTAATTTTTTGCTAGACTTTGACTTTGACTTGGCCAGACGGGAGAAGGCAAGATATAAGGGTTTTTAGCCCTTATTTGCTCGATATCTCCAATAAGGAGCTCTCCCTTAGCTTAGCCCTAATTCCTCTTTCCCTTGTCTTTTCCTTTATTGTTTGTTAGATTAGGAGTAGATTAGAGAGTAGATTAGGTTTAATTAGTTTAGTTAGATTCTAGGGTTAGATTAGTTTGTGAAGATTGAAGCAAGGGTTGAGCAACAAAGATCCACACTTGGAGAAAGACTCAAGATTTGCAATTTCTATCTCTTAATTCTCCTTGTATTCATTGTATATTTGGATGATGTTTATGAACCTTGTGGATGATTTATTTGAGTTATTTATTACTTGAATATATTCTGGGATTTCAATGGAACCCAACACGTAGTTTGTATTGATTTCTCTCTCATTACTTTTATTATGAATTGGTTATCATAACTTGTGCGTTTAGATTGATTTCTTGTGAACCTATATGAACTTTACAAATGGATTATAGGTTTAGACCTAGTTATGATATCATGCGAAAGTTAGAGATTCTTGCGGGTAATGTATGAGATTATGTGACGTGTGTCTCATTCATTGTCCTAAAGAGTTGATAATTTGTTAGTGTTTAGGATAGAAATATACCTAAATGCCATATGAAACCATTTGAGAATCTAATCGTAATGACTTCCTATGTGAAAGTTGGTAATTGATAGAGTAGTTAACGAGATTTCCCGTGACATGTGTCTTGTTAATTGTTTTGGATATTAGTTGCTTGATAGTGTGTAGGATAGACATATACCTACATGCCGCATTAGGAAGATTCATAGTTATCCATCGAAAGAGGCTATTATGTAATCATGATTTCTCGATTGTCAATTCTAGGTGCTTATTATTCTAAGTGAGTGAGTTAAGAGATTCGAACGAAGTCTTGGGGGAAATTGTAATCCCATATCTTCATTATCTGAATTTACCCTAGGATTAGTTATTGCATGTTTTAATTCTTGCCTAGTTTAACTTAGCTTTAATAATTCATTCTCTTTACCGCTCGTTTAAATAAGATTGAGATGATTATGAGCTAGTGGTTTGGCGACCCTTTATCTATTAATTCCTCGTGGGAACGATATCTTTACTCACTCTTTATTACTCGTTGGCCGCGTATACTTGCACGTTAATTGTGTCATCTAATCGGACCAACAAGTTTTTGGCGCCGTTGCCGAGGAATTAATTGGATAATTGTTTGCCAACATTAGTTTCATTCAAATTAGTCTTAATTTAAACATTTTATTTTATTTTATTTAATTCTCTTCATTTATTCTCTTCTCAGGAACAATGGATTTAAATTTCTATCCATGGAATGGTACAAGGCAAGAGCAACCAAGGGAAGCATACACTGATGGCGTCAACCCAATTGCAATACTTTTAGCACAGCTAGAGGTTCTCTCGAGGAAGCTGGATACTATCTCAGCTCAGCAGAATTGAGAGACAGCAGTGACCTATGACTACGGTGCTGGGACCTACGCGAGCCATCAGGAGCCTATCAGTTATGGACAGGAGCAGTATGAGGGTGGTTATTCCTACACCAAACCTTATCCCACTTATCAACAAGATTGGGGGTATCACCCAAACCCTTCATCAGACTACTATCAAGACCAACACTAGGATCCAAATCCCGTATACGCCCCAGAATGCACCTTCCAAACTCCAGTTTACGAGCCTCAACACAATTTTGAGGGTGACACAGAAAATGCAAGCTTGGAGGAAGGAAGTGGCATAGGATCACTAAAGGACATCTTGAATGAGCAACAAAAGTCATTCAAGAGTATTTAGAACTAGGCAGAGCAGTTTAGCAAGGCCTTGATGATAGAGGATGAACAAGGGATGCAAAACCATACTGTGAGCTATCAAGAACAATATGAGCCAAGTCCAACTTATGCACCAGAACCCCCATATCAACCCCCATGTTTACAAGGAGAATAGTCTCCAATGGAATTCATGTATAGGAGCTTAGAAAGCCAAGAGGAGAGGCTTAGGAGCCAGGAGCAATCAAGCCAGAACTTCCAGAATCAGATGGCCCTAATCCACAACACTCTTACCAATGAGCATCAGTACATGGAGCCCGAGGCTGAAACAGAAAAGGAAGGATTGGAAATTATGTGGGGGAATTCCATAGCATCGACAGAGGATACCTTGATTGAGCAAGAGCAATCGATTGAGGATCTTCAAATTTGGGTGGAGCAGATTAGCACGACATTAAGGAAGGAGGAGGTATGTAAACAAGTGATAATAGTGCAAGATTTTGTGCCTCCAATGACTGAAGCCATGAGTTATGACCCTCAAAAAGATTGGTGCTATGAGATGGATGCAGCTACTGATGAAGAGCCTGAGGTGCACTTGGAACTGGATGAGCGAAAGGTAATGGATATCGAGGAGCCAATTGGGGCTGTGGAGTATGAGTATGAACCAACAGTGATAATACCCCAAGAGCCTCCTCCGCCGAAGTTTAAGACTCCAGTCAAGTTTGCACACCCTTGCCCCCTTGGAAGCCACATTACAGATACGTATCTCGATAACACGAGAGAGTCCATGAGCTTCAAACCATGGTGGTCAGAAGAGAAGAGAATAGAAGAAGAGTCCGTTGTGTGGTCTATACCTCCAAGCCCCGATCATTTCACCTACACAACGGAACCTTTGCCTAGCTCCCAAACCTTCAGGACGGGGAATTCTTTTACTTATCCAATGCTAGGTAGTTTAAATCAGCATCTGCTCCTACTGGGAAGCCGCCAAAGTCACACAGCTATTCTGATGGATGGAGGGGTTTTCCAGTATCGTCGGGGAGTTGGGTAGCAGTGAGAAGACACAGTCGAGCTAGAGGACTATAAATCAAGCGCTAGATGGGAGGCACCCCATCATTTCTCTCTCTCTCTTTGTTTAATTCTCCATTACCTACTTCCCATCATCCCTCTCTTTATCTCTTTGTTTAATTCTCCATTTACATGCTTTCTATCACATTTCCCTCCCCCTTGTTTAATTCTTATTAGTTAATATTTAGTTTAAATTTTTGCATACTGTAGGAATTAGGAGTTCATTGCCTATATTTTTGAACTTAGGCATGAATGCGT
The DNA here is from genome assembly GCA_020205555.1 of Panax stipuleanatus. Lineage (NCBI taxonomy): Eukaryota > Viridiplantae > Streptophyta > Magnoliopsida > Apiales > Araliaceae > Panax > Panax stipuleanatus. The sequence goes on from CM035117.1 coordinate 92,796,160, forward strand.
ATATTTTTGGAATTACAAAGCTTATAGCATACTTTTGATGCACTTGCATTGCATATACGCCTTTAGAGAATTTTTGGGAATATAAATGCATATATCTTTCCATGTTCATTCTCTTGATGTAAATAGATTTTATATACTTTTGTTAGTCTATGAGGGCTTAATAAGTATTGCTTGCGTATTTCAGGTCAAAGGCTGCTTAGAATGAATGAAAAGCAAAAGCCAACTTCAGTTCATGCCAAAAATCTGCAGAAACAAAATTTGATGGTCCGCGCGGCCGCGCCCAATCCAAGGCATTACCACGCGCGACCGCGCCACACATAAACTGGGCCTGTCTGGGGAAAAATCCTACAAATTTTGGGGGGCACCACTTCATGTCAATTATCAACAGCCCCCAGCCTCAGTCCCTCTAGTCCCAAACCCTCACAGTTCCTTAATGCAAGCCCTCATCTCTCCCATCTCATTCAATCCCCTCCACTACAAGCCTTAGTTTTGAAAATCTCCTATCTCCTCAATCCAAAGTACCAATTCTCATCCACCTCATCCTCTCAACCTGATCAATTGAGATATTGAGTGTGGGATCTCTAGCAGAGCAAGATTGATATGGAGTTGGGTTGGTTCATTAAGTATAGTGTTGAGCGGGGTTTATTTTACCAAGAGCAGCGAGAGACGGGGAAACTTCTGAGAGGACGCCACTTCATTTCATGCAGCATCAGAAGCCAAATAGGGGAGTTTCTTTTTACCTTTACCTTCAATGAGGATATTAAATAATTTAAGTTTGGGGGTATTGGCTTTATTTTGCATATAGGGTAGTTGTATTCATATTGCATATTTTGTTTGTTTATTTAGTGCATATAGGTTGTAAATAGTTAAAATTTGTGAAAATTTTAAATTTTTTTTTTGTTTTTGCATTTTGTGTGATAGAATACTGCATGAATCCAGTTTTCAGTTGGTTAGTTATGTATGTTGCCTATGAAGAAACTGAAATCACTTGATTGTTGAACTAATTTAAGACTTAAGCCTGATTTCATGGTCATATATGTAAATCCTTACCTGTCAGATACTGTGTAACCAGTAAGCACAACAGAGTAAACACCATGATATGCTAAGTTTAAATGTTTACATACTTGTCTTCTGGTGGAAAAACTATGTTTTAATAAAAGAGTTTCAATTCACATAAAATAATAACTAGACTGTTAAAAGCTTAAGTTTGGGGGAAACAGGGGACATGCATGATTTATGCGGGGAGATGGAGCGTAAGACACACTCCCCTTTGAAAAGAAAAAGAAAGAGAAAATAAAACAAAACAAAAGTAAAGATTAAGAAAAAGAAAAAAATAGAATAAACACTTCGGCTACGTCGAGTTCTGTGGCCTTTGATATTCGAGCAAGTAAGCCCTAGGGGTGTCTCTACACCTAGCGCCCTAAGGCCGTCAGGTCTGGGAGTCGTTGGTCGAAAGCTCGCTACATGGATATCATTGAAAAGCCTAAGAGAACTAGGCATTGAACAGTCGAATGTGTACACGGGAAAGTGTGAATACACCCTTGTGAGTAATAAAAGCTTAGTGAAAACCCTCTGTTGATTCTTAACTCTAGTAATACATGGTCTTAGTTAGAACTTATATGATTTACTGTTTTTCTTAAGTTAAAGCTTGTTTTTCCCCTAAGAAGCATAGTATGTGAGTTATTTATCTGAATGCTTCTCTAATGGTTTCTAGGCACACAACGCACAATACATCAGTGCTGACAGTTTTGGATTTACAAGAATATGCCTTATGGTCTTATCTTGGGTTGATTATATAGCGATTTTCTGAGGCATTGCTATGATAGTTCAATACTGACTGGGATCTGGATTTGCATTCATAGTAGAGTAGTTTGCATACATTATATATAGTGTATTGCATATGTCGTTTAGCCTTGTTTTGATTGCTTGAGGGCAAGCAACGTTTAAGTTTGGGGGTATTTGGTAAGTGGTTTTAGGACCACTTATTCAGATACTTTCCAACTCATTCGGTTGCTTAAACTCAAGTAATCTTGTGAGTTTAATGTGTTTTTCCCTTGTTTTATGTTTTTCAGGTTGAGGAACTCTCTTAGCAGTACTTGCGCGTTAAAGGATCAAAGATCGCCTAAATGGGTCAAAGCACTGGAAGTGGTTTAAAGCTTAAGGAAGGCATGATGGCATGGCAAAGGAACAAGGAAATGTGATGCCACAGTGCTGCAAGAAAGCAAGAAGGAAAGCACGAAGTTGGCAGCCAAGTGCAGCAGCTGATGCAAACCAGCAACAAAAGCTGCAAGGACGCGCGGTCGCGCCTGGATTAGGCCTGGGGTGATCGCGGCCGCGCTAGTCTAATTTTCTGCCAGACTTTGACTTTCACTTGGCCAGACGGGAGAAGGCAGGATATAAGGGTTTTTAGTCCTCATTTGCTCAATATCTCCAATATGGAGCTCTCCCTTAGCTTAGCCCTAATTCCTCTTTCCCTTCTCTTTTCCTTTATTGTTTGTTAGATTAGGAGTAGATTAGAGAGTAGATTAGGTTTAATTAGTTTAGTTAGATTCTAGGGTGAGATTAGTTTGTGAAGATTGAAGCAAGGGTGGAGCAACAAAGATTCACATTTGGAGAAAGACTCAAGATTTGCAATTTCTATCTCTTAATTCTCCTTATATTCATTATATATTTGGATGATGTTTATGAACCTTGTGGATGATTTATTTGAGTTATTTATGACTTGAATATATTTTGGAATTTCAATGGAACCCAACGCGTAGTTTGTATTGATTTCTCTCTCATTACTTTTATTCTGAATTGGTTATCATAACTTGTGCGTTTAGATTGATTTCTTGTGAACCTATATGAACTTTACAAATGGATTATAGGTTTAGACCTAGTTATGATATCATGCGAAAGTTAGAGATTCTTGCGGGTAATCTATGAGATTATGTGACGTGTGTCTCATTCATTGTCCTAAAGAGTTGATAATTTGTTAGTGTTTAGGATAGAAATATACCTAAATACCGTATAAAACCATTTGAGAATCTAATCATAATGACTTCCTATGTGAAAGTTGGTAATTGATAGAGTAGTTAACGAGATTTCCCGTGGCATGTGTCTTGTTAATTGTTCTGGATATTAGTTGCTTGATAGTGTGTAGGATAGACATATACCTACATGCCGCATTAGGAAGATTCATAGTTGTCCATCGAAAGAGGCTATTATGTAATCATGATTTCTCTATTATCAATTCTAGGTGCTTATTATTCTAAGTGAGAGAGTTAAGAGATTCGAACGAAGTGTTGGGGGAAATTGTAATCCCATATCTTCATTATCTGAATTTACCCTAGGATTAGTTATTGCATGTTTTAATTCTTGCCTAGTTTAACTTAGCTTTAATAATTCATTCTCTTTACCGGTCGTTTAAATAAGATTGAGATGATTATGAGCTAGTGCTTTGGCGACCCTTTATCTATTAATTCCTCGTGGGAACGATATCTTTACTCACTCTTTATTACTCGTTGGCCGCGTATACTTGCGCGTTAATTGTGTCATCTAATCGGACCAACAAACATATAAAGGGGTATTACCTCTTGTGAAGTTGAAATGCTACTCTAGCTTCAATTTGCAGATTACTCAACAATACTCTCACTCCTCTTGAATTAATTTCAGATTTCTAACAACCAAATTGAGAAGAGAAAGCTCCCATTTATAGGAAAAATGAAAACCCATACCAAAGCTTTACACCATGAATCAAAAGAAGAAATCAATTGGTAATAGATAGTTGGTGAATTGAATCATGAAGGCCACGCAGCCATTGATCATTAGCTAGGATGGAGCTTGGGAGAAAAAGAGGGAGTAGCTTCTAGCCTTTATGAGACACACGAAAATGAGAAATGGGGGGGGGGGGCAATTGGGCACTCAATATGGGACACAATACTCAGCATTCCATATTATTAGCATGCAAGAGTTTATTTGATATTTGCCCACAAATGAGCATACATATCCACCCACTCATATAATACACATAGAATTATATAATCCATGTACATTGGTTTAGTGCTAATAATATTCACATTAGACTAGAATAATTTAGTTGGGTATTATTTTTCATAAAACTCATTATTTCAAATTCTATTAAAATAGTCATTTAATATTAATTATTTATTTAGTCAAGGTCATTTTCCCTCATAGGCTTAAAATACCCATTTAATTACTCCCACACACATCATGGGGTCATATAAAACTCTTTCATACCACATAGTAATTTACATAAATTAAGCTCACTTTTATCATATAGTTTTATATAATAATTATTCACATTCCAATGTCACACCTCATTTTACAACCTCAATTATACAACTACATACATATATGTCTACATGTATATATATATTTCTATCATCATACATTACACATTGGGCCACATCAATTAAATCAATTGGGCTAAGCATACACATAAATTGATTAGGCCACATCTCTTAATTCTTATAACATATCACATTAATGTTGTTGGGTTTGGATATATCTTAAGTTCAATACATTATTGATTCAATGACCCAACTAGATTAGGAAATTAATTAGGCCACACAAGGCTTATCACTTAAGCTTAATTAAGCTCGTTATTGTTTCTATTCTCGTACCACACAAGGCATTTCAACAAGTTTAACAAACTCCTCATTCTTCCTCAATTATTATATAATTAATTTGAATTCATTTGAATAAGCTCATCTCACAACACATATATATTTATATTCAAATAAATATTCATTTTCGTTAATATATTCATTTAATAATATTCAGAAATTCTCGGGTATTACATCCTCCCCCCTTATAAAAATTTCATACTAGGAATTGCTACAAGGTTACACAAATAGATGGGGATAATCCCTCATTATCCTATCTTCTAACTCCCACGTAGCCTCCTCGACATTGTGGTTACGCCAAAATACTTTTACAGATGAAATAATTTTATTTCTTAAGGTTTTCTCTTTCCTATCTAATATCTGGATAGGAATTTCTTCGTATGCCAAGTTCTTCTCCACTTGAATGGGCTCGTAAGAAATCACGTGCTTGTAGTCGGCCTTGTAAGGTCGCAACACAGAAATGTAGAACACGTTGTGGATGTGCTCCAACTCGGGTGGTAACACAACTTTGTATGTGTAAGACCCCAACTTTTATGAATAAAGATTTAGTTTTCTTTATATATTATTTCGAAATAGTAAGGTGTTGATTTGATAAATATGAAAGTTATGGGTGAAATGTGCAAACATTTTTAAAATTAGCAAGTGGTTATAAAATATTCTTGTTGTCGGGGAATATTCGTTTGGTCGTGGAATATTCTTGTTGTCGGGGAATATTCGTACGACGGCGCAGCTATTTGTGGCCCCCCCCCCCCACAACGGAATAACTGTCGGATATAGAAAGCGACAGAAATAACTTTTTTACAAAATAACGGCGTGGTTGTTACCGTTAGTACTGTTGAAATACCCGGTGGTTAAAATACAGTGATACACGGTGTTGCATAGTAGCACACGGTATTGAACAGTATTTCGAATTATTGAGTCTTACGTGAGAAGCCATTACTCAATTATTGTTACAGTAATTACTGTTCAATATTTTATATTATTGACTCAATAATTGCTACGTTGATATTTTATATTATTGACTTAATAATTGTTACATTGATATTTTATTGACTCAATAATTGCTACGTTGCCATTTTATATGATTGATTCAATAATGGCTACAGTTGATATTTTGTAGTATTGATTCAATAATTGTCGTTGCACAGTATTTCACGTTATCAACTCAATAATTCATATTATTTGAATAATATTATTAGATAGCATTATTGACAATGTCTAAGGAAGTTCTGTCTAGGAGGGGTTATTTAATTGCGCGCCAGTAAGGAGAAGTCCTTATCGGAAGGCCCCCTCTGTCCTGGGAACGACCTGGTTGTTAATATTGTAGTTCTATAATATTATTTGTGAATAATTAATTATTGATTTATATGATAAGGAAATATTTATTTGGTGGATATTAAAGAAGGAATTGGCGCTGATGAGTTTTTATCAATATTTTGGTGTGAGAAATCATCTGTTTTTGGATTTCGGATAATTTATGTTTGGAATTTGGAAAAACTTCCTTCTGCAAAGTTGTAGAGAATTAAATTTCCTATGGAAGGACATAGAATTTGTATTTTTCTGACAAAGGGGCTATTTGTTATGAATTATTAAAGTTTCGGAAAATATATATATATTTAATGGGTGGGCCCCACTTTTGTTGAAATCTAATTTTTTGGTAGCAGCCGGCGGCTGGAGAATTTTAAAAATAATAATATTATTTTATTATTTTAGTCTCCTTTGGCATCCTAAGCTTTTCCTATAAATAGGGTGCTTAGGTTAGAATTGAAAATCACACCAGAATCACAAGTTTTCTCTCTCTATAATATCGAGCGTATTTTTGTGAGTATTTCTATACTTTGAGTATTAGTATTCAGTGCAAGTTTTCTTCGGTATTATATCTGATATTCCAGTCAGAGGTACTATCTTTTTGAGGTAAGGGATGTTATTTCTTTCGTAAATGATATTATTCTTTTCAATATCATTATACAGAAATATTGTCATGGATTTTATGATGAAATTCTTACTTTTTCCGTCGGGGTTACTATTCACGTATACGGCACTATTCACGGAAAAATTAAATTTTCTTCTATTTGTCCAAATTGCTTGTTAAGGTTACTATCTTTGATTGTATCCAAGTTCTGAGCTCTATTCCTGAATTTTTCTCCATAATTGATTATTACGAGGTATTTTTGAATTGGATATACTAAAATACGAATCCTTAGTCTTTGTCTTTTATCTCACTGGATTCATTTTTTTTAAAATGTTTTTCATCATTCTTAGTCCTAAAAGGTGATGTAACTGAATATCTTTGGCCTGTAGAGCAAAGATGAATGATTACTTGATGAATATCTTTGGCCTGTAGAGCAAAGATGAATGATTACCTGATGAATATCTTTGGCCTGTAGTGCAAAGATGACAGGTGTTGAGATGAATATGACCACTGATGATACAAATGAATATCTTTGGCCTGTAGTGCAAAGATGAATATTTGATTCGAGATGTATATTGATTGATGTTACAGGGATAAAATATTGATGATGGACTTTTAAATCATAGAAGATAGTAGACTTCATTCTCTGCTTAATTCTTCTAATGAATTGTTATTTCCGCTGCGAATATTGATCTAAGATTGGTTGTCCATTATATTTTATCTGATTTATTGAAGGCTAACGATAATTTGTTTTCCATTATCTTAGTCATAATATTCTTTACTGAGCTAGTTGAGCTCACCCTTTTCATCTGTTGTCCTCTTCAGGAAATGAGAATGTTGCGGGAACTAGTCGGGGGACAGAGTGATGGTCCGAGTTAGAGCAGTAATAGTCCTCACTATTTCTGATAAATAGTGTGATAATAATTGTAATGAGGACTTAGTTTGAATCTTAATATTTTCTACATATTTGTATTGAGACTCACAGTTGTGTGGTCGTATTTTGCACGACCGTATGATATAAAGTTTGTATTTGAATTCTGTACCATGTATTTGGCGACTCAGAATGGGTTGGGTTGAATGAACCTATTCCGGGGGCGTCACAGTATGCCACTTCACCCACTCGCTTCAGTATCTCGAACGGTCCTATGAATCTTGGACTCAACTTTCCTTTGTTGCCGAAATGGATCTTTCCCTTCCATGGAGATACCTTCAAGAATACGAAACTGCCGACTTTGAAGTCTCGGTCCTGCCGATGCAAATATGCGTACTTTTTCTGACTATCTTGAGCTGCTACTAGTCTGGCTCTTATTACTGTTGTACTAACTCCTGTCCGAGTATTCGTCACTCTCCGACTTCAACCCAACATAATGGCGTTCTGCACTTCCTTCCGTAAAGAGCTTCGTACGGTGGCGTGTCGATACTCGCATGGTAACTATTGTTATACGCAAATTCGACTAAGGTCGTCCCAATTCCCTTTGAAGTCCATCACGCAAGTCCTAAGCATGTTTTCCAGCGTTTGTATAGTTCGCTCACTCTGTCTTTCCGTCTGAGGATGATAAGCAGTACTCAACCTCAACTGCGTTCCCATTCTTTCTTGCAAGCTCTTCCAAAAGTTTGACATGAAGCGCGGATCTCTATCAGAGACAATTAATATCGGCACTCCATGTCGCGAAACAATCTCCTTTACGTACAGACTTGCTAACTGATTCAAACAGTAGCGGATCTTGATTAGTAGAAAATGTGCGATCTTCGTTAGTCGATCCACAATAACCCAAATGGCATCATATCCCTTCTGTGTGACTGGAAGTCCTACCACGAAGTCCATCGTAATATGCTCCCATTTCCACTCCGGTATTTCCAACAGTTGTAGTAAACCACTCAGCCGCTGATGCTCTGCTTTAACGCGTTGGCAAGTCAAACATCTACTAACGCACTCTGCGACTTCCCGTTTTAAATTAGGCCACCAAAAGTGTTGCCTCAAATCTCGGTACATCTTAGTGCCTCCCGGATGAATGGAATATGTCGTGTTGTGTGCCTCGTGCAAAATCTCTTCCCTGAACTCGGTTACCGCTGGTACCCACACTCTTTCTTCAAATTTCAAAATACCGTCTTTATCCCTTCGGAATCTTTCTTCTTCATTTTCGACGATCCTCTTTCTGATTTTCTCGAACTCCTCATCTTTCTCTTGTGCTTCTTTCACTCTATCCAACAATGTCGGACGAGCTTCCATTACGAATGACTTCTCTTCTGACCTTTTTGGTCCTCTTACCTCTATCTCTAATCTTTCCATTTCTCTCACCAATTATTCCTGAGTCGTTAAATGAAACAACTTCTCCCTTCCTTTTTTGCTCAGAGCGTCGGCAACCACGTTTGCCTTACCTAGGTGATAAAGAATATCATAATCATAATCCTTGATCAATTCTAACCACCTCCTCTAACGCATATTCAACTCCTTTTGTGTGAAGATATATTTTAGACTTTTGTGGTCCGTGTATATCTCACATTTCTCTCAATACAAATAATGCCTCCAAATCTTCAATGCAAAAACCACTTCCGCTAAATCTAAGTCGTGAGTAGGGTATCGTTTTTCGTAGTCTTTTAATTGTCGTGATGCATACGCAATAACCTTGTCGTGCTGCATAAGCACACAGCCAAGTCCCTTGTGCGATGCGTCACTATACACCACAAAATTTCACGCATCATCTGGTAATGATAACACAAGCGCTTCGCTCAATCTTTTCTTCAACTCTTGAAAACTCTCTTCGCATTTGTCGGTCCATACAAATTTCACTGTCTTCCTTGTCAAGTTGGTCAACGGGGTTGCTATCTTAGAAAAATCCTGGATGAATCCTCGATAGTACCCAGCTAATTCTAAGAAACTTCTCACCTCCGTCGGTGTTCTTAGTTGCTCCCAATTACTTACTTCCTCGACCTTTGCAGGGTCCACTGAGATTCCATTCTTATCCACTATGTGACCTAAGAATTGAACCTTCTCCATCCAAAATTCATACTTTGAAAACTTCGCATACATCTTCTACTTCCTTAGCGCTTCCAAAACTATCTTCAGATGTTCGGCGTGTTCTTCCTCTGTCTTCGAGTAGATCAAAATATCATCGATTAAAACTACTACAAATTTATCCAAGTATGGCTTGAAAACTCGGTTCATCAAGTCCATAAATGCTGCAGGAGCATTAGTCAATCCGAATAACATTACCAAAAACTCATAATGTCCATAACGGGTTCGAAACGAAGTCTTTGGTATGTCCTCATCCCGTACCTTCAGTTGGTGATAACCTGTCCGTAGGTCGATCTTCGAGAAATATTTGGCTTCTTTCAGTTAATCAAATAAGTCGTCTATCCTCATAAATGGATATCTGTTCTTGATCGTTACTGTGTTCAATTCCCGATAATCGATACAAAGCCTCATCGATCCATCCTTTTTCTTAACGAATAACACTGGTGCTCCCCAAGGAGACACACTCGGTCATATGTAACCCTTATCCAATAACTTTTGCAACTGTATTATCAATTCCTTCATTTCTACCGGTGCCATATGGTATGGAGCTTTCAAAATCGGTGCCGTTCCCAGTGCTAAATCTATTACAAATTCAATTTCTCTATCTGGCGGAAGACCATGCAGATCGTCCGAAAATACATCTCGAAATTCATTCACTACGGATATATTCTTAATTTCTATTCCCTTTTTTTGAGTATCAATAATGTAAGCTAAATAACCTACATATCCTTTCCTTAACAATTTCTTGGCCTGCATCATCGTAACGCAACATGATTGCTTAAGCGATGAGCTACCATAAAACACTAACTTAAACTTACTCGGAGTCTGAAGGTTCACACAATTATTCTGACAGTCAATTATTGCAGTAGGGTTATACAACTAATCCATGCCCAGTATGACGTCAAATTCTCCCAATCTAATAAGAATCAAGTATATGCTCAGTTCATGTTCTCTAATGTTTGTGCAACAATTTCGATAAATGAATTCTACAGGGATTACTTCCTTATTCGCAACTTCTATGTTCAAGGGATTTTTTAATCGTTCTCGGGGTGTGTTAAGTCTACTAGCAAATTCTTCAGGTACAAAAGAACAGGTGGCACCCGAATCAAATAATATATAAGCATTTATATCATTGATTGGGATTATACCTGACACTACGTCCTTCGCAGCCACTGTGTCCTGGACAGTCATGTTAAAGGCTCTGGCCGTTGGGTGGTTGGATTGTGCTGGTCCGCCGATCATCAATTTGTTCCCTCCTTGTTGGCTGCTACCTCCGCCACTTCCCTTCTTCCGGCAATCCTTAATCCGGTGCTCCGTCGAGCCACAAGCAAAGCATCCTTGTAACTTTTTCAATTTCGGGCAGTTGGGCGAGATGTGCCCTTCCTGTCCGCAGTTGTAGCAAGTGACACGTCCCTTCCAGCACTCACCCTGGTGATTCTTCCCACACTTCAAGCATCCTTCAGCCTTCTTCTTGAAACCCCCACGTAAATTCCCCGATTAATTGTTGTTATTTTTTTTGTTATTGTTCTCCCACTTTCTTTTTCCCAAATTACTTCCTCCACTGCTGCTTCCTCCAGTACGATTCTCTCCTCCAGCGCTCTTTTCTTTCTTCTCCTTGTTAGACAGACTTAAGGCCTCACTGCCACTTTCTGCAATGATCGCCTACTCCAGCAATGTCGCAAAGGAATTAATTTGAAGGACTGATACCTTGTTGAACAGCCACGGCTTCAGCCCTTGCTCGGATCGTCTCGCCTTCCTCTCTTCATCTCCTACTTGGTGTTCCGAAAATCGTGCTAGTTCATTGAACTTAGCCACGTACAGCGCTACCATCATGTCACCTTGCTTAAGTTCCAAAAACTTCACCTCCATCATATTCTTCATGCTTTTCGGGAAGTAGTTCTCGAAAAATAGCGTCTTAAATCTATCCCATGTTATTGTCCCTTCTCCAGCTCTTTGTTGATTAGCCTCCCACCAGTAGTTGGCTTCGCCTCTCATCATATATGTAGCGAATACAGTCTTTTAGTCTTCACCCACACGAGCTATAGTGAAGGCCTTCTCGATATCCTTAACCCATGTCTGTGCAATGATTGGGTCAGTAGTACCCTCGAACTCTGGGGGTCCTACACTCCTAAAGTCCTTAAAGTTTGTGACTGGTACTCCTTGAGGATTGGGGCGAACGGGTTCGTTGTTCCTTCCTCTAAGGGCCTCTCCTAACAGATCTACTAGCTTTTGGATGGGGTCTACTTGTTCCCTCTCATTATTCACTGACTCCTCAGGTGCAGTCAATCTACGTCTGGGCGGCATTATCTGCAACACAAATTTTCATTTTATTATTACTCAGTTATATTACTTAAGTATTTCTTTTAATACTAAAGGTATAAAAATTTATAACACATTTTTGAAATGAGCTTCATTTATATTCATAGGCCAAATCATTTCATTACATGATTTCCCCTAGCATATTTCTATAAATGTTATCACATATATCCCCTAATATCACAAAAGACGGGGAACACTAACATACTACCATACTACCCCTCTAACAAATGCTTACTCGGGGTTTACATCACTATCCCACACTTTACACAATAAGTTGGGATTTCAACATAACATGTACATCACAAAAGAAAACCACTAAAGCTACTGCTAGTCTAGCTAAGGGTCTCATCCCATCATCCCACGCTCCACAGCGCTCTTGTACTCGATCTGCGCTATGTACGCCATCAACTCTCGGCTCAAAGTTTGTAGGGTCTGTCCCTGCTCCGCTGGGTAGTGGTATACACCATTAATCACCCTCTCAAAAGCTGAATGGAACACATACCCCATCTTGTTCATCTTCCTCTTCTTGCATCTGACCTCATCCTCTAGGTCGTCAGCTCTCTCGTTAGCTACTTCCCACTTCTCCTCGAAGTGTATCCTATCCATCACCTTCAACTCTAGCTGAGTACGAAGTGCTTCCTTCTCAATCTTCTCGCTCAGTTCCCTCTGCTCGACCTCTTCTAGCTTCCCTGCCAGATCTACATTTATCGCCACTGACCTGTGGAATAGGGTTCCCTTCTGGATCCCTGCCTCCCTACGATATACAATCTCCACCTCTAACTCCTGTATGGCTAACTTTCTCTGGTAGTCCTCGTCCCTCAGCTTCTAGAACTCCGACTCTCTCTCTTGGGCCTCTGCCTCTAACTCCTGGACTCTGCAGTCCAAGTCTAGGATCCGCTCCTCATAGTCGCCTAACATATGTTCCTCAAGATTGGGCTCGTAGGAGTCCTCCATGGGCTCGTCCTATGAAGGCTCGTCCTCAATAGGCTCGTCCTCCACCGGCTCCTCCTCGGGGTCGAACTCCACCTCTATCTCATCCTCGTCATCAGACTCAGATGGTGGAACAGCCTGTACTGGCATAACCTCGAAAGGTCCCTCGTATACTACATATATGTCTCTAGGCTCTTCCTCGGCCACTCTACTAGGTACACCTGTGTCTGTCATTCTACAATCACAAACACAAGACAACCAAACAGCAACTCCATTAGAATGTTAAATAAAACATAAGTTCATTATATAGAATGAAGTTACATTTCGTAACACGCTAAGTCTCGCTCTAGGGAAAACTCTATGTGAGTTCTATCCCTTTAAAACTTCTAAATCCTCCTAAGTTATAATCTAAGGACACTCGCTCCTAAGGTTTATAACTACAGCTCTGATACCAACCTAGGACACCCCCAAATTTGGACCGCCACAGGGTCACTCGAATTCGGTTTGTCACGTTCAAAAATCTTATACAATAGTAATAATACGACTAAATGTTGCATCGCACAGCGGAATAAATACACAACTACTACCGAATAGAATTACATTTAATTAACGTAATTTATTCGCGTCCCAAGGTCTCGTAACTTAAACATCGATTACATAGCTTAAACATACCTTAAGCATATATAACCCTAACTAGTACATAATAGAATAAGTTCTTATTACAAACATAAGTTCTACATAATTAACAGCTACTCTGTAGCCTTTCCCTTGCCCTTGTCGGTGCCCGAAGGTCCGCACTGCTCTGCCTTAACTGAAATATTTTAGGAAAAGCAAGAATGAGCAACGAGTTTGCTCCGCAAGTAATATAACAGCAAGGGTGAGTATTTTAGTTCTTGAGTCCAACAGTGTATAGTAAGGTATGATAGTTCAAGAATAACAAGAATATCAACAGTTTTCAATAACAGTCACTAAGGACAGAATAATATCAAAATGATTCAACGATAAATCAATTTAAGAATTCAAGATAACTGAGTACTGAGTAGTTACTAAGGACTATGAACTTCTACTAGAATTAACAGTAATATACTGATAACCCAATCAAAAACAAGTACAACAGGAATCAGCCTAAAGTACCCTGCGGTATGCATATCGTTCAATCGTACTAAAGTGTGCGCACGTCGGTCTCCCGACAAATATAATTTCCCTTCAAAGAAGGTTGTTCATCTCAGTCAAACACAAGATCTCGCACCAATTAATTGGTTTGGGTCGCCTTTCAATAATATAAGTCTAGCCGAATCAAATGGTATAGATCACAACAATTATAAGTTCAATCTCAAGATTTAAAGCTCGAAGAATATGAATTGACTTTTATCTTATCCACGAAGTATATAGTTTATAATACATGACTTGCAATCTCAAAAGTTTACTTGTACGACAATAATAGCACAAGCTTAATGAACACTCAATAAAGAGTAGGGTTAGGAACTTGCTTACAACGTTCCTCGAATAAAGTAAACACAAAGATAGGTTACTTGAACAATAAATGAGTGTAAGTCAGGAAACTTGCCTTATGCGTAGTTTATCCACGTTAAATAAATCAACACTTTTTGAATCCCTATCGTAATATAGTTATGCGTATAGGATATTCATTAGTTACGTATACTCATACATGATATGTAAGTTTAAACGTATACATAAACGTCTAACTTAGTTGTACACTCTTTATATACTCCATTATACATTTTGCATACTTATAGCACAAAAGTTTAGTTTATAAATCTTTATGAAGTCAAATAACATAGTCTCCAATCATTGCTTTATAGTTTGCAAATACCTTTTGGACTTAACATTCAAATGTTTATAAACATATATCAACAGACTTTTATTACATATATGTTTATTGATGTATTCGACACACATTTAAAATCATAGATGTATATACACTGTTTTGAAATCCTTAGAAACACCTTGGCAAAACTTGGTTCCGTAGAGTTACTATATACTTGAATACTTAAAACATTTCTTGAGTCATGTATTATAGCTTAAGGCATTCATACATATTGAGGAACTTTAAAACTAGGTTTGGTCTTTTCTATTTACTTTCAACAATGGGTAGTTCTATTCATAAATCTTCATTTTACAAAGCCAAGAAAGCTTATCATGTCAAAGACCAACCATAGTACTCATTAAACCACATAACATTGCCAAACAACCTCTTTCTATGCATGCTTGCATGTATTAGATTTATGTATTCAAAATCAACATAACTTTACTCTTTGAAAACTTGTTCTAAGAAACATTGAGTAGTGTACATATTTGTCTTAAGAAATCTCATGTTAAACAAATTAAGTATGTAAAGCATTTCGAAACCACATTTCTTATGTATTCATAATACTAACTAAGTTGCGAATACATGCTAAAAAGGTTAAATTTCAAAAAGGCATAAGGTTTAATAAACATGGTCTTCGTCATTTAACTTTTCTTTCAAAAGATTATAACTCAAACTCTAATCTTACTAACACGTCTTGCAATGCGTATTGACACATGTTTAAGGGTTATGTAAGCTCTTAAGTTAAGTTAGGTTACTAGGTTTGGAAAATAAACAGCACAAAGTTGATTCTCTGGCCACCCCCCACCAGGGCGGCACTTTGCACTACTAGAGGGCCCGCCGGGGCGGCATTGCCCAAAACATTCCCTGGCCACCCCCCGTTGGGGTGGCAATTTGGCCTATAGGAAGCCCGTCGGGGAGGGCATAGCCATACCAGTTCGGAAATTCTTTCCCCTGCTGCGAACCAACTTTCCCAAATCACAATCAAACAACAAATTTAAGCATACCCACTATGTATAAACTCCATAAAACTACTATACAACATACATATATATCATGATTCTAACAAACTTAGCTCATCAATTTGGACATTAAAGCAAGTATTTCAAGATATTTCTAAAACTTGCAAGACTTGAATTCTATGAACATATAAAGGGGTATTACCTCTTGTGAAGTTGAAATGCTACTCTAGCTTCAATTTGCAGATTACTCAACAATGCTCTCACTCCTCTTGAACTAATTTCATATTTCTAACAACCAAATTGGGAAGAGAAAGCTCCCATTTATAGGAAAAATGAAAACCCATACCAAAGCTTTACACCATGAATCAAAAGAAGAAATCAATGGGTAATAGATAGTTGGTGAATTGAATCATGAAGGCCACTCCCCCATTGATCATTAGCTAGGAGGGAGCTTGGGAGAAAAAGAGGGAGTAGCTTCTAGCCTTTGTGAGACACACGAAAATGAGAAATGGGGGGGCGATTGGGCACTCAATATGGGACATAATACTCAGCATTCCATATTATTAGCATACAAGAGTTTATTTGACATTTGCCCACAAATGAGCATACATATCCACCCACTCATATAATACACATAGAATTATATAATCCATATACATTGGATTAGTGCTAATAATATTCACATTAGACTAGAATAATTTAGTTGGGTATTATTTTCCATAAAACTCATTATTTCAAATTTATTAAAATAGTCATTTAATATTAATTATTTTTTTAGTTAAGGTCATTTTCCCTCATAGGCTTAAAATACCCATTTAATTACTCCCACACACATCATGGGGTCACATAAAACTCTTTCATACCACTTAGTAATTTACATAAATTAAGCTCACTTTTATCATATAGTTTTATATAATAATTATTCACATTCCAATGTCACACCTCATTTTACAACCTCTATTATACAACTACATACATATATGTCTACATGTATATATATACATATTTCTATCAACAAACATTACACATTGGGCCACATCAATTAAATCAATTGGGCTAAGCATACTAAAGCACATGGAGCCTAGTATTTAATCTAGCACATAAATTGATTGGGCCACATCTCTTAATTCTTATAGCATATCACATTAATGTTGTTAGGCTTGGATATATCTTAAGTTCAATACATTATTGATTCAATGACCCAACTAGATTAAGAAATTAATTAGGCCACACAAGGCTTATCACTTAAGCTTAATTAAGCTCGTTATTGTTTCTATTCTCGTACCACACAAGGCATTTCAACGAGTTTATCGCAAACTCCACATTATTCTTCAATTATTATATAATTAATTTGAATTCATTTGAATAAGCTCATCTCATAACACATATATATTTATATTCAAATAAATATTCATTTCCATTAATATATTAATTTAATAATATTCGAAAATTCTCGGGTATTACATGATCTCTTACAGATCGTGGAGAAAACCTGAAGGTGATCTCTCACAGATCGTGGAGTGAATCAGAAGATGATCTCTCACAGATCGTAGAGTGAACCTGACCATCAGAAGATGATCTCTTACAAATCGTAGAGTGCTTGTAAATCGTAGACCACTCCTGCAGAATGATCAAACACTGAAAATTCTTACTCTAGACCTGTTTAAATACTTATAAATCCTTAAAGGTCGTTGACCGGCATTGACGGGTTCTTTCTGGGCAGCCCAGAATTTTAAGAACAGCGTTAGGATGCTACTTTGACCGGTCATGTGAACTTTTAGGAATGTTGTTAAGTAGTATAGTGACCATATAAGTGTACTACTACATCAGTACTACATTTTCATCGGATTAGATTACCCAGAAACTAAGTTGATTGCCAGAAAGGTTGAGTCAAACCGAGCTCCAGGCCGTTGACCAACGTGTTCTTGGCTGGGCCAAGAACACCTATAGCCACACTTCTGTCGCTAAAAGTCTTTAGCGACAGGCAGTAATTGAAAATTAATTTTATTAATTAAAATAATTAGAATAAATATAAAAAAATTCAAAAAAATTATTTTTAATTATAATAAATAATTTTCAATATTTTGACATAAAATTTTATTAATATTTAATATATTTAAATATTAATAATAATAAGAGTAATTAATAATAAATTACCTAAAAATAATATTAATGATTTAAAAATCATTTTAAATAATAATAATTTATTTAAAAATGATAGTAATGGTTTAAAAAATCATTATTAAATAAAATAAATTATTTAAACATAATATTCATGATTTAAAAATCATTTTAAATGGTTAATTAAATATTTAAAAATAACTTAAAAATTATTTTAAATGATATTAAATCATTTAAAAATTATTTTGAGCATTTGGAAATTATGATAAATAATATCTGAAGCGTATGAATAAGATATTAAAACTTTTCAATAAAATTATTGAAAAACTAATTCGATAACTATTCAATAAAGCTGTAAAGTACCAAACGGACTCCAAGATCAACCCAGACACTAGTATTTTAATTAGAAATTAATTACTATTATTTCTAATGACTGTTATAATATATATAGGTGGTGAATATACTTTCAAATAACCTAAGTAGCCGATCGTGATAAAAGGCAAGTTTTTCTAACTTTATTTAATTTCTATATTAAATATATGTCTTGTATATTGACATACGAAATTGTTATATCCGTTGTTCGTGATATTTGTGATTTGAAAAAGGTTATGACTTATTGTTCAAGCATGACCAAGATATATGAACTATTATTTGCATAAATTGTCCTTGATTTAATATCAAAATATAGACTGTGGTGAAACCAATGTTATTTGGTACAAATATATATACTGATACTATTTAAGACCGGCAGTGTAGCACTGACCGGGTGTTTTATAATGACCAATAATTTTTTATTGACCGAGTGGTTGTGGTAGAATGATATGCATACTTCTATTTGGTGTGGTTGGCCAAATCAACCCGGGTTACTAAGTCTACATGACTGACAGAAACTCGTAATATGTGGGGTTTGACAGATCAAACCTCATTATATATATGTGGAAAATACTCTGAACTTTATGTTCCTTCATTTCAGATATTGTGTGAGTATAAACTCTAATTGTTTAAAACTTGTTGAGCATTTTAAAGCTCATTCTTGCAAATATTTTTCCTTTGCAGCTGCATTGAATATCCCAGGAAGTTCAGGAAATAATCCTTATGGGTAGAAGTCTGTTTATAAGAACGAATGTTTACTATAATACAAAGAATATAATTTGGTATAACTCTGATGTAATAATTGAACGTTATGTAGTCAGATATTATTATGTGATTAAGTTATTAGTTGCATGATGTTACTTTGTTCTTGTTGAATAATATCAAGTACAGTATCTATATGAACTATACATCTGAATGAGGGTATTAAATGATCTTGGGAGTTCTGTAAGCACTGAGGTCGCTCTTCAGTTCCAAGAACAATCTTATCATTTATACTGTGAATGTCATATAGATAGGAATTATTGATATGAAGGAAATATCTGTAAGATTATAAATCTATACATCCAAGTGAGGGTATCCAGATACGGTAATTATTCTGATGAGAACTCTTAACTGATTGGGATACTGTGAATTTTGGATTTATAGAAGTTATTATCTTATAGAATATTTATGTGAGCACCAAATCTGCTACAGGCAAGGTAGAGAATTTGGGGGCGTCACAATTTGGTATCAAAGCCTTAGATTAGAAACCTTAGGAGGAAACCCTTAGGCTATAACCTCGGAAGTATTTAGTTGATAAAGGAGATAAGCTCAAATAGAGTTATTACGAGAGAGGGAAAGATGTTAGAAAAGTTAATAGACAGGAATACTAATAAAATAGTAAGTTATAATTTTTATCAGATACTAATCAATTTTATAAATCTGATTCTAGGATGTCAAAAGACCGTCAATTGATCATAGCAAAGCCAGTAATTGATGCAGTGCCGTTGCAAATAGTACTCCCTATCCATACTTGGATAGAATGGCCTTTAGGATCTAGGGTCACTTAGGAAATAGAGTACATGAAAAAAAGGTTGAAGAAGTATGAAAAGATGGTAGAAAAGCTAAAAAGGAGGATAGTAAGAAAGAAGGAAGAACTTTAGACTAAGGAAAAATTCTATAATATAGCTAGTGATAGGGATAAATCGCTAGTCGGATAGGCCATGTAGTTTACTTTCTGTTGTGTGTATAACTAGTGATCTAAAATGAATCACTAGATATGTATATATATGTTTGCCATGTGAAATACAAATTTCTGTCTATCAAATTGGGATGTTTAGTTATTGAACTAGTATTCATACTTACTTATTTGTTATATTTAGATAAATGGCACCAAGAAGAAGACTTCGTGGGGAAATTGAGGAGGAACAGGAAGAGGCAAATCCTACCCAAACCCTGGTAAATATTTTGGTAGGAGCTTTACAAGGAAGATAAGATAATGCGATACAAGCTGCACCCAATAACCCAACCACAACTCAGTTTAAGGACTTTAAATTAGTGGGACCACCAGAGTTCAGAGGAACTGATGAACCCATAAAAGCTCAAACTTGGGTTGCTGAGTTGGAAAAGATGTTTAAAGTAATAAAGGTAAATGATGATCAGAAAGTAGACTTTGCTACTTTCTTTCTGAAAGATGAAGCTAACCATTGGTGGGAAGCAAACAAAGGGAGAGCTGGAGAAGGTGCCACTAATTGGGACAAATTCAAGGAGTTTTTCTTTGCCAATTGCTTTCCAACTTCAATGCAAGATCGTATGGAGGTTCAATTTCTAGAATTGAAACAAGGAGAGATGACAGTAACGCAATATGCAGCTAAATTCACCGAGTTGGCTAGGTTTTCATCACATCAGGTAGATACTGAGGCGAGAAAGACAAGAAGGTTTGAAGGAGGGTTGAAACCTCAAATTAGGAGCAGAGTACCGGCATTTCAGGTGAAGACTTTTGCAGAGATCTTGGAAAAGACCATTATAACAAAAAAGGAAGGGGAGGCCTTATTGTAGTTCAATAAGGAGAAAAGGGTTATTATCGAAAAGGGTAGCACGAGTGGAAGTAACAACAATGACAGTAACAACAACAAGAGAAGGTGGGAGGTAGCTTTTCCAAACAACCTTGGAAAAGGAGGTATAACCCTAACTACAATGCTAACAAAGGAGGTAACAACAACAACCAAAAGATTGAGCGTTGTCAGACATGTGGAAAGAATCACAAAGGGGAATGTTATTTTAAAGGGACGGCTTGTTATACCTGCGGAGAAGATGGGTATTATTCCAACTGATGTCCCAAAAAGAAAGAGAAGGGCAAGAATATTAAATGTTTCAACTGTGGGGAAGAGGGTCATGTGTCAAGATTCTGTCCAAAACCCAAGAAGGTGAATGTGGGAGGGGGTTAGAATTCTAACAATAAACAAAGAGCAGCGACTGTAAGAGTTACTCAGAATCATCCGAATGCACGAACTTTCAACATGACAGTGAGGGATGCTGTGGCGGCACAAGATGTGGTGGCAGGTATCATACCAATTTATGCTATAAATTTTTATGTGTTATTTGATTCTGGTGCTTCTTGTTCGTTTGCATCTGTGGATTTGGTTAAAAGATTAAAAATGCCATGTGAGGATCTAGATGTACCTTTCAATGTAGAAATTGCTAACAAAGAGATAATCCCTGTTCATACAATATATAAGAATTGTAATGTAGAAATTCAGGGGCATACATTACCGGTAAACCTTATACCTATACAACTAGGGGAGTTTGATGTATTATTAGGGATGGATTGGTTGGGTAGGCATAAGGCAGTAATTGATTGCAAACGGAAACAAGTAAGTTTAAGGACATCCTTGAAAACAAAGGTAGTGTTTAAGGGAAGTTGTTCACCGAAGCAAGTCCGATGTTTAACTGTTATGCAAGCTAAGAGATTGCTTCGAAAGGGTGGTACATGGTATTTAGCTTATATGGTGGATACAAGGAAGAAGGGGGAAAGTTAGACCAAATACCTATAGTAAATGAGTTTTCGGATGTGTTTCCAAATGATCTACCTGGTCTTCCACCTGACAGGGAGATTGAATTTGTGATTGACCTTGCGCCAGGAACTGCACCAGTTTCAAAGGCACCATATAGGATGGCACTAATAGAGTTGAAGGAGTTGCATGTTCAATTACAGGAACTCTTAGATAAAAAGTATATATAGCCTAGTGTTTCACCATGGGGAGCACCTGTGTTGCTTGTAAAGAAGAAGGATGGGACGTTAAGATTGTGTATAGATTATCGGGAGTTAAATAAGTTGACCATCAAGAATAAGTACCCTTTACCAAGGATTGATGATTTGTTTGATCAGTTAAAAGGAGCGGAGCATTTTTTAAAAATTGACCTACGATCGAATAGGGAGGATAAAGGAGTTTTGGTTGTCTGTCTCTTCTATGATGACGAATGAGACATCCTTCCTACCATGGTCGGGGTTCTTCTTTGAACTGCTACCTCTATCCTTTTTGATGCGAGGGATTCAGATCTAAGCTTCTTCATCACTATCCGGGATATCATCGTTCATACCCTCGTAGTGCATCAGAAAATACATATTGGTAAATGGGTCTCGTCCTTCTTGCAAAATTTTTTCTTTTCCCTTTTTCCTCTCCCCATCAGGCTTGGGGGCTTTTCTCTCACTCATTGGTATGACTGAAGGAAATAGCATGGCTGACACAACAGCAAGAATCTTCCTCATTGGTCTCATAAATTCGGTATCAGTGAGGTTTGGCAGCAGGATAGTGGAAGCAGGAACCTTGAGATGCTTGTGTAGGTTCCGATGGTTTGATCTGTATGAATAGCCTAATATGGCTTTCCCTAATTGGCTAGGGATTTGCACTGGATTATTAATTCCTTGCTGATTTTTCCCTAACCCCACTCCAGGGCAGAATCTCAGGGATACCATTTTCCGCCCAACTATCATTACTTCGGGGAAAATATTTGGTTTCAAAGTTGGTGTCCCAACAGGTAGGTAATGAGTATTGCTCACCTCCAATGCTTGAAAACTAGCATGTTTAATTCCTTCATCTAAACTGATCAATGATATATCGCTCTGTGTGTAGACCGGATACTCTGGCTCGACATTTACCGTGATTAGGCTGCCATCAATAATGTATTTGAGTTACTGATGGAGGGTGGATGGAACTACTTTTGCCATGTGGATCCATGGCCTTCCCAATAACAAGTTGTATCTGGTGGTAATTTTGAGTACCTGGAATGGTACATAGAATGTATGTGGACCCATTTCTAGTGGAAGCTAAATCTCCCACACGGCCTCTCGGAGAGATCCATCAAAAGCCCGGATAACTACATGACTAGTACGGATCCGATTTGGGTTGATCTTCATTCTTTCCAAGGTGTCGTAGGGACAGATGTTTAGAAACGATCCTCCATCTATCAGCACACCTCCGATCACATACCCTGATGACCTCACTGCGATGTGCAATAACTTGCAATGGCCCGTCCCTTCTGCAGATATATCATCGTTAGTGAAAGATATCACATTATTGTTGAAAATGTGCTCTATCAAATGATGAAATTTCTCGGTATTTACCATCTTTGGCAGATGGGCTTCCTTCAGTACTTTCACCAGAATATTACGATGATCCATCGAGGATAAGACCAGGTCCAGGATGGATATCTTATTAGGTGCATCTTTTAAGTTTTGCACCACCTTGATCTTGTTATGCCCCATTTTGATGAGGAACTCTTCAATTTTCTCCTCAACCACTTTTCCTTTAGCTTTAATGACTGAATTGATCACCCGCTGAGGCAGGTACAACAGGTTTTCCTTGGATACACTGACGATATTGTTTGAGGTCGAACCTTCATCCTTTCCCGTAGTTCTATAGGACTCTCTTCGGGCTGACACCAGGATATTCTGCCCTGAAGGGAAATATTAGAGGCTCAGGCGCAACAACCTTTACGGGATTCTACACTTCTTGGACTCCTTTTCCTTGTAGTATCAGGGGTGTGATGGCTATATCCTTCTCACAGGAAATTAAAGCTAATACTTCCTGATTCCATGCTATGGGAATAAAGAGTGCTTCCTCATTGGGATAGCTATAATCTTGATTTGCCATTATCAGCTCATCACTTTCAATCATATTCTGGATTAGGTGACGAAGTCCCCAACAATCCTTAGTGTCATGACCGGCGCGTTGGAATAATACTGACAGATCCGGTCAGGTTTGAACTTCCTAGATCGAGGGTTCGCCGGGGGTAACAAATCTGCAATCATCCCCTCATTGATCAGCATTTGGAGGATTTCTTTCATAAGATGATTCAGATTAGTGAAATTCCCCTAGAAGGCGAATTCCCTATCAGCTTTGGAAATTTTCCTCCTTGGCCACCTTGTCAGCCCAAGGCTTACGCTTATGAAACCGTTAATGATCCCTCATATAAAGGGGGAAGGACTTGCTTCATGCTGGTTGGTTTGATTTATCAGCTGTCTAGGTATCTGATGTTGATACACGACCAGCTTTGCCAATTGTCCAATCTGTTCCTTAATGGACTTGATTTCCTGTTCCAACAAGAACTGCATTTCTGAGATCTCCCAACTGTCTGGGCTATTGGTACTTGATTATGTTGACTCTCCAACATACCGGAGGTATTTGGATCCTTCTCCATTCCTCGTGCTAATCATATGGACACTCTCTTTTTTGTGTTGACGGAGGGGATTATCTTGCACATGCGGTTATTCTTGTTTTGTCACTACAATCTCTCCATAATCTATCAAGTCTTGGATTTTTTGTTTGAGAGACCAACAGTCTTGTGTATCGTGGCCCGGTGAACCGGAATGGTATGCACACTTTTAACTTGGGTCAAAATTTTATCCGTTCGAACTTGCGGGTGGAAGGAGCTGAACAATCTTTTTTTGTGCTATCAGCAGTTTCAGCACATTTTCTAGTGAATCTCCCAAGGGGGTTAACGTTCTTCGACGTCTGACCTCTCCCATTTTTTGAAAGAGAGAGTTAGAGGATTGTGCAGGAGCTTGAAAAGGGGGATAGTTTCTCCTTTGAATAGGCAGATTGCTTAAACTGCCTCTTTGATTTTGTCCTTGAAGTATTAAGGACACTTCTTCTTCTTTCTTCTTGTGTGCTCTTCGGGGATTACTCCCATAACTCCCAGATTGGATATACTCAGCCATGGCTTCTAAGGTGGTAAGATCTTTTATCTTCCTAGACTTTTGCCCCATTTCGGCCATCTCTCCGTGTTTGATCATCTCCGAGAATGGTTTTTCTATACCTAGTAGGACCCTTTCGTAATACGGAGCTTCTTGAATGTAAATAAAGGTCAGGACTATCTCAGTCCTATCATGGGCAGGGTGACTTGTGCCACCATCCATCTCAATCGTTGGGCATACTCTCTGAATGACTCAGAGCTCTACTTCTTGACTTTGGTAATTTGATATCTGTCTAGAGCTATCTGAGACTGGAAGCTGTATTGATTGAGGAAGGCATGTGCTAACTCTTCCCAGCTATAAATTTTTAAAATATCCAGTCAGACATTCCAGGCTCTAGCCTCTCCGGTCAGACTCTTCTGGAATAGTTGCATTCTGAGCTTCTCGTCCTCTACATAGGATTCGAGTTTTCCAATGAATACCTTCAAATGGGCGTAGGGATCTCCTAATCCATTATATTTTTCAAAATCAGGGACTTGAAACTTATCTGGATAACGTGCCCCTAGGAATATACATAAATCTGAGTAATTAACACTCCCAAATGCCCCAGTCCCTTTGATGGACCAGATGGTTTCTTCCATTTGTTGAACCTTTTTTAGAATATCATCAGCCTCCTGCTTTTTGTCAAGGTTGATGATTTTTGGGGTTTTGTTGGTTGGGTCCTTGTTCTGAGACTCAAGGGTCTGAGGATCTTTCTTGCCGGTGTCCTAACTGCCACCGGGTGTAGAGGATTCTGTCTAACCGGGGGTTTGTTTTCCCTGAAGACCTTTGCTTTGTTCTTTGAGGAAAATAGCAAATTCAACTATCTGATTCTTTAGTCCTTCAAACTCTTCCCTAGAGACAGGGGTGGATTCAGGTTGAGCACTTGAAGCCATGTTTGAGGATGTGCTTAGTGCTTTCTTAGATTTGGATCTGGTAACGGGATCAATTTTTCCTTACAATAAACGTAGGTGTATTAATTTTGATGTACATATATCCACAAGATGCATGCTATGCAATGATTATTTTGGAGGTTTTTTAATCTTATCCTGTAAAATAAGTTATTTTAATTATAGGATAGTATGACAGGATTCACAATGAAATGTATATTTACATTGAATTGAAAGAGGAAGGCATGAAGAAGCTTCCCTTCGGATTTGGTTAATCAGAGGATGACCTATCTTAGGCTACTCTCGCAGATTTTCGGTATGAAGTTCCCCAGATCATCACAATTTATTAGAGGGGAAATTAATCCGATCATTCAATTGGAGCGGATCTGAGTGGTGCCATTCCTTAGCCTCACAGCATTAGTCTCCTTTGAGTCCAGTAATCAAACACCGCCGGGTTTGCCTCCTGGTGGAGAAATCACACAACATACATTCACATACATCGTGTCTCACCGTATGAAATGATGACATTTGTGTGAAGCACTAATATAAAGCAATAAAGAATTCATTCACATCCATTCAATGTAAAACACAGCATCCACACGTACGCAGATTTAAAAGGAAATTTTCAAAAGATTTGAACGCCGCCTAAGCCCTCTACTGTCCCCAGCAGAGTCTCCACCTGTCGACGTTGGGAAAAAATCTCGTCTCTTTGGAAAGATCTTTCTCTATTCCTAAATTTTGTTCTTTTGTACCCTTATTTGTTTCATCCATTTTATGAAGGGTGAAGTTTTTTAGAAAAAGGTCAACATGTATTATATCGATGATTTAAAAGTTTTACAGAGTCACCAGTTGATATATTTGAAATGGTATTTTCAACTCAACCGATTTTTGTTTGATTTTGCAAGTAGGCCCAATTTATTGGAGGCTGTCAAAACTTGACCTTGAAATCAAAATTCTTAAAGTTCAGGGGCTTGGTTAAGCGAGGGGAAGGTGTTAGGCAGCCCCCGACTCTCGTGAAACACGGTACCGCATCTTTTCAATATTTTTCTTTTAAATTGCAATTTGCGTGTGTATGCTGGAAGTAATTGAGCCTACATTTGTTTAATTTGAAAATAGTGCCTTGCTTCGTTGGACCTATATACGAAGGGTTTGATTTGTTTTGAAAAGTCCTTTTTTTAGACAAGATATAAAAATGACGCTTTGAAAGATGGTTTTTAAACCCTTTCGCTTGCATAGGAATTGAAGCATATCGATACTTCCATTTTATTCTGTTTAGCCTTTGGCTCGATTTGAATGTTTATTGTCGGGATGCGAAGCATCCTCGGCCACAGAATGTATTTACAAGTGCCAGTCTTCTTATGGGCATGACAGCCATCAAAGTGACTCTAGCACTACAAACCATATTTCACTATGTTTGGAACCTTAAATCCGGATAACCGTTTTAAGGTCCCTCGGATGTACATTTTTTATAGAATAACTGGCAGGATATGTTTACAATATGGAGTTTGTCCATTCTGGAAATCAGATTTCGATCAGTTTGATCATCAATCCCACGATTCCTAGGCTCACAAAAAAGGGCTAAGAAAACCTGCACATCACTGATATTCACATAGAAGGAGAATTGTACTCTAGACGTCGCAAAAATGAAGGATTTATCAGTCAAATCCTTGCATGCGTGTAGCCAAAGCTTCCCGTTTCCGCTAGATATGGATCTAGGGTCGCGAGGTCGCTTTAATATTTACAAAACTAGAAAAATCTAGATTTAAATAAATCTTAGCCATTCTAGCTTCCCGGTTCCTGTTGGACCTAGTTTGAACCGTTTGAAAGGTAGAGAGGGCTAGATTTAGATAAATTTAATTCGCCGAATTTACATTAAAGCAATTTCATATCAAATGAATAATTGACATATATATATATATATATATATATATATATATATATATATATAAGCTGTAAAGGGCCACGAATTTCTAATCCAGGCTCGACTGAATGTAAATATATATATATATATAT
Organism: Panax stipuleanatus; assembly: GCA_020205555.1. Classification (NCBI taxonomy): domain Eukaryota; kingdom Viridiplantae; phylum Streptophyta; class Magnoliopsida; order Apiales; family Araliaceae; genus Panax; species Panax stipuleanatus. Next base: position 92,823,866 of record CM035117.1, read on the forward strand.
ATATATATATATATATATTTATAAAAGATGTAAAAGCGCAACAAATTAATCCAGGCTCGACAGAAAAGTAAATATATATATATTTATAAAAGCTGTAAAGGGCCACAAATTTCCAATCCAGGCTAGAAAGAAATGTAAATATATATATATATATAATCAGTAAATAACCACGAATTTGCAATCCAGGCTCGACTGAATGTAAATATATATATATATATATATATATATATATATTTATAAAAGTTGTAAAGAGCCACAAATTGATCCAGACTCGACTGGAATGGATATATATATATATATATATATAAGCGAAAAATGCCACAAATTAGCAATCTAGGCCAAACGAAGTGAAAAAAATTATATATATATATATATATAAGCAGTAAAAGGGCAACGAATTAGCAATCTAGGCCCGACTGAATTGAAAGTTAGTATATATATATAGTAAGTTATATATATAATAAGCTGAAAAGGCCACGAATCAGCGATCCAGGCTGAAGAAGTTAGTACATAGATGTATATATAAGCGAGTAAAAGTCACGGATCGACGATCCAGGCTGTGCAAATGAAGGAAAACTTATATATATAGTTATATATACTAAAAAGTAAGCTAAAACGACCACGGAACTGAGTTCCAGGAAAAACCAGAAGATGAAACTTGATGTACACGTTCTTATATACGTAATGAAGTACGAAATGAGTTTTGATCGTAAAAAAACTTACAATGGACTGCTCCACGGGCTTTTTGCCACTCGATGGGCTTCAAATGGACGCTCCCACCGGTTAATTTTTGATATGTCGTAGAATATTTGTATACAAACGTATTGGAAGAATAAAATTAAAGTTTGGAGTACGAGAAGTAGGGCTAAGGGACGAAATGGGTGGAGTTTTAGAGCGTTTTTCTATCTTTTTCTATTTTTTTGCAAGGGTGGGGGTCTCATTTATAGACCAAAATGGTAGCGGGTCTATCCGCGGCTATCGCGAGTATAGCTGCAGCTCCTCATGGTGGGCCCCACCTGGTGGGTCCTGCTCTCTCGAAGTACGTGCACTCTGAGTAAGGCGATGTCAGATTCGAACATTCATAACTTTTGATCTGGGCGTCCGTTTAAGGCGTGCTGTACCTTTCCAAAAAGCCATTTCTGAAAGCTACACAATGACATGGGATTTGTCCATTTTTGAATTCAAGAATATGGGTTTATAACCAAGTATTCAGTTTTTCGCGATCCGTCCGTTGAGCTGTCTTGTGCTGTTTTCACCCGGGATCGATGTTATGGCTCTTTTTGACCTTCATTGCATCAATTCGGCTTGATTCTGACTGATTTGGCTTCAAGTTAGTAAAATGACCGTTTTTCCCTTCCAGGTGTGCTTGTAAGGTTTTCGACCGTTTTCCCGGGGTTGTCTCCGTGGTTGGATCCCAACCGACTCTGTTCTACCTAAAGGTTTTCTTCAAGGTTGAATTGGTCTCCCAGGGCTATCTCTGGGGTGGATTGGATGCTTCAGGACTATCTCTGAAGGTTGATTTGACCTCCCGGTGTTGCCGTCGGGGCTGCTGTACTTCCCGGGGTTATCGATGTGGCTTAACTTTATATCCCGGTGTTGATGGGGCTTGACTTGACATCCCGGTGTTGTGACCGGGTTGAGTTAGATCTCTGGGTGTTGTTGTCGGGGCTTCTGTACCTCTATGGTTTATTACCGGGGCTTGACTTAACATCTCAATGTTGTCGGGGCTTGACATGACATCTCGGTATTATGACCGGGGTTGAGTTAGATCTCCCGGTGTTGTCGTCGAAGTTTCTATACCTCCCGTGGTATCGCCAGGGTTTGACTTGACATCCCGGTTCTGTCGGGGTGAAAAAGACAATTTTTCCCTCCTACAGGGTTAGTAACAGGAACGCAAAAATTTTGAGTGTCTACATCCACATAAACCCATATTGCGTCGAAACCTTTCTGAGTCGTCGGAAGACCTACAACGAAATCCATTGTGATATGTTCCCATTTCCATTTTGGGATTTTAAAGGTTGTAACAAGCCACTTGGCCTCCGATGTTCTGCTTTAACTTTCTGACATGTTAGGCACTTGGCCACACAATCGGCAACGTTCCGTTTCATATTCGGCCACCAGAAATGTTGTCGGAGATCCTGGTACATCATCGTACTCCCCGAGTGAATCGAATACCTTGAACTATGATTCTTGCTCAAAATTTCCTCTTTAATCTCTGGTACTAGTTGAGCCTAAATTCTTGCTATAGACACTCAAAATTTTGCATTCCTGTTACTAACCCCGCAAGGAGGGCAAAATCATCTTTTACCATCCAGAGACAACCCTGGAAGTTCAAACCAAAGTCAGCAACCCCAGCGACAACAACGGAAGATCCAATCAGCCCCGACGACAACACCGGAATGTCAAGTCAAACCCCGGTCACAACCCGGGAGATGCAGTCACCCCAGAGACAACCCTGGGAAGTCAAGTCAACTTTGGAGACAACCCTAAAGCATCACATCATCCCCAGAGATAACCCTGGGAGACCAAGTCAACCTCGGAGATAACCTTGATGAAGAACAGAATTGGTTGGGTTCAAACCTCAAAGACAACCCCTGGAGGGGCAAAACGATCATTTTACCAACTTAAAGCCAATCTGGTCAAAATCAAGCCGAATTGATGCAATGAGGGTCAGAAAGAGCCATAATACTGATCCCGAATGAAAATAGTAAAATACATGTCAACAGACAAACTACGAAAAAATGAAGATCTGATTATAAACCCATCTTCCTGGATTCGGAAAAGCTTAAGTCCCATGTCGTTGTGACGCTCTTGGAGAGGGCTTTTCGAAAAGGTAAAGCACGCCTCGAAAGGACGCTCTGATTAAAAGTTATAAAGGTTCGAACTTGACATTACGTTACTCAAAGTGCACGTACTTCGAGACGATGGGGCCCACAAGAGTGGATCCCACTTGGGGAGCCGTAGGTAGAGGTGCGGCAGCCGCGAGTAGACCCGCTACCATCGGGTCTTTAAATATATAACCCTCCCTTTCCAAAAAAAAGAAGAAAAAAAATAGGAAAACGCTTTGAAACTCAACCTGTTTCGTCCCTTAGCCCTACTTCTTGTACTCCAAATTTTAATTTTATTTTCTAACACGTTGGTATGCGTATATTCTACCACATATCAAAAATTAGCCGATGGAAACGTCCATTTGAAGCCTACTAAGTGGTAAAAAGCCCGTGTAGCAGTCCATTATAAGTATTTTTACGATCAGAACTCGTTTTCTACTTTATTACGTCTGTTTGCACGTGCACGTAAAGTTCCATCTTCTGGTTTTGCCTAGAACTCAGTTTTGTGGCTGTTTTGGCTTACTTTTTAGTACATATATACGTTTTTTGCATTTACACAGCCTGTTGGGTTTGTACGGAATCGTGGGCGCAATCAAATTATAAAAATTAGCGGAAGCATGGTATATCAGAGTTTAAAATTTTTTACAAAACCATTACCCGGATCATCTTTTGTGTAAATTATTAATTTAAAATAATAAATAAGAAGTTATGGAATCATACCCTTGTAGAATGAAGCTTCAACAGGTACGAGTTTAACTCGTTGTTCTTCATGATCTCCTTGAATTTTCAAGTTAGATTCCTTTCTTTGATCAACGTTTGCCACTCAAGTGTTTAGCCTCTAGAGGTGATCCACCAAGGAAGAGGAATTATCAAGAATGAGGATGGTTGGCTAAACCCTAGGTTTATATCCATTATAGAAAAGGAGTACTCTCCAACAATTGGAATTGCATCAACTGATATCGATTATAAGACTCCTCTTATATAGATATTGGTCAACCCTTTTAATCCTATTAGACATGGGGTTTCATTTAATTAATTAAACTCCTTTAATTAATTTAGGCTTCCCACCACATTGGGAATAATTAATTAAATTTATTTAATTAATTTGCCTCCTAATCTTATTAGGAATAAATGAGAGTACTAATATTAAATTAATTCCTAAACTCTTTTAGAAATTAAAATAATATTAATTATAATAATATTAATAAGACTCCTCTTATTACCTTCTATTTAATATTTCTGAAATATTAAATAATAAATATTAAGCTATTTAATTTATTCTATCAATATAGATTAAATTAATTATACTTAATGCATTATTACAATTATGTCATTACCTTCTTAAATAATTATTCTTCCTTTTATAGGTTTTCCATATTAAACCGGTTGTAAATAAATCAATTAGAATAATTTTAATCTTATTTAAATAAATAAACTAAACTAATAATATATTTAAATAAATAATTTTTATTCTACAATTGGAATAAGCCTCCCTAGCGATCAACGACTTTTCACATAATATAGATTTTAACATTAATCATAAAAGAACCTGTGAGTAAATAGTTACCGTACAATTCAATCCTTCCACCATACAATGTCCCAATTAAATATAAGACATGGAATTACTGGCAAGTCTTATTTTATTTAATTATATGTATTTCATTTGGAAAATGCACAACTTCAAATAATGCAAAGTAGAAGCATTTTTCTAATTTTAATCTGCCTTGGCCAAGGACTACTGGGTTGTCATTTAACGAATCACATAGGACATATCTCTTTTTTTACTAGAAGTGGTAGATTCTTTATTGACCATTCTTTATCTCCATATGTAACTTATTATACACAAGCATACCCTTTGATATACCTTAATGGTCTTAAGGAATAATTCAAAGTATAATTCATTACACACAAGATACTATGATTGTAACGAATGAGATTTTTTATATTTAATTCTAAATATTTATTGAATTAAATAAATATTTATAGGTGAATTATTAATTGAGTTAAATAAATAATGTGATTGTTATGGAGTAATTTAATTAAGTGTAATATATTAGTTAAACGAATATTTAATATTTAATTTAATTGATGTCTATTGATTTTATGGTATGATTCTAATTTAATTGAGATAATTAAATTAGATGAAGTTTATGTGATAATTGTTACATAAAATTATAATTAGCGAGTAATTATAACTGTTATGTGGAAATTTTAATGTGGTTAATTGACGTTAGCTTTTATTTAATTAAATTAGAATATTAAGATTTAATTAATTAAAGTGTAATATTTAAATTATGTGTTAAAAGGATTTATTAAAATAAAAAAAAGAGATTTAAAGTGTTTTTGCCAAACAAGGCCCTTACTTCTGTTTTAATCTCGTTTTACCAAACATGGCCTTAGTTACTAATAATCTGTTTTAAAAATAATGTTATTTTGCCAAATATGGCCTTAGGGCTTTTTAAATTCAAAATTATGTAACTTATATATTAATTAGTAGTTAGTATATGTAATTAATATATAACAGTTACATATTCTATATAATTATATGTATAATATATGTATATCAGTTATATATGTTATACAGAATATTTACGTTAGAAAGTTAGAACAAAGAAAGAAAGAAAGAAAGAACAGTGAAAAAGTTAGAGAGAAAATACTCATAGAGAAGGGAGAAGAGGAAGAAGAAGAAGAAGGAAGAGGAGTCCTTGCTAAAGCCAACAAACATCATCTTTTTCTTCCTCACGATCAAAGGGTATAATCTCTAAGTTCAATTTTCTATATTATGTTTTATGTCTTTCATGTTTTTCAAAAAGGACTTCTCTATAATACTCTTTTTATGAAAATTACTTTATTATGATGTATATATGTGATGTATATATATATAGGCTTATATATGATTCTTATAGTTGTCTAAGTAATTTAATTCACATAAATACGATGAACATGAAGAAATCATGTTAATAGTAATTTATAGTGAACTTATTTTGAAAATAGTCTTTTAAATTATCAAAATTGATGTTTGATTGTTAATTTTGTTTAAATTGATCATGTGTTATGATATTATGTTAAGGAATAGAGTTAATACAATTGGAATTTTATGATTTGGTTAAAAAACGAATTCACAGTAGCAATTTTCGTCAAGAACCCTTAAGAATGTTGTTTTCTTCAAAAATCATGAAAATTATGTTTTGATTATGTGTTGTAGTGTTAATGAATGTTATAATCATGTTAAAACTTTAAGATTTTATTTTCATAAAGTTTTATATACATTATGATGATTAAAATTGGACTTTGGTGCGAAAAAATAAGCCAAATTAGCTTATGTCTTTGCACGATCGCGAGCTGGGGGAGCCACCAGGGAGGGACCCGCCCCAGCGGGGCTTTAAGCCTAGGATGGCCCACCCCAGTGGGGCTACCTACTTTTCGGGAAGTTCATTTGAGTTCCGAGTAGTTTTTGTGCAGTGTTTGTTTAGCTAACTTAAATTGATAATATGTTAAGTGTATTGGACAATGAGATAACATATTGTTGATATGTTTAAGATAATTTGAAGTCTTATATGAATATATTATTTGTTTACTTGTATATTACTTTCATAAGGTACGATATGATAGTTTAAAGCGTTATAAGCTTGTGATGTGTATGTTGTGAGTATAGACTCACGTATATGGATAATTAGCGACTTATGTTGTAAACCACGTTGTGAGTTGAACTTAAGTAAGAAGTTCAACGGTTTAAATGTTATGGTTATTAACTAAATGATGTTATAAACATAATGTAAAATGTAGGATAATTGTGGAAGTGGTTTGTAATTGTAAAGTGTAGCTTGCGCTTGAGGCAAGTTTCCTAAACCTTTCTTTTACGTTTATGCAAGTTTTTCTAAACCCAAAACTTGTTATTTATATTGTGCAAGTTCTCTAATCCTTATTCTTTATATTATGCAAGTTTATTTTCGATTCTTAACTTGTTAATTCTCGTACAAGTTATTTTGTATTCAAATGTTCATAACGAACAAGTATGCAAGTTATTATTAAAGTAATGCGATCTTGTCTTATTTGTTCAAGCAAGATCTACTTAATCTTTCAATTGCTTTAAGTTATTTCTAAAGCATGCTTATTTCATATGAAGTTTATTGGTATGACTCATATTTGGTTCATAATTCTTATATTATCGAACTGTTAAGTTATTGTGAGTCGATTCAACTACTCCTTAGTTGATGATAGTTGAAAACTCCAAATTTTTTTTTAGCTATCCAAACCAAACTTTCTTTGGTGCGGACTTGTATCAAATACTGAGATGAACAACCCTATTTATTAGGGGAGTTTTGTAGCACCCCCAAATCCAGGTCCCCAGAACCTCGGACCTGGTACGTTACGATACATCATTTCTATAACTATTGCAGAAGATATAAACATGAATTGTTTATACAATAACTTTTACAACATAATTCCCAAGGTCTGTAACCTTAACTTAATACCTGCATTCAATATCCTACACGACATACAATGCCATTTGTATTCTATACTATTACCATTTTAACCGTATAATAATTCCATCTTGGAACTTATCTTTGCCTTTGACTGTGTCCGAAGTTTCTTCTTTAATCTGAAATGTTTATCATGATATAGCAAGGGTAAACAACAAGTTTGCCCAGTAAGTTTAAGTTCAAATGATGATATATCATGATGGAAAAGAATAATTGGGAGCTGTTGTTTACACTCCTAAATTAACCTCACTTTCACTTCACGAATTTAAATAATTAGCACAGTAGTAAGCAAGGATCGATCCCACAGAGAGTAAGTTTGTTTTAGATTTATTCTACTATTTTAACAGAAAATAAAGATGGGGGATTTTTGAAATTGTTTTAAAATAAGAAAAATAGAATTTAAATAAAGAGATTAACCAAATATGTAAAAACTTCAGTTCTGTAGTTCAGTTTCACCAAGCACAGCAATCAATTAATCAAGTTATTATTCTTTACCATTCAATGAAACTATTAACCCTAGATAACAATAAGCTCTGCTATCCGAAATTCTCCTTAGATATTCACTGTATGAAACAAGCTCTTCACCAGATTCAACTAGCATATAACCTAGAACAAGCTCTCTAGATTTAATATGATAGAAGCATTAAGAAATTGAGAATTAGGCTAATCCAAGCAACAAACACATAAGCTCGATTTGTTTAACTTGTTTTCTGATAATCTTAGCAATACCCAAAAGCTTGTCCACAATTAGTATCACTAATTTACTACTTGTGATGAAGACAGATATCAATTACACGTAATACCAATCTTAATCTAGCATATGATAATGATTAAATTAACTCAATTGGCCATATCAAATTAATTAGATCAATTAGCATGCAATCAATGAAAACAGATTATCAGAAGAAATTTCATACAAGAAGGAATAAATAATAATACTCAATTAATTAATTACTTGTAACAAGGTTCCACCTCCCTTTAGAACTGAATAAAGAAACTAGCCTGACATGCTCCAAGTCTGCACTTCAATGAGGTATGATAGTTGGTAGAAGATTGAATGAATAAAACCTTAACTATCATCCTCTATTTATAGTGCTAGACAAGGGCCTAAATCCTATAAGAACTAGGAATCCAAATCCTAAAAGGAATTACAATTATAATTAGTCTCCATAAAGAAATAGAATCTAATAAGGAAATAAAATCTCAGTCCAAAGAAGTCCTAATTCTAATAGTAATATCAATCCAATTCCATGTAGGAATCTCCAAATATTGAGAAAGTCAACTGCTGGTCAAACTCCTCTTCAATTCAACTCCAAATCAACTTGTTTCCATCCTTTTAGCTTTAATTCACCTGAAAATAATAAACAACTTATTAAGCTCATATACACATGAAACATGTAATAAAACCAAATGTAAAGGAATAAAAAATCATGAATATTGTGTACTTATCAAATTCCCCCACACTTAGTCTTTTACACGTCCTCGTGTAAACTAAAAGTTTTAATTTTCAGAAACTCTACTCAACCATAACGTCAAAAGATTTTAAGATCAAATCATGATTATCAACACTAAACCCACAAAAACATGATCAACGCTTCATCAATCAACTCAAGATAAGTACCTCACCACTTCACCAATGAGTTTTATTAAGTTTAATTGTAACCACATAAGCCCTTGTCTATGATCCACATACTTACTCAATTTAGTTACCATGGAGCAAAAACCGTGCACACCACTCAAAAACTCAAAACATACTTTTTCTACTTTATTTTTTATCAGAATCTTTTCATTTTAATTTTTTTATTTTCGGTGAATGCATTTTATGCTCCGTTTCACCTTCCTCAATCATTCTTTTGTAAGTGAGTGCATTTTATGCTCCATCTCACTTATCCGCACGTGTTTATAGGAGAGTGCGTTTTACGCTCCATCTCATCCCATCACATGACTTCTCTTGTGTTTCTTTTTCAACAATTTCACTGGTTTCCAATTTTTCTTATTATTTTTTTTCACATGGTCCTGCAAAACGCTTAAGCAGTTCAATAGTTCTAGAGCATGAGATTAGTGCACATAGACAACTCCACAGATAACTTAGCCAACTAAGCATATATCACATGTTCAAGTGCTCATGAGACACAAATTCAATTTAAATCAATTACTATGGATCATGACTTAGTTTTTCTCAATCATTAACCAATTAAGCATTAAACAGATTTTGAATTTTTAGCATTGATTTTCATTTTTGACTTTAACCTTCAAACACATAGGCAAAATAGAATTATGGAAATCAAATTTTTCAAAAAATTTCAAAAAAAAATTTCAAGGCATCAAGATGGTCCTATTTCATTTCAAAATTGGCAGATTAAATATCCCTAAATATAAAATAAAAACCTAAATGTCTCCCCCCCACACTCAAACCTTACATTGTCCTCAATGTAAGAAAATCATGCAAAGAAGAAAGAACTACAACTAACAAATTAAAAAGAAAAGGGATAGAAAGATCAAATCTGAATTCTTGGGTTGCCTCCCAAGCAGCTGCCCTTGTTTATTGTCATTGGCCTGACATCTTCCCTCTCGTTCTATGTAATTGGAGTTGTGAACTTCAAGTGGATTGGTAACAGTTTCTTCCTTAATTGAGGAACATTGTGTACTTCATGATTTTGCTTCTTTCCAGCCACCAAATCCTCCTCGTATAATTGTATTCGATCAAAAAATTCCTGCACTAAATACTCCACAACATCAATAACAAAAACAGATTTAATATTATCAAGATATCTTTTAGCCTGATCTGCGTTGAACTGGAACTTTGCATTGTCCAATTCCATGGTAAAGGTACGATGGTGTGTAGCACTCCTTGTTTCTGTTAGTTGTACTGATGGAGATGAATCCACGTCTTTCTTGTCGAGATCTGCAGAATTTATCAAATTATTCTCTTCTTCCTCTTGTTCATTCTCTTCGTCAAATTCCATATTACAGTCCGTTCCCGGAGTAAGCACTGAATCCTCCTGCTCCTCTTCGTCAAATCCCATTGTACTGAAGTTCTCAACAAACGGAGGAGGTAACTCCTCGAAGCCTTGAGATTCCAACCTCCCTACTTTGGTTGCAAGCTGACCAACTTGATCCCTCAGATCTTGAACAGAAGTTCTTGTCTCCTGCTGGAACTGCTGTGTCTGACTCATGAACTGTAGTGTTCGGCTCATGAATGCCTTGAACATATCCTCCATAGATGTCCCAGAATTGACAGGTACTTCTTGGTTTTCTGTGTGGTACTGAGGTTGAGTCTGCTGAAGATCTTGCTGCATACTTGAAAGGACAGGTTGCATTGGTGGCCTAGTACCTTCATAGCTCAAGTCGGGATGATCTCTCCATCCGGAATTGTGAGTTTCTGCCCAAGGATCACATTGATGTGGATTTTGTCTGAAGAATGCCCCCACAGCATTAACTTGATGAACAATTACATCCTCTTGCACTATGGGACAATCATTTGTTGTATGCCCTGATTTTGAGTAAATTCCACATACTTTTGCAACCGGTACGTTTTCTGTTGTTAATTGTTGCACCACAGCAGTTAAGTTAGAAATCTGTTGTGCCAATTCACTCGTGCTTACCTCACTTACCCTTTGTGGAGCATGATCGTATTGTTGTGAGTTAGCGGCCATGTTTGCAATCAAATTTCTTGCAGCCTCCGGTGTCTTGTCTACTAATGCTCCTCCACTAGCCGCATCGATCATACTTCTTTCCGTTGGTATCAGTCCCTCGTAGAAGTACTGAATCAAGTGTTGCTCATCAATTTGGTGGGGAGGACAGCTGGAACACAACTTCTTGAACCTTTCCCAATACTCGTAGAGAGTTTCTCCATTGAACTGACTAATTCCACATATCTTCTTCCTTGAATCGGCAACTCTTGATGCAGGAAAATACTTCTCCAAGAATAACCTTTGCATATCAGTCCATGATCGTATCGATCCTGAAGGAAGATAGTATAACCAGTCTTTAGCCAAATCTGCTAATGAGAAAGGAAAAAGTCTAAGTTTGATCTGCTCCTCTGACACTCCTTGTGATTTCATCGTGGAACACACCATATGGAACTCCTTTAGATGCGTATATGGATTTTCACCTGTTAGACCACGAAAAATAGGCAAAAAGCGAATTAGTCCGTAATTAAGTTCAAAAGCAACTTCTACGGTAGGATATTTAATACACAGGGATGGATGATCAAGGTCTGGAGTAGCCAGTTCTTTTAAAGTCCGGTTGTTGTTCGGCACCACCATCTTTTCCTTTTTAAGTATTGGAACAAGAGCTTCTTTTGTATCTGCAATTTTCTCTATCTCTTGATCAAAATTAGAGTGAGAGGATTGAGTCATAAAACAAAAAGAAAAAAAATAAAATAAAAAGAAAAAAATAAAAATAAACGAAAACAAAGAATAAACAAAAACAAATAACACTCCCCGGCAACGGCGCCAAAATTTGGGAGCTGTCGTTTACACTCCTAAATTAACCTCACTTTCACTTCACGAATTTAAATAATTAGCACAGTAGTAAGCAAGGATCGATCCCACAGAGAGTAAGTTTGTTTTAGATTTATTCTACTATTTTAACAGAAAATAAAGATGGGGGATTTTTGAAATTGTTTTAAACTAAGAAAAACAGAATTTAAATAAAGAGATTAACCAAATATGTAAAAACTTCAGTTCTGTAGTTCAGTTTCACCAAGCACAGCAATCAATTAATCAAGTTATTATTCTTTACCATTCAATGAAACTATTAACCCTAGATAACAATAAGCTCTGCTATCCGAAATTCTCCTTAGATATTCACTGTATGAAACAAGCTCTTCACCAGATTCAACTAGCATATAACCTAGAACAAGCTCTCCAGATTTAATATGATAGAAGCATTAAGAAATAGAGAATTAGGCTAATCCAAGCAACAAACACATAAGCTCGATTTGTTTAACTTGTTTTCTGATAATCTTAGCAATACCCAAAAGCTTGTCCACAATTAGTATCACTAATTTACTACTTGTGATGAAGACAGATATCAATTACACGTAATACCAATCTTAATCTAGCATATGATAATGATTAAATTAACTCAATTGGCCATATCAAATTAATTAGATCAATTAGCATGCAATCAATGAAAACAGATTATCAGAAGAAATTTCATACAAGAAGGAATAAATAATAATACTCAATTAATTAATTACTTGTAACAAGGTTCCACCTCCCTTTAGAACTGAATAAAGAAACTAGCCTGACATGCTCCAAGTCTGCACTTCAATGAGGTATGATAGTTGGTAGAAGATTGAATGAATAAAACCTTAACTATCATCCTCTATTTATAGTGCTAGACAAGGGCCTAAATCCTATAAGAACTAGGAATCCAAATCCTAAAAGGAATTACAATTATAATTAGTCTCCATAAAGAAATAGAATCTAATAAGGAAATAAAATCTCAGTCCAAAGAAGTCCTAATTCTAATAGTAATATCAATCCAATTCCATGTAGGAATCTCCAAATATTGAGAAAGTCAACTGCTGGTCAAACTCCTCTTCAATTCAACTCCAAATCAACTTGTTTCCATCCTTTTAGCTTTAATTCACCTGAAAATAATAAACAACTTATTAAGCTCATATACACATGAAACATGTAATAAAACCAAATGTAAAGGAATAAAAAATCATGAATATTGTGTACTTATCAAATTCCCCCACACTTAGTCTTTTACACGTCCTCGTGTAAACTAAAAGTTTTAATTTTCAGAAACTCTACTCAACCATAACGTCAAAAGATTTTAAGATCAAATCATGATTATCAACACTAAACCCACAAAAACATGATCAACGCTTCATCAATCAACTCAAGATAAGTACCTCACCACTTCACCAATGAGTTTTATTAAGTTTAATTGTAACCACATAAGCCCTTGTCTATGATCCACATACTTACTCAATTTAGTTACCATGGAGCAAAAACCGTGCACACCACTCAAAAACTCAAAACATACTTTTTCTACTTTATTTTTTATCAGAATCTTTTCATTTTAATTTTTTTTATTTTCGGTGAATGCATTTTATGCTCCGTTTCACCTTCCTCAATCATTCTTTTGTAAGTGAGTGCATTTTATGCTCCATCTCACTTATCCGCACGTGTTTATAGGAGAGTGCGTTTTACGCTCCATCTCATCCCATCACATGACTTCTCTTGTGTTTCTTTTTCAACAATTTCACTGGTTTCCAATTTTTCTTATTATTTTTTTTCACATGGTCCTGCAAAACGCTTAAGCAGTTCAATAGTTCTAGAGCATGAGATTAGTGCACATAGACAACTCCACAGATAACTTAGCCAACTAAGCATATATCACATGTTCAAGTGCTCATGAGACACAAATTCAATTTAAATCAATTACTATGGATCATGACTTAGTTTTTCTCAATCATTAACCAATTAAGCATTAAACAGATTTTGAATTTTTAGCATTGATTTTCATTTTTGACTTTAACCTTCAAACACATAGGCAAAATAGAATTATGGAAATCAAATTTTTCAAAAAATTTCAAAAAAAAAATTCAAGGCATCAAGATGGTCCTATTTCATTTCAAAATTGACAGATTAAATATCCCTAAATATAAAATAAAAACCTAAATGTCTCCCCCCCACACTCAAACCTTACATTGTCCTCAATGTAAGAAAATCATGCAAAGAAGAAAGAACTACAACTAACAAATTAAAAAGAAAAGGGATAGAAAGATCAAATCTGAATTCTTGGGTTGCCTCCCAAGCAGCTGCCCTTGTTTATTGTTATTGGCCTGACATCTTCCCTCTCGTTCTATGTAATTGGAGTTGTGAACTTCAAGTGGATTGGTAACAGTTTCTTCCTTAATTGAGGAACATTGTGTACTTCATGATTTTGCTTCTTTCCAGCCACCAAATCCTCCTCGTATAATTGTATTCGATCAAAAGATTCCTGCACTAAATAATCCACAACATCAATAACAAAAACAGATTTAATATTATCAAGATATCTTTTAGCCTGATCTGCGTTGAACTGGAACTTTGCATTGTCCAATTCCATGGTAAAGGTGATAGTAGTGTGCATATAAGCCAATCATGTATGATGATAAAGCACGTACTTTGTAAACAATCTTATTTATTTATTAATAAAATATTCATTTATTAAAGGCATTTAATTATCTACATGTTGCTGTTTTTATAATATGTAAATAACCCATAGTTTTAAGCAATGCTTTTAGAATCATGATGATGATCATGCTAATGAGATCTAAATTCTTAGAAAGTTTTAAAACTAAAATAGTTCCCAATCGTGGGATTACTAAAAAGGGGATTAGTAAATCCGGATAGATAGGTACATATGTTGCTTGCTCATTGGATGAGGATGATTGATCTCATGATCATTTGTGTGGAGACACTAAAGCAAGTATGTAGGTGCTTATTGGAGAATAAGTTCACTGAACGTGATTCGCTATGGAATACCTAATGGAGATTTACTCGCCTGTCAATAGGAATTCCTAATGTGATAGTAGTACAAGTAATCCTTGGACTTGAGATCATCATAGTATCTTGTATGTAACAAATTATACTTTGACTTATTCCTTAAGACCTTTTAAGGCATATATAGGGTATGCTTGGGTATAATGAGTTACATATGGAGATAATGAATGATCAATAAAGAATCTACCACCTCTAGTAAAAGAGGAGATATGTCCTATGTGATTCGTTAAATGACAACCCAGGAATCCTTGGCCAAGGTGAAATGAAATTAGAAAGGAGTTTCTAATTTGCATTATTTGGAGTTGTGCATTTTCTAATCGAAATACATATAATTAAATAAAATAAGACTTGACAGTAAATCCATGTCTTATATTTAATTGGGACATTGTATGGTGGAAGGATTGAATTGTATGGTAACTATTAACTCACAGGTTCTTTTATGATTAATGTTGAAATCTATATTATCTGGAAAGTCGTTGATCGCTAGGGAGGCTTATCCCTATTGTAGAATAAATATTATTTATTTAAATAAATTATTAGTTTAATTTATTTATTTAAATAAGATTAAAATTATTTTAATTGATTTATTCACAACCGGTTTAATATGGAGAACCTAAAGGGTCACACCATAAAAGGAAGAATAATTATTTAAGAAGGTAATGGCATAATCGTAATAATGCATTAAGTATAATTAATTTAATCTATGGTGATAGAATAAATTAAATAGCTTAATGTTTATTATTTAATATTTTGGAAATATTAAATATAAATTAATAAGAGGAGTCTTATTAATATTATTACAATTATTATTATTTTAATTTCTAAAGGAGTTTAGTAATTAATTTAATATTTAGTACTCTCATTTATTCCTAATAAGATTAGGAGACAAATTAATTAAATGAATTTAATTAATTATTCCCATGTGGTGGGAAGCCTAAATTAATTAAAGGAGTTTAATTAATTAAAAGAAATCCCATGTCTAATAGGATTAGAAGGGTTGACCAATGTCTATATAAGAGAAGTCTTATAATAGATATTAGATGATGCAATTCCAATTGTTGGAGAGTACTCCTTTTCTATAGAGGATAGAAAACTAAGGTTAAGCCAAACACCCTCCTTCTTGATAATTCATCTTCCTTGGTGGATCACCTCTAGAGGCCAAACACTTGGGTGGCTAACGTTGATCAAAGGAAGGAATCTAACCCGAAAATTCAAGGAGATCACGAAGAACAAGGAGTTGAACTAGTACCTGTGGAA
The DNA here is from genome assembly GCA_020205555.1 of Panax stipuleanatus. Lineage (NCBI taxonomy): Eukaryota > Viridiplantae > Streptophyta > Magnoliopsida > Apiales > Araliaceae > Panax > Panax stipuleanatus. The sequence continues at coordinate 92,839,946 of CM035117.1, forward strand.
GCTTCGTTCTACAAGGGTATAATTCCATAACTTCTTATTTATCGTTTTAAATTAATAATTTGCATAAAGGATGATCCGGGTAATGGTTTTGTAGAAAATTTTAAACTCTGATATACCATGCTTCCGCTAATTTTTGCAATTTGATTGCGTCACGATTTCGTACAAACCCAACAGAAGGTACGATGGTGTGTAGCACTCCTTGTTTCTGTTAGTTGTACTGATGGAGATGAATCCACGTCTTTCTTGTCGAGATCTGCAGAATTTATCAAATTATTCTCTTCTTCCTCTTGTTCATTCTCTTCGTCAAATTCCATATTACAGTCCGTTCCCGGAGTAAGCACTGAATCCTCCTGCTCCTCTTCGTCAAATCCCATTGTACTGAAGTTCTCAACAAACGGAGGAGGTAACTCCTCGAAGCCTTGAGATTCCAACCTCCCTACTTTGGTTGCAAGCTGACCAACTTGATCCCTCAGATGTTGAACAGAAGTTCTTGTCTCCTGCTGGAACTGCTGTGTCTGACTCATGAACTGTAGTGTTCGGCTCATGAATGCCTTGAACATATCCTCCATAGATGTCCCAGAATTGACAGGTACTTCTTGGTTTTCTGTGTGGTACTGAGGTTGAGTCTGCTGAAGATCTTGCTGCATACTTGAAAGGACAGGTTGCATTGGTGGCCTAGTACCTTCATAGCTCAAGTCGGGATGATCTCTCCATCCGGAATTGTGAGTTTCTGCCCAAGGATCACATTGATGTGGATTTTGTCCGAAGAATGCCCCCACAGCATTAACTTGATGAACAATTACATCCTCTTGCACTATGGGACAATCATTTGTTGTATGCCCTGATTTTGAGTAAATTCCACATACTTTTGCAACCGGTACGTTTTCTGTTGTTAATTGTTGCACCACAGCAGTTAAGTTAGAAATCTGTTGTGCCAATTCACTCGTGCTTACCTCACTTACCATTTGTGGAGCATGATCGTATTGTTGTGAGTTAGCGGCCATGTTTGCAATCAAATTTCTTGCAGCCTCCGGTGTCTTGTCTACTAATGCTCCTCCACTAGCCGCATCGATCATACTTCTTTCCGTTGGTATCAGTCCCTCGTAGAAGTACTGAATCAAGTGTTGCTCATCAATTTGGTGGGGAGGACAGCTGGAACACAACTTCTTGAACCTTTCCCAATACTCGTAGAGAGTTTCTCCATTGAACTGACTAATTCCACATATCTTCTTCCTTGAATCGGCAACTCTTGATGCAGGAAAATACTTCTCCAAGAATAACCTTTGCATATCAGTCCATGATCGTATCGATCCTGAAGGAAGATAGTATAACCAGTCTTTAGCCAAATCTGCTAATGAGAAAGGAAAAAGTCTAAGTTTGATCTGCTCCTCTGACACTCCTTGTGATTTCATCGTGGAACACACCATATGGAACTCCTTTAGATGCGTATATGGATTTTCACCTGTTAGACCACGAAAAATAGGCAAAAAGCGAATTAGTCCGTAGTTAAGTTCGAAAGCAACTTCTACGGTAGGATATTTAATACACAGGGATGGATGATCAAGGTCTGGAGTAGCCAGTTCTTTTAAAGTCCGGTTGTTGTTCGGCACCACCATCTTTTCCTTTTTAAGTATTGGAACAAGAGCTTCTTTTGTATCTGCAATTTTCTCTATCTCTTGATCAAAATTAGAGTGAGAGGATTGAGTCATAAAACAAAAAGAAAAAAAATAAAATAAAAAGAAAATAATAAAAATAAACGAAAACAAAGAATAAACAAAAACAAATAACACTCCCCGGCAACGGCGCCAAAATTTGGGAGCTGTCGTTTACACTCCTAAATTAACCTCACTTTCACTTCACGAATTTAAATAATTAGCACAGTAGTAAGCAAGGATCGATCCCACAGAGAGTAAGTTTGTTTTAGATTTATTCTACTATTTTAACAGAAAATAAAGATGGGGGATTTTTGAAATTGTTTTAAACTAAGAAAAACAGAATTTAAATAAAGAGATTAACCAAATATGTAAAAACTTCAGTTCTGTAGTTCAGTTTCACCAAGCACAGCAATCAATTAATCAAGTTATTATTCTTTACCATTCAATGAAACTATTAACCCTAGATAACAATAAGCTCTGCTATCCGAAATTCTCCTTAGATATTCACTGTATGAAACAAGCTCTTCACCAGATTCAACTAGCATATAACCTAGAACAAGCTCTCTAGATTTAATATGATAGAAGCATTAAGAAATTGAGAATTAGGCTAATCCAAGCAACAAACACATAAGCTCGATTTGTTTAACTTGTTTTCTGATAATCTTAGCAATACCCAAAAGCTTGTCCACAATTAGTATCACTAATTTACTACTTGTGATGAAGACAGATATCAATTACACGTAATACCAATCTTAATCTAGCATATGATAATGATTAAATTAACTCAATTGGCCATATCAAATTAATTAGATCAATTAGCATGCAATCAATGAAAACAGATTATCAGAAGAAATTTCATACAAGAAGGAATAAATAATAATACTCAATTAATTAATTACTTGTAACAAGGTTCCACCTCCCTTTAGAACTGAATAAAGAAACTAGCCTGACATGCTCCAAGTCTGCACTTCAATGAGGTATGATAGTTGGTAGAAGATTGAATGAATAAAACCTTAACTATCATCCTCTATTTATAGTGCTAGACAAGGGCCTAAATCCTATAAGAACTAGGAATCCAAATCCTAAAAGGAATTACAATTATAACTAGTCTCCATAAAGAAATAGAATCTAATAAGGAAATAAAATCTCAGTCCAAAGAAGTCCTAATTCTAATAGTAATATCAATCCAATTCCATGTAGGAATCTCCAAATATTGAGAAAGTCAACTGCTGGTCAAACTCCTCTTCAATTCAACTCCAAATCAACTTGTTTCCATCCTTTTAGCTTTAATTCACCTGAAAATAATAAACAACTTATTAAGCTCATATACACATGAAACATGTAATAAAACCAAATGTAAAGGAATAAAAAATCATGAATATTGTGTACTTATCAATAATAAGCTGACAAACTTTCAACAATATAATAATTGCGAAAGAACATGAATCAATAATGCTGAATAACCAACAATGAACATGAATAAATTCAACTGAACAATATGGTATTGAAGGTGATCTGCCTTTCATACCTGATGAACATATACAACATGCACAACGTGCGAATCAATAAATCGTAGGTTTGATATAATCAACAATGATTAATCACGAACATACTTTACAATAACAACTCGAGTTCGAGTTAGGAAACTTGCTCAATAAAAGTATGGTTTAGGAACTTGCCTGTACCGTCGATTACTGCTACGCAATTTAAGTTAATCGCTTTATTGAAAAGACCTATCAGTTATAAGATTGATCTTTCAATTAGCATAACATACCTTATAAGTAAACTATCTAGAATTTAAACACATAGTCAAATATTAGATATCCTTAACACCATACTTATACTCAAGTCTAAACCTAGCACACATCGAGTCTTTAATAATATTCAATATAGTATACTAAGTGGTTTTCCACAAACAACTAACAAATTAGTTTTCGTCTAGTCTACACTATTTTCACAGTGAGTTAGATCGATTACTAATTCGTAGATCCCTTCCCCATATGAAGGAGTCGTTTAGCCCAGCTACTATACATTAACCATTAAAGGGTACGATTGTACTACCTTAGACTTAACACTACTGTATCATATAACTTATGAATTAACACATAGTCTTTCATTTTATAAGTCCTTTATAATTAAGTAAGCCGAATACCTAATCTAGCAACCTGGATTCATACTTAATTTCAATTTAGTAAATTATTTTCCAATCCAGCAGACTAGATTCAACTGACCTCCAATCCAGCAAGTCTGGATTCAACTTACCTACAATCCAGTAACCTGGATTCACTAATTCTTCAATCCAGCAATCTGGATTATCCAAACAGATCATTCAAGCAACTTGATGGCCAATCCAGCAAACCAAATTGCAATCCAGCAAACTGGATTCCAATCTAGCAAACTAGATTCCCCTTTTTTAACCAAATCATCTTATTATTTTTTTATCTTTTGTCCATACATAAATACATGTATTCCATACACAAAAATATTTTTTCAAGAATTTTTCAACTTCCTTAGTATTTTTCAAAAATCCATTTCTAGTTAATTCCTTAAGAAATTTGCTACATCACGCTTAACTCTGAAAATTCCCAACTCTTGGCGGGATCTTACACATGTTATCGTGAGCCTCCAGTTTAAATTTCGTGGCTATCGGAATTACAGAACTCCGGTGATAGCATTTTTCGTCAAAAAAACCCAAATATTGAAATAGTCATAACTTGCTCAATTTAAGTCGGAATGAGCTCATTTTTGGACACAAGCTACTTCATTCCATATATTTTCATGTCCCCAAAGGCCTGATTTTATTTAATAAATTAAGTGGCCAAAATAGTCCTTTCAATTTCCAGATAGCCTACTTTTCGGGTTTTTCAAATTTTTTCTACTTTGCTAAAAACTGTCCATAAGGAAATTTATAGGGATTTTTTCAGTGATTCCACTTGGATCTATTAGAAGACTTCTAGATCTAACTCCAGATATTAACCAGACTCAAAAATTTGAAACACAATGAGAGATATGGTCATTTGAATTTCAGGTTACGTTTTTTCAAAAACTAATTTTTCAGTTTTTGTGTTTTGTAAGAAAACTTTCATGATCTCTTGATTAATTCAACATTAGACATTATAAACCATCATAACATATACTAATACCTCAAAAACTCATGGATCTACCATGATCTATGTTCTATTGCATCAAACCTTCATCAAATCAAAACAAAACATAATTTATGCTAAGAAAATTAAGATTTTCAACCTTTTGAAACATAGTTTCATTCTTCTTGCTTTTGATCTAATTTTTAACACTTGACAGTGCTAGATCTAAACATATAACACTTATATACATATAGATCCATAGTTTTAGAGTTTTGAACCATAGACCCATGTTTTGATTCTAAATAGTAAAACATAAATTACATTAAATAGTTAGATGTTATACCTTTGCTTGTATGCTTCTCTCTTCTTCTACCTAAGTTTGTTTATAAACTTAGAGTACACAAAATATTCTCCCTCTACCTCCCTTATGGCTGCCAAATCATGCCCTTTTCTCTCCCTCTTTCTCTCTTTCTTTCTTTTGTTAGCAAATAAAGAAGTAAGAGGAAAGAGAAATGAAATGAATTATGTTTAGATAACATATATAGATACATCCCCCTTTCTCTCTCTAAGTGGGCAGCTAATGGGGTAGAAAATGAAGAGACCTAATTTTTTTTCTTTCCTTTATCTTTAGTTAATGACTTTTAGGAGATGAAATAATAAGACAAGGAAACTTGTTTAGTAAATATGAGAGGGCTATTTATATTGGGAAAAATATATGCATATATCATATGTATACATATATAAATTCTCCTAACATATTTTGGCATATCATACCAAATCTCTCCATATCTACCATATCTTTTCATATCTATCAAATATCTTTTCAAATCTATCCAATATCTTTCCAAATCTATCCAATATCTTTTCTTTCTCTCTTATAATCTTTAGCTTGCTTGCAAATCTAGCCAAAAGATTTAATCACATGCTTGTTGTCCGATTTATGTAACGACAATTAACGCGCAAGTATACGCGGTCAACAAGTAATATAAGATAAGTAGGATGTCGTACCCACGAGGACGAAGTCTTAAATGCAAATCAAATACTAATGTAAGTTCTTTACTGTCTTATCTAAACAATTGATTGGAGGTGGTATTTTAAACTATGAGATTACAACTAAAGGAAGCGGGAGAAATAGATGTAATAGGGAGACAAGCTAGGATTGCAATTCCCCTAACGCGTCACCTAATCTCCTAACTCTCCACAATACAAACAAATCAAGGAATGGCCAGCCGAGAAATGAACTACGCATAAGCTTCTGTCGAAGGCCAAATGCACACCCCTAGCTAGATGAATCACAATATGTCTATCGATGAAAATAACTAGACTAGGGTCAATAATATTAGTCTCAAGACTACACAAGGCAAATAGAGATATGTCTATCCTATTTAGCAGTTTATGCACACATTCCTTTAGACAAGGGCATAACAAGTGTTATTGTATTTTAAAAGCTAGATATTAATGTCCAATCTTCAATATCCATTAATATCACTACCAAAAACTCTGTCAAGCATTTAGTCAATAAGCAAGAAATACAACAACCCATTCCCAAAATGATTCATTAATATAAATAGGAGAGAAAGTTAACTAGGCTAAACACTAGGTTACATTGCAATCCTAAAAAGGTATTAGTTCATAAACATGGTGCTAATACAAATTTCTATCACATTCAACATTGCTCAGTAATACACAAATAACTTAGAGATTTGGAATAAGAAAACTCCTGTTGTAGGGTTTTCTGTCTCCAATTCTTCTCTTCTTCGTGGAACTCCTGAGCTGTCTATGATGCAATAACTATTCTCCCAAAGAAAAATAATGCTTGTTTCTGCTCTAGAATCTCCAGATATCTATTCTGTCTTTTTTTTCCTTCCTAGCCGCCTTGTCTGTCTCTCTTTTTTTCTCCCTTTTAGGTCATTAAAAACAAACCAGTCTAGACACCGGAGGTGACGCTGCGGCGCGGAGCATACAACTACTTGGTGGCGCTGCGGCGCCACTCACGCTGCAGCGCGAGATTAAGAAGTACTGTGGCCGCTGCAGTGCCAGATTACATCAGCATGGCCATGGGGTCGGCGCTGCGGCGCGAGCTAAAGGCTATGCTGATGTAATCTGGCGCTGCAGCGGCCACAGTACTTCTTAATCTCGCGCTGCAGCGTGAGTGGCGCCGCAGCGCCACCAAGTAGTTGTATGCTCCGCGCCGCAGCGTCACCTCCGGTGTCTAGACTGGTTCATTTTTAATGACCTAAAAGGGAGAAAAAAAGAGAGACAGACAAGGCGGCTAGGAAGGAAAAAAAAGACAGAATAGATATCTGGAGATTCTAGAGCAGAAACAAGCATTATTTTTCTTTGGGAGAATAGTTATTGCATCATAGACAGCTCAGGAGTTCCACGAAGAAGAGAAGACTTGGAGACAGAAAATCCTACAACATGAGTTTTCTTATTCCAAATTTCTAAGTTATTTGTGTATTACTGAGCAATGTTGAATGTGATAGAAATTTGTATTAGCACCATGGTTATGAACTAATACCTTTTTAGGATTGCAATGTAACCTAGTGTTTAGCCTAGTTAACTTTCTCTCCTATTTATATTAATGAATCATTTTGGGAATGGGTTGTTGTATTTCTTGCTTATTGACTAAATGCTTGACAGAGTTTTTGGTAGTGATATTAATGGATATTGAAGATTGGACATTAATATCTGGCTTTTAAAATACAATAACACTTGTTATGCCCTTGTCTAAAGGAATGTGTGCATAAACTGCTAAATAGGATAGACATATCTCTATTTGCCTTGTGTAGTCTTGAGACTAATCTTTTTGACCCTAGTCTAGTTATTTTCATCGATAGACATATTGTGATTCATCTAGCTAGGGGTGTGCATTTGGCCTTCGACAGAAGCTTATGCGTAGTTCATTTCTCGGCTGGCCATTCCTTGATTTGTTTGTATTGTGGAGAGTTAGGAGATTAGGCGACGCTTTAGGGGAATTGCAATCCTAGCTTGTCTCCCTATTACATCTATTTCTCCCGCTTCCTTTAGTTGTAATCGCATAGTTTAAAATACCACCTCCAATCAATTGTTTAGATAAGACAGTAAAGAACTTACATTAGTATTTGATTTGCATTTAAGACTTCGTCCTCGTGGGTACAACATCCTACTTATCTTATATTACTTGTTGACCGCGTATACTTGCGCGTTAATTGTCGTTACATAAATCGGACAACAAGTTTTTGGCGCCGTTGCCGGGGACTTAGTAATATTTGTTATCAATATTAAAGCTAAGTTATTACGATCTTAATTTAAACTAATTTTATCTGTTTAATTTTCTTTTCAGGTGATCTCAACGGCGTATGCCACCTCGAAGGGGTCGGAATATAATACCTCTCGATTCCGAGGTTGATAGAACGTACAGACGCCTGCAGAGAGAAAAAGCTCGGGGCATAAATACTCCTGTTACAATGGCTGAGGAACTTCAGAAATCTTTAAGGGAGCATGCTATGCCTCACATCGCAGATTTGCAAGCGAGCATTCTTAGGCCCGCAATCCAAGCAAACAATTTTGAGATCAAGCCGGGCACCATCCAAATGTGCTCCAATATTCAGTTTGGGGGATTACCAAATGATGACCCCAATGATCACTTGATGAACTTCTTGGAGATTTGCGATACGTTTAAATGCAACGGAGTGACTGACAATGCCATCAGATTGCGATTGTTTCCCTTCACTTTGAAGGACAAGGCCAAGAGCTGGCTACATTCACTTCCGTCAGGCTCCATAACCACATGGGATGACCTGGCTCAAAAGTTCGTGGCAAAGTTCTTCCCACCCGCTAAAACCGCCAGGCTCAGGCACGAAATTACCTCTTTTATTCAATTTGAGTCAGAGTCTTTGTACGACTTATGGGAGCGATTTAAGGATCTTCTAAGAAAATGCCCCCACCATGGACTGCCAGAATGGCTTCCCATCCAGACATTCTATAATGGGTTATCTGGAGCTACTCGATCGAGTATTGATGCCGCTTCTGGAGGAGCGTTCATGTCTAAGCATCACACAGCGGGGTATGAATTGGTGGAAACAATGGCGGCCAATAATTATCAATGGCCAAATGATAGGCAAGCCCCTAGAAGAGCATCAGGAATATATGAGGTAGATCCAGTCACGCAATTAACGGCTCAGGTTGCAGCGCTAACTAAAAGACTTGACACCATGGGAGTGCAAGCTGTGCAGAATGTTCAGAGTGTCGCATTGTTGTGTGAATTGTGTCAAGGGAGCCACACAACTGATTAGTGTGCCATAAGCCCCGAGTCAGTTCAATTTGTTTCCAACTACGGGAGGCAGCAAAACGCAAGTCTCCCTACTCATTATCATCCGGGCTTGAGGAATCATCCAAACTTGTATTGGGGCAACACAAATAGCAATCAAGCACAACCACCGACCACCAGGCCTAATTTCTCAAACCCTCCCGGTTTTCAAGTTCAAAATCAGTTCAACCAACAACCACAGAGTTCTCATAATCAGTTCCACCATCCACCACCTCATCAGGAAAGAAAACCTAGTTTGGAAGATCTCCTGTCTCGATATATTGCCCAAAATGAGACAAGGAGCAGTAATCAAGAGGCTTCCATCCGGAACCTTGAAGTCCAAATGGGACAGTTGGCCTCTGCTTTGAATAGTTGACCGCAAGGCACATTGCCGAGTGACACTGATGTCAACCCGAAACGGGATGGGAAGGAACACTGCAAAGCAGTTACACTCCGAAGTGGGAAAACTATAAATGAAAAGGGTGGAGAGAGTCATGTAGTGCAAGAAGAAGTGACTTTAGAGGAATCTATTGTGGAGCAAAGTGATGATAAGCCTGGGGGTGAGGTAAATGCTCAAGAAAGCCCTTCATCACCAACCCCTATAGTGAACACAGCTAGTCCTCCTATCCCGCAGTTGCCATTCCCCCAGTGCATGCAGAAATAAAAGCTTGATAAGCAATTTTCTAAGTTTTTAGAAGTTTTCAAGAAGCTTCACATAAACATCCCATTTGCAGAGGCGTTGGAGCAAATGCCGAGCTATGTTAAATTCATGAAAGACATATTGTCGAAGAAGAGGAAAATGGGAGATTATGAAATAGTGGCTCTGACTGAGGAATGCAGTGCTATTTTACAGAACAAGCTCCCGCCAAAACTGAAAGATCCTGGAAGTTTCACGATCCCATGCACTATCGGGGATCAATTCATTGGCAAGGCCTTATGTGATTTGGGGGCGAGTATAAATTTGATGCCTCTATCAATATATAAGAAACTTGGACTGAATGAAGCCAAACCCACAAGTGTTACTTTGCAATTGGCGGATAGATCTCTCACGTACCCGAAGGGGATAGTAGAGGATGTGCTTGTTAAGGTGGACAAGTTAATCTTCCCAGCGGACTTTATTGTCTTGGATTTTGAAGAAGACAGGGAGGTCCCGATAATACTGGGTAGACCATTCTTAGCAACGGGGAGAACCCTTATAGATGTGCAGAAAGGGGAACTGACTATGAGAGTACAGGATCAGGAAGTGACTTTCAATGTGTTTAGGGCAATGAAATATCAGAACACCCCTGAAGACTGCTTTCAGATTAAAGTGCTTGATGATGCAGTCAGGGAAGTATTCTCAGAAACATGCATGACAGACCCTTTAGAAGCTACACTAAGAGGTACCAGAGCTGATGAAGAGGGCACCCATGTTGAATTTGCTAATTGGCTGGACGCACCCCAGAGATCTACACAGTTCAAAAGACAGTTTGAGTCGCTGAATGATCCAAAAGCATCTACTTCCAAATCCCAACCATCTGTTGTAGAACCTCCTGTCCTCGAGTTAAAGCCCCTGCCCAATCATCTGAGGTATGCATACTTGGGGAATTCTTCCACTTTACCTGTTATAATATCTGCATCTTTAGATGAAGGCCAGGAAGAGAAGCTACTGCTAGTGCTTAAACAGTTTAAAACGGCACTGGGGTGGTCGATTTTAGACATTAAAGGGATCAGTCCATCCCTTTGTATGCACAAAATCCTACTGGAGGAAGGATCCAAGCCGACCATTGAACATCAGAGGCGGTTGAACCCAATAATGAAGGAGGTGGTCCGGAAGGAAATCATTAAGCTGCTAGATGCGGGCATTATATACCCTATCTCGGACAGTCCTTGGGTCAGTCCCATTCAATGCATGCCAAAAAAGGGCGGTATGACAGTAGTAGCCAATGAGAATAACGAGTTGATTCCAACCAGAACGGTGACTGGATGGAGGGTATGTATGGACTACAGAAAGTTAAACAAGTCAACCTGTAAGGATCACTTCCCTTTGCCATTTATTGATCAGATGCTCGATAGACTTGCTGGGCATGCCTTCTACTATCTGCTAGATGGTTATTCTGGCTATAATCAAATTTCTATTGCTCCCGAAGATCAGGAGAAAACAACGTTCACATGTCCGTATGGGACCTTTTCCTTTTGGAAAATGTCCTTTGGGTTGTGTAACGCTCCTGCAACATTCCAACGTTGCATGATGTCCATCTTCTCTAACATGGTCGAAAAGACCCTCGAGGTTTTCATGGACGATTTTTTTGTATTCGGGAGTTCATTTGATAACTGTCTGGTGAATTTGACTGCCGTTCTCCAAAGATGTGTTGAGACTAATCTTGTATTGAATTGGGAGAAGTGCCACTTCATGGTAAAAGAGGGCATTATTCTGGGCCACAGAGTATCTGATGGTGGTATTGAGGTAGACAAGGCTAAAATTGATGTCATCAATAGTCTACCACCGCCTACATCAGTGAAAGGGGTTAGGAGTTTTCTTGGGCATGCAGGTTTCTATAGGCGGTTTATCAAGGACTTCTCAAGGATAACAAAACCGCTATGTTCACTATTGGAAAAGGATATGCCTTTTCAGTTTGATGAAGCCTGCCTCAGAGCATTTGAACTATTGAAGGAAAAACTCATTTCGACTCCTATTGTGGTAGCTCCTGATTGGACTTTCCCTTTTGAGCTCATGTGTGACGCCAGCGATTTTGCAATTGGGGCAGTGTTGCGGCAGAGAAGGGACAAAGTGTTCCACACGATCTACTATGCCAGCAAAACATTAACTGATGCTCAGTTAAATTACACCACAACCAAGAAAGAATTGCTGGCAGTGGTTTATGCTTTCGACAAATTCCGTTCCTACCTAATTGGAACAAAAGTGACCGTGTACACAAACCATTCGGCCATTAAATATCTGATAGAGAAAAAAGATGCAAAGCCTAGGCTGATAAGGTGGGTCCTTCTTCTACAGGAGTTTGATCTGGAGATCCGCGAGATCATTTGTCAAGGTTGGAAAACCCTCCTCATTCGGGAGATGCAATCAAAGACATCAATGATTTCTTCCCGGATGAACAACTGTTTGGCGTCCAAAGTAAAGCCCCGTGGTATGCGGACTTTGCGAATTTCGTCGCTTGTCAAGTGCTTCCTCCCATCTTGAGCTATCAACAAAGGAAGAAATTCCTACATGATGCAAAACAATACTTTTGGGACGAGCCCTTTTTATTCAAACAGTGTTCAGATCAGATTATGCGGAGATGTTTGCCAGAGGAGGAAATCGAAGGTGTGCTCCATCATTGTCATTCCTCTAATTATGGAGGACATTTTGGGGGCCAAAGAACTGCTGCTAAAGTACTCCAATCTGGGTTTTACTGGCCTACCCTGTTCAAAGATGCACACCTATATGTGTTGCACTGCGATAGATGCCAAAGGGTAGGAACCATCTCAAAAAGGCATGAATTACCGCTGTAGAATATCCTTGAAGTAGAGTTGTTTGATGTATGGGGTATTGACTTCATGGGACCATTCCCGTCGTCCTACAACAATCTTTATATTCTTGTAGCGGTTGATTATGTCTCCAAATGGGTAGAAGCAGTCGCCTTGCCTTCTAATGATGCTAAGGTCGTGCTTAATTTCTTAAGGAAAAATATTTTCACTCGCTTCGGCACTCCTCGGGCAATAATCAGTGATGAAGGGTCACATTTTTGCAACAAATATTTCGAAGCCCTTCTTGCTAAGTATGGGGTGACCCATAAAATAGCCACAGGTTATCATCCGCAGACAAGTGGCCAAGCAGAGATCTCTAATCGAGAGGTTAAGCTTATCTTGGAGAAGATCGTTAATCCTAATCGGAAGGACTGGTTAAAGAAGCTTGATGATGCCTTGTGGGCATACTGCACCGCTTACAAAACGCCTATCGGAATGTCTCCGTATAGGCTTGTTTATGGCAAGGCTTGTCATCTTCTTGTGGAGCTAGAGCACAACGCATATTGGGCTATCCAAAAGCTCAATTTCGATATGGATGCAGCAGGTGAACGAAGATTATTACAACTCAATGAATCAGACGAGTTTAGTCTGCACGCGTATGAAAACGCTAAGTTGTATAAGGAAAAGACAAAGCGGTGGCATGACAAGAAAATTGTCGAAAGGAACTTCGAACAAGGCCAGAAGGTGCTTCTTTTTAACTCGCGGCTGAAATTATTCCCAGGGAAGTTGAAGTCCCGATGGTCGGGGCCGTTCACCATTGCTAAAGTGTATCCTCATGGGGCTATTGAGGTCGAAGACCCTCATTCAGACAAAACCTTCAAAGTCAATGGACAACGTTTGAAACACTATTGGGGCGGCGAGGTCGATCGACAAAACACCTCCATCACCTTGGGAGACCCGGTGTAAGGCGGGGCGAAAGTCAAGCCGACGACTCTAAATCAAGCGCTTGATGGGGAGGCAACCCCATCTCAGTATCAAAAAATATCCTTGTGGTTTTATTTAGTGTTGTTTTCTTTAGTTATCATTAATGCAATTGTTTTTCTTTTCCTTAGAATTTTTGTAGATGTTAATTTAGTGTGTTAGTATGTAGTTTAATAGTTTGTATAATTGCAAGTATGATTGCTTTGTCTAGTAGTTTATCTGGGTATTGATTCAGGTTTTGGGTAGTGCAGGAAAAGAAAACACAGTGCTCGCGCCGCAGCGCCAGGAGATAGTCTGAGTTTCGCGCCGCAGCTCCAATAACCACGCCGCAGCGCCAGATCCTTTATAATTTTTGCGCCGCGGCGCCGGCATATGCTGGAAGCTACTGGAGAGTTGCGCCGCAGCGTCCGAATGTCCTACCGCAGCGTCAAGATGTCACGCCGCAGCGCCGAAAATGACGCCGCAGCGCCGAAAATGACGCCGCAGCGTCAAAAAGAACCTATCCCGCGCCGCAGCGCCATGCACCACGCCGCAGCGCCATTACCGTATTTTTAAGTTTAATTGAGGCTTTTGGGTTCAGTTTGCAGCGTTCCTCTTTTCTCTCTCACACATCTCCCTTTCTCCCAACGAGTGCGGCAAATCAACCGTCACTCCCAATTCGGTTTCTGAGCGTTTGTGGCCTTCAACCGTCGTGCAGTTATTCTCCTTCATTCTATTAATAAGAAAACCAAGGTAAAGGATTTCTTCAGAGCAGAGTTTGTTTTGTTCGTTTGTTATTTATCTTTCTGTTGTCCTTTAGTTTTGTTGGCTATGGGTTCCAAGCGTCCTCGCACTAGTATAGGTCCTCCTCCGTCTTCCAGAGCTCCTCCTCCACTTTGGGATGCTGTAAAATTCCCGAGTGAGGAAGCATGGAAGCGATATGCCCAAAATTTCTCAAAGAGGAGTTTGGTGCCAGAGAGAGGACTAAGGCCAGATGACAAGATGGACGGCGATATGAATTCAATGATTGTAACTATGAAATGGGTTCACTTCACCAAGCCGCCCGAATCTGCAGTTATTTCAGTGGTAAAGGAATTCTATGCAAATGCTAATGCCGATGGTCCTGCTTCGGTGCCAGTTCGGGGTAAGTTGATCAAATATGACAGTCGAACAATCAATGCTGTGTATGGGACTCCAAACTACGAGGGTAAGGATTATCTGGAGTTTGGGATGCGGAGTTACAATACTGATGAGATTATAGCAAAGCTTTGCAAGCCTGGTACCGTGTGGAAAACCAATGAATTCCACGGTGAAAAGACCTCTTTTCCCCATCAAGCCTTGAGCCGTTATGGTAAGGCGTGGTACTCCTTTATTTGTGCCAATATCATGCCAACACGCCACCTGAGCGATGTAACAAGGGAAAGGGCAGTACTGCTTTATGCAATTGTCATGGGGCTGAAAGTTGATGTGGGGGTTCTTATCCAGGATTCAATTAAAAAGGCCATTAGGAGCAACGTCAATTCCGGCCTCCCTCATCCTTCTCTGATCACACGCCTATGCAAAAGGACAGGTGTGGTATGGGAGAAAGACGACATCACTCAGCCGCCTATGGCTGTCATTGATCATCACGTTATAGCCCGTTATGGAGTATGGGATGGGGGACCTCCGTCACACCCAAAGGGTCAAGGATATTTACCGGGGCCTCTGTCGCCTCCCTCATCGGAAGCTGGTACCTCCGCTCAAGTGCCTGAGCCCCCATCTTCTGAGGCTATGCCACCCGGGGCCTTGGCAGAGATCTTAAGCAGTCTTAATTTTCTCCACAGCAAGGTTGATACAGTGGCTCAATGGCAGAGCCAATTCAATCACTATCATGCGGAGTTTGCAAATACAGTGTCCAGTATCTATTATGCTCAAGGAGGAGACGACGCAGAGTCCATGCCCTTTCAATTTCCAGAGCCTCCACTCTTTGCGCCTTATCCTCCACCATTTCCAGCCATAGGAGAGGATCGCGAGGAGGAGCCAGCGGATGCCAATGTTGAAGCCGATGATGATGGTGGAGGTGATGGTGCTCCAGAGGGTGAAGGCCAGTGAGGTCATTGGCAAATTTCAAGCTTGGGGGAGATTTCCTGTTTTAAGTTTATTAGATATGAATTGCTGTCATGTTTCTTTTGGGCGGTTTAGCCCCTGACTATCTATTTTTCTTTTATGCTATGTTTGTGGATGTTTTCGGTTTATTTTGGGATGCATGTTATGGTGCAGTGGTGCGTTGGTTGTATTAGGTATATTAATGAATGTTTGGTTTATAATATTTAATTGCTTGTGTTTTATTTTTGTATATAGTATTTTACTTTCGCTTTAGCTTTCTTGTAAATTTTGGGTTGTATTGTTTATAGCCATATTTTGGGGAGTGTGCAGATTTTTGGTTTACTTGACGCCATGTGTTATGGTTTCTCCTTATTTGGGCAGGGTCATGCCTATTTTAGTTAGTTTTCCCCCCTTTTTAACCCCGTTCTGTAACTGTGAATATGCTGGGTGAGGGTGTTTTAGCTGTCAATTTTTTGATCGTGGCTAATGACAAGCGCCATGTAGTTATGGCTGTCTCTTAGAGTTGTGTTAAGCATGTATGAGTTAGGGGTTGTGAATCGATAAGTCGAGACTGTTTTTGATCCGTCCTTCTTAACAAGAGCCGATCAACTGTTTTAACCAATTATTTTTAGATTTTACGTCGCGCGTTTATTGCTTTGGGAGTATGTTCATTCTTATAAACTTTCATTTCTGCAAGGTAATAAAGGGCTTGGGTGCTTTTACAGTTTTGGATCTTGGACTCTGGCTTGTTGTATTAAAATAAAATGAATTGAAAAGGAGATTGATTATCGAAAGTCTTGCGGTGGGTCGAGATAGAGCGTCAAACGCACTCGCCCATAAACGCAGGACCGATGTTGAGATGGAGCATAAAATGCACTCGTCAAATAATCTTCAGATTTCGTAAAGTCTAATTTGGCTTATGTTGATTACGTGGCCTTTGCTGCTCGAGTGATTAGATTCTTAGGGGTGTTCTACGCCTAGTGCCCTAAAGCCGTCTAGCTTGGGAGTCACTGATCAAAAGCTCATTTATGGGTAGCTCTGTCTAGCCTAAGGTAATTAAGGACTGTCCGAGTCAGATTTTTGTTGTCTTCATGCTAGAGCCTTTTGATCTTTTCCTGTGCTTGCATCCTAGTCTTAATGCTTGTTGATTGTTTAAGTTGCGTAGTGTGCATATTGTTTTTAGCAATCGACTGTGCGAGTTTTTTTTGAGCTATGTTTAGTTAGGATGGTTGATCTTCACACGCATAGAGTGGATCGAGTACAGTCTCATGCTTGCAAATTCGATTTAAAGCCACTTTCATGTCATTGATTGTCCTATTCTGAGAGAGGCTCTATAAGTACGCTTTGAAGCCGTGGTATTATTCTATAGTTGTAGTTTCCATTCGCGTCTTCCGGTAGTGTGGGTGTGGATGATAGATAGTTTGCTTGAGGGCAAGCAAATGCTTAAGTTTGGGGGTATCTGATATGTGGTATTTATATCACATATCAGATTCGCTCAAGCTTAAGACGTTGCTAGTTTTTTGTTATTTATTGTGCTTTTGCATATATTTTGTTGTTATTATGCTCTCCCTGTTTGATGCAGGGCTTTTTGAGTCATCTCCAGCTTGCAGGGGGCAAATGTGTCATTTTCTACACTCTGGGGCAGCAGCGCCAGAGCCTAGCCTTTAGCTCGCGCCGCAGCGCCGACCCCATGGCCATGCTGATGTAATCTGGCGCTGCAGCGGCCACAGTACTTCTTAATCTCGCGCTGCAGCGTGAGTGGCGCCGCAGCGCCACCAAGTAGTTGTATGCTCCGCGCCGCAGCGTCACCTCCGGTGTCTAGACTGGTTCGTTTTTAATGACCTAAAAGGGAGAAAAAAAGAGAGACAGACAAGGCGGCTAGGAAGGAAAAAAAAGACAATAGATATCTGGAGATTCTAGAGCAGAAACAAGCATTATTTTTCTTTGGGAGAATAGTTATTGCATCATAGACAGCTCAGGAGTTCCACGAAGAAGAGAAGACTTGGAGACAGAAAACCCTACAACAGGAGTTTTCTTATTCCAAATCTCTAAGTTATTTGTGTATTACTGAGCAATGTTGAATGTGATAGAAATTTGTATTAGCACCATGGTTATGAACTAATACCTTTTTAGGATTGCAATGTAACCTAGTGTTTAGCCTAATTAACTTTCTCTCCTATTTATATTAATGAATCATTTTGGGAATGGGTTGTTGTATTTCTTGCTTATTGACTAAATGCTTGACAGAGTTTTTGGTAGTGATATTAATGGATATTGAAGATTGGACATTAATATCTGGCTTTTAAAATACAATAACACTTGTTATGCCCTTGTCTAAAGGAATGTGTGCATAAACTGCTAAATAGGATAGACATATCTCTATTTGCCTTGTGTAGTCAGAGTGTAGAAAATGACACATTTGCCCCCTGCAAGCTGGAGATGACTCAAAAAGCCCTGCATCAAACAGGGAGAGCATAATAACAACAAAATATATGCAAAAGCACAATAAATAACAAAAAACAAGCAACGTCTTAAGCTTGAGCGAATCTGGTATGTGATATAAATACCACATATCAATGCTCCACTCCCTTATTTCTCCTAGCATATCCGGCCACATAGCCCCTTAATCATCCAAATTGTTTTTTTTATTTATGCTACACTAATTACTATAATGCCCCTCCTTAAGTGGGTTTAAATTGGGCTAAGCTTGGGCTCCATTTTATTTCTTTTTGGGCTTGCACCTTATTCTTGTTTGCTTACTAATAAAATTAAACTTGGGCTTCCACCCATAAATAAATTGGGTTATCATAATATATGTCTCATACATATATATTGGGCTAGCTTAATAACTTAATTGTTATTAAATCAAATTAGCTACAAGTCCAATGCTTAATTAAACAATTGGGCTATTTATTTAATTCCTTTAACCACAAAATCATCTTGGTCCATTAAATCTATTCTCACTAGAACCAATGCTCAACATTTTTGATATTTACATATTCTTAATTATCTTTATAAACAAAATAAATGTATACACAATATATAATATATATTTATTTAATCGTACACCCAATTCACATTAGTCCTCACACATTCTATTAGTTTATTAACTAAATAGCCATAATTGGCTTAATGAGTTATAAACACTCACACTCACATAATCATACACATAATTCACATACCTAATTTATTTATTAAGTCATCGAAATTTATAGGTATCGTAGTACCTTATTCTTAATATTCCATCAAACACATATAGATTCATCTCTAGGGTTTAGAAATTTGTAACCCATAATTCCTCTATTCTCAATCAAATAATAAACCATTTAGGTTCTTCCATAAAATTTTTAAATTATTCCTCAAATTCACATCTAGGTTTTATCCTTTAACCATTATTTTAATCATTTAAAATCTTATAAATTCTCGGGTTGTCACAAGGTTACTACGCGAAAGCGTTAAGATGTTTGTGCACAATATAGGTACGAAGGGTTGATCCCCTTAAGTACGAGTTAGAGTCCATAGTCTAAACGATTGTCAAAGGTTTTAAACAAAAATGTTTATAACCTAGGACATAGTTCAAGGTGTTATGACCCTCAGATGATTTCAATATTCGAAATTCTAAGTATTGATGAAAAAACTATTATTCAATTCTTTGTTGTTGATGAAAGTAAAGTTATTCCAATCTATTGAAGCTATTCAGTTCATATCATATTATTGTTGTATTTTCGGTGAGCTTTTATTTGCTCATTCTTGCATATTTAATAATCTCTTACAGTTAAAGCCGAGAACGTTGATGTACCGTCAATGAGTAAAGGGAAAGGCAAGATGAACAAGTGAAGACTTGTTGTCTTTTTATTTGATTGTAATAAGAGTTTATGTTATGTTTTTATTTCTGCATTATTATTTATGTTAAGGTTAGATAAACCTTGGGATGATTTTGAATAAGCTTGTAATTCCTTTTTAAGGAAGATTTTATTATTTATTCAAAGTTGTAATTTATTTTACATTATTGGGTAGATGTATGTTCTATTTAGATAGTGAACACCAAATCGTGTGGAAAAGAAGTACCTGGATTTGGAGGTGTCACAGGTTAGTATCAAAGCTTTAGGTTATGAACCTTAGGTGGGGGGAAAACCTTATGTAGTAGCCTTATAGGAAGATCGAAAAGATATTGGTGATAGGTAAAGATAATAAACTACCTTATATGCTATGTGTTTATGTTTTAGTATTCGAAGAGTGTCGATCGATATCACGTAATAATTAAACTTTAAAATTATTTTGTCAGGATGACGAACGTTGGAGAGTCCAGTCAGGCTAGGGAGGAGTTACCTCAGGTGCCTAGAGACGAGGAGCCCCGAGATATCCATGTTGTCTGGGAGCAGTTGGTTAGGAGGGAGCTATCTCCATTGATCACCATAGTTGGTCAGGAACATGAGCTGATATCTGGCCGAGAGGAGGAGGACGAGGATGAGTCAGAGTAGTTAGAAGAGGAGGAGGATTCAGAGGAGGAATTCCCACTTCACTCTACTAGTGCTGAGATGTACGAGGTGATCTACGACCGTAACATGGAGCTTCAAGAACTGGTGGACGAGAGTCAGACTACCATCCAGAAGCAGGATGAGACTATCGAGGAGTTGGATAGTGAGCTAGGGAATGCAATGTGGGAACTAATCCACACAGAGAGTGATAGATATACTGCACTGACCGAGCTAGCGAAGCTGAAGCACGACATCCAGGATGAGTCAACAAAGCATGCCAGAGCAGAGGAGACAAGCGTGAGGGCTATTCAACGAGCCGATCGAGCTGAAGATGAGGCTCAGGCAAAGAAGGACAAACTGAGGTAGACGGAATACGCTTTCCATACGGCTATAGAGAGGGCCCAGGATCGTGTCTTCTATTACCCAGCTCAGTTCCAAGGTTTACCATGGTACATGGTGGATCGTAGAACAGCATTCTGGGTGATGGAGGAAGAACGCAGAGAGGCTGTGCGATGTCTTAACATGCCTAGATAGTAGAGTTATTATATTATGTGTTTCTTTATATAATAAATAAATATAAATCCCATAATTGAGATAATAATGGGATAAGATAAGAATGTAATCCTGTAACTTTTTCAGTTCAGGAAAGAGGATGTAAATAGCAGAAATGCTATCTATTCTATATTTTAAAACTATGAATGAATGAATAAAGAAGTTTGTTGATGTGCTATGTGTTCAAATGTGTATTAAGTTATTTAAAGGTTTAACTTGAACTTGAATACTTAAGTATTGAGTAAAGGATCTAATAAGGATATTTCTTATCAGAAAATGCCTCCTAGAAGAAAACATACACATCAAAACCCTGAGGGTTCGACGAACAACAACAACAACAACAATAATGATGGGACGAATCCCAACTCGGTTCAATAATTAGTGAACCTGCTGACAGGAGCCTTTGCAAATCAGCCGTAAGTGCAGGGCACAACGTTTAAGGAATTTAAGGCAATAGGACCTCCTGAATTCCAAGGATCGATGAACCCGATAGATGCCCAGACGTGAGTAATGGAGATGGAAAAGGTATTCGACGTGGCTATAGTTAGCGAAGACCAGATGACGGCGTTCGCGACTTTCATCTTGAAGTCGGATGCTAGCTTCTGGTGGCAGGCCAACAAGACTAGAGAGGGGGAAGGAGTGATAGCGTGGGAACGTTTCAAGGAGGTGTTCTTTGAAATGTACTTCCCCGTTAGCTCACAGGATCAGATGGAGGTCTAATTCATGGAGCTTGAACAGGGAGGGATGACGGTGTCGGAGTACGCCGCGAAGTTTAATGAGCTAGCTAGGTTTTCTACGTACCAGGTTAGTACCGACGCTAGGAAAGCGAGGAGGTTTGAGCGGGGACTTAAGCCCTAGCTCTACAGCAAGGTCTCCATGTTCCAGCTGAATACGTTTGCATCTGTATTGGAAAAGGCCATACTCGCTGAAGGAGGAAGCGACGAGATGACTAAGTTTAATCAAGATAAGAAGAAGAAGAATGAGACGGAACCCAAGGCTGGTGGTAACGGGGCTATCAACTAGAAAAGGAAGTGGAACGACAACACCTCTACTAGAAGTCAATAGGGAAACCAGCAGAAGAAGAATATTGACGCATGTGCCACATGCGAGAAGAATCACATTAAAGTGTGCATGAAGGGGAGACGAGTATGCTTTAACTGTGGTCAGGAAGGCCACATTTCGCTAAATTGCCCAAACCCGAAGAAGCGAGCTTGTTACACATGTGGATCCAAGGATCACATGGCTCGTAACTTCCCGAAGAAGCCAGCAACAAGGTCAACATGGAATGGAGGAAATGGCAGCGACAGCACTCTGACTATCGTTGGACCACTGCAGGTCGTTCGACCCACTGCCCGAACATTCAATATGACGGTACAGGATGCTGTGCTGTCAAAAGATGTGGTGTCAGGTATTATTCTGGTCAATAGTATAAATACATATGTATTATTTGATTCGGGTGCTACTTGTTCATTCATATCTGATGATTTTGCTAAAACCCTAGACTTACCTAAAGAGGAATTAGTTTATCCTTTGAACATAGAGATTGCAAATATGGAGGTTATTCCTGTTAGGTTTTTTTACAAGAACTGTAAATTGGACATTAAAGGTCAGGAATTACGGGTAGATTTGATTCCGATAAAACTTGGAGAATTCAATGTGATATTGGGTATGGATTGGTTGTTCAACCATGGGGCGATAATCGACTGTAAGAAGAAGTCGGTAAACCTTACGTCTTCGTCAAAGTTAGTGTTCTATAGTATCAAAGCGCCTAGACAAATGAGTTATCTGATGATCATGCAAGCCAAGAAACTTTTGACGCAAGGCTGTGTAGGATTTCTAGCCTACATAGTAGATACTCGTAAGGAAAGCCCGCAGGTAGAAGAGATATCAGTGGTTAGGGAGTTTGTGGATGTATTTCTGAACAACTTGCCAGGACTTCTGCCAGATAGAGAGATAGAGTTTGTAATCGACTTAGCGCCAGGAACTGCTCCAATTTTGAAAGCTTTGTATAGAATGGCTCTAGTCGAGATGAAGGAACTGATGGTCCAAATGCAAGAATTACTGGACAAGAAGTATATTCAGCAGAGGGTTTCACTGTGGGGGGCGCCAGTTTTATTCGTGAAGAAGAAGGATGGATCGATGCGGCTATTCATTGATTATAGGCAATTGAATAAATTTATGATCAAGAATAGGTATCCTTTACCTAGGATCGATGACTTATTCGATCAACTGAAGAGCGCTAGATACTTCTCAAAAACTAATTTGAGAAGTGGGTATCATCAGTTGAAGGTGAGGAGAGAAGATATACCGAAGACGGCTTTTAGGACTCGGTATGGTCATTACGAGTTCTTGGTGATGTCATTTGGCCTAACGAATGCCCTAGCTGCATTTATGGACTTAATGAATAGGGTGTTTAAGCCATTCCTAGACAAATTCGTAGTAGTGTTCATAGATGACATCCTGGTTTATTCCAAAACCTAGGAAGAACACACCGAACATTTAAGGCTGACTTTAGAATCGTTGAGACGAGAAAAGCTTTATGTAAAATTCTCGAAGTGCGAATTCTGGTTAGAACGTGTGCAATTTATTGGCCACGTGATCGACAAGGACGGTATTTTGGTAGACCCGTCAAAGGTTGAAGCTATAATGAATTGGGATCAGCCGAAGACGCCATCTGAAGTGAGGAGTTTCTTGGGATTGGCAAGTTATTATCGAAGATTTATCCAAGACTTTTCTAGAATCGTATCTCCGTTAACGAATTTGACTCGAAAAATAGTTAAATTTGTTTGGACGGAAAAGTGTGAGGAAAGTTTCCAGGAATTGAAGAAGAGGTTGAGTACTGCACCTGTGTTGTCTTTATCGGATAGTACAGGGAATTTTGTACTATATATTGACGCCTCACATAAGGGATTAGGCTGCGTGCTGATGCAGAGTGGAAAAGTTATTGCCTATGTATTGCATCAGCTGAAGGATTATGAAAAAGGGTATCCAACCCATGATTTAGAATTAGCAGTAGTAGTGTTTGCTCTGAAGATTTGGAGACACTACCTCTATGGAGAAAAGTGTGAGATATACACAGATCACAAGAGTCTGTAGTACATCTTTACACAAAAAGATTTAAACATGCGCCAAAGGAGATGGTTTGAACTGATCAAGGACTATGACTGCGAGATACTTTATCATCCGGGTAAAGCTAACGTCGTCACCGACGCTTTAAGCAGAAAAGGTCAGGAGAAGCTAAATATGTTAACTGACCAGGATCAGTTGATAGAAGAGATGGCTAAGTTAGAACTTGAAGTGAAGTATCCGAAGGAATTGGATGAGAAGTTGTTTCAAGTAACTACTGGTTCTACTCTGGTAGACAAAGTGAAAGAAGCACAACTTCACGATGAAGAATGCAAGAAGATCCGAAAGAGAATAGCTGATGGTAAAGAGTTAAAGTTCAAGATCGATAACGAAGGACTGCAACGATTTGAAGGAAGAATCTGGGTACTGCCAGTACCAGAAGTTAAGGAGGAGATTTTGAGCGAATCTTACAGTTTGAGATATTCAATTCACCCTGGGAGTACGAAGATGTACCAGGATCTCAGACATCATTTCTGGTGGCCGAATATAAAGAGCGACGTTGCTGAATGCTTTGTGAAATGGTTAATATGCTAGAAAGTTAAAGCAGAACACCAAAGACTAAGTGGATTACTGCAACCGTTGGAGATTCCGGAATGGAAGTGGGAGCATATCACGATGGATTTCGTGGTTGGTCTTCCGACAACTCAGAAGGGTTTCGACATGATATGGGTGATTGTGGATCGACTGACGAAGTCAGCCCATTTCCTACCGATCAGGATTAAGTTCAACTTGGATCAGTTAGCGAAGCTGTACGTTAAGAAAATTATTTCTCGATACGGTGTTCCAGTGTCGATAGTGTCCGACAGAGATCCGCGTTTTATGTCAAATTTCTGGAAGCGATTACAAGAGTGTCTGGGAACGCAATTACGAATGAGTACGGCGTACCATCCTCAGATTGATGGCTAAAGCGAGAGAACGATTCAGACGCTAGAGGACATGCTGAGAGCTTACGTAATGGACTTCAAAGGAAGCTGGGATGATCATTTACCGTTGGTGGAGTTTGCCTACAATAATAGTTACCATACAAGGATCGATATGTCGCCTTACGAAGCATTGTACGACAAGAAAATCAGAACCCCATTATGCTGGGATGAAGTCTGTGAACGTCAACAGTTGGGACCGAAATTGGTACAACAAACTGCCAAAATCGTGAAGATGATCAGAACGAGATTAGTTGCTGCACAAGACAGACAAAAGAAGTATGCCGATCAACATCGTCAGAATCGAGAATTTTTACCAGGAACCTTCGTTTTCCTGAAGGTATCTCCCTGGCAGGGGAAGATTCGATTTGCCAAGAAGGGGAAGCTGAGTCCCCAATTTATTAGACCTTTCGAGGTACTACAAAAGGTTGGCAAAGTGGCTTACGAGGTTGCGTTACCTCCAGAGCTAGATAACATACACAACGTTTTCCATATTTTCGTGTTACGACCTTACAAACACGACTACAAAACATGTAATAGAATACGAGCCTTTACAGTTTGATAAGGACTTAACATATGAAGAAGTGCCTGTTTAGATAGTGGATATAAAGGAACAAGTACTTAGAAACAAAGTGATACCTTTTGTTAAGGTAATCTAGAGGAACAACAATGTTGAAGAAGCCACGTGGAAACTCAAAGATGTAATGAAAAAGACGTATCCCCAATTATTTGCTTAGCTATTTGTGTAGCCCCTTATATACCGATTTTGGGGACAAGATCTTTTTAAGGGGGGAAGAATGTAACAGATGAGTTTTTTTTATTTGTGATTCTGGGGACAGAATCTTTTTAAGGAGAGAATATTGTAACGAATGAGATTTTGTATATTTAATTCTAAATATTTATTAAACTAAATAAATATTTATAGTTGAATTATTAATTGAGTTAAATAAATAATGTGATTGTTATGGAGTAATTTAATTAAGTGTAATATAGTAGTTAAATAAATATTTAATATTTAATTTAATTGATGTATATTGATTTTATGGTATGATTCTAATTTAATTGAGATAATTAAATTAGATGAAGTTTATGTGATAATTGTTGCGTGAAATTATAATTAGCGAGTAATTATAATTGTTATGTGATAATTGTTATGTGATTAATTGGTGTTAGCTTTTATTTAAATAAATTAGAATGTTAAGATTTAATTAATTAAAGTCTAATATTTAAATTATGTGTTAAAAGGACTTATTAAAATAAAGAAAAGGGATTTAAAGTGTTTTTTTCAAACAAGACCCTTACTTCTATTTTAATCTTGTTTTACCAAACATAGCCTTAGTTACTAATAATCTGTTTTAAAAATAATGTTGTTTTGCCAAACATGGCCTTAGGGCTTTTTAAATTCAAAATTGTGTAACCTATATATTAATTAGTAGTTAGTATATGTAATTAATATATAGTAGTTACATATTCTATATAAATATATGTATTATATGTATAATATATGTATATCAGTTATATATGTTATACAGAATATTTACATTAGAAAATTAGAACAAAAAAAGAAAGAAAGAAAGAACAGAGAAAAAGTTAGAGAGAAAATACTCAGAGAGAAAGGAGAAAAAGAAGAAGGAAGATGAGTCATTGCTAAAGCCAACAAACATCATCTTCTTCTTCCTCACAATCAAAGGGTATAATCACTAAATTCAATTTTCTATATTGTGTTTTTATGTCTTACATGTTTTTCAAAAAGAACTTCTCTATAATACTCTTTTTATGAAAATTACTTGATTATGATGTATATATGTGATGTATATATATATATAGGCTTATATATGATTCTTATAGTTGTCTAAGTGATTTAATTCACATAAATACGATGACATGAAAAAATCATGTTAATAGTAATTTACAATGAACTTATTTTGAAAATAGTCTTTTAAATTATCAGAATTGATGTTTGATTGTTAATTTTGTTTAAATTGATCATGGGTTATGATATTATGTTAAGGAATAGAGTTAATACAATTAGAATTTTATGATTTGATTTAAAAACGAATTCACGGTAGCAATTTTCGTCAAGAATACTTAAGAATGTTGTTTTCTTCAAAAATCATAAAAAATTATGTTTTGATTATGTGTTATAGTGTTTATGAATGTTATAATCATGTTAAAACTTTAAGATTTTGTTTTCATAAAGTTTTATATACATTATGATGATTAAAATTGAACTTTGATGGGAAGAAATAAGCTTAATTGGCTTATTTCTCTGCACGATCGCGAGCTGGGGGAGCCACCTGGGGGGACCCGCCCCAGCGGGGCTACCTGCTGTCCGAGAAGTTCATTTGAGTTTCGAGTAATTTTTGTGCAGTGTTTGTTTAGCTAACTTAAATTGATAACATGTTAAGTGTATTGGACAATGAGATAACATATTGTTGATATGTTTAAGATAATTTGAAGTCTTATATGAATATATTATGTGTGTACTTGTATATTACTTTCATAAGGTACGACATGATAGTTTAAAGCGTTATAAGCTTGTGATGTGTATGCTGTGAGTATAGACTCACGTATATGGATAATTGGCGACTTATGTTGTAAACCACGTTGTGAGTTTAACTTAAGTAAGAAATTCAACGGTTTAAACGTTATGGTTATGAACTAATTGATGTTATAAACATAATGTAAAATGTAGGATAATTGTGGAAGTGGCTTGTAATTGTAAAGTGTATCTTGCGCTTGAGGTAAGTTTGCTAAACCTTTCTCCTACGTTTATGCAAGTTTTTCTAAACCCTAAACTTGTTATTTATATTGTGCAAGTTCTCTAATCCTTATTCTTTATATTATGTAATTTTGTTTTCGAATCTTAACTTGTTAATTTTTGTACAAGTTATTTTGTATTCAAATGTTCATAACGAACACGTATGAAAGTTATTATTGAAGTAATGCGATCTTGTCTTATTTGTTCAAGAAAGATCTACTTAGTCTTTCAATTGTTTTAAGTTATTTCTAAAGCATGCTTATTTCATATGAAGTTTATTGTTATGACTCATATTTGGTTCATAATTCTTATATTATCGAAATGTTAAGTTATTGTGAGTCGATTCAACTACTCCTTAGTTGATGATAGTTGAAAATTCCAAATTTCCTTTTAGCTATCCAAACCAATATTTCATTGGTGCGGACTTGTATCAAATACTGAGATGAACAACCCTATTTATTAGGGGAGGTTACTACGCAAAAGCGTTAAGATGTTTGTGCACAATACATAGTACGAAGGGTTGATCCCCCTAAGTACGAGTTAGAGTCCATAGTCTAAACGACTGTTAAAGGTTTTGAACGAAAATATTTATAACCTAGGACATAGTTCAAGGTCTTATGACCCTCAGATGATTTCAATATTCAAAATTCTAAGTATTGATGAAAGAATTATTATTAAATTTGTTGTTGTTGATGAAAGTAAAGTTATTCCAATCTATTAAAGCTATTCAGTTTATATCATATTATTGTTGTATTTCCGCTGAGCTTTTGTTTGCTCACTCTTGCATATTTAATAATCCCTTGCAGTTAAAGCTTAGAATGTTGACGTACCGTCAACGAGTAAAGGGAAAGGAAAGATGAACAAGTGAAGACTTGTTGTCTTTTGATTTGATTGTAATAAGACTTTATGTTATGTTTTTATTTCCGCATTATTATTTATGTTAAGGTTAGATAAACCCTGAGATGATTTTGAATAAGGTTGTAATTCCTTTTTAAGGAAGATTTTATTGTTTATTCAAGATTGTAATTTATTTTAGATTCCTTATTATTGGGTAGATGTATGTTCTATTTAGATAATGAACACAAAATCGTGTGGAAACGAAGTACCCAGATTTGGGAGTGTCACAATGATGATCTCAAGTCCAAGGATCACTTGTTCTACTATCACATTAGAAATTCTTATTGACAGGCAAGTAAAACTCCATTAAGTATTCCATAGCGAGTCACGTTCAGTGAACTTATTTTCCAATAAGCACCTATTTACTTGCTTTAGTGTCTCCACACAAATGATCATGAGATCGATCATCCTCATCCAATGAGCAAGCAACATATGTACCAATCTATTCAGATTTACTAATCCCCTTTTTAGTAACCCAATGATTGGGAATTATTTTAGTTTTTAACTTTTTAAGAATTTAGATCTCATTAGCATGATCAACATCATAATCCTAAAAGCATTGCTTAAAACTATGGGTTATTTATATATTATAAAAAATATCATGTAGATAATTAAATGCCTTTAATAAATGAATACTTTTATTAATAAATAAATAAGATTGTCTCTAAAGTATATGTTTTTATCATCATACATGATTGGCTTGTATTTGAAATATATCTCTTTTCCTTTTCTTAGTTTGTTCTGTTTGAAATATATTTTCATGCAAATCATGTATGTACAGTCCATTTCGCAAATTACCAATACCATATAAAATATTATTTTTTTTATAAATAGAACAACTGTTGTTCTTTATTATAATGTCAAATCCATCCATATCTAATACGAAAATAGAAATAATATTTCTAATGATATTCGGAACAAAATAACAATTATTTAAATAAATGGACTTGCCCGTAGGCAGTGCTAAACAATAAGTGCCTATAGCTAGTGCAACAACCTTTGCTCCATTTCCTAGTCGTATGACAACCTCATCCTTGTTCAGTTTTCTACTTCTGACCAGTCCCTGCACAGTATTACATATGTGAGAACCACAGCCGGTATTCAATACCCAAGTAGAATTTTGACTTTCTGAAAAATTAATTTCAATCATGAACAAACCTTGATTGGAAGTCGAAGCTTCTCCAAGCTTCTTCTCTGCCAGAAACTTCTTGCAGTTCCTCTTCCAATGACATTGCTCATTGCAATGGAAGCACATTCCTTTTCTTGCTGGATTAGGTTTCTTTTGATCCTTTATGTTCACCTTGCCCTTAGCCTTCTTAGATTTCTTCTTTTTAGAAGATACCTTGGTCCTTTTCCTTTTCTTTGAAGAATCCACCATTAAGATATGGTTCTTCTTGGATGGTAGGTGACCTTTTGCAGTTTTTAACATGTTAAGTAATTCAAGCAAGCAGATATCTAACTTATTCATGTGGAAATTAACAACGAACTACGAGAAGGTCTCAGGGAGTGACTGCAAGACCAAGTCTTGAATTAACTCCCCATCTATGACGAACCCAACTGTCCAAGGCGTTCAATCAAATTGATCACCATTAGGACATGAGTCTCAACGGCAGTGCCCTCGGTCATCCGAGATAGGAAGAGCTTCTTAAATATCTCATATCTAGCAGTCATACTTGTTCACCATACAACTCCTTGAGGTGAAGCAACATAGTAGGAGCATCCATATTTTTATGCTGACGCTGAAGCTCCTTATTCATGGATGCGAGCATGATGCATTGAGCCACAGATGCATCATCTTGCCACTTTACAATGGTGGCAATCTCTTCCTCAGAGGCTGATTCTGGAACATTTCCAGGGACAGGTGAATTTAGGACATAATAAATCTTTTCCGCAGTGAGAACAATTCTCAGATTCCATAACTAGTCCATGTAATTCGGCCCAGTTAGTTTGTTAGCATCAAGTATGCTACGCAGTAAAATTAGTGATTTCGATATTTTTAAAATTTATGTATGTGAAAAAACAATATTTTAGCAAACATTCATTTAATTAATTTTATATACCAAAATAAATTAGGTCGCATTTTAAATTGGTATCTCCCACTATTTTTTTAAATTATATTACCCTCACTTATATAGTTCGGCAAAATTTAATTAAAGATTTTCTAGTGAGATTAAGGATCCCATTTCAAATGTATATAGCCTTGTGTGTACACAACAAACGACATATAAATAAATAGGTAAACAACTCTTGTCAATCACATCAACATATGACTTCTTGTACTCTACCTCTTAAATTATAATGGTCAAGTGTGTGCACATCCGAACTAAAATGATTTAAGTTAAGTCCAACTTAGCACTCCATATATTCAAAAAAGAAAAATAGTGTCCTTGTGTGTGCACAACAAAATAAAATTATTCAATTAACTTTATAAGTATCAAATATGATTAAATTAATATCTTAAATACGCAATACTTGCCTTGTGTGTGCACAACAAACTCGTATTAAATATTTAATACTCTATTAATTTATCATGCTAGAAGGCGACGTTCGATATTCCAATTATCTTTGAACGCTTTAGACTTAATATAATTTCTTTGAGGAGTTTGTTATTATTTGTCTCATCTTATTTAGCGCACATGCACGCACACACACACACACACACACACACACACACACACACACATATATATATATATATATATATATATATATATATATATATATATATATATATATATATATATATATATAATACGCGTTATTTTATTAAAACATGCGAAGCATGTTTGCATAAAATATAATATATATATATATATACATATATATATATATATATAATACTTAGCATGCACATATAGAATACTATATTATACCCGAATTGATTATGATTTTTATTCTAGTTTGGTTCACTCGAGCCACTAAGTGAACCAAAAGATCAAACCTAGGAGTGCAAGAATTTAAATTTAAACGTAACTATTACATTTAAACCTAGGCTCCATACAAACGGGTCTTCACGCGCTCCTTGCTCCTTGGTCTCTAATTTCTTTCAAGAAAATTTTAATTATTTCTATTA
This sequence comes from Panax stipuleanatus, assembly GCA_020205555.1. NCBI lineage: Eukaryota > Viridiplantae > Streptophyta > Magnoliopsida > Apiales > Araliaceae > Panax > Panax stipuleanatus. The sequence continues at coordinate 92,871,277 of CM035117.1, forward strand.
CATTAAATTATTTAATTTAAATAGAAACCTTGATCAGAGAAGACGAGGTACGCAGACCCCATTTAATAAAACTCATTCATTCAAACATTCAACTAAAATAAAATTCAATCACATTGGTCAATAGTTCCATAATCAATCCCATTTATTATCATACATATCACCATATGCATCAATAAATAAATATTCATCTCATGAATTAAAATATTCCATATATATATATGAGTATCATTTAATGGACAATTTTAAATTGCATGAAATCTAATTTCAAGATTAAAATAAACTCTTTATTTTAATTATAAAATTATTAAAAATATTATATATATATATATAATAGTATATATATAATAACATTATTTTATATATATATAGTAACTATATATATATATATATAATAGTATATATATATATATAATAACGTTATTTTATATATATATATATATATATATATATATATATATATAATAGTAGCACTACCAGCAAGCGAATCATAATAAGTAACCCAGGAAGTGATATTACCAAATAAAGGATTAAGACTCGGCCGACAAAAGAAAACAGTATTCGCAATTTTTTTTTCTTTAACAGGAGACTAACCCAACAATTCACACATCTCGAGAAAAAAATTGGTTTTTTTTTTCTTACATAAAAAAATAATTTTATACAACTAATTATGCCTAATAAATTATTTTAAATACATACCAATACATATATGGAATCAAAATAATTAATAATTGCATAAATGTTAGGCTCTGATGCCATTGTTGGGTTTGTACGAAATCGTGGGCGCAATTAAATTATAAAAATTAGCAAAAGCATGGTATATCAGAGTTTAAAAATTTCTATAAAACCATTATCCGGATCATCCTTTTTGCAAATTATTAATTTAAAACAATAAATAAGAAGTTATGAAATCATACCCTTGTAAAACGAAGCTTTCACATGTACGAGTTCAACTCATTGTTCTTCGCGATCTCCTTGAATTTTCGGGTTAGATTCCTTCCTTTGATCAACCTTAGCCACCAAAGTGTTTGGCCTCTAGAGGTGATCCACCAAGGAAGATGAATTATCAAGAAGGAGGATGGTTGGCTAAACCCTAGATTTCTATCCACTATAAAAAAGGAGTACTCTCCAACAATTGAAATTGTATCAACTAATATCTATTATAAGACTCCTCTTATATAGATATTGGTCAACCCTTCTAATCCTATTAGACATGAGGTTTCATTTAATTAATTAAATTCTTTTAATTAATTTAGGCTTTCCACCACATTGGAAATATTTAATTAATTTGCCTCCTAATTTTATTAGGAATAAATGAGAGTACTAATATTAAATTAATTCCAAAACTCCTTTAGAAATTAAAATAATAATAATTGTAATAATATTAATAAGACTCCTCTTATTAATTTATATTTAATATTTTTAAAATATTAAATAATACACATTAACCTATTTAATTTATTCTATCAACATAGATTAAATTAATTACATTTAATGCATTATTACGATTATGTCATTACATTCTTAAATAATTATTCTTCTTTTTATAGTGTGACCCTTTAGGTTCTCCATATTAAACCGGTTGTGAATAAATAAATTAGAATAATTCTAATCTTCTTTAAATAAATAAATTAAACTAATAATATATTTAAATAAATAATATTTATTCTACAATAAGGATAAGTCTCCCTAGCGATCAACGACTTTTCACATAATATAAATTTTAACATTAATCATAAAAGAACCTGCGAGTAAATAGTTACCGTACAATTCAATCCTTCCACCATGCAATGTCCTAATTAAATATAAGACATGAAATTACTGTCAAGTCTTATTTTATTTAATTATATGTATTTCGATTGAAAAATGCACAACTCCAAATAATACAAATTATAAACTCCTTTATAATTTCATTCTGCCTTGGCCAAGGACTACTGGGTAGTCATTTAACGAATCACATAGGACATATCTCTTTTTTTACTAGAAGTGGTAGATTCTTTATTGACCATGCATTATCTCCATATGTAACTTATTATACCCAAGCATACCCTTTGATATACCCTAAGGGTCTTAAGGAATAAGTCAAAGTATAATTCATTACACACGAGATACTATGATGATATCAAGTCCAAGGATCACTTGTACTACTATCACATTAGGAATTTCTATTGACATGCAAGTAAAACTCTATTAGGTATTCCATAGCGAGTTACGTTTAACGAACTTATTCTCTAATAAGCACCTACATACTTGCTTTAGTGTCTCCACACAAATGATCATGAGATCGGTCATCCTCATCCAATGAGTACGTAACATATGTACCAATCTATCCGGATTTACTAATTCTCTTTTTAGTAATCCAATGATTGAGAACTATTTTAGTTTTAAGCTTTATAAGAATTTAGATCTCATTAGCATGATCAACATCATGATCTTAAAAGCATTACTTAAAACTATGGGTTATTTACATATTATAAAAAACAGCATCATGTAGATAATTGAATGCATTTAATAAATGAATACTTTTATTAATAAATAAATAATATTGTCTCCAAAGTATATGCTTTATCATCATACATGATTGACTTTTATGCATATTACTTTCACAGCCTGGATCGTCGATCTGTGGATTTTACTCACTTTTATGTATATATATATATATATATATATATATATACTAACTGGTTCGGCCTAGATCACTGATTCGTGACCTTTTTAGCTTTATTATATATATAACTGAATATATATATACTAATTTTCAATTTTGTCAAGCCCGGATTGCAAATCCGTGGCAGTTACAGCTTTTGTATATATAACTATCTATATATAAATTTTGCTGACTTTGTTTGGCCTGAATTGCTAATTAGTGGCCTTTTTTGATTTAATTTATATATACTAACTATATATATTAACATTTATATTTCAGTTTGGTCTAGATTGGAAATTCGTGGCCTTTTTACCGCTTTTATATATATATACTTACATTATGTCGAACCTGGATCATTTCGTGGCTCTTTTCAACTTTTATATATATATATTTACATTCTGTCAAGCCTGGATTATTTCGTGGCTCTTTTACATCTTTTAAATATATATATATATATATATATATATATATATCTACATTTTTGTTCGGGCCTGGGATTGGAAATCCATCCCCCTTTACAGCTTTATATATATATATATATATATATATTTATATTTCTGTCCGGATCTGGGATTGAAAATCCGTCGCCCTTTATAGCTTTCGTATATATATAATTATATATATTATTTATTTATTATGATTAAATATCTGTTCTAAATATTTATTTGATATGAATTTGTTTTAATATAAATCTGGTGGTTTAGATTTCTTTAAATCTAGCCATTTCTATCTTTCAAACGGTTCAAAATAGGTCCAACCGGAATCGGGAAGCTAGGATGGCTAAGATTTACTTCAATCTAGTTTTCTTTCTAGTTTTATTAAATATTAAAGCAACCTCACGACTCTTAGATTCCTATCTAGTGGGAACGAAAAGCTTTGGCAAAGCGCATGCCAAGATTTGATTGATGAATCCTGGGTTTTGCGACGTCTAGATATAAATATACATTCTTTGTGAATATCTGTGCTATGCAGGTTCTCTTGGCTTCTCTCTGTAAGCCTAGGAATCGTGGAATTTATGATCAAACTGATCAAAATTTGATTCCCACGATGGACAAACTCCACATTACAAATATACCCTGCCAGTTTTTCTGTAAAAAAATGTACATCTAAAAGACCTTCAAACGGTTATCCGGGTTTATAGTCTCAAACATAATGAAATATAGTTTGTCGTGCTAGAGTCACTCCGATGGTTGTCATGCTCATGAGAAGACCGACATTTGTATATATTTTGTGGTCGAGGATGCTTCGTAGCCCGACAATCACCATCCAAATTGAGCCAAAGGCTAAACAGAATAAAAATGGAAGTATCAACATGTTTCAATTCCTACGCGAGCGAAAGGGTTTGAAAACCACCTTTCAAAAACATAAATTTTATATCTTGTCTAAAAAGGACTTTTGCAAATCAAATCAAACCTTTTGTATATAGGTTCAACGAAGCACGACAATACTTTCAAATCAAATCAAATGTAGGCTCAATTACTTATAGCATACACACACACACATTATAATTTAAAAGAGAAATATTAAAAAGATGCGGTACCGTGTTTCACGGGAGTCGGGGGGTGCCTAACACCTTCCCCCCACTTAACCAAGCCCTTGAACTTTAGAATCTCGGTTTCAAGATCAAGTCTCGACAGTGTCCAATAATTGGGCCTACTTGCAAAATCAAACAAAATTCGGTTGAGTTGGTACAACCATTTCAAAATCTACCAACTGACGACTATGTGAACCACTCAAATCGTCGATATGATACATGTTGGCCTTTTCCTAAAAAACCTTCACTCTTCATAAAAAAGATAAGGTAATAAGGATAGAAAACAACAAGATTTAGGAAGAGAGAAAGATCATATCCAAAGTTTATTGGATTTTTTCCCGACGTCCACAGATGGTGACTCTGCTGGGGACATTAGAGGGCTTAGGCCGCGGTTAAATCTTATCAAAATTTCTCTTTTATATCTGCATGTGTATGGATGCTGTGTTTTACATGGAATGGATGTGCATGAATGCTTTACTACTTTATATTAGTGCTTCGCACAATGTCATCATTTCACTTGGTGAGACGCGATGTATATGAATGTATGCTGTGTGATTCCTCCACTAGGAGGCGAACCCGTATGTGTTTGATTACTGGGCTCAAAAGAGAGTAATCGTGCGAGGCTTAGGAAAGTCACCACTCAGATCAGCTCCAATTGTAAGATCAGATTAATTTCCTCTCTAGTAGATTGCGATGATCTGGGGACCTTTATACCGAAAAGTCGCGAGAGTAGCCTAAGATAGGTCAGCCTCTGATTAACCAAATCTGAAGGGAAGCTTCTTCATGCCATCCTCTTGTAAATCCTGTCATTCTATCCTATCATCAAAACCACTAACCTTTGTTTTACAGGATAAGATTAAACAACCTCAAAAATAAACACATCATGGCATGCATCATGTTGATATATATATACATCAAAATTAACACACCTACGTTTGTTGTAGGTAAAAATTGGTCCCATCACCAGGTCAAAATCTAAGAAAGCACTAAGCCTATCCTCAGACATGGCTTCAAGTGCTCAACCAGAATCCACCCCTATTTCTGGGGAAGAGTTCGAAGGATTAAAGAACCAGATAGCAGAGTTGGCTATTTTCTTGAAAGAACAAAGTAAAGGTCCTCAAGGGAAACAAACACCCGGTCATACAGAACCATCTACACCTAGTGGCAGTCAAGAGGCCGGAAAGAAAGATACTCATACTCCTGAACTCCAGAACCAAGATATGACCAACAAAACTCCTGAAACCACTAACCTGAACAAAGAGCAGAAAACGGGTGATATTCTGAAGAAGGTCCAACAGATGGAAGAAACCATCCGGTCCATCAAAGGTGTGACGCCCCCCAAAATAGGTCCACACCACCTATTCTGAGTCCCTAGAAATACATGGTATAGAACTCAAATACAAATCTTTATATTCCAACTATTACTCTATCGTGCATAATACAACCACACATAAACTGTGAATAACAATACTCATACTCCTTATCAAAGATATGTTACATAAAGGTACAGTCAATAACTGTTTTAGGAATTAAAATCTTTGGAAAATGCTCAAGGAAACCTTCGTACATGGGAGGCCATGCTTCTAAGTTATAATAGATATCATATTGTTAGTTCCCAGTAGGCACATAATAGATCTAGAAAGGGGGTTGAATAGATCCTTTGCGTTTTTAAACTCTTTTCTATTTTATTTTGTATTGCTAAGAAGATAGCACATGACAAACATAAGAATCATTTCAAGCACAGCAAAATAAGTTAAATGTCCCCTTCATTGATATATTGATAAACATTGATAAATTGTTCTTGGAGTTAGTTTAGATGTAAGTAGTTAATACAAACATAACAGTTATGGCAGTTAAGTACATAATGTAAAGACTGAATGTAAATGACAGAATGTAAAAGACACAAGGGGTTTTAAGTGGTTCAGAGACTCAAGCTCATAATCCATTCTTCTGCACTCTCACAGGAAATCCACTAAGGAAGGTCAGCACCCTGAATCACTAAGATTCCTTCAAGGCCCGCAGCCCTGGAACTTTAATTCACTTAGAACTCTTCAAGTCCTCTGACTTGGAACTCCTTTAGTTTACTAAGAACTCTTCAAGTCCTCTAACTTGGAACTCCTCTAGTTCACTAAGAACTCTTCAAGACCCGCAACCTTAGAACTCATTTAGTCTTTCTGGACAAGGACCCCTCAGGCCCTGGCTACTCGTTGTTGTAGTTGTTGTTGTTGTTTGTGCTTTGCTGCTAAGATGTCTTTAAGTTGTATCATCTTTGTACTTAGCAGCTTGGCTTGGTCCTCAGCATTCTACTTTGAGTGTGGACATTTTATTCTCTGGTGCAGCTGATCTTTACTCTGTTCAGCCCATCTTCATCCGATGTCAGCTGTGCACCATCACCACATAAGACTGCTAAGGCTTTTCATTGTGGGTCACCTTCTTCTGGTCCTTAGCATTCCTTGAACCCTTCTTCATAGATAAGCAGACATGGTTCTGCATCTTTTCCTTTTTAACTTCTGGTTCTTCATGGTGATCCATAGAGTGGCTCTTATAATTTTCATTATACTTAGCCACTTTCTTGAATGCTATCTTCAAGGCTTTCTCAGCTCTCAGCTTAGCTGCCATCTTCAATGGCATTTTCATCCTTGTTGAGTGAAGCTTTAGTATGTTCAATCTTTCTTCAAGTCTTCTTTACTTCCACCTTCGTCGTCTCACTGCCACTGAAGACTTATTCTGTTCCGCTCTGGTGGAACTCGTAGAGTCAACAATATAGCATTCCAATAACTCAACGATTCTACAACGCAGCAACCACTCTTATCCTTGAAGCTCTGTCCATTAAATACCCTTCCATAATCTTCTCGTTGGAAAGTAGCCGTTGGAAGCTATTTGAATTGCTTCGCAGATCTCGAGTTATTTGGTGCAGACTGCTGATGTGACATGACAGCTCCTTTTTGACTTTACTGACACAGCAGTCTGCTTTCTCACCTACCGCCTCAGAGATGTCACTATTTCGTGTCAGGCTGGTAGTAGTCTTTACATCTCATTTTTGATTCTTTGATTTGAATCTACAAGAATTATCCTTTTGCATCGATGCTCTCAATTAGCAACGTTCGGATGTCAGTCTTCATATTGAGACGTTTCCAGTGCTTCAACATTCAGATGCCCGAACTCTACGATTCTAATGCAAATGTTCTTGGACCTTGATCATAGTGTGTCTTGTCGATTGTTTCTCTTTGACTAATTCAGACAACACTTCTGCTTACCTTGACTGATCTCAGGAATTAATAGCTTGACTTGTCGTTCTGGCCTCTTTCTGAATAGTAAGACACATTAGATTTGTGGCATACCCAGCTCTCTTTCTCCTGGTGATCTCCCGTTCACCTATCAACAATGGTCTGACCCATGCTTAATCACTTCTGCCTTGTTCTTCATAAGCTTGCCAGTATCTCTTTGTAAACTGTATTAGTTCCTGCTCGTTTGGCAAACACTATGATCCTGGTTAATCCCAAGATCGTTGTCTTCTGTTCTCTTGACAGCTACTGCACTTGTTGACTTTCTTTAGTCAGTTACTTTATCTGAAGTCTTCTTCTGATCGGCTTGTGGAAGACTTTATCTCGAATGGCTTCACAACTCATCCTAGATGACGATTGAGTTGGTGCTTAGATCTTCCATTAGCTTGCATGCCATTCGTTGAGTGCTCTTTGGTTTCCTTCAGGTGGAATGTATCCTTACAGCTCAAACCAGAGGCTTCATCTTTGGATTCTATGGGCGTGCTCATTTGTTGAGAATTGTGTTGACACTACGATTTTGCCTTGGCATTGTGAGCAACCTCTGTAGACGCCTTAGTCATGCAGACTACGATTTAGCCTTGTTTCTACAGACGCTACGACTTCGAGATCAGATCTTGGCAGACTATAATTTCTGTCTTCATGCTTGCTGTCCTCGTCTGATCTGGCTCGACTACGATCTCTTCCTGTGATATGATCAGTAGACTCCACTACTTCAAGTGTGATCTATGATTCTTGACTTAGCTCTAGCAGACGCTCGGTCGACTCATAGACAGGTTGTCTCTACGATTCTGAACATGACTTCCTCAGCGGACTACGCCTCTGAGAAAGTTCTTCTCGACACACTACGATCCTTCCTCATTTCTCCTGGCAGACTATGAACTCCGAGATCTACTATCTTGCAGACTACAATTCTTCCTTGATAGTTCTCGAGTCTTCCTTGTCTCTCCTGGCAGACTACGATGCTGGTGCAGGGCTCGACGATCAGACAAGCCTATCTATTACACTTTATAAGATCAACCTAACAAATTTGATCTTTCTATATTTATAGTCCTTGTACATCATTTCTTTTTAAGGACTTTACAAAGCTGTTTTGTTTATGTAGGATCAACCTAACATATTTGATCATTTCAGTCTAAGTCCTTGTACATATATTCCTATTATCTATCAAAGGACTTTACAGCTTTTATCAATGAAAGCATACTTGCATATTCATTCATTTATATCATAATCAAATCATATAAAATAGGAATACCATTCTTATTAATATTCCTAACAATCTTCCCCTATTTGATTATGACAAAGCAATCAGTGCACATGTATGAGATGACTGAATCTTATATACAATGAGCAGCTGTATTTCTAAAGTAGATAATCATGAATACTATTGATGAATAATATGGACTTTACATAAATCATGACACTCTACACCCTGGATCCAGAACATACCTAACTAGATATAGATGTAGCTTTTCTGCTCCATGTATGTCTCCAGAATGTTTGTTGATCAGTTTCTGCTGCTGCTCATCTTTCTTTTGTCATTTTCTTCTTTCCCCTGCTCCCCCTCAGATGCATACTTCACTTCTCTGTTTGATCAGGCTCTGGTTCAGTTGCATGCCCTTCTTTGTTTGGCTCCCCCTCAGATTCTATGTTCATGGGGTCATCATCTTTTGGCTCCCCCTCAGATGATGACTCTGCTTCTGCTACTGCTTTCTTCTTCTTCTGTTGCTCCTTTGCCTCTCTGCTCTTGGTCTTCTTTTCTTCCTTCATTTTTCTCTCCTTGCTCTTTCTTGAATGCCTCTTTCTATGCCTCTTTTGATGTATCTTTTTTCTCCCCCTTTTTGTCATAAATCACCTGAGACAACTGTATGTTTGACGCAAGCTGCTCCATCAGGTGAGATGAGTTACCAATCTCAATTTTGAGTTCTTGTTGGCTTAGCTCAAGTTGGAGGGAGAGAGACTGTTTCAGATCGTCAATCTTGTCAGAGAGAGATAGGATTTTCTCTTCAATAGCCTTCTGAGCTCGTAGAGCTTCTACCTTCTTATCACTCATAGCCTTTAGAAAAACTTGATCCCTTAGTTAAACTTGAGGGGTATGTCTGAGAGTCTGGCTTGAAGCCTTTTTGACAACTCATTGTCTTCTCCTGTTGACATGTCCTTGACTTCTGCAGCTATAAGGGAGATCTCCTCAATTAGTTCTTCAGAGTTCTTTAGCAACTCTTACTTTTGAAGAGATCTGGCATCAAGTTGTTCATCCTCTTTCTAAACAGCTATTTGGTCAGCCTCCTGCTGAGCGACTGGTTGATCAATCTCATGTTGAGAACCAGATTGGACTCCACGATTTTCACCCTTGGACAAGTTTTCAAGAGTAGCGAGAATCTGATAGATCGTTGAGTACCAATCATTGTTGAAGGATGAAGGATTATTAGTCAGCACTGCTGGATCATCTTCATTGGTAGAGTGAAAGGATTCCACGATTGTAGACTTGGGCAAGATCCTTCCACCTTCTGAGTCTGCTCGAAAATCGTAGGGGATGTAATAATTTTCAGCATGTCGATAGACCTTGAAATGAGATTGGTCTTTGATTAGCAGAGTTGCAAATTTCTTGACCATTGGAAAGTTCTGTGCCACCAGCTCTAGGTTAGGAAGATAAGAGAAGCACCATGAGAGATAGCTGTTGTCTCCAGTGAGGGATGCCTTTGTCCATGGCATGTGAGGATGAAACCATCTTATAGCATAATCCTTGATTTCAGTATCATAAATTAAGGTTGAAGAGTCTAGCTTTATAGTTTCACGTTGGTTGAGTAGATGTGCTGCAGTCATTTTCACCACATGCAGCCTTCCATTCCCATGATTAATCCATTTCTCTGGAAGTGCATCTAGTAGTTCTTTATCAATTTCTACCACTATTCTCTTCTTGCGTTGAACAGGACAAGGGATGTGAAAATCTTCTTGCACGTCATCCTCAGGATTGGAATCTCCTTTATTTTCTTTGTGATCTGAGCTTGAGTCAGACTGGTGTAGACTTCCTTCAACTGACTCATTAGTTTTATTTAGCATTTGATCATCATCAGCAGAGCTTGCCTTTGCAGATTCACTAGCCTCTTCTAGCTCTTTAGTCTTCAGCCTTTTGCTACTATTCTTTGCAGACATCTTCATTTGTCTTCCTTTTGATACAGCCTCATCATCACTGAATTCAATGATAGCTGTAGACGATCCTCCTCTCTTTTCGAGAATAGCTTGATCACACAATCTGTTGTTCTTCCTCCTTTTTGGGGGTTCAACTTCATGAGTTTCAGACCTTTCTTCATCTTCAGTCTTTAAAGTCTCTGATTCATCAGACAGACTTTCTTGAGATTCAACAGCAGGGGTGACATATACTTCTTCAGACTCTATGTCTTTTGACCCATTATAAGGGCTCCTTGATACTTCAGCACTAGGAGATCTAACTGTTCCAGGATTAGATTCTCCTTTATCAGCAGAATGGCTACTCTGAGGATTAGCCATAGGACTTGCAGCTTCTCCTTCATTCTCAAACTTGCTCCTTGAAGAATCATCCTTAAAGTTCTCAGTTCCCACTTTATCTTCTGACTCTATGTTTTCTTCTTCAGTAGATATACTTCTTTGTGGAATTGACTTTTGCCTCTGCACCACTTTGGCCTTCTTCTTTGCATGCTTTACAGAATTAAGCTCTGAGATAATTGCACCTTCAGATGATGAAGACTCTTCTTCTATCATGGCAATTGCCTTCATCTTCCTTGAAGTACTTATGCTGGTGTTGCCATGGGTCAGCCGTTTATTTTCCATTGGATTTTTTTCCAATTTGCAAACAGCTGTGTAGTCATTATCTTATGGCTATTAAGGACTTCACCTTCTTCATCCTTAATTTTATTCCTCAGCCTCTTCTTCAGAATGATGCTCAGTAAACTTCCATGAAAAACCTTTGTGAGTGGTTTTCCTGTTAACCTTTTCTTCTCTACGTTGTTCAGCCATTTGGATATTTGATCAAGCAGGATGGCTCCAAAATTGATTTGCTTCTTCAGAACTATGGCAGACATGATCTTTAGCTGTTGATCAATCATAGTGTCATGTGCAGTGTCCTTGCATAGTATATATTTGCCTACAATCTCTGCAAGGAACTCAAACTGTGACGCCCCCAAATTCTCTACCTTGCCTGTAGCAGATTCGGTGCTCACGTAAATATTCTATAAGATAGTAACTTCTATAAATCCAAAATTCACAATATCCCAATCAATTAAGAGTTCTCGTCAGAACAATTACCGTATGTGGATACCCTCACTTGGATGTATAGACTTATAATCTTACATATATTTCCTTGATATCAATAATTTCTATCTATCTGACATTCACAGTACAAATGATAAGATTGTTCTTGGAACTGAAGAGCGACCTCAGTGCTTACAGAACTCCCAAGATCATTCAATACCCTCATTCAGATGTATAGTTAATATAGATACTGTACTTGATATTATTCAACAAGAACAAAGTAACATCATGCAACTAATAGCTTAATCAAATAATAATATCTGACTACATAACGTTCAATTATTACATTAGAGTTATACCAAATTACATTCTTTGTATTATAATAAACATTTGTTCTTATAAACAGACTTCTACCCACAAGTATTATTTCCTGAACTTCCTGGGATATTCAACGCAGCTGTGAAGGAAAAATATTTGCAAGAATGAGCTTTAAAATGCTCAGCAAGTTTTAAACAATTAGAGTTTATACTCACACAATTTCTGAAATGAAGGAACATAAAGTTCAGAGTATTTTCCACATATATATACTGAGATTTGATCTGCCAAACCCCACATATTACGAGTTTCTGTCAGTCATATAGACTTAGCAACCTGGGTTGATTTGGCCAACCACACCAAATAGAAGTATGCATATCATTCTACCACAACCACTTGGTCAATATAAAATTGTCGGTCATTATAAAACACCCGGTCAGTGCAACACTGCCGGTCATAAATACTATCAGTATATATATTTGTACCAAATAGCATTGGTTTCACCACAATCTATATTTTGATATTAAATTAAGGACAATTTACAAAAATAATAGTTCATATGTCTTGGTTATGCTTGAACAATAAGTCATAACCTTTTTCAAATCATAGATATCACGAACAACGGATATAACAATTTCGTATATCAGTATACAAGACTTATATTTAATATAAAAATTAAATGATGTTAGAAAAACTTGCCTTTTATCACGATCGGCTACTTAGGTTATTTGAAAGTATATTCACCACCTATATATATTATAACAGTAATTAAAAATAATAGTAATTAATTTCTAATTAAAATACTAGTTTTTAGGTTGATCTTGGAGTCCGTTCGGAACTTTACAGCTTTATTGAATAGTTATCGAATTAGTTTTTCAATAATTTTATTGAAAAGTTTTAATATCTTATTCATATGCTTCAGATATTATTTATCATAATTTCCAAATGCTCAAAATAATTTTTCATTGATTTAATATCATTTAAAATAATTTTTAAGTTTTTTTTAAATATTTAATTAACCATTTAAAATGATTTTTAAATCATGAATAGTATGTTAAAATAATTTATTTTATTTAATAATGATTTTTTAAATCATTATTATCATTTTTAAATAAATTATTATTATTTAAAATGATTTTTAAATCATTAATATTATTTTTAAGTAATACATTATTAATTACTCTTATTATTATTAATATTTAAATATATTAAATATTAACAAAATTTTATGTCAAAATATTGAAAATTATTTATTATAATTAAAAATATTTTTTTTGATTTTTTTTTATATTTATTTAGTATTTATTTATATTTATTCTAATTATTTTAATTATTAAAATTAATTTTCAATTACTGCCTGTCGCTAAAGACTTTTAGCGACAGAAGTGTGGCTACAGGTGTTCTTGGCCCTGCCAAGAACACGTTGGTCAACGGCCTGGAACTTGGTTTGACTGAACCTTTCTGGCAATCAACTTAGTTTCTGGGTAATCTAATCCGATGAAAATGTAGTACTGATGTAGTAGTACACTTATATGGTCACTATACTACTTAACAACATTCCTAAAAGTTCACACGACTGGTCAAAGTAGCATCCTAACGCTGTTCTTGAAATTCTGGGCTGCCCAGAAAGAACCAGTCAACGACCTTTAGGGTCTTATAACTTTCCGGCCGTTAACCTTTTGGTGTTCCAGTCGTCGGGATCTATAGACAAACTACAAGGGTACATGATTTGAGCAGTCATGGAGGCTATATCTCAAGAAGCATCAAGATCCAAGCCTTCAAAAATCTTATCAGGTCGCTGCTCAACATTTTTGGGTTACCCAAAAATGGAAACTGGACGGTCAACGTGGTTTGACTGTTCATATTTTCCGGCAAGTGATTTCATAGAGCTCGAGAGTGCTCTAGTTATATAGTATTCATGTCAGGCTACAACCTAATTAACATCTAACACCCAACCAGACCAACAGAAGAAAGATCCAGGCGGTCAAACCACCTGTCAGGTCGTGTGCTTAAGCTTCCCAGAAAGTAGCCGGTCATGGTCGGTCAACGACCTTTGACGGCTTATAACTCCTAATCCTATATTTCGATTGTCATTCCATCACTTTCAGGCTGTTAACAACATTACATACTACAACTAACAACTCTCAAAACATCTAAACAACAAACAGTTAACGAGATACAAGGGCTGACATTCGTTGTCAGACCTAGTTTTTCAACTTTGACAGTTTTACTTAAAACTCTATTTTGATGCTTTTAAACGTTATGGATTCATGTTTTAACAACCCAGATCACTAAATAACTTAGTAATGAACATATTTAACTAATAAAAACAACAATCATATATTCAAAAATCAGAAATTAAGTTTGGGTAAATATTTTACCCTTTTTGAGCAAATTTTTGTTCTTTCCTTCTTGATCCTGTTTTCGACTTGCTGGGAAAGGTTTATGAGTCAGTGGCTTTGTATGTCAAGTGAAATTTCATGGTCTTGGGTTCTCTTAACCTAACCTTATATGAAAACCTTCAAGTAGGGTTAAAATCTTATTTTCTCATTTTCTTGACACATAAGCCTAAGTTACTTATGATCTAAGTTGTGTTGTCAATACCTAAGGAGATATAGAGATATGGTAAATCTTTTGCTTGTTGCCCAATTGATTTGGTCTTGTCTCTCCAATAAGAGAGTTTTTAAGGATGTTTTAGTCATTTTACATACACTAAGGGTACTTTGGTAATTTTGCCTATACTACGGGTATTATGATACTTTCTTACTCAAATCCAATGGTAATTTTGTCATTTCATATTATCCTTAGAAAATTTTAAAAAAACAATTATGAACAATTAGGTTTTGTTAGTTTAGAATTAAGGTTTATTATTTAAATTAGGGTTTATAATTAGGGTTAGGGTTTCCTAATCCCTAATTAGGTTTTTCTAGAAATATTTTGCAATTAATTTCTTAATTCCTCATATATTAATATATATATATATATATTCAAAATCCTATATAACATTATCAATGTATTATATTATAATTTCCATTTATTAAAATAATTAGGGTTAAGATTTCTTATTTAAATAAAATCTTATTTTATGTACTTGTATATACAAATAATAAAATTAATACACATCACACCAAATATAGGACATAATTATATTTACTGTTTAAATTAATATTCCTATTTAATATTGGAATATTACAATCACCCCCTCTTATAAGAATTTCGTCCCGAAATTGAAATTACATCTTATGAAAACAAATGCGGAAAGTCTTCTCGCATCTTATCCTCTAATTCCCATGTAGCTTCTTCAATATCATGATTCTTCCAGATAACTTTAACCGATGATATAACCTTATTCCTCAACACCTGTTCCTTTCGATCAACTATCTGCACTGGAACCTCTATATATGATAAGTCTTTCTCTATCGGAACAGGTTCATAGTTTATCACATGCTTATAATCGGGTTTATACAAACATAGTACAGACACATGAAACACATTATGGATGTGTCCTAACTCCGAGGGTAAAGCTACCTTATAGGCTACCTCACTTATTCTCCTTAATACTTGAAATGGGCAAATGAACCTCGGGCACAGCTTTCCCTTTTTACCAAAACGAATCTTGACTTTCCACAAGGAGACACTTTCAGAAAAACATGACTTCCCACACTAAACTCTTTCAGCTATCTGTGTTGTTCTGCATATTTTTTCTGTCGGTCTTGAGCTGCTTGCAACTGTTGTTGTATAATTCAAATCTTCTCCGTAGTTTGTTGAACTAATTCAGGTCCAAGCAATTGCCTTTCACCAACTTCAACCCAGCATAAAGGTGTTCTACACTTTCTTCCATACAGTGCTTCGTATGGTGGCATTCCAATACTGGCATGATAATTGTTATTGTATGCGAATTCTACCAAAATCTATAATGCAGGTTCTCAACATATCTTCCAGCGTCTGAATGGTTCTCTCACTTTGTCCATTGGTTTGCGGGTGATATGCTGTACTTAATCTCAGCTGGGTTCCTAAATGTGCCTGAAGACTTCTCCAAAAGTTCGAAGTAAACCGTCGATCTCTGTCTGATACTATGGATACAGAAACTCCATGTCTAGAAATAATCTCTTTTATATATAACTTGGCCAACTGATCGAGATTATAAGTAACTTTGATAGGTAGAAAATGGGCTGACTTGGTGAGACGATCAACTATTACCCAGATAGCATTGTGGCCTTTTTGAGTGATAGGAAGTCCTACCACAAAGTCCATGGTGATGTGCTCCCACTTCCATTCAGGAATCGGTAAAGGTTGTAATAATCCACCCGGTCGTTGATGCTCAACTTTAACTCTCTGGCATGTGAGACACTTGTTTACCCATTCTGCTATTTCTCTTTTCATGTTGGACCACCAAAAATGCTGACTCAAGTCCTTATACATCTTAGTACTTCCCGGATATACAAAAAATTTGGAACTATGGGCTTCGGCTAAGATTTCCTCTTTCAATTCCTGTACAGCTGGAATCCACACTTTATTCTCATACCTTAGTACTCCCTCTTTATCCAGTCGAAACTTAATGTTTTTCCCCTGGGTTATCTTAGCCTTACATTTCTAACATACTTCATCTTGCTCCTGCATCTGTTTGATTTTATCCATTAAGGTTAAGGTTGTCTCTATTACAAATAGCTTCTAGTTGGAGTTAGTTGGAGCTCTTATTTCAATTTCGAGTTTTTCAAATTCTTTTATCAGTGCCTCGTTGTTTGTAATGGTATTCAACCTTTCTTGATTCTTCCGACTCAATGCATCTACAACTACGTTGGCTTTACCAGGATGATATAGGATCTCACAATCAAAGTCTTTGATTAACTCTAACCACCTTCTCTGCCTCATATTCAACTCCTTCTGTGTAAAAATATACTTCAGACTTTTGTGATCTGTGTATAGTTCACACTTTCCCCCATATAAATAATGCCTCCATATCTTCAAAGCAAAAACTACTACGGCTAACTCCAGATCGTGAGTAGGATACCTTTTCTCATAATCTTTAAGTTATCGCGAAGCATAGGCGATCACCTTTCCATGTTGCATTAACACACATCCTAAACCCCTGTGTGAAGCGTCACTATAAACTACAAGACCCCCAATTTCATCTGGTAATGATAATATTGGTCCCCTACTCAGCAATTTCTTCAATTCTTGAAAACTTTCTTCACACTTGTCCGTCCAATTATATTTCAACGTCTTTCAAGTTAAATTGGTTAGCGGGGTCGCTATTTTGGAAAAATCTTTTATAAAACGACGATAGTAACCTGCCAATCCAAGAAAACTGGGAACTTCTGTTGGTGTTGTAATATCTGATAGTTTGTATATAATTTAATAATTATCAATAAATGAATTTATGTGAAACTCTTGTGTGATTTCTTTTATTAGATGTTCCTGTGTTATACATATGTGTGTTATTTTAAGATATATGATGTGAAGTATTTAAATAGTTGGTTTAGTTTAATTTATCTATTTGAATTGGTTAAATAGATAATTAATTCTATTAATTTTGTGGGATGGCATTACAACCTGAGTTGGAGTTCGGAGCGGGATTTAGAGACGCTGATTTCGTATTTGAGTCCGGAACGTTGAAATTAGTTAGGATAGACTGTAACCACGAAAATATGTTACTGTTGACTTTTTCGTCAAAGTCAACCGATTGACTTTTTTGAGGAAAAAGTCAACCACGAATTTTTGAGATGAATTTGATTTAATGGATAGTTCCATGACGTCTGGAACGTCGACTTTAGTAGGAATCGATATAAAAATCGAAACGTTTGGCTACGGAGGGGGCAAAATGGTGAAAATGGTTATTTAATTGATTATAATAATATTATTTTATATAGTCAGCAGCTGGGGGGGGGGGGGGGGGACTTGGTGACAATTGAAATAGGAAACATGGAGGAGTATATACGTATATAACAACGATAATAAGGAGGAAGTACTTCATTCTCCTCTTTAAACCAAGAAACTCTTTCATTTTCTTTAACTCCCAAGTTAATTCTTTCTTTTAATTGTGTATTTGTTGCAAGCTTGTGTAACTCCTGAGATGGGAATGGAAGAGGCATGGAAAACCAATTATTATAATATATATATATATATACCCTCCACCTCTATACTTCCTTCCTTTTAATAAAATTCCACCAAGAGAGAAGGAAAAAATGAGAAATTGTGTATGAGATTTTGAGTGCTATTGAGGATTCTGGAAATTTCAGAACATAAGCAAGCAATGAAGGAGAATCACTAGCTAATTCAACCAAGAATAATTCATCAAGTAAGTACTTCATATTCGTCTTATTTGTTGTTGAGGAAAATGGTAGAAAATACATGTGTGAGCATAGGAAATGCTTTGTTTTGAATTGTAATGCCATGCTTTTGTGTGTTTCTGTTATATGGAGAAGTAAGAATGAAAATTTTGGACTTAATCATGCTTCTATTGCGTAGAGAATCAAGAAATTATGTCATGTATGCTAACTATTTGATAATATGCTTCTTAAATATCAATTCGATCAAAACGTGGAAAGTTAGTGTGTTTGATTGTTGTAACATGTGTATATATGCTAGTGGAGGTGATTTGGACAGTAGGAATCGAATCCTTGCATGCTAGAATCAAAATCATGAATTTTTGTCAAAGTGGGTTAACTTAGAATCTATGACTTTTTGAGTTTTTCGGAGCCTTGGAATCATAGCTTCTGTGACTCGTTGGTTGTATGTGTTAATTTTGTAAAATACTATGTAGTATGTTGTCTAACCTGACCAATTTTCAAAAGAGACGGTGTTAAAATGAGCAAGTTATGATTTTCGAGAGCAAGCATAAAAATAGGAAAAATCTGTAAATTCTGGATTTTCCAGAAATTTTTTCTAAGTATGGGAGCAGTTAGGGCACACTTTTCTAGGTTGCCAGATTGTGGTCTTAACGTGTCATTTTCATGTGTGTTATATTTATGTAAAATACTATGTTGCATAGAGTTGGTGGTGTCCAATTATCAGAGTCATACCATCATTATGTTAATGGGAATTAAATCGTGAAGGAGGCTGCTTGGCAGGGGAAAAAATTCTGGAAATGATGAGCAGCGCAACTGCGCCGTTCATACGGCTTAACGCTGCGTAGCTGCGCCGTTCAAATATGGCTTCTGGGTTGGTTGAGCAGTGCAGCTACGCCGGTAATACGGCTTGGGGCTGCGCAGCTGCGCCGGGCAGGTCTGAGTCGGGTCGGGCCGGGTATGATCCGGGTCGGGTCGGGTCGGACCGGGTCAGGGTAAAATGTCAGAATTTTATTTTCTTTCATATTCTTATATTGAACCCCTTTACTTATATGATGCAGCATGTTATGTGATTGAATTATAGTAATGATATAATACGAGTTAGTTGAATAACCTAATTAATATAAAAGGAAACAATTATATTTCAAATTAGAATTGAAATACTTAGTTGCTTAACGTGACGTATGTGATTTGGTTACGTGAAGGACTAATTGATAGCTTAAACTGTAGAAGACTTATCAGGCAAGTTTCTTACCCTATTTTTATTGATAAATTATTCAAGCCTTACTTATTTTATTGCGGTAAGGGTAAGTACCGAGCTCGTGTTTATTCGTTGACACGTACAAGTTCCTTTGATGTACAGTTCTACAACTTCAATTATCTTGCAAGTTTTGTTGTTGATTACTCAGTTATTGCTTGAACTGCTATGCTTTAATGTTTTATTTATTTAAAGAACAGTTTTTAAGTATCTTTCCTGGCCTTAGTTTTCGGCTAGTTATTATTGATGAAAAATGATTTAATTCAAATCTTTCGAAGCTATTTCATGTTTACCAATCCAAATTGCTTTGGTGCGGTCTCGTATAAATACTAAGATGAACAACCCGAATAAACGGGCAAACAGATGTCGGGCATATAGTCCCATTTATGCTTATGCAGTTTAAACTTTATACTTGTGCACAATGTAGGGTACGATAAGCTGATCACCTGGAGTACTTGCAGAGACCGTTTACAATCTATTTGATTGTTAAACCGTCTGATGGTTTTCAATTAAACAAAGTAACGTTCAGGGTATTTAACACCCCTTAGTATGCTATTTAGAATTCTAAACTCTTATCTTTGATATTCTTGTTTAACACTTGATAATTCTTTCAACTGTTGAGATATTGTCATACAGATGTTTTTACTCTTGATGTATGTTTTCAAACTTCTTTATATACTTGCTGGGCAATTTGTGCTCATTCTTGCTTAAACCTTTCAGTTAAGGATGAAAAGGCTGAGGGTTCGGGCAAGGACAATTTGAAGTCTAAGATGAAATGTTGAGAGTTGTTTATGTAATAAGTTTATATTTCCGCATATGATGTTATGTAGTGATAAACGCTAAGTTTAAGTTTCAATTTATTTAAGGTTGTAAAGAGTTGGGATTTTATTTGAATAAGTATGTAATAGTTATATTATCATTATTATGGTTGGAGTTTACATAGATAGATGATGATGTTTGTTGTATCATGAGCACCAGGTCCTGTAATCGATGTTACACGGATTTGGGGGCTCCAAAGGTTGGTATCAAAGCTATAGGTTATAAACCTTAGGTTAGGGACCTTAGACTAAAACCTTAGGGAAGTTAGTGGAGGATATAAGGAGATGAACTCACGTAGATTTCTAAGGGATGTGTCAAATCTATTTTTCTAAAAACAAAATCAATATCTATTTTAAAATACTAATCGAGTTGTTTATCTTGATTGTAGGATGTCAGGAGAAGATGAGGTTAGAGATATTTATGTTGTGAGTGATCAGTTGGTGACAGCTGTACCTGAGCCCATAGCTAAGGCAGCAGCTGACTCAGACCCAGAGGAGTATTCTGAAGAGGAAGAGGAGGCCGAGGAGGACTCCGAAGAAGCACCTGAGGATACTATGTTGGATGAGTTGATGGATAGGATTACTGAATTGGATGACAAGGTCCATGAGTTGGAGGAGCTGTATCAGGGGGAGCAGCAAGCTACAGCATTGCTGGAGGCATTGGTGCACCACCTGATAATTAGGAACGGGGATCTGGTTGACAAGCTGCGAACAGCAGCTCAGAAGGCGGACAGGCTGAAGGATGAGAAAGAAGCTATCAGGACCCACTTGGGACATACCATTAATGGGTTAGAGTCAAGGATTCAGAGTCTCTAAACTGACAAGCAGATCCTTACCACATTCTGGGGAAATGGGAGGAGAGGCCGTGTTCGGGCAGAGAAGCTAACTGCCAAGTTAGAAGGAGAAGTAAGAGATAAGAAGGTTAAGATAGACAAGATGAAGTACGCGTTTAAGTCAGCACATGGGAGGTTCCAGCATAGGGTGCATCACTTTCCACGTGAGAAGCACCGGTCTAGACATGTTATAAGCCGAGGGCTGGTGCTGGAGATAGCGGATGAAGAGCATGAAGACGCCAATAGGCGGGGTCTTTAGTTTATTCGTGTTGAACTTTTACTATTAGCATATAGAACGCTTAGCTATGAAATAAAAAGCTTGGTTTATGGTTTGTACCAAGTATTTTTGGTTTAAAGAGATGTAAATGGCATAATGCCATAAGATGATGAGATACCTTGTGATTATGTTTTTTTAAAAATAAATATACTTTTATTTAAATATGTGATGTGATGATTAAGTTTTATATGAAATATATATGTTGTAGGAATAAGTTATGAGATGATAACATTAAGTTTATTTAATCAGATAAATGGCTAGAGGAAGACGTCGTCAAGTACCAGAAGGGTCAGGAGGTAATGCTGGGGGTCCACCGAAAGCCATGTAACAATTCATAGACATGTTAGTTGGGGCACTTCAGAATCGAACCCTGAATACCAATAACCCTCCAGCGGGCCAGGTGGCACACTTTAAGGACTTCAAGAGCGCGGAACCCCCAGAATTTAAACGAACCACCGAACCCATTGAAGACCAAACTTGGGCTAAGGAAATCGAAAAGGCGTTCGCTATCGCCCGAGTAGGAGATGATCAGAAAACAATATTCGCCACGTATATGCTGAAGGGTGAAGCCAACTACTGGTTGGAGGCAAACCAGACCAGGGCTGGAGAAGGTGTGATACCTTGGGAAGGGTTTAAGAAGATAATTTTTGAGAATTAATTTCCTGTGAGTATGAAGAGTTGCATGGAGATGCGATTCCTGGAGCTGAAGCAAGACGACATGTCGTATACCGCAAAGTTCAATGAATTGGCGAGGTTCGCGCCTCATCAGGTCGACACTGAGGAGAGAAAAACGAGGAGGTTTGAGTAGGGTCTCAAACTATGGTGATACAGTAGACTTTCGGTGTTGCAGACGAACAGCTTCGCGACTCTCCTGGAGAAGGCTATAATTGCTGAGGGCGGAAGTGAAGCCCTAATGAAGTTTACTAAGGAGAAAAAGAAGAAGAATGAAGGAGGGAATCACGGGGAAGGTAGCAGCAACAGTGGTGCAAACAAGAGGAAGTGGAACAACAACAAGAACAGCAACAACAATTTTAACTCGGGAAACTCTGGGGGAAAACCAGGGGAAACAAAGAAGAGGACTGAGGCATGCAAGGAGTGTGGGAGGAATCACTCGGGTGCATGTCTAAAGGGGAAGAATGTCTGTTTTAATTGCGGGCAAGAGGGGCACATCTCTCCCAATTGCTCTGCACCAAAGAGGAATGGATGCTTCAACTGTGGAGCATTGGATCATCAGGCAAGGAATTACCCAAAGAAGAATTTAGCAAGAGGAAATTGAGGAAGGGGACCAAGCGGTGGAAATCTCACAATTACTGGACCACCAACTCAGAATCGACCAACAGCAAGAACTTTTAACATGACAGTTCAGGATGCGGTCGTATCCAAGGATGTGGTTTCAGGTATCATTCCGATCAATAATATATCTGTTCATATATTATTCGATTCGGGTGCTACTTGTTCCTTTGTGTCACATGAATTCTCCCAACGATTAAACTTACCCCAGGAAGAATTAGAATATTCGATGATCATAGAAGTTGCTAATAAGGAAAGAATTCCCATTAGCCATGTCCATTGGAATTGTGTTGTAGATATCAGGGGATATAAGTTACCTGTGGATTTAATTCTGATTCAATTAGGGGAATTTGATGTAATTCTAGGAATGGATTGGTTATTTAACTATAAAGCGATGATAGATTGCCAGAAGAAGTGTATAAACCTTAAAACTCTGAATCAGTCTAAGGTAGTGTTCTATGGGAGTAAGTCGCCGAGACACTCGAATTGTCTGACGTTGATGCAAGCGAGGAAGTTGCTAAGGAAGGGATGTATAGGTTATTTGGCCCATATCGTCGATACGCAGAAAGTAGGGGTAGGGATGGGACAGATACCAGTAGTGAATGAATTTCTGGATGTATTTTCGGAGGAATTGCCAGGTATTCCACCGGATAGGGAGGTCGAATTTGTTATAGATTTAGTACCGGGAACAGCCTCGATTTCAAAAGCCCCATACAGAATGGCACCGGCAGAGATGAAGGAGCTGATGGTACAGTTGTAGGAATTATTGGATAAGAAGTATATTCAACCGAGTGTGTCTCCTTGGAGAGCACCAATTTTATTTGTGAAGAAGAAGGACGGGTCGATTAGACTTTGCATCGACTATCAAGAGTTGAACAAGGTGACGATCAAGAACAAGTATCCGTTACCTAGGATAGATGATCCGTTTGATCAATTGAAGGGAGCGGAATATTTTTCTAAGCTAGACTTGAGGACGGGATATCACCAGTTAAAGGTGAGGAAGGAAGATGTACTTAAGACAGCATTCAGGACTCGTTACGGACACTACGAGTTTCTGGTGATGTCATTTGGGTTAACGAACGCACCGGCGGCGTTTATGGATATGATGAACCAGGTATTCAAGCAATACTTAGATAAATTGGTAGTCGTGTTCATAGATGATATCCTGATCTATTCGAAGACTCAGGAGGATCATACTGAACACTTAAGGTTGGTATTGGAGGCATTGAGGAAGGATAAGTTATACGTAAAATTTTCGAAGTGCGAGTTTTGGTTGGGGAAAGTTCAATTTCTGGGTCACATGATCGACAAGGACGGAATCTCAGTGGATCCAGCAAAGGTGGAAGCGGTACAAAATTGGGAACAACCAAAGACGCCAACTGAAGTAAGAAGTTTCTTAGGACTGGCAGACTATTACACACGGTTCATTCAAGATTTTTTGAAGATAGCAGGAACGTTGACGAATTTAACGAAGAAGTCTGTAAAATTTGTCTGGACAGAGAAGTGTGTAGAAAGTTTTTGGGAGCTTAAGAAAAGATTGAGTGAGGCACCGGTGTTGTCTTTACCAGACGATACTGGTGATTTCGTAATTTTTAGTGATGCGTCGCACAAAGGACTTGGCTATGTGCATATGCAACATGGTAAAGTTAATTCGTACGCATTGCGTCAGTTGAAGGATTACGAGAAGGGATATCCTACCCATGACCTGGAATTGGCAGCGGTAGTATTTGCCCTAAAGATTTGGAGGCACTATTTATATGGTGTAAAGTGTGAAATATATACGGACCATAAAAGTCTAAAGTATATCTTCACGCAGAAGGAGTTGAATGTGAGACAGAGAAGATGGTTGGAACTAATAAAGGATTATGATTTCAACATCTTATATCATCCGGGGAAAGCTAATGTAGTAGCTGATGCGCTAAGAAGAAAGTGCAGTGGTCGGTTGGCAATGCTAACAGCTCAAGAGGAGTTAATGAAGGAGATGGCGAGATTGGAACTAGAGATAAAAAGTCCGAGGGAGCCAGATGGGAAATTGTTCGGAATGGAGGCTCATCCGACTCTATTGGACAAAATCAAGGAAGCTCAAGGCAGCGATGAAGAATGTGAGAAGTTGAGGAAAAGAATTTTAGATGGAGAAGAGCTTAAATTTCGCTAGGGTGGTGATGGACTGTTAAGATTTGAGAAGAGAATTTGGGTTCCAGCGGTATCTGAATTAAGGGAAGAAATCTTGCAGGAAGCTCATAGCTCAAGTTACTCAATCCACTCGGGAAGCACAAAGATGTATCAGGATCTTTGCCAACATTATTGGTGGCCCAATATGAAGAGAGAAGTGGCAGAGTGCGTCAACAGGTGTTTGACATGCTAGAGAGTTAAGACGGAACATCAGAGATCGAGCGGGTTACTTTAACCTTTAGAAATTCCAGAATGGAAGTGGGTACATATCACGATGGACTTCGTGGTAGGACTTCCAACGACACAGAAGGGTTACGATGCAGTATGGGTGATCGTTGATCGATTGAACAAATCAGCGCGTTTCTTGCCAATTAAGATCAGATATAACTTGGATCAGTTGGCAAAGCTTTACATCAAAGAGATCGTTTCCAGGCACAGTGTACCTGTATCAATTGTGTCAGATCTAGATCCGCGATTCACAGCTAATTTTTGGAAAAGCTTTCAAGAACGCATAGGAACGCAACTGAGGTTGAGCACCGCGTATCATCCTCAAACAGACGGGCAGAGCAAAAGAACTATCCAAACATTAGAGGACATGCTGAGAGAATGTGTTATGGATTTCAAAGGAAGCTGGGATGACCACCTACCATTGGTGGAATTTGCATACAACAATAGTTACCACGCGAGCGTCGGGATGCCATCTTATGAAGCTTTATATGGAAGGAAATGTAGAACGCCATTGTGCTGGGATGAAGTAGGAGAACGTAAACTGCTAGGGCCAGAATTGGTGCAGCAAACTGCGAATGTGATCAAAATAATACGAGCGAGATTAGTGACAGCTCAGGATCGACAGAAGAAATATGCTGATCAACATCGGCAACAACGAGACTTCGATGTTGGCACTTATGTGTTTCTGAAGGTGTCACCTTGGAATGGGAAAATGAGATTTGGGAAGAAGGGAAAACTTAGTCCCAGATTCATAGGACCCTTTGAAGTGTTAAGGTGAGTCGGTGAGGTGGCTTATGAAATAGCTTTACCTCCGGAGTTAGAACGTATACACAACGTGTTCCACGTATTAGTTTTACGGCCCTGTAAATAGGATTACAAGCATGTCATAGAGTATGAACCCATTCAGTTTGAGAAGGACCTAACCTATGAAGAGGTTCTTGTACAAATAATTGATAGAAAAGAGCAAGTGTTAAGAAATAAGATAATACCTTCTGTAAATGTAGTATGGAGGAACCACAACGCCGAAGAGGCTACGTCGGAACTCGAGGAGAAAACGATGAAAAATTATCCTAATCTTTTTGTTTGATGTGTAATGATTCCGGGGATGGAATCCTTTCGAGGGAGGGTGAATGTAATATCCGAGAGTTTATATGTAATTTAATAATTATCAATAAATAAATTTATGTGAAACTCTTGTGTGATTTTTTTTATTAGATGTTCCTGTGTTATACATATGTGTGTTATTTTAAGATATGTGATGTGAAGTATTTAAATAGTTGGTTTAGTTTAATTTAACTATTTGAATTGGTTAAAAAGATAATTAATTCTATTAATTTTGTGGGATGGCATTACAACCCGAGTTGGAGTTCGGAGCGAGATTTAGAGACGCGAACTACGTATTTGAGTCCGGAACATTGAAATTAGTTAGGATAGACTGTAACCACGAAAATATGTTACTGTTGACTTTTTCGTCAAAGTCAACCGGTTGACTTTTTCGGGAAAAAAGTTAACCACGAATTTTTGAGATGAATTTGATGAAATGGATAGTCCCATGACGTCCGGAACATCGACTTTAGTAGGAATCGATATAAAAATCGAAACGTTTGGCTACGGAGGGCAAAATAGTCAAAATGGTTATTTAATTGATTATAATAATATTATTTTATATAGTCAGCAGCTGGGGTGGGGGGGACTTGGTGACAATTGAAATAGGACAACATGGAGGAGTATATACGTATATAACAATAATAATAAGGAGGGAGTACTTCATTCTCCTCTTTAAACCAAGAAACTCTTTCATTTTCTCTAACTCCCAAGTTAATTCTTTCTTTTAATTGTGTATTTGTTGCAAGCTTGTGTAACTCCTGTGATGGGAATGGAAGAGGCAAAGAAAACCAATGCTTATTATATATATATATATATATATATATATATATATATATATATATATATATATATATACTCTCCACCTCTAAACTTCCTTCCTTTTAATAAAATTCCACCAAGAGAGAAGGAAAAAATGAGAAATTATGTATGAGAGTTTGAGTGCTATTGAGGATTCTGGAAATTTCAGAACATAAGCAAGGAAGGAAGGAGAATCACTAGATAATTCAACCAAGAATAATTCATCAAGTAAGTACTTCATATTCGTCTTATTTGTTCTTGAGGAAAATGGTAGAAAATGCATGTGTGGGCATGGGAAATGCTTTGTTTTGAATTGTAATGCCATGCTTTTGTGTGTTTCTGTTATATGGAGAAGTAAGAATGAAAATTCTGGACTTAATCATGCTTCTATTGCATAGAGAATCAAGAAATTATGTCATGTATGCTAACTATTTGATAATATTCTTCTTAGATATCAATTTGATCAAAACGTGGAAAGTTAGTGTGTTTGATTGTTGTAACATGTGTATATATGCTAGTTGATGTGATCTGGACAGTAGGAATCGAATCCTTTCATGCTAGAATCAAAATCATGAATTTTTGTCAAAGTGGGTTAACTTAGAATCTATGACTTTTCGAGTTTTTCGGAGCCTTGGAATCATAGCTTCTGTGACTCATTGGTTGTATGTGTTAATTTTGTAAAATACTATGTAGTATGATGTCTAACCTGACCAATTTTCAAAAGAGACGGAGTTAAAATGAGCAAGTTATGATTTTCGAGAGCAAGCATAAAAATAGGAAAAATCTGCAAATTCAGGATTTTCCAAATTTTTTTTCTAAGTATGGGAGCAGTCAGGGCATGCTTTTCTAGGCTGCCGGATTGTGGTCTTAACGTGTCATTTTCATGTGTGTTATATTTTTGTAAAATACTATGTTGCATGGAGTTGGTGGTGTGTCCAATTATCAGAGTCATATCATCATTATGTTAATGGGAATTAAATCGTGAAGGAGGCTGCTTGGCAGGGGAAAAAATTCTGGAAATGATGGGCAGCACAGCTGCGCCATTCATACTGCTTAATGCTGTACAACAGCACCGTTCAAAGATGGCTTCTAGGTTGATAATTCTTTCAACTGTTGAGATATTGCCATACAGATGTTTTTACTCCTGATGTATGTTTTCAAACTTCTTTATATACTTGCTGGGCAATTTGTGCTCATTCTTGCTTAAACCTTTCAGTTAAGGATGAAAAGGATGAGGGCTCGGGCAAGGACAAGGGGAAGTCTAAGATGAAATGTTGAGAGTTGTTTATGTAATAAGTTTATATTTCCGCATATGATGTTATGTAGTGATAAACGCTAAGTTTAAGTTTCAGTTTCTTTAAGGTTGTAAGACTTGGGATTTTATTTGAATAAGTATGTAATAGTTATATTATTATTATTATTATTATTATTATGGTTGAAGTTTACATAGATAGATGATGATGTTTGTTGTATCGTGAGCACCAGGTCCTGTAATCGATCTTACACGAATTTGGGGGCGTCATAGGTGTTGTTGGTTGATCCCAATTTATGATTGTTTCTATCTTTGCTGGATCCACTACTACCCCATTCTTATTAATTACATGCCTTAAGAACTGAACTTCTTCCAACCAAAACTCACACTTGGAAAATTTTGCGTAAAGTTGTTCCTTTCTTAATATCTCTAATACCACTCTCAAATGCTCCGTATGTTCCTTTTGTGTCTTAGAGTATATTAAGATATCATCAATAAACACCACCACAAATTTTTCCAAGCATGACTTAAACACTCGATTCATTAAGTCCATAAAAGCTGCTGGTGCATTGTTAACCCAAAGGACATCACAAAAAACTCATAATGTCTATATCGGGTCCTAAAGGCGGTCTTTGGTACATCTTCTCTTCTCACCTTCAGTTGATGATAACCCGATCGTAGGTCAAATTTTGAAAAATGCTCCGCTCCTTTTAACTGATCAAACAAATCATCAATCCTTCGTAAAGGGTACTTATTCTTCATGGTCAACTTATTTAACTCCCGATAATCTATACACAATCTTAACGTCCCATCCTTCTTCTTTACAAACAACACAGGTGCTCCCCATGGTGAAACACTAGGCTGTATGTAAGACCCCAACTTTTATGAATAAAGATTTAATTTTCTTTATATATTATTTCGAAATAGTAAGGTGTTGACTTGATAAATATGAAAGTTATGGGTGAAATGTGCAAATATTTTTAAAATGAGCAAGTGGTTATAAAATATTCTTGTTGTCGGGGAATATTCGTTTGGTCGTGGAATATTCTTGTTGTCGGGGAATATTCGTACGACGGCGCAGTTATTTGTGGACCCCACAACGGAATAACTGTCGGATATAGAAAGCGACAGAAATAACTTTTTACAAGATAACGGCGTAGTTGTTACCGTTAGTACTGTTGAAATACCCGGTGGTTAAAATACAGTACGCGGTGGTGCGCAGTAGCACACGGTATTGCACAGTATTTCGAATTATTGAGTCTTACGTGAGAAGGAACCTACTCAATTATTGTTACAGTATTTACTGTTCAATATTTTATATTATTGACTCAATAATTGCTACATTGATATTTTATATTATTGACTCAATAATTGCTACATTGATATTTTATTGACTCAATAATTGCTACGTTGCTATTTTTTTATGATTGATTCAATAATGGCTACAGTTGATATTTTGTAGTATTGATTCAATAATTGTCGTTGCACAGTATTTCACGTTATCAACTCAATAATTCATATTATTTGAATAATATTATTAGATAGCATTATTGACAATGTCTAAAGAAGTTCTGTCTAGGAGGGGTTATTTAATTGCGCGCCAGTAAGGAGAAGTCCTTATCGGAAGGCCCCCTCTGTCCTGGGAACGACCTGGTTGTTAATATTGTAGTTCTATAATATTATTTGTGAATAATTGATTATTGATTTATATGATAAGGAAATATTTATTTTGTGGATATAAAAGAAGGAATTTGTGCTGATGTGTTTTTATCAGTATTTTGGTGTGAGAAATCATCTGTTTATGGATTTCGGATAATTTATGTTTGGAATTTGGAAAAACTTCCTTCTGCAAAGTTGTAGAGAATTAAATTTCCTATGAAAGTACATAGAATTTGTATTTTTCTGACAAATGGGCTATTTGTTGTGAATTATTGAAGTTTTGGAAAATAAATATTTTTTTAAATAAAAGGTGGGCCCCACTTTTGTTGGTTTGTTGAAAAATCAGAATTTTTGGGCAGCAGCCAGGCGGCGGAAGAAAAAAATAAAATAATATTATTTTATTATTTTAGTCTCCTTAGGCATCCTAAGTTTTTCCTATAAATAGGGTGCTTAGGTTAGAATTGAAAATCACACTAGAATTCGAAGTTTTCTCTCTCTATAATATCGAGCGTATTTTTGTGAGTATTTTAATACTTTAAGTATTAGCATTCAGTGCAAGTTTCTTTCGAAATTATATCCGATATTCCAGTCAGAAGTACTATTATTTTGAGGTAAGGGATGTTATTTTCTTTCGTAAATGATGTTATTCTTTTCAATATCATTATACAGAAATATTGTCATGAATTTTGTTATGAAATTCTTATTTTTCCCGTCGGGGTTACTATTCACGTATACGGCACTATTCACGTATACGGCACTATTCACGAGAAAATTTATTTTTCTTCTAATTGTCCAAATTGTCTGTTAAGGTTACTATCTTTGATTGTATCCAAGTTTTGGGCTTTATTCTTGAATTTTGCTTCACAAAGTATTATTATGGATTATTCTTGAATTTGGATAAACTAAATGACGAATCCCTAATCTTTGTCTTTTATCTCACTGGATTCGTTTTGTTTAAAATGTTTTTCATCATCCTCAGTCCTAAAAGTTGATGTAACTGAATATCTTTGGCCTGTAGAGCAAAGATGAATGATTACCTGATGAATATCTTTGGCCTGTAGTGCAAAGATGACAGGTGTTGAGATGAACATGACTACTGATGATGCAAATGAATATCTTTGGCCTGTAGTGCAAAGATGAATATTGATTCGAGATGTATATTGATTGATGTTACAGGGATAAAATATTGGTGATGGACTTTTAAATCATAGAAGATAGTAGACTTCATTCTCTGCTTAACTCTTCTAATGATTTGTTATTTCCGCTGCGAATATTGATCTAAAACTTGTTGTCCATAATATTTTATCTGAACTGTTGAAGACTAACGATAATTTATTTTTCATTATCTTAGTCATAATATTCTTTACTGGGCTAGTTGAGCTCACCCTTTTCATCTGTTGTCCTCTTCAGGAAATGAGAATGTTGCGGGGACTAGTCGGGGGACAGAGTGATGGTCCGAGTTAGAGCAGTAGTAGTCCTCACTATTTCTGATAAATAGTGTGATAATAATTGTAATGAGGACTTAGTTTGAATCTTAATATTTTCTACATATTTGTACTGAGACTCACAGTTGTGTGGTCGTATTTTGCACGACCGTATGATATAAAGTTTGTATTTGAATTCTGTACCATGTATTTGGCGACTCAGAATGGGTTGGGTTGAATGGACCTATTCTGGGGGCGTCACACTGTATGTACTTTTTATCTAAGAGTTCCTGTAACTGAACATGCAACTCCTTCAACTTTACTGGTGCCATCCTATATGGTGCCTTTGAAACTGGTGCAGTTCCTGGCGCAAGGTCAATCACAAATTCAATCTCCTTGTCAGGTGGAAGACCAGGAAGATCATTTGGAAACACATCCGAAAACTCATTTACTATAGGTATTTGGTCTAACTTTCCCCCTTCTTTCCTTGTATCCACCATATAAGCTAAATACCCTGTACCACCCTTTCGAAGCAATCTCTTAGCTTGCATAACAGTTAAACATCGGACTTGCTTCGGTGAACAACTTCCCTTAAACACTACATTTATTTTCAAAGATGTCCTAAAACTTACTTGTTTCCATTTGCAATCAATTACTGCCTTATGCCTACCCAACCAATCCATCCCTAATATTACATCAAACTCCCCTAGTTGTATAGGTATAAGGTTTATCGATAATGTATGCCTTTGAATTTCTACATTACAATTCTTATAAATTGTATGAATAGGGATTATCTCTTTGTTAGTAATTTCTACATTGAAAGGTACATCTAGATCCTCACATGGCATTTTTAATCTTTTAACCAAATCCACAGATGCAAACGAACAAGAAGCACCAGAATCAAATAACACATAAGAATTTACAGCATCAATTGGTATTATACTTGTCACCACATCTTGTGCCGCCACAGCGTCCCTCACAGTCATGTTGAAAGTTCGTGCATTCGGACTATTCGGAGTAACTCCTGCAGTCGCTGATCCTTATTTATTATTAGAATTCTGACCCCCTCCCACATTCACCTTCTTGTGTTTTGGATAGAATCTTGACACATGACCCTCTTTCCCACAGTTGAAATATTTGATATTCTTGCCCTTCTCCTTTTCGAGACACCAGTTGGAATAATGCCCATCTTCTCCGCAGGTATAACAAGTCGTCCCTTTAAAATAACATTCCCCTTTGTGATTCTTTCCACATGTCTAACAACGATCAATCTTTTGGTTGTTGTTGTTACCTCCTTTGTTGGCATTGTAGTTAGGGTTATACCCTCCTTTTCCAAGGTTGTTTGGAAAAGCTACCTCCCACCTTCTCTTGTTGTTGTTACTGTTATTGTTGTTACTTCCACTCGTGTTACCCTTTTCGATAATAACCTGTTTCTCCTTATTGAACTGCAATAAGGCCTCCCCTTCCTTTTCTGTTATAATGGTCTTTTCCAAGATCTCCACAAAAGTCTTCACCTGAAATGCCGATACTCTGCCCCTAATTTGAGGTTTCAATCCTCCTTCAAACCTTCTTGTCTTTCTCGCCTCAGTATCTACCTGATGTGATGCAAACCTAGCCAACTCATTGAATTTGGCTGCATATTGTGTTACTGTCATCTTTCCTTATTTCAATTCCAAAAATTGAACCTCCATACGATCTTGCATTGAAGTTGGAAAGTAATTGGCAAAGAAAAACTCATTGAATTTGTCCCAATTAGTGGCACCTTCTCCAGCTCTCTCTTTGTTTGCTTCCCACTAATGGTTAGCTTTATCCTTCAGAAAGAAAGTAGCAAAGTCTACTTTTTGATCATCATTTACCTTTGTTACTTTAAACACCTTTTCCATCTCAGTAACCCAAGTCTGAGCTTTTATGGGTTCATCAGTTCCTCTGAACTCCGTTGGTACCACTAATTTAAAGTCCTTAAACTGAGTTGTGGTTGGGTTATTGGGTGCAGCTGGTATCGCATTAGCTTGTCTTCCTTGTAAAGCTCCTACCAAAATATTTACCAGGGTTTAGGTAGGATTGGCCTCTTCCTGTTCCTCCTCAATTTTCCCACGAGGTCTTCTTCTTGGTGCCATTTATCTAAATATAACAAATAAGTAAGTATGAATACCAGTTCAATAACTAAACATCCCCGTTTGGTAGACAAAAATTTGTATTTCACATGGCAAACCTATATATACCTATCTAGTGATTCATTTTAGATCACTAGTTATACACACAACAGAAAGTAAACTACATAGCCTATCCGACTAGCGCTTTATCCCTATAACTAGCTATATTATAGAATTTTTTCTTAGTCTAAAGTTCTTCCTTCTTTCTTACTATCCTCCTTTTTAGCTTTTCTACCATCTTTTCATACTTCTTCAACCTTTTTTCCATGTACTCTATTTCCTGAGCGACCCTAGATCCTGAAGGCCATTCTATCCAAGTATGGATAGGGAGTACTATTTTGTAACGGCACTGCATCAATTACTAGCTCTGCTATGATCAATTGATGGTCTTCTGACATCCTACAATCAGATTTATAAAATTGATTAGTATCTGATAAAAATTATAACTCACTATTTTATTAGTATTCTTGTCTATTAACTTTTCTAACATCTTTCCCTCTCTCGTAATAACTCTATTTGAGCTTATCTCCTTTATCAACTAAATACTTCCGAGGTTATAGCCTAAGGGTTTCCTCAAAAGGTTTCTAATCTATGGCTTTGATACCAAATTGTGACACCCCCAAATTCTCTACCTTGCCTGTATCAAATTCGGTGATCACCTAAATATTCTATAAGATAATAACTTATTAAATGAAGTTAGAAAAACTTGCCTTTTATCACGATAGGCTACTTATGTTATTTGAAAGTATATTCACCACCTATATATATTATAACAGTCATTAGAAATAATAGTAATTAATTTCTAATTAAAATACTAGTGTCTAGGTTGATCTTGGAGTCTGTTCGGTACTTTATAGCTTTATTGAATAGTTATCGAATTAGTTTTTCAATAATTTTATTGAAAAATTTTAATATCTTATTTATATGCTTCAGATATTATTTATTATAATTTCCAAATGCTCAAAATAATTTTTAAATGATTTAATATAATTTAAAATAATTTTAAAGTTATTTTTAAATATTTAATTAACCATTTAAAATGATTTTTAAAACATGAATATTATGTTTAAATAATTTATTTTATTTAATAATGATTTTTTAAATCATTATTATCATTTTTAAATAGATTATTATTATTTAAAATGATTTTTAAATCATTAATATTATTTTTAAGTAATTTATTATTAATTATTCTTAATATTATTAATATTTAAATATATTAAATATTAATAAAATTTTATGTCAAAATATTAAAAATTATTTATTATAATTAAAAATAATTTTTTTGAATTTTTTATATTTATTTAGAATTTATTTATATTTATTCTAATTATTTTAATTAATAAAATTAATTTTTAATTACTGCCTGTCGCTAAAGACTTTTAGCGACAGAAGTGTGGCTATAGGTGTTCTTTGCCCAGTCAAGAACACGTTGGTCAACGGCCTGGAGCTCGATTTGACTCAACCTTTCTAGCAATCAACTTAGTTTCTGGATAATCTAATCCGATGAAAATGTAGTACTGATGTAGTAGTACACTTATATGGTCACTATACTACTTAACAACATTCCTAAAAGTTCACACGACCGGTCAAAGTAGCATCCTAACGATGTTCTTGAAATTCTGGGTTGCCTAGAAAGAACTAGTCAACGACCTTTAGGGTCTTATAAATTTCCGGCCGTTAACTTTTTGGTGTTCCAGTCGTCGGGATTTATAGACAAACTACAAGGGTACATGATTTGAGCAGTTATGGAGGCTATATCTCAACTAGCATCAAGATCCAACCCTTCAAAAATCTTGTCAGGTCGCTGCTCAACATTTCAAGGTTACCCAGAAATGAAAACTGGACGGTCAACGTGGTTTGACCGTTCATATTTTCCGACAAGTGATTTCATAGAGCTTGAGAGTGCTCTAGTTATATAGTATTCATGTCAGGCTACAACCTAATTAACATCTAACACCCAACCAGACCAACAGAAGAAAAATCAAGGCAGTCAAACCACCTATCAGGTCGTATGCTTAAGCTTTCTGGGTTACCCATAAAGTAGCCGGTCATGGTCGGTCAACGACCTTTGACGGCTTGTAACTCCTAATCCTATATTTCGATTGTCATTCCATCACTTCTAGGCTGTTAACAATATTACATACTACAACTAACAACTCTCAGAACATCTAAACAACAAATAGTTAACGAGATACAAGGGCTAACATTCGTTGTCAGACCTAGTTTTTCAACTTTGACAGTTTTACTTAAAACTCTATTTTGATGCTTTTAAACGTTATGGATTCGTGTTTTAACAACCCAGATCACTAAATAACTTATTAATGAACATATTTAACTAATAACAACAACAATCATATATTCAAAAATCAGAAATTAAGTTTGGTTAAATATTTTACCCTTTTTGAGTAAATTTTTATTCTTTCCTTCTTGATCCTTTTTCCGGCTTGCTGGAAAAGGTTTATGAGTCAGTGGCTTTGTATGTCAATTGAAATTTCATGGTCTTGGGTTCTCTTAACCTAACCTTATATGGAAACCTTCAAGTAGGGTTAAAATCTCGTTTTCTCATTTTCTTGACACATAAGCCGAAGTTACTTATGATCTAAGTTGTGTTGTCAATACCTAAGGAGATATAGAGATATGGTAAATCTTTTGCTTGTTGCCCAACTGATTTGGTCTTGTTTCTCCAATAAGAGAGTTTTTAAGGATGTTTTAGTCATTTTACATACACTAAGGGTACTTTGGTAATTTTGCTTATACTAAGGGTATTATGATACTTTCTTACTCAAATCCAATGGTAATTTTGTCATTTCATATTATCCTTCAAAAATTTTAAAAAAATAATTATGAACAATTAGGTTTTGTTAGTTTAGAATTAAGGTTTATTATTTAAATTAAGGTTTATAATTAGGGTTAGGGTTTCCTAATCCCTAATTAGGTTTTTCTAGAAATATTTTGCAATTAATTCCTTAATTCTTCATATATTAATATATGTATATATATATATATATATATATATATTCAAAATCCTATATAACATTATCAATGTATTATATTATAATTCTCATTTATTAAAATAATTAGGGTTAAGATTTCTTTTTTAAATAAAATCTTATTTTATGTACTTGTAAATACAAATAATAAAATTAATACACATCACACCAAATATAGGATATAATTATATTTACTGTTTAAATTAATATTCCTATTTAATATTGGAATATTACAATCACCCCCTTTTATAAGAATTTCGTCCCGAAATTGAAATTACATCTTATGAAAACAAATGCGGAAAGTCTTCTCGCATCTTATCCTCCAATTCCCATGTAGCTTCTTCAATATCATGATTCTTCCAGATTACTTTAACCGATGATATAACCTTATTTCTCAACATCTGTTCCTTTCGATCAACTATCTGCACTCGAACCTCTATATATGATAAGTCTTTCTCTATCTGAACAGGTTCATAGTTTATCACATGCTTATAATCGGGTTTATACAGGCGTAGTACAGACACATGAAACACATTATGGATGTGTCCTAACTCCGGGGGTAAAGCTACCTTATAAGCTACCTCACCTATTCTCCTTAATACTTGAAATGGGCCAATAAACCTCAGGCTCAGCTTTCCCTTTTTACCAAAACGAATCTTGACTTTCCATGGAGACAGTTTCAGAAAAACATGACTTCCCACACTAAACTCTTTCAGCTGTCTGTGTTGATCTGCATATTTTTTCTGTCGGTCTAGAGCTGCTTGCAACCGTTGTCGTATAATTTGAATCTTCTCCGTAGTTTGTTGAACCAATTCAGGTCCAAGCAATTGCCTTTCACCAACTTCATCCCAGCATAAAGGTGTTCTACACTTTCTTCCATACAGGGCTTCGTATGGTGGCATTCCAATACTGGCATGATAACTATTATTGTATGCGAATTCTACCAAAGGCAACTGATCCTCCCAGCTCCCTTTAAAATCCATAATGCAGGTTCTCAACATATCTTCCAGCGTCTGAATGGTTCTCTCACTTTGTCCATCGGTTTGCGGGTGATATGTTGTACTCAATCTCAGCTGGGTTCCCAATTGTGCCTGAAGACTTCTCCAAAAGTTCAATGTAAACCGTGGATCTCTGTCTGATACTATGGATACAGAAACTTTATGTCTAGAAATAATCTCTTTTATGTATAACTTGGCCAACTGATCGCTATTATAAGTAACTTTGATAGGTAGAAAATGGGCTGACTTGGTGAGATGATCAACTATTACCCAGATTGCATTGTGGCCTTTCTGAGTGACAGGAAGTCCTACCACAAAGTTCATAGTGATGTGCTCCCACTTCCATTCAGGAATCGATAAAGGTTGTAACAATCCACCCGGTCGTTGTTGCTCAACTTTAACTCTCTAGCATGTGAGACACTTGTTTACCCATTTTGCTATTTCTCTTTTCATGTTCAACCACCAAAAATGCTGACTCAAGTCCTTATACATCTTAGTACTTCTCGGATATACAAAAAATTTGGAACTATGGGCTTCGGCTAAGATTTCCTCTTTCAATTCATGTACAGCTGGAATCCACACTCTATTCTCATACCTCAGTACTCCCTCTTTATCTAGTCAAAACTTAATATTTTTCCCCTGCGTTATCTCAGCCTTACATTTCTGACATGCTTCATCTTGCTCCTGCATCTATTTGATTTTATCCATTAAGGTTAAGGTTGTCTCTATTACAAATAGCTTCTGTTTGGAGTTAGTTGGAGCTCTTATTTCAATTTTGAGTTTTTCAAATTCTTTTATCAGTGCCTCGTTGTTTGTAATGGTATTCAACCTTTCTTGATTCTTCCGACTCAATGCATCTGCAACTACGTTGGCTTTACCAGGATGATATAGGATCTCACACTCAAAGCCTTTGATTAACTCTAACCACCTTCTCTGCCTCATATTCAACTCCTTCTGAGTAAAAATATACTTCAGACTTTTGTGATCTGTGTATAGTTCACACTTTCCCCCATATAAATAATGCCTCCATATCTTCAAAGCAAAAACTACTGCGGCTAACTCCAGATCGTGAGTAGGATACCTTTTCTCATAATCTTTAAGTTGTCGCGAAGCATAGGCGATCACCTTTCCATGTTGCATTAACACACATCCTAAACCCCTGTGTGAAGCGTCACTATAAACTACAAGACCCCCAGTTTCATCTGGTAATGATAATACTGGTGCCCTACTCAGCAATTTCTTCAATTTTTGAAAACTTTCTTCACACTTGTCCGTCCAATTATATTTCATAGTCGTTCAAGTTAAATTGGTTAGCGGGGTCGCTATTTTGGAAAAATCTTTTATAAAACGATTATAGTACCCTGCCAATCCAAGAAAACTGCGAACTTCTGTTGGTGTTGTTGGTTGATCCCAATTCCTGATTGTTTCTATCTTTGCTGGATCCACTACTACCCCATTCTTATTAATTACATGCCCTAAGAACTGAACTTCTTCCAACCAAAACTCACACTTGGAAAATTTTGCGTAAAGTTGTTCCTTTCTTAATATCTCTAATACCACTCTCAAATGCTCTGCATGTTCCTTCCGTGTCTTAGAGTATATTAAGATATCATCAATAAACACCATCATAAATTTATCCAAGCATGACTTAAACACTTGATTCATTAAGTCCATAAAAGCTGCTGGTGCATTTGTTAACCCAAAGGACATCACAAGAAACTCATAATGTCTATATCGGGTCCTAAAGGCGGTCTTTGGTACATCTTCTCTTCTCACTTTCAGTTGATGATAACCCGATCGTAGGTTAATTTTTGAAAAATGCTCCGCTCCTTTTAACTGATCAAACAAATCATCAATCCTTGGTAAAGGGTACTTATTCTTGATGGTCAACTTATTTAACTCCCGATAATCTATACACAATCTTAACGTCCCATCCTTCTTCTTTACAAACAACATAGGTGCTCCCCATGGTGAAACACTAGGCTGTATGTACTATTTATCTAAGAATTCCTGTAACTGAACATGCAACTCTTTCAACTTTACTGGTGCCATCCTATATGGTGCCTTTGAAACTGGTACAGTTCCTGCCGCAAGGTCAATCACAAATTTAATCTCCCTGTCAGGTGGAAGACCAGGTAGATCATTTGGAAACACATTCGAAAACTCATTTACTATAGGTATTTGGTCTAACTTTCCCCCTTCTTTCCTTGTATCCACCACATAAGCTCCTGTACCACCCTTTCAAAGCAATCTCTTAGCTTGCATAACAGTTAAACATCGGACTTTCTTCGGTGAACAACTTCCCTTAAACACTACCTTTGTTTTCAAAGATGTCCTTAAACTTACTTGTTTCCGTTTGCAATCAATTACTGCCTTATGCCTACCCAACCAATCCATCCCTAATATTACATCAAACTCCCCTAGTTGTATAGGTATAAAGTTTACTGGTAATGTATGCCCCTGAATTTCTAAATTATAATTCTTATATGTTGTATGAACAGGGATTATCTCTTTGTTAGCAATTTCTACATTGAAAGGTACATCTTGATCCTCACATGGCATATTTAATCTTTTAACCAAATCTACAGATGCAAACGAACAAGAAGCACCAGAATCGAATAACACATAAGAATTTACAGCATCAATTGGTATGATACCTATCACCACATCTTGTGCCGCCACAGCGTCCCTCACAGTCATGTTGAAAGTTTGTGCATTCGGACGATACGGAGTAACTCCTGCAGTCGCTGCTCCTTGTTTATTGTTAGAATTCTGACCCCCTCCCACATTCACCTTCTTTGGTTTTGGACATAATCTTGACACATGACCCTCTTCCCCACAGTTGAAACATTTGATATTCTTGCCCTTCTCCTTCTTTTTGGGACACCAGTTGGAATAATGCCCATCTTCTCCGCAAGTATAACAAGTCGTCCCTTTAAAATAACATTCCCCTTTGTGATTCTTTCCACATGTCTGAAAACGCTCAATCTTTTGGTTGTTGTTGTTCCCTCCTTTGTTGGCATTGTAGTTAGGGTTATACCCTCCTTTTCCAAGGTTGTTTGGAAAAGCTACCTCCCACCTTCTCTTGTTGTTGTTACTGTTATTGTTGTTACTTCCACTCGTGTTACCCTTTTCGATAATAACCCTTTTCTCCTTATTGAACTGCAATAAGGCATCCCCTTCCTTTTCTGTTATAATGGTCTTTTCTAAGATCTCCGCAAAAGTCTTCACCTGAAATGCCGATACTCTACTCCTAATTTGAGGTTTCAACCCTCCTTCAAACCTTCTTGTCTTTCTTGCCTCAATATCTACCTGATGTGATGCAAACCTATCCAACTCGTTGAATTTGGCTGCATATTGCGTTACTGTTATCTCTCCTTGTTTCAATTCTAGAAATTGAACCTCCATACGATCTTGCATTGAAGTTGGAAAGTAATTGGCAAAGAAAAACTCCTTGAATTTGTCCCAATTAGTGGCACCTTCTCCAGCTCTCTCTTTGTTTGCTTCCCACCACTAGTTAGCTTCATCCTTCAGAAAGAAAGTAGCAAAGTCTACTTTTTGATCATCATTTACCTTTGTTACTTTAAACACCTTTTCCATCTCAGTAACCCAAGTCTGAGCTTTTATGGGTGCATCAGTTCCTCTGAACTCCGTTGGTCCCACTAATTTAAAGTCCTTAAACTGAGTTGTGGTTGGGTTATTGGGTGCAGCTGGTATCGCATTAGCTTGTCTTCCTTGTAAAGCTCCTACCAAAATATTTACCATTGTTTGGGTAGGATTGCCTCTTCCTGTTCCTCCTCAATTTTCCCACGAGGTCTTCTTCTTGGTGCCATTTATCTAAATATAACAAATAAGTAAGTATGAATACCAGTTCAATAACTAAACATCCCAGTTTGATAGACAGAAATTTGTATTTCACATGGAAAACCTATATATACATATCTAGTGATTCATTTTAGATCACTAGTTATACATACAACAGAAAGTAAACTACATAGCCTATCTGACTAGCGATTTATCCCTATCACTAGCTGTATTATAGAATTTTTGCTTAGTCTAATGTTCTTCCTTCTTTCTTACTATCCTCCTTTTGAGCTTTTCTACCATCTTTTCATACTTCTTCAACCTTCTTTGCATGTACTCTATTTCTTGAGTGACCCTAGATCTGGAAGGCCATTCTATCCAAGTATGGATAGGGAGCACTATTTGTAACGGCACTACATCAATTACTGGCTCTGCTATGATCAATTGACGGTCTTCTGACATCCTACAATCAGATTTATAAAATTGATTAGTATCTGATAAAAATTATAACTTACTAATTTATTAGTATTCCTGTCTATTAACTTTTCTAACATCTTTCCCTCTCTCGTAATAACTCTATTTGAGCTTATCTCCTTTATCAACTAAATACTTCCGAGGTTATAGCCTACGGGTTTCCTCCTAAGGTTTCTAATATAAGGCTTTGATACCAAATTGTGACGCCCCCAAATTCTCTACATTGCCTGTAGCAGATTCGGTGCTCACATAAATATTCTATCAGATAATAACTTTAGTAAATCCAAAATTTATAGTATCCCAATCAGTTAAAAGTTCTTGTCAGAACAATTACCATATCTGGATACCCTCACTTGGATGTATAGATTTATAATTTTACAGATATTTCCTTCATATCAATAATTCCTATCTATCTGACATTAACAGTACAAATG
Source organism: Panax stipuleanatus (assembly GCA_020205555.1). Lineage (NCBI taxonomy): Eukaryota > Viridiplantae > Streptophyta > Magnoliopsida > Apiales > Araliaceae > Panax > Panax stipuleanatus. Next base: position 92,913,537 of record CM035117.1, read on the forward strand.
ATAAGATTGTTATTGGAACTGAAGACCGACCTCAGTGCTTATAGAACTCCCAAAATCATTCAATACCCTCATTTAGATGTATAGTTCATATAGATACTGTACTTGATATTATTCAACAAGAACAAAGTAACATCATGCAACTAATAACTTAATCACAGAATAATATCTGACTACATAACGTTCAATTATTACATCAGAGTTATACCAAATTACATTCTTTGTATTATAATAAACATTCGTTCTTATAAACAGACTTCTACCCACAAGTATTATTTCCTGAACTTCCTGGGATAATCAACGCAGCTGCAAAGGAAAAATATTTGCAAGAATGAGCTTTAAAATGCTTAGCAAGTTTTAAACAATTAGAGTATATACTCACACAATATCTGAAATGAAGGAACATAAAGTTCAGAGTATTTTCCACATATATATACAGAGGTTTGATCTGCCAAATCCCACATATTACGAGTTTTTGTCAGTCATGTAGACTTAGCAACCCGGGTTGATTTGGCCAACCACACCAAATAGAAGTATGCATATCATTCTACCACAACCACTCGGTCAATATAAAATTGTCGGTCATTATAAAACACCCGGTCAGTGCAACACTGCCGGTCATAAATACTATCAGTATATATATTTGTACCAAATAACATTGGTTTCACCACAGTCTATATTTTGATATTAAATCAAGGATAATTTACGTAAATAATAGTTCATATGTCTTGGTTATGCTTGAACAATAAGTTATAACCTTTTTCAAATCACAGATATCACGAACAAAGGATATAACAATTTCGTATATCAATATACAAGACTTATATTTAATATAGAAATTAAATGAAATTAGAAAAACTTGCCTTTTATCACGATCGGCTGCTTAGGTTATTTGAAAGTAGATTCACCACCTATATATATTATAACAGTCATTAGAAATAATAGTAATTAATTTCTAATTAAAATACTAGTGTCTGGGTTGATCTTGGAGTCTGTTCGGTACTTTATAGCTTTATTGAATAGTTATCGAATTAGTTTTTCAATAATTTTATTAAAAAGTTTTAATATCTTATTCATATGCTTCAGATATTATTTATCATAATTTCCAAATGCTCAAAATAATTTTTAAATGATTTAAAATAATTTTAAAGTTATTTTTAAATATTTAATTAACCATTTAAAATGATTTTTAAATCATGAATATTATGTTTAAATAATTTATTTTATTTAATAATGATTTTTTTAAATCATTATTATCATTTTTAAATAAATTATTATTATTTAAAATGATTTTTAAATCATTAATATTATTTTTAAGTAATTTATTATTAATTACTCTTATTATTATTAATCTTTAAATATATTAAATAATAATAAAATTTTATGTCAAAATTTTGAAAATTACTTATTATAATTAAAAATAATTTTTTAGATTTATTTAGTATTTATTTATATTTATTTTAATTAATTAAATTAATTTTCAATTACTGCCTGTTGCTAAAGACTTTTATCGACAGAAGTGTGGCGATAGGTGTTCTTGGCCCAGTCAAGAACACGTTGGTCAACGGCCTGGAGCTCGGTTTGACTCAACCTTTCTGGCAATCAACTTAGTTTCTGGGTAATCTAATCCGATGAAAATGTAGTACTGATGTAATAGTACACTTATATGGTCACTATACTACTTAACAACATTCCTAAAAGTTCACACGACCGGTCAAAGTAGCATCCTAACGCTATTCTTGAAATTCTGGGCTGCCTAGAAAGAACTAGTCAACGACCTTTAGGGTCTTATAACTTTTCGGCCGGTTAACTTTTTGGTGTTCCAGTCGTCGGAATCTATAGACAAACTACAAAGGTACATGATTTGAGCAGTCATGAAAGCTATATCTCAACAAGCATCAAGATCCAAGCCTTCAAAAATCTTGTCAGGTCGCTGCTCAACATTTCTAGGTTACCCAAAAATGGAAACTGGACGGTCAACGTGGTTTGACCGTTCATATTTTTCGACAAGTGATTTCATAGAGCTTGAGAGTGCTCTAGTTATATAGTATTCATGTCAAGCTACAACCTAATTAACATCTAACACCCAACCAGACCAACAGAAGAAAGATCCAGGCGGTCAAACCACCTGTCAATTCGTGTGCTTAAGCTTTCTGCGTTACCCAGAAAGCAGCCGGCCATGGTCGGTCAACGACCTTTGACGGCTTATAACTCCTAATCCTATATTCCGATTGTCATTCCATCACTTCCAGGATGTTAACAACATTACATACTACAACTAACAACTCTCAGAACATCTAAACAACAAACAGTTAACGAGATACAAGGGCTGACATTCGTTGTCAGACACAGTTTTTCAACTTTGACAGTTTTGCTTAAAACTCTATTTTGATGCTTTTAAACATTATGGATTCGTGTTTTAACAACCCAGATCACTAAATAACTTAGTAATGAACATATTTAACTAATAACAACAACAATCATATATTCAAAAATCAGAAATTAAGTTAGGGTAAATATTTTACCCTTTTTGAGCAAATTTTTATTCTTTCCTTCTTGATCCTGTTTCGGACTTGCTGGGAAAGGTTTATGAGTCAGTGGCTTTGTATGTCAAGTGAAATTTCATGGTCTTGGGTTTTCTTAACCTAAGCTTATATGGAAACCTTCAAGTAGGGTTAAAATCTTATTTTCTCATTTTCTTGACACATAAGCCTAAGTTACTTATGATCTAAGTTGTGTTGTCAATACCTAAGGAGATATAGAGATATGGTAAATCGTTTGCTTGTTGTCCAATTGGTTTGGTCTTATCTCTCCAATAAGAGAGTTTTTAAGGATGTTTTAGTCATTTTACATACAATAACAGTACTTTGGTAATTTCGCTTATACTAAAGGTATTATGATACTTTCTTACTCAAATCCAATGGTAATTTTGTCATTTAATATTATCCTTAGAAAATTTTAAAAAAATAATTATGAACAATTAGGTTTTGTTAGTTTAGAATTAAGGTTTATTATTTAAATTAGGGTTTATAATTAGGGTTAGGGTTTTTTAATCCCTAATTAGGTTTTTCTAGAAATATTTTGCAATTAATTCCTTAATTCCTCATATATATATATATATATATATATATATATATTCAAAGTCCTATATAACTTTATCAATGTATTATATTATAATTCCCATTTATTAAAATAATTAGGGTTAAGATTTCTTATTTAAATAAAATCTTATTTTATGTACTTGTATATACAAATAATAAAATTAATACACATCACACCAAATATAGGACATAATTATATTTACTGTTTAAATTAATATTCCTATTTAATATTGGAATATTACAATCACCCCCTCTTATAAGAATTTCGTCCCGAAATTGAAATTACATCTTATGAAAACAAATGCGGAAAGTCTTCTCACATCTTATCCTCCAATTCCCATGTAGCTTCTTCAATATCATTATTCTTCCAGATTACTTTAGCCGATGATATAACCTTATTCCTCAACACATGTTCCTTTCGATCAATTATCTGCACTGGAACCTCTATATATGATAAGTCTTTCTCTGTTTGAAAAGGTTCATAGTTTATCACATGCTTATAATCGGGTTTATACAGACGTAGTACAGACACATGAAACACATTATGGATGTGTCCTAACTCCGGGGGTAAAGCTACCTTATAGGCTACCTCACCTATTCTCCTTAATACTTGAAATGGGTCAATGAACCTCAGGCTCAGCTTTCCCTTTTTACCAAAACGAATCTTGACTTTCCAAGGAGACACTTTCAGAAAAAACATGACTTCCCACACTAAACTCTTTCAGCAGTCTGTGTTGATCTGCATATTTTTTCTGTCAGTCTTGAGCAGCTTGCAACTGTTGTCGTATAATTCGAATCTTCTCCGTAGTTTATTAAACCAATTCAGGTCCAAGCAATTGCCTTTCACCAACTTCATCCCAGCATAAAGGTGCTCTACACTTTCTTCCATACAGGGCTTCGTATGGTGGCATTCCAATACTGGCATGATAACTGTTATTGTTTGCGAATTCTACCAAAGGTAATTGATCCTCCTAGCTCCCTTTAAAATCCATAATGCAGGTTCTCAACATATCTTCCAGCATCTGAATGGTTCTCTCACTTTGTCCATCGGTTTGCTGGTGATATGTTGTACTCAATCTCAGCTGGGTTCCCAAATGTGCCTGAAGACTTCTTCAAAAGTTCGAAGTAATTCATGGATCTCTGTCTGATACTATGGATACAGAAACTCCATGTCTAGAAATAATCTCTTTTATGTATAACTTGGCCAACTGATCGAGATTATAAGTAACTTTGATAGGTAGAAAAAGGGCTGACTTGGTGAGACGATCAACTATTACCCAGATAGCATTGTGGCCTTTCTGAGTGACAGGAAGTCCTACCACAAAATCCATGGTGATGTGCTCCCACTTCCATTTAGGAATCGGTAATGGTTGTAATAATCCACCCGGTCATTGATGCTCAGCTTTAACTCACTGGCATGTGAGACACTTGTTTACCCATTCTGCTATTTCTCTTTTCATGTTCGACCACCAAAAATGTTGACTCAAGTCCTTATACATCTTAGTACTTCCAGGATGTACAAAAAATTTGGAACTATGGGCTTCGACTAAGATTTCCTCTTTCAATTCATGTACAGTTGGAATCCACACTCTATTCTCATACCTCAGTACTCCCTCTTTATCCAGTCGAAACTTAATGTTTTTCCCCTGGGTTATCTTAGCCTTACATTTCTGACATGCTTTACCTTGCTCCTGCATCTGTTTGATTTTATCCATTAAGGTTAAGGTTATCTCTATTACAAATAGCTTCTGGTTGGAGTTAGTTGGAGCTCTTATTTCAATTTCGAGTTTTTCAAATTCTTTTATCAGTACCTCGTTGTATGTAATGGTATTCAACCTTTCTTGATTCTTCCGACTCAATGCATCTGCAACTACATTGGCTTTACCAGGATGATATAGGATCTCACAATCAAAGTCTTTGATTAACTCTAACCACCTTCCTTGCCTCATATTCAACTCCTTCTGTGTAAAAATATACTTCAGACTTTTGTGATCTGTGTATAGTTCACACTTTCCCCTATATAAATAATGCCTCCATATCTTTAAAGCAAAAACTACTGCGGCTAACTCCAGATCGTGAGTAGGATACCTTTTCTTATAATCTTTAAGTTGTCGCGAAGCATAGGCGATCACCTTTCCATGTTGCATTAACACACATCCTAAACCCCTGTGTGAAGCGTCACTATAAACTACAAGACCCCCAGTTTCATTTGGTAATGATAATACTGGTGCCCTACTCAGCAATTTCTTCAATTCTTGAAAACTTTCTTCGCACTTGTCCGTCCAATTATATTTCACAGTCTTTCAAGTTAAATTGGTTAGTGGGGTCGCTATTTTGGAAAAATCTTTTATAAAACGACAATAGTACCCTGCCAATCTAAGAAAACTGCGAACTTCTGTTGGTGTTGTTGGTTGATACAAATTCATGATTGTTTCTATCTTTGCTGGATCCACTGCTACCCCATTCTTATTAATTACATGCCCTAAGAACTGAACTTCTTCCAACCAAAACTCACACTTGGAAAATTTTGCGTAAAGTTGTTCCTTTCTTAATATCTCTAATACCACTCTCAAATGCTCCGCATGTTCCTTCCGTGTCTTAGGGTATATTAAGATATCATCAATAAACACCACCACAAAGTTATCAAAGCATGACTTAAACACTCGATTCATTAAGTCCATAAAAGCTGCTGGTGCACCCAAAGGACATCACAAGAAACTCATAATGTCTATATCGGGTCTTAAAGGCGGTCTTTGGTACATCTTCTCTTCTCACCTTTAGTTGATGATAACTGCAACCCTGTGGAATTAAGTTGCTCTTTCTAACAAGTTGAAGAATGTTCTAGAGACTTGCCAATATTTTTGCCCAAGTATGCCTCCAATAAGCGTTGTACCTTTCGCGTGGGATAAACCTCTAGAACCTTCCGCGGAACGTAACATGGGGCTTTAGTATAATTTATATATAATAAAAATAAAAAGTATAAAAGAATAATATAAGTTTAGCATAATAGAGTAATAATTATATATATAAATATTGTATACCAAATACAGTGACATAAAATTACAAAAAAGATTGTAAATCACTAAATAAACCTTCTACCATAGAATATCCCAATTAAATATAAGACATGGATTTACTATCAAGTCTTATTTTATTTTATTATATGTATTCCGATCCTAAATGTACAAACTCCGATAATGCAAATTAGAAACTACTTTCAAATTTCAATATGCATTGGCCAATGACTACTGAGTTGTCATTTATCGAATCACATAGGACAATCATTTCTTTTACTAGAAGTGGTAGATCCTTTATTGATCATTCATTATATTCATGTATAATTAATTATGTCATACCCGAGAATTTCCATATATTATTAAATGAATATATTAATGGAAGTGAATATTTATTCATATATAAATGATTTTGTGTTACGGATGAGTTAACTCAATTATATTCAATTGAATATTTATAATAATTGAGAAAATATTGGAGCCTTGTGTGGCACAGTAATAAGATATATTAATGATGATATTAATTAACAAAAGAAATATTAAGTGACAATTAATTTATATTAATTATAGTACGTTGAATTATTATTAATGCGTGTGATAGCATAATAATAATTGATAAAAAAATTCTGTGTGAACGATTAATCAGTATTGATTGATAAATTGTTAATTATAGAATATTAAATAATTGTTATCATAGAATATTAATTAATTGTTATAAAATATTAATGATAATTAATGATGTGTGGATTATTATTATTGCAAATAATATAATAATAATACGCAACGTGTTTATAAATATAATAAGATTTATATTAAAGTGATCATTAATCATATAAGGATTAATTAAATTGTTATGGAGATTAACAATTATATTAATTGATGAAGGATGGGTGTATATTATTAATTAATATTTAATTAATAAGATGAGTAATTCTATGTGCAAGCATGCGAATTAAATGTGTAACATATAGTAGCTAACTATGTATTATATGAAGTGTAATATGACACTATTATATAGTAAGGTTTATTGAATTATAGGAGTTGCATGAAATGCCTATATGACAATGTGAATATACATTAAAGGAGGACATCATGATTATATGATAGATAATTTAATAATGCTTAACTATCTTATGTTATCTTCATTAATTATTAAAATGTGGAGCCAATGTACATGAGTTAAATGATAATAGTACATTATAATCTATATATATATATATATATATATATATATATATATATAGTATGTATATATGGCCTTAGTGTTAATACACTTCATGTTGCTAAAATGCTGGATACTTCGAAGCTTGTCCCATATTGAAAAACACAATCCTTGTACACGTGAACAACTCAAGCTAGCCTACTCCCTATTTCTTCCTTGAACTCAGCAACATGATTAGCTATCCTGATGAACAAGGGAGTGGTTTTGATGATGAGTTTCACCAACTAATTACCAACTCTCCATTAACCTCTATACAATACAAAATCTCGTTGGTTTAATTTGGTGTATATATGCATTGTCTGTATTTTGGTTTCTCTATAAATACAACCCATCTCCTTCAATTTGATTTGCTGAGAAATTTCTTAAGTATTGAGTTGAGAGTTATATATATATATATATATATATATATATATATATATATATATATATATATTAGTGTTGAGCATTCTAGATTTAGCAGCAGTTCATTTGCATAGCAAAGGTATAATCACATTCTCATCTTCTTCATTGTTGTTCTCTGAAATTTCTTAGATTTTGGATATTAATTGGAATTCATGATTTTGATGATAACATGATTGGGTAATGTTTGTTAGTCGAGATATAGTTGATATGTTAGCTTATCAGCATGTTAGAACTACAATGTAATGTGTTTTCAATTGAATTCGTAAGGAATTTTTGTGATTGGCTTAAGTTTTTGCTGAAGCAAAAACTACACTGTTGCTGGCTGAGACCCGGCGCAGCTGCGCCATGTTTACACTAGGGCGCTGCGCAGCTGCGCTAAGCTCCTGTGGCAATTTTTCTAGTTCTACTGCAAGCTGCTATGAGATATCATGTTCAAACTTGTTTAGACAGGCATGATGACTAGTCCAGCATATATATTAGTATACCTAGACCTAAAGAGAACACGTTTTATTATATTAGCATGCATGACCAAAGAAAACTTATAGTTTGAAATGAACCTAGCATTTATAAACGGACTTTGATATATGCATACCATGTTGATATTCTGATTTTAGTGAACATGCTTACACGATATAACTACACATGAAGTGTAATTCAAAGTTATATAATATGCTAGAATATAATTCCCATTTGGTTTAAAATAACTTTTCACAACAAGCTTGGATGTGTTATAATCTAATAAACATGGTGTGGAGCATATTCTGAACTTAGAACATGTGTGATTTATATTTCTTAAGTAGCCACACATATTATGTATGTATGCTCATTGTAGTTAAACACGTTGAAGGTTATTCAAACACGAGTTTAAACATGCTTTAAAAGTGCTTAACAATGCTAGCTATGGACAAAAGATGTGAACACTTATAAGCATGCGTAGTACAGATTATGTGATCTCTTTATGTAAACATATGATTAATTAGTACTTATTATAATTATATGATCCTATTTGGCCTTAATTCCAGTGGCGATCCTAAACTAAGACCATGACATGTAAAAGTGAACTTAAGATGGTCATAAGCTTATGAAAAGTCCTCTATCATGAATGTATGTTAAGTAGTATGCTTATGTGTTGGACAGAAACAGCAGCAGCCTAACCCTGGTCTGTTCAGGGGGAAGCGCAGCTGCGCCGCCCCTAGGCCTAACCAGGGCGCAGCTGCGCCAGGCCAAAATGAAATCTGGGCAGTTTTGTTGATCTGACTTTTGGCAGATAACTCACCTCAATGCTATAGCTGCTAAACAAGACTAATTGCTACTGATATTTGATAGTAACATACCATGAAGATGTTTCAATTGAGAAAAGTAATTCCATAGCTAATGAAAGCCTAATCGATTAAAAATGACATAATGCTATACGAATGTTATTTGAATTCATGGTAACTTACAATTTGATTCCATACCGAATGCGTATAAGTATGTAATGACGTGTGACTAAGGTAATACAATGTGTGTATATTTAATTTGAGTAACAAGCTTATTTACCGAATGTGTTAACTAATGAAAATCCTATACATGTAATACATTATAAATAGGATTTGAAAGTGTTAGCTAGCCTTACGTGAGTAAACTACGCATAAGGCAAGTATCTAAACCTTATCTCTTTGGATGCAAGTTTCCTAACTTACACTCTTTTACGGTGCAAGTATTCTATCCTTGTATATTGCGAACTAGTTTCTTTACTTAATCGTTTAAATTGAATTAGCATACTTAAACTCTTATTTCATTAAAGCTATTATTCATGTTGAACTTGGTATTGTTCTTGAATATTGTGAAATTAGTGTCTATGCCATTTGATTCTGCTAGACTTATATTGAAAAGCGACCCAAACCAATTGATTGGTGCGGGATCTTGTATTTGACTGAGAAGAACAACCTTCTTTGAAGGGAATATATAATTGTTGGAGAACCGACGTGCGCACTTGAGTATGATTGATTGTTATGCATAACGTATGGTACTTTAGGCTGATCACCTGTTGTACCTGTTTTTGTTGGATTTTCAGTTTAATACTGTTAATTCTAGTAGAAGTTCATAGTCCTTAGTGACTGCTCAGTATTCAGTTATCTTGAAATCTTGAATTGATTTATTATTGAATCACGTTGATATTATTCTGTCCTTAGTGACTGTTATTGAAAACTGTTGATATTCTTGTTATCCTTGAACTATCAAACCTTGCTATACCCTTTCGAGAATTGAGAATTATATTACTTACCCTTATTGTATATTACTTGCTGGGCAATTTGTGCTCATTCTTGCTTTTCCTAAAAATATTTCAGTTAAGGCCGAGCAGTGCGGACCCTCGAGTACCGACAAGGGCAAAGGAAAGGCTACTGGGTAGCTTTAATTATGTAGGACTTATGATTGTAATAAAGAACTTATGATATTATGTACTAGTTAAGGTTATTATTGCTTAAGATATGTCTAAGCTATGTATTCACTGTTTAAGTTATGAGACCTTGGGACGTGAATAAATTATATTATTTAAATGTAATCTATTCGGTAATAGTTGTGTATTATTCCGTTGTGCGATGTGACATTTAGTCGTATTATTATTGTGATGTATTACCATGAGCACGTGACGAACCGAATTCGAGAGACCAAGTGGCGGTCCCGAATTTGGGGGCATCACAGGTTGGTATCAGAGGTGTAGTTATAAATCTTAGGAACGAGTGTCCTTAGAGTATAACTTAGGAGAACTTAGAAGTTAGGAAGGAGATAAAACTCATGTAGAGTTTTCCTTGAGAGACTTAGTCTGTTATGAAATGTAACTTCATTTGATACAATGAACTTATGTTTATTTAACATTCTAATGGAGTTGCTATTTGTTTGTCTTGTGTTTGTGATTGTAGGATGACAGACATAGGTGTACCTAGTAGTGTGGCAGAGGAGGAGCCCAGGGATATACATGTGGTATATGAGGCACCTCTAGAGGCTACACCAGTGCATGCTATTGCACCGTTCGAGTCTGACGACGAGGACGAGATTGAGATAGAGTCCGATCCAGAGGAGGAGGCGATGGAGGATGAGTCGATGGGGGATGAGCCAGTGGAGGACTCTGTTGAGGCTACTGTAGAGGAGCAGATGTTAGGCGAGTATGAGGAGTGGATCCTAGAGTTAGACTGCAGAGTACAAGAGCTGGAGGCCGAGGCCCATGAGAGAGAGTCTAAGTTCCAGAAACTGAGGTACGAAGACCACCAGAGGAAGCTGACCATGCAGGAGTTAGAGGTGGAGATTGCCTAGCATAGGGAGGCAGGGATCTAGATGGGGACCCTGTTTCACAGCTCAGTGGCTCGGAACGTGGATCTGGTAGGAAAGCTAGAAGAGGTAGAACAGAGGGAGCTTAGTGAGAAGACTGAGAATGAAGCACTCCGTACTCAGTTGGAATTAGAAGTGATGGATAGGATACACTTCGGGGAGAAGTGGGAAGCGGTCAATGAGAGAGATGATGACCTAGAGGACGAGGTCAGGTGCAAGAAGAGGAAGATGAACAAGATGGGGTATGTGTTCCGTTCAGCTTTTGAGAGGGTGATTGATGGTGTGTACCACTACCCGGCAGAGCAGGGACAGACTCTACATACCTTGAGTCGAGAGCTGGTTGAGTATATAGCGCAGATGGAGTACAAGAGCGCAGTGGAGCGAGGGATGATGTGATGAAATTCCTTAGATAGTCTAGTGGTAGTATTAGTGTGCCCTTTATGTGTTGTATATACTATGTTTTAATCCCGATCTTTTGTGTAAGATGTGGGATAATGATGTAAACCCCGAGTTAGCTTTTGTTAGAGGGGTAGTATGGTAGTAGGTTGGTATATTCCCCGTCTTTTGTGATATTAGGGGATATATGTGATAACATTTAGTATGCTAGGGAAATCATGTAATAAAACTATTTGGCATATGAATATAAATGAAGTTTATTTCAGAAATGTGTTATAAATTTATTCTTTTAGTATTAAAAGAAATACTTAAGTAATATACTTGAATAATAATAAAATGTAAATTTGTGATGCAGATAATGCCGCCCAGACGTAGATTGACTGCACCCGAAGAATCTGTTAATAACGAGAGGGAACAAGTTAACCCGATCCAGAAACTGGTAGACCTGTTAGGACAGGCATTAAGGGGAAGGAACAATGAACCCGTTCGCCCCAACCCTCAGGCTGTGCCCGATTCTTCATACTCTTCGGGAAGTAATTCTCGAAGAACAACATCTTAAACTTATCCCAAGCTATGACTTGACATTGGACAATTGGAGTAGTGTCCTTTGCCTCATTCAAAAAGGGTAAAATGGTAAAAAGTCCATCTGCCCTAAATCATGATTTCATTTACTGCTTATTTTGTTCCACAGTTATAGCAGTTACTGTTGTCATGCTTTTGCTAAATGCTTTGTATGTTTAAATAGTCTCATATATTAAAGTGAAATCATTTTGTTTTCAGGACTACGGAAGTGGATTTGTTTGTCCCTGCTGATAAGATGCCAAATTTTCATAATGACTACAACTTTGATGTAGAATTAAACTTCGACTTGATGGAAATTGATCAACAGGAGATAGATTAAGGTGCCTGAGAAGTTCAAAGAATGGGTCGAAGACAAACCCAAACCAAACCTTGATCAAACCACCGCTTTCAATATCAGAACCTCAGAAAAACCTCAAAGAAATCCTGATAGGCATAGACCTTACCCAAGACCAAAAAGCCAACATGATTAAACTCTTAACTCATTTCAAGGATGTGTTTGCATGGTCTCATAAAGACATGATTGGCCTGTCCACTGAAATTGTCATGCATCGACTGCTCATCAAATATGGATTCAAGCTAGTCAAGCAAAAGCTCAGGCGATTGAAACTTGAATGGAGTCTGAAAGTCAAAGAATAGGTTGTCAAGAAATTCAAAGCCGGTATCATCATGGTATCAATATACTCGGAGTGGTTGTTAAACATAGTTCCTGTGCCTAAACTTGGTGGGAAGGTACGAGTATGCGTGGATTCCCAAGATTTAAACAAAGCTTATCTCAAGGATAACTTCCCAATACCTTTCATCCACATCATGATAGACAATACATCATATTATGGCATGTATTCTTTTGTGGATTGCTTTACTGGATACCATCAAATCATAGTCGCTGAAGAGGACATAGAGAAGACAACTTTCATCACTCCTTGGGGAACCTTCTGTTATAGACGATTGTTTTTCGGCCTTATCAATGTCGGGGCCACATATCCGTGAGCCATGATGCCCCTGTTTCACGATATGATGCATAAAGAGATAGAGGTTTATGTGGATGACATCATCGCCAAATCCCGGAAGGAGGATGATCACATAATCTATCTAAAAAAGCTTTTCAACAGGTTGTGCAAGTACAACCTAAAGCTGAACTCAGCCAAATGCAGTTTTGGTGTTAAATCAGGCAAGTTATTGGGATTTTTAGTGAGCAACAGAGGCATTGAGCTGGATTCCGCTATGATTAAAGCCATCACTAAGATGCCGGTACCTCAAACAGAAAGGGAAATACGGGGATTCCTGGGAAGAATTAATTTCATAAGCAAGTTCATTTCCCAACTCACAGTAACATGTGAACCCATTTTCAAGCTTCTAAGGAAGAATTCCTCCATAAAATGGAATGAAGATTGTCAAAAAACCTTCCTTTCCATCAAGAAGCATTTGATCGAAGCACCTGTCTTGGTACCCCCAAGGGATGATGTTCTCCTGTTCATGTACCTGTCAGTCAATGCTAAAGCAATGGGCTGTATACTGGGACAAAAAGATGATAGAAGCAAGGAAAGAGCTATCTATTACCTCAATAAAAGATTTAGTAGCGGCGAGCAGAGGTACACCCAGATTGAAAGGACCTGTTGTGCATTAGCATGGGCCGCCACAAGATTACAATATTATCTGCATGGACACACGACCTACCTCATATCCTGCATGGATCCTCTGAAGTACATATTCAGCAAACCCATGTTGAATTATCGGTTGTCCAAATGGAAATTGATTCTATAGCAGTTCGACATTGTCTATGTGACTCAGAAGTCTATCAGAGTTTAGGGAATTGCAGATCAACTGGCCGAAGCACCGTCAGGGGATTTCGAACCCTTGGAAACTTATTTCCCGGACGACAGGATCATGATAATTTAACAGATACCTCAAGGGAATACAGTCCAACCTTGGAAAATGTATTTTGACGGAGTAGCAAACATGGAAGGTGCCGGAGGTGGGGCAGTCCTTGTCTCTATTATAGGGGAACAATATCCTATGGCTACCAAGTTGTAGTTTGTCAATACCAACAACACAGCTGAGTATAAAGGATGCATAATGCGGTTGAAACTAGCCCAGTCCATGGGTATAAAATGGTTACTAGTCTTCGGGGATTCTGAGTTTGTCGTTAGACAAACCACTGGGGCGTATCATACCAAAGAATTGCATCTGCTGCCCTAACATCGGCAAGTGGTCAAGATGTCCATGGAATTTGAAGAGATAATTTTCATCCACATCCCTCGAGGTAGGAATGAATTTGATAATGCATTGGCAATGTTAGCTTCCTTGATCCATATATCTGATAGGAGGGGAATTCCCTATATCAAATTCATAAGCCAAAAGCTCCCGACATATAGGAATTACATCGGAAAAGTATCAGATGAAATACCTTCTGTTAAACAGCCTTAGTATCAAGATATTAGAGAATATCTCCGAGATGGATCTACACCCGCTGGGGCAATCAAAGCTGGATGAAAGCGGATTCACAAGATGGCTACGAAGTTCTATCTGAGTGGAGATACACTCTATAAAAGGGATGTTAGAATATGCCTCTTAAGATTCCTCGACAAAGATCAAGCCCAGAGACTAATGGATGAAGTACACGGTGGAGTCTGTGGTCCACACATGAGCGGTCATTTGCTAGCCAAGAAGATATTAAGAACGGGGAATTGCTGGATCTCTCTCAAAGCTGACTGTAATGATCACGTCAGGGGATTCTACCAATGCCAAGTCCATGGAAATGCCATACACGCTCCTCTAAATGAACTACACAACATGAGTTCACCATGGCCTTTTTCCATGTGGGGGATAGACGTGATTGGGCTAATAGAACCCAAAGCCAGCAATGGTCATCTATTCATCTTCACTATGATCGATTACTTCACCAAGTGGGTTGAAGCTGCCTCTTTTCAAAAAATCACCAAAGAGGTCATCATTGGTTTCATCAGAAATAATGTCGTCTGTCGATATAGACAACCGGAGGTGATCGTATCAGATAACGCCAAAAATATGAACAACCAGATGATGATGGAGTTACGCAGTAAGTTCCACATCAAGCATCTCAATTTCGTTATCTACCGGCCCAAGATGAATGGAGCTATCAAAGCGGCCAACAAAAATATCAAAAAGATCATGTAAAAAATGTCCTTCAATCACAAAGGATGGCCCGACCTATTGCCTCTGACTCTGTTAGCATACAGGACATCAATGAGTACCTCTACTGGGGCTACCCCATACTCATTGGTCTATAGTATAGAAGCAATACTTCCCATAGAAGTAGAAATGGAGTCCTTGAGAGTGTTAATAGGCACTCAAATGGAAGAAGATCAGTGGTTGCAAGAGCTGTACCACCACTTGTCACTATTAGATGATAAGAGGGCTACAACCATCTTTCATGGACAACTATATCAGCAAAGGATTGCTCGGTCATACAACAAGAAAGTTTGACTTCGATAATTCAAAGGGAATGACTTGGTACTGAAGAAAGTTCTGGCCAACTAAGATGAAGCCAAAGGAAAGTTTGCTCCAAATTGGGAAGGCCCTTTCATTGTCAAAGAAGTATTGACAAGAGGAGCTGTCAGATTTTGTAAGAAATGAATGGGAACAAATTTCCTCAGCTTATCAATTCAGACACCGTGAAAAGGTACTATGTCTGAAACACCTGCAAGCCATCATCCTGGTCCTCCGAATCAATCAAATCATTTTGGGTTTCCATAAGCAACGTCTGAACTACGAATGACCTGATCTCCCTCAACCCGAGAGTACGTAGGCAGCCATTCCTGGTGCGGTCAAAACTAAACAAAAAATTCAAAAACCCATTAAACCCAAATGCAAACCCAAAATAAACACTTCTTAAACCTTTTAGTCTAAACCGAACTACGAATGACCAGATCTCCCTCAACTCGGGAGTACGTAGGCAACCATTGCTAGTGCGGTCTAACCTTCAAAGAAAGAAAACAAAAAAACCAATAAAAACCAGTCCCAAGACACTGAAACCTTATAAAACCCAAATACTATCAAGTCTCCCTAGTCAACGGGCCCTACTGAGGTACTATCTGACATCTTAATGTCAATCCATCAAGGAAAAGCTCATAATACATCAACAAAATCAAGTCATGAAAAAAGTGGTAATCACTTAGCAATGACAATACATATCCAACAGGAAAGTGAATTAAAATATATTTCTCTGATATATTATATTGTTTGATATATACATTGTGTCCTGTACATTACAAAAATGGTTGATCTAGTTTATGCAGGAAAAATAGAGCTAGTCTATGAACCCGTGGACAATTGGGATAGCAGTGCCAACATGGCATCCCTCTCAGAAGATGGAGGAGCAGCTGTAAGCTTATGACCCTCGGTCTCCATACGAGGAAGAATATCCACAGCCATCTGCATAGTACTGCTATGGCCGTCTATAAAAGCACTCACATCTACTACAAGGCTGTGTGTATATGATTGGAGTGCAGTGCTGTCCGCAATATAAACATCCCGGGTAGCTATGACCTTATCTCTCTCAATATAAGCGGCATCCCGGGCGACCAAAGCCTCCTTAATCTCCTCAAAAGATGCTTCTCGGGTAGATCGAGCCTCGTCTCTCTCAACAAATGCTGCATCTTGGGTAGCTCGAGCCTCGTCTCTATCAACAAAAGCTGTGTCCCTACTAGAAAGGGCTGTCAACATCAGCGTTCTAGCTTGATCCCTTTCAAAGGTCATTCGAGCTAGTGAATCAACAAGAGCTGGATCTGTCCCAGTCGGAATGCTCGGAGGGTCACTACTAAAGCTGCTGTCAAACTAGTAAATAATTCATCCTCCGTGGGAGAATCAGGATCCTCCATAGGCTCCTCCTCATCAAAATCATTGCATGGAGCTGACAGGATAGCCGCAGCTAATGCAATATCAGCCTCCAACCATGCTGAATACTCTGAAGAACGATCCGGATAGCTAGTAGAGAAGTCAGCCATCTCCCTATGAGTCCAACACTCGTAAGTCCTAATCAGGTCAACTAATGACAAAGATGAAGCTGATATCCGCTGATCCGTAGCCCCCTCAAAATGGTGGAGGCTCTGAAACTGATCAAACTGGCCCATGACTGCTAGTGGATGATATGTGGTCACCCCTCTCAAACCCGCCAGGGGCAGATTGTACATGACAACTACATGAGTGATGAAGTTGTAAGGGGAGCTAAGCCCTGAGCAAGGCAAGATCGAAAAGGGGTGCTCAATCGCCGATAAAAATGCAAACCAGGATGCTGCATCTGTACACTCCGTCGGCCGAAAGGAGTAAGACATGCCTATCTCATGGGTAAACCAGTATTCATGATGTCTGAAGGTACCAATAGAACTTAAATGTGTCATAAACCACACATACAGCAGAACAACGCTACCTCTGAAAAACCCCTCCGGATGGGTACTGCAGAATGTAGCCAACCTCAAAGTCTCGGCTAATATCATCGACAAAATAGTACAACCCTGTCTGAGGCAACGAACCACTACCATCAAGCCAGTATCTAAGTGGTCCAATTATAGTGGCATGTATAAATAAGCAGTGACGCACATCACCAGAACGTCTGCACGTGCAAACTGCCACTCATCTGCAAGGTTTATGAAGTCCCCTAGATATCGCTTGTAGCTATCAAGCCGGCCAAAGCTATCAATCAAAAAATCCATGGACACCACATGTCCTGCAGTAATCTCCTCAGCGACTACTCTGCGTCTCAAACCAGTTATGGTCATAAATGGACGTCTCATGTCACTAATAGTTGTCCTGGTACAAGGCAGATCTAACGCTAAACATGTGAGGCTCTCATACTCCTCTAATGTAGGAGTCAGCTCGTGAAGGCAGAACCAAAAAACCTGGCACTCGGGTATCCAGTAAGATAACATGTCGTCCACAAACCCCTGTGGAACCTGAAAAGCTAAAAACACCAGATAATGCCCTAGAATCTAGTCGACTGTCCCTCTGGCTGTGGGGGGTAGACTATCATACCAAGATCTCAGCGAAGATGCTACTAAAGGATGTGGCAAGTGCTCGATACGGCTGACTATGGATGACGACATCTGTATAACCGTATCATGAGACCATCTAGGGGTCAAATCTAAACTCATCTGTCTAAATGCATATCCATGATATAATACATGCATAATGACAATGATAAAATGATAATAGGATGCAATAGATAGGAAATATCATGCATTTTTAGAATACGCTATCTACTAAAAGCATCATCTCTGTCTGCTCATAAAATGTAAAATAAAAAGTACAGGGAAATGCGGCACAGCCACGCAACAACTAACAGAGGCATATGAAAAGATATAACGAGAAATGGGGCACAACCGCCCAATATCTAACAGAGGCCTATCAAAAGATATAGCGAGAAAAGCTATCAAAAGAAATCTATAATATCTACATCCAGGCGATTGACCTGATGTGACTTCTCCTGAGTAATAGAATCTCGACCAGTGGGAATGTCCGGTAGATATAAGGGAGGATCAGCACCTGCATAGCTGCCTGAAAATGGATCTGCTGAAGGGCCAGCTCCGGAGATGGAAGGATCAAACGAATCAGCCTCGAAAGGATCACGGCCAAGGTGCCTAATGAAAATGTGAGCCCTCTCCAACCACTGGGTCAATCCAGAAATATGCTCCAGATGAGTCAGCTCTCGGAGGCAAGCTATCCAGTCTGTCATCATCACAAACCCCGGCACCATGTCTGCTATAAACTGGGTAGCACTAGTCTGAACCCCAATAGTGTGGGGACTCCACCAGCTATGAAATGCCTCATGGCTGGAAGGACCCTTTGACAGGGTAAAGCTATCTACACCTACCAGTGGAATGTCTGTTAGTGGCTGAGCTAATAGTCAATGATGCCAAGAAGAAGGAATAAATGGAATGAAGATATCTCCCGTGATGCTCTGGATAGCGCGCTTGCCCAAATAGAGCTCCCAGCCTCCCTCGATCAAAAGGGGAACCTAAAAGTGGACAGTGCAAACTCCCTACCAGTCAGAAAGCCATCCTCGAACCCGACTGTCAAATAGTCCGAGGTGTAGGGAACCCACGAGATTAAATCGGCGGTCAACAGCTCTAGCTGCAAGCGGGAGTGGGTAAATCCCTTTGCTATAGGGACCTCTGTTAGAGTGGAGTGATGCCAATGTCGTCCCCTCGGATAGGTCTCCAGGCCCATAGTAGTGGCATAACGTAGGTAAGGGAGCCTCTCATATGCCCAAAATTGGCAATGAAAAGATCAAAAGTCCTCAGTGAGATAAAATTATTAAATAAAAATGAGGAAAATTGAAGGGTAAAGGAGAAAGTACTCCCCAACAGGAAGGGATAAAAACCTAACACAGCCTCCGTCACGCCCTCAGAGCGTAGGTGCGTCCCGCGAAGAAAATAGGTAAAGTTATAGGTACCCCAATTAAAATCGTTGAGGCACTCCACGTATCAAGTAGCGCTGACCTGAGTGAAAGAGACTGTCGAGGAGTTGTCTGCAATGAAACAACCCCTGATGATCACCAAAAATAGTCGCCAAAGGATGCGATCTCTAACCCTCTGGTCATCAAGCAGAAGCTCAGTCAAAGCCCTGCTCTGGGCATCTACTCTCAAGGAACCAGAACGGATAGGCTGACCCTTGATGGCCGTCGCAAGAACTCTTAAAAGGGAGCGAACGGTAGTAGTGAAATATCAGCCACCAACGGCACTGGCTCGCCTGCAAACTCTATCCCAGTGATGAACCTCCAGTCCATAGGCATCATCATCACCTCGCAATCCAACAGATGGAGAGACTAGGTCTGGTGGAATCAGCGCTCCGACAAAGTCCTCAAATAACCCTAAGGGCAACGGCGGGGAGGAATAGAAAAGAAGGCCTTGAACCCCTAAGTATTGACGATGGCCTAATACTCCGAATGCAGAGTATGGTATAAAGAGTGAACGCTAAATAAGTTCCCCCTGGGCTGCGTAAAGCCAGGAACCTGCATCAAGTAGCAAGTCCAGATTAAACCTGTCCCATGAAATGGCAAAAGAAAGCAAAATCCAGAATAAAAACTTCAAGCCACCTTGTTGGGGTGAGGGTATATCGATGGATGACGTCTCAAGTCGCCCAACAGCTACAGAATCAGCATAGTGATGGCTGGAAGATCCCTATATGGAGCATGAGCTGGGGCAGGATCAACAAATGTGACATCCTCATCGTCCATGTCATTCGGCATCTCAGCCCGGATCGGACGAATCACAGACTCTGCCAGGCTGGACTCGGTTGAGGAACATTAGAAGCTCTCCTCCGCCTCACACCTGAAGTGACCCTGCTAGCACTACCGAATCTATCTAGCTCCATAACTTGGACAAAGTCTCCAAATCACTTCAAAAAGGGTTATGTAAGCCTTATACTTGTGGCTTATTAAATTAAATCATTACTTTATACATTTGTTTAGTCCTAAAGCATGAATTAGTTAACAAAAATCCCTAGTAGAGTCAAAATTGCATGCTCATTACATACTCAGGCTTTTGACATTTTTTTGTCAGAGTCTCCTTTGTAAAATGAACTGTCTGCATGCACATAGGCATGACTAGGTGGCCATTCAGTAGCACACCTACCCAAAAACATGAATAGTTCATATTTATAAAAAAAATCAAAATAAAACTCCCCATGGCAGCTAAATTACCATGAGTATTTTTAGTTGAAAATCCAGGCTCATTTGGCCTCAAAAAGGATGAGTAAACTGATCAAAAGGGGCGTCAATTGACTGTCTCAAAAATTAAATTTTTTTAATCAGAACATTCAGTACAGTAAAATATTCATATTTACTAAGTTTAAAATTTTTTATCAAGTCATACAGGCACGTTTATTCGCTATATTGTGTTTAGAAGCATACTATATGATATCTAACATTCTAATGGTCAAAACTTAAAAAGAAAGGATGTAAATGTTACCAGAGATGTGCAGAACGTTTGTAAGGTGACGGAATTTGAAAAAAGCAGCCCGAACTCCGTTGATCTGAAGAACTTTTGGATTTTCTTTAGATTTCAAAGTTGAAAATGAATTTTGAAAGCCTCAGGTGCCCAAGTTATAATCGCAGGGAGTAGTAGCCCCACCTACTGGCAGCCGTTGTGGCTCCCTAAGGTGGGTCCCACCCCCTCCGGTTCGGTCCAGTTCCAATTGAAACAGAGTTTACAGAAGTTGAAAATTCAAATCAAGAAAAAAACTGCTATGCGATTGAGCGGATTGGCCTGAAATTCTGCGTATAAGCGGCAAGTTCCTGACAAAGAGAGGAACTTCATATAAGCCATTGGTCGAGACCCTGAAGTGATATTCGGAAGCCAATGATGAAAACTGCTAAGAAACTGCGGCTAGAGCATCGAGAAAGTCCGACATTGTGAACAAGCATGGTTTTGAACGTGTCAAAGTGTCCAGATTGGTACGTGGGTGTGACTTCTCAGAAGAATAACCCCACGTCAAGATTGATCATGACTGACATTCCAGCCGTTGGCGACAACCCCAACAAAGCATCAGAAAAGAACCGATGATGATAGCCGTTGAAAACTACTTCAGCGAAGGTAATGACTAACATTCCAGCCGTTGGCGGCAACCCCAACGAAGCATCGGGTATGAGCTGGTGATGATAGCCGTTGAAAACTACTTCAGCGAAGGTCATGACTGACATTCTAGCCGTTAGCGATAACCCCAACGAAGCATCGAGAACGAACCGGTGATGATAGTCGTTGAAAACTACTTCAGCGAAGGTCAGATTGTCTGACATTCCAGCCATTGGTGACAAACCCAATGAAGCATCAGGAACGAACCAGTGATGATAGCGGTTGAAAACTACTTCAGCGAAGGTCACGACTGGCATTCCAGCCGTTGGCGACAACCCAAATGAAGCATCGGGAACGAATCGGTGATGATAGCCGTTAAAAACTACTTCGGCGAAGGTCAGATTGCCTGACATTCCATCCATTGGCGACAACCCTAATGAAGCATCAGGAATAAATCAGTGATGATAGCCGTTGAAAACTACTTCAGTGAAGGTCAAGACTGACATTCCAGCCGTTGGCGACAACCCCAATGAAGCATCAAAAATGAACCGGTGATGATAGCCGTTGAAAACTACTTCAGCGAAGGTCATTTGCCTGACATTCTAGCCATTGGCGACAACCCCAATGAAGCATCAGGAATGAACCGGTGATGATAGCCGTTGAAAACTACATCAGCGAAGGTCAGATTGACTAACATTCCTGCCGTTGACAATAACCCTAACAAAGCATCGGGAACAAACTGGTGATGATAGCCGTTGAAAACTACTTCAGCGATGGTCAGATTGCCTGACATTCCAGCCGTTGGCGACAACCCCAAAGAAGCATCGAGAATGAACCGGTGATCATAGCCGTTGAAAACTACATCAGCGAAGGTCAGATTTCCTGGCATTCCAACCATTGGCGACAACCCCAACGAAGCTTTGGGAATGAACCGATGATGATAGCCATTGAAAACTACTTCAGCGAAGGTCAGATTGCCTGACATTCCAGCCGTTGGCGACAACTCCAGCGAAGCATCGGGAACGAATCGGTGATGATAGTCATTGGTGACAACTCCAACAAGGCATTAGGCATGAGCTGGTGATGAGGATCAGAAAGAAATTTCTCCCCATAGAGGACAAATGATGGAATCTATTATAAAAATCCCCAACGGGAGCACCGAGAAGGATCGTTGAATCGACCGACTGTGTAAACTACCATCCGAGTAAGCACCGAGGAGGTTTAGTGATGGTCACCTCTACAAAACTACCATTCGAGTAGGCGATAAGATAATTCAGTAAAGGTTATCACGGATGGGGTCATCCTCAGCAGAAAATGACGTGAACATCCAGTGATAGCCTATATCACAAAGGTATATAACATTCGTAACATTACACATATACATTGCATTACATTTGCATATGTCATCTTTTTAGTGTCTAGCAATATTTATACTGTTCATTCCACTACATTGCATAAACATGATAAAGAGGGGCATCTGTAGACACTCGAAATTTTTGCATTCCTATTACTAACCCTGCAGGAGGGCAAAACCATCTTTTTCACCCTGACAGAACAGGGATGTCAAGTCAAACCCCAGCTACAACCTCGGGAGGTACAGCAACCCCGACGACAACATCGGGAGATCTAACTCAACCCCGGTTGTAGACACTCGAGATTTTCCTTGCCCCGATACTCATCCAGTAGAAGGGTAAAACCATCAATCAACTCAAATGTGATACACAATATCGGTGCTCCAGTCAAATCTTATTCCCAATATTGGTAATCAAGTTTCGACAGTCAATCTGACCATCAATCAAGCTCTGACAGTCAATCGGACCATTAATCAAGTTTTGACAGTCAATCGGACCATCAATAAAGCTCCGACAGTCAATTAGATCATTAAGCTCAACCCTGGTCTCAACCCGGGAAATTAAATCAACCCTGGTCTCAACCCGGGAGGTATTAATCAACCCCGGTCTCAAACCAAGAAGTCAGGCCAACTTTAGACATCATCCTGAGGCATCGCAACAACACCATAAAAAAACCTAAAATGACCACGTCAACCTCAGAGATAACCCTGAGGTCAAAAGACTCGACTGGGATCTAAGTCTTGGAATCAGCTCCAGGAAGTCAACCAGCGACCATGCCGGCACTACAAGCAGCCCCAGGAGGGGTACAACGATCATTTTACCAACTTCCAACCCACTTGTTCAAACTCAAGCCAAATCAATGTCGCCAAAGTCAGAATGAACACTAATGACAATCCCGAGTGGCAACAACGCAAGACAGTTCAACGGACAAACTACGGAGAATCAAAGACCTGGTTATGAACCCATCTTCCTAGACCCGAAAAATGTTTTTTTCCTATGTCATTGCAATACTCTCATCGAGAGCTTTTCGAAAAGGTATTGTACGCCTCAAACGGATGCTCCGATCAAAAGTTACAAAGTTTTCGACTGGACATCGCATTGCTCAAAGTGCTCGTACTTCGAGATGACCAAGCCGGGCACGTAGGACCCACCTCGAGTGTCCGCACCTTTACTTGTGGCAGCCGCATGTAGAGGTTCGGCACCCCCCTATATAAATAAAGGGGCAGCCCCCTCTCATTTTGATAAGCAAGAAGCGCAGCGAAGCCTTGCCCGACGGATTTTTTAACTTTTACACCTCTTCTAAACCCAAATATTTTCACTCCAACACATAGATATACCCATATCCTACCACATATCAAAAAACCACCGATAGATTTGGGCATTTAAGGCCTGTGATTCGACAAAAAGCCCGTAGTACAGCCCATTGTAAGTATTTTTATGATCAGCAAGTCAATACTACTACTTTGCACTGTTTTACACCAGCACATCAAGTTTTATCTTTTAAATATGCCAGGAACTTAGTTCCGTGGTCGTTTTAGTCTAAAATTAATACATTTTTGTACATAAACTTCATTTTCAACATCTCTACAACTCGGATTGACGATCCGTCAGCTCCAGTAGCTTTAATGCACTAGCACACACCGTTTTGGCAACTTCGCCAGACTGGGTTATCTTCCCAGTCCAGGTTTGGCCTTTTTCGGTATATATTTAACTGTTTATGTACTAATATTTCAATTTTGTCAAGCCCGGATGTCAAATCCGAGGTAGCTTACCGCTTATATATTTATTGACGCATATATAAGCGACACTCACCATAACTGGTCTTCATACTAGTATTGGTTGACTACATTTTTATTAATATATATGTATATATTTTAATTTAGTCCGGGCACAGGCGTGAAAATCCATCGCCCTTATTGCTTTTATATATATTTATGCATTTATAAGCAGCCTTCATCATCACTGTCATCTTTCCAGTCTTGATCGACTACGTTTCTGTCAATATATATATCTACATATACATTTCAATTCCAGTCCGGGCTTGCGAGTGAAAGCCCATCGCCTTTTACAGCTTTTATATATCTAACTATACATATTGCTTTGTTCAATTTATTCAAATGTTGTATTTAACATTCATTTGTATATGAATTTGCACTGACATTTTTGCAGGCGAACTAGATTTATCCAAATCTCGCCACTTCTAGCTTTCAACAGTTCAAACAAATCTCGATAGAACCTGGAAGCTATAATGGCTGAGATTTCTTTAAATTTAGTTATTTTTATAGTTTCAGCTTCAAAAGCAACCTCGCGACCCTTAGATCGATATCTAGTGGGAACGAGATGCTTCGGCCGTGCGTACCGGGATTTACTGAATGAATCCCTGGTTCTGGCTACTTTGGGATATTTATCTGCTTCTGTACAAATTTGAACTGTGCAGGTTTTCTAGCTATTCATATGTGAGCCTAGGAATCGTGGGATTCATGATCTAACTGATCAGAATCTGATTCCCACGATGGACAAACTTCAATTTACAGATGTACCCTGCCAGTTTTTCTGTAAATGTACATGCACAGACCTTAAAACGGTTATCCGTATTTAAGGTCTAAACATAGTGAAAATATGGATTGTCGTGTCAGCGTCCCTCCGATGGTTTTCCTACCCCTAAGGAGACCGACACTTTATATTTCTGTGGTCGAGGATGCTTCGCAGCCTGATAAATCACCATTTGCATGCAGCCTTAAGGCTATAAAGATAAAATTGAGAGTAGCAATATGCTTCAATTCCTATGTCAGCGTAAGGGTTTGATAAAACAAGCTTTATAAACATCACTGTCAATTCAATTCAAAAGCTTTTTGCAAATCAAATCAAATAATGTTATTTTTTCAAATCAAACCCTTAGTATATAGGCACAACGAAGCCTATCAAAGCTTTCAATCAACCAAAGGGCCCAATTTTCAAACAGCATTCACTCACGCATGCCAATTTTAAGGGAAATATTAAAAAGATTGCGGTACCGTGTTTACACGGGAGTCGTGGGGTGCCTAACACCTTCCCCACACTTAAACAAGCCCCCGAACTCAAAACTCTGATTTCAAAGATCAAGTTTCAACAGTGTACAGCAATTGGGCCTCTTTCAAATCAAATTCGGTTGAGTTGGTATAACCGTTTTCAAAACTACCAACTGGGGACTCTGTTTAAATTAAATCAAATCGTCGACATATAAACATGTTGGCCTCTTTCCTAAAAAACACTTCAAAACCTTTTTTGCAATAAAAAGAATAAGGGTAGAGATAACTTAGGAAGATCGATTTGAGGAAAACCGGGTTATGAACCGACCCGCGGTATTTCTTAAATTTTCCAACGTCGACAAGTGGCGACTCTGCTGGGGACAGTAGACGGCTTAAGCCGCTTTCAAATCTTTTCAAACATTTTCCTTTCAAAACTATTGACTGCGTGAAATCCTGCGTCTCCACAGTCAATGGATAAGTGAATGTTGCGTCTTTCATTGAATGTATGAATGCTATGCCTTTACATTGAATGAATGAGAATGAATGCTTTAGTGCTTCGCACCCATATTAGTGCTTTGCACAAACTGTCATTGCATGCATAAGCGGTAAGGTCGATGTATGTGAATGTATGCTGTGAGTCCCTCCACCAGGAGGCTAACCCGGTCTATGATAAGTAAGGACTCTAGGGACGACTAAGTCTCCGGGGTTGCCTCCTGAAAATGCACCACCCAGATTCGCTCCAGTTGAACGATCAGATTAACCTCCCTTCTAGTAGATTGTGATGATTTGGGAACCTTCATGCCGAAACAAAAGCCGTGAGAGTAACCTAGGATAGGTCAGCTTCTTATCAACCGAATCCGACGGGATGCTTCTTCATGCCTTCCTCTTTCAATTCCGTGTCAAGTCTCCAATTACTGAGGAGCACAATGTAAATGACAATAATGAAAGATTTACTTTCCTGTCAAATATCCTGTCATCCTACCATCAAAACAACTAACCTCGGTTTTGCAAGATAAACTTAAAAAACACACATCATAAATGCATCAAGTCATTACCTACCACAGGGAACTGACACGCATACGTTTTCGTGTAGGTAGGGAAAAATTGGTTCTATCAATAGATCAAAGGCCAAAAAAGCACCCAGTCCATCTATGGACATGGCTTCAAGTGCTCCACCAGAATCCACCCCTGTGTCTAGGGAAGAATTCGAAGGATTAAAAAATTAGATAGCTGAGCTAGCCGGTTTCCTTCGAGAGCAAAGCAAGGCCTTCAAAGAGAAACAATCTCAAACTCATCCAGAACCAGGAGCATCTAGAAGTAGTGCTGGCGGTCAAGATACAAAAAAGGCCGAAACTCAGATTCCTGGACAACAAAACCAGGACGCAATCAACAAAACTCCAAAAATCACCATCCTAAGCAAAGAACAGGAAGCTGGTGACATTCTCAAGAAAATACAACAAATGGAAGAAACTCTCCGGTCTATTAAAGGGATTGGGGCATTTGGCAGTGTGAATTATTCCGACTTCTGTATATTCCACGAGGCTCGTTATCTTGAGAAATTCAGAACCCCTGAGTTTGAGAAATATTATGGGTTGGGAGATCCATACACATACCTGAGAGTCTTCATCGAAGAACTCGGATCCTATGCTGAGGACGAGAAACTTCGAATGCAGCTATTTTAGAAGAGTTTAACTGGAGAAGCCAGAGCCTGGTATGCCCGTCTGGACAACTCCAAAATCCACATTTGGGAAGAATTGGCCCATGCCTTCTTCAGCCAGTACAATTTCCAATCTCAGCTATCTGCAAATCGGTATCAAATAACCAAAATCAAGAAAAAGAACACTGAATCATTTAGAGAATATGCCCAGCGATGGAGACGGGTCGCAGCACAAGTTACCCTAGCCATGACTGAATCTGAAATAGTCATGACTTTCATTGATATTTAAGAAGCTCCTTATTATGAAAGGGTCCTAGCGGGCATAGGAAACCTTTCTCTGAAATGATCAAACACGACGAAATGGCCGAAATGGGACTCAAGTCCAGGAAAATAAAAGACCTAACGGCACTCGAAGTTGTTGCTGAGCATATCCAATCCAAAAATTACGAAAGTAATCCCCGGAGGGTCCACAAAAAGAAAGATGAAGAAGTTTCCTTAGTATTACAAGGACAAAATTCAAGCGGTAATTCAAACAACACACCCATTCAAAGGAGGAACTATACCCCTTTCCAAGCTGCAACACAGCCTTCAAATCCTTCATTCCAGAAAAACATGGAGGTCAGACGCAGAAGGACTTTCACCCCATTAGGGGATTCACTCGAGAACGTCTTCAAACTTCTGACAGCTCAGAAGAAGATTGGCCAACTCCTTCCGCCAACTAACAATAATTCAAGGAACTTCGACCCTAGCAAGAAGTGTTCTTATCATTCCGGATCACCGGGCCATGACACCCAAGATTGTTGGTCCCTCAAGCACAAAATCTAAGATTTGATTGATAATGGAGAGATTGTGGTCACAAAGCCGGATCAACCTCATGTCCAAGATAACCCTCTCCCAAAGCACAAGGTAGAGAGTGTCAACATGATCAACACTTCAAGTGGAGAAGGATCCAAATACCTCCGCTATGTTGAAGAATCAACTCAATCCAACAACATCAGCCC
Organism: Panax stipuleanatus; assembly: GCA_020205555.1. Lineage (NCBI taxonomy): Eukaryota > Viridiplantae > Streptophyta > Magnoliopsida > Apiales > Araliaceae > Panax > Panax stipuleanatus. Next base: position 92,942,123 of record CM035117.1, read on the forward strand.
AATGAGTTGAGAGGCTTTTGAAAAATAATTCCTGATAGAGCAAGAAATAAAGTCTATCAAGGAACAAATCGAGCAGTTGGCTGAACTGGTCGTCTACCAACATCAACTCACCAAGACGATGTTGAAACAAATCCATCAATCTATTGGCAATCGCTCTCCTCCAGCGGAAGTCAATTCTAATCAAGATCATAGCCGGACTTGTGAGCTTACACCTTGGACTGACAAGGGGATCGAAGAAGCAAGTGTCCAAGCAGGTAGGAAGTTCCTATTTTAAAGGAATTTCACCAATTCGAACCATTCAATGGAAGAAATCCTGCAAATGATGATCAACGAGGGAATGGTTGAAAACTTGCTACCTCCGCTGAACCCTCAATCCAAAAAATTCAAACCTGACCAAATATGTCAGTACCATTCAAACTCTCTCGGCCATGATACAAAAGAATGCTGGGCACTTCGTAACCTAATTCAAGACCTGATTGAGAAAGGTGACCTAATCAGAGGGAATCAAATCCTCGACATGACAGATAAAGATAGCCTATGGATCCCCGATGCATGGTATCATGACACAGTGGCTGTCATATCCTGCGATAAAGAATTAATCATCACACCCCTGATGCTGACAGGTAAAGGGGTCCAAGAAGTCCAAAATCCTGTGAAAGTGGTTGCACCTTAGCCTCTAATTTTTCCCTTCAGGCCTCAGTATCTGATTACCAGTCTGAAGAAGGTCCCATGGAACTACAAGGACATTGAAGGCTCCATGGCAAATAACATTTCCATCCTGTCAAAGGATAATCCATTGTACCTGCCTTAGCGGGTGATTAAACCAGTTACTAAAGCAAAAGAAAGGGTGATTGAAGAAGAGATAAAAGAGTTCCTCAAAAAGGTGGGACATAATGAAATCAAGATAGTGCAAAGCTTAAAAGACGCACCCAAGCAAATATCCATCCTAGACTTGGTCCTATCATTAAAGGATCAACGTAACATCCTAGTGTTAGGTATTGGAAGAAGCCCATCTGCCACACACGGTAGACACAGAGAAATTTTGTCACGTGATAGAACACATTTTTAATAATAATGTGATTTCCTTCACAGATGATGATATCCCAGTTGAGGGAAAGGGCTACTACAAATCCCTGCATATAGCCGTTATGTCCTCCGGATACGTGATCAGAGAAGTACTTATTGATGGAGGATCCTCCCTCAACATTTGTCCATACGACACGTTGGAAAGGATGAAGATCAATCCAAACCGGATCAAAGCCAGTAACATGGTTATCCGGGCTTTCGATGGATCTCGCCACCAGGCTATGGGGGAAATTAAGCTTCCTCTAGAAATTGGTCCACACACCTTCTACGTATCCTTCCAGGTGCTCAACATAGCCACCGAATATAACTTGTTATTGGGCAGGCCATGGATCCATATGGCCGAGGATATTCCATCCACCCTCCATCAGCAACTCAAGTATATTATCAATGGCAGCCTCATCACAATGAATGCTGAATCAGAATACCCTACAAACATACATGGGGACATGCCAGTGATTAGCCTGGACGCCGGGGTTGAGCCTATAAGTTTTCAAGCTCTCGAGGTGAGCGATATTCAATATCTACCGATTGGGCCACTAGCCCTGAAGCCTAAAATTTCCACTGAAGTAATGACAGTGGGCCATGAAATGGTAGCTGCAGGTTTCCAGCCTGGAGAAGGGTTAGGAAAAAACAAGCACGGCATTAAGATGCCAATCCAAATCCCAAGTCAGATGGGAAGAGCAGGATTGGGATTTTCATCCGGGTCAAACCACCGGAATCCACACAAACATCCCAAGGCTCAAGCCTCCACGATTCTGCTCCCAAACCTCACAAGTGCCGGATGGGTGAAACCTACGAGGAAGATCCCTATGGGGGCATCAGCCATGCTATTTCCTTCAATCATACCTGTCCATGAAAGGAAAGCCCTCAAGCCTGAGGCAGATAGCGAAAAGGGAAAAGAAAAGACCGTGTACGAATAACAAGACCCATTCGCTAATATGAAAGTCATTATCAATTATGAAGGGACGAATGATGAACTCCTAGATAGTAACGACGAAGATCGTGCTCACTTTCCTCACAGTAAACAGAGGAATAATCCCCAGAAAAGCCTCGGCCATATCCTAAAGGATGTCTCAATTTTCATTCGACGAGACAGACGAGCACACCACTTCTAGCATCCTCCCTATCCATGAGGATCTAACCCTAGATAATTGGAGCAGTGTCCCTTGCCTCAGTCGAAAAGAGTAAAGGGGCAGACAGTAATTCTGCCCTTAATCATGCTTTCATTTACTGCTTACTTTTGATTGCACAGCGGGAGCAGTCACTTTTGTCATGCTTTACAAATACTATGTGTATTTAAGCAGTTGTGTATATTAATGAAAGCATTTTTGTTTTCAGGACCCAAGCATTGGATGTGTGTGTCTCTGCTGATGAGATGCCAACCTGTCAACATAACTCCAACTATGATGTAAGATTCAACTTCGACTTGACGGATCTTGATCAAGAGGAGGAAGATGACTATGAGGTGTTAGAAGAGATCAAAGAATGGATAGAAGACAAACCCAAACCAAACCTTGACCAAACCTCCATTATTAACATAGGAACCTCCGAAACCATCAAAGAAATCCAAATAGGTTTAGATCTCACATCGGATCAAAAAGTCGCCCTGATCGAACTTCTAACACAGTACCAGGATATGTTTGGATGGTCACATCAAGACATGATCGGTCTATCCACAGACATTGTCATCCATCAAATGACCATCAAAGAAGGGTTCAAACCAGTCAAACAAAAGCTTAGACGATTGAAACCTGAGTGGAGTCTCAAAGTCAAAGAAGAAATCGTTAAGTAATTCAAAGTCGGGATCATTATGGTATCAACATATCCCGAATGGCTATCAAACATAGTCCCCGTACCTAAACCCAGAGGGAAGGAACGAGTCTGCATGGATTATCGGGAAATAAACAAAGCCTGCCTCAAGGACAATTTCCCGGTACCTTTTATCCACATCCTAATTGATAATACTGCGCAGTACGGCATGTATTCCTTCGTAGACTGCTTTGCTGGTTACCATCAAATCATGGTTGCTGAAGAAGACCAGGAGAAAACAGCTTTTATCACTCCCTGGGGGACTTTTTGCTACCGACAACTATCCTTCGGCCTCATCAATGCCGGAGCAACATATCAGCGAGCCATGATGGCCCTCTTTCATGATATGATGCACAAAGAAATAGAAGTCTATGTTGACGACATCATCATCAAGTCCCGGAGAGAGGATGATCACATAGACCATCTCAGAAAGATGGTCAATAGGTTGATCAAGTACAACCTCAAGCTAAATCTCACTAAATGCGCTTTTGGCGTTAAGACAGGCAAACTGCTAGGATTCCTGGTGAGCAATCGGGGCATTGTGTTAAACCCTGCCAAGATCAAAGCCATTTCTAAAATGTCTGTGCCTCGTATAGAGAAGGAGATACTAGGATTCCTAGGAAGGATCAACTTCATAAGTCGATTCATTTCCCAACTCACAGCAACCTGTGAGCCCATCTTCAAGCTGTTAAGGAAGAATTCCTCCATCAAATGGAATGAGGATTGTCAACAAGCCTTCCTCACCATCAAAAAGTAGCTTGTCGAAGAACCTATTTTGGTACCTCCAAGGGATGGAGTCCACTTATTTATGTACATGTCTGTCAATGCTAATGTTATGGGCTGTATGCTAGGACAAAAGGATGATAGTAGCAAAGAAAGAGCTATCTACTACATCAACAAAAGATTCAGCAGTGGGGAACAGAAGTATACCCTGATAGAGAAGACATGTTGTGCATTAGCATGGGCCGCCACGAGGTTGCAACATTACTTGCATGGGCACACGACGTATCTCATATCCCGCATGCATCCACTTAAATACGTCTTCAACAAACCAATGTTAAATTATCGGCTGTCTAAATGGCAGTTGATTCTACAGCAGTTCGACATTATCTACGTGACTCAGAAGTTTATCAAAGGCCAAGGCATTGCAGATCAATTAGCAGAAGCACCTTCAGGAGGGTTCGAGCCCCTGGAGACATATTTCCCAGATGATGGGATTATGGCAATTTAATAACTCCAGTCAGAGAATACAGTCCAACCATGGAAAATATATTTAGACGAAGCGGTAAACATGTAAGGTTCCGGAGCTGGGGCAGTCCTTATCTCTGGTACATGTGATCAATATTATGTGGCTACCAAACTTCAATTTGGCAACACCAACAACACGGCCGAGTACGAAGGCTGTATACTGTTGGTCGGAAAACTGATCACTAAACACGCTCAAGTATACGCGGTCTAACAAGTAATACAGTGATAAGAAAAGTGTCGTACCCACGAGGAACTATCACTAATATTTACCAAATACCAACTTTGTATCGCTTTAGTCTTATTCGAACAGTAAACTAATAGGATTGTGGTTAAACTAGTTATAACTAATTATTAAAGCAAGTAAACGGATAACGAATGGTAATCGAAGGAATTACAAGCTAAGGTTACAACTTCACCCCACACAGGCATTCTGTCGAACACCTGGCGTGCTATGCTTCATCAAACTTCCTACCCTTCTCTCTTTGGTCTTAAGGGTCACGACAGTTTGTCGACCGAGAACACACAGGTGCTCATACACCTCTGTCGAGGTATGCACAAACATACCCTCTCCAGATTCACCCGATAGGGAATAGAACAGAAAAGAACATCCAAACTAAGTGATAATCCTACACATGTCTATGCGAATTAACCTAATAAGGATTTAAGCATAAGTTCTCAATTAGGTCACACGTGGCACACAGATATATGTCTATTCTACGCACACTTATGCAGTCGAAACTCCTAATCACATGCCAATATATTTAGGTATAAATCTATAATCCTTATTTCGATATCATATAGATTACCAAAATCATCACTAATGTCTTAGTGAGAATCATTAAGCATGAATATATTAAACCAAACCATATGGTGCAAACCAAAGAGATAAGACAGTCAATTTAACAAACAAAGGGTTTCGTTATAACCTTAGAGCCAATACTTAGTTCATAGCTATTGAACAAAATATAAGTAGCAATAAAGACAACATTTATGGATTACAAAATTAGAGGAAATAAATGGATAAGAATAAACTCTGTCAAGGCTCTTCAATCTCCAAGCATTCCGCTCCTTTTAAGCTCTCCAATCCATGTAGCTCACTGCTCTTGTTGCTCCAAGAAAATCCCAGACTTTATCCTAATCTACCTAATCTATATTTATAAACATTACCTAATAATTAGAGAGAGAAAGTACAAAATAGATCTAATCTATCCTAAGCTAAGCTAACCGATTCTATCCCAGTCTTCTTTCTCTCCTCCCTCTTCTTGCTCTCCTCTCTTTGGCAGAGGCTCTCCCCTTATCTCTATCTGTTTTTCTCTTTTTCTAGGTCAAAAGCAAGCCTTTTCTGCCTGGACACCGGAGGTTGCGCTGAGGCGCGGGCAATAGGTTTATAAGTGGCGCTGCGGCGCCACGTTAAAATCAAAAGACCGGAGGTCGCGCTGCAGGGCGAGCCCATAAAGGAACTGTGGCGCTGCAGCGCCATGATGACATCAGCAAGGACCAGGGGCGGCGCCGCGGCGCGAGATTAAGACTAGACATTGGCGTTGCGGCGCCAGTGTATGTAAATTGTCCGTTTTGTTCCCTAAAAGCTAGAAAAGTCCTGTAAAGCCTGCAAAACATCGGTTAAGCATAATAATACAATAAACATATAAAACTATATAAAAACTACGACGATCAGGCAACTATTTAAGCCATAAGGTATCCGATTTGCGGGTATAAATCCCACTCATCAAATACCCCCAAACTTAAGTCTTTGCTTGTCCTCGAGAAAACTATCTAACACAAACTCACAATAGAAAACACACGCGAAATAAAAAATATCACTGTATACTAGTATCATGGCTTCTAAGCTCGATCATGGCTACTCCCAAAGAACAGGGCAAACACAGATATAAGTAAGAGTTCATTCAGCTACAAGCATAAGACTGTATTCGATCCATTCTATGTGTGTGTGCGGGGACCAACCATCCTAACTAATCATTGCTCAAATAAGTTCACACAGTCGATTGTTAATACCCATATGCACACTCCGTAACTTAAACATTCAACAAGCATTAAGAATAAGACGCAAGTGCAGAAAAGGATCAAAAGACTCTAGCATAAAGAAAGTAAAATCTGACTCGGACAGTACTTAATTACCTTAGGCTAATCAGAGCTACCCATTAATGAGCTTTTGATCAGCGACTTCCAAGCCAGATGACTTAAGGGCACTAGGTGTGGAGCACCCCTATGAATCTAATAACTCGAGCAGCAAAGGCCACGTAATCAACATAAGCCAAATTAGACTTTACGAAATCTGAAGATTATTTGGCGAGTGCATTTTCTGCTCCATCTCAACATCGGTCCTGCGTTTATGGGTGAGTGCGTTTTACGCTCCATCTCGACCCACCGCAAGACTTTCGATATTCAATCTTCTTTTCAAATTTTTTTTATTATACAACATGCCAGAATCCAAGATCCAAAACTGTATATGCGTCGAAGTCTTTTATTACCTTGTAACAATGAAAGTTTATAAGAGTGAACATACTCCCAAAGCAATAAACAGGCGAACTAAATTCGAAAAATAACTAGTTAGCACAGTTGGTCGGTGCTTGCTAAAAAGGACGGATCAATAACAGTCTCAACTTATCGATTGAACAACCCCTAGCTCATACATGCTTGACACGACTCTAAGAGATAAGCATAATTACTTGACGCTTGTCATTAGCCACAATCAAAAATTAGTGAAAAATATACCACCCTTGCAAAAAAAAAACAGCTCAAAATAGGGTAATAAAGCCATTAACATGGCACAAGCATATAAATCTGTAAAAGCCCCAGCACTACAATCCTGATAAAAACCTAAGCAAAGTACTAAAATAGCAACCTATCATGGTAATAAATAGAAATAAAACAGATAATAAACCATAACACCCCCAAACTGAACGTGAGCAATGCCCTCATTGCTAAACATATATCAATCTAAACAAGAGGGCTTCCCTAAAATCTGGTCACTTGGTAGCAGCAGCGTCCTCATCAGCTTCGGCGGGTGGTGATGGTGGAGGGTATGGTGTGAAGACAGGAGGCTCTGGGAACTGGAATGGCGTGAACTCAGAATCCTCGCCACTATACACTGTGTATATGCTCTGCATCGTGTTCACCAGCTCAGCCTGATATTGCATTGCTATGTCTTGCCTCAATGCCACCGCTGCTATGTGCCTCTACTACCTTTGAGCATTAGCATCCTGGTTCTGATGTAGTAGAGTGAGGGATGCCATGATTTCTGCCAGTAGTCCCTGTGAAGCTGGGCCTGCGTCTGGTGGCTGCGAAGGCTCTGCTGTAGGAGGTGGCTCAGTAGGTGGCCCGAATCCTTCACCTCTAACATGAGAAATAGCCCCGTCCCACACATCGAAGCGTGAGATGGTCTGATGGTCAATGACTGACATGGGAAGGCAAAGCTATCTCTTCTGGCCCCCAATGGATACCTGCCTTCTTGCACAGCCGGGTGATCAAGGATGGATGTGGAAGTCCCGTAGAGATATTGCTCTTGATTGCCTTTATGATGGACTTATGGATGAGAACTCCGATGTCCACGTTCAGACCCGTGACAATGGCAAATAATAGGACCTCTCTATCCTTAGTCACGTTGCTCAGGTGACGAGTCGGGATCATGTTGGCACAAATAAAGCTGAACCATGCCTTCCCATAGTGACTGAGTGCAGCATGTGGGAAACTGGTCCTCTCACCCGTGAATTCATTTGTCTTCCATATAGTCCCGGGCTTGCAGAGCCTCCTAACAATCTCCTCGAGGTCATAGCTGCGGAGTCCCGGCTCCATATAGTCCTTACCCTCAAAACCGGGCGTCGCGAATAATGCATTGATGGCTTGGCTTCCAAACGCCACTGACCGCCCCCTAACTTGAACAACAGCAGGACTGTCGGCACTAGCATTAGCGTAGAACTCATGAACCATAGAACCAATGGCCAATTCGGGTGGTTTTGTGAAGTGCACCCATGGCCACCCGCAATCATGGCTAACAACTCGCCATCCTTTGTTTTGTCAGGCCTCAAACCCTGTTCAGGAATCAAATTCCATGCGGCAAAGGAGCTTTTGTATCGTTTCCATGCCTCTTCGTTAACAAATTTGGTGTTGTCCCATGTCGTTGGTGCTGCGGACGAGGAACCGCCGACGCTCAGTCGTTGCCTCTTTGACGCCATGTCACAATTTTCAGTTGGTGTGGACAAAAACAGTACCTAAGCAATGCCACTCTCTGTAGAAACAACCCTTAACGAAATAGGTAGCAAATCCCCAATGAAACCCACTAATTGTAAGCCAAATCCGTCAAATTTCTCTATTAGGCAAATTATCAAACACCTTGTGTGCGTTCTGAAAATCCACTTTGGATAGCCCTTGCTTGACAGTGCTCTTTCCCGATTTTCGTCAGTGGAAATCACCCAAATCACACAACAAGAAAAACACCAACAATGCACCAACCCAACAATTCTATCAAAATATCTTAGTGACTGGTTGAAATCCAAATAAAATACCTTGAAGGGGGAAAAACCCTAGTTTGCTGCTGATCTTCTTTTGGATTCTCGCTTGACTTGAGGTTGGTCTGATTTTGTATGAGTCGGCTGTGTTATGCAGAGGGTGGGGGTTCTGTGGAGAAAAGTGACGGTTGGGTTGCTTGTACTGCCGATATGGGTCGAGAAAAATGGGAGGTAATGGGCACAACTGCTGGCTTCAGTTGCTTTTTAAAAACCAAAACTCGCTACCGGCGCTGCGGCGCAAGAATTCCTTCATAGATTGGCGCCGCGGCGCGACTTGGCAGTAGCTTTGTCTAATTTTGGCGCTGCGGCGCGAGTCCCCTTTTGCTCCTGGGCGCTGCGGCGCCAGGATAGGAAATTTACATTTTTAGCATGGCGCTGCGGCGCGAAGTTCAGGGCATATGCTGGCGTTAGCCTTGTATCTGAGTTTTTCTGCACAAAAACCATGTATTAGACAGCATATATTACACAGATATCATGATAAGTAAACAACATGCTTGATACTAATTTTTAACTAAGATATACACTAGTAACATACTAAATAACATGTTGCCTGCATCCTATAATCACAAAAACATATGCATTGGCAACGATGTTTACATGGTAAAAAGAAAAGACACAAAATAAACTAGACATAAGTAAAGAAAATAGAGAAAATTGATACTGAGATGGGGTTGCCTCCCCACCAAGCACTTGTTTTAAAGTCGTCGGCTTGACTATACCGATGCTGCTCAATCCGGCTCATAAGCAAAATTGACCCTTTCATGCCGCCTATTTGTCAACTCCTTTAAATTTGTGGCGGACATGGATGATTGATCATCCTCATTTTCTTCACCCATCGGCACGAAGAATCTTTCACCACTGGAATTATCCATTAATTCGCCTTTTTCATCAAGTTGAAAGTGTTCTTTGTGCACTAGCGGGCCCTCCAGGGTTTCCACAATCGTGAGCGTGGTTTCCGGTTGTTGATTAGTCTTGACAATACAACCACTCTTTATCCTCTTCTCTCCAACTTCAGGCTCCACTTGTTGGACAGTTTGCACCATGACATCTCCCTCAACAACTTTGTGAGACTCACCGCCTTCACTTTGCGTATCCACCGTGCAATGCTCTACTGCTTCATCGTTGAGATCGGTTATGACCGGTAGATTGCCCTGCGATAGATTTATGATGGCATTGATGAGTTGTCCCAATTGATTTTCGAGGCTTTGCAATGCGGCGTCTTGGCTTGCCATTCGAACCTCATTTCTTTCTATAAAGTTAGTGAGGAGCTCTTCAAGCCTTTTCTCTTCTGTTAAGTCTGCCGAAAAGATCTCATTGGGTTGGAATGTCACCTTATACTGCGGAGGAGATGGACATTCAAATTGATTCGGATAGGAGTAATTCGGATCATGATATTGCTCTTGACTATAGTCCCAAGAGTTTGGATAACCCTGACAGTTTGGATGATAGGAAATCGATTCAATGTCAGCTCGTTCCTGACAATAGGCAGTCTGAGTGGACTGACACTCAAGATTATCAGAAAACCTCAAGACATTTGCAATTTGAGCTCACAATTTCTCGAGTCCTTCTTCCGAGCTTGGTTGTGTCGTCCTCTCATAAGGCCATTGATAGCATTGATCGTCCATAACCTGTAAACTTAAAAACACAAAGGAAGATCAAACAAATAAACGAAATATATACACATTCAAATTAAGACTAAATTAATTTAAATCAATATTGGACAATATTAGAATAATAGTTCCCCGGCAACGGCGCCAAAAACTTGTTGGTCGGAAAACCGATCACTAAACACGCGCAAGTATACGCGGTCTAACAAGTAATACAGTGATAAGAAAAGTGTCGTACCCACAAGGAACTATCACTAATATTTACCAAATACCAACTTTGTATCGCTTTAGTCTTATTCGAACAGTAAACTAATAGGATTGTGGTTAAACTAGTTATAACTAATTATTAAAGCAAGTAAACGGATAACGAATGGTAATCGAAGGAATTACAAGCTAAGGTTACAACTTCACCCCACACAGGCATTCTGTCGAACACCTGGCGTGCTATGCTTCATCAAACTTCCTACCCTTCTCTCTTTAGTCTTAAGGGTCACGACAGTTTGTCGACCGAGAACACACAGGTGCTCATACACCTCTGTCGAGGTATGCACAAACATACCCTCTCCAGATTCACCCGATAGGGAATAGAACAGAAAAGAACATCCAAACTAAGTGATAATCCTACACATGTCTATGCGAATTAACCTAATAAGGATTTAAGCATAAGTTCTCAATTAGGTCACACGTGGCACACAGATATATGTCTATTCTACGCACACTTATGCAGTCGAAACTCCTAATCACATGCCAATATATTTAGGTGTAAATCTATAATCCTTATTTCGATATCATATAGATTACCAAAATCATCACTAATGTCTTAGTGAGAATCATTAAGCATGAATATATTAAACCAAACCATATGGTGCAAACCAAAGAGATAAGACAGTCAATTTAACTAACAAAGGGTTTCGTTATAACCTTAGAGCCAATACTTAGTTCATAGCTATTGAAAAAAATATAAGTAGCAATAAAGATAACATTTATGGATTACAAAATTAGAGGAAATAAATGGATAAGAATAAACTCTGTCAAGGCTCCTCAGTCTCCAAGCATTCCGCTCCTTTCAAGCTCTCCAATCCGTGTAGCTCACTGCTCTTGTTGCTCCAAGAAAATCCCAGACTTTATCCTAATCTACCTAATCTATATTTACAAACATTACCTAATAATTAGAGAGAGAAAGTACAAAATAGATCTAATCTATCCTAAGCTAATCTAACCGATTCTATCCCAGTCTTCTTTCTCTCCTCCCTCTTCTCGCTCTCCTCTCTTTGGCAGAGGCTCTCCCCTTATCTCTATCTGTTTTTCTCTTTTTCTAGGTCAAAAGCAAGCCTTTTCTGCCTGGACACCGAAGGTTGCGCTGCGGCGCGGGCAATAGGTTTATAAGTGGCGCTGCGGCGCCACGTTAAAATCAAAAGACCGGAGGTCGCGCTGCAGCGCGAGCCCATAATGGAACTGTGGCGCTGCAGCGCCTTGATGACATCAGCAAGGACCAGGGGCGGCGCCGCGGCGCGAGATTAAGACTAGACATTGGCGCTGCGGCGCCAGTGTATGTAAATTGTCCGTTTTGTCCCCTAAAAGCTAGAAAAGTCCTGTAAAGCCTGCAAAACATCGGTTAAGCATAATAATACAATAAACATATAAAACTATATAAAACCTACGACGATCAGGCAACTATTTAAGCCATAAGGTATCTGATTTGCGGGTATAAATCCCACTCATCATATACTAGGGTTGAAACTAGCCCAATCCATGGGTATCAAATAATTATTAGTCTTTGGAGATTTCGAGTTGGTCATCAGATAAACCACCGGCAAGTATCTCACAAAAGAACTGCATATGCTGCCATATCATAGGCAGGTCCTCAAAATGTCCCAGGAGTTCGAAGCAATCACCTTCGTCCACATTCCTCGGTGTCGAAATAACTTTGTCGATGCACTGGCAACGTTGGCTTAATTAATCTGCATATCCAACAGGAGCGGGTTTCCCAACAGCCAGTTCACAAATCAAAAAGCCCCAACATGCGGGAATTACATTAGAGAAGTATCAGACGAAATACCTCATGTCAAGCAACCTTGGTTTCAAGACATCAAGGAATATCTCCGCGATGGATCTACACCCGCTGGTGCAAGCCAATTAGATCAGAAATGGATTCTTAGAATGGCCATAAAATTTTATCTGAGCGAAGATGCACTTTATAAAAGGGATGCTGGAATAGGCTTGTTAAGATGCCTTGACAAGGAGCAAGCCCAAAGACTAATGGATGAAATCTATGGCGGAGTCTATGGTCCACACATGAGCGGCTATCTGTAGGCCAAGAAGATTATCAGAACAGGACATTACTAGATCTTGCTCAAAGCTGATTGCGATAATCATGTTAAGAGATGCTTTCAATGCCAAATACATGGAAATGCCATCCACGCTCCTCCAAATGAGCTGCACAACATGAGTGCACTATGACCTTTTTCTATGTGGGGAATGGATGTGATAGGTCCAGTCGAACCCAGAGCCAGCAACGGTCATTGGTTCATCTTCACCATGATCGACTACTTCACCAAATGGGTCGAAGCAGCCTTTTTTCCTAAAGTCACAAAAGAGGTCATCATCAATTTCATCAGAAATAATGTCGTTTGTTGATATAAAAAACCGGAGGTGATCGTATCAGGCAATGCCAAAAACCTAAATAATTAAATGATGGTAGAACTATGCGACAAGTTCCACATCAAACATCTCAACTCCGTCATCTATCGACCCAAGATGAACGGTGCTGTCGAAGTGGCCAACAAAAACATCAAGAAGATCATGTAGAAAATGTTCGCCAATCACAAAGACTGGCCTATCCTGGTACCTCTTACCCTGTTAGCCTACAAGACGTCAATGAGCACCTCTACTGGGGCTACCCCCTATTCACTGGTCTATGGCATGTAAGCAGTCCTCCCCATAAAAGTAGAGATGGAGTCTTTACGAGTATTAATAGATGCTCAGATGGACGAAGATCAATGGTTGCAAGACCGATATCATCAACTGTCCATGATAGACGAAAAGAGGGCCACACCCATTTTCCATGGACGGTTATACCAGCAAAGGATCGCCAGGTCCTACAACAAGAAAGTCCGAGTTCGGCAATTCAAAGAAAACAATTTGGTGCTAAAGAAAATCCTAGCCAATCAGGATGAAGCCAAAGGAAAATTTGTCCCAAACTAGGAAGTCCCTTTCATTGTCAAGGAAGTGCTGACAGGGGGAGCCATCAGGCTACAAGAAATGGACGGGAATGAATTTCCCCAACTTATTAATTCAGATACCGCGAAAAAGTATTACGTCTGAAGCACATGCACACCTGCATCTGGGTCCTATAAATCGAATCAGGTTCGGCTTTTCACTAGGGAAGCATGAATTATGAATGACCTGATGTCCCTCAACCCGGGAGTACGTAGGCAACCATCTATGGTGCGGTTAAACCAAGCAAAAATCTAAAGAGCTTGCAAATCCCAGCATCAAATTCCAAAGCTCATCGAACCAAATTTAAACCCCAGATAAACTCTTTGCAAACCTCTTCAATTAAACAACCAGAACTACGCATGACCTGATCTCCTTCAACCCAAGAGTACGTAGGCAGCCCTCTACGGCGCGGTTTGACCTTTAAGAAAAAAAAAGAAATGGAAGACCAGTTCCAGGACACTGAAGACAAATGAAAGCTAAATGCTGTCAAGCTGTCTGGTTACCAGACCCATTTGATGAACTCCCTTGACACCTCAACTGTCAGTTCATCAAGGAGAAGCTCAAAATGCATCAATAACTACGAGTCATGACGGAAGTGATAATCACTCAGCGATGACAATACATATCTAAGCAGGGAAGTATCTCAAAAATATATTTCTCTGATATATAAACTGTTTTATATATATAGTGCCCTGTACATGACAAAAATGGCTGAGCTAGTCTGTACAGGAAAAATAAAGCTAGTCTATGGACCCAAGGACAAGCGGGTCAGCAATGCTAGCATGGCATCTCTCTCTGAAGATGGAGGAGCATCTGTAAGAGTAGTCCACTCAACCTCCATACGGCTAAGAACATCCACAGTCATCTGCAGGGTGGCACTGTGGTTATCAATATAAGCACTCATCTTGGTAACCAAACCATGGGTGTAAGATCGAAGAGCAGTACTATCAGTAATGTGGAAATTATGGGAAGCTATAGCCTCATCGATCTCTGCAAAAGCTGCATCCCGAGAAATGAAAGTCTCCTCGATCTCAACATATGCTGCATCTCTAGTTGAGCGAACCTCGTCTCGCTCCACAATGGCGATATCTAAAGCAGAGCAAAGCTCCTCACGCTCAATCAATAGAGTATCTAAAGCGGTCCTGAGACCATCTCTCTCAGCAAAAGTGAAATCCCTGCAAGACAGGGCAGCCAACATCTGCACTCTAGCTGAATCTTTCTCAAAGGTCATCCTGAATAGAGAATCTGACAAAGCTGGATCTGTCCTTGTGGGAATAACCGGGGGATCACTAATCAAAGCTACCACCAAATCTATAAACAACTCATCCTCAGTAGGAGAATCGGGATCCTCTATGGGCTCCTCTTAGTCAGAATCCGCAAGCGGAGATAAATGAAGCTCTGCTACTACGACTACGATCTCTGACTCTAACCATGCAGAATATTCTGGAGAATGACCGGGATGTCTACTTGAGAACTCAACCCTCTCCCTATGAGTCTAACACTCATAGACTCTAACCAAGTCGGCCGATGACATAGATGAAGCCGACAACCTCTGATCAGCAGAATCCTCAAAATGGTGCATACCCTGCCACTGATCAAACTGCTCCATAACTGCCAAGGGATGAAAAGTAGTCACACCCCTCAATCCTGCCAAAGACAAATAATCCATGCCAGATGCATGAGTAATGAAGCTGAACGGGGTCGCCATCCCTGAATATAACAAAACTGCGAATGGATGTTCAATATCTGACAAAAATACTAACCAGGACTCTAAGTCGACGCAATCAGGCTGACGGAAGGAGTAAACTGAGGATGTCTCATGGCTAAAATAATAGGCATAAGGTCTAAAGGATCCAATCGGTCGTATGCGTGACATCAACCACATTAACATCACGACCAAGCTATCCCAGAAAAACCCCACTGGATTGGTACTGCAATAGGTGAGCGACCACAGAGTCTCCACCAAGATCATAGGGATAATGGTACTACCTTGCCTAAGTGGTCTGACTACGATAACCAATCCCACATCAAGGTGATGTAAACATAATGGCATGTAAACATACGCCACAATGCACATTAACAACATGTCTATCCTGGATGTTTTCCAATCCTCTGCAAAATTAACGAAATCCTCGATGTGACGGTCGTAGCTATCAAGCTCACCATAGCATTCTATCAAGAAGTCAAGGGAGATCACATGCCCTGAAACGATCTCATCCATGACTATGCTCTGCCGAAGACCAGGACAACCGAGTAAATGGTATTCGCATATCATTGATAGCTGTTCGAGCACACGATAACTCTAAATTCAAGCTAGTAAATCTCTGGTACTCCTCCAGAGTAGGCGAAAGCTCACACCGCCCAATGCGGAATACCTGTCTCTCCGGTACCCATAGGGGTAGGACGCCATCAATAAAGCCGTCTGGAACCCTAAAATCTACAAGGGCCATCGAATGCACCAGCATCTAGTCAACTATCCCCCTAGCTAGAAAGGGCAGACTATCATACCATGACTGCAACGATGTCGCCACATCTGACAGTGGTAAATGCTCTATACAGCTAACTGCAGACGTCGTCATCCGTAGCATCGTATCACAAGACCGTCCAGAGGTCAAGTCAAATCGCAGCTGTCTGAATGCATACACATGATACATGCATAATGACAATGATATAAATATGATGCAGTAGATAAAGATGACAGAAATATCTACAAAAAGCTATCTACTGCATACATCATCCTTATATCCTGGTACAAAGTGAAAGGAAGAATACAGGGAAATGGGGCACCACCACCCAGCTAATATAGTGGTCTATCAAAATGATGGCACAGACGCAGAATAGCCAAAACAGTGGCTGACCAAAAATATAGCTACCATAGCTATCACAGGAAGTCGAAAACCTGGGTATCAAACCGATCGACCTGCTCTAGATCCTCTGTCTATATAAAGCTGCTAGGATCAGGCATATCTGGGCGGTATAAGGGAGGATCTGCCCCTGTATAACTGCTACTAAATGGACCTAAAGAGGGGCCTGGTCCAGAGCTGGAAGGGTCAAATGAAGATGCCTCTGATGGATCTCGGCCAAGGTGCCTGATAAAGAAACGAGCCTGGTCCAACTCCCTGGTCAGATGTGCTATCTGGTCTTTATGAGTAGGCTCTCTAATACAAGCTATCCAGTCCATCATCATCACGGACCCCGGCACCATGTCTTCTATAAAATGGGTGGCACAAGTCTGAACCCTGATAATGCGAGGAATCCACCAACTGTAAAAGGCTGCCTGGCTGTATGGGCCCTCGGATAGATTAAAGCCGTCTATACCCTCCAAAGGGATGTCTGTCAAAGGCACGGACAATGGCCAGTAATGCCAAGTAGGAGGAGCAATGGGAATACGAATCTCCCCTGTGATGCTCTGAATGGTACGCTCTCCAAGATAGAGCCCCCAGCCTCCCTCCATCAACATAGGGACTCTGCGGGTCAATAAATCAAACTCCCGACCAGTGGGCAAACCTCCATCAAATCCGACGGTCAAGTGCTCGGATGTGTATGGCGTCCAGGTGATCGATCTCGCCATCAAAAGCTCCAACTACAGACGGGCATGAGTGAATCCCTCAGTAATAGGGACCTCCATCTAAATGGAGTGATGCCATCTCTGTCCCCATGGATAGGTCTCCAGACCTAATGCTGAAATGGGCCGCAGACAAGGAAGCCTCTTAAATGCCCAAAGCTATCCATGCAAATATCAAAAGTCCTCAGTGACCAAGACTGCCAAAAATAAGTGCAAAAATCAAAAAGGTATAGAAAGATGTACTCACCAGTAAAAACTGATGGAATCCTAACCAAGCCTCTGTCACACCCTCAGAAAGCAGGCGCATGCCCCAGAGAAAATAGGCAAAGGTATAGGAGCCCCAATCAAAGCCACCGAGGCACTCTACATGCTGAGTGGCGCTGATCAAAGCAAAGGACACCGTCGACGAGTTGTCCGCCACAAAACAACCCCTGATGATCGACAAAAAAATAGCCTTAGAATGCGATCTCTAGCCCTCCAATCATCATGCGGAGGCAACTGTAACTGGGCATCTATACTCAAGGGGCCAGATCGGACTGCTCAGCCCTTGAATGCCAACTAAGGGACTCCCAACAGGGATCTAACTGCGGTGGGCGAAATGTTAGACACGACAGGCACTGTATCACCCTCAAACTCAATGCCAATGATAAATCTCCAGTCCATAGAAGTCATCATCACCTCGCAATCAAGCAGATAAAGGGACTGAGTCTGTGGGAGCTGTCGTTTACACTCCTAAATTAACCTCACTTTCACTTCACGAATTTAAATAATTAGCACAGTAGTAAGCAAGGATCGATCCCACAGAGAGTGAGTTTGTTTTAGATTTATAATACTATTTTAACAGAAAATAAAGATGGGAGATTTTTGAAATTATTTTAAACTAAGAAAAATAGAATTTAAATAAAGAGATTAACCAAATATGTAAAAACTTCAGTTCTGTAGTTCAGTTTCACCAAGCACAGCAATCAATTAATCAAGTTATTATTCTTTACCCTTCAATGAAACTATTAACCCTAGATAACAATAAGCTCTGCTATCTGAAATTCTCCTTAGATATTCACTGTATGAAACAAGCTCTTCACCAGATTTAACTAGCATATAACCTAGAACAAGCTCTCTAGATTTAATATGATAGAAGTATTAAGAAATAGAGAATTAGGCTAATCCAAGCAACAAACACATAAGCTCGATTTGTTTAACTTGTTTTCTGATAATCTTAGCAATACCCAAAAGCTTGTCCACAATTAGTATCACTAATTTACTACTTGTGATAAAGACAGATATCAATTACACGTAATACCAATCTTAATCTAGCAGATGATAATGATTAAATTAACTCAATTGGCCATATCAAATTAATTAGATCAATTAGCATGCAATCAATGAAAACAGATTATCAGAAGAAATTTCATACAAGAAGGAATAAATAATAATACTCAATTAATTAATTACTTGTAACAAGGTTCCACCTCCCTTTAGAACTGAATAAAGAAACTAGCCTGACATGCTCCAAGTCTGCACTTCAATGAGGTATGATAGTTGGTAGAAGATTGAATGAATAAAACATTGACTATCATCCTCTATTTATAGTGCTAGACAAGGGCCTAAATCCTATAAGAACTAGGAATCCAAATCCTAAAAGGAATTACAATTATAACTAGTTTCCATAAAGAAATTATTTATAACATTAAATTTGCAGCCCTCATCTCCCCTTCCTTATTGCTCCGTCCGAATGGGAAAAGGAGAAGTGTAGCTGACCCATATCTCGCCTACCCGCCCCAGCGGGGAACTCCATGCCAACTGCCCCGCCCCAGCGGGGAAACACTCTGTCCGGCTTTATCAATTCGCTTCATGATATTTGTTGAGTCTTCTTTTACAAGCCACATGGCACGTGAGCTACTTTGAGTTTTGAAGCAAGCTGGACATTCTTTACATACTTATTACGTGGCTGCCACTTTATTAATATATAACATACTAATTAGTTTGCATGCAAGGCTGAACCGTGGCCCACACATGAGTCATTTCTCCAATTGAACTTTCAATCCGTGTGGTGCTTGAGTTTGGTGAGCTGCTGAACTTGTGTGACTTGTGACCCATATCATTCCACTAGCAGCCCATGTCATAATCCCTTTGAAAGCTACTGGATCCGTGTTCTTTGCAATCTAAATACTTATGTAATTAAAATCCTTTTGCATGTGCTGTTGACCGTGGGCCCCATGTAATACCCAATTCGTGGGCTGCCTTCTTTTGATGCAAGGTCGTGGCATGTGTAGCATTCCTTGTAATTGAATAAACCAAACAAGCTGCTGCCGTGGCCCATTCATGTTGCTGACCCAATGAATTGAAAAAAACTTTGTTGCCGAACTGGGTCAGCCCAAATGATCCAAATTAAATTCTAATTCGTCCCGTTTCAATATACTAGCTCCACATAATCCTGAAATCAATAAACACAGTAATAAGCTCATATCCACATTAAACATGTAATAAAACTAAATATAAAGGAATAATAATTATCGAATATTATGTACTTATCAAATTCCCCCACACTTAGCTTTTACACGTCCTCGTGTAAATCAAAAGTTTGATTTCCATAAAATTCTATTCAACCATTATTTCAAAAGATTTTAAGATCAAATCATGATTATCAATACTAAACCCACAAAAACATAATCAACGCTTCATTAATCAACTCAAGATAACCAGCTTGCCATTTTACCAAAGAATTTTATTAAGTTAAATTGTATCCACATAAGCATTCTTCTATGATCCACACACTTACTCAACTTAGTTATCATGAAGCAAAAACCGTGCACACCACTCAAAAACTCAAAACATACTTTTCTACTTTATTTTTTACCAGAACTCTTTTATTTTCCTCTTTGATTCCGGTGAATGCATTTTATGCTCCGTTTCACCTTTCACAATCATTCTTTTATAAGTGAGTGCATTTTATGCTCCATCTCACTTATTCACACGTGTTTATGAGAGAGTGCGTTTTACGCTCCATCTCATCCCACCACATGACTTCTCTTTTGCTTCTTTTTCAACAATTTTCATTGATTTTCAACTTTTCAGATTTTTTTTATATGGTCCTGCAAAAAGCATAAGCAGTTCAATAGTTCTAAAGCATGAGATTAGTGCACATAGACAACTCCACAGATAACTAAGCCAACTAAGCATATATCACATGTTCAAGTACTCATGAGATACAAATTCAATTTAAATCAATTACTATGGATCATGACTTAGTTTTTCTCAATCATTAACCAATTCAACATTAAATAGATTTTGAATTTTTAGCATTGATTCCCATTTGTTGACTTTATCCTTCAAACACATAGGCAAATAGAATTTTTCAAAAATTTCAAGGCATCAAATTTTCAAGTTTCCTATCAAAAACAGCAGATCAATATCCCTAAAAATAAAGTAAAAACCTAAATCTCTCCCCCCACACTCAAACCTTACATTGTCCCCAATGTAAGAAAATCATGCAAAGAACAAAGAACTACATGCAATTAAAAAAATAAAAAATAAAAAACTAAATAGTAAAAGGATAGAAAGATCAAATCTGGATTCTTGGGTTGCCTCCCAAGCAGCTGCCCTTGTTTATTGTCATTGGCTTGACATCATGTCTCCATTCTCATTCTTCATAGACTGGATCATCTAGCTCCACCATCTCAATATTTTCCACTTGATGTCCCTCATAGAACGGTTTCAATCTATGTCCATTCACTTTAAAAATCTTTCCTGTACTTGGACTATGAATCTCGACTGCACCATGAGAAAACACATTAGTGATAACAAAAGGACCAACCCATCTAGATCTCAATTTACCCGGAAATAACTTAAGCCGAGAATGATATAACAAAACTTTCTGTCCCACAAAAAAGGTTTTCCGCACAATTTGCTTATCATGAAAGGCCTTGGTCTTTTCCTTGTAAATTTTTGAACTTTCATAGGCTTCATTCATTAATTCCTCCAATTCTTGTAATTGCAACTTCCTGTGTACTCCAGCTACTTCCAAACTCATGTTGCACTGCTTGATTGCCCAAAAGGCCCTATGCTCTAACTCAACTGGTAAGTGGCAGGGTTTCCCAAACACAATCCGATATGGTGACATCCCAATAGGAGTTTTGAATGCCGTTCGATAGGCCCAAAGTGCATCATCTAGTCTCAAACTCCAATCCTTCCTGCTTGGGTTGACTACCTTCTCCAAAATGGATTTGATCTCCCGGTTGGACACCTCAGCTTGGCCATTACTTTGCGGATGGTAGGATGTAGAAACCTTGTGCAAAACATTGTACTTCTTGAACAAAGCCGCTAATACCCTATTACAAAAGTGAGTTCCGCGATCGCTAATGATGGCCCGTGGTGCTCCAAACCTGACAAATATGTTAGTCCTGACAAAATCTGCAACAACTTTAGAATCGTCAGTCCTAGTGGCTTTAGCTTCCACCCATTTTGAGACATAATCAACAGCCAAAAGAATATATACATTTCCAAAGGATGAAGGAAAAGGTCCCATAAAATCTATACCCCAAACATCAAAAATCTCAACAACTAAAATAGGAGTTTGGGGCATTTGATTTCTTTGAGAGATATTCCCCGTCCTTTGGCAATTATCACATGTTTTACAAAACAGATAGGAATCTTTAAAAATTGATGGCCAATAAAAACCACTTTCCAAAACTTTGTTAGCAGTTCTTTTTGGACCAAAATGTCCTCCACATGCCTGAGAATGGCAAAAAACTAGAATAGATTGGAATTCATTATTTGGCACACATCTTCTAATTATCTGGTCAGCACAAAATTTCCATAAGTATGGATCATCCCAAACATAGTGTCTAGCATCACTCTTTAGCTTTTCTTTCTGGGATTTGGAAAATTCCTTAGGAAAATATGCACTTACCAAATAGTTCACCAAATCTGCATACCATGGAGTTTCAGCATGGATGGAAAGTAACTGCTCATCTGGGAAGGAGTCACGCAAAGGTAGTTCATCCTCTTCTCTCAGCAACCTACTCAGGTGATCCGCTACCAAGTTATCTGCACCCTTCTTATCTTTGATCTCCAAGTGAAATTCTTGCAAAAGGAGAATCCATCTAATAATCCTAGGTTTAGAGTCCTTCTTAGTTAGCAAATACCTGAGAGCAGCATGGTCAGAATAAACTATAACTTTAGTGCCAAGCAAATATGATCGAAATTTATCTAAAGTAAAAACCACAGATAAAAGTTCCTTTTCAGTTGTGGAATAGTTTATCTGAGCTCCATTCAAAGTTCTAGAAGCATAGTAGATAGCATGAACAACTTTGTCAATTCTTTGTCCCAAAACAGCCCCCACTGCATAGTTGCTTGCATCACACATGATTTCAAATGGAAACTTCCAATTCGGTGGTTGGATCACAGGGGCAGAGGTCAGCAATTTCTTTAAAATATCAAAAGCTTCCTTGCACTCATCATTAAACTGAAAGTCCACATCCTTTTGTAGCAACTTACACAAGGGCAATGCAATCTTCGAGAACTCCTTGATAAACCTTCGATAGAATCCTGCATGACCAAGAAAAGAACGAATCTCCCGCACACTGACGGGGTAAGGCAAAGCAGAAATAATATCTATCTTAGCTTTATCAACTTCGAGACCCTTAGATGATACAACATGACCAAGTACTATTCCTTGTTCTACCATAAAATGACATTTTTCCCAATTTAGAACAAGATTAGTTTCCTTGCATCTATCCAAAACACGACTCAAATTATCTAAGCATGCATCCAAAGAATCACCATGTATTGTGAAGTCATCCATAAAGACCTCAATGCAGTTTTCTAAAAGGTCTGAAAAAATGCTTACCATGCATCTCTAAAAAGTACCAGGAGCATTACAGAGTCCAAATGACATACGTCGGTATGCAAATGTGCCGAAGAGACATGTGAATGTGGTCTTTTCTTGGTCCTCGGGTGCAATCACAATCTGGTTATATCCTGAAAAACCATCTAGAAAACAGTAATAAGTGTGCCCAGCTAATCTTTCCAACATTTGATCAATAAAAGGAAGAGGAAAGTGATCTTTTCTTGTTACAGCATTTAATTTCCTGTAGTCAATACACACTCTCCATCTTGTTTGTATCCGTGTGGGTACCAACTCATTATCATCGTTCTTGACAACGGTGATTCCGGATTTCTTTGGGACTACCTGCACTGGACTCACCCATTGACTATCGGAAATGGGATAGATTATGCCAGCATCAAGCAGTTTGAGCACCTCTTTTTTCACCACCTCCATCATGGGTGGATTCAATCTTCTTTGTGCGTCCCTCGTGGGCTTAGCTCCATCCTCTAATAATATCCGATGCATGCACATCGCAGGACTAATACCTTTGATATCCGCTATCGTCCAACCAAAAACTGTGACATGGTCCCTTAGGACTCTCAGCAATTTATCTTCCTGCATTTTAGTTAGATTGCTAGCAATAATAACAGGCAAAGTATCATTAGTCCCCAAATATGCATATTTCAAATGTACAGGTAATTGTTTTAATTCTAGGGTTGGAGCTTGCACAACAGATGGTAGTAACTTTTGATGAGAAATAGGTAATTGAATAGAATGTACTGCTGACTTATCTGAGAATTTCGGCAATGAGTGTAGTGCAGCCACAATTTCATTCAATTCCTGAGTTCGCTCAACTTCATCTTCCTTGTCCATATCCATACTGTTGGTGATGACCACCTCCAAACTATCCCTGTGTATTCTTTCCAAAGCTCTATGTATTAAGGAATATCTCACATCAATAGCAAAAACTTGCCCTATATCACTAGGGTACCTTATGGCATCATAGATGTTAAATTGAATCTTTTCTCCATCGAATTCCATTGTCAAGGTCCCATTATGCACATCAATCATGGTTTTTGCTGTTTTTAGGAATGGCCTTCCTAACAAGATATGGGAAGGGTTTGGTGATATATCATCTTCCATGTCCACAATGTAAAAATCTGCAGGAAAGATTAGTTCGTTCACCTGCACTAAGACATCTTCAATTACCCCTCGGGGGTAAGTGTTAGTACGATCTGCCAATTGAATAATTACACCAGTATTTTTCAAAGGACCTAGATTTAAAGAGGCATAAATAGATAAAGGCATAACATTAATTGCAGCTCCTAAATCTAGCATGGCCTTTTCAAATCTGGTGTTTCCTATTTTGCATGGGATTGTGAACATTCCTGGATCTTTACATTTAGGAGGCATTTTTCTTTGAAGGACAGCAGATACATTTTCTCCAACAGTAACTTTTTCATCATTTTGCAATTTTCTTTTATTAGTGCATAATTCTTTTAAAAATTTTGCATATCTTGGCACTTGTTTGATTGCATCAAGGAGAGGGATGTTTACTTCTACTTTTCTAAAAGTTTCCAGAATTTCTTTTTCTTTTTCATCTTTCTTTGTGGTTTTAGAATTTCTGGGAGGAAATGGAAGAGGAATGTTTTTAAGCTGAGTAGGAGGGTTAGGTTGTACCTTGGATTTTTCTGTTTCCTCCTTAGCTGCTTCCTCCTCAAACTCTACGGGGGTAGGTGGTGTATGTAACTGTGTTCCACTCCGCAAAGTTATGGCACTTGCATTCTCCCTTGGGTTGACTACTGTTTGAGATGGTAATTTTCCCGAGTCTTTGGATTCCAATATCCCCACAGTTGTAGCCAGCTGTCCTACTTGGTTTCTCAAGTCTTGAACCGAAGCTTTTGTCTCCTGCTGGAACTGCTGTGTCTGATTCATGAACTGTTGTGTCTGTCCCATGAATGCTTTGAACATATCCTCCAATGTTGTTCCAGTAGGTGCAGGTGCTGCTTGCTTAGGTTGATATTGGGGTTGGGCTGGTTGGAAGCCCTGCTGCCTCGGTGGGAACACTCCTTGTGTTTGTGGCCTGTTCCCGCCATAACTGAGGTTCAGATGGTCTCTCCATCCTGGATTGTAAGTGTTTGAGTAGGGATCATATTTCTTTGGTTGTGTTTGGTAGTTACCTACTACATTGGCTTGCTGTGCATTCTCATCCTCTTGCAATGTTGGGCACGCGTCAGTAGCATGCCCTGCCATTAAGCATAATCCGCAAGCCCTCGCAACCGGCACGTTTCCTGTTGTTAATTGTTGCACCACAGCAGTTAAGTTAGAAATCTGTTGTACCAATTCACTTGTGCTTACCTCATTTACCTTTTTTGGAGTATGATCATTCCTTGTTCCGTATTGTTGTGAGCTAGCAGCCATGTTTGCAATCAGATTTCTTGCAGCCTCTGGTGTCTTGTCCACTAATGCTCCTCCACTAGCCGCATCGATCATACTTCTTTCCATTGGTATCAATCCTTCGTAGAAGTACTGAATCAAGTGTTGCTCATCGATTTGGTGGGGAGGGCAGCTGGAACACAACTTCTTGAACCTTTCCCAATACTCGTAGAGAGTTTCTCCACTAAATTATCGGATCCCGCAAATCTCTTTCCTTATGTTGGCCACTCTTGAAGCAGGAAAATATTTCTCTAAGAATAGCCCTTTCATGTCGCACCATGAATTTATTGATCCGGATGGGAGATAGTACAGCCAATCCTTTGCTAAATCTGCTAGAGAGAATGGGAAGGCTCTTAATTTGATTTGTTCCTCTGAAATTCTGTGTGGTTTCATGGTCGAGCACACCACATGAAATTCCTTTAAATGCTTGTATGGATCTTCACCTGTAAGACCACGGAAAGTAGGCAAAAGATGAATTAGTCCGGATTTAAGTTCAAATGCAGCATTTAAAGCAGGATATTCAATGCACAAAGGTTGATGAGTAAGATTAGGAGTAGCCAATTGTTTCAATGTCCGATTGTTGTTGGGCTCCGCCATCTTTTCTTCTTCGTCTGATTCGGTGAATGATTTGTCAGAAAGTAATTCCAAAGCTAAGTTGAGGCCCGGTGATGATGCAGAAGCCTCGTCTAAATCTGCAGTAGAATGTTGTACTTTTTGCTTTCTTAGCCTCCTTGCAGTTTTCTCAATCTCTGGATCAAAATCTAATATAGTAGCCTGAGAAGATCGAGTCATAAAACAAAAACAAAAGAAATAATAGAATAAAAACAAAACGCACAATTACTCCCCGGCAACGGTGCCAAAATTTGGGAGCTGTCGTTTACACTCCTAAATTAACCTCACTTTCACTTCACGAATTTAAATAATTAGCACAGTAGTAAGCAAGGATCGATCCCATAGAGAGTGAGTTTGTTTTAGATTTATAATACTATTTTAACAGAAAATAAAGATGGGGGATTTTTGAAATTATTTTAAACTAAGAAAAATAGAATTTAAATAAAGAGATTAACCAAATATGTAAAAACTTCAGTTCTGTAGTTCAGTTTCACCAAGCACAGCAATCAATTAATCAAGTTATTATTCTTTACCCTTCAATGAAACTATTAACCCTAGATAACAATAAGCTCTGCTATCTGAAATTCTCCTTAGATATTCACTGTATGAAACAAGCTCTTCACCAGATTCAACTAGCATATAACCTAGAACAAGCTCTCTAGATTTAATATGATAGAAGTATTAAGAAATAGAGAATTAGGCTAATCCAAGCAACAAACACATAAGCTCGATTTGTTTAACTTGTTTTCTGATAATCTTAGCAATACCCAAAAGCTTGTCCACAATTAGTATCACTAATTTACTACTTGTGATGAAGACAGATATCAATTACACGTAATACCAATCTTAATCTAGCAGATGATAATGATTAAATTAACTCAATTGGCCATATCAAATTAATTAGATCAATTAGCATGCAATCAATGAAAACAGATTATCAGAAGAAATTTCATACAAGAAGGAATAAATAATAATACTCAATTAATTAATTACTTGTAACAAGGTTCCACCTCCCTTTAGAACTGAATAAAGAAACTAGCCTGACATGCTCCAAGTCTGCACTTCAATGAGGTATGATAGTTGGTAGAAGATTGAATGAATAAAACATTGACTATCATCCTCTATTTATAGTGCTAGAAAAGGGCCTAAATCCTATAAGAACTAGGAATCCAAATCCTAAAAGGAATTACAATTACAACTAGTTTCCAGAAAGAAATTATTTATAACATTAAATTTGCAGCCCTCATCTCCCCTTCCTTATTGCTCCGTCCGAATGGGAAAAGGAGAAGTGTAGCTGACCCATATCCCGCCTACCCGCCCCAGCGGGGAACTCCATGCCAACTGCCCCGCCCCAGCGGGGAAACACTCTGTCCGGCTTTATCAATTCGCTTCATGATATTTGTTGAGTCTTCTTTTACAAGCCACATGGCACGTGAGCTACTTTGAGTTTTGAAGCAAGCTGGACATTCTTTACATACTTATTACGTGGCTGCCACTTTATTAATATATAACATACTAATTAGTTTGCATGCAAGGCTGAACCGTGGCCCACACATGAGTCATTTCTCCAATTGAACTTTCAATCCGTGTGGTGCTTGAGTTTGGTGAGCTGCTGAACTTGTGTGACTTGTGACCCATATCATTCCACTAGCAGCCCATGTCATAATCCCTTTGAAAGCTACTGGATCCGTGTTCTTTGCAATCTAAATACTTATGTAATTAAAATCCTTTTGCATGTGCTGTTGACCGTGGGCCCCATGTAATACCCAATTCGTGGGCTGCCTTCTTTTGATGCAAGGTCGTGGCATGTGTAGCATTCCTTGTAATTGAATAAACCAAACAAGCTGCTGCCGTGGCCCATTCATGTTGCTGACCCAATGAATTGAAAAAAACTTTGTTGCCGAACTGGGTCAGCCCAAATGATCCAAATTAAATTCTAATTCGTCCCGTTTCAATATACTAGCTCCACGTAATCCTGAAATCAATAAACACAGTAATAAGCTCATATCCACATTAAACATGTAATAAAACTAAATATAAAGGAATAATAATTATCGAATATTATGTACTTATCAAATTCCCCCACACTTAGCTTTTACACGTCCTCGTGTAAATCAAAAGTTTGATTTCCATAAAATTCTATTCAACCATTATTTCAAAAGATTTTAAGATCAAATCATGATTATCAATACTAAACCCACAAAAACATAATCAACGCTTCATTAATCAACTCAAGATAACCAGCTTGCCATTTTACCAAAGAATTTTATTAAGTTAAATTGTATCCACATAAGCATTCTTCTATGATCCACACACTTACTCAACTTAGTTATCATGAAGCAAAAACCGTGCACACCACTCAAAAACTCAAAACATACTTTTCTACTTTATTTTTTACCAGAACTCTTTTATTTTCCTCTTTGATTCCGGTGAATGCATTTTATGCTCCGTTTCACCTTTCACAATCATTCTTTTATAAGTGAGTGCATTTTATGCTCCATCTCACTTATTCACACGTGTTTATGAGAGAGTGCGTTTTACGCTCCATCTCATCCCACCACATGACTTCTCTTTTGCTTCTTTTTCAACAATTTTCATTGATTTTCAACTTTTCAGATTTTTTTTATATGGTCCTGCAAAAAGCATAAGCAGTTCAATAGTTCTAAAGCATGAGATTAGTGCACATAGACAACTCCACAGATAACTAAGCCAACTAAGCATATATCACATGTTCAAGTACTCATGAGATACAAATTCAATTTAAATCAATTACTATGGATCATGACTTAGTTTTTCTCAATCATTAACCAATTCAACATTAAATAGATTTTGAATTTTTAGCATTGATTCCCATTTGTTGACTTTATCCTTCAAACACATAGGCAAATAGAATTTTTCAAAAATTTCAAGGCATCAAATTTTCAAGTTTCCTATCAAAAACAGCAGATCAATATCCCTAAAAATAAAGTAAAAACCTAAATCTCTCCCCCCACACTCAAACCTTACATTGTCCCCAATGTAAGAAAATCATGCAAAGAACAAAGAACTACATGCAATTAAAAAAATAAAAAATAAAAAACTAAATAGTAAAAGGATAGAAAGATCAAATCTGGATTCTTGGGTTGCCTCCCAAGCAGCTGCCCTTGTTTATTGTCATTGGCTTGACATCATGTCTCCATTCTCATTCTTCATAGACTGGATCATCTAGCTCCACCATCTCAATATTTTCCACCTGATGTCCCTCATAGAACGGTTTCAATCTATGTCCATTCACTTTAAAAATCTTTCCTGTACTTGGACTATGAATCTCGACTGCACCATGAGAAAACACATTAGTGATAACAAAAGGACCAACCCATCTAGATCTCAATTTACCCGGAAATAACTTAAGCCGAGAATGATATAACAAAACTTTCTGTCCCACAAAAAAGGTTTTCCGCACAATTTGCTTATCATGAAAGGCCTTGGTCTTTTCCTTGTAAATTTTTGAACTTTCATAGGCTTCATTCATTAATTCCTCCAATTCTTGTAATTGCAACTTCCTGTGTACTCCAGCTACTTCCAAACTCATGTTGCACTGCTTGATTGCCCAAAAGGCCCTATGCTCTAACTCAACTGGTAAGTGGCAGGGTTTCCCAAACACAATCCGATATGGTGACATCCCAATAGGAGTTTTGAATGCCGTTCGATAGGCCCAAAGTGCATCATCTAGTCTCAAACTCCAATCCTTCCTGCTTGGGTTGACTACCTTCTCCAAAATGGATTTGATCTCCCGGTTGGACACCTCAGCTTGGCCATTACTTTGCGGATGGTAGGATGTAGAAACCTTGTGCAAAACATTGTACTTCTTGAACAAAGCCGCTAATACCCTATTACAAAAGTGAGTTCCGCGATCGCTAATGATGGCCCGTGGTGCTCCAAACCTGACAAATATGTTAGTCCTGACAAAATCTGCAACAACTTTAGAATCGTCAGTCCTGTGCTGGACGTATCCTGCTCTCTACCAATCTGCTAGGCGTCCTAGCTGGACGGGCCTGTGGGACGGTAGATGCCATCCTCCGTCTAACGCCTGTAGAAACCCTGGTAGAGCTGTCGCGTCTATCGCAATCCATCGCATACACCAGTACTCTAAAATCAACTCAGACAGGGTGTGGTAAGCCTAAAACCTGTGGCTTATTAATCAATTAATCCAACATACATATCTAAGTCCTAAAACATGCATGGGTCCATCAAAAATACCTCGTACAGTCAAAACTGCATATTTTCAAAATCCCAGAAGCTCAAAACCTGCATTGGGTTAGTAAAAAACTCCCTACAGAGTCAAAAATGCATGCTTTTCAAAACATAAGATTTTGGAAAATTTTTGCTAGAGTCTCCTTTTACAGCTTATATATATATATATATATATCCATTCTAGTCGAGCCTAGATCAATTTGTGGCTCTTTACAGCTTTTATATATATATATATATATATATATATATATATATATATATATTACATTCAGTCGAGCCGGGATTGCAAATTCGTGGCTATTTACTGCTTTAATATCTATATATATATATTTACATTTCTGTCTGGCCTGGACTGGAAATCCGTGGCCTTTTACAGCTTTTATATTTACTTTTCTATCGAGCCTGGATTAATTTGTGGCTTTTTTACATCTTTTATGAATATATATATATATATATATATATATATATATATATATATATATATATATATATATATATATATATATATTCTTTATTCATTGTGATTAAATATCTATCAATTATTCATTTGATATGAATTTGCTTTAATGTAAATTCGGCGAATTAAATTTATCTAAATTTAGCACTTTCTACCTTTCAAACAGTTCAAAATAGGTCCAACCGGAACTGGAAAGCTAGAATGACTAAGATTTATTTAAATCTAATTTTATAATTATTAAAGCGACCTCGCGACCCTATATCCATATCTAGCGGAAACGAAAAGCTTTGGTTACGCGCATGCAATGACTTGACTGATAAATCATTCGTTTTTGCGACGTCTAGAGTACAATTCTCCTTCTATGTGAATATCTGTGCTGTGCAATTTTTCTTGGCACTTTTCTGTGAGCCTAGGAATCGTGGGATTGATGATCTAACTGATCGAAATCTGATTCCCACGATGGACAAACTCTATATTGTAAACATATCCTGCCAGTTTTTCTATAAAAAATGTACATCCGAGGGGTCTTAAAATGGCTATCCGGATTTAAGGTTCCAAACATAGTGAAATATGGTTTGTAGTGCTAGAGTCACTTCGATGGCTGTCATACCTATTAAAAGACCAGCACTTGTAAATACATTATGTGGTCAAGGATGCTTCGCATCCCGATAATAAACATTCAAATCGAGCCAAAGGCTGAACAGAATAAAATGGAAGTAGCGATATGCTTCAATTCTTATGCAAGCGAAAGAGTTTAAAAATCATCTTTCAAAGCGTCATTTTTATATCTTGTCTAAAATAAAAGGACATTTCAAAACAAATCAAACCCTTCGTATATAGGTCCAATGAAGCAAGGCACTACTTTCAAATCAAACAAATGTAGGCTCAATTACTTCCATCATACACACACACATTATAATTTAAAAGGAAAATATTGAAAAGATATGGTATCGTGTTTCATGGGAGTCGGAGGGTGCCTAACACCTTTCCCCAGCTTAACCAAGCCCCCGAACTTTAAAAATTTTGGTTTTAAGGCCAAGTTTTGACAGCGTCCAGTAAATTGGGCCTACTTACAAAATCAAACAAAACTCGTTTGAGTTGATACAACCATTTCAAATATATCAACTGGCGACTCTGTAAAACTTTCAAATCGTCGACATGATACATGTTGACCTTTTCCTAAAAAACTTCACCCTTCATAGAACGGATGAAACAAATAAGGGTAGAAAATAACAAAATTTAGGAAGAGAGAAAGATCTTTCCAAAGAGACGAGATTTTTTCCCGACGTCGACAGTGGATCGACTTACAAAATCAGCTCACTTCTTACCGATCAAGATAAAATTCACCCTACATCAGTTGGCGAAGTTGTATGTCAAGGAGATTGTTTCAAGGTACGGAGTTTTAGTGTCAATAGTTTTCGATCGAGATCCGCGTTTCACATCAAACTTCTGGAAACGACTACAGGAATGTATGGGAACACAGTTAAGAATGAGTACGACATATCACCCTTAGACTGACGGACAGAGTGAAAGAACAATCCAAACATTGGAAGATATGTTAAGAGCATGCATCATGGATTTCAAAGGAAATTGGGATGATCACCTACCGTTAGTGGAATTCGCTTACAATAACAGTTACCACGCATGTATTAGCATGCCGACTTAAGAAGCGTTGTACGGTAGAAAGTGCAGAACTTCATTATGCTGGGATGAAGTTGACGAACGTCAATTTCTAGGACCAGAATTGGTATAACAGACCGCCAAGATCGTCAAGGTGATCTGGACAAGATTAGTAGCTGTTCAGGATAGGTAGAAGAAATACGTCGTTCCACACCGCAAGAATCGAGAATTTAAATCTGGCATCTACGTTTTCTTTAAAGTGTCTCCCTGGAAGGGAAAGATTAGATTTGGAAAGATCGAAAAATTGAGCCCGAGGTTCATTGGACCCTTTGAAGTGCTGCGAAGAATTGACGAAGTCGCGTATGAGGTAGCCTTACCTCCGGCATTAGAGCACATCCATAAAATTTTTCATGTTTCAGTGTTACGACCGTATAAACACGATTACAAACATGTCATAGAATATGAACCCTTACAGTTTGAGAAAGATTTATCTTATGAAAATTTCTTGTTCAGATTGTTGACAGGAAAGAGCAAGTTCTAAGAAACAAAGTGATACCTTCTGTGAAGGTAATTTGGAGGAACCACAACGCTGAAGAAGCTACGTGGGAACTCGAAGAACTGATGATGAAAACTTACCCTCATTTACTTGCTTAAATTATGTGTAACGATTATGGGGACAAAATCTTTGTAAGGGGTGAGAATGTAACGAGACGAATTAATTGAATCGTGATTCTAAGATTAGAATCCTTTTAAGGGTCGAAAGATGTGACGAACGAGATTTTTGTAATTTATTTTAAATATTTATTGAATTAAATAAATATTTTTGTTGATTTATTTATTGAGTTAAATAAATATTTGATGAAATTATGCTAGATTAATTTAATTAAATGTGTTATATTAATTAAATTAATGTGGAATAATTTTATAGTTCAAAGTATGAATTTATTTGAGATTATTAAATTAAATGAGTTGTTTAATAATTAAAATTTCATTCTAATTAATTTAATAATTAATTAGAGATTTAATAATTTGTCATAATTAATAAATGAGAATTTTAATTATATGATGATTTAATTTAATGTGTAATAATGGTTTTTATTTAATTGAATTTAAATAATATTATTTGAGTAATTAAAGTGTGACAAATAAACTATATAAGAAATAAGATAATTAAATTAAACTAAAAAGGAGTTATTTTGGACCAAACCAAACATGGCCTTAAGAACATGGGAGCAGTTAAGGCCTGATGCGCTTAACCGCTACCCATGTTGCACCGGTTATTATATTATATGTATATGTATATCAGTCTTCCTTAATATATTTGTTGTGACACCCCCAAGGTACTTCATTTCCACAAGATATGGTGCTCACTATCTAAACATTATATATTTATCTACCCATAATAAATGCAACTCATTAAATAAATAGAAATCCTCCCCCTAAGGGTTTACAACATTGGAATAAATAAATAAATAAATCCCAGGTTGAACTAACCTTAAACATCAAATAAAGAAAAGTAAATAAACAAATAAGTCTTACAAAATATCATAAGTCTTAAAAATAATATTCTCAATTAAAATAACAAGTCTTCATCACTTGTTAACTTTGTCCTTACCCTTGCTAGTGGAAGGCTCGTCAGTCCTTTCAATCTTAGCTGCAATGTTATTATGCAAGAGTGAGCAACGATTGCCCACAAGTATAACAATATAACGATAATAATAACATACGAGAAATCAAAGGGTTCGGAATAATATAAAGCTCGGCTTTTGAATCAAGAATGAATAACAAAAATCAAAACTACATATGAGGGTCATAAGACCAAGAACTATGTCCCAGGTTATTAAGTATTTCTACTTTAAACCTTTAACAGTCGTAAGATTATATGGAATCTATTTCTTGTATTTCGGGGGATCAGCCCTTAGTACCATAAATGTGCACATCATCTCAACGTTAACGCGTAAATTAATCCTCTATAAAGGGTTGTTCATCTCAGTTTGACATCGAGTCCGCACCAAAGGAATTTTGGTTTGGATAAGCTCAATAACTATTCTAGAATTTAGAACGATCATCAACTATGGACTAGTCCAATCAATAAAGGTTCGCTAGCCTTACAAGGTTCAACAATAAATGATGCTTAAATTGAATAATATATCTCAAAGGTATACAATAAAATAAGTATTGTATAACTGAAGTATAACTTCAAAAGAAATAATACATCTCAAATAGAATAATAACTTGAATATATAACAATAGGAACTTAATCGATCTTAGGATATGATTAAAGACTTGCATAATTGAAATCAAGATAGGATATGAATAGTTGCTCAATTAAAAGTAAGGTTTGGAAACATGCTCAATTTAAAGAGTATAGTTAGAAAACATGCCTCGTGCGCAGGCTACAATTATAACTCACATTCCTTAATTAATCCTACATACCATTACATTCACAATACCAATTAATTCTAAGTCTGATAATACACATCGAATCACAACATCAGTTCTTTGAACACGTTATTAGACTTTACGAATAACGGGTTTAAATCACGTATTTAACTTATCAATTAATCATGTAAAACTAGTTAATAATTTTTTTAACATCTCAATATATGTTTAACATGTCATCATCTTCATTACATTAGGTTTTAAAATACATTTCTGAACTTTGAACACTTAAACAAAATTCTCTGGGTTATTCTGCTGGCCGGCGCTGCAGCGCCCAGTTTACATTAGGAACCGACATTGCAGCGCTGAGCCTATGTCAGGAAACTTCTTGACCTGGGGCTGCAGCGCTGGGTTACTTCACAACACCGGCGCTGCCGCGCTATGACTACGTCAACCAAGACTTTGGCCTGGCGCTGCTGTGCCATAACTACGTCAGCCAACTGCTTGCTTGGCGCATCAGCGTCCGTTTTCTTCACAGAACCGGCGCTGCAACGCCGAGTAACGGTGAGGTCTGACAGTTCGCGAAGAACACAGGGAAAAGGCCAAAATGCCAAATTAAGCTTAAACAATAAATTTTAATGTTACACATGAGTTATAAACTTAACAGAAACATCATATAACGTTTCTAGCATATTTTTAACAATTTAGATCATGTAATCACTCGAATTAGAACACATAAATTTCATGTTTTTCATATTTAGCAAAGTTTTGTCAAAATTCATGAAATTCGTCATTACAGATTCGTTATAACACCGAATCTGTCCGTTTGAATTTCGTTTTCTTTGTTTTAACATGAATAATCATAATCGACCATCAATTTAAAGTTTAATAAACAATTAAACCATGAAAGTTTGTACATATAGGCCATATTCATATTTTCATACTCTGTAACTCATAAAACTCCAATTAAAGCATGATTACATGGATTTGATTATGCTAAACACATATTATAATTGATATAAATCATGTTATGGACATCTATTAACACATAGAATCATTATTTCATTCATTAATCACAAAATAGTTGTTTACAGAGAACTCAATTGGCTTTCATGGAGAAAACATAACAACGTGAAATATAAAACATGGGATGAAAAGGTTACCCTTGCTAACTCTGTTTGAGATTAGATGATATAAACTTCTCTTTGATTCTCTAAACTTCTTTCTTAAATAAATTCTTTTCTCAAACTTTTCTCTGTATTTTCTCTCTAAGTACTCTGATATATATAGTATGAATGAAGCTATATAATATATTACGTATAAAAATATAATTGATAGTTAATGGGTGTCAGTTAATCCCCATAATGGATTTAACTGCTCCCACTAACTTAAGGCCTTGTTTGGTTTGTCCCCTTTTACTACTTTTCCCATTATTTTAATTAAAGTGTTTATTATATAGTTTAAATGTCACACTTTAATTATCAAATAATATCATTTAATTTCAATTAAATAAAAGATAATATTACACATTAAATTACATCATCACATAATTAAAATTCTCATTTATTAATTATGTCAAATCATTTAATCTCTAATTAATTAGAATAACATTATATTTATTAAACAATTCATTTAATTAAATAAACTTAATTAAATTCATACTTTGAATTATAAAATTACTCCATATTAATTTAATCACTGTAACACATGTAATTAAATTAATCTACCACAACTACATCAAATATTTATTTAACTCAATAACTAAATCATCAAAAATATTTATTTAATTCAATAAATATATAAATTAAATTATGAAATTCTCGTTCGTCACATCTTTCCCTCCTTAAAAAGATTCTATCCTCAGAATCACAATTCAAATAAATTCATCCCGTTACATTCTCCCCCCTTACAAAGATTCTATCCCCAGAATCGCTTAAACGTAGATTAAGCAAATAAATGTGGGTAAGTTTTCATCATATGGTCTTCGAGTTCTCACGTAGCTTCTTCAGTGTTGTGGTTCCTCTAAATTACCTTAATAGAAGGTATCACTTTATTTCTGAGAACTTGATTTTCCTGTCAACAATCTGAACAGGAACTTCTTCGTAGGATAAGTCTTTCTCAAATTGCAGGGGTTCATATTCATTAACATGTTTGTAATCGGGTTTATATGGTGGTAAGACAGAAACATGAAAGACATTGTGGATGTGCTCTAACGCCGGAGGTAGGGCTACCTCATATGCGACTTCGCCAATTCTTCGCAGTACCTTAAAGGGTCCAATGAACCTCGGGCTCAATTTCCCCTTCGTGTCGAATCTGATCTTTCCTTTCCAGGGAGACACTTTGAAGAAGACAAAGTTACCTGATTCAAATTCTATATTCTTACTATGTGGATCGGCTTATTTCTTATGCCTATCCTGAGTAGCTACTAATCTTGTCCGGATCACCTTAACTATCTCGGCTGTCTGTTGTACCAATTCTGGTCCTAGTAATTGTCTTTCGCTGACTTCATCGCAGTATAATGGAGTTCTGGATTTTCTGACGTACAACGCTTCGTAGGGCAACATGCCAATACTTGCGTGGTAACTGTTGTTGTAACCGAATTCCACTAATAGAAGGTGATCATCCCAATTTCCTTTGAAGTCCATGATGCATGCTCTTAAGATACTTTCTAATGTCTAGATCATTTTTGCGCTCTACCTATATATCTGAGGGTGATATGTTGTACTCATTCTTAACTGCGTCCCCATGCATTCCTATAGTCGCTTCCAAAAATTCGATGTGAAGCGCGGATCTCGATCGAAAACAATCGACACTGGAACTCAGTGCCTCGAAACAATCTCCTTGACATACAGCTTTGCCAACTGATCTAGGGTGAATCTAATCTTGATCGGTAAGAAGTGGGCTGATTTCGTCAGTCGATCCACGATTACCCAAACCGCATTGAAACCCTTCTGAGTTCTCGGAAGACCTACTACGAAATCCTATGTAATGTGCTCCCATTTCCATTCTGGGATCTCTAGTGGTTGTAGCAATCCACTCGGCCTCTGATATTTTTCTTTCACTTTCTGACAAGTCAGACACTTGGCCACACAATAGACAACGTCTCGTTTCACATTCGGCCACCAGAAATGCTGTCGGAGA
This sequence comes from Panax stipuleanatus, assembly GCA_020205555.1. NCBI lineage: Eukaryota > Viridiplantae > Streptophyta > Magnoliopsida > Apiales > Araliaceae > Panax > Panax stipuleanatus. Next base: position 92,979,891 of record CM035117.1, read on the forward strand.
TCCTGGTACATCTTTGTACTTTCTGGGTGAATGGAATACCGTGAACTATGAGCCTTGCTCAAAATTTCCTCTTTAATCTCTGGAAATAACGGTACCCAGATTCTGCTCTCGAATCTTAGCAGTCCTTCGTTATCCACTTTGAATTTCATTTCATTCCTTTCAGATATCTTCTTCTTAATCTTCTCACACTACTCATCTTGAAGTTGTGCTTCCTTAACCTTGTCCAATAAAGTTGTACCAGCTCCTATCTGGAACAGCTTCTCGTCAGACTCCTTACGATATCTCACCTTTAATTCTAGTTTTTCCATTGCTGAAATTAACTCCACTTAGGCAGTCAACATCATCAATTTCTCTCGACCCTTTCTGCTTAAGGCATCGACAACCACATTCATTTTACCCAGATAGTAAAAGATCTCACAGTCGTATTCCTTTATCAATTCCAAACATCTTCTTTGGCGCATATTCAGATCCTTCTGTGTAAAAATATATTTCAGACTCTTGTGGTCTGTATATATTTCATACTTTTCCCCATAGAGATAGTGTCTCCAAATATTCAAAGCAAATACTACCGTGGCCAATTCCAAATCATGGGTCGGATACCCCTTCTCATAATCCTTTAATTGTCATGACGCATACGTAATGACCTTACCATTTTACATAAGCACACATCCTAGTCCTTTATGCGACGTATCACTATATAACACAAAATTTACTGTGCTATCCAGAAGAGATAACACAGGTGTCGTACTCAACCTCTTCTTAAGCTCTTGAAAACTTTCCTCACACTTCTCCGTCCAAACGAATTTCATCGATTTTCTAGTCAAATTCGTCAGTGGAGTCGCGATTTTGGAAAAGTCCTGAATAAACCTTCTGTAATAACCTGCTAATCCAAGAAAAATTCTCACTTTTGACGGTGTCTTCGGTTGAACCCAGTTCAACACAGCTTCAACCTTGGAGGGATGTACCGAAATTCCGTCCTTGTCAAACACATGTCCAAGAAATTGCACCCGCTCAATCCAAAATTCGCATTTCAAAAACTTAGCATACAACTTCTCTCTTCTTAATGCCTCCAATGTCACCTTCAGATGCTCTACGTGTTCCTCCTTGGTCTTCGAATATACCAGAATGTCGACGATAAACACCACCCCAAATTTGTCCAAAAATAACTTAAACACCCTGTTCATTAGGTCCATAAATGTTGCAGGAGCATTTGTTAGACCAAATGACATCACCAGAAATTCGTAGTGGCCATATCGAGTCCTGAACGTTGTCTTCGAAACATCTTCTCTCCTCACTTTCAACTGATGGTAACCACTTCTCAGATTTGTCTTTAAGAAATATCTCGCTCCCTTTAATTTGTCAAACAAGTCGTCAATCCTAGGCAACGGTTACTTATTCTTAATTGTGACCTTTTTTAACTCTGTAGTCATTATAGAGCCGCATCGTCCCATCCTTCTTCTTAACGAACAACACAGGCGCTCCCCACAGCGATACGCTCGGCTGTATGTACTTCTTATCTAAAAGCTCTTGCAACTGCACCATTAACTATTTAATCTCTACCGGGGCCATATGTATGGCGCCTTCGATATTAGAGCAGTTTCTGGACGAAATCTACTTCCCTATCTTGCAAAAGTCCTAGAAAATCGTCCAAAAATACATCCACGAAGTCTCTCAAGACTGGTATTTCCTCCAATCTCGGACTCTCCTTACGACTATCGACTATGTAGGCTAAATACCCTACACAACCTTGTCTCAACAACTTCTTGGCATGCATTATCGTCAAACTACTCGCTTGTCTAGGCAACTTGCTGCCATAAAACACAACCTTTGACGGAGTCAGAAGGTTAATGCAGTTCTTTTGGCAATCAATTATCGCCCCATAATTGAATAGCCAATCCATCCCTAAAATAACGTCAAATTCTCCAAGTCTAATTGGGATAAGATCTACGTTCATCACATTACCCTTAATGTCCACTCTACAGTTCTTGTGTACAGACTTAACAAGAATCACTTCCCTATTCGTAATCTCTATGTTCATAGGGTATTCTAGTTCGTCCTTAGGCAATTCTAGGTTCTTAGCAAAGTCATCAGATATAAATGAGCATGTAGCACCCGAATCAAATAATATATAAGCATTAACTTTATTAATCAGAATGATACCTGACACCACATCACATGACTGTACAGCATCCTGCACGATCATGTTAAAAGTTCTGGCGGTAGGTCGATTGGTTGGTGTCGGTCCCTTGATAGTCAGAGCATTGCAACCACTGCTTCCTCTATTCCATCCTGCTCCTACCCCTCCTAACACCTTCTTGGGACAATCCCTTGCCAGATGGTCCTTTGACCCACATGTGAAGCAGGCGTCCTTCTTAGGGTTAGGGCAGTTAGGTGCTATGTGGCCTTCCTGACCACAATTGTAGCAAACTCTTTTCCCCTTCATGCAGACCCCCAGGTGATTCTTCCCGTAGGTCGGACAAGCTTCTACTATCTTTTTTTGGCTCCTTTGCTGATTTTCGGTCGACACACTATCATTCCATCTTCTTTTCTGACTACTGTATCCTCCCGTATTGCTACCACTAGCCCTGCTACCTTCACCTTCACTCTTCTTCTTCTTCAGCTCTTGGTTGTACTTGGTCATAGCATCGCTTCCACTTTCAGCGATGATTGCCTTCTCTAATACTCCCGCAAAAGTGTTCAACTGGAACATTGACACTTTACTGTACAACCAGGGCTTCAGTCCCTATCCAAACTTGATAGTAGTGTGCATACAAGCCAATCATGTATAATGATAAAGCACATACTTTGTAAACAATCTTATTTATTTATTAATAAAATATTAATTTAAGGCATTTAATTATCTACATGTTGCTATTTTTTTTATAATATGTAAATAACCCATAGTTTTAAGCAATGCTTTTAGAATCATGATGAGATCATGCTAATGAGATCTAAATTCTTATAAAGCTTAAAAACTAAAATAGTTCTCAATCGTGGGACTTCTAAAATGGGGATTAGTAAATCCGGATAGATTGGTACATATGTTGCTTGCTCATTGGATGAGGATGACTGATCTCATGGTCATTTGTGTGGAGACACTAAAGCAAGTATGTAGGTGCTTATTGGAGAATAAGTTCACTGAACGTGACTCGCTATGGAATACCTGATGGAGTTTTACTCACCTGTCAATAGGAATTCCTAATGTGATAGTAGTACAAGTGATCCTTGGACTTAAGATCATCATAGTATCTTGTATATAACAAATTATACTTTGACTTATTCGTTAAGGCCTTTTAAGGTATATATAGGGTATGCTTGGGTATAATGAGTTACATATAGAAATACTGTATAATCAATAAAGAATCTATCACCTCTAGTAAAAGAAGAGATATGTCCTATGTGATTCGTTAAATGACAACCAGGAATCCTTGGCCAAGGTAGAATGAAAGTAGAAAGTGGTTTCTAATTTGCATTATTTGGAGTTGTGCCATTTTCTAATCGAAATACATATGATTAAATAAATTAAGACTTGACAGTAAATCCATGTCTTATATTTAATTGGGACATTGTATGGTGGAAGGATTGAATTGTACGGTAACTATTAACTCACAGATTCTTTTATGATTAATGTTGAAATCTATATTATATGAAAAGTCATTGATCGCTAGGAAGGCTTATCCCTATTGTAGAATAAATGTTATTTATTTAAATAGATTATTAGTTTAATTTATTTATTTAAATAATATTAGAATTGTCCTAATTGATTTATTCACAACCGGTTTAATATGGAGAACCTAAAGGGTCACACTATAAAAGAAAAAAGAATTATTTAAGAAGGAAATGGCATGATAGTAATAATGCATTAAGTATAATTAATTTAATCTATGGTGATAGAATAAATTAAATAGCTTAATGTTTATTATTTAATATTTTAGAAATATTAAATATAAATTAATAAGAGGAGTCTTATTAATATTATTATTATTATTATTTTAATTCTAAAGGAGTTTAGGAATTAATATAATATCAGTACTCTCTCTCAATCCTAATAAGATTAGGATATAAAATAATTAAAAGTGTTTAATTAACTAATTAAATAAAACCCTATTCTAATTGGATTAGGAGGGTTAACCTAATATCTATATAAGAGAGTCTTATATCAGAAATAAGGTACGTGAATTTTTTCAAGGGTTGGGAGTACACATATTCTATAGAGATAGAAACAAAGGTTAAGCCAATAACCCATCTTCCTGAGTTCTTCATCTTCCTTGGTGGATCACCGTTAGAGGCCAAACATTTGGGTGGCTGACATTGATCAAGGGAAGGAGTCACTACAGAGGAATCAAAGGAATCAAATAAGTAGAGCTTGTACCTGAGGAAGCTTGGATCTTCAAAGGTATAATTCCATGTTCTCTCTTTTCTGTTATTGATAACTAGCACAAAGCATGATCATGGTTATGGGTTTGTATAAATTTTTGAAAACCTATGTTTCACGCTTTCGCCCTATTTATGCGATTTGATTGCATGATTGCGTTACGTACAAACCTAACAAAACCTTCTTGCCTTCCTCTCATCGGCATGCACTTGATATGTGGCAAACCTAGCCAACTCATTAAATCTCGCAGCATAGTCTGGCACAAACATCTTACCTTATTTTAGCTCTAGAAACTGAACCTCCATCTGGTTCTGTGAGCTCATAGGGAAGTACATTTTGAAAAACATTTCTTTAAACCTTTCCCAGGTTATCACGCCATGTCTTCCTCGAACTTTGTTTGCCTACCACTAGTAGCTGGCCTCTGCCTTCAGCATGAACGTTGCATAAGCGGTCTTCTGATCCTCGTTGACCCTAGCAACATTGAATACCTTCTCCATCTCCATAACCCACGCCTGAGCTTTAATTGGGTTCATGGATCCCTTTAACTTTGGCGGTCCCACCGCCTTGAAGTCTTTGAACGATGTGTTCGGTGGAGCTTGCGGTTGATTGGCAAGTGCTCTAGTCAATAAGTTCACCAACTACTGAACGGGGTTGGCGTTGGCATTGGCGTCGTTGTAATTAGTTGACCCTTCCTGGGCTGGTTAAGGAGTTGAGAATCTTCTTGGCGGCATATTTCTGTTTAAGATATACGCTTATTAGATCTCTACTCAATTCTTAAATATTTAAGACTTAACTTTAACATTTTAAGATAATCACTTAACACATATCATCTAAAATAAACTCTGATATTTTATTCATTCAAAAAGTTTTAAACAAACGAAAAATAGCATCACTGCTATTTGCATCAACTATCCCGAGACAAAGAATCTTCAGGATTTAAATCATCATCATATTCTGTTGTTTATAATCACATCAAAATTTACATTATTAACTACCATGAAATATTCACATAATCACACTGTTCCTATCGCGGCCTACTAAGGCGTCGAACAACTTTTCTGCGCTCTTCTTCCATAATACGGAACATCTTTCTACGGTTCAGCATGTACCAAGGTAAATCCTCGAACTGCATTGGATAATAGAACACCCGATCCTGGGCCCTATAAATTACTATCTGGAACATGTAATCCGTTTCCTCAATCTTTGCCTTCTTTGTCCAATCATCATCCTCGGCAAGATCTGCACGTCGTAAAGCCTTCATCCAATCATCCTCTGCTCTAGCACGCTTTGCTGATTCCTCTCGTAAATCATTCTTCAGCTTCTCTATCTCAATTGACTTTTTTTCATTTTGGCCCTTTTCATGAACCAACTGCCACTCCACGTCTCCAAAACGTATATCCAGATTCTTCTTCTCTATCATAGTCCATTGTGCAACTGTCTGCTCCTTCAGCTCCCGAAAAGTATCCTATAACTCTATGTTACGGTCATATAGCTCGTCGTACATCTTGGGATTTATAGAGTTTGGTGAAAACTCATCAGTGTCCTCATCCTCCTCCTCAGTTTCAGCCTCAACCTCAATCTCTTCAGAGTCCTCCTCTGAATCAAATACTGGCTCATGCTCCTGACCCACAATAGTGATCAAAGGAGATGGCTCTCTCTGAACCAACTGCTCCCAGACTATATAAATGTCTCGGAGCTCCTCCTCAATATCTACTCGGGGCTCAACCTCCCTAGGTTGATTGGATCCTCCAACATCCGACATCCTGACAATCAAAATTTTAAGTTTTTAGTTACTACGTGATGCTAATCGATACTAACGAGTACATAAGTAATTACATAAGCACATAAGGTAGTTTATTACCGTTCTTAGAACTCGATAAGAGTTTATCACCACTATATTATTGATCTCTTAAAAGGCTACTACACTAAGGTTTTCCCCCACCTATGGTTCATAACCTACAGCTCTGATACCAACTTGTGACACCCCCAAATCCAGGTACTTCATTTCCACATGATTTGGTGCTCACTGTCCAAACATCATATATCTATCTACTCATAATAAATGCAACTTATGAAATAAATAGAAATCCTCCCCCTAAGGGGTTACAACATCGAACTAAATAAATAAATAAATTCCAGGTTGAACTAATCTTAAACATCAAATGCGGAAACGTAAATAAGCAAATAAGTCTTAAACAATATCATAATTCTTAAACATAATATTCTCAAATAAAATAACAAGTCTTCATCACTTGTTAACTTTGCCCTTGCCCTTGCTAGTGGAAGGCTCGTCAGTCCTTTTAATCTTAACTGCAATGTTATTATACAAGAGTGAGCAATGATTGCCCACAAGTATAACAATATAATGATAATAATAATATGCGAGAAATCAAAGGGTTCGGAATAATAGAAAGCTCGGCTTTTGAATCAAGAATGAATAACAAGAATCAAAAGTACATTTAAGGGTCATATGACCAAGAACTATGTCCCAGGTTATTAAGTATTTCTACTTTAAACCTTTAACAGTCGTAAGATTATATGGAATCTATTTCTTATATTTTGGGGGATCAGCCCTTAGTACCATGAATGTTCACATTATCTTAACGTTAACGCGTAAATTAATCCATGAATGTGCACATTATCTTAACGTTAACGCGTAAATTAATCCTCTATAAAGGGTTGTTCATCTCAGTTTGACATTAGAGTCCGCTCCAAATGAATTTTGGTTTGGATAAGCTCAATAACTGTTCTAAAATTTAGAACGATCATCAACTATGGACTAGTCGAATCAATAAGGGTTCGCTAGCCTTACAAGGTTCAACAATAAATGATGCTTAAATTGAATAATATATCTCAAAGGTATACAATAAAATAAGTATTGTATAACTGAAGTATAACTTCAAAAGAAATAATACATCTCAAATGGAATCATAACTTGAATATATAACAATAGGAACTTAATCGATCTTAGGATACGATTCAAGACTTGCATAATTGAAATCAAGATAGGATATGAATAGTTGCTCAATTAAAAGTAAGGTTTAGAAACTGGCTCAATTTAAAGAGTATAGTTAAAAAACTTGCCTCGTGCGTAAGCTACAATTATAACTCACATTCCTCAATTAATCGTACATACCATTACATTCATATTACCAATTAATTCTAAGTCCGATAATACACATTGAATCACAACATCATTTCTTTGAACATGTTATTAGACTTCACGAATAACGGGTTTAAATCACGTATTTAACTTATCAATTAATCACGTAAAACAAGTTAATAATTTTTTTTAACATCTCAATATATGTTTAACATGTCATCATGTTCGTTAAATTAGATTTTAAAACACATTTCTGAACTTTGAACACTTAAACAAAATTCTCTGGGTCATTCGGCTGGTCGGCGCTGCAGCGCCCCATTTGCACTAGGAACCGACACTGCAGCGCTGAGATTACGTCAGCAAGCTGCTTGACCTGGCGCTGCAGCGCTGGGTTCCTTCACAGGACCGGCGCTGCCACTCCATGACTACGTCAGCCAAGACTTTGGCTTAACGCTGCAGCGCTGGGTTCCTTCACAGAACCGACGCTACTGCGCCATGACTACGTCAGCCAACTGCTTGCCTGGCGCTGCAACGCCCGGTTTCTTCACAGAACCGACGTTGTGGCGCTGAGTCGCAATGAGGTCTGACAGTTCGTGAAGAACACAGGAAAAAGGCCAAAAATGCCAAATTAAGCTCAAACAACAAATTTTAATGTTACCCATGAGTTATAAACTTAACAGAAACATCATATAACGTTTCTAGCATGTTTTTAACAATTTAGATCATATAATCACTCAAATTAGAACACATAAATTTCGTGTTTTTGATATTTTACAAAGTTTTGTCAAAATTAATGAAATTCTTTATTACAGATTCATTATAACACCGAATCTGTCCGTTTGAATTTCGTTTTCTTCGTTTTAACATGCATAATAATAATCAACCACCAATTTAACGTTTAATAAACAATTAAAGCATGAAATTTTGTACATATAGGCCATATTCATGTTTTCATACTCTGTAACTCATAAAACTCCAATTAAAGCATTATTACATGGATTTGATTATGCTAAACACATATTATAATTGATATAAATCATGTTATGGACATCTATTAACACATAGAATCATTATTTCATGCATTAATCACAAAATAGTTATTTACAGAGAACTCAATTGGCTTTCATGGAGAAAACATAACAACGTGAAATATAAAACTTGGGATGAAAAGGTTACCCTTGCTAACTCTGTTTGAGATTAGATGATATAAACTTCTCTTTGATTCTCCAAACTTCTTTCTTAAATAAATTCTTTTCTCAAACTTTTCTCTGTATTTTCTCTCTAAGTACTCTGATATGTGTAGTATGAATGAAGCTATATAATATATTACGTATAAAAATAGAACTGATAGTTAATAGGTGTCAGTTAATCCCCATAATAGATTTAATTGCTCCTACGAACTTAAGGCATTGTTTGGTTTGTCCCCTTTTACTATTTTTCCCATTATATTAATTAAAATGTTTATTATATAGTTTAATTGTCACACTTTAATTATCAACTAATATCATTTAATTTCAATTAAATAAAAGATAATATTACACATTAAATCACATCATCACATAATTAAAATTCTCATTTATTAATTATGTCAAATTATTAAATCTCTAATTAATTATTAAATTAATTAGAATAACATTATATTTATTAAATAATTTATTTAACTAAATAAACTCAATTAAATTCATACTTTGAATTATAAAATTACTCCACATTAATTTAATCACTGTAACACATGTAATTAAATTAATCTGTCATAATTCCACCAAATATTTATTTAACTCAATAAATAAATCATCAAAAATATTTATTTAATTCAATAAATATTTAAATTAAATTATAAAATTCTCGTTCGTCACATTTGCTAAGTCTGGAACATAAGTCAGAGAGAAAAATGAGAAAGCTTGAGAGAAAATTTGAGAGATTTTGTGAATTGAAGAATAAGTTGGAGAATTAAAGAGATTTCAATCATCTAAACAAAGTTATCAAGGGTAATTCCTTTATATCAAACTTTAATTTACGTTCTTAAGTTCTTCATCAAAAGTTATTTTTAAGTTCTCTATAATGAACTTTTGTGACTAATGCATGAGATAGTGATTTGTATGTGTTCCGTAGTATGAATAAATCATTATATGATATTTATAAACTATTTTAGAGTAATCAAATCCATATAACTGTGTTTAATTGGAGTTTTGAAACTTACAGAGGAACAATATTTGAAAATTGCTTATATGTATAAAAATTTATGCTTAAATCGTATGTTAAACTGTAAATTGATGACTGGATATGCTTATACATGTAAAAACGAAGAGAACAAAACTTAAACGGACTGATTTGGTTGAAAAATGAATTTATGGTAGTTAATTTCATTAAGAATGTCAAAAATGGAGTTTTTTTCATAAAAACTGTTAGTTTATGAGTTTTAATTTGGTAGTTTAAGTTGCCTAAGATGTTAAAATCATGTCATGTTTGTTGTATAATGTTTCTGTTAAGTTTATAACTTATGGGTAGCATTAAATTTATTGTTTGAACATAATTTTGGCATAAAATGGCTCTTTTATGTGTTCTTGGCGAACTCTGTCTGCGCCTCACTGCGTCGCGGCGCCGCAGAGCCGGTTCTGTAAAGGAACAGAGCGTTGTAGCTCCAGGCTCAGTGCCGGCTGACGTGGCACAGCGCCGCAGTGCCGGTTCTATGAAGAAATCGAGTGCTGTAGTGCCAGGCCAGTAACCTTCTGACATGGCTTGGCGTCGCAGCGCTGGTCCCCAGTTTAAACTAGGCGCTGGAGCGCCGGTTAACAGAATGGCTCAGAGAATTTTATTTAATTATTCAAGTCCAGAAATGCAATTTAAAACCTAATGTAATGAACATGAAAATGTGTTAATCATACATTGGGATGTTAAAACAAATTATTAACATGTCAATAATGTTTTATGTGATTAATTGATAAGTCAAATACGTGTTTTAAACTCGTTGTTCCAAAGTCTAATAATGTGTTTAAGAGTTAACATTTGTGGATCCGATTAATATAATCAAATTCAAAGTTAAGATAACATACTCGAGATGCTAGTTATGTTGTAATTAATTAGTATTGTGAATGTGATGGTATGTATGATTAATTGGAGAACGTGAATTATAAATTATAGCTTACGCACGAGGTATGTTTTCTATCCCTGACTTGTTATCATTACGCAAGTTTCTAAACCTTACTTTTATGTTACGCAAGTTTATAAATCACATTCTTATATTAAACAAGTTCTTACTCTTGTTATTGAAGTTCATGATTCCAAATGAGATGTTCTAATTCTTTTAAATTAATACTTCGGTTATATAATGCTTATTCAATTGTATACCTTTGAGATTCATTATTTGATTTAAGTATCGATTATATTATTGAACCTTGAATGACTAGCGAACCCTTCTTGATTCAACTAGTCCATAGTTGATGAGCGTTCTAAATTCTAGAACTATTATTGAGACTTATCCAAACCAAACTTCCTTTGGTGCGGACTCTGATGTCAAATTGAGATGAACAACCCTTTATAGGGGATTATTTACTCGTTAGTGTTGAGATGTTGTGCACATACATGATACTAAGGGTTGATCCCCCTAAGTACGAGAAGAAAGGTCCATATAGTCTTATGACTGTTAAAGGTTTAAAGTAAAAATATTTGATAACCTGGGACAAAGTTCTTGGTTTTGTGACCCTCAGATATACTTTTGATTCTTGTTTCCTAATCTTGATTCAAAAGCCGAGCTTTCTATTATTCAAAACTCATTGATTATCCGCATGTTAGTATTATTATTATTATTATTATTATTATTATTATTATTATTATTATTATTATTATTATTATTATACTTGTGGGCAATTGTTGCTCACTCTTGCATAATAACATTGCAACTAAAGTTGAAAGAAATAAAGAGCCTTCCACTAGTGAAGGCAAGAAAAAGATGAACAAGTGATGAAGACTTGTTATTATTATTTGTGAATGTTAATGTTTAGACTTATGATGTTATGTTAAGACTTATTTGTTTATATTATTTTTGCACTTGATGTATTAAGGTTAGTTGACCTCGGATTGATTCGTTTAAGATGTTGTAATCCCTTAAGGGGAGGATTTCTATTTTAATTATGAGGTAGTTTATTTATGGGTAGATAAATGTGTTATTATTAGAAAGTGAACACCAAATCCTGTGGAATTGAAGTACCCAGATTTAGAGGTGTCACAAAAACCTTCTCTAATATGCTATACAAGTTGAATCTGATGAGTCCAAGAGATTATCAAGTTTATTTAAAACTGAATTTTCCTTTTGTTGACATTCCTGCAATCTCTTGCCCATTGTCCATTGAGTATGTGGATAATCACTTTAAATAAATGACACTGGTTGCTTTATATAATCACAAACTATTATATTTCTTTTTAAGGAAGAGCAAGGGAAGCCGGTGAAATTAATAAAAGCTTGCTTACACTTGGTCTTGTGATAAATGCATTAGTTGGGCACTCAGGTCATGTGCCATATAGGTATTATTCAAGTTTAGCTTTTCTAAATTGGTGGCAAGAACATGTCTAAAAAAATTTAGAGTTGGAAAAGTTGCTAAAAGGGTGTATTTCTTATGTCAGGGATAGTAAATTGACAAGGTTGTTGAGAGATTCCTTGGGAGGGAAGACAAAGAAGTGCATAATTGCCACTTAAAGCATTTAATGAACCTTGGTTTTAGTGGGAGTACCCTATTAGAAGGTATTTTCTACAATGGGCCTTTCTGTCTTATCATATGATTGTCTGTTGTTGATATTCAAAACTCTATTTAATGAGTTTATATGTTGTCAAATGAAGGTCTAGTGGTGAGTACATGCTTAGGTGGTGCCTTTATCGGATCTGTATTTTATGGTTCCATTGCTGACGGGGTTGGTCGCCGAAGGGCATCCTAATTGTGTGCTTTACCTATGATACTTGGTGGTTTAATCAGGGCAGTTTCACAGAGTATTCTCATATTTATTCAATAATAGAACCTAATGTTAGTTTAGGGTAAGGTGTGCTGGATCTTCCATGGGTAATTGGATAAAAAATAATTTCATGGACCTTTTCTTTTCTTATTATGAGAATTTAGGGGCACCAAGTCTCTTTTACTTCTTATATTCTGATACTTTATTTCCCTTATGAAATCTTTCTCATACATCAGTCTATTTCTACATCTTCACCTAAAACTTATTTAACCTATAATATTCCCTTTGGTATCCTATAATTATATACTTTAAACGGTGGGTTCAAGTGCTTCTTCTATCATACGAGAGTTTATATACATTTGGCATCTGCATGGGATATGAATTTTTTTTACTGCATATGCATGTGTTGTGTAAGATGTTACATAAAATTGAAAAGTAATATTAACAACAAAGGAATATAGCAACAAAGGAATATCCTAAAATAGAAAGCAGAATATTCTAAAGTCTTTTTTATTTTATTTTATATGGTCTATCCTTTTTCTACAACATATTTTATTGATTTTGTTAACAAGTTATCTTGGGAGCGTAGCAGGATGGTATATTCGGAGAGGTCAAACACTCCCATAGCGAAGTGGTTGGATTTTCACCCTCTTCCAGTTCAGTGAGGGGAAGCACTGCCGTAATAAGTCAACATCGGTTGATACTTATCGAACTTGAGTTTAGAAAGACTTTTCTTATTCTAAGTTACATTGGAAGGTTTGTTTGTTTCTTCTTTAGGTGGTTGTGATGGCTCTATTGGAATATGATTGAGTTGTTTATAAATTGATTTTTTTTCAGGAAAAAGCTGGAAGATGTTATTTCTATTGATAAAACTTTAAATATTCTAAGAATGAAAGATTACCCCCATGGTAATTTTTGAGGCACAAATTTGGAGTAACTATGCTTGGCATGTATTATCTTGTTGGAAAAGAGTCAACAGATAAGAGGAAGGTAAATTTACATCTTTATTCTTATATTTTAAGCGTAGAACAATTCTGGTGCTTCCTAACATTGAATTGGAATTTATCAATTACACAAACTTAATGTTATGCCTGATTCTGAAAAGAACTTACATCCATCATTGTTTACATCTTAATTCTAAAACCATATTATCAGGGTAAAGCAGCTTACCCGTATCCAGATCCATACTAGAGAAGTATCTTTGCTCGGTATAATGCACAGTTGTACTCTGCATAGCCTTATCCAACACAACCAATGGTATTTTTTCTTGTAATTGTTTCATAGGGATAATCTTTCTAGCCTTGACTAATACATTAGTTCTTGATGTAACAAAATAATTAGGCATTTCTTACAAAAGTAGGTGTCATAATTATTCTTCAATTCATTTTTACAAGTTCACCTTCAGTTGATAGGAATCCAACAAGCTGGTGTTCCTTTTGTTAGGTTTGTAAGTAATAATGGCGCAATCAAATTGTAAAAATTAGCGGAAGCATGGTAAAAATAAAGTTTAAAATTTTCTACAAACCAATTACCCGGATCATCCTTTATGCAAATTATTAATTTAAAACGATAAATAAGAAGTTATGTAATCTCTAGGATTGATTCCTTCCTTTGATCAACGTTAGCCATCCAAGTGTTTTGACTCTAGAGGTGATCCACCAAGGAAGAGGAATTGTTCAAGAAAGAGGGTGGTTGACTAAGTCCTAGTTTTTATATTTTCTATAGAAAATGAGTACTCTCTCCAACAATTAGAATTATCTCATCAACCTATATCTAGCATAAGACTCCTCTTATATAGATATTGGTCAACCCTTCTAAACCAATTAGAAATAAGGTTTCATTTAATTAATTAAACTCTTTTAATTAATTAGGCTTCTCAACCTATTGGGAATAATTAATTAAACTCTTTTAATTAATTTTTCTCCTAATCTTATTAGGATTAAATAAGAGTACTAATATTAAATTAATTCATAAACACCTTTAGAAATTAAAATAATAATAATTATAATAATATTAATAGGACTCTTCTTATTAATTTATATATAATATTTAAAATATTAACTAATAAATATTAAGCTATTTAATTTATTCTATCACCATAGATTAAATTAATTACACTTAACATATTATTACGATTATGACATTACCTTCTTAAATACTTATTCTTCTTTTTATGGTGTGACCCTTTAGGTTCTCCATATTAAATCGGTTGTGAATAAATCAATTAGAACAATTCTAATCTTATTTAAATAAATAAATTAAACTAATAATCTATTTAAATAAATAATATTTATTCTACAATAGGGATAAGTCTCCCTAATGATCAACGACTTTTCAAATAATATAGATTTCAACATTAATCATAAAAGAACCCTTGAGTTAATAGTTACCGTACAATTCAATCCTTCTACCATACAATGTCCCAATTAAATATAAGACATGGATTTACTGTCAAGTCTTATTTTATTTAATTATATGTATTTCGATTCCAAAATGTACAACTCCAAATAATTCAAATTAGAAACTCCTTTCTAATCTCATTCCACCCTTGCCAAGGATTCCTGAGTTGTCATTTATCGAATCACATAGGACACATCTCTTCTTTTACTAGAAGTGGTAGATTCTTTATTGATCATTCATTATTTTCATATATAACTTATTACACTCAAGCATACCTTTTGATATACCCTAAATGTCTTAAGGAATAAGTCAAAATATAATTCATTATATACAAGATATTATGATGATGTCAAGTTTGAGGATCACTTGTACTACTATCACATTAGAAATTCTTATTGACAGGCGAGTAAAACTCCATTAAGTATTCCTTAGCGAGTCACGTTTAGTGTACTTATTCTCCAATAAGCACCTACATACTTGCTTTAGTGTCTCCACAAAAATGATCATGAGATCAATCATCCTCATCCAATGAACAAGCAACATATGTACCAATATATCCAGATTTACTAATCCCTTTTTGAGTAATCCATCGATAGGAACTACTTTAGTTTTAAGCTATCTAAGAATTTAGGTCTCATTAGCATGATCAACATCATGATTCTAAAAATATTGCTTAAAACTATGGGTTATTTACATGTTATAAAAATAGCATCATATAGATAATTAAATGCCTTTAATAAATGAATACTTTTATTAATAAAAAATAAGATCGTTTCCAAAGTATATGCTTTATCATCATATATGATTGGCTTGTGTGCATACTACTTTCAATCTTTCACTTGCACTAAAGCCAATCGCCATGATATCTCATACCCATCTTCTCTAAGTGACGATCAAACTGTTGTTGTGTTAAAGATTTAGTAAATGGATCTACAATGTTGTCTTGAGAGTCTACACGCTCCAAGGTGATGTCTCCTCTTTCAATGATCTCCCTGATCAAGTGAAATCGCCGCAACACGTGTTTGGATTTCTGATGAGACCTTGGTTCCTTAGCCTGTGCAACAGCTCCGGTGTTGTCACAGTACAAGGGGACTGTTCCTCCAATGCTAGGAACCATACCAAGTTCGGTTATGAACTTCTTCATCTAAACAGCCTCCTTTGCAGCTTCACTTGCAGCTATGTACTCTGCCTCTGTCACTGAATCAGCAACTGTTTGTTGTTTAGAACTCTTTGAACTCACTGCGCCACTGTTTAAGGTAAACACATACCCCGAAACGGATTTACTATCATCTTGGTCCGTTTGAAAACTTGAGTTTGTGAAGCCCTCGAGTTTTAATTCAGACCCACCGTATACAAGAAATACATTCTTAGTCATTCGTAAGTACTTTAAGATATTTTTCACTGCCTTCCAGTACTCTTCTCCTGGATTCGACTGATATTTGCTCGTTACACTAAGTGTATGTGCAACATCCGATCTTGTACATATCATATCGTACATGATAGATCCTGTAACAAACGAGATTTTTGTATTTTAATTTTAAATATTTATTGAATTAAAAAAATATTTTAGTTGATTTATTTATTGAGTTGAATAAATAATTAATGTGATTATGTGGTGGAATAATTTAATTTAGTGTATTATATTTATTAAATTAATGTTTAATAATTTTGTGGTTGAAGTTTTAATTTAATTGAGATAATTAAATTAAATGATTTATTATGTGGTAATTTGGTAGTAATGATTTAATGAATTGATGAGTAATTATAGTGATGTCTAATTTAATTTAATAATTAAATCAGAAATTTACTAATTTATTACATGAAATTATGGTTAAATAAATAAATTATAATTGTGTAGCAATTTGATTTATGTGGTAATTTTATTTAATGAGTTGATATTAACTTTAATTTAATTAAATTTGAATATTAGAATTTAATTGAATAAGGTGTGACATTTAAACTATGTATTAAATAAGTTATTAAAATAAATTAAAAGTACTTTAATTTAGTTTTACCAAACAACGCTTAAGGCTTTTAAAATTCTATTTTTAATTCAGTTTTGCCAAACAAGCCTTAGTGGCTTTTGATTTTCAAAAATAAAGTAACTGATATATTTAATAAGGAGATTAAGTTTGTCAGTTTTTATATTATGTAATTATACATATTATAATATATACATCAGTTTTATATTACGTACGTTAGAGTTAGAAGAAAGAACAGAGAAAGCTAGAGAGAAAAGAGAGAAGGAAGAAAAGAAGAAAGAAAGAATTCTCCGTGGACACAGGAGGAGGAATTCATCATCTTTTTCTAAAGCATGAAAAAAAAAAATCAAAGGTAGTAATCTAACTTTAACATTTCTAATCTTCATTGTTCTTCATAAAAAGATATTTTTAATTCTTTGTAATTTGGTTTTTATGATATTTTTTGTAAATATTATTTATACATGTTAATTGTATATATAAACTGTTTATATATGATTTGTATGAGAGTTTAGGTTGTTTAATTCATGTAAATATGATGAACATAAAGAAATCATGTTCATAGCAATTTACAGTGAAGTATTTTGAAAAATAGCTTATTTGATATAAAAATTGATGTCTAATTCATGCTATTTTATGTAAATTAATTATAGATTGTAATAATATGTTAAGAAAAGAAAAAAATGTGATTTAAACAAAGTGATTTGGTTTAAAAACAAAGTCACATTGTTTGTTTTTGTTAAGAACGCTTAACAATGGAGTTTTTTCAAAAACATAAAATTAAAAGGTTTTAAATTGGTTGTTATGATGTTTATATGTGTAAAATCATTTTAGAAGCATTAGTTTATGTTTCTGTAAAGTGTTATATAAATTATGTGAGTTAAAATTTATTTTTGAGCAAAGTTAATAAGCCAAATTGGCTTTTCCTGTACTTTTCGCGAGGCTGTCTGTGTCCCACTGTGTCGTGGCGCTGTAGCGCCTGTTCTGTGAGTAAACAGAGCACTGCAGCGCCATAGCAGAGTTGGGTGACGTGGCACGGCGTCGTAGCGCCAGTTTTATGTGTTAACTAGAGCGCTGCAGCGCCGAGACCGGACTGTAGAGCCCTGATGACGTCGCACGGGGCTGCAGCGCCGTCTACAGTTTATTATGTGTCGCTGCAGCGCTACTTGTGCAGTGTAGCCATAGATTTCTATTTAAGTGTACAATTCTTTGAGAATGTTAATTTGATGATAATAAAAGCATGTTAATGAAATTATATGTTAACTAAACAATATGTAATCATATGTCTAATATGAGATTGATGATTTTAGATTATAACCTGGTTAATTATTAACAAGTTTAAGTTTGACATGGAAGTATGGTTTGATCATGTTATGAACTAACTAATGATTAAACCTAATGACTAAGAGTTATGAGTTAACTTGGATTGGTTAACTAATGATGTGACTTAGCTATATGGTAACTAATTGTGTTACTATTGTTAATAACGTGTACGTAGGATAATTGTGGAACGAGTTATTATTTTCTAGCTTACACATGAGGCAAGTTTCCTAATTCTTACTTTTTAATTATGCAAGTTTTTTAATTATTACTTTTTAATTATGCAAGTTTCCTAATCCTTACTTTTACTTTACGCAAGTTTATATTCCTGACTTGTTATCGATTACGCAAGTTCTTTAATTCCATATTGGACAAATGTCTTATTTAGTTTCCTTATTGAAAATAATGTAACCTTGACTTAATTGTTCAAGCAAGGTTTTATTATATCTTTCAAATGTTTTAAGTTTCCTTCTAAAGTATGACTTTTAAGTATGATGTCTATTGTTTGTGACTCATAATTATTCCATAACTCTTTTGTTATCGAACTCTTAAGTTATTGTAAGTTTTATTCAACTACTCCTTAGTTTATGATAGTTGAACTCTAAATTACGCATTAAGCTAATCCAAACCAAGCTTTCTTTGGTGCGGACTCGTTAATTAAAGCTGAGATGAACAACCCTATTATTGTCAGACCTCTCAAAAACATTCGTGACATTCGTTCCTCATTTTCCACCAAATGGAATGCAAACCGGGATAATTCAGCAAACTTGACCTCGTATTATGATACAGTCATATTGTTCTGTTCTAGTTTGACGAATTCCACCTCCTTCATATGACGAATACTCTCTGAAAAGTACTTGTCATTGAATAATTCCTGGAACTTCTCCCAGGACATCATAAATGCGGAAAGCTGAGTACGTTTCACAGATTCCTACCAGTAATCTGCCTCTTCACGCAACATAAAGATGGCGAATGGAACCTTTTACTCCTCTGTGCATCCCAAGACATCAAATATTTTGGTGATCTGCTTAATCCAAGCTTTTGCCTTGAGTGGATCTAGCTTTCCCAAAAACTCTGGCGGTCTCAACTCCTTGAATTGCTTGGCAGTGACCTGTCGTAAGTTACCATTGTTTCCACATGCATTTTGAATAGGAGTCTCTCTTGTCTTGTTTTGCATGAATTGTAGAAAGCTCCTAAACACCCCATCGTTCATCGTTTGGTCGGTAGTGTTGTTTACAAGAAGATTATTGCCTTCCTGATGCACATTATCTTGATTATTGATTGGCGGTGTCTCAATGGTCTCATATGCTCCATTGCTTAGATTTTAAGATGCCATTCTCAAATACTTCCACAAAACAAGGGTTAATTAAAGAAAATTGACATGTCACATATTATCTCTATATTCCGACCGACCAATTAAATAATAAATAAGCTTAGGTAGGACACACTAGCGAAGGTTTTACTCGTCTCTCACCTCCTAGTTCTATTCCCAGATCTCCGCCAGAGATCATATCCCTAAGCTCTGATACCAACTGCGACGCCCCCAAAATAAGTACAGTACACAACCCATTCTAAGTCGCCAAATACATGGTACAGAATCCAAATACAAATCTTATTACATTAAACTGTCGTGCAAAATACGACCACAAAGACTATGAGCTTCAATACAGATATTATGTCCTATATAATACGAAAATATCAACATTCAAATTAAATCCTCATTACAATTATTATCACACTATTTTAGAAAATAGTGGCGACTATTATAGCACTATCTCGGAACATCACTCCATTCCCCGACTAGTCCCAGCTATATTCTCATTTCCTGACGAGAACAATGAAAGAAAAGGGTGAGCTCAACTAGCACAGTAAAGAATATTATGACTAAGATAATGTAGAACAAATTATCCTTAGTTCTTAACAGAGAAAAATCTGATAGAATACAATAGACAACAAGTTTTAAATCAACAACTGCAGCGAAAATAGTAATCCATTAGAAGAGTCAAGTAGAGAATGATGTCTACTATCTTCTATGATTTAAAAGTCCATCATCAATATTTTATCCATGTAACACCAATCAATAAATATTTCCAAACAACGAATTATCTATGCACTACGGGCCAAAGATATTCGTTTGTATCACCAGTGGTCATGATCATGCCAAACTCCTGTCCATCTTTGCACTACGGGCCAAAGATATTCATCAATCAACAGTTCATCTTTGCACTACGAGCCAAAGATAACTTTCACCACAATTTAAGATTGAGGATGATGAAAAATGATATAAAGAACGAATCAAGTGAGATCAAGGATAAATATTAGAGATTTATAATTTAATTTATCCAAGTTCAAGAATGTTCAAATTGTCAACATAATAATCAATTTGGGTGCTAAATTAAAGAATGATATTCATATATCAAAAATAATTTGGACAGAAAAAGAAACCAATTTTTGTCATGAATAGTATCCCATGAATAGTACTCGAATAAATAGTACCCCGACATGAAAAGATTAAAATTTCAGTAAGAAGTTCAGACCAATATTCTAGTGAAATAATATTAAGATGAAGCAAAAAACTTAAGAAATTTCTAATCATTTTAGGAATTATAGAAGAAATACTTACTATAGTAAGTTTAGATTTAGGAATCTGAAATAAAATATACGAAACTGCAAATAGATTTTCACCCGTCATGCGATAGTCCGCGTAGATAGATCATTTCCACAATTTAATAAAGAATGAATACGAAGGGTTATTCACCATGCATGCGGTAGTCCGCATAGACAGGTTATTCCCACAGCTTAATAAAGAAATGAATACGAAGGGTTATTTACCATGCATGCAGTAGTCCGCGTAGACAAGTTATTCCCACATCTTATTAAGGAATAGAATGACAACCCTTACGAGTATTGTAAGAAAATAACATCATTTACCTTAGTAGGAGATTAAATACTGAAATAGTGTAGTAGTAACAAAATACTCTTCTTCTTTCTCTCTTATTCTCTCTCTATAGTTTCTCTCACTATAGCTTGTGATTATAACTTTGCTCTTCAAAATGGTAGGAAATAATGAATGGATGGAGGAGTATTTATAGGCCAAAAAAAGGTGGCAAATTACAAGGTTAATTATACTTTAGTACCTTCATCTTTACCTCTATTTTTAATTTAGTCCCTCAAGTATTATTAATCTTGTACAACATCCCCTAATAGTACCTGAATGTGAACCAATAGTTCCTTGCATGTGAACCAATAATTCCTTGCATGTGAACCAATAGCAATTAATTGCTCATTTATCCGATTAACATCCAGAAATCAATTATTATTTTAATAAATGTTAATTTCCAATAACATTAATATTCCCAACACAATGGAAATATTTATATCAATAATTCATCATTAATATTATAACTCACAATATAGACAACCAAATCGTTCCCAAGAAAGAGGGGCTTTCTTATAAGGATTTCTTCTTACTAGCGTGTAATTAAATAATCTAACCACTTTCATTGACAGAAATTTCTAGACATTGTCAATAATGATAATAATAATAATATGAGTAACTGTGTCGTGTCAATTATTGATTTAATAATTTAAAGTATTGTGTAGATGATATGTGACAATAATTGAATCAATAGTATGAGATACTATGCAGCAACTACTGTGGCAATTATTGAATGAAATACTGAGTGACTTCTTACGTAAGAATCAATAATCAGAGATATTATACAATACCGTGTGCTACTGTGCAACAACGCGTATTACTGTACTTTTATCACCAGGTATTTTAACAGTTTAACAGTAAAACTCTTGCCGTTATTTTTATAAAAAGGTTATTTCTGTCGCTTTCTATATCCAACGGTTATTGCGTTGTGGGGTCCACCAATGATTGCATCGTCGTACGAATATTCTCTGACAAAAATAATATTCTCCGACCAAACGAATATTCCCCGACACAGCGAATATTTTATGATCACTTGCTTATTTTATAAAATTTGTACAAATCACCCAGAACTATAACATTACAACAAATCAACACCTTACTATTTAGAATAATATGCAAAGAAAATTAAATCTTTATTCATAAAAGTCGGGGTCTTACACATGTTATTACACTACAAAAAAAAGGGTCATTGCCGACGGGCCACACCGTCGCCAATGACCCTCATGCCGTCGCCAATGACCTCATTGCCGACGGCAGTGCCCGTCGCCCCTACCGTCGCCCCAGAGGTCGTCGCCCCTGGCCCCCGTCGCTCGCCGTCGGGAATTAAGTCATTGTCGACAGGGGCATTGCCGACGGCGTTATTACCGACGGCACTAGCGACGGACATGACGCCAGTAATTAAATTTTAGATACTGTCATTGCTGACGGCACTGCCGTCACCAATGAGTGTATTTCCCGTCGCCAATGACATGTAGGTCATAGCCGACGGCACCCCGTCGCCAATGCCCCCGTCGCTAATGACCTGTTTAAAAAAAATTAAAAAATTACAAAATTCCCCTGTTCATTTACATATACATAATTGTACCTGTTATAAATTAAAAAAAAACAAATAATGACAATGCACGTATATCAATAACAATCATATCTTTTACTATCAACAATCAATATAGTTAGATACAAAACTCTATGTCTGTACAACTCAAAAGCTATATAAATACATACATGTAAGTCAAAATATAACATAAACTAACTATAACCCAAGATCAGGAATGTCAGTGCCATCATCACCGCCATCTATCGTACGACCGCCGGTCCCATCGCCGGTCCCACCCTCTATAGTCTCATCAGCATCAGCCCGGCGGTCATCACCATCTCCTCTACGGGCATCGCCTGTGACGCAGCCTCCACCCCCACGAGTCTCATCAACAAGACCCTACAAAAGTAAAATATTAATAACGAGTCGAAAATAGAGTATATTTAAATTATTTTAGTTTGTGTTCTACAAGTGTTGGCAAGTTTGGAAACAGGCTGATAACTCGGCATCCGTATATCGGAATCGAGTCCCGTAAGTTGTAATGCGTGCCTAATACCTATGCGGTGCTAGGTCTGTGTTTACGCTTTGTTTCATCGATCGAGGCGGGTTTCGGTCTCTTTTTCGGCTTTTTACCTAAGTGATGGCAAGTTTGGGAAACGGGCTGATAACTCGGCCTCCGTTTATCGGAATCGAGTCCCGTAAGTTGTAACAAGTGCCTAATACCTATGCGGTGCTATGTCTGTGTTTGTATGACATTTTGTCGATCGAGACGAATTTCGGTCTCTTTTTCGGCTTTTTGCCTAAGTGATGGCAAGTTTGGGAAACGGGCTGATAACTCGGCCTCCGTATATCGGAATCGAGTCCCGTAAGTTGTAACGCGTGCATAACACCTATGCAGTGCTATGTCTGTGTTTGCATGTCGTTTCGACGACCGAGGCGGGTTTCAGTCTCTTTTTCGGCTTTTTGCCTAAGTGTTGGCAAGTTTGGGAAACGGGCTGATAACTCGGCCTCCGTATATCGGAATCGAGTCCCGTAAGTTGTAACGCGTGCCTAATACCTATGCGATGCTATGTCTGTGTTTGCGTGTTGTTTCGACAACCGAGGCGGGTTTCGGTCTCTTTTTAGGCTTTTTGCCTAAGTGTTGGCAAGTTTGGGAAACGGGCTGATAACTCGGCCTTCGTATATCAGAATCTAGTCCCGTAAGTTGTAATGCGTGCCTAATACCTATGCGGTGCTATGTCTGTGTTTGCGTGACATTTTGTCGATCGAGGCGGATTTCGGTCTCTTTTTTGGCTTTTTGCCTAAGTGATGGCAAGTTTGGGAAACGGGCTGATAACTCGGCCTCCGTATATCGGAATAGAGTCCTGTAAGTTGTAACGCGTGCCTAACACCTATGCGGTGCTATGTCTGTGTTTGCGTGTCGTTTCGACAACCGAGGTGGGTTTCGGTCTCTTTTTCGGCTTTTTGCCTAAGTGTTGGCAAGTTTGGGAAACGGGCTGATAACTCGACCTCCGTATATCGGAATCGAGTCCCGTAAGTTGTAACGCGTGCCTAATACCTATGCGGTGCTGTGTCTGTGTTTGCGTGTCGTTTCGACGACCGAGGTGGGTTTCGGTCTCTTTTTCGGCTTTTTGCCTAAGTGTTGGCAAGTTTGGAAAACGGGCTGATAACTCGGCCTCTGTATATCGGAATCTAGTCCCGTAAGTTGTATCTTATGGGTTTTCATATCTGTCGGATAACGGTTTGTTACGAAACTTTATATAAGCAATATAATTACAAATTTCATAAATTAAATAAGGAAATAGATCAATAATTGTTTTTACCTGTCGAATATGTGGTGGGAAGATGTTGGCCAAGACAACCGCACATACACGGATGGCCTCCTCCCGTACTACACCCATGAGGTCGTCAGCGGTAGCTGTAGGATCTATGGAGCCATGGACAACCTCCTGAGCTAGCTGGTAGATCCGCTCGCGTGATGGTGCGCCTGACTGCACAACATTGCTCGCCATGCACCCCTCTATAATCCGCCGAAAGAAATCGTCGGATATCGAAGGGCCGGCGCCCGATCCACTCGCACCACTACCTCCAGTGGGTGGGCGCCGCCGTGATCTCGCAGCAGGGACTAGGGTGTAGACTGGGACATGGGAAATGCCCACAACTCTATCCTTCTTTGGTCCCCCTGTAGCCTGCAGCCAGTCCTCCATCTCCTCATCCGCACGCGTAGAATCATCGACTGGAGTGTCACCTCTCTGGCTGCTTCGGGCCACAGCAAGGTCCTCGAATCGCCCCTGAAAAAAACACATTAATAGATGATACGAAAAATATAAAACAAAAAAATACAAAAGAATGTCCGAATTTTAAATACACTCTAAATAAGAGAATTAAATAACTTACAGCAATGCGTTCTGCTTCAGGTGAGATATAACCACCTTCACCTTTCTTCTGGTGGGCGTGCCACCAAAACTCCAAGCGGGAGGGTGCATGATTTAGACTCACCTCGAGTCTCTCACGGTAGAGGTCGTACGACTGAGACCCCGTGCAGTGCGAGAGACGACTCTGCTGTCGGGCAGCTGTACGCTGTGCCGACATCTTCTTGAAGGCCTCGCCGTCCCAAATGCTGCACATCTGGTCCCACACCGCAGCAGAGATGAAATCTGGCTGGACATCCTTAAGTGTCTGTCCATCAGCCATCTTCGTTTGGGCCTTCTTCTTCCAGTCGTGGACCCACTTGTGCCAATTCATCTCCAAGTATTTATGTAGAACAGTCATGCCATGGGCTTCCTTTCCGTCCTCAAAGAGGTAATATCTCTGCACATTACACATTAAGAATCTTAGTAGACAACATAAATCAAACTAACATATGAATGATCGAATGAATATAAAACTAACATATGAATGAATATAAAACGAATGAATGAATGAATATAAAACTAACATATGAATGAAAATAAAACTTAGTAGACAACATAAATCAAACTAGCATATGAATGAATATAAAACTAACATATATATGAATGAATGACATCTTACCTTGACCTCTGCAATAATCAGCTGGCGTGTGCGGTCATCCACATCCGCCCACCTCATCCACGGGCTTAAGAATCGGTTGCGGACGATCCTAAGCAACGTGTTCCTCGGTGTCGCGTCAAGGATACTACAATTGAAATTAATACATTTGCAAATTAGAAAGAATTTATAAGAACTAAATACTTATGTTAATACTAAAACGGACTATGAAATTTACCTATTAGTCCCAACACGACAAATAATCGGCGCCTGGGGGGGATTCCCTAGCAAGCCACGTGCTAGTCCCCGCGGAGGCCTACCTCGATCACCTATGTAGTGAATACATCATTATTTATATAAATGAATATAATGTCAATACTATATAAAATAAAAAATAATCAGCTGTATCCCAACAAAATATGTAATTATACCTGACGATCCGGCCTGATCATCACCCCCACTACCTCCACGGCCCCCACGACCTGCACGCCCACCACGATCGCCATGTGGTGTACGCGCCATATGTCATCCTAAAAGGTTACAACATAAATAGTCATCCTAAAAGGATACAACATAAATAGTAACCTAAAACAACTAACACCAGATTTAGTAGATTAATATAAGTTGAAAATAATGATTGCACTACTACAAACTATTACATTTGAATACAACTAAAGGGTACATACTCCTAATCATTTATATCGTCAAAGCCATCAATATCAGAATCGTCATCTTCGAGCAGTAGATCTTCAATATCGTTGTCATCACCATCTTCATCATCCTCAACGATTTCTTCAATTATATCTACCTCTTCAAGAACATCATTTTCACTTTCGACAGCGACGACATCATCCTCTTCTTCACTAGACTCACTAATAATTGTCACATCAACAGGTGTGACACTAGTAGACTCGACTTGTAAAGGTTCATCGTCTGGACGAAGGGTTGTGCCGTGAAAACCACGGGCTTTGGTGGTTATAACAGCATACCATGGGCTTGCAAGAGTCTTAACACTCCGCGCGTAGTACACCTGTGTTGCTTTACTTGCTAAAATAAAAGGCTCGTTTGAGTTTAGTTTTGACTTAACATTAACAGTCACCAGTCCCGAATTTTTATCTACTCTAACTCCATTCTCAAAATCAAACCAATGACAATTGAAGCAAACTAACTCTTTCTGACCCCAATATTTGAGAACGACAACTTCTAGCAATCGTCCATACCAGTCATCCCAAAGATTATCGTAGCAGCTACCTTTAACCATAACACCAGAATCAGAAGAAGCGACTTCCCCAATATCGCAGCACTTAAATCTGTAACCGTTGACAATGCAACATGTATAAGTATCTACAGATCTTTCAGGGCCGTCGGCTATAAGCTTTAGCCGAATATCAGCTAACTCATCTGTGAGGACCTAATGTACATGAACACAACATATTATAAAGTTAATTACGCCATAAGATTATGTCTATGATGGTAGATTCATTGAACTGCAAATCGGTTAAACTTACATGATCTTTAAACCATTGAACAAATTCTCTATTCCTCAAATTTTGCAAATCCCCATCCGATATAATCGGATTCGCTTCACAGCATCATATTGACTGCAATACAGTTATATACTTAATTTGTATGGAAGGAACTTATAGGTGCAGTAACACAAGACATATATAGTTATGGCTACTTACTTAATGTATGGCGCTACTTCATTTATGTTGACAAGTACATATAATGTGGCAGCTGCATACACACTATCGGTCAAGAATCGCCTTTTTTTCCCGCCAAATGGTTGTACAGGATGACTAAAGGCCGTTAATTCTCCACTTTCCTCATGCGTGACAGCCTCATTCCGACGTAAGCGATTGTGCCTCGTCTGAACATTCGGCTCAAAGTACAACGAGCAGAAATTAACAAGTTCCTCCATAACATAACTCTCAGCAATTGACCCCTCTACACGGGCTCTATTCTTCACCTTTTGTTTTAGACGTCGCATATACCTATGTGTTATATATGCATGTATAAATTAGTAAACAAGAATGCACATTTCAGCGTATTAAAAACATTAATGTCATTACCTCTCGAATGGATACATCCATCTATATTGCACGGGACCGCCAAACTTGGCTTCGTATGGCAAGTGAATAGGCAAATGCTCTATTGAATCAAAAAACGATGGAGGGAAGATCATTTCTAACTTGCACATTATTTCCACTATCTGCATTTCCATTTTATCTATGTCTTTGAGTTGGAGCTCCGTTAAGCATAGATCTCTGAAGAAATTAGAAAGCTCCGTCAGTGCTTCAACCACACGTTTCGGTAACAAGTCGATAAATGCCACGGGGATCAACTTCTGCATGAATACATGACAATCATGACTTTTGATACCCTAAAACTTTAGCTCTTCGACTTTACAACACCTTGCTATATTCGAAGAATATCCATCTGGGAACTTCAGTCCACTGATCCAATTACATATCAATAGCAACTATTCCCTAGTCAAAGTATAATCAGCTTTAGGCGTTACCGTCTTAGTACCCTCCTGATACAGCCACAGATGTTCCCTAATGTTCATTTCTACCAAATCAAGCCTCGACTTGTTGTTGTCCTTTGTTCTACCACTTGCATTTAGGACTGTATAAAAAATATTATCAAATACGTTCTTCTCAGTATGCATCGGATCTAAACAATGACGGATGCATAGTGTAGCCCAATATGGAAGGTCAAAGAACATGGATCTGTGTGTCCAGTTGTGAACCTTGCCGTAACCATAAGCTCGCTCTAATCTGTGATTCTTCCCTGGAAGTGGAAATTTCAAGTGAGTAATCCAACTCAACACTGATGTCCCAGAAAGACGTCCAGGTACTTGACGTTTCTCTGTTTTTCGATTGAATTGTCTACTCATCCGTCGATAACGATGTTCAATCGGCAAAAACTGTCTGGATGTTGCAAAAAAACTCATTTTCCCCCCATGTTTGAGCCACATAGCTTTAACTGACCCCATGCACACGGGACATGACAAGGCCCCATGAGTCGACCATCCACTGATCATTCCTAACGCCGGGAAGTCATTTATGGTCCACAGTAAAGCTGCCCTCATGTCAAAATTCTGTTTAAGAGATACATCATAAGTTTGAACCCCTTTATCCCACAACATCTTCAACTCATTAACTAACGGACTGAGGTATACATTGATGTCTTTACTCGGACTCTTATCACCTGGAATCAGTAAAGGCATGAACATGTAGGGATCTTTCATGCACATCGAAGGCGGGAGGTTATACACAATAATAATCACCGGCCAAGTAGAGTAGGGCTTGGTGTAAGGCCCATTAAATGGATTAAACCCATCAGTAGCAAGTCCAAGCCTAACATTGCGAACCTCTTCAGCAAACGAGGGGTGATTTTTATCAAAAAATTTCCACTCAAGCCCATCTGCCGGGTGCGTCAGTTGACCTTCAACTATGTCCCGTGTAGAGTGCCATCTCATATACTCGGCAGTATGTGTTGACATAAACAACCGCTGAAGCCTCGGTGCAATGGGAAAGTAACGTAAGATCTTTCTCGGCACATCTTTTCCCTTTTTCTTGCGCTGTTCACAGTATCTACTTGTACCACAAATATCACATGACCTCTTATCTTTATTGGCATCACCGTAATACAACATACAATCATCCTCACAAGCATCAATCTTCTCATACCCTAGATTGAGCTTTTTGACCATTTTCTTCACATCATAGTACGACTCCGGTAACTTATTGCCTGCAGGTAAGCACTCCTTCACAATGTTTAGTAGTTCATTAAAACCTCTCTCGCTACAGTCATGCTCGTTCTTGAAGTGTAAAAACTTAGTCACGGCAGATAAAACTGTGTGCTTTTCGTGCCCGTCATATAATGGGGGGTCGCTGCTTCATGCAATAACTCATAGAAACCCTTAGCCCCATCATTCGGCTCTTGCTCGACGCTACTGTCATCCCTGTCTGTATTCCACTGGAAGTATGAACCAGCAGCTTTGACTATCATATTAGTACAGTCAAAGGTTTCGTCACCTCTAGATTCCGGTTTTGATTCATGTTCATCCAACCAGGTTTCCCCATGATAGATCCATGTCGTATAACCCTGCTTGAACCCATACGCAAATAAGTCGCACATGACATCACTCCTTTCCTTCCACACTTCATTCACACACCTCTTACAAGGACATCTGATCTCATCGCCACTGACTTGCTCAAACGCGAAATTGAGAAACTGTTCAACCCCACTATGGTACTCAGAGCTAAGCCCACTCTTATCAGTGGCTACCCTACGTTCCATCCAACTTCGATCAACAGACATCTTGGACAACTGTCTGCTATATATATGGAAAGGTAGACAAACACAATCAAGTGTCCAAGTTAATGTATATGCAAGCTTATGAGTTTCAAACTGTATCACAGTATATGATTCAAACAATATTGTCCCCCTTCTTAGAATTTGCTATGAACCTTCTTAAGGGAAACACCAGCACAAAGGTCACACGTCTTCCATAACCACCTACATTAGTGGATTCACATTACTGACACCAATATAACAGAAAAAGAATTCATATTATCTGGGAATTTTGTTTTGAAGTCCGTTGAATAAGTAAAAAAAAAAAGGAATTGCCTATCACTTCATAAACAACAGGCCCACATGTGATAAATTGACTCCATAAACAAACATATTGAATCCAGTAAAATGGAGTACCAAAATAGTCTTATGTGTTTTATGTAAACTGTCCAAAAACCCAAAAGAGACCAAACACAACTGAAACAAACGAATCTATAACATTTATACTTCAACATAAGTGGAGACAGAGAAAATCGAGAGGTTCAAAATACCTTTTCAAACCAATATATGTCTGACTTTGGTTTACTTTTGCCATCATAGGGCTTGTCCTATAGTTTGGGGTTTGGCCCATTTACTTTGTACATTTCCTTTCTTTTTAATACAATTTAAATTTAGCAAAAAAAAGAAAGAAAGAAAGAAAGACATGACAAGTACCAATCAAGAGGTTCAGTTGGATAATTAATATTTTGGTGCCACTCACCCTACAAACAAATGAAAGAAATTAATTGGGTAAGCAATTCAGCATTATGAAATAAAGATATTATCAATTTAATTTTTTTATAAAGTATCTTCTTTACTGTAAAGAGGGGTTTAAAATGTGTAACGGATATACACCATAACTCATGTGGAGTAGGTTATGGACTAGCCTACAAATTTGTACTGCATTTTGTATAATACTCCTAAGGTTTTTGATAGATAATAGTTTTTTGTTTTTCCTGCTACTGTGTTCAGTTATCAGACGAATTAGCAGCATCATCATCAGTAAAGTTGCAACACTTGAATTTAGGAAATGACCTAGCTATACCATAATGACTATCAAATCTATGTAAAAGACAGTAGAAAAAAATAAGCATCTTGAATGAACTAAGGCAATACTAAGGTCCAACCGTTCAAGGGAGGAATTGGGGTGCCCTAAAAATTAATATTAAGAAAAAAACAATACATAAACAATCAAAAGAATGGTTTAATTTGGTCCACCTAAACTATGTAATTGTGATATATATATAGAAGTGTTAAATGGAATTGAAAATTTTACCAAAATGAAGTGTATAACAACTGTAGAATCAACTGGGGGCGAAATGGGGGCGAAATGATGAACGAGTTGCAGCAAACAAGGCGGTACACAGGCGGCGAACTTGGCGGCTGATAATTTGGGCAAAAATGATGAGCGAGGAACCAGATTCAATTGGACAAACCAATTGAGCTAGCTAAGAATCAAAAGCTCTGATATGCTAGCTTAGAATCAATTGGGGTGAAATGGCTAAATGCGAGGGAACGAGAAAATTAAGAGGGGGAATGAAAAATATAATCGTTGCCGTCGAACCAGGGTTTAAAATATAAGACTCATTCCCGACGGCATCCCCGTCGGTAATAACATTATTTCCCGTCGCTAATGAGGTTTCCCTCCACCGGGAGAGTCTGGCGCCAAATAATAAGACCATTACCGACGGCATACACTGGCGACGGCTAAACCGTCGGCATTGACCTTATTCTCGACGGGGATTTTTCCGTCGGCAATGAGCCCGTCGCCAATGCCCCTTATTTTTGTAGTGTTATTATTGATTGTTATTTCAAGTGAGTTTTTGTTTGTTCACTCTTGCATATATAACCATTGCAGCCAAAGTTGAGAAGGTTGACGAGCCGTCAACCAATAAGGGAAAAGGAAAGATGAACAAGTAGTGAAGACTTGTTCATATTTATTATGTGGTTTTGTAATAAGACTTAATTTACTTATGTAATGATTTATTTCCGCACTTGATGATGATTGTTTAAGGTTAAAAACCTGGGAACGTTTTATGACTATGTAATCCTTTTATAAGGAAGATTTTATTATTAAGGTTGTAATTTATTTTGCATTCCTTATTTATAGGCAGTTAGTTATGTTATATTTAGATAGTGAACACCAAATCCTGTGGAAATGAAGTACCCGAATTTGGGGGTGTAACAGATCCTATTGCTGAAGCATAAGAAATCTTACTCATACGGTCTCTCTCCTTAGGTGTCTTTGGGGCCTGTTTCTTGGAGAGATGTATTCCATGGCTCATCGGCATGAAACCTCTTTTGGAATCTTTCATGCTAAACCTCTTTAGCATTGAGTCAATGTACGTTCCTTGGGATAAGCCAAGCATCCTTTTACATCTATCTCTATAGATCTTTATCCCCAAAATATAGGATGCTTCTCCCAAGTCCTTCATGGAGAAGTGTTTAGATAACCAGATTTTAATTGATTGTAGCATAGGAATATCATTCCCTATCAGTAATATATCATCAATATATAATACAAGGAATGAAACAGTGCTCCCACTAACCTTCTTGTTGGGTTTGTACGAAATCGTGACGCAATCAAATTGCAAAAATTAGCGGAAGCATGGTATATCAGAGTTTAAAAAATTTCTACAAAACCATTACCCGGATCATCCTTTATGCAAATTATTAATTTAAAACGATAAATAAGAAGTTATAAAATCATACCCTTGTAGAACGAAGCTTCCACAGGTACGAGTTCAACTCCTTGTTCTTCGAGATCTCCTTGAATTTTCGGGTTAGATTCCTTCCTTTGATCAACGTTAGCCACCCAAGTGTTTGCCCTCTAGAGGTGATCCACCAAAGAAGATGAATTATCAAGAAGGATGGTGGTTGGCTTAGTTTTCTATCCTCTATAGAAAAGGAGTACTCTCTAACAATTGGAATTGCATCAACTGATATCTATTATAAGACTCCTCTTATATAGATATTGGTCAACCCTTCTAATCCTATTAGACATGGGATTTCTTTTAATTAATTAAACTCCTTTAATTAATTTAGGCTTCCCACCACATGGGAATGATTAATTAAATTCATTTAATTAATTTGTCTCCTAATCTTATTAGGAATAAATGGGAGTACTAATATTAAATTAATTACTAAACTCCTTTAGAAATTAAAATAATAATAATTATAATAATATTAATAAGACTCCTCTTATTAATTTATATTTAATATTTCCAAAATATTAAATAATAAACATTAAGCTATTTAATTTATTCTATCACCATAGATTAAATTAATTACACTTAATGCATTATTACGATTATGCCATTACCTTCTTAAATAATTATTCTTCCTTTTATGGTGTGACCCTTTAGGTTCTCCATATTAAACCGGTTGTGAATAAATCAATTAAAATAATTTTAATCTTATTTAAATAAATAAATTAAACTAATAATCTATTTAAATAAATAATATTTATTCTACAATAGGGATAAGCCTCCCTAGCGATCAACGACTTTCCAGATAATATAGATTTCAACATTAATCAAAAAGAACCTGTGAGTAAATAGTTACCATACAATTCAATCCTTCCACCATACAATGTCCCAATTAAATATAAGACATGGATTTACTGTCAAGTCTTATTTTATTTAATTATATGTATTTCGATTAGAAAATGCACAACTCCAAATAATGCAAATTAGAAACTCCTTTCTAATTTCATTTCACCTTGGCCAAGGATTCCTGGGTTGTCATTTAACGAATCACATAGGATATACCTCCTCTTTTACTAGAGGTGGTAGATTCTTTATTGATCATTCATTATCTCCATATGTAACTCATTATACCCAAGCATACCCTATATATGCCTTAAAAGGTCTTAAGGAATAAGTCAAAGTATAATTTGTTACATACAAGATACTATGATGATCTCAAGTCCAAGGATTACTTGTACTACTATCACATTAGGAATTCCTATTGACAGACGAGTAAATCTCCATAAGGTATTCCATAGCGAATCACGTTCAGTGAACTTATTCTCCAATAAGCACCTACATACTTGCTTTAGTGTCTCCACACAAATGATCATGAGATCAATCATCCTCATCCAATGAGCAAGCAACATATGTACCAATCTATCCATATTTACTAATCCCCTTTTTAGTAATCCCACGATTGGGAACTATTTTAGTTTTAAAACTTTCTAAGAATTTAGATCTCATTAGCATGATCATCATCATGATTCTAAAAGCATTGCTTAAAACTATGGGTTATTTACATATTATAAAAACAGCAACATGTAGATAATTAAATGCCTTTAATAAATGAATATTTTATTAATAAATAAATAAGATTGTTTACAAAGTACGTGCTTTATCATCATACATGATTGGCTTGTATGCACACTACTATCAATCTCCCACTTGCACTAAAGCCAATCGCCATGGTATCTCATACCCATCTTCTCTAAGTGACGATCAAACTGCTGTTGTGTTAAAGCTTTAGTAAATGGATCTGCAATGTTGTCTTGAGAGTCTACACGCTCCAAGGTGACGTCTCCTCTTTCAATGATTTCCCTGATCAAATGAAATCGCCGCAACACGTGTTTAGATTTCTGATGAGACCTCGGTTCCTTAGCCTGTGCAACTGCTCCTGTGTTGTCACAGTAAATGGGAACTGCTTCCCCAATGCTAGGAACCACACCAAGTTCAGTTATGAACTTCTTCATCCAAACAACTTCCTTTGCAACTTCACTTGCAGCTATATACTCTGCCTATGTCACTGAATGAGCAACTGTTTGCTGTTTGGAACTCTTCCAACTCACTGCGCCTCCGTTCAAGGTAAAAACATACCCCGAAACAGATTTACTGTCATCTTGGTCCGTTTGAAAACTTGAGTCTGTGAAGCCCTCGAGTTTTAATTCAGACCCACCGTAGACAAGAAAAATATCCTTAGTCCTTCTCAAGTATTTTAGGATATTCTTCACTGCCTTCTAGTGCTCTTCTCCTGGATTCGACTGGTATCTGCTCATTACACTAAGTGCATGAGCAACATCCGGTCTAGTACATATCATACCGTACATGATAGATCCTTTTGCAGAAGCATAAGGGATCTTACTCATACGGTCTCTCTCCTCAGGTTTCTTTGGGGCCTGTTTCTTGGAGAGATGTATTCCATGGCTCATCGGCATGAGACCTCTTTTGGAATCTTCCATTCTAAATCTCTTTAGCATTACATCAATGTACGTTCCTTGGGATAAACCAAGCATCCTTTTAGATCTATCTCTATAGATTTTTATCCCCAAAATATAGGATGCTTCTCCCAAGTCCTTCATGGATAAGTGTTTAGATAACCAGATTTTAATTGATTGTAGCATAGGAATGTCATTCCCTATCAGTAATATATCATCAACATATAATACAAGGAATGAAACTGCGCTCCCACTAACCTTCTTGTACACACATGGTTCATCGTCGTTTTTGATAAAATCAAACTCTTTGATTGTCTCATCAAAACGAATGTTCCATCTACGAGAAGCTTGCTTCAATCCATAAAAGGATCGTTGCAGTTTACAGACTTGATTTATTCCAACCTTTGAAACAAATCCCTCTGGCTGTGTCATATACACATCCTCCTCAAGTTTCCCATTGAGGAAGGCCGTTTTCACGTCCATCTGCCAGATCTCATAGTCGTTATAAGCTACAATCGCAAGCAAAATCCGAATGGACTTGAGCATAGCTACTGGTGAAAAGGTTTCATCATAGTCAACTCCTTGTCTTTGTTTGAAACCTTTTGCAACCAGTCGGGCCTTATAGGTCTCCACCTTGCCGTCCGCTCCAGTCTTTCTTTTAAAGACCCATTTACACCCAATAGGCTTAATGCCTTCAGGTGGTGAAACCAAAGTCCATACTTTGTTTTCATACATAGGGTCCATTTCGGATTTCATGGCTTCAAGCCATTTCCCTGAGTCTTTATTACTCATAGCCTGTTCGTAATTCAATGGATCATCATCATTCATGATGCGTACCTCATCGTCATCCTCTATAACGAATCCATACCTCTCAGGTATCTTCGGTACTCTTCCAGATTTACGAACAGGGTGTGGTATAGTAGGTTCTTCTACTTGGTCAGGTACCTGATTTTGATCCGTGGTAATTTGTGGTTCTTGAACTTCTTCAAGATATATCTTACTCCCACTGACCCCTTCATGGATAAACTCCTTTTCCAAGAAGGCAGCATGTTTCGCAACAAACACCTTTTGATCAGTTGGATGATAGAAATAATACCCTACAGTTTCTTTAGGGTATCCCACAAATCTACACTTGTCGGATTTAGTTTGTAGCTTATCATTTTCAAACTTTTTGACATAAGCTGAACAACCCCAAGTCTTAACATGTTTAAGATTTGGTTTCCTCCCCTTCCACATCTCATATGGAGTCTTTGGGGCAGATTTGGTAGGTACCTTGTTAAGTAGGTATGCAGCCGTTTCTAAGGCATATCCCCAGAAGGAAATTGGAAGGTCGGTAAAACTCATCATGGATCGAACCATGTCTAACAGTGTTCGATTTCTCCTTTCAGATACTCCATTTAACTGTGGTGTACCTGGAGGAGTCCATTGTGAGATTATACCATTTTCTTTGAGACAATTGAGAAACTCACCGCTTAAGTATTCTCCACCTCGATCTGATCGAAGTATCTTTATACTCTTGCCCGTTTGTTTCTCTACTTCACTTCTGAACTCTTTGAACTTTTTAAATGATTCTGACTTGTATTTCATTAAATACACATATCCAAATCTTGAGTGATCATCAGTGAAAGTAATAAAATAAGAATACCCACCCCGTGCACTTGTTGTCATAGGTCCACAAACGTCTGTGTGAATCAATGTCAATAACTCTGTAACTCTTTCTCCTTTTCCACTAAAAGGAGATTTAGTCATTTTACCCATGAGACAAGATTCACAAGTTGGATATGATTCATAATCGGATAGCTCGAGGAGCCCATCTTTATGCAACTTAGATAATCTTGTTTCATTGATATGACCGAGTCTACAGTGCCATATGTAGGTATAATTAATATAATCTCTTTTCCTTTTCTTAGCTTGTTCAATTTGAAATATATTTTCTTGTAAGTCAAGTGTATAAAGTCCATTTTGCAAATTTCCAATACCATATAAAACATCGTCTTTATAAATAGAACAACTATTGTTCTTTATAACAACGTTAAATCCTTCCATATCCAATACAGAAATTGAAATAATGTTTTTAATAATATTTGGAACATAATAACAATTATTAAGATAAATGGACTTGCCCGAAGGCATTGCTAAATAATAAGTTCCTACAGCTAATGCAGCAACCTTTGCTCCATTCCCCACTCGTAGGATCACCTCATCATTGTTCAGCTTTCTACTTCTGACCAGTCCCTGCACAGTATTACATATGTGAGAACCACAGCCGGTATCCAATACCCAAGTAGAATTATGACTTTCAGAAAAATTAATTTCAATCATAAACAAACCTTGATTGGAAGTCGAAGCTTCTCCAAGCTTCTTCTCTGTTAGATACTTCTTGCAGTTCCTTTTCCAATGTCCCGGCTTGTTGCAATGAAAGCACATTCCTTTAGCTGGTTCAAGTTTCTTTTGTTCCTTTTCTTTCCCCTTTCCCTTAGCCTTCTTAGATTTCTTCTTTTCAGAAGATACCTGGGGCCTCTTCCTTTTATTGGAAGAATCCACCATCAAGATATGGTTCTTCTTGGATGGGAAGTGATCTTCTGCAATTTTCAGCATGTTAAGCAGCTCGGGCAAGCTGACATCTAGCTTATTCATGTGAAAATTAACCACAAACTGCGAGAAGGTCTCAGGGAGTGACTGCAAGACCAAGTCTTGACTCAGCTCCCCATCCATGACGAACCCCAACTGTCCAAAGCGTTCAATCAAATTGATCACCTTTAGGACATGAGTCTCGACGGCAGTACCCTCGGTCATCCGAGATCGGAAGAGCTCCTTAGATATCTCATATCTAGCAGTCCTACTCTGTTCACCATACAACTCCTTGAGGTGAAGCAGCATAGCAGGAGCATCCATATTTACGTGCTGACGCTGAAGCTCGTTATTCATGGATGCGAGCATGATGCATTGAGCCACAGATGCATCATCTTGCCACTTATTGAAAATGGCAATCTCTTCCTCAGAGGCTGTTTCTGAAACAGACTCAGGGACAGTTGAATTTAGGACATAAGAAATCTTTTCAGCAGTGAGAACAATTCTCAGATTTCTTAGCCAGTCCTCATAATTTGGCCCGGTAAGCTTGTTTGCATCAAGTATGCTTCGTAGTGCGATTAGTGATTTAGACATTTTTAAAATTCTGCATGTGAAAGAAAACAACATTTTAGCAAACATTCATTTTATTAACTTTGCATACCAAAATAAATTTAGGTCTTTATTTTAAATTGGTATCTCCCACTATTTTCATCAAACTATATTACCCTCACTTATATAGTTCGGCAACATCTAATTAAAGATTTGCTAGTGAGATTAAGGATCCCATTTCAAATGTATATAACCTTGTGGATAGCACAACAAGCGATATACAAATAAATAGGTAGACAACTCTTGTCAATTACATCACCATGTAATTCCTTTTATTTTGCCTCTTAAATCATAATGGTCAAGTGTGTGCACATCCGAACTAAAATAATTTAAGTTAAGTCCAGCCTAGCACTTCCATAAATTCAAAAAAGAAAAATGTTCGTCCTTGTGGATAGCACAACAAGACTACATCGTTCAATTTTCTTGATAAGCATCAAATGTGATTAATTAACATCTTAAATACTCAATACTCGCCTTGTGGATAGCACAACAAACTCATATTAAATATTTAATACTCTATTAATTAATCATGCTAGAAGGCGACGTTCGATATTCCAAATATCATTTGAACGCTTCAGACTTAATATTATTTTTTTGAGGGGTTTGTTATTATTTGTCTCATCTTGTTTAGCGCGCATGCACATATATATATAAAATACGCGTCATTTTATTAAACATGCGAAGCATGTTTGCATAAAATATAATATATATAATATTTAGCATGCAATATAGAATACTATATTCTACCCGGATTGATTATGGACTTTTATTCTAGTTTGGTTCACTAGAGCCACTAAGTGAACCAAAAGGTCAAACCTAGGAGTGCAAGAATTTAAATTTAAACGTAACTATTACATTTAAACCCGGGCTCCATACAAACGGGTCTTCACGCGCTCCTTGCTCCTTAGTCTCCAATTTCTTCAAGATAATTCTAAATATTTCTATTACATTAAACTATTTTATTTTAAATAGAAACCTTGATCAGCAGTCAAGGGGAAGTACATAGGAGGGAGATAGAATTTTACATCAAGAAAAAAATTAGAGAAGACGAGGTACGCAGACCCCATTTAATAAAACCCATTAATTCAAGCATTCAACTAAATAAAATCTAATCACATTGGTCAAATAGTCCATCATCAATCCCTATTTATTATCATACATATCACCATATATATCAATAAATAAATATCCATCTCATGAATTAAAACATTCCATATATATATGAGTATTATTTAATGGGCAATTTTAATTTGCATGAAATTCAATTTCAAGATTAAAATAAACTCTTTATTTTAATAATAAAATTAATAAGAATATTATATATATATATATATATATAACCATAACCGTATAGTATACTTATAGCTATATATATATATTAAAGTATATTAAAATATAAGATACTGTATAGTATATATATCTATTAATATATATATATATATATATATATACTAACAGGTATATATAAGAATCCTGCAGGTCATCCTTGATTTTGAAAAAGTGACCTCAGCCACGGAAAAAAAAAAATTCGGCTATAGTGGCTTAATTATCACTTTTGGCTTAATTCGGCAACAATGGTTAGCCAAAAAATATATATATATATCCGTGATTCAAATTTTTTTTTTCTTTTATAAAATTAATTTTATACAATTAATTATGCCCAATAAATTATACTAAATGCATACCCATATAATATGAAATCAAAACAATTAATAATTGCATAAAGGTTTGGCTCTGATACCACTGTTGGGTTTGTACGAAATCGTGACGCAATCAAATTGCAAAAATTAGCGGAAGCATGGTATATCAGAGTTTAAAAAATTTCTACAAAACCATTACCCGGATCATCCTTTATGCAAATTATTAATTTAAAACGATAAATAAGAAGTTATAAAATCATACCCTTGTAGAACGAAGCTTCCACAGGTACGAGTTCAACTCCTTGTTCTTCGAGATCTCCTTGAATTTTCGGGTTAGATTCCTTCCTTTGATCAACGTTAGCCACCCAAGTGTTTGGCCTCTAGAGGTGATCCACCAAAGAAGATGAATTATCAAGAAGGAGGGTGGTTGGCTTAGTTTTCTATCCTCTATAGAAAAGGAGTACTCTCTAACAATTGAAATTGCATCAACTG
This sequence comes from Panax stipuleanatus, assembly GCA_020205555.1. NCBI lineage: Eukaryota > Viridiplantae > Streptophyta > Magnoliopsida > Apiales > Araliaceae > Panax > Panax stipuleanatus. Next base: position 93,020,328 of record CM035117.1, read on the forward strand.
ATATCTATTATAAGACTCCTCTTATATAGATATTGGTCAACCCTTCTAATCCTATTAGACATGGGATTTCTTTTAATTAATTAAACTCCTTTAATTAATTTAGGCTTCCCACCACATGGGAATGATTAATTAAATTTATTTAATTAATTTGTCTCCTAATCTTATTAGGAATAAATGAGAGTACTAATATTAAATTAATTACTAAACTCCTTTAGAAATTAAAATAATAATAATTATAATAATATTAATAAGACTCCTCTTATTAATTTATATTTAATATTTCCAAAATATTAAATAATAAACATTAAGCTATTTAATTTATTCTATCACCATAGATTAAATTAATTACACTTAATGCATTATTACGATTATGCCATTACCTTCTTAAATAATTATTCTTCCTTTTATGGTGTGACCCTTTAGGTTCTCCATATTAACCCGGTTGTGAATAAATCAATTAAAACAATTTTAATCTTATTTAAATAAATAAATTAAACTAATAATCTATTTAAATAAATAATATTTATTCTACAATAGGGATAAGCCTCCCTAGCGATCAACGACTTTCCAGATAATATAGATTTCAACATTAATCAAAAAGAACCTGTGAGTAAATAGTTACCATACAATTCAATCCTTCCACCATACAATGTCCCAATTAAATATAAGACATGGATTTACTATCAAGTCTTATTTTATTTAATTATATGTATTTCGATTAGAAAATGCACAACTCCAAATAATGCAAATTAGAAACTCCTTTCTAATTTCATTTCACCTTGGCCAAGGATTCCTGGGTTGTCATTTAACGAATCTCATAGGATATATCTCCTCTTTTACTAGAGGTGGTAGATTCTTTATTGATCATTCATTATCTCCATATGTAACTCATTATACCCAAGCATACCCTATATATGCCTTAAAAGGTCTTAAGGAATAAGTCAAAGTATAATTTGTTACATACAAGATACTATGATGATCTCAAGTCCAAGGATTACTTGTACTACTATCACATTAGGAATTCCTATTGACAGGCGAGTAAATCTCCATAAGGTATTCCATAGCGAATCACGTTCAGTGAACTTATTCTCCAATAAGCACCTACATACTTGCTTTAGTGTCTCCACACAAATGATCATGAGATCAATCATCCTCATCCAATGAGCAAGCAACATATGTACCAATCTATCCAGATTTACTAATCCCCTTTTTAGTAATCCCACGATTGGGAACTATTTTAGTTTTAAAACTTTCTAAGAATTTAGATCTCATTAGCATGATCATCATCATGATTCTAAAAGCATTGCTTAAAACTATGGGTTATTTACATATTATAAAAATAGCAACATATAGATAATTAATTGCCTTTAATAAATGAATATTTTATTAATAAATAAATAAGATTATTTACAAAGTACGTGCTTTATCATCATACATGATTGGCTTGTATGCACACTACTATCACTTCTTGTACACACATGGTTCATCCTCATTTTTATTAAAATTAAACTATTTGATTATCACATCAAAATGGATGTTCCATCTACGAGAAGCTTGCTTCAATCCATAAATGGATCGTTGCAACTTGCAGACTTGATTTGTTCAAACCTTTGAAACAAATCCCTCTGGTTGTGTCATATACACATCCTCCTCAATTTTTCCATTAAGGAAGGCCATTTTCATGTCCATCTGCCAGATCTCATAGTTGTAATAAGCTGCAATTGCAAGAAAAATCCGAATAGACTTGAGCATAGCTACTGGTGAGAAGGTTTCATCATAGTCAACTCCTTGTCTTTGTTTGAAACCTTTTATAACCTGTTGGACCTTATAGGTCTCTACCTTACCGTCCACTCCAGTCTTTCTTTGAAAGACCCATTTACACCCAATAGACTTAATGCCTTCAAGTGGTGAAACTAAAGTCCATACTTGGTTCTCATCTATGGAGTCCATCTCGAATTTTATGGCTTCTATCCATTTTCATGAGTTTTATTACTCATATCCTTTTCGTAATTCAATGGATCATCATCATTCATGATGCGTACCTCATCGTCATCCTCTCTGATGAATCCATACCTTTCAGGTATCTTCAGTACTCTTCCATATTTACGAATAGGGTGTTGTATAGTAGGTTTATCCACTTAGTTAGGTACCTGACTTTGGTTCGTAGTATTTTGTGATTCTTGAACTTCTTCAAGATATATCTTACTCCCACTGACCCCTTCATGGATAAACTCCTTTTCCAAGAAGGTAGCATATTTTGCAACAAACACCTTTTGATCAGTTAGATGATAGAAATTGTGACGCCCCCAAAATAGGTCCAGTACACAACCCATTCTGATTCGCCAAATACATGGGACAGAATCCAAATACAAATCTTATTACATTAAACTGTCCTGTAAAATACGATCGCACAGACTATGAGCTTCAATACAGATATTATATAATAACCAAGAATTTCTGTGTTGTATTATAAATAGATATATTAATTAATCTTTGATATATTATGGATGGCTAGGTGATTAAGTGATTATGTGAATAATATGATATGAGTATTTAAAGGAAGTCTCACTAATGAGTTAAATAAGTTGGTGGACTAACCTAAGTATTTTAATGATCCAAGAAATTGATTTAAGGTGTTAAATCCTAATTACATACTCAATATACTTGAATACAGCAAGTCTAATTGGGTTATGTAAATGAAATAACATTATTGATTAATAAGAATATGTAAATATCAATAATGATAAGCATTAGCTCAAGAGATAATAAATTTAATGGACTAAGAAGTGCAAGTGATTTAAACAAGCCCAATTAATTATTTAAGCATTGGACTTGTAGATAATTTTATTTAAGAATAACTAAACTATTAAACTAGCACAATATTTGATGTATAGGGCAAGTATACTAATAGCACAATTAATTAGTTATGGAGGCCCAAGCTCATTAGTGGCTCAAAATAATTATTGCAAGCCCAAGAGATGTTATTTAAAAAGACCAATCTTGGCTCACTTGTGGAGGGGTATTTTGGTCATTTCATAAAGTAAATAAAGAATAAAAACAAAACAAAAAAATGGAAAGGATGAGAAGGACAAGTGGCCAGTTTTGAAGAAAAAGGAAAAAGGGGACTGAATGTAATTATTACATAACTTTAGTTGGTAAACTACTACGCTAGGTTTTCACTTGTTCATTTGTCCACCACTTTTACTCTTGCTTGAAAGCAACAACTTGTTAAATGAGAGAGAGAAAGAGAGTAATAATGTGAGAGAAGAGCATATATATACAAGTTATATCTATAATCTTTTGCTAGCCAAAAATAAAAAGGCTAACTTGTTCTTATCTGTACTTTCATTTTATTTTCCTAACTTACCAAGCAAAGAGAGAGCAAGAAAGAGAGAGCAAAAGAAACTAAAGAAAGGAAATAAATAGAGGGAGAGAGATTCAGTGGGAAGGAGAAGAGGAGAGGAAGAGAATATATTTATATGCATCCTAGGTTCGTAACCTATTTTGGTTGGAAGAGAAAGGTAGCTAGCAAATCAAGGTATAAACCTTAATATTTTGGACTTTTGATCCATTTCTTTGGATATGGAGTTTGTGTTTTTCAACTTAAAAACTATAGATCTACATGTTTTCTATGATTACATGTTTAGATCTAACCTATTTAAGTGTTAGAAAGATGATAAAGAAGAAGTAAAAGAAACTATGTTCAAAAAGTTAAGAAAAACCCTAATCATGTATGTTTTGTATATTTTATGTAAGATCCATGAAGTTAAAGCTTTAAATGACTAGAAACATGCTAGAATGGTATATATAGAGTTTAATGGGATTGACTTGGTTATTGATATGTGTTTATGTTGAAAAGTTTGGTAAAGTACATGAAATAGAGTTATTCCGAAAAAGTTATTTTAAAAGTGTGATCTATGCTTTTCATTTAGAAATATACAAATAGTTTTTGTGATTTTCTTTCTTGGTATGCTAGATCTATGAGGTAAGGACAAAACCTCTTTGGAATCACTCAAAAATGTTTTAAAATGAGGAAGATATGAATTTTGTACTAAAACACCATAATTGGTGCAACCCTTGCAAGAACAGTACACTTCCGGTCCATTTTCAGTTACCAAAACAGATCCAAATTTAATGTTTGATAATTGAAAACTTTAGTTTGGGAAGATACAAATCCAACGAGTCTGATTGGACCTCAATCGGAGTTGTAGATTTTATTTTATGAAGGTTTTAGTGAAGGACCCCAAAATAGAAAACAAAAGCTAGAAGTTGAAAAAAAAAATAAAGAATTGATCGGTTCAGTTTTTCGGTGAACCGGCGGAATTTTCCAATAGCCGGTTCACCCACTTTCCTGCTTGTTCTGGTGGTGGTTCCGGATCTGAAAATTTTCTAAAATTGTGAAAAATATTAAGATATTTTATTCAGAATTTTTCTGGACAGTTATGTAATTGTTAAGTAATTAATGGTTTAAACTCATTTAAATCATTTAAAATTTACTAATTAATAATCATTGATACTATTAAATGATTATTAAACTAATTATATATTGTTTAAGTGTGATTAAATATTTAATTATTATTTAATTAACAATAAGTAATAAATAAATAAAAATTAGTGTTATTAAACTAACAATTTATTATTTAATTAAGCTTAAATAATAAATAGGGTTAAATAATTTATTAATTAATATTAAATAATAATTAAAGAATGTTTAAAGTAAATAGACTAATTGTTTATTGTGACGCCTCCAAAATAGGTTCAATACTCAACCCATTTTGAGTCGCCAAATACATGATACTGAATCCAAATACAATCTTTTATAACATACGGTCGTGCAAAATACGACCACACAAACTGTGAGTTTCGTTACAAATCGTATATGATACGAAATATAAACACTCAAATTCATTCATTTATTCACTACAATTATTGTCCCACTATTTTATAGAATAGTGAGGACTTCTACAGATCTAACTCTGATCATCACACTGTTCCCCAACTAGTCCCCGCGATATTCTCATTTCCTGAAGAGATCAATGAAAGAAAAGGGTGAGCTCAACTAGCCCAATAAAGAATATTATGACTAAGATAATGGAAAATAAATTATCGTTAGTCTTCAATAAATCAGATAAAATATTATGGACAACAAGTTTTAAATCAACAACTGCAGCGGAAATAACAATTCATTAGAAGAGTTAAGTAGAGAATGATGTCTACTATCTTCTACGATTTAAAAGTCCATCATCAATATTTTATCCCTGTAACATCAATCAATATATATCTCGAATCAAATATTCATCTTTGCACTACGGGCCAAAGATATTCATTTGTATCACCAGTGGTCATGTTCATCTCAACACCTGTCCGTCTTTGCACTACGGGCCAAAGATATTCATCAGGTAATCATCTTTGCACTACAGGCCAAAGATATTCATCAAATAATCATTCATCTTTGCACTACAGGCCAAATATATTTGTTTGTATCGCCATTTAAGACTGAGGATGATGAAAAATAATATAAAGAACGAATCTAGTGAGATAAAGGACAAAGATTAGAGATTCGTAATTTAGTTTATCCAAGTTCAATAATACTCCGTAATAATCAATTGTGAAGCAAAATTCAAGAATGAAGTTCAAAACTTGGATCCAATTAAAAATAATTTAGATAAAAAAAATATTTTTTTACCGTGAATAGTAACTCGTGAATAGTAACTCGTCATGAAAAGATGAAATTTTTTATAAAAAGTTTAGACCAATATTCTAGTGAAATGATATTAGATGAATCGCAAAACTCAAAGAATTTCTGATCATTTCAGGAATTATAAAAGTAATACTTACCGTAGTAAGTTTAAATTTAGGAATATGAAATGAAATATTATCACTTTCATAATATGGAATATGAAAGAAAATAATATTCATTACGAATATTGAAAAGAAATAACATCATTTACGAGAAAAATAACATCCTTTACCTTAACAGGAGATTAGTTTTGACTGAAATATCGGATATTATGCTGACGAAAACTTGCACTGTTATCAACACTCAAAGTATCTAAATACTCACAAGAAATACGCTCGATATTATAGAGAGAAATTTTTTTGATTCTGGTGTGTGATTTTCATTTCTAACTAAGCACCCTATTTATATGAAAATGCTAAAACACCAAAACTAACTTAATTAACCAACGGATGAATTTTCAAGCCCATCACTTTTGAAAAAAACAATCAGCACACCACCATTCAAAGCCTCCACCAAAAATCCCACCAACCACATGTTTATATAATATATATATATATATATATATATATATATATATTAAAACATTTATTCTGAAACTTCAATAATTCATATTAAATAGCCCTTTTATCAGAAAAATACGAACCTTATGTTCATCCCATATGAAATTTAATTCTCTAAAACTTTGTAGAAAAAAGTTTTTCCAAATTCCGAACAAAAAATGACTCAAATTTACATACTTATGATTTTTTCACACCTCCATTCCGACAAAATACATATACTGATAAAAACAACCATCAACACTAATTCCTTCATTTATATTCACATTAAATAAATATTCCTTTATCATTTTTGTCAATAATTAATTATTTCCAAATAATGTTATAGAACTACAATATTGACAACCAGGTCGTTTCCAGGAAAGAGGAGGCTTTCCGATAAGGATTTCTCCTTACTGGCTCACAATTAGATTAACTAACCCCTTTTCTAGACAGAACTTCCTAGACATTGCTAATAATGCTGTCTAATAATATTATTCAAATAATATGAATTATTAATTTGATAATGTGAAATACTGTGCAGTGGTTACTGTGACAGTTATTGAATCAATAATATAAAATATCAACGGTAGCAATTATTGAATCAATAATATAAAATATTGAACAGTAATTACTGTAATAATTATTGAGTAAGTGACTTCTTATGTAAGAATCAATAATTCGAAATACTGTGCAATACCGTGTGCTACTGTGCAACAACGCCTATTGCTATATTTTTATCGTCGGGTATTTCAATAGTTTAACGGTAACATTTTTACTGTTATTTTATAAAAAGGTTATTTCTGTCGCTTTCTATATCTGACAGTTATTTCGTTGTGGGGCCCACAAATGGCTGCGCCGTTGTACGAATATTCCACGACCAAACGAATATTCCTCGACAACAATGAATATTTTATAACCACTTTCTTATTTTGAAATATTTGCACATTTCACCCATAACTCACCACATTTATCAAATAAACACCTTATTATTTCAAAATAATATATAAAGAAAATTAAATCTTTATTCATAAAAGTTGGGGTCTTACAACCTCCCCTCCTAATGAAATGTGGTCCTCAAAATTAACGTACGTACCTGGTATGTCGAAGAGGTGAGGATACCTCGCTTTCATTTCCGATTCCAACTCCCAGGTCATTTCCTCAATATCATGGTTCCTCCACAAAACATTAACTTGAGGTATAATCTTTGAGCGTAAGAGATGTTCCTTCTTATCCAAGATCTTGACAGGTATCCTCGTACGTTAAATCTTCAGCTATCTCGTCTGATTCTAACTCAATAATGTGGTTTGGGTCTTTCACATATTTACGAAGCATAGATATGTGAAAAACGTTATGAACACAAGACATACTTGGAGGTAAAGCTAGTCTATAAGCCACATTTCCTACTCGGTCAAGAATTTCAAATGGACTAATAAATCATGGATTGAGCTTTCCTCTCTTCCCGAATCTCGTAACTCCTTTCCATGGAGCAACACGTAATAATACATGATCTCCAACATTAAATTCTACGTCTCTTCGATGAAGATTAGCATAACTCTTTTGTCGATCTTGTGCAGTTTGTATACGTTGCCGGATTATTTGAATCTTTTTCGTAGTCATACATACTAACTCTGGTCCCAACAATGTTGCTTCATGCACCTCGTCCCAACATACTGGAGAACGACACTTTCTTCCATACAACGCCTCGAAAGGAGCCATGCCTATACTTGCCTGATAACTATTATTGTAGGAAAATTCCACCAATGGTAAGTACTTGTCCCAACTCCCTTTGAAGTCTAGAACACAGAGTCTCAATAGATCTTCAAGAGTTTGAATAGCCCTTTTTGATTGTCCTTCCGTTTGAGGATGATATGCAGAACTGAATCGTAAATCCTTGCACATAGCCTTCTGCAAACTGACCCAAAATCGTGAAGTAAATCTGGGGTTACGATCCGAAACTATGAATACTGGCATGCCATACAATCTCCCAATCTCATTTACGTATATACGAGCAAGACGTTCAAGTGAATAAGTCTCTCGTATAGGCAAGAAATGAGCAGACTTGGTTAATCTATCGACAATAACCCAAATCGCATCTATGCCTTGAGAATCCTTGGGAAGACCCATAACGAAATCCATGGTAATGTGTTCCCATTTCCATTTTGGAATCTCAAGTGGTTGCAATGGACCCTTTGGCACTTGATGCTCCGCCTTGACACGTTGACAAGTTAAACACCTCGAGATGAACTCCGCGATCTCTCTTTTCATATTGCTCCACCAAAATATATGTCGAAGATCACTATACATTTTGGTACTCCCAGGATGGATTGCAAACGGTGTGTTGTGTGCCTCCATCATGATTCTATACTTCAAGTCAGAATCGTTGGGAACACAAAGTCTGGAGTTGACTCGAAGTATTCCTTCTTCATCAATTCTTGCTTCTGGGATAGCACCTTCTTGCACTTTCTTCTTCATCTTTATCAGCTCCGGGTCTATAGCTTGAGCATCTTTAACTTTATCAATCAAAGCTGGTTCCATACGTATACTTAACATCATCACGTGGGTCCCTGGAGTCTTTAACTCTATCTCCATCCTTTGTAAGTCATACAAAATGGGCCTTTGTGTTGATATCATCGCACTCGTTCCCGCATATGATCTTCTACTCTACGCGTCAGCTACCACATTCGCTTTTTCAGGATGGTATTGGATGGTATGATCATAATCTTTCAACAGCTCAAGCCAACGTTGTTGCCGCATGTTGAGTTCCTTCTGGGTGAAGAAATATTTGAGGCTCTTATGATCCGTATAGATCTCCACTTTGTCTCCATACAGGTAGTGCCTCCAGATCTTCAATATGAAAACGACAGCTGCCAACTCTAGATCATGAGTAGGATAATTCCACTCATATTCTTTGAGTTGTCGCGAGGCATAGGCTATGACTTTCCCATGTTGCATGAGAACACATCCTAACCCTTTGCCCGAAGCATCGCTGTAGATAACAAATCCATTCGAACTAGATGGTATTGTCAGAACAGGTGCCGAAATGAGTCTCCTCTTGAGCTATTGAAAGCCCTTCTCGCATTCCTCGTTCCATACGAATTTTGTATCTTTCTAAGTCAGCTGAGTTAATGGAGTAGCGATTTGAGAAAATTCTTCCACGAATCTCCGATAATAACTAGCTAAGCCCAGAAAGTTACGTACTTCGGTCACTGACTTAGGTTGCTCCCAACTTTGTATTGCTTCAATCTTTGTCGGGTCAACAGATACTCTATGTTTTGATACCACGTGCCCAAGGAATGCTACTTCCTTAAGCTAGAACTCGCATTTCTTCAACTTGACATATAGTTTGTTATCACGAAGCCTTTGAAGTACCAGCTTTAGGTGGTGCTCATGATCTTCACAACTTTTGGAATAGATGAGGATGTCATCAATAAAGACAACCACGAACTGATCCAAATATTCGTTGAATACACGGTTCATCATATCCATGAAAGCAGCAGAAGCATTAGTCAATCCAAAAGACATGACTAAGAATTCATAATGCCCGTACCGAGTTCTGAAAGCAGTCTTTGGAATATCCTAAGTTTTAATCTTTAACTAATGATATCCAGAACGAAGATCAATCTTTGAAAAGAATTGTGCACCTTAAAACTGGTCAAACAGGTCATCAATGCGAGGTAGCGGATACCTATTCTTGATGGTCACATGGTTCAACTCCCGATAGTCAATACAAAGTTGCATACTCCCGTCTTTCTTCTTTACGAATAAAATAGGACCACCCCAAGGAGATGTACTAGGACGTATAAAACCAATGTCTAACAACTCCTGTAGTTGGACCTTTAACTCCTGAAGTTCAATAGGAGCCATTCGATATGGGGTTTTAGAAATGGGTTTTGTACCGGGTTCAAGGTCAATAAAGAATTCAACTTCACGTTCTGGGGATAGAGCGGAAAGTTCTTTGGGAAATACATCAGGAAACTCATTAACAACAGAAATATCATTCAAATCTGACATATTCTAGTTTAAATTAGTGACATGGGCTAAGAAAGCTTGATATCCGTTTTTCAATAAACGAATAGCTTTATAACTTGAAATGATATTGATTGATTTTAGTGGTTTGGTTGTTTGAATTCGCACAACAGGTTGGTTAGGAATATAAAAACTAACAACCTTACGAAAATAATCAATTTTGGCATGATAAGTGGTTAACCAGTCAATTCCTAAAATTACATCAAATGCAAGTATTTTCAAAGATATAAGATCAACAGGTAGGGTGAGGGTACCAATTTGAATCAAGCTGGATTTTTAAATTGTGGATGTAACAAAGGTTTATCCTAATGGAGTTTCAACAGATAAGTCAAAGTCTAATTTCTCAGAAGTCAAGTTCAAACGTTGAGCACAAGCAGGTAAAATAAAAGAATAGGTAGCATCGGTATCTAATAAGGTATAGACTTCGTAAGAGTCTATAATTAACTTACGTACCCATGATAACTTCGTTCAGGTTCCTCGCTTTTTAGGTAGTCACGACAAATGCTCTTCCAGGAACCACATACTTTGACTTGTCCGGCACAACCTTTGGAGTCACCATCCCTGCAGGACTTGGTTTTGCTACAGGACACACTCGAGCTATGTGACCTTCCTTTCCACAGTTATAACACACCTTGGATTGTTGTGTGCAGTTGGGACTGATGTGTCCCTCTTGCTCGCAATTATAGCATACGATCGACGGTCATTCTCCTCCACTAGAAATAGTTGATGTTAGTGCTGCTGTCGATGTTTTCACGTTCTCATTGTTGTACCTTCTCTTCTTGAAATCTCCCCCCCCCCCCCGACTCACTTCTTCTATTATCATGGCCACGATTTCCACAGGAGTGGTTACCGCTTCTGTCGTGATACTTTCCTCCCTGCTGGTTGTCATTGTTCTAATGACTGCTGCCACCGGTACGACCTTGGTTGTTGTCCCTTGGTTGAACACAATCATTAACTCGTTCTAATAGTTGGGCCCTGTTCACCACATCTGAATATAAAGAAAGTTTGTGAGAAATGAGGTACTGACGAATTTTGGGTTTCAAACCTCTTAGAAACATCCGCGTCATACGTTCCTCATTATCAACCAAATGAGATGCGAACCGGGATAACTCCGCAAACTTAGCCTTATACTGGGACACAGTCATGTTGTTCTGTTCCAGTTTGATAAACTCTACCTCCTTCATATGACGAATACTTTCTGGAAAGTACTTGTCATTGAACAGTTTTTGGAACTCCTCCCAAGACATCTTGAGTGCGGCAGGCTGGGTACGCTTCACAGATTCCCACCAGTAATCTGCCTCTCCACGGAACATAAACGTGGCGAATGGAACCTTTTGCTCCTCTGTGCATCCCAAGACATTAAATATCTTGGTAATTTACTTAACCCACGTCTCTGCCTTTATTGGATCTGGCTTTCCCTGAAACTCTGGTGGTCCTAACTCTTTGAATTGCTTAAAAGTGACAAGCCGCGAGTTGTTAATATTTCCACCTATATTATGAACACGAGTCTCCCTCGTCTGGTTTTGCATGAACTGCAAAAAGCTTCTAAACATCCCATCATTCATCGTCTGAACGGTGGTGTTGTTTACAGGAGGAATATTGCCTTCCTGTTGCACGTTCTCCTGGTTGGTGATTAAAGGTGTCTCAACGGTCTCATTCACTCCATTGTTTAGATTTTCAGCTGTCATTCTCAAATACTTCCACAAAACAAGGAACCCAATGATCCAACCGACCAATTAAATGTTAATTAAGCTTAGGTAAGACACACTAGCGAAGGTTTTACTCGTCTCACCCCTCCTAGTTCTATTCCCAGATCTCTACCAGAGATCATATCCCTAAACTCTGATACCAACAGTGACGCCCCCAAAATAGGTTCAATACTCAACCCATTTTGAGTCGCCAAATACATGATACTGAATCCAAATACAATCTTTTATAACATACGGTCATGCAAAATATGACCACACAAACTGTGAATTTCATTACAAATCGTATATGATACGAAATATAAACACTCAATATCATTCCTTATTCATTACAATTATTGTCCCACTATTTTATAGAATAGTGAGGAGTTCTACAGATCTAACTCTGATCATCACACTGTTCCTCGACTAGTCCCCGCGATATTCTCATTTTCTGAAGAGATCAATGAAAGAAAAGGGTGAGCTCAACTAGCCCAATAAAGAATATTATGACTAAGATAATGGAAAATAAATTATCGTTAGTCTTTAATAAATTAGATAAAATATTATGGACAACAAGTTTTAGATCAACAACTGCAGCGGAAATAACAATTCATTAGAAGAGTTAAATAGAGAATGATGTCTACTATCTTCTACGTTTTAAAAGTCCATCATCAATATTTTATCCCTGTAACATCAATCAATATATATCTCGAATCAAATATTCATCTTTGCATTACGGGCCAAAGATATTCATTTGTATCACCAGTGGTCATATTCATCTCAACACATGTCCATCTTTGCACTACGGGCCAAAGATATTCATCAGGTAATCATCTTTGCACTACAGGCCAAAGATGTTCATCAAATAATCATTCATCTTTGCACTACAGGCCAAAAATATTCGTTTGTATCGCCATTTAAGACTGAGGATGATGAAAAATAATATAAGGAACGAATCTAGTGAGATAAAGGACAAAGATTAGGGATTCGTAATTTAGTTTATCCAAGTTCAATAATACTCCGTAATAATCAATTGTGGAGTAAAATTCAAGAATGAAGTTTAAAACTTGGATCCAATCAAAGATAATTTAGATAAAAAAATAATATTTTTTTATCGTGAATAGTAACTCGTGAATACTAACTCGTCATGAAAAGATGAAAATTTTCATAAAATGTTTAGACCCATATTCCAGTGAAATGATATTAGATGAAAGGCAAAACTCAAAGAATTTCTGATCATTTCAGGAATTATAGAAGCAATACTTAACGTAGTAAGTTTAAATTTAGGAATATGAAATAAAATATTATCACTTTCATAATATGAAATATGAAAGAAAATAATATTTATTATGAATATTGAAAGGAAATAACATCATTTATGAGAAAAATAACATCCTTTACCTTAACAGGAGAGTAGTTTTGACTGGAATATCGGATATTATGTTGACGAAAACTTGCACTGTTATCAACACTTAAAGTATCTAAATACTCACAAGAAATACACTCGATATTATAGAGAGAAAATTTTCTAATTATGGTGTAATTTTCATTTCTAACTAAGCACCCTATTTATAGGAAAATGCCAGAACACCAAAGCTGACTTAATTAACCAACGGATGAATTTTCAAGCCCATCACTTTTGAAAAAAACAATCAGCACACCACCATTCAAAGCCTCCACCAAAAATCCCACCAACCACATGTTTATATAATATATGTATATATATATATATATATATATATATATATATATATATATATATATATATTAAAATATTTATTTCTGAAACTTTAATAATTCCTAATAAATAGCCCTTTATCAGAAAAATACAAACATTATGTCCATTCCAAATGAAATTTAATTCTCAACAACTTTGTAGAAGAAAGTTTTTCCAAATTCCAAACGAAAAATGAATCAAATTTACATACTTATGATTTTTCCACACCTCTATTCCGACAAAATACATATATACTGATAAAAACAACCATCAGCATTAATTCCTTCATTTATATCCACATTAGATAAATATTTCCGTATCATTTTTGTCAATAATTAATTATTTCCAAATATTGTTATAGAACTACAATATTGACAACCAGGTCGTTCCTCGGAAAGATGGGGTTTTTCGATAAGGATTTCTCCTTACTGGCGCGCAATTAGATTAACTAACCCTTTTCTTAGACAGAACTTCCTAGACATTGTCAATAATGTTGTCTAATAATATTATTCAAATAATATGAATTATTGATTTGATAATGTGAAATACTGTATAGTGGTTACTGTGACAGTTATTGAATCAATAATATAAAATATCAACGGTAGCAATTATTGAATCAATAATATAAAATATTAAACAGTAATTACTGTAACAATTATTGACTAAGTGACTTCTTACGTAAGAATCAATAATTCAAAATACTGTGCAATACAGTGTGCTACTGTGCAACAACGCGTATTACTATATTTTTATCACCGGGTATTTCAATAGTTTAACGGTAATAATTTTACTGTTGTTTTATAAAAAAGTTATTTCTGTCGCTTTCTATATCCGACAGTTATTTTCTTGTGGGGCCCACAAATGATTACGCCGTCGTACGAATATTCCCCGACAACAAGAATATTCCACGATCAAACGAATATTCCCCGACAACAATAAATATTTTATAACCACTTTTATATTTTAAAATATTTGCACATTCAACCCATAACTCACCACATTTATCAAATCAACACCTTATTATTTCAAAATAATATATATAAAAAATTAAATCTTTATTCATAAAAGTTGGGGTCTTACATTTATTATTTAAGTGAGAATAAGTAATAAATAATGATAATTACTTACTCACATGTTAGTTAAGTAATATAAAGTTACTAAATTAATTATTTATTATTTAATTAAATATTAAATAATAAATAAAAATAAATATTATTGATTTATTTATTATTTAATTAATAATAAATAGGTACAAATATTAATCAATTATTATTTAATTAATATTAAATAATAATTAAAGACTAATAATGTTAATAATATTAGATCATTAAAATATTATTAAGTGATTAATAATATTAGCAAGTTAAAATTTTATTAAAGGATTAATAATATTAGATACTTAAAATATTATTAAAATATTAATAATATTAAAGAGAGACTAAAATATTATTAAATGATTAATAATATTAGGAAATAAATAGAATATTATTAAAAGGTTAATAATATTATTCAAGAGTTAAGATGATTACTTAATAATAATATTATCAAGGGACGATAATATTATTAAGAAGTTATGTGATATCTAATATTTAATTATGTGATTAATGTTAGATAATATATGAGAATAATAATGTTGCGAATAATTATATATTATACTAATTGAAAGATCCATGATAGGTTTTACCAAAGAGGAAAAGTTAAATTCATTAAGCGGATAAATAGAATTGCATAGTAGTAGTCCGCAGACAAGGTAAGCTCTCCAACTCAACTTGAGTTATTACTTTCGAAGCATATTAGTGAATAACTATTATTGATTATTTACATCTAAATTGATTATTGATATTCGCACTTTGTGCAATTGAATTCCTGTTCTATCATTATCGAACTGTGAATTTATTAAAATTCTTTTATTCATGAACTGTTTATGACATGGATCTATGCTAATTGAATCAGCTAGATCAAGTATGTTTTAATTTGTTAAATCAAATATTTTTTTTTAAAAGCTGTTCTTAAACAATTGATTTGTTAAGAACTCGTGACTGAGAAAAGAACAATTTAATTAAAACATTATTGGAAAATAATTGTTGCTAGTATACTGAGTGATTATGCATATTTCACAGGGTATGAAAGGCTGATCCCCTTGATTACCAAACCTTATTAAAATGACCAGTTTAAATACTGACAACCTTATTATATGTTCATGGTTATTTCAAATCACTAAGCATCTGTTATTCAATTATTTGAATATTCAGTTATCGAGATTTAATTCATGTTCTTTCACAATCGATTTATCTTGTTGAACATTGAAAGCTAAATTCTTTTCTAATCATGATATATCTCCTTTGTACTTAAACTTGCTAAGAAAATTAGTTGATTACACTTACTATATCATGACATTTATTTCAGCTAAGCCAGAGAAGTCTAAAAAGGACAAGGGCAAGGGAAAAGTTCAGAAATAGTTAATATGAATGATTATGTATTATATTACATTATGTATAATGGTTTGTAAACCTTTTGGGTTACTATATGTAACTTAGTAAGGTATGTTTAAGTTAAGGTAATAAAACTTGGGATATTGTTATAATATTTTATTATAATGAACAATGTATGTTTATTATTACGCAATAGTATACAGAATGCTTATGATGATTATGTATCGTGAGCACCAAACTCGAGATTAGAGAACTCGAATTTGGGGGTGTCACAGGTTGGTATCAAAGCTTTAGGTTATAAACATTAGGATGCAAAACCTAGGTTATAACCTTAGAAGAAAACTTGTATAGAGTATGCTAGGAGATGGATTATGGATATTCATCTAGTACAGATTGTACATAATAAAATATTATTTCATTTTATCAATGAATATATTTTATTGTGATACTAATGTTGTGTTTGTTTGGTCAGGATGTCAGAGGAAAGGCAAGATAGTCGAACGGTAGAACAAGAGCCAAGACATCCTGATGAGGAGCAAGATGAGAGTGATGATTACGATGAAGATATGATGGTGGTGAATTTGTTCGAGGAGAACGTGGCACTAGAAAACAGAGTTACACAGCTAGAGCAAGAAAATGCTACTCATCAATTTAATGAGACACATTATTATAAGGAGTTAGCGTATCAGACTCAGACAGAGCTTGCTGAGGTGAAGGTGTAGTTGCAAGGACAGGTGACTCAGGCTCAACAGATGGGTGTTGTGAATGTTGAGCTGAGGGAAAGATTGGGACAAGAGGAGGTAAAGCTAGGAGTACTGAGAGTTGAGTATCAGGCGATGAGTTTTGAGTTTGACTTGGAGATTTTTGACAAGATTAGGATTCAGGAGGCATGGGTTAGAGCAGCAAGGATGGTTGATCAGTTAGAGGCAGCTTTGCAGGAGAAGGAGGTCAGGATAGAGTCTTTGGGACGGGTGTTAGATGCAGCATATGCGGGTCCCAGGGTCGATAATAGGAGGCCATATTTTGAGATCAGCTAGACAAGCCAGTAAGTGCGACGTCGTATTGTTGGAGATGCACTACAGGCGCAGGAACATATCCAAGTGGAGGTGCCTCTACCTGACAGCCAGTGATGTGTTGGTTGGTGATGATGTATATAGATGCACTAGTACCCTTTTTATTTAGCAAGGTTATATTATGTATGATGTAAACCTTTGGCTATGTGAGGTTATATGTAAATATGATGTATCCCCATCTTAGGTGTGTAGGGCAGTATATCTTTTGGTAGATCCCATCTCTGAATGTTTAGAATGGGATAGTTAGCATTTATAAAAATATGTATGGCATGTAAGTGTATGACACTAATATTTGGTATATGAATATAAATGTAGTATTATGTGTAAATGTTGTCTTAAGTAGATAAGTCTTAAGAAAAAAGATAGTAAGTTGTTTGTTTGATAATTTAAAAGTTCATTAAATTTAATGTGTTAATTCAGCAAGCTAAATTGGATAATTCAGCATGTTGAACATGGTGGTAATATGATTGTTAGAATTTAAATTACATGTTATATTTTAAAACACTTATAAGATATGACATATAATAAAACTTAAAGTGATAATGTAAGACTTTGTTTAACCAGATAATGCCACCCAGACAACAAAACCATAACCAGAGGGAAGAACGATCTGTAAATAATGAAAGAGAGCAAGATGACCCAATGCAGAACTTTAAAAATATGATAGCTCAAGCTATGCAGACTCGTGCACTTGCAGCAAGAAATCAAGTGGATAATAGATTGGCAAATTTTAAATATTTTAAGGCTGTAGGACCGCCCGAATTCAGCAGAACCACGGACCCCATAGAAGCTCAGACATGGGTGAAAGAGATGGAAAAGGCTTTTATCATTACTAGGGTAGCCGAAGAGCAAAAGACAGGTTTTGCTACCTACTTGATGAAAGGTGAGGCTAATTACTGGTGGGAGTCGAACCAAGCTAGAGCAGGAACGAAAGTAGTAGCCTGGACAAGGTTTAAAGAGTTTTTCTTTGAGAGCTATTTCTCGCAGGGCATGCAAGCCAGGATGTAAGTGAAGTTTCTTGAATTGAAGAAAGAGAATATGACAGTTGCCGAATACACAGAAAAATTCAATGACCTATCCAGATTTGCACCTCATCATCTGGATACAGAAGTACGAAAGGCACGTAGATTCGAAAATGGGTTGAAGTCGTGGATATACAACAAGGTTGCATTGTTACAAATTGCTACTTTTTTAGCGTTGTTGGAGAAAGCTATCATTGCCAAAGGTGGTAGCGAAGCAGTGTCTAAATACAATTGAGAGAAGAATAAGAATAAGAAGAAGGTTAAAGGTGGAAATCAGGGTGCCAACAATGGTGGCAGTAATAGTAAGAAACGCAAGCGGAACAGTGGCAACGAATCAGGAACTCAACAAGGGAGTACACCACAAAAGAAGCCAACATGTGTAAAGTATGGAAAAAATTACTCTGGAGAGAGTGTATGAAGGGGAAGAATGTCTGTTATAATTAAAAGCAATATGAATACAAGTCAATCATGTATGATGATAAAACATCTACTTTGTAGACGATCTTATTTATTTATTAATAAAAGTATTTACTTATTAAAGGCATTTAATTATATATATGATGCTGTTTTTATAATATGTAAATAACCCATAGTTTTAAGCAATGCTTTTAGAATCATGATGATGATCATACTAATGAGATCTAAATTTTTAGAAAGCTTAAAACTAAAATAGTTCCCAATCATTGGATTACTAAAAAAGGGATTAGTAAAAACGGATGCATTGGTACATATGTTGCTTGCTCATTGGATGAGGATGATTGATCTCATGATCATTTGTGTGGAGACACTAAAGCAAGTATGTAGGTGCTTATTGAAGAATAAGTTCACTGAACGTGACTCGCTATGGAATACCTAATGGATTTTTACTTGTCTGTCAATGGGAATTCCTAATGTGATAGTAGTACAAGTGATCCTTGGACTTGAGATCATCATAGTATCTTGTATGTAATGAATTATACTTTGACTTATTCCTTAAGACTCTTAGGGTATATATTAAAGAGTATGCTTGGGTGTAATAAGTTACATATGAAGATAATGAATGGTCAATAAAGAATCAACCACTTCTAGTAAAAGAAGAGATATGTCCTATGTGATTCGTTAAATGACAACCCAATAGTCCTTGGCCAAGGAAGAATGAAATTAGAAAAGAGTTTCTAATTTGTATTATTTGGAATTGTGCATTTTTCAATTGAAATACATATAATTAAATAAAATAAGACTTGACAGTAATTCCATGTCTTATATTTAATTGGGACATTGTATGGTGGAAGGATTGAATTGTACAGTAACTATTTATTCGCAGGTTCTTTTATGATTAATGTTAAAATCTATAATATCTGGAAAGTCGTTGATCGCTAGGGAGGCTTATCCCTATTGTAAAATAAATATTATTTATTTAAATAGATTATTAGTTTAATTTATTTATTTAAATAAGATTAGAATTGTTCTAATCGATTTATTCACAACTGGTTTAATACGGAGAACCTAAAGGGTCACACCATAAAAGAAAGAATAATTATTTAAGAAGATAATGGCATAATCGTAATAATACATTAAGTGTAATTAATTTAATCTATGTTGATAGAATAAATTAAATAGCTTAATGTTTATTATTTAATATTTTAAAAATATTAAATATAAATTAATAAGAGGAGTCTTATTAATATTAGTATAATTTTTATTATTTTAATTTTTAAAGGAGTTTAGGAATTAATTTAATATTAGTACTCTCATTTATTCCTAATAAGATTAGGAGGCAAATTAATTAAATGAATTTAATTAATTATTTCCAATGTGGTGGGAAGCCTAAATTAATTAAAGTAGTTTAATTAATTAAAAGAAATTCCATGTCTAATAGGATTAGAAGGGTTGACCAATATCTAT
The DNA here is from genome assembly GCA_020205555.1 of Panax stipuleanatus. NCBI lineage: Eukaryota > Viridiplantae > Streptophyta > Magnoliopsida > Apiales > Araliaceae > Panax > Panax stipuleanatus. Next base: position 93,040,449 of record CM035117.1, read on the forward strand.
ATAAGAGGAGTCTTATAATAAAAATCAGTTGATGCAATTCCAATTGTTAGAGAGTACTCTTTTTTTATAGAGGATGGAAACCTATGGTTTAGCCAACCACCCTCCTTCTTGAATAATTCATATTCCTTGGTAGATCACCTCTAGAGACCAAACACTTGTGTGGCTAACATTGATCAAAGAAAGGAATCTAACCCAGAAATTCAAAGAGATCACGAAGAACAAGGAGTTGAACTCCTACATGTGCAAGCTTCGTTCTACAATGGTATGATTCCATAACTTCTTATTTATCGTTTTAAATTAATAATTTGCATAAATGATGATCCGGGTAATGATTTTGTAGAAATTTTTTAAACTCTAATTTTACCATGCTTCTGTTAATTTTGCAATTTGATTGCGTCCACGATTTCATACAAACCCAACAGTGATATCAGAGGCAAACCTTTCTGCAATTATTAATTATTTTGATTCTATATATGTATGGGTATGTATTTAAAATAATTTATTGGGCATAATTAATTATATAAAATTATTATTTTATCACGAAAGCTTCTAATTCGCGGAACAAGTTTTTTTTTCCACTGTTTGAATTCGGTAAAGGGTGATGACCCACGGATTTCTTTTAGAAGTGAAAGCATTTTTTTTGGAGGAATGAAAAGGTGATTCACAATATATATATATATATATATATATATATATATATATATATATATATATATATATATATATATATATATATATGCGAGGATTCCTGTATTGTTTTGGAAAAAGGGTCAAGGTGATTCACTTTATATATAAGAGTGACTCAAGATTCTAATAAAGTCATCAGGATTCTAATTGAGTGATCAGGATTCAAAAGGATTTCTAAGGTTATCATATATATATATATATATATATATATATATATATAATATTTGGTTACTATATAATATATATATATATATATATTTATTTATATATTATATTATTAATAATTTTATAATTAAAATAAAGAGTTTATTTTAATCCTGAAATTGGATTTCATGCAATTTAAAATTGCCCATCAAATGATACTCATATATACATGGAATGTTTTAATTCATGAGATGAATATTTATTTATTGATGCATATGGTGATATGTATGATAATAAATGGGATTGATTATGATACTATTGACCAATGTGATTGGATTTTTTTTAGAGAATGCTTGAATGAATGAGTTTTATTAAATGGGGTCAGCATACCTCGTCTTCTCTGGTTTTTTTCTTGATGTAAAATTCTATCTTCCTCCTATGTACTTTTCAGTGACTGCTGATCAAGGTTTCTATTTAAATTAAATAGTTTAATGTAATAGAAATAGTTAGAATTATCTTGCAGAAATTGGAGACCAATGAGTAAGGAGCGCGTGAAGACCCGTTTGTATGGAGCCCGGGTTTAAATATAATAGTTACGTTTAAATTTAAATTCTTGCACTCCTAGGTTTGACCTTTTGGTTCACTTGGTGGATCTAGTGAACCAAACTAGAATAAAAGTCCATAATCAATCCGGGAAGAATATAGTATTCTATATATGCATGCTAAGTAATATATATATATTTATATATATATATATACTATATTTTATGCAAACATGAGCATGTATTAATAAAATAACGCGTATTTTTTATATATATGTGTGCACGCTAAACAAGATGAGATAAATAATAACAAACCCCTCAAAGAAATTATATTAAGTCTAAAGCGTTCAGAGATATTTGGAATATCAAACGCCGCCTTCTAGCATGATAAATTAATAGAGTATTAAATATTTAATATGAATTTGTTGTGCTATCCACAAGGCAAGTATTGCGTATTTAAGATATTAATTTAATCACATTTGATAAGATTGTTTTGTTGTGCTATCCACACGGATAATATTTTTTTTTAAAATTTATAGAAGTGCTAGGTTCAACTTAACTTAAATCATTTTAGTTCGGATGAACACACACTTGACCATTATGATTTAAGAGGCAAAATAAAAATGAGTTACATGTTAATGTAATTGACAAAAAATTATCTACCTATTTATTTATATATCATTTATTGCGCTATCCACAAGGCTATATACATTTGAAATGGGATCCTTATTCTCACTAGCAAATCTTTAATTAGATGTTGCCGAACTATATAAGTGAGGGTAATATAGTTTGAAGAAAATAGTGGGAGATACCAATTTAAAATAAGACCTAATTAATTTTGGTATATAAAATTAATTAAATGAATGTTTGCTAAAATGTTGTCTTTTCACATACATAAATTTTAACAAAATATCGAAATCACTAATTTCACTACGTAGCATACTTGATGCTAACAAATTGACCGTACCGAATTACACGGACTGGTTAAGGAATCTGAGAATAGTTTTCACTGCTGAAAAAATTTCTTATGTCCTAAATATACCTGTCCCTGGAACTATTCCACAAACAGCCTCTGAGGATAATGAGCTTCAGCGTCAGCATGAAAACATGGATGCTCCTACTATGTTGCTTCACCTCAAAGAGTTGTATGGTGAATAAAGTAGGACTACTAGATATGAGATATCTAAAGAGCTATTTCGATCTCGGATGACCGAGGGCACTACCATTGGGACTCATGTCCTAAGGGTGATCAATCTGATTGAACGCTTGGACATCTTGGGTTCGTCATGGATAGGGAGTTGAGTTAAGACTTGGTCTTGCAGTCATTCTTTGAGACCTTCTCACAGTTTGTTGTTAATTTTCACATGAATAAGTTAGATTTTAGCTTGCCTGAATTACTTAACATGTTGAAAACTACAGAAGGTCACTTCCCATCCAAAAAGAACCATGTTTTAATGGTGAATTCTTCCAAGAAAAGGAAGAGGCCCAATGTATCTTCTGAAAAAGAAGAAATTTAAGAAGGCTAAGGGCAAAGTGAATATGAAGGATTAAAAGAAACCTGATCCAGCTAGCAAAGGAATGTGCTTCCATTGCAACAAGTCGGGTCATTAGAAGAGGAACTGCGAGAAGTTTCTGGCAGAGAAGAAGCTTGGAAAAGCTTTGAATTCAAATCAAGGTTTGTTCATGATTGAAATTAATTTTTCTGAAAGTCAAAATTCTACTTGGGTATTGGATACCGGCTGTGGTTCTCACATATATAATATTGTGCAAGGACTGGTTAGAAGTAGAAAGATGAATAAGGATGAGGTTTTCCTACGAGTGGAAAATGGAGCAAAGGTTGCTGCATTAGCTGTAGGCACTTATTGTTTAGCACTGCCTACGGGTAAGTCCATTTATATAAATAATTGTTATTTTTTCGAATATCATTAGAAACATTATTTCTGTTTCCGTTTTAGATATGGATGGATTTGACATTATAATAAAGAACAACAGTTGTTCTATTTATAAAAATAATGTTTTATATGGTATTGGTAATTTGCAAAATGGACTTAACATACTTGACTTGCATGAAAATATATTTCAAATAAAACAACCTAAGAAAAGGTAAAGAGATGATGTTAATTATACCTATATGTGCAACTGTAGACTCAGTCATATCAATGAAACGAGATTATCCAAGTTACATAAGGATGGGCTCTTAGAGCTATCCTATTATGGTTCATATCCAAATTGTGAATCTTGTGTCATGGGTAAAATGACTAAATCTCCTTTTATTGGAAAAGGAGAAAAGGTTACAGAGTTGTTAGCATTGGTTCACACAGACGTTTGTGGACCTATGACAACTAATGCACGGGAAAGGTATTCTTATTTTATTACTTTCACTAATGATCACTCAATATTTGGATATGTGTATTTAATGAAATACAAATCTAAATCATTTGAAAAGTTCAAAGAGTTCAGAAGTGAAGTAGAGAACAAACTAGCAAAAGTATTAAGATTCTTTGATCAGATCGAGGTGGAGAATACTTAAGCGGTGAGTTTCTCAATTTTCTCAAAGATAATGGTATAATCTCATAATAGACTCCACCAGGTACACCACTGTTAAATGGAGTATATAAAAGGAGAAATCGAACATTGTTGGACATGGTTCGTTCCATGATGAGTTTTACCGATCTTCTAATTTCATTCTGGGGTCATGCCCTAGAAACGACTACATATCTACTAGATAAGGTCCACTCAAAATCCGTCCCCAAGACTCCATATAAGATGTGGACATGGAGGAAACCTGGTCTGAAGCATGTTAAGATTTGGAGATGTCCAGCTTATACGAAAAGGTTTCAAAATGATAAGCTTGGGACAAGATCTGATAAGTGCACGTTTGTGGGATATCCTAAAGAAAGTTTGGGATACTATTTCTACAATCCTACTGAACAAAAGGGGTTTGTTGCGAAACACGTTGCCTTCTTGGAAAAGGAGTTTACCCTTGAAGGGGCTAGTGGGAGGAAAATAGATCTTGAAGAAATTCAAGAAACACAAAACACTACAAATCAATTGGATGAACCTATCCAAGTAGAGACACCTACTGTACAACACCCTATTTGGAAATCTGGAAGAGTACCGAAGATACCTGAAAGGTATGAATTTGTCATAGAGGATGACAATGAGGTACACGTCATGAATGATGATGATCCATTGAATTACGTACATGCTATGAGTAATTAAGACTCAGAGAAATGGTAGATGACCATAAAATCTAAAATGGATCTTTGAAGCAATGCACAAGACCATTTGGATTTTACTTGCGATTGTAGCTTATTATTACTAGATCTGGGAAAATGGACGTGGAGATGCCCTTCCTCAAATATACTTATTAGAGGAGAATGTATCTATAATACAGCCAGATGTATTTGTTTCAATGGTTGAAGCAAATCATATATATAAGCTACAACGATCCATTTATGGAATGAAGCAAGCTTCTCAAAGATGGAACATTCATTTTGATGAGACAATCAAAAGAGTTTGATTTTATCAAAAACGAGAATGAACCTTGTGTGTACAAAAGGGTTATTGGGAGTGCTGTTTCATTCCTTGTATTAGATGTTGATGATATATTACTGATAGAGAATGACATTCTTATGCTACAATCGATCAAAATAAAGTTGTCTAAACATTCCTCCATGAATGATTTGGGTAGAACATCCTACATTGGGGATATAAATCTATATAGATAGATTTAAAAGGATGTTTGGCTTAACCCAAGGAACGTTTATTCATTAGATGCTAAAGGCGTTTAGCATGACAAACTCCAAAAAGGTGTCTCATGATGATGAGCCATAGAGTATATCTCTCTAAAATTATCCTCAATAAAAGAGAGACTGCATGAGTTACTATCATGTATGCAATGAAATATACGAGACTAAAGTACTTAACTGACACTAAGGATGTCATCATGACACGTGATGGGTCTGCATTAAACTAGAGGACTAAACAGACTCAAGTTTTCAGACTGACCAAGATGACAACAAATCCACTTTAGGGTAAGCCGTTACCTTGAAAGGTGGTGCAGTGACTTGAAAAGGTTCCAAACAGCAAAAGGTTGCTGGTTTAGTGACAAAGACAAAGTATATAACTGTAAGTGAAGCTGCAAGTTGATGTTTAGGATGAAAAGTTCATTACAGAACTAGGAATAGTTTCAAAGTCTCATCTTGAATCTAAACATGTGTTGCGGCACTTTGATTAAAGAAATTATTGAAAGAAGAGACGTCACCTTAGATCGTGTAGACTCTCAAGAAAACATTGCAGATCCATTTACTAAAGCTTTAACACAACAGCAGTTTGATCGTCACTTAGAGAAGATGGTATAAGATACCATGGCGATTGGCTTTAGTGCAAGTAGGAGATTGAAAGTAGTATGCATACAAGCCAATCATGTATGATGATAAAACATCTACTTTGGAGACGATCTTATTTATTTATTAATAAAAGTATTAGCTTATTAAAGGCATTTAATTATATATATAATGTTATTTTTATAATATGTAAATAACCCATAGTTTTAAGCAATGCTTTTAGAATCATAATGATGATCATGCTAATGAGATTTAAATTCTTAGAAAGCTTAAACTAAAATAGTTCCCAATCGTTGGATTACTAAAAAGAGGATTAGTAAATCCGGATAGATTGGTACATATATTGCTTACTCATTGGATGAGGATGATTGATCTCATGATCATTTGTGTGGAGACAATAAAAGCAAGTATTTAGGTGCTTATTAGAGAATCAGTTCACTGAACGTGACTCGCTATGGAATATCTAATGGAGTTTTACTTGCTTGTCAATAGAAATTCCTAATGTGATAGTAGTACAAGTGATCTTTGGACTTGAGATCATCATAGTATCTTGTGTGTAATGAATTATACTTTGACTTATTCCTTAAGATCCTTAGGGTATATCAAAGGGTATGCTTGGGTGTAATAAGTTACATATGAAGATAATGAATGATCAATAAAGAATCTACCACTTCTAGTAAAAAAAGAGATATGTCTTATGTGATTCATTAAATGACAACCCAATAGTCCTTGGTGATAAGTGACTTTTATGACCACTTATTTGGATAGTAACCAACTCATTCTGTTGCTTAAACTCAAATATCGTTGTGCGTTTGATGTGTTTTTGCTTTGTTTTGTAATCTTCAGGTTTAGAAACTCTCCAGGTACAAATTGAGCTTAAAAGGGCAAAAGAATGCTTAAATGGGGCAAAGCACTGAAATGGGCTTCAAGCATGAAGATAGCATGGGTGAAGAATCAATGAAGGTGATGCCACGGGTCTAGAGGCCAAAAGGAGCAAGAATGGCATTTGAAGCAAAAATGGAAATAAAATGCAATTCGGACATCGTTTGGGGGGTTTATGTTCATTTCATGTTCTTGGATTAGAGCTTGGGTCATATTGTAGAGCATCTTATAAGCTTTCCAGAACATCTTGAATCATCCCAATCAGAGTTCGGAGGCGAGAGTTATGCCCCGTATACCAACGGACGTTAAACTTCACGGTTTTGAGTTTTCATGCACAGCTGTCACTTGGAGCTCAATTTCAGCCTTCATCCATCCTTTATTTCTCAATTCTCAAAGAATGAAAGTTGTAGAGCTCTTTGATAGCTATGATTTGACAGGTGCAGGCCTCGTAACTCCTCTCGGATCAAAAGTCTTGGCGCGGGCGCGTGGATTTTAGTGCATTTTTGGGCGCGGCCGTACCAGTCCCCAGCTGTGCCAGACTTGACTTTTCAATTGAACAGGACTTGGCTTTTGATTGGGATATAAGGGGGCTTGTTTGTGACAAGAAAGGGCATCATATATTGGCCCTAAGCCCTAGTTCCTCTCTTTTCTTCCTTTGCATCTTGTTTAGTCTAGATTAGGAGTAGATTAGAGAGTAGATTAGTGCTAGTTTAGTGTTAGTTAGTAAGATTCTAGGGTTTTGTTAGTGTATGAAGATTGAAGCAAGTAATAGCATCAAGATCCAAGCTTGGAGAAGACACAAGATTTGCATTTCTCCATCTCTTACTCTCCTTGTATTAAATTATATTCGGATGATGTTTATCTAACTTGTGGATAATATATTCAAGTTGTCTATGACTTAAATCATATTTTTGAGGTTTCAATGGAACCTAATGAGTAGTTTAATTTGATATTCTTTCCATGATGGTCTTATTTGATTACTATGTGTTTGTCTATTGCGATGTATGCTTTCATTGCTTAATTGAGTCATGACCAATTACTGTGATAACCCATATGGGATTGAAAGATGAAGTGTGGGTTTAGATCTAATCGTAGTAGCGGGCGATTGTACGTTCACATAGCGTTGGACGTATGATTTGTACTTAGGATAGACATATACCGAAGCGCCGCTCGTAGTCAATAGAGGACTTGACCTTAAACCCTATTTATTTGTAAACACCATAGACATATAGGGGTTTAGATAATGTGGATGTTCACGTGCGTTCTATCATTTGTGGATTGCACGTGATATGGATTAGGTGCATCGAAAGATGGCCTTCTCTTACCTTCGTGTTCTCGGCTAACAACTTTAATGATTAATTTGACCAAATTAGAAGTGTGTCGACTTAAACGAATCATTAGGGGGAATTGGAATCTCTTATCTTCATTATCTGATTCTACCTTAGGATTACTTAGTTTAAGTTTAATTCTTTGCCTAGTTAACTTAGTGTAAATTCATTCTCTTTACCACCCGTTTAAATAAAACTGAGATGATTACGGACTATTGATTTGGCGACCTTTTATCTGTTAATTCCTCGTGGGAATGATATCTGTACTTTCACTTTATTACTTGTTGACCGCGTATACTTGCGCGTTAATTGTCGTTATATAAAACGGACAACAAGTTTTTGGCGTCGTTGCCGGGGAATTATTTGGATAACTGTTTGCCAACATTAGTTTAAATCAAATTAGTCTTACTTTAAACATTTTATTTTTATTTTTGTTTAATTCTCTTCTCATATTCTCTTTTCAGGTACAATGGACTTAAATTTCTATCCATGGAATGGTACAAGGCAAAAGCAACCAAGGGAAGCATACACTGATGGCGTCAACCCAATTGCAACACTTTCAGCACAGCTAGAGGTTCTCTCGAGGAAGCTGGATACTATCTCAGCTCAGCAGAATCGAGAGACGGCAGTGACCTATGACTACGGTACTGGGAGCTACGCGAGCCATCAGGAGCCTATCAGTTATGGACAAGAGCAGTATGGGGGTGGTTATTCCTACACCGAACCTTATCCCATTTATTAACAAGATTGGGGGTATCACCTAAACCCTTCATCAGACTACTATCAAGACCAATACTGGGTTCCAAATCCCGCATACGCCCCAGAATGCACCTACCAGACTCCAGTTTACGAGCCTAAACACAATTTTGAGGGTGACACAGAAAATGCAAGCTTGGAGGAAGGAAGTGGCATAGAATCACTAAAGGACATCTTGAATGAGCAACAGAAGTCATTCAAGAGTATTCAGAACTGGGCAGAGCAGATTAGCAAGGCCTTGATGATAGAGGATGAACAAGGGATGCAAAACCATACTGTGAGCTATCAAGAACAATATGAGCCAAGTCCAATTTATGCACCAGAACCTCCATATCAATCCCCATGTTTACAAGGAGAACAGTCTCCAATGGAATTCATGTGTAGGAGCTTAGAAAGCCAAGAGGAGAGGCTTAGGAGCCAAGAGCAATCAAGCCAGAACTTCCAGAATCAGATGGCCCTAATCCACAACACTCCTACCAATGAGCATCAGTACATGGAGCCCGAGGCTGAAACAGAAAAGGAAGGATTAAAAATTATGTGGGGGAATTCCATAGCATCGATAGAGGAGACCTTGATTGAGCAAGAGCAATCGATTGAGGATCTTCAGATTTGGGTGGACCAGATTAGCACGGCATTAAGGAAGGAGGAGGTATGTCAACAAGAGACAACAGTGCAAGATGTTGTGCCTCCAATGACTGAACCCGTGAGTTATGACCCTCAAAAAGATTGGTGCTATGAGATGGATGCAGATACTAATAAAGAGCCTGAGGTGCACTTGGAACTGGATGAGCGAAAGGTAATGGATATCGAGGAGCCAATTGGGGCTGTGGAGTATGAATGTGAACCAACAGTGACAATCCCCCAAGAGCCTCCTCCGCCTGAGTGGAATAAGCCAGTCAAGTTTGCACACCCTTGCCCCCTTGGTAGCCATATTACAAATACAGATCTCTATGACATGAGAGATTCTGTGAGCCTCAAACCATGGTGGTCAGAATAGAAGAAGAGTCCGTTGTGTGGTCTATACCTCCATGCCCCGATCATTTCACCTACACAACGGAACCCGTGCCTGGCTCCCCGACCTTTTGTCCGGGGAATTCATATACATATTCGACGCTAGGTAGTTTAAATTCGAGTCCTCCTCTATTGGGAACCCTCCAAAAGCATATAACAATTTTGATGGATGGAGGGGTTCTCCAATATCGTTAGGGAGTCGGATAGCAGTGGTCAGACACAGTCCAGCTAGAGGACTATAAATCAAGCGCTCAATGGGAGGCACCCCATCATTTCTCTTTCTCCCTCCTTGTTTAATTCTCCATTTCCTGCTTTCTATCATACTTCCCTCCCCCTTGTTTAATTCTTATTAGTTTAGTATTTAGTTTAAAATTTTTGAATGCTAGTAGATTAGGAGTTACATGCCTACATTTTTTAACTTAGGCATTAGTGCATATCTTTTTGGGACCATGAAGCTTATGGCACATATTTTGATACACTTGCACATTGTGTATACGCACTTAGAGAATTTTTTGGGAATTTGAATGCATATATCTTTCCATGTTTAATTCTCTTGATGTAAATAGTTAATATACTTTTGTTAGTATAAGAGGGCTTAATAAAGATGTTATGCTTTCTCTCAGGTCAAAGTTGCTGGATAGAATGCAAGCTCAAAGCCAACCACATTGCCTAGCAAAAATCAGCAGCAGAAAAATTTGATGGCCCGCGCGGCCGCTCCTAATTCAAGGCATTACTACGCGCAGCTGTGCCACATACAGACTGGGCCTGACTTGCAGATTTTGGGGGGCACCAATTCATATCAATTATCAACAGCACTCAAGCCTCAGCACCTCTAATCCCAAAACCCTTAAGTTCCTTCATGCAATCTCCCATCTCTTCCCTCTCATTCAATCCCCCCACTACAAGCCTTAGTCTTGAAAACCTCCTACCTCCTCAATCCAAAGTACCAATTCTCATCCGCCTCATCCTCTCAACCTGATCAATTGGGATAGTGAGTGTGGGATCTCTAGCAGAGCAAGATTGATATGGAGCTGGGCTGGTTCGTTGAGTATAGTGTTGAGTGGGGTTTGTTTTACCAGAGCTGAGAGAGACGGGGAAACTACTGAGAGGGCGCCACTTCATTTCATGCAGCATCAGAAGCCGAATAGGGGAGTTTCTTTTTACCTTTATCTTCAATGAGGACATTGAACATTTTAAGTTTGGGGGTATTGATTTTGTTTTTGCATGTAGTTAGTTCATTTCATGTTGTGTTAGTTACATTTAGTGCATGTAGGTTGTTTTTGTTAAAATTTATGAAAATTTTAAAAATTTTCTTTTATTTTTGCATTCTGTGTTAGAGCATACTGCATGAATCCAGTTTTCAGTTGGTTAGTTATGTATGTTTCCTGTGAAGAAATTGAATTCACTTGATTTTCGAACTGATTTGAGACTTAAGCTTGATTTGAAGGTCATATATGTAAATCCTTATCTGTCAGATACTGTGTAACCAGTTAGCACAATAGTGTAACCATCATGATATGCTTAGTTTAAATGTTTACATACTTGTCTTCTGGTGGGAAATCTATGTTTTAATAAAAGAGTTTCAGTTCTCATATGATAATAACTAGACTGTTAAAAGCTTAAGTTTGGGGGAAAACAAGGGTCATGCATGATTTATGCGGGGAGATGGAGTGTAAGACGTACTCCCTTGCAAAAAAAAGAAAAAGAAAAAGAAAACAAAAGAAAAAGTTAAGAAAAAGAAAAAGAAAAAAAATAGAATAAACACTTCGGCTACGTCGAGTTCTGTGGCCTTTGATATTCTAGCAAGTAAGCCCTAGGGGTGTCTCTATACCCAGCGCCCTAAGGCCGTCTGGTCTGGGAGTCCTTGGTCGAAAGCTCGCTACATGGATATCATTGAAGAGCCTAAAAGAACTAGGCATTGCACGGTCGATAGTGTACACGGGAAAGTGCGAATACACCCTCGTTAATAATAAGACCTTAATGAAAACCCCCTGTTGACTCTTAACTCTAGTAATGCACGGTTTTAGTTAGAACTTATATGATTTACTGTTTTTGTTAAGTTAAAGCTTGTTTTTCCCCTAAGAAGCATAGTAGGTGAGTTAGTTATATGAATGCATATCTAATGGTTGCTAAGCACACAACGCATAATACATCAGTGCTGACAGTTTTGGATTTACAGAATATGCCTTATGGTCTTATTTTGGGTAGTTTATCTGTTCAACTATCTCGTGATTTTCTGAGGCATTGCTTTGAAAGTTCAATGCTTGCTGGGAACTTAGATTCGCATTCATGATAGCGTAGGTTGCATACATTGTAGATACTGCATTGCATCTTTTGTTTAGTTTTGTTTGGGTTGCTTGAGGACAAGCAACGTTTAAGTTTTGGGGTATTTGATAAGAGACTTTTATGACCACTTATTCGGATAGTAACCAACTCATTCTGTTGCTTAAAATCAAGTATCGTTGTGCGTTTGATGTGTTTTTGCTTTGTTTTGTATTCTTCAGGTTTAGAAACTCTCCAGGTGCAAATTGAGCTTAAAAGGGCAAAAGAACGCTTAAATGGGGCAAAGAACTGAAATGGGCTTAAAGCATGAAGATAGCATGGGTGAGAAAGCAATGAAGGTGATGCCACGGGTCTAGAGGCCAAAAGGAGCAAGAATGGCATTTGAAGCAAAAATGGGAAGGAAATGCAATCCGGACATCATTTGGGGGGTTTATGTTCATTTCATATTCTTGAATTAGAGCTTGGGTCATATTGTAGAGCATCTTATAAGCTTTCCAGAACATCTTGAATCATCCCAATCGGAGTTCGGAGGCGAGAGCTATGCCCCGTATACCAACGGATGTTAAACTTCACAGTTTTGAGTTTTCATGCACAACTGTCACTTGTAACTCAATTACAGCCTTCATCCATCCTTTATTTCTCAATTCTCAAAGAATGAAAGTTGTAGAACTCTTCGATAGCTTCGATTTGACAGGTGGCAGGCCTCGTAACTCCTCTCAGATCAAAGGTTATGACCGTTTTACCAGAGGACTCTGCAGCAGAAAAGCCTTGGCACTGGCGCGCGGATTTTAGTGCATTTTTTGGCGCGGCCGCGCTAGTCCCTAGCTGTGCCAGACTTGACTTTTCAATTGAATGGGACTTGGATTTTGATTGGGATATAAGGGGGCTCGTTTGTGACAAGAAAGGGCATCATATATTGGCCCTAAGCCCTAGTTCCTCTCTTTTCTTCCTTTGCATCTTGTTTAGTCTAGATTAGGAGTAGATTAGAGAGTAGATTACTGCTAGTTTAGTGTTAGTTAGTAAGATTCTAGGGTTTTTTTAGTGTGTGAAGATTGAAGCAAGTAATAGCATCAAGATCCAAGCTCGGAGAAGACACAAGATTTGCATTTCTCCATCTCTTACTCTCCTTGTATTAAATTATATTCGGATGATGTTTATCTAACTTGTGGATAATATATTCAAGTTGTCTATGACTTAAATCATATTTTGAGGTTTCAATGGAACCTAATGAGTAGTTTAATTTGATATTCTTTCCATGATGGTCTTATTTGATTACTATGTGTTTGTCTATT